>JAQJVK010000027.1:5375072-6753212 GCA_035578135.1 Flexamia atlantica
TCAGGAATTCAGCTTCTGATTAGTATGGCCTGTCCTGTACCTATGTCAGTTGGATTTTGAAGCTCGGTAGTGGTAGTGTATTAAGCTGCTCAGGTAGACAGTTAAAATAGAAAGCTCCTTTGTATGCTGTTTTCTTTTCAAACGGACTGAGGAATTTAAAGAATGCCTTGTATTGTGCTGGTGTTTGCCCCGATGTCTTCGCTGTTGTGAGGTGACTGTAAGCAGAATTGTTTCTCATCTTAGTTTTTAATATAGACTGTTTGCCTACAAATATACATAAAGGGTCAGTTTTTACATAGTGAAAACGAAGCGCAGAACAGCTGTTTATGTAGGAGCCTCAAAAAAATAATTTGGCATTCGTCAGCTGATTACATTTTGCCAAGTTGTAGTTCGTGGAACATTTCTTTAGCCATGGCTGAATTAGTTGGTTACAAGGCACAGGGAGAGGATATATTTACATTTTGTAATATATCGTACTGCCCTGCTCCTTGTTAAACCTTGCATTTACCAATATGATTTGTCAAAAATATAATATGATATCATTTAGTTGTGAAGTAGTCATAGCTGAAGATGTGTGACGTGGTGTTTAGCTTAAGCGATAAAGCGTTTTATATGTGAATAGCATTTGATATTTTAAAGGGATTAGCAAAGGTTGTGCTTTAAGCATTTCATCCATAAAATAAGTTAAAATAAATCAAATTTGTTAATTGTGAAGGGGGAGAAAGTTGGACTGCTATTATATCTCAAAAGCTAAAGCTCAAACGTTTGTCACTTTTCAGTTACGAATATAATAGGTAATGTTTGCTATATTGATCCCAGCAAAAAGAAACTGAATATAAAAAAATAACTTAAATTTTGGTTAAAATAACTTAAATTTTTTAATTTGGAATTATTTATTGTTCATATGTCATCTCATCGATTATGTCAAATATTGAGACTGTGTTTAAGTTTTAAATATTATCGTTTCTAGTGATTGAAGAAGCATAAGCTTCATAGCTTCAGTATGATGAGTTACATCTGTACTATTTTCAAAAAATCCTGCCATTATCAAAAAATGTCATTAGTATTTCTTTTGGTCGGAGCTTGACCATCTTAGAGTTGTATTGAAAATTTCTATTTTACATCTTCAGTTGTAAATTTCTAGGATTCATAAGGCTATTATTTTTTTCACCTCAAGTAACAGATGTTCTCTTTCTTTTCAGGTTGTGGAGATCAAAGAAAAAGAAAATTCTCCTTGTGAAATGGAATGCAATTTCTACCTTGTGGTCGTCAAACATTCATCAATCGAAGACAGCCCTCATGACGACAGTATAGAGACCGAAATACCCAAAATGTACTTGAGGGTGCTTACTCTCATAGAGTTCGATACCTTTGTCACGACTCATGGACCGTTCACATCTGTTGATGGTAAGTATGCTGTTTATTCTTGTATTTATTATATATTAACTATTTACAGTAAGTGTAGAAATGTCGCTTTCTCTTCAGTAAAAGATTTATTATATAAAAAATTAATTTTGAACACAAATCATTCATCATATTTTTTTTTTGTTACGCTCTCCTCTCATTAAAAGAACCCTGATTCATGCATCAAATTCTCTATTACAGAACAACAGAATGAGAAGTGCGGGTCGAAACGCAAGCAGGGAGGTCGTAACGAGTCTTCGAGCCGTCGCAACAAGAGCCCAGCATACTTCATACCAGAGCTGGCCCACGTCGTGGCGCTGTGTGACGAGCGGATACCCTTCGTCACTTTGGCTCAAGAGGTATGGTAGTTTCTGGTGTAAACTTTCGTTAGCGAATTTCCCACCGAATAGTCAACTATTTGTTGCATACAGTGGCTCTGAGGTACAGGACCTTGACAACTTTCGAAGTTACAGCATAAAAAATACTCGATTAATGGATGAAAATGCAAATTGTGTCATTTTCAAGGGGCTTCACCACAATTTTGTTGCTGCTTAGTGGCCCCAATTTACATATGATTTTTGTTTGAAATTGGTAAAAATGCTATTTTTTATGATCTGATTGGCAACTTCGGTGAAGTTGACAGCTAAAAGAATGACGGTTGATTGAAGTTCTTCTGTATAATTATTGCCCACAGGGGACGTGTCTACAAGAATGCAAAGAATGCAAAAGAAAATTATTATTACTGATGAAATACTGAAGTTTTCTTTTCTCTGCAAAGATTTTTTACTGAAGCAGTAGCTCAGAGGTAAAGCACTGGCCCCGGTGTCAAAATGTTGCTGGATCGAACCAGTTGTGGGCGACCCCCAGAGACCACATGAGCGGTTTCTGGCTGGCCTATGTGACCACTGCCACGACAATATCTGACTGTCCTTAGTTCGCCACACATGCTTATTGGCCCATAGAAACAGAAAGTTAAGGTATTTTATTTTTAAAAATGTGTGCAGGCAGTATATTTTGCAAATGTTGTGCACAGCTGACGCGCCGGGAGATCTCCCACCAGGGACTGCAGGTGGAGGCCAACGCCACGGCTCTGGTGCTGCGGCTGGTGCAGCTGCCGCCGCCGCCCGGGCTCGCCCAGTCCTCCGGGTGGTTCTCGCTGCTCAAGCGGCTGCTCTCCGTCTCCATCCGGGTGCACGGGAAGGTCAAGAGCTGGATGGCGGAGTTCGTATTGTATGGTAGTCCGCTGGCCACCACACATCCCAAGGAGCAAGGTAGTGTCGGTTGGACCCCTGTTTAATGGTGGAAAATATTGTTTTACTATGGGTTTGTTTTCTTTCTGGGCTTTAAAATCATCTCTAAAAAAGAAGAGATGTTGTTTTTTTTTTTTTTTTGATAAAATTATCAAAGCTGACTGTCATTGATGAGCTGAGACAAAATTAAATCAAGCCTATAATTAAAAATAAGTTACACTAGGAACATTTTAAAATATAGGCTTAAAGTTGGTTTTGGTCTTGGAAAGGGACTCTACTCAGCTGAATTCTTTCTCCTTTAAAAAAAAAAAAATACTGTCGAAGGCCAATCACTCATGAAACATAGTATGATGTTGGGAAGAATTGCAATCAAAATTTACTAATTTAAAGGGATTCAAACTCAATAGTGATCGTTTGAAACCAAAACTCAAACCTTGAAAGAAGACTCAAGAAGAATTAATTGCAATCCGAGTTTATAATTAATTTGTTAGATTGAGTCCAGATTCTGATAGTGATGGGTTGAAACCAAAACTTGAACCTTGGAAGAAGACAATTTAAACGAGTTTTGAAGGTTAATTATCAAAACTGTAAGATTCAATATGACACAACAGCAAGACTTGTCGGTAGCGAAACAAAGATTGGTTGCACAACACAGATAATTTGTGCTAATTAACAAAGTGTTCTGTTGCAGAATAGCACTAATATTAGCACTAGAATCGCAATATTCATTAGCTTGTCAAAATCTACAAATAATTGAATCTATAAACTCACATATAAAACACACCAACATATTAAATTTGTTCAAATGCCTGCCCCTAGGTAATCCAACGATTTAAATATGTTATGGTGATACAGATGCAACACCAAAAGAAATGACATCAATTTGATATACTCTGGCATTGTCAATTGTAATGCATTGTACTAGTTATCTAAATAGCTACTAATCTACTTATTTGCAATGTTATGTCAGCAGGTATGCGACGGCCAGTCTACTTCCAGTATGAGATGGGTTCTGCGGAGAACGTAGGCAAAACTGTCGATGCCTTGTTGAACGACTGGGCTCAGATCGCTCATCTCTACTGCCTTGTTGATGAGTTGGCAGAGTATTTCAGGATCGGTAAGAAATTTAATGCTAAGATTTCCTTTCTTGATTATGAGGAAACCTCTACGATTCGTTAAAGTAGATTATTATTATTTAATTTTTCTTTCACTTCTAGTGTTTAAACTACACTACGTTTTGAGAGGTATTGAAAATCCTCTCGTTTTCAAGTGGTCCCACTAAAAGTTATATTAACCTACTTGTTAGTCGCAGAATTAGATTAATCAGCTAAATATCAAGTCCTAGCAACAGACTTGGTCCTAGACCAATAGACATTGGTTATGACGAAGTAGTACATTTTGCACCTGGGACCAAAAATTAGGTTTTGCAGGCACGAGATCGTGTTTAAAATAATTTGTGATGATAATCGAGGATTTGATACGATTGAGAGCTGCAAACCCCTTTATGCCAAGGTGTGAATACTCTTTTTCACCACAATACACAATGAAATAAATCCTGCATAGCACTTAAAATCTGTATTTTTATTTGACACACATGAAAACTAAACTTTGAGATTATGAGCCACCGCTCATCACCATCACCATAGGCCTACAACTTTTTTTTCAAGGTTGCTTCACGATGACTGCAATGAAAATGATATGATTACCACACCCGTTTTCTGAGCCTATTGAATGCCACATAGTTATGTAATGTTCATACGTTGTTTCAAGCAAATAAACAATCAGCTGACTTACGGTCCTCTCAAAAGAGCCCTTCTGAAAAGAGCTTATATTAGCTTATATGTCATATGTTTTTGGCCTCCATATGTCGTATGTAAAACAGGTTTTTTTTCATCCTAGTGTGGTGAAAATGGTTTTTTTCTATATTGACAAATCAGTTAATCGTACATACAAATCACTAGTGTTAAATATGATTGTTTGTCAAGTGATGATAATGAATATTATGTTCCAGAGAAGTACAACCTGTCCAACATGGTGACCATCAAGTCGTACAGCTACAGCCGGCTGGTGCTGGGCTACGGCCCGGAGAGAGGCGCCACCGTCACCGTACAGTGGAGCAGCCAGTCGCAGGCCTTCACTCTCGTCTTCGGTGAGCACGACATTCGATTTAATTCTATTCTGCTTTGTTTAAAAAGTGCTTTGCTTTAAGTGGGGCAGGGATGGCAGCATTTTCCTTTTTAGCCTAATTCAATTCACAAAACTGTGATTGTAATCCATGTGAATAATTCAAATGAATGCAGAGTAGCAATGCCAAAAGAAGCATAGCAGGCTACACTTTCTTTGCTGGGTTCTCATGTAGCAGTAACCAAACATTGCTTAGGAAAAATTGTTATGTAATGCTGTAAGTGTTATTATTCTAGTTCCTAAATCCTAGTGGGCCAAAGGTATAACCATGAGCTATGCCATGTATAATCCTTTCTTTTTTTAAATTATACTGTGGGAGACTGTAGGAGTGTTTTTATGGTTGACGAAAACATCTTTTAGAAGTAGTTATGAATGTTAACAGGTCCGGAAAACTGCATGAGTCTGAAAACAGATTTTGCATGTTTATTGGATGGATTGCGAGTAAACTGCCAAAATAACTTAGCAAATTATAAAAATGTTCATTGAAAGTGATTGAGTGTATGCACTTTGTACTGTCCAAACTCCCTTCATGGTATATGAAAACATCCCCTAAAAGCTTTTCCAGGTTTTGGTATTTATTATTGATATACACCAATCATGAGGAATCGTCATAACTGTATCAGATATTAGTCATTTTTTGTAATCAAATTGTGATTTGATATTGAATCGGAGTTTTCGAACTTCCTTGCATCGCACACTGTGACTTACAATTAGTAATTTACTGCTAAATCTCCGCTTTACACTCGGAAGTGTTTGTGTGGCAGGTGGCAGCAACAGCTGTGTGAACGCCCACTCGCTGCTGCGCGAACAGCTGGAGGCGCACCTGAACCGACACCGCAACCTGGCGCAGATAGTCCACCTGCTGCACGAGACCTACGAGCCCCTCATCTCCATCAGCAAACTGCCGACCATACCTCAGCTCGGCGTGCACAACTCGGTGAGTCTGCAGGCTGTCGGGAGTTGAGGCATGAAAGATGTGATTGAAATGTTGAGAGAAGGTTTAGTGTGGGTCTCAGTGATTAATTAAAGACAATCAGTTGTAATGAAAGAAAGTTTCTTTGAAAAGAGGATCATACTTTGGGAAACGTGGTTGCCAAGAACGATGAATTGGCCAGCATAAGACAGAATAAAGGTAAATAAAATTCTAGTGGGATCTTAACTGGCTTTTGCTAATTTAGGTACAAATACCTAAACAGAAGTTGTCACAGGAGGTATTTTTGTACTTGTCTTTCAGTGAACAGTTTCAGTTCTTCACTAGGGGAGGCTGGGCTTTACGGAAGGGTGGGCGGAAGTGTACTGACGACCAAGATGAGGACCAACATGAAGGTCACCTATCCCTTGAGGCCCTATTCCAGCATCAATCGGAAAAAGGAGGCCGGGTGGCTCTGCCCACCCAGTCTAACCTTGGCCAAACCTATTCTATCTACATATTCCTTTTGCTTCCTTTGTATTAATCTGCTAAAGGATTAGGGCCTGAGGGATGTTATAGGGGAGGCTTCCTTTCCTTTTCGGTTGCCATAGAAAGAGACAAAATTATGGCTGAAGGACCCTCATAGGATATTTCTGTGGGATGGAGCAACCCGTATTACCAAATCCCGCCTATAAAAAAAATTAGGACCCTTTAAGTGTTATTTGGTGGCAAATGAGTACATCGTTTGGATTAGAAAAGCATTTGTTTTAACCTGGAAAACCGATAGCAGACTGACAGTTTGTTGCTACGATTGATTCCAGCAAAAATAGGTTTAGTTCTGCAAATCAACCAAGAGAAGCAGAATGATTCTCGATAGCACGGCTCCAGTTGTGTAGGATTCATATGGCTATTGGAAAAAATTAAATTCTAGCCTAAAGTGGACCTTTGGTTTACAGAGGCCGCAAGTGCCGGTGCAGACATTCACCATCATGCCGCAGTCACCGACACTGATCCGCCTGACATACCAGGGCATGTACTGCCTGGAGCTGCGACTGCGGGGCGGGGGACTGGTCAGTCTCAGGGACGCAGCCTACAGCCGCTTCGACCGCAGCAACGCCATCAGCGATTTTTCACCCACGCCAGGTCTTAAGGTAGAGACTCGTTCAGTGTGGTACTTGTTGATAAGAGAATCGAGGAGAAATGAGGTTTTCTTGAAGAAAATAAAATTGAGCTGTCAATGTATATTTTTTTCTTTTAGATTGTTTTACCAAATATTTTTTGATAAATGAAAGGGTAATTTGTCACAAAAAATAATTAGACTACTATTATATTCGTAGCTCTACTCAACCTCTTTTACTATTTTAACTATTTATATGATAGCATAATGGTTGATGCCATTATGTGTTGTTTTCTTCTATAATTTAAGTGGAATTGTCTGAGCTATTATATATTTATTTACTGTAAAATAAAATAATTTTTTTATTGTAAACTGTTTTTTTATTGCAATTGAGAAAATTTGTATTTGTTTATTTTATTGATAGTTAACACCAAAAATGTGGACGTGTCCTCTGAAACTTTTTGAGGATCCTCCAAAAAAACCCTCTTTTTCAATTCCCTCGATTTGGTGCGTACTCTTTCTTATCATTCACCTAGGCCTTATTTTACTTTCTGCTCCTAGCTTGGGTTAACCGGAAATTAGGGTTGCCAAGGTTCAAAATAATTATTTTCTATTGGTGTACCTTTTAACATTTTTCTTGGGCCTTTTAATTGACAATTGTTGTTCTCAAATTAAGTTTATAACTCCGAAGTGACACTGCAGTGCTACTGACAAGAAAGGCTTATCACACTGATTAATACACTACCTTCAACGACTCAAATTCATTTCCAACATAAACCGTTTAAACAGCACTACAATATAAATAGATTAGTTGGTTTCGTTAAGAAGAATTAAACTAAGAAACGTATGACTTTTTCAGGCATTCCTGTCAAAGTACGTGGACGAGAGCGCGGTGTTCCGGCGGCGGTCCCAGTCGGAGGACGACAACCCCCCGTCGCCGGTCCCGCTAGACCCAGGCGAGGGCGGGGGCTTCCTGGGGGGCCCCCGCCAGCCCCAGTCCCCCAGCACCCGCGAGGGCGGCCTGCGCTTCCACCCCCCGCTCACCCCGCCGTCGGGCAGCAACCCCCACACGCCTGCCAGTCCGCATACTGCCAACATATCACAGGTGGGCGGCTGATGTTGCTGGTGAAAATAATTTGAGATTTAGAAGTACAGTACACCTCGGATTATCCAGGCCCCACATTATCTGGATCCCGGATTATCCGGACCGGTCCATCAGAGGAATTTAAAAGTTAAAATCACAGCAAAAACATGATTTTAGCGAGATTACAGGAGAAGTGCGCTTTCTAAAAGCAAAATGCAAATGTAATACAGTGGGGTAACAGTGCTGAAAAACATGATCTTGTGTACTTGGTGGTGACAACTTTTTGTTAAAGATGATTACGTGTTATCAACAGGACATGGCACGAAGTTTTGGCTCAAATATCTCGCTAGCTTTTTGTCTGTATCAAAAATATAAGCTGATTTAGAAGATTAGAAGTTACCACTTGCATCCCTCTGTTTTCTTTCTTAAAAAAATTTACGGTAGAAAAACAACATGTGCTATTCACATCTCCTTTATACTTTTCTACTTTAATGGTTGTTACATTGCCGTAGATGTAATTTTTCTAAGAGTCTTATCTGCAGCTTGCAGGTTAAACTCAATAAAAATATCATAAACAAAGCCAAATGTAAACCAAAAATTTACATACCAAAAAGAATCTCATGATTCAATTGATTAGTTGTGAGATTTAGTGGAAGGGGATAGTATACATACTCCTTACTCGACCAAAGAAATTTTGAACAAAGAATAGCAGACCTGATTAAAGTTGTGGCAGGTGCTTATTTACATCAAACCTTCTGAAAGTGTTCTTAGTTTGCTCAAGATTGAACTAGCAACCTTTGGTTCACAAACTTATTGCTTTTCCAAAGTATTTCTATAAGTAAAGAAATAATTTAGAAGGCAAACAATTTGAAATTTTCCTCATTGTTATTATATTTAAAAATACAGGGTGTCTATAAAAGAACTCCGGGGTTTTGAGGCAAAATATTTTGATGAAGTATAAGAATTATATAAATGTTTAATACATAATTGGAAAGGGTGCATTTTCAAGTTATTTTTAGTAATTTAATAAAGTTCAATATGAGCCCCGTTAGTGTCACGGTACAAATCGTAGGGCCTAACTGTATTCCAACTCTTATCATGTCATGGCCAGTATGGTAGGGGGACGGTTGCCACACAATTGATTATTTGTTGCCTGAGATGGTCAACATCCTAATTATGTCAAAAGTTTCATTGTCTCATAAAAACAAATTTAGTTTCTACAGTAGAGCACCGATTATCCGAACTAATTGGGGACAAGGGGTGTTTGGATAACTGAATATTCGGATAATCAAACATGAAAAGACAACATTTTAAAATTATATATGTATTGTAATTCTTAGTAGTAAAAAGGCTAAAAAATGATCAAACAAATATTATTCACGTAATTTTATTATGAAATCTATCAGAATACATGGATATCCTGGCACGACGGGAGTTTCGGTTGGCGTGCAAATTTGATTTGCTTAAGAATTATGTTCAAAATATGAATTATTACGAAATTTGGTTAACCGACAGTTCGGATGACCGACGTTTGGATAATCGGCACTCTACTGTATTAGCCAAATAACGCATTGAGTCTGTAGTTGTGGTGTTGCCATAGTGCTGCAATCCAGATAGCTCTGTTAGCCACGCTACATTGTTTCATGGTGAACGCTCTGCAGCGCTGCCAAATCTCGACGAAAACATTCCTAATTAGTATGAGTAAAACTCGATGAGGTACTTTTTTCAGAAAAAATAACTACATTTTGCTATCTTCTACAGTTTTTAAGATATGAATTTTTAAAATCCCGGAGTTATTTTATGGACACCCTGAATTTGACAATCTTTATCTCAATTCGGTCTCTCCGATTCCAGAGCCAGCAGCAGCACCAGAGCAGTTTCGGCTCGTCGCCCGCCACGTCGTTCAACCTGGCGTCGCCGCCAAACATCCAGCCGTCGCCGTCGATGCTGCCGCACCCCTCGCCCGGCTCCGGGCTGACCCTCCACTCCCCCTCCAACCCCCTGCACGTCCCCTCGCCCATGCCCATCTCCTCCCCCGGCCCGGCCATCGGCGCCGTCGGCCACTCCCCCGCCGGCTCCTTCATGGGACAGACCGGTCAGTGTGGTTTTTGATTTTTTTTCAGGGATTGGGAAAAATTGTTTACAGGGATTGGGTGCCCCTCCTTAGTGCCACCATTCACTTTAAATAAAGATGTAGACTTTCCATTGTCATTGTAAAATGTTTACAAAGTTTTGTGTCAGCCAGACTTTGAAAGAGGACTTAGTTACAGTAATATCCAACAGAGCTATCTTCACTTTCTAGAGGATACATTTTGATATTTTTATGTACTTTGATTGAAAAACACACTGTTTGCCACTATATACAGTTTTTAAAACTCAAATTAATTGCCAAATTAAACCACTTACAACAGCCCTATTATCTTGGGTGAACATCTAATTTTGAGGGTGATTTATGAAACTATCTCCACTTTAAATCCTGGCTAACACAAAAAAAGGTAGCTGGGCCACACAATCGTGGAATCGTTCAAAGTCAATGGTGCCACCATGCAGCTGATGCCAAATAGCTCAATATTCTTTAACAAATTCACTGTGGCAAATTCACTATTGGTTGCGTCCAAGAAATAAAATTACTGGAATAGTCACTTCCTCAATAAATTCTCACATATGAGATTCTCTAAGTAAGCCTCCCCATTTATGTTCTAGAGTACTGGTACAGTAAAGCCTCACTAACTCGCAAGTCTGTGTAACTCGACATTCGAACAGCTCACAGGGAATCTTCAACTAAGCATTTTCTCAGAACATTTAGTTTTGATTTTTGAGTAATTGACATTTCTTTAAAGATTGTTCACTCAATGTGCAACATACTCATGTAAGTAATAAATGTATATGTGAAACTCAAATCAGTTATGTGTTTATATAAATTCCAGTGTCGGATAACTCGAGAACCTCAGGGTCCACAAATAGTCCAGTTAGTGAGGTTATACTGTACTATATAAATTAAAGAAATGGTAGCCAATAATGTCCAGTCTACTGTTTCAGTGATGGGTTTTACTCTGCCAGTAAAACCATGCTAAGTTTCTAGTATACCCTTCCAGCCTGTTCTGCAGTAATACGTCCCTTTTCTTCTTGAAAATGAATAGAATGAATCATTACCTGACTAATGTATGTCCGTTATATAGGGAATTGACAATCATTTTTGCATTATTATAATTCGTCACTTAACAAACAATACCGCCTATCTGACAAAATTTGGTAAATTGAGTTTTTGTTATCCTAGCAACCCAGTGTTATTCTGCACGTAATGGTGGCCGTAGTTCACTGAAAATCTGAGGGATAGCGTTGGTATAGGCATTGTTCTAATTTGACATAGGTTGACTTTATTTCTTACAATACCGCCTATCTACCGCAGATAGGCTGTATTGCCAAAACAGTTTTTCTTCTCTCTTGTACAGTTTTTATTAATCAGAGTAGGGTTTTTTGGTATTCTATCAACCGCAGTGTTATTGTACATGTAATGCCGGCTGTAGTTCACCGAGATCCTAAGAATAGCGTTGGTAGATGCAATGTTATAATTTGACAATATTTGACTATATTTCTTACAATACCGCCTATCTACCGCAGATAGGCTATATTGCCAAAACGGTTTTTTTTCTCTCCTGAAAAGTTTGGGTTTTGCCAGGTAGGCTGTATTGTTTGTTAAGTGACGAATTGCTGTTTCAGACTTGTAGCACAATAATTTCTAAGTCAGCTATACAGATATTGAATATTTCATTTTAAGGGATGAGCAATTAAACCAAGCTGTCTTCCTTTAGTGACAAAGACCAATGGCTTACTTTTCAGTGAAAGTTGTCTAAGTTAACCTCAGTGATCTGAAACATGTTAATGACTAAGGACCTTTAACGTGTGACTCTGGTGTTGTGCAGGCCACACGGACGGCAGTCCGTTCCCGTCGTCACAGTCGCCGGCGGCCTCCAACTGGCCCGGCAGTCCGGGGATGCCGCGGCCGTCGCCCGCCCGTCCCTCGCCCCACCCCGCCCTGCACAGCCCTGACCACAAGGCCGGTGAGTCGCCCGCCCATGACGAACTTGCAATGTCTAGATTCTGCAGAAGTTGTGATTGAAACTAGAGTAAGATTTTTATCAGTAGAAAAACATTAAATTTAAAATGCTGATCTAGTAGGATCAGCCTAAATATTACCTCATTTCATATAATCATTTCTAAAATCTCTGATCTATTGTTTTTGACATCCATTCACTCAAGCACAGTGACACTACTGCGATCAGATAAGAAATAGATATCCCACAATACATAAATTGCAAAACCTAAAAATTAAACTAATTTTTATGTAAACCAATTAACACCGCAATTTTCCTTTCATTTTCGCGAATCAAATGAAGCAGAAAGGAAGCATTCCTTTCTGCTTCATTTGATTCTTCATTTGATGCTTCATTTGATGTGTGTCATTCAAAAGATTAACTATGAATTCAAATTTGGAGTTGTAAAGTGCAAGGTCAGAGCTAAATATAGCTGTAAGATTTCAATTTCTGGATTCTGAGAGATGGTATTTCTAAATAACTTTTGAAATCCATTCTTCTATGAGATGATGAAATATTGTTGAGGTTATTGTTATGAAAAACTCGTGGACGGCTGTGAAAAATGATAGCGTGTATCTGTCGGTTGCGGATAAACGGCAGATGTAGCTTTTCAAAACTTGCGATCTGCCGTGAAATACATCACGCTTATTTGCCGATTGCTGATGATCGGCAAATGTAGCCTTGCTAAAGTCGCGGTCGGCCACGAAAACGATCGCATGTATTTGCCGATCGTAAATAAACAAAATGCAACCAAGCGAAACTAGTGATCGGCCATGAAAAATGGTCGCACGTATTTGCCGGCCACAAATGAACAGAAAATGCTGCTTATTAGTGAAACTAGCGAGCGGCCGCGATAACGAATCTGTCGATTGAGGATAAAAGCAGATGTAGCTTTGCGTAACTCACGATCGGCTGTAAAATTTGATCGCAAGCACGTGAATTCGATCTCACGTAAATGGCGGGAGTAACTAACCACTCGATTCTTTTTTCGGGTAGTAGGAGCTACTCGACTTGTGCTCGAGTAGTTGTAAAATTTCGAATAATTACCCGACCTTCGGGTTCTCAGCCACCCTTAGTTATCACTTAAATTAGTGTAAAGGCTGAACTTTTAGAACAGTAGTGTTATCCTTTAACTCTATACCAAATTCAATACACCTTGTTTTCACTTGTTTCACAATACACTTTGGACAAAGTTTAAAATACCAATAGTTCTAAAGGTTAAACACAGATTGCAGCACTTTCGTAAAAAAATTTCCAAAGTGTTTACAATCGAAGCTGTAATATAGTAGTCTGTTTGTCACTTTATCAATAGTCCTCTAAAACCAGAATAGGATAGGGGGAAAAGCAGGCTTATCTAGTGGTTAAAAATGCTGAAGAGCACACAAAAAATATAAAACACGAAAAAAGTTGTTTTTCCTCCACCTACTATCTAAAGTAGTATTTTAGTCCCTGGAATAGAACACTAAAGTACAATTTTATATACCATGGGATTTACTTACTTACTTTTTCTCACACGGGACTAAAAGTATCTACTTTTTCTCCCATGGGACTTAACGTAATCTCATAAGAAATGCATGGGGAGAAATCCGGCAACGCCGCGATGGACAGCGAGAAATGTGGCAACACGTCGATTTTCATTTGCTTACTCTAAATTTAATTAAAGAAATTCAGTGTTTCAATTTAAGAAAACAAAACCGTATGCATGTAATAGCCAGGTAATATTTTTTTTGTATGAATTAAGTTGGCAACACTGAACATAAAACACCTGCTGCAGAGTTTGTTGTTGCCAATATGCCGAACGGTTTATAAACATGATTGTTTCTTACCTACAGATTTTGGGAGTAATTTTTTAATTAATAGACTTTAGCAGAAATAGTGTTAAAAAAGTGTGATAGTGTGAATAAATAGTTGTTTAAATTGACTAAGTACCTTATGTAATATATTTATACGTGATTCTAATTCTAATCTAGCCTAGTTTAAAGGTGAAAATGATCATTTGAAGGTAAAGTTATATTGTCAGTTATTGTTAATGGTGTAGGTGGAGGAAAAATTTTGTGTGCATCAAGGCACTAAAGTGCTTTTTCTTCCTCGGGAAAATTGTCGCCCGTCTCATGGAGAAAAAGTTGCACTGTATTCCCTAGATGCACAAATAACTATTTTGTGCTCTTCAGCAGTTTTAACCATCAGGTAAGCCTGCTGATTCCCCTATTCTACCCTGAATTCCTCCAACTCAGTCCTAGAGCCCATACCTTCCCGAAGTGATATGTCCTCTAAAATCCTGTTCTCGTCCTCGCCAGGAGTGACCGGCGGGCCGGGGGCGCGTGTGCTGCCGCAGCGGTCGTGGGCGGGCGCGGTGCCCACGCTGCTGACCCACGAGGCGCTGGACCTGCTCTGCACGCCCTCGCCCCACCCCGGCGGCCTCCACAGCCCCGAGCTCTCCCCCCTCGAGCGCTTCCTCGGCTGCGTCTACATGCGCCGCCAGCTGCAGCGGTTCATACAGTCCGACGAGTGTGTGAGTAACACGCTGTTATATATCAACGTATTCTCTTGTTCTGTCTGAAACCATATTTCTCTTTGTTTATTTTTAATATTGTCTGATGTTGTCATGTTTTTGTTTTGACTTTTGAAAAAGTTTAGATATAGCTAATTTTCCAAGTTTTAAATGTGTACTTGTTTCACAGGACAACAACACACACCCCGCCTGCCCCCCCTGTCCCCCGCTTGTTCCTTGTTTTGTTATATTAGGATTTAAGACACGCTTTATTGATTTTTTTATGTTTGTAGGTAGGGAATTTTTGAAAAAAGAAAAACTATATTTTTTGGGGTTTGCAAACTTTTTTTCCAGCCCAGATAAACATTGGGTTTCTATTTATGTTTTATGAGTAAACCTAGGTATTTTAGTTGGTTTACCTTACATTAGGGTCCAAGTTATGTGTTAAGTCGGTTTTATGAAAGAGAGTATTTTTTTTGATAACCCAAAAAGACACTTTAATCTTTCCTTTATACTTAATTTATTACCTACGTAGGAATGGTCAGGTCCTGAACTGTCATGAAATTATCAGGAAAATTACATCCCCGATTTTCGGGTGGGATTTTTATTCACTTTGGGAAATGTGTTGGACAAGATCGTTTTAGCAATCACAACTACACAGCGAGTGTAGCTTGGCAAAACTCGCGATTGCCCACAGAAAAAAATCTCGCGAATTCATATACTCGCCAGTGTATGAGTGGCATGCTTTGTTGTTGGTTTATGTTTGTAGGTAGGGAATTTGTGAAGAAATTTTTTTTGGGTTTGCAAACTTGTTTTTCCAACCCAGATAAACATAGAGTCAGTGGTACATTATTTAGAGGTTTAATGAATGTAAAACCTGCATGTAAACTTTAGATGTTTTTTGACACTGATGAATCTTTGAAATATATTTTTTTTATAATATCTATCCTATTTCCTACTCTGAGTTTTATAGCAAAACATACTGTATTTTTACAGTATAGCTCCTCATTTCTAGCCTCACTTTATCCAGCCGCTTCTCAGAAGCCGATATAAAATCACGTGTAAAGATGCGTGCTTCCTCGATTCTTTCTTGGATACTTCATTTTTGTTGGTTGTGTTCTGGATCAATAAATTAGACTATAAATAGGTTACAGTACCTTATGTCCGCCGTATGATCCTGAGTCCTTTACTCAGGATCATACGGCAGACATAAGGTACTGTAACCTATTTATAGTCGTTCTTGGATACCTCTCTGTTTTTTTATGTGATTCTTTTTTTGTTTATGGCTTCAGTTTACTACCGACAATAACGACAATCCAGGTGGATGCGAGCAAGTACTGATGCAGCTTGACTCATTGTACATCTCTATCATTAGTGTATTAATTCTTTTGTTAGATTAAGTCCCTTTGTATGGTAGGCATACAAAAGGCATATCAATGAACCATGGGTGAAACAAGATTAATTAGGGTTAACTTATTGTTTAGATTGTTTTACAGAATAGTGTTTTTTTAATAAATCAAAAAGACACTTGAAGGCATTACTTCAGACTTCATTTATTACATATGTATAATTAATTAGGTATAAATTATCAATTTCGGTTGGATTATTCGACCAAATCCTTATGTGTCCTATTCTTGGTCCTGTGGTGGCTGAATATGAGGGGCTCTACTCTGCTGCAATTGGTTTTATTTATGTTCTACGTTAGTGCAAATTTTTGCTTTAATTCAACAATTTTTGCAACTTATTTGGTGGTTTTCACATCCCAAGAGGATAATACAGACTGAAAGATATAACTGGCGCCAATTGTTGAGGCCCAGTCCGCGCATGGGGCGGGGAGTGGGTAGGCTGGGAGGAGAGGGGAGTAGTAGCGGCAGCAGCGAACGACGGCTGGCCTGGCTGCGTACAATCGGCAGCTCGAATGTACTTCCTGCTTCTCTGTCAATCGTTCAGAGTATCAAGACGCTTTAATAAATACTAATGAAACATTATTCATGAATCTTAATGCTGTATTTTACATTAATTTTAAATGAGAGTCAATGTCCCGTCGGTCAATGTTTTTAGGATGACATGTTACACGCGATTGTTGACGGCTGAGAGCAAAATGACCAGCAAAATGTGTCCACACAGTGATGTGCTCCTGGGTTGTTGACAGCCACAGCTGGCGCTGGTGCAGACGACGGAGCCGGGAGTGGTCCACTTCAAAATGGACACGCTGCAGTGTCGGGTGGGGCTGCAGTCTTGTGTCTACACAGTGATGTGCTCCTGGGTTGTTGACAGCCACAGCTGGCGCTGGTGCAGACGACGGAGCCGGGAGTGGTCCACTTCAAAATGGACACGCTGCAGTGTCGGGTGGGGCTGCAGTCTTGTGTCCACACAGTGATGTGTTCCTGGGTTGTTGACAGCCACAGCTGGCGCTGGTGCAGACGACGGAGCCGGGAGTGGTCCACTTCAAAATGGACACGCTGCAGTGTCGGGTGGGGCTGCAGTCTTGTGTCTACACAGTGATGTGCTCCTGGGTTGTTAACAGCCACAGCTGGCGCTGGTGCAGACGACGGAGCCGGGAGTGGTCCACTTCAAAATGGACACGCTGCAGTGTCGGGTGGGGCTGCAGTCTTGTGTCTACACAGTGATGTACTCCTGGGTTGTTGACAGCCACAGCTGGCGCTGGTGCAGACGACGGAGCCGGGAGTGGTCCACTTCAAAATGGACACGCTGCAGTGTCGGGTGGGGCTGCAGTCTTGTGTCCACACAGTGATGTGTTCCTGGGTTGTTGACAGCCACAGCTGGCACTGGTGCAGACGACGGAGCCGGGGGTGGTCCACTTCAAGGTGGACACACTGCAGTGTCGGGTGGGGCTGCAGTCTTGTGTCCACACAGTGATGTGCTCCTGGGTTGTTGACAGCCACAGCTGGCGCTGGTGCAGACGACGGAGCCGGGAGTGGTCCACTTCAAGGTGGACACGCTGCAGTGTCGGGTGGGGCTGCAGTCTTGTGTCCACACAGTGATGTGTTCCTGGGTTGTTGACAGCCACAGCTGGCGCTGGTGCAGACGACGGAGCCGGGAGTGGTCCACTTCAAGGTGGACACGCTGCAGTGTCGGGTGGGGCTGCAGTCTTGTGTCCACACAGTGATGTGTTCCTGGGTTGTTGACAGCCACAGCTGGCGCTGGTGCAGACGACGGAGCCGGGGGTGGTCCACTTCAAGGTGGACACGCTGCAGTGTCGGGTGGGGCTGCAGTCTTGTGTCCACACAGTGATGTGTTCCTGGGTTGTTGACAGCCACAGCTGGCGCTGGTGCAGACGACGGAGCCGGGAGTGGTCCACTTCAAGGTGGACACGCTGCAGTGTCGGATGGGGCTGCAGTCTTGTGTCCACACAGTGATGAGTTCCTGGGTTGTTGACAGCCACAGCTGGCGCTGGTGCAGACGACGGAGCCGGGGGTGGTCCACTTCAAGGTGGACACGCTGCAGTGTCGGGTGGGGCTGCAGTCTTGTGTCCACACAGTGATGTGTTCCTGGGTTGTTGACAGCCACAGCTGGCGCTGGTGCAGACGACGGAGCCGGGAGTGGTCCACTTCAAGGTGGACACGCTGCAGTGTCGGATGGGGCTGCAGTCTTGTGTCCACACAGTGATGAGTTCCTTGTTTGTTGACAGCCACAGCTGGCGCTGGTGCAGACGACGGAGCCGGGGGTGGTTCACTTCAAGGTGGACACGCTGCAGTGTCGGGTGGGGCTGCAGTCTTGTGTCCACACAGTGATGTGTTCCTGGGTTGTTGACAGCCACAGCTGGCGCTGGTGCAGACGACGGAGCCGGGAGTGGTCCACTTCAAGGTGGACACGCTGCAGTGTCGGGTGGGGCTGCAGTCTTGTGTCCACACAGTGATGAGTTCCTGGGTTGTTGACAGCCACAGCTGGCGCTGGTGCAGACGACGGAGCCGGGGGTGGTCCACTTCAAGGTGGACACGCTGCAGTGTCGGGTGGGGCTGCAGTCTTGTGTCTACACAGTGATGAGTTCCTGGGTTGTTGACAGCCACAGCTGGCGCTGGTGCAGACGACGGAGCCGGGGGTGGTCCACTTCAAGGTGGACACGCTGCAGTGTCGGGTGGGGCTGCAGTCTTGTGTCTACACAGTGATGTGTTCCTGGGTTGTTGACAGCCACAGCTGGCGCTGGTGCAGACGACGGAGCCGGGAGTGGTCCACTTCAAGGTGGACACGCTGCAGTGTCGGGTGGGGCTGAACACGCAGCACCTGCAGTCGCTGCACATCAAGATCACCACCGCGCCCGAGCACAAGGACTCCTGGTCCGCCGAGGAGCTGCAGATTCTTGAGAAGGTGGGCCGAGCCACGCTGAGCGAAGGGAATTGAGTTTAAAACTTATTCCTTTGTCTTATAGCTTTGCATGCCCCAACAGTATCTTTGTATGCTTTATTTGTTGTGTAGTTTTCACTAGTATGCCCGATGAAATAAGGAGCCAATCTTCAAATACAATTATAATAAAATTTAAACAATTTCTGCTATGAAA
Source organism: Flexamia atlantica (assembly GCA_035578135.1). Classification (NCBI taxonomy): domain Eukaryota; kingdom Metazoa; phylum Arthropoda; class Insecta; order Hemiptera; family Cicadellidae; genus Flexamia; species Flexamia atlantica. Next base: position 5,394,126 of record JAQJVK010000027.1, read on the forward strand.
AGTTTTGGATTAGGCCTACTTTGATGAAAATCCAGTGGGTCAAAGGAACTAGATTGTGGCCCTCCATTGACCACTGATCTCAAAGGTTTTTGGCTAATTTATTGACTCTTTTATTTATCGAGATTTTTTTAACACCATCGAAATTTTGTTTTTGTTTTAGGTAGTATATAACATATTATAGGATTATTTTAACGTTGACAAAGCACCTGTTTGCATATCTTTGATATATTTTTTAAATGTATTTTGCTGATAAAGTGAATTTGAATTTGTATGTAGAAAAAAAGTACTTTGTATTTATCAAAAAGTATTTTTTGTTTGTCAAAAAGTAGTTCACAAGTTCAGTGTCATAAAAATCTGGGGTTAGGTCCGCTACGGCTGTAAACTGTAAAACCGGCACTGAAGAAGCTGCCAGGGGGGAATAGGGATCCCAGCGATTTAACCTTGCATTAAGTACTGAACAGGAAACACTGTGGCTGTCCTTTATTAAACAAATTGTGATTGAGCTTTATACAGGGTGTCTGTAAAGTCCGCCACCAAACTCCATAAATTGGTTTATTGGGTCAAAATAAGCAAAAAAGTTCCTGTGAAGGTATGTCCTAAAATGCATATTTACCCAGATATCCGCCATTTTGTATTTTTCACAAAATATTTTTTATCTCCTAAGTTTGTGAATCGATTTTTTTGAAACTTAGTATGTACCTATAACTAGTCAAGGTCAGTATATGAAAAAATAATCAGAATGATCGAATGGTAAATTTCAAAATGGCGGCCGCTTAAAATTTTTAATTTGAAATACCAGAAAAACGTTACGTAGTACAAAAAATATGAAGGAGTAAAATTTTTAGAAAATGTAATTTCCAGTCTAATGGCACCAGAATTATGAAAATCGGTCAATAAATAACTGAGTTATGGTCGAATTTATCCAACGAGGCAGCATAGATTGGAACGAGAATGGCCCATTGTTGCATTGAGTCATGCGCTGACATAGGTCAATTACGCTGCCTCAGTAGATAAATTTGACCATAACTCAGTTATTTATTAACCGATTTTCATAATTCTGGTGTCAATAGACAGGAAATTAAATTTTCTAAAAATTTTAATTCTTCATATTTTTTTGTACTACGTAACGTTTTTCCGATATTTCAAAGTAAAGGTTTCAAACGGCCGCCTTTTTGAAATTTACTATTCGATTATGCTGATTATTTTTTCATAAACTAACCTTGACTAGTTATAGGTACATACCAAGTTTCAAAAAAATCGATTCACAAACTTCGGGGATAAAAATTATTTTGTGAAAAATACAAAATGGCGGATATCTGGGTAAATATGCATTTTAGGACATACCTTCACAGGAACTTTTTTGCTTATTTTGACCCAATAAACAAAGTTATGGCGTTTGGTGACGGACTTTACAGACACCCTGTATAATTTACAGAAAAAATATGCCAAAATACTTACTTGCCAAAATATGGCTTTAAGAAAAGTGTTCTTGAGGTCGGTTTGGGTTCTCCATACTGAACCTATTCTCAACATTGGATTCTCACTTTTTAAGAGTTTTACATTCAGCTAAACGATTGTTATAAGCAAAATTTATAGTAATGATTTTAATTTTGTTCTGAGTTAGGAAAACAATCTTCCCAATTGGATTTAAAAAGTAGTATTCCAAGGGAATTATTTTAATATAGGTCTGTATGAAAATTAAAGCTAGCAAGTGTGATTGATAACTAATTACATTATGCAGCGGGTTAGTAAAACCTAATAGGTACACTGCAAATGTAACTTTTTTATATTTAAAGTTCAGTGAAACCTTGATAAGAAGACTCTCAAGGAGATTCTGGAAAAAGTCTCATTATCAAGGGAGTCTTCTTATTGAGGTTCGTGTTTTAGAGTGTCTTCTTATCGATGTTCTACTGTAGTATGACTATTTTTTGTGTAAATTGAAGTTTTGTTGTAATATCTAATCTACTTGATGATTAAATAATATATATTTATTTACTTTTGCAAGTTCTTTGATATGAGAGCCAGCGCGCCGCCATACAAGCCCAACGCTCTATGCTGCTTCGGTCGCATGCTCAGCGTTCAGTTCAACGTTCTCAAGGACTTCGTGCAGATTATGAAACTTGAACTGGTGAGCATCTACACTCTATAGGTTTTTCAGTTCATATTAAATAGTAATTTCAATTTTAATCTTTGTACTTTAGTTGTACTTTTGAAGTGGAGGGTGTTTTTTTTTTAATGCAACACAAAACTTTATTTTATCAGTGAAGTATTAATCCCCCCAAGATCCCCAGATTCGACCCCACTATATTATTTTCTTTGGGGATACATAAAAAGTAATGCCTACGAAAACAATTCACAGGACATTCAACCCTTAAAACAAACATAACAAATTTAATACAAGAAATTCAAAGAGGTATTTTGCAAAACTGCTCAGGAATTTGATGGAGAGAGCACAACTTTGTATAAATGTCAATGGCGGATTGTTTGATCACATAATGTAAGCTAAATGTAATCAAACTTACATAATAGGTTGTATAAAATGTAAAGATAAACAAAACAAAACTCATTTCATCTTTTATTTGTGTTATTCAATCTTTTAAAAATGGCTTGCGTTAAAAAAAACACCCTGTACTATAGGTCGTAGATGGTTCAGGAAATATGAAGTTTTTGTGCATATATTTTTGTGTAATGAAAACTGTTTTGTTGGCAATTGCTGAGTATAATGATGAAGTTAAAAGTCTTCGATGAAGATTAGACTCCATCCTTCTATTTGCATCATGATTGATTGTTCACCATGAGTCATTTGGGGAGAAAATTAAATTTTTAAAACTCCCGAAATATTACATAAACTATTATTTTCTTAAGAAAATTATTTGAATATGACATTTCATATAAAAAAAAACAAGCCTTCTGTAAAAGCCTCCCCCTATACATAGTGTATGGAAAAAGTATTGTTTTCGTCAAAATTTTCAAATTTGAGTTGTTAGTGGAAATATTTATTTTAGTGCTCACTGAATCGAAAAAAGTGGTTTTCAGAGTGGTGTCTGTCCATCCGTGTGGATGTGTGTAAACAAAGCTAGAGACTACACCAGTGGTCCGATTTTCATGAAATTTGGCGAATTTCACAAAATATGGAAATTCTAAAGAAAATATACTCGCAACCATTAGATTTGGCTTCAAAAAATACATAATCCAGTATTTTGAATTATTATTCTATGTCAACCGGTTGCGGAGATAGGCCTAATTGATATTTTTGTTTGGCGGTAAACAGAGTACATTTTCCAATGTTATCGTTATGGCAAATATTCAAAAACCAATACCTCCGTTAATTGCTAACCGATTTTGATAAAATTTGGCATGTATTTCTGGGGTATTTGTAAATTTATTTTATTTTATATTTTCTTACTTTAAGTTGGAAAGTTTTCAGATTCCATTTATTTATCTTGTCCCAAATTGTAATTGTTGTTTCTGTCGTGTAGGTGCCCGGGCTGGCTCAGCAGCAGGGGCTGAAGTGGGGGGTGCAGTGGTGTCTGCGGATCCCACCCTCCGCGCCGCCCATAGTCCCCGCCGGCCAGGCCGCCGTGCTGGTCTGTCGCACCAAGATACTGCTCTTTGTAAGTGTACCTCACGTGGAAAATGTATCATTTGCATAAATCCACATTCTAATAATTTATATATTATGAGATGTAAAATTAAAGTTTAATGTTGAGAATTGCTGCCAATTTATCATATGTTTATTGTAAGTCAAGATTATTTAAAAAAAATGTTATATTTATGGGTGACTTACTAAAAATCAGTAATGCTAAGTTGTTCCCTGCTGCCTCAGATGTCAATAATACACGATAAAAACTGAGTTGAGCTGTAGTGTTCTGTTAATATACTACATGTTGGAACATCTTTATTCTGTGGAAATAACACATTTTATAGTCAAACTAAACAAATCTATTAAATATAATCTGATGATATGGCTGGTAGAATTTGTTTGTATATGATTAATTTAGCATTTCATAGCTGAAACTTGGATGAGCTTAGTTGCAACTCTATTCAGAAGTTGATTATGTATGTGGCAGCTGATTTTTAATGAAACTAGACGATGTAGGTGGATTTTTGGGGGAAATCCAACTCCCTTGCCAATAATACGCCAAGATGTAAATAAGTTAATTTACTCAAATATTCGTTTACCATCTTTAATTTTAAGTTTTATGTGAACTTAAAAAATTCTTATCAGTTGGACATATTTTAGGTAAAATTTAGTGCAGTATCTATTAAAGGTGTGTAAGTTAAGAATCACATCAGTGGTTTGCTTACAATCCATCATCCCTGTAACTTAAATGTCGGCATATAAATTTCTAAAACTTTGAATTTAAAACCCAGTGACTGAGGCAGCATTCTAAGTATTGACCACCAACCAAGAGAAAATTCTTTGAAACTGCTCAGCTTGCTATCAATCAATACCTGGTGACGGTGACACGTCTTGTAATCCAGCTACTTGGAGGTCACAAATTGTGGATAGTTATGAGCGATGGCTTGTGGACGTGGTGTTCCCTATTGGGGATTAACGTCTGAATTATTGAATGAAACCAATAATTCAGACGTTGGGGATTAACGTCTGAATTATGAAACCAGTTCGTAAACCAGGCAAAACTGTGGTTCGGATCCCACGTTAAAATGCATCTGGCCATAGTTGCCATTGGCAGTTGGGCTATTAACTAACAGTCCTGTCTAAGGAACATGCCGGCCTTAGTCAGCAACAAGACTACAAGGTCGCGCCACAATCATCCTTCACTCATCTGTCATTCATACTTGGCTTAAAATACCTACCTGGGTAGTTCGTCATTTCAAATCAACACGTTCAGCCTGACTTGCGCCACTGGTGGTACACGACTGAATTTTCGAACTTATTAAAAGGACGTTGCAATAATCGGTGAACTGACCAAAGAGACGAAACTAACCTATGTCGCACTTTTAAGTAAATCTTAAAATTATCTGTCCATTATATCCTTGTGTATACCTGAACTAGCTAATTTGAATAAAATTAATAAATTTTAATAGTGACCTACTGTGGTGCACATTGTCTTGTGGGCATATTAAAATCATTATGGGCCAATGTGCCAGCCAATATGCGCCAACAGTGGCACACGCATGATTCACCGATGGCCCGGCAGGCGGCGAAGTGGTGAAAGATACACTGTCAGTTATTATAAACTCCGTACGAGTAAAGCACTTTTTAGGTTTTCTTACGCCTGTCCCTTCCGCTATTTTTTGCGTTTTCATGTCACCATGAGGTTGTCAACATTTTTTTACAAAAAAGTTTACATGTGCGCCACCGGTGGCCACAGTGTGCCTACACAACCCTACAATACGAACACACTAATAACATAACCCATAAAAAATCTGAAAGCTCTGTGAAAAAGCATGGAGTCAAATGGATACAGTGCGCCACCAGTGATAAACGTCGGAGTTTTGGAAAGTTTGCAGTGCGCCATCGGTAGCACACGTCGGGATTATGGAAAGTAAAAAAACTGACTGTTGACTTCCGTCAGGCTGAATATGTTAATGTACCTAATGTTGCAGCTGCAGATCACGCGGACGGGCTACATGGACCCGCCGACGCTGGTGCTGCCCCTGGTGTACGACACGAGCACCAACCTGACGCAGCTGGCGGAGAAACGCGACCCGGGCCCCGCAGCAGGGCTGGCGGCCGCCAACGCGCAGCTCAAACGCTTCGTGGAGTGCACGGCCGCGATGCGCGAGTGTTCGCTGTTCCCCGCCGTGCAGGACCTGCTGGCCAACCTGGTGCTGCCGTCCGAGCCCCCGCAGGTAGGCAGCAGCACAGTGAGCGAGTTTGGTTGACCGTTAGGTACTTAGGTATTACACAGAGGCCACCCTTGTACAGCGCACTGTGGCGGTTATGTGAGGTCAGGTTATCATAAATATGTTAGTAGGACTTTCCTCGTTTCGTTAGAATCAAACAATACCAGATGAGTCACACTTTTGCCTGGCAAATCCCATTGACAGGTGATGCGTGCATTCCGGTCAATGACCTGACCTCGGCCTGCTTGAAGGTCGAATGAAAGTATGACTCATCTGGTATCGTCCGATTCATAACAAAATGAGGAATGTCATACCAACATATTTATGTTAACCTATCCTAACATAACAGCTGCAGCATGCTGTATAAAGGTGGCGATCGGGTGAAGTCACTAGCGGCAGTGGTGACGCGTTCAACTCGATCCTCACCAACATCACTGCCTTCTGGGAGGCAGAAAACAAACACCGTTCATCATAATTATGTCCAATTTGGACAGTAAGTTGATTAAAGTATGTTCTTTCCAATTATGAAGTCATTTTGGGTACCCAGTAAAAAAAACTCTTTAAAAATAGTGGCCTCTGTGTAATACCAAAGTACGTTCATTATTTGCAAGGAGATTAGCTACACTATCATTGGAGGTAACATGTCACAGTTTTTTCACAGCCCTCTTGTTTTATCAGGTTGGGAATGTGAGTGGGTGTAATCTCGTTCATATTTGAAATGCTAGCCCAAAATCAATCAAGTAAGTAATGGGTTCTGAAACCATACCTTTGCCAGAAAATTTTACAAGTTTTCAGTTCTTTTTTCTAGTGGGAACGGATTGAGGCGCCACCCCAACAAGTTGCCATGCTATCGTTTCAATCCAGTTTTGAGGTGGAAGGTTGTGGTGTGTCGTCCACATCAGATCGCCACCTTTTGAAGAGTTGGCGATTTGACTGGGTGGGGACTTGACATGTTCGAGCAAGGTGGCAGTCTGTCATCAATGCTACCTTCAAGCTACTACCGAACACTTCAATGAGCTATTCCATCCGGTCCCACCACTACCGGGGTTTAGTGTGTGGGGAGTGGCCCACATATACGAGACTCGCTCTAGGAACATGATAAATGTGCCTTAAAAAAACTGATTGTTTAAAACTGACTCCTCCATAAATGTCAAATCAAGTATTCTTTATAATAAGCTGTCTAGTGTAGTTCGTGGACCTTATTAAAAAGCCTTCAAAAAGACTTTTTTATATTTTTTATTAAAAAACTGTTTTTATAATATTAAGGAGTTTGTGGACAGCAGGTGGTCAGCAACACAATTTGGTTTGTAGCCTGTTTGTTTTCTACACCTGTATGGCCAATAAAGAGAGTTCTGAGTTCTTATAGTACCTTTTAAATGAAGATAATATTTATATAGTATGTGCCAAAGTAAAAAGTAATATTTTATTTACTTAGCCAACATATACAAGTAAAAGTAAGCACCATGGGTTAAACTCGGTTAATAACATGTTCAATATGACCTCCGTTAGTTTGAGGCAACACTCGTACCATTCTTGAAGGTTTCGTACCATTTTGGTGAAGATGGGTTGTTTCAGGCCCCTATAAACATGGTTGTTTTTTCCTTGAGTCGGTCTTTGGGTAGCTGATGGGTCACTAGAGCAACCCACCAGCAAATATTCGTTAGTGAGAATTTTTTGTTTTTATTATAAATTATTAGAATTATCTGAGGTGTTCATGTTTTTTAACCATTCCTTTAATACGTCCCAAAAATGAATGGAATTTCTATAAACAACATTTTGTTTGTTATTTATTTTACAAGTTATGAAGCAAGTCAACGTTGTGTCAGATGTTGGATGGTTGAAAATCCTTTTCTTTTATTGATGTGTACAAAGTTGAAAACACAGCGGAGTGATTGACGCGGCTATGTGTGGTGGCGATTTGTTGGGGTGGCGCCTCGATGCAAGCTGCAAGGTGGCGATCAGTCATTTACGCCACTGACTAACTGCCACCTCGGGCTAGGAAGCTGACGGTGTGACAGGGTAGCCCTTGCCGGCATTGGTGTATTTTATGAGGTGGCAGTCTGTTGCTATACCTTGGTGGCGACTTTTCTGGTCGGTTCCAGACATCTACCTGCTCTAGCTTAAAAGTTGAAGATAACTTGTGGGATCTTTTGGCCCCACTCCCCAGCTCAGAAAGGAGAAGGCCTTGGTAATCCATGCTAAATGTCAAGTTTTTTATAAAGTAGCGACGTTTTAGCAATTTGTTTTGATGCCGATTGTTGTCTTTCAGGTGGTGTCTTCGCCAGTGGGCCCCAGCCCCGGGGTGATGGGGCCCCAGGGTCAGATGATGGGGGCCCCGGGCCCCGCCTACCCCTCTGGCATGCAGCCGGTCCCCATGGGGATGCAACACCCCATGATGGGCCCTCAATGATATAACCCTCTCTCTCTATCCCACGGTGAGCGGTACTCCTTCAATATTAAACTTAAACTGTTTATCAATTATGAGAAAAAAAATAATAGTGAATAAAATAAATAGTGTGAACTGTTTTTGAAGTTGCTTTTGGTTCTGGTTGTTTTAAAATACCAAAATCACCAAATAAGTTGTTCAAACCAAAACTTTAGAGCTACGTAATATAGCTTTAAAATTAAATTGTTTAATGTTCACAAAGTCTTGTCAAAACTTGTTGGACCTGTAACTGTCTATATGTTAGGAAAAAATAAATTTGATTTCAAATGTATTTGGACAATTCTGTTTAAGGTGATATTCAATTTCTTATGGAACTATGAATATCTTGAAACGAGTCTTGTTGATATTGTCAAACTCTAATTCCCCAAACTTCATTGGAGGTTCATAACTAATTAACTATACCTCCGTTAGCTGTCTTACTCCCCGAATGACGTCCCGGAATGGCCAAACTTTTACTCTTAGTCTTTGAGAAAGCTAATAAAAACTAAAGAAATAAATTGTTGTTTTATTTTGCAGGAATGTTGGGATAGAAGTCATAGTCGGCAGAACTATGACATTTTGTAAACTGCAGAAGCATTGGTGACACTGTCTTCTCTGCTGAGTGAATGGTAATTATTGGCGACAGTAAATAATGATCATATAAATTACAAACATCGTCACAATATAGTGTGTGATTTTATGAGCTCCTTCAAGCTACAAAGTATGGAAACTTTGTTCTTTGTGCTTATATTTGAATGTGCTGTGAAATATCTTGAAAGATTCTCCAGATTTTGGTAGAAAAACTTAGTATCATACATTTGTATGACGAGTAAAAATGTACATATTGTATGTATTATCAGTTAAATATCCGTAGTAGTATCTTCTATGTATACAATTACTGTAAAGTATTTCAGTTCCTTTGTCGGGAGGGACATTCTGTCATTGAAATTTTTATACCAAGTATTTAAACTGACACTTTGAGCATAAGTATGTCTGATTACATTATAATCACATGAGTGAATGTTTCAAATATGTTGAATGTATTAAGTCAGAACTCTCGATGTTTTGAGTCACCATCTTGTTAAACGTTTTCAGATTCTTAAAACCTAGCGTAATACTTTTACTTTGTAAATATTTATTTTTTAAGTGGAGAAATAAATGGAAGCTAGTGTTTTAATTGTGTTTCATTCATAACTCCCTTGACAACCCACCGAATCTTACCAAAAGACTGCTTGTTTCATCGTGGTATTATTTTTAAAGCCTATTGCTTTTTCTAACTTTTCACTTGTCCCCAACACTTTAATTCTTTAAACATGACCAAGTACAATCCTGATTAATCCTGATTAATGACCAAGTACAATCCTGATTATAAATTAGAATTTGTATGTTTTCCCTATTTTTTGTGATTGTAAATACAAAGTTAAATACAAACTCACAAAAGAGGTTTTGGTAGTTGAATAGAGGCTTTCCATTTAAGAATAATTCAAAAATAAGAAAGCACATATATTTTATTTATTTCTAAGATAAATACAAACAGTTTCAGTTCTATATCAAAATTATAAAACAATGATTTGGTAAAGGCACTTAACAATACAATTTTACAAGAACTGTTGAGATTACAAAGTTAAAGATTTGTGGAATTCTTTGGTCGATCCATGTCTAATTAATACAAAGATACAATATGATCAAATACAATTTAAACCAGGCATTAAATCCTAGGCATTAGGACAATACAGTTGGGCAACATATATTAATTCATTCATGCATTTTAAAATTTGCTTTGTACTAATGAATTATGATTAATTTTAATCTCTTAAAAAGTAGTATTAAAAATAATATAATTAACAGCTACAGTTTTGTTTACCTAAGATACTTTACATGCATGTAAAATAACAATGTATACAAAACATATCACAAAATATAAATAATTTGTACTTTTTGGAATTTTCTTGATATTTCTGGGCTCTTATGCTTGGTACTCCAAAATATTTTAGAACTTCATAAAATCAGTTTAGAGCAAGAACAACAATTATGGGAAAAGTCGCTTGTAAAAATCCTCTAAACCTAAGGTTCACACATTACAACCCAAGGAATCCGATTACCATTTATAAATTTTCTTTTACAATATATTTACTTAAGCTTAAACTGCATCTATAAATATCGTACAATAAGCAACACAACAACAATAAATATAGTACACATGTACAAAGGGCAGTATCTAAACATTGCAGCAGACAAAACATTACATGTAAATGTAAATACACATGTGTTGTAAGTTTTATTGGTAAAATGTTTTCTGCAGTTCCTTTAAATGCCTGTAGAATTATTACAAACAACAGACAGCATCGATCTATTGTACAGAACATAACAGCTTAGTAAATTAACAGTGAAACTATGATTACATGGACAGTCTGTCAACTGAGTGATGAAGTATAACTACAGTAGGACTATGTATTTGTGCAGTCTACAAAGCTTATATGTACACGAAGAAGTGAAATTGGAAATATTAATTATTATTTGTTAAGAAAAAACATTTGGTCCCATTCCTATCAAAATGAACTGTACATAAACTTATACTCTATGTCTTTATTTTGAGCTGGCCTATCCCTATGTTTCTATTTGCCAAAAATACATCAGATCTCCTGCAAATTAAAGTTTTTTCAAACCACGAGGAATGTATTTTTCAGATCAAATGTTACATATTTGTGTAAAGAGGTTAAACATGAGTTGCCATAAATTTATATAAATTTGTGTTATATACATTTCAATTCCATTAACAGATAACTATTTAACAGCTATATTTTTGGTAACACAAAATAAATCTACAATCTATAACAATTTTTACTATCTGTATAAACACAGGACAACTCCCTCGAAGGAATCCTCCGAACTCCGAACTTGTCCCTTCAATATTTGGTATGTCTGTGTTCGAGTCTCACAAAAACAAAATCACATTTTGTTGTTAGAGACTAAAATCACACGGTTGATATCACACTTGGTGTTTTACTTGTCGTCATCATAGTTTTGTAGGGCTTTGCATAGACAGAACGACAGGAAGACTGTGAACAGTTCTACGAAGATGACACCCAAAACTACCCAGATGACCGTGTTGATATGGTCCAACACCCAGTTTAAGACAGTTTTGTAACACCCCTGAAAATAAATACACACTTTTTAAATATTGTACATTTTCAAGAATCCAGTTGATTAATAAGTTTAGTTCCTCATATTTTCCCAAGAGTTTAATTATAGTTTTGTTTTGAATACACAAAATATTATTTGAGAAACTAACATCCTAAAAACTTTTTTTTATTTGTACAGTAATAATATATCTCGAAAGACATTTTTTAATGTTATTCGATTGATATGTATGTGAGATATGAAAGACATATTTCTTTCATTGATCAACATGTGCAAGAAAGAAGTAAGGCAGGCCAAAGGCGGCCACATTGAAAAGACTCTTGAAATGGCACATAAAATATTTACATGGCTTGCTTCAGACATTGAATACTATAGACTTACTTTTTATATGAGACTCATCAAAAATGGATAGTTTATGATTACCATTTCAATAGTTACTTCATTGCTTTAGATTAATATTTACTGTTGAACAACTCTTGTTTTTTTGCATAAATTCTTGTTATACTTGTTATGTGAGTAAAGTAGCAAAGAAAAGTTTCCTTGCTTTTGCATTGTACTGTACATAAATGAATAGTTTTAAGATTTGCTACACAAGTTATAATCTATAGAATCCTTATTATAACTTTTCAAAACTAAACAAAATAGAGGTATTTTTTGTTTGCTTGTCTGTATGTCCGCTGTTATGGGTAAACACAAAAACCTTTGGGGGTAGTTTTTATTAAATGAGTATTGTTGAAATTATATTTGTAAAATAATATTTTTAAAAGAAAATTTTTAGCCACAACTTCCTAGCTGTTTTTATTAAGGCTGAGTTAAGAATACTGAAGCTATAACTAAGGGTGGTACATGGTAAAAAATACATGAACAGGAAATTGTTTGAAAGTAATAAATATAAGGGTCACCAAATAACTTAGTGGATGTCTTAAAATCAGCTGGATGGGTATTTTTACAAATGTCAAATGGGAGCGCAGTATATTTCTAAAAACATGAATGAATTTTTAACAAAGACATGGACATACGTTTTAATTTTAACAACCAAGTGTTTAAAATGAGAAGTATTGAATATTGATCCGCTAAATAACGCAGCAAGGCTTATACCTAGCCATGCCTCCTCTGATCAGATTATAAAATCGTTGGGCATCGAGGTACAGAACAAAATTACTATATAGAGTCTCAGTAAAGTATTTTCAGGATATACTCACAGTCATGTAATACGAGTTGACTGAGGAGGGATTTTGTGTACAGTTGGGGAATTTCGGCGTGAACTTGCGATAATCTCCCTCCAACACACAACACGCTGCTGGCATCACTTGCGTCGAGTTCTCTCCTTTGAATTTGTCCTCGAAATCCTCAAAGCTGTCCACTCCACAGCACGACATCTGAACAAACAGAAACATGTTTGAGTTCCTTGCCCAGTTTCTAGAAAATATCAGAGAGGACTCTAGTTATTAGAGGAGTAAAAGCACTCATTGCCAATATCAGGGTAAGTGGCCATTCCACTACTGAGAGCATCCGACAATGACTCATGTACCTCCCTCTAAGCTCTTCTCCGCTTCATAACTCAAGTGCATTAGTTTTTCATTAAAATTTTGACAAAGTCACAGAGTCATTTGTAAAATTTGTTTAGACCACACTTGGTCTAAATGGTTTGGCTGAAAAACGTTTTCTTGTCTATGTATCCAAAATATTTACTTCTCTAAAAACCAGTCTATCTTCAGTACCAAAATAGCTGTAGCCTTTTGATATAAAAAGTTGGATGTACAAATTTTAATAAAACAACTTTCTTGGTAAAGTGGACATTGAAACCTTTTTCTCTTGTATTTGTACTCCCTGGCTCGGCCATGCCCAAGTGATTAGAGGAATTAAAGAATAATTTTTGCTCAACAAGAACCACAATACCTAGAACATCTGTATGGAAGCAGATAATTATAAACAAGATTCACAGTAGACAACCCAATCAGAAAGCGGTGTTGAACAGTTTTTGTTCAACAGGGGCACATGCCCCCTCAACACAAAAAAAAAAAACTTCTTTTTGTAGCCGCCAACCAACAATAAAAATCCGAATAAAAATTATGTCCTACTATTTTCTAAAATCATTAAAGGATGTTCTTCAACAGTCACGTGTTCAAAATCTAAATAGTATGTAACGTTGAGTTTTTGTTTTTTTGGAACTTTGACTACTCACAAGCTTACCTCGGAAGTTGTAAATAAACTAGGCTTTTTTTAATATTGTATTTTTCATAAGTTTAGAGGCTTAAAACCCTACGTTTAAGTACGAAAAACCACGAATTTTCTGGGGGAGGGCCCCTGGACCCCCCGCTAGTATGAGGGTATTCTGTACCCCCTAGACCCCCGCGGTTGCTTGTGCCCCCACTAAACTATGGTTCACACAACGCCTCTGAAGACACTGTATCTTCCTCATGGTTATAATTTTTTAGAATTATCCTTAGTGACGATGAACAACTATTTGGCAGCAGAGTCTGAGGAAAACTAATGAACCTTGTTTATTACGTTCAGTACCAAATCACTTATCTTGCTAATCACTATCACAAATTCTCTTAAAAATCATTCTGTGCAGTTCTAAAACTCGACCAATTTTAGAGTCAACTTATACTTGCATTCTGCGACACAAGATCTAATCCGCTCCTCCTTCAAATATTCACCTTAATTTAAGACATCAGATTTCAAATAGCAGTCTAGTACCTAACTGTTTTTAATACCTTAACTCATACCATACCTGCACCCAGGGCCGCCGAGGGGCCATGTCAGCCAAGTCTGAAACTTGGGGCTCGAGCTCCAAAGGGGCCCGGGATGAGCAGATTTTTTAATTTGCATAAAAACACAGGGTTTTTTTTTAAACGCAACCCATTTTTAAGATTGAATAATGCACATATAAATATGAAATGAATATTGTCTTATTGATCTTTTACATTTTATACAACCTATTATTTAAGTTTAATCACATTTAGTTTAAATTATGTGCTCAAACAGTCCGCCATTGGCACTTGTATAAAGTTATGCTCTTTCAATCAAATTCCCGAACACAGGTAAGGTGCCTCTTTGAATTTCTTGCATTAAATTTGTTACGTTTGTTTTGAGGTGCTGAATATCCTTTGAATTGTTTTTGTAGGCCTTACTTTTAATGTATCCCCAATAAAATAATATAGTGGGGTCAAATCCGGGGATCTTGAGGGGAAATAATCCTTCACCGGTAAAATCATGTTTTTTGGTTGTGTTTTTAATGTGTGTCTTCAAGCACGATAACTCGCGTAAAAATGGTCAAATCTAATTAAATTTGTCACAGGCATGTAAAGTAGTAACTATCCTACGAAAAGAATTCACAAGATATTCAGCACCTCAAAGCAAACATAACAAATTTATTGCAAGAAATTTAAAGAGGTACCTTGCAACACGTGTTCGGGAATTTGATGGAGAGAGCATAACATTTTACAAATGCCAACGGCAGACTGTTTGAGCACATAATGTAAACTAAATGTAATGAAACTTAAATAATAGGTTGTATAAAATGTAAATACCAATAAAACAATACTCATTACACATTAATATGTGCATTATTCATTCTAAAAATGGGTTGTGTTTTAAAAAAAAACACCCTGTATATTAACAACAACTTAAATACGTTTTGATGAAATCATCCAGAACAATATTTGTGAGGGTGCAAAATCCAATAGTGAGGGATCCCTGATGGTGGTAATTTTTAATCAGAGTAGACTGTTTTCTAAATCCGACCAACCATTCAGCCTCAATTGTTTCGGGGTTTTGGAGTTCCTATATGCATGATGTTCCACCTCCAGACTGCCTAAAAATGTATGTTTAGAGATCTATTTGAAAATTTTCCGGAGGGGGGGCCTGAGTGCCCCAGGACCCTCCTTTTGCTGGGGGATATTCTACACACCCCCACCCCCTGGAGGGCCCGTGCGATGTGCAGACTTGGGGCCCAGCTTGGCTCTCGGCGGCCCGGCCTGCACCTCGCAATGCCAAAGTCATTCCCATCCCTAATTTGCCTTAAAATACACATAGTTTTTAAAAATTACTAATGTATTTCTGTACCTGGGCCATGAGAACGTTCCACATGAGCGAGACGGCGTCGGACTTGTTGCGTTGGGGAGTGTAGTAGTCCTGGATCGTGTTCTGCAGGAACTTTCGGGTCTCGTCTTCTGCCTGCAGCAACAAGTACTTCAGTCACTAACTTTGACGCATGGTGTTTGACTTTAGTCATGAATAACGGTCAATCTGTTTTCAATGTAAATAACTTGAGTATCAATGATGCACGGAATTTCATCATCATAAAAATGATAATGACATTACATAAATAACAATTTTCTGTAAAATGATAATTATAAAAAGGTAAAAAACTTTTAATTTCTGTGTAAAAAGCACAAATTCTTATATGGCATTTAAGAGGAGGCTCCAGTCCCGCGCGACTACCTGCTCCTCCCATAAAACCAATGTTAACGTTACAGCGTCAACCGCTCAACCAAAATCGTTGATTTGTAGCTCATTTGAAAGAACAAAAAATCATCTAGCTATTTCAGTGATCAGAACTTTTATATTATTTTCTTTAGTTGTTGAAAGATCGCAAAAAAGGGTTTTTTTGGGAATTTTTAGTAAATTAGTCTAAATGTAATATCAAAATTCTGCTAAAATTCAAAATTCAAAATTCTGGCCTTATGGGAGGAGCAGGTAGAAACACGAAATTTTTCGTGACTGGAGCCCCCTCTTAAGAAAATATCCTCCATTAGTATGGGACCTAATATTTTATTTGAAAAATAGTTTTAAAAGTTCACATATTTCTTATTTATATTTTTAAAGAATTATTAAGAAAATTTTAGCCATATATTAAAAGATTATGAGGAACCCACCAACCCTAAAAATTGCATGCCTTGCATGCTATAGTTTAGCGGTAGAGCGATGTACACAGATTCTCTGCTATATTTTGTATCAGTATTTGATTGTAAAACACATCATGCAATACTTTCAAAAACACTAAAAATATTTAATTAACACAGGTGAAAACCCCAAATACTCACTTATTTTAAGACATAATCCAAAAATAAAATTTCTTACTTTTGCCCTGTAAGCAATAGCCATTCCTGCCGCAGTGATCTCCAGAATCAGGATTAGGACCAGCATAATTCCATACTGCAAAAAAAATCATAACTGGTAAAATAAATAGATTAATACAGTCAGTGGTTCCCATAAGTATTAATCTTGCTAGGCCTATAAGATAAAGCCGAAAAAAGTATCAAAGCAAAGCATTGAATGTATTCTTTAATACTTTAATTTGATTATATTATTACAGGGTGTTTTTTTCAACGCAACCCAAAACTTTATCACTGTAGGATTATTCCCCCCAAGATCCCCGGATTTGACCCCACTATATTATTTTCTTTGGGTTTCCATGAGAAGTAAGGCGATACGAAAACAATTCACAGGATATTCACCACCTCAAAACAAACATAACAAATTTAACACAAGAAATTCAAAGAGGTACTTTGCAAAACGTGTTCAGGAATTTGATGGAGACAGCACAACTTTGTATAAATTTCAGTGGAGGATTGTTTGAAAACATAATCTAAGCTAAATGTGGTAAAACTTAAATAATATAGGTTGTATAAAATGTAAAGCTTAACAAAACAATACTCATTTCATCTTATTATGAGCATTATTCAATCTTAAAAAGGGTTGCTTTAAAAAAACACCCTGTGTATAATGGTTTGGATACCAGACAGCTATAATTTTTTAAAGTTAATTTTATCGACTAGCATTCTTAAATTGAATTTAGCTCATGTCTCACTCATCAATGTTCACTGAAATGAACTTCGTTTTTGTGTGTTGGTAAGAATAGTCTGTTTTGGATGGTCATGATGCTTCCTACTCAAAATAAACGCAGTCACAGTGGAAATTAGGTGTAAAGGAGGAGATTCATTCATTCAACATTCCATGTATGGTATCACTTCATGTGTGGCTAGAAGCATTACTGCATTCGTACGTCGACTACAGGGAAGTGGTAGTGGTAGTGTGTAGTTCTCACGACATTCTCTCAGGGTCCAGGTTCTCACAGTGGGCCTCGATCGGTCACTGGGTCTGGACTTCACGTCTCGGAGAACCTTTTGTTCCAACATCACTACCGGGACGACTGCTTGTAGCTCCTTGTCTCAGTTGGTAGTGTATATTGCAGTACCTTGCCCTTAGACTTGACACATCTGTCGTGTGAAGTTTAAAAGAATAGCTTTATTTTATGGATTTTTTAAAAATAACTTACAGCCCTTTACATTCAATTATCCTTTTTTTTAATTTGGAACTGAGTTTGAGATGGTGCAATGATTTCGTTATTTTTACATAAAAATCGCAAACGAGTACAATTTAGATGATCTGAGCTGGCGAACTTGAGACTTTTGCAATACTTGGCCCCACAGTGAAGAATAATGAATGATCGAACAAAATCTCTTATTATGAGTGTATAGAAAAAATAAACACTTAAAACGCTTGAGAACAGTTGTGTAGACATGGGAGGGGGGGGGGGTTCTGGTGATATATATCTCCCCCTTGACATAACATGTCAGAAAATTATATCCTCTGGAATAAAGCTTAGGTATGTCTATATGTCTTATTTTGAATATAAGAAGAAAGAGTACCTCAAGCTAAGCTTCTTTGCAAGCGGTTGTAAATAAAACGCGGATTGTTTACCATGCGTTCATCGATCGCGGTCGACCGTAAAAAAATAGCGCTTGTTCGATCACGGGACAAAGTGGATGATATTGCAAATGACGCAAACGTCCGTCAAGTCCGTGAAAGACAAACGCGTGTTTACCAATTATGGATAAACGATAGGAGTAATGCCGAATGCCAAAAACGAGAATGGCCGTTGATAACACTGAACATGCGCTACATGCGCTCGACTGCGCGCCTATGCCAGTGAACGACCAGTCCGCGGTCTGGGACGTGTCGGGTGTCGCGGGATCGGCAATCCATCCGTCACAGCCGGCGTTCACACGATCCACCGACATCAACGTACTGCCAAATTGGTCCTCTCCACTACACTTCCTGGATGTTCCAGGTCCACCCGGCCGCTGCTGCCGCTGGACGATAAGGTGACCAGATTTTGGAGCAGCCAAAACGGGACGCCAACCTCTGGGGGGTGTACCCCCTACAAACAGAGAGGGTCCGGGGGCCCTCCCCCGGGAAATTTTGAAAAATTAGGAGCATTTTGTTGTGTTTTTAGACTCTTTCAAATTGAAAATACGTTCTGGATTCTAGTTCATCTTTACCATTAATTTTAAGTTACTAGGAAACTACAAAAGAACCCAAACAATTGTTTTAGAGTTTTTTTTACTAAAACGTATACCCCGACTAAGAGATGGGGGTCTGGGGGTCCTCCCCCGGAAGATTTTTAAAAATTAGGAGCATTTTGTGGGTTTTTAGACTCTTCCAGATTGAAAATATGTGCTAGGCTCTAGTTAATCTTAATCATTGATTTTAATTTACTAAAAAACTACAAAAGAACCGAAAAATTTATTTAAGAGTTTCTTTACATTAAAACGTATTTTTAAAACATTTTTCTTACCAATAACGCCAAAACGGGACAAATGGGGGTCCCGAGAGAGTTCGTCGGGAGTTCGCTAAAAAACGGGACTGTCCCATTCAAAACGGCACGTCTGGTCACCTTACTGTACGAGTGTGTTGTATTGAGGATGGAATTTTTCAAAAAGCCCAAATCGACCATTTAATTCACAATGTCAAGTTATCCTCTTTTTTGCGTGGCCCAGAATCTCCTATTTGGCTACTTGAAACGTTCGCATCTAAAATTTTCAAACTCGAATCCACCGAGAATAATTATGCAATTTAGAACTTGGTTAGAGGTTTGAACGGATTATTGATTCCTTAAAACTCGAATTGTTTGAGCTTTTTCTTTTTGTCGTCAGCAAAGCCCAGCGCACACGGCTTCGGTTATCTCGTTGTGCTGTTGCTTCGGTAGACCGTCGACTGTTGTAGACTTTGTCCAGACGACAGTAACAGTCAACAGAAGGTGCACTTTTCTGGAAAAAAGGTCGCGTTCAGTCGTACTCACCGGTGAGTAATTCAGTTACCATTATTGGATCACCGCACCAAGAATTGTTTGTTAGATTCGGTTAGTGACCGGCACACTGAAGTAGCAGTTGTTGATTGTCAAGAGACGGTGGTGAAGGGTGCAGTGGATTTGTCACAGGAAAACGGTGACCGATGACTCACTGAGTGTGGCTAAAGATAAACAATGTTACACATTTCTTCCATCGGCAACGCTGTTTCCTGAGTCCCTGCGTTTCCTGCCCGCTGGAATTCAGTCTTCGGGCTAAGCTAAACTACACTTATAACCCGAGCAATCCATAGCGGCCTCAACAACAGGTGATATAACCCTGATGAAAAACGCGACCAGTTTGTTTACAGCTCATCTGATTTCCACCGGACGCAGGTCTGCCAATCCACGCCTCCTGTAACCTGACAGGGCGGCAGGGCTGCCAACCCCGGACGTAACTCGACACTCTATACACATCGCTGCCGGTGGTCTCGGTCTTCGTGCGAAAGGTCTACACCTACATTGAATCGTATCACAAGACAGTGACCTATTCGCCTCTATGTAGGCCTCCCAGACGTCAGGGATTTCCCCGGACAGTCCGGATTTCAAGCTTGCGTCCGGAGAAACGACCGGGGTTGAGTTTTGTTCGGGGTTTTAGTCAGCCTACGTGAAAAAGAGAGTAAAATGCCCGAAATAATTGATTGGTAATTAGTTTTGAACAGTTTTTAAGAAAGTTCATACAAAACAAAAGAAATTTTGAACAGAGAAGGGGTATTTTTTAGCTCCGGTACTTTTTCCATTAGAAATTAAGCCCTGGGCGGCGCCCTTTCCCTGTAGGTGTCAATTCCTCCCCACGTTGTCCATGGGCTTTGCGCCGGCACTGGTTATAAGCAGGGAAAACTGGCTGCACTCAGATTGTTTTTTTATATTTTTAATTTTAGCTTAGAAGTGCGCCCTCAGGCCTGGGTCTATGGACCTATTGGAAAGTACAGCCCTGCCTACAGAGAAGTGATAAACCTCCAAAGACGTCTGATGTGATTCCAGTCTAGTGTGCGGATAAATCGTCCATTCTCTCGACAAGTAAAATGTACATAGGCCTACATATTTTAAGAAAATAAAACATGTATCAATTGGTTTCAATATAGATTTTGGAACATTTTCCCTGTACTATCACATAACCTTTAACACAGCGGCGACCTCAGCGAAAAATCAAGTAATCTTAATTTTAATCGAGAGTGATGAGCCCCACTTAACTTTCTTTCTTTTCATCTCAACTCCAGAATCCCGTGATCTCGGGCAACTTTACTCACTAAAACTATTATTGTGACTGAAATCTATATAATTAATACGCCAACACGAAATTTGTCTTATGAACTCCTCCGTCATTTCTTAACCGATTTTGATCATTGATGGCTCATTGGAAAGAGCGTGTCGCGTAGATTTGCAAACTGGCCTTACATTTTTGAAAAAGTCCCTTGGGCTCTGCCCCATTGGCTTTTAAAGTTCCCATGTTATCCTTATGAAGAACATAATTGTTTACATTTTGATCAGCTGGATAATTTAATTGCTGTTATTTTTTAATTTGTGTAAACATAACCCTCAAGACGGATCGTGTTAGCATGATTGTGTTTTAAATTTGTCGCCATTTGAATTATCGCTCTGCTAGAGTAGCGCACGATTCCGTGCGCTCGGATCCACTAGTTTTTTTTTTTTTAATTATTCTCTCTATTGTAAATTTATTATTCAATCATAACGTAGTCCTCGCATAAACATACTGTTCTCAAACCTTCAAACCTAACCTAAAACAAACAGAACAAACATTTGCTACGGATGCAGTGCTGCCACTTCATTCCTCTAAAAATAAATCAATAAACCACCGATAAACAAGCATTTAACGTCGGTTCGCTGCAAATCAGCTGATTGTTTACTTCCGTTTCATTCTGCCTAGGCCGACAATGGGTAATTCGAGCCAACAAAAAGGAGCTTAAAACATATGTTTCTACGTTAGTATGATGAAATAGTCAAGTACTGAAATTCGCTGTGTGGTTAATAATAATTAAGCACTAAAAGTTCCCCAATTAAACTTGCACTAGGTCTATAATTGGAACTTAAATGTCGTACTCAAAGCTAAGTTTACACTAGCATCTAAAAGTGTCGTCACTTGGACACTCTAATTAACATTGTTGTTATGCCGATACAGGATTACCAAAAACAGGTGTTTTAACACTTAACAGGGTGCCCTACCAACGGCAGTTTTCGTTTTTCTGCGACACTAGCGGCGGCTTTTGGAACTGCGCAAGGCCACACTACACTACAGGCCGGAGTCCTTTTGTGGCGACGTCACATTATCAGACGGAATCGCAGACGATTTTGTAATGTACTCTTATGGCGATTCACTGTCGCACTCTTAAAACTATCGTGCCCGAAGTAATTCGTTTAAGTTTTCGTTTAGAAACCATTATTTTTTCGAATCTGCATTAATCAATGAATAACTAAATACGGTCGAAAATAATTTTAAAGAAAACAAGACCTTATTTCATAAACGTAAAAACCGGTAAACATTACAGGCAAGTAATTTGTTTACTTTTCATCAGGTGATTTACTGGAAATTTGACAGTTTTGTATCTAATTGTTTTCATTTTGATGTTTTAATGTCATAATATTTTGGTAAATGTTTACGATTTTTCATATGATTTTAGTTGCTATTTCCAACACAGCGCTAGGAGTTCGGCCGGTGTTGTGACGTGGCATCAGGGAGGAGGGGGGGAGACTCCGGCCTGTAGTGTAGTGTGGCCTTGAACTGCGGCTCCATAAGAGCCCATGTTAAATTTGTGCTCTTTTCGCCGCGCAAGCCGGTGCACGGGTAAACGCGGTGTCATTTAGTGTCTCCAATTCTTAAAATAAAAGTTATTCGGAAATAGCATTGCAAATATAAAGAGTTGCAGAGTGTTTATTGTTTCTCCGAAAAAGTTTATGCTCACTCATTAAAAAGATACATGGCGTTAAAGTTGGTCAACTTCAACGAAATGTATTTTCAGAATACGTTAACATGAACGATTTTGGATTAGCAATTAACATTCTACAACTCTTTGTCTTTGAAATGCTACGTTAAAGGAAATTTTATTTTGAAAACTGTAGGCGCTAAATGATACCGCGCGGAGCGTGTTTTAGGCATATTTGGGGTAGGTAGGGAACCCTCTTAAATGTTACAACACCTTATTTTTCATTGGAGGGATGCAGTTTTAAGTGGCGACACAAATATTTGTAAAAACAAATATTTGTGTCGTCACTCAAGACTGCATCCCTCCAATGATAAATGAGGTGTTGTAACAATTGAAGTGTTAACACAGCTGTTTTTGGTAAACCTGTATCGGCATAACAACAATGTTAATTAGTGTCCAAGTGACGACACTTTTAGATGCTAGTGTAAGCTAGGCTCAAGTCCTAAATTTATATTACGTGATGGATATAATTCAGTTTGTAGTACAATAAATCAGCATTCAGTCGCCTCAGTGCCGAGTTGCAGGCAGGACGAGGGGTCTGATGTACCTTGATTGCTGTGGGAAGCTGGCGGGAAACATTACCTCTTCCCACTCACTTGTTCCCCTCACTTTAGCTTCATTGCCAGATCCACTGAACTCCTGCCGCCGATGACATGTCCGACAGAATCTACTCTGTTATTAAAATTCACGAAAAGAGTATTTTTTAACGTTCCTGAAGATTTGTGATGGCTAAGGTGACCAGACGTCCCGTTTTGAACGGGACAGTCCCGTTTTTTAGCGACATGTCCAGTTGTCCCGATGAACTCTCTCGGGACGCCCATTTGTCCCGTTTTTACGTTGTTGGTAAGAAAAATACTTTAAAAAAAGTTTAACCATAAAACTCTTAAATTTTCCGGTTCTTTTGAATTTTCTAGTAACTTATTATTAATGGTAAGATGAACTAGAGTATTAATACTGTAACCAAATTTTCAATATGAGAGAGTCTAAAAACCCACCAATATGCTACTAATTTTCAGAATTTTCCGAGGGAGGACCCCCGAACCCCCCCCCTCCTGGGGTTATGGCAATAGTTTTAATGTAAAAAACTCTTAAATAACTTTTTTGGGTTCCTTTTTAGTTTCCTAGTAACTTAAAATTAATTATAAAGATGAACTAGAGTATTGCACATATTTTTAATCTGAAAGTGTCTAAAAACACACCAAAATCCTCCTAATTTTTCAACATTTTCCGGGGGAGGACTCCCGGACCCCCCTCTATTTGTGGCGGGTAAGCCATACTCCCCACACCCCCCGGACGTTGGCGTCCCGTTTTGGCTGTTCCAAAATCTGGTCACCTTAGTGATGGCGTATATTCGCACAGTCTATGGGTTTTCGGGATGTTTCAAGGATGAGAATTGTTTGTTGTTTAAAGAAAAACATTGTTGGGAAAAACTCGAAATTCGTTCCTGATTATCCACACTGTCTACATTTGACTGTGACTCATTGAAACTGACATCATAACATTTAAACTGTTAAAAATTAGCAAACTAGATTCGTTATTGGATTAATGGTTTATTGGACCTCAAACCACAACTAATTGTTCATCCAACCCAGCGACCACATAGTAGAAATAGACGGAGCATAGCTATCTTACTTGCATTACAGCAAGTGAGGCCTGGGCCGCAATATTGTCTAGGTATAGAAACATAAAACGGCGCTTTAAAACCGCGTAATCTGACAGTGCTCATGTTTCAAACAACTCGTCGTTTGTACCATTTAGCGTTGAGGCTTAAGGTTGAAATTTTGCATGTGAAGAGTCCTTTGGTTTGGAACCATAACAGTATCAATCATATTTCCAAAATAATTTATTTTATTTAAAAAATTATATAAATTCACATGTTTTTATTAAACTTTAAAACATTACATGAAAAAGTAGCCGGCTACTACTTTTTTTATTTTTTGGTCAGGTAAAATAAAAAACTGTGGAAATTGTTGCTAAAGAGTTGCATTTTTCAAATCATATTTTTTGAAAAAATTAGCTGACGTAGTTTGGTCGATAACTTAGTTACTGCGGGAGAGTTTATACGTGCGGCGCCTGCATAAAAACAAAGTTAATCCTAAACTGTTATTTACAAAAATATGGTCGACTAAAAAATACAAATTAGGTATAAAATTAAAGGTCTGAATCTCACAATTACTATCATACCAATTATAAATGATTTAGAAGCAGTTTACACATCACAGGAACGTTACAGGTGTATTCCGTGGCGGCAGCTTCTTTCAAACAATGTCAGGACAAGCTTCTAGGTTATCAGTGTTTACGATGTGTAAACGACCTGTAAGCCATTCATATTTGGTACTATAGGATTCTGAGATTCAGACGTATAATTTGATACCATATTTGTAATTTTTTACGTACTTTGTTTTTTCCATGCATAGGGACTAGAAGCAAATTTAGGCTTCACTTGGCGGTTTCTAGTGCTCCGTCTATTGTACTATGTGGTCGATGATCCAAACATACTACCCACTGCTCCAGCAATTTTTTTACTTGTTCTTGTTGCAGTACGAATTAAAATATAAGTACCATAATCTTGCAAAAGCTATAATATATTTGTACTTAAATGCATTTCTGTTTGCCTACATAGTTACAGTAGCCAAAAATATATCTTTTCCCACCCGTAGTTTAGGCTAACTTTCAAGTAATAACTACCCCAATCATAATTTTAGATTCGTTCCCATAAAAGTGTTTAATTATTTATTGTATTCGTCTATAAAAATTCAGCTTACTTCAAAACCCAAACTACATAACCTTGACACTAAAACCCCCATCGAATGTACACTAATAAATTCCACATTGTTTCCTTTAATTATTCCAAAAGTGTAATTTGAAAACTAAACTATTCGAGGAATGAGGATGAATGTAATAAAGTGGTGCACGACAAGTTGAAAAGGCATGTCGAGGAGTTTACGGAGGCCGCGGTACGCACGGCTAGCCAGCTAATGTAATGAGATGACGTAGTCACCTCACCCACGCCACCCCATGGCATTCCGCGCAGTGTAGGTTGACAGTGTTTCCAATTCCAACGTTATTTGTTTTTGTAGTAATAAGTCTTTAGCAACTGTAAATAAACTTATTTATAAAGTCGGTTTTAGGGAGAATCGGTAAAGGGGCAATCGGGATTAGTGGCATTGTCTGGCCGGTTTTATCACGATTAATCTTACATCATTTGTTTAAGTATGTATGGCTACAGTTTTGCTGAAAATTGCAGTTATTCCTTTTATTTTATAGTCGCATCGAATGTTCACAAAAATAATGTTAACGAGAAAAAATCCCTAAAGTAGCGAGACAATAACGTAAATATGGCAGAGTCCCGCTAAGAGAGGACATTTTGGGCCGATTCCATTTTCTCAGTGCCTCATGTTTTACCGCGTTTTTTATTTCAATAATTAAAAATATATTGCTCTTTTAGGAATTTTATGTGGTAAGTTAATTAATTAAAATGCGAGTTTGGCTTTAATTTTTAATAATTGAAAGGTTACTTCTTTCCAATTCTATCGGTTCGAGCGACCCGGTCGGCAGCACCTGAAAGAGTGACGTAAAGCTGACCGTCCACCTACACCCTTGATACCGATATCAGCTGTCGTCGCAACCAGGTCAGGCGGTGTGGTGGCTATGGTTCCCGGTTGGCAGTGGTTTTGGCCGCTCGATCCTTGTATTTGACCACTGTTCCCAACAGAGATAAACAATTTTCTGCTCTCGTATTCGTGGCCTTGAATATTCACTAAGATAAATCATTAAGAGTCCTCCCTACCCAGCCAAAAAAAAACAGCTCTCATGCACGCGTACCCATACAGAGGGTAAGGAAAAATTCGCTCCTTGAGGCAAGGGAAAATTTTAAATTCAATATAGTTGTAACGGAAAAAGTCCAAACTACTAGACTTGCTATTTGGAATTTCGATAACTTAAATAGTTTTTTCTATAATCAATTTAAAATAGTCGACTTTGGACATTAATATAAAGTGTTTTATGACCTTTAAAAAAAACAATTCCAATAGTTTAAAGAATTATTTATTTAAATAATATAGCATAGTATGGATATGTTAAAAATATGGGCGCTAACTGGGCCCGCGACATTGCAAAATGCACTGATTTAGCAAGGACTCTTATGGAACCTAAGTTCCAAAAGTCGCCGCTACTGTCGCAGAAAAACGAAAACTGCCGTGGGTAGGGAGGACCCTTTTAAGTCGATCTACTGTGAAATTTGTAATCTTAGGATTTTACTCCAAATTAATGAGAGGAAAACGATCAACGTTTGGCTGTAGGCAACAATTTTAATGTTACATAATATTTTAAAGACCACCGAAACCGGAACACGTTTGGAAGAGAGTGATTCGATGTCAACCTCTCAAATAATCTTGTCCCGATATACACTACCCATTTTGCTCATGATGTGTTCGGAAGTACGAAAATAGTTTGCCTTTCGTGTGCGACGGTCGATGACGGTCTCTACCCCGACACGGACCCATGCAACATACAACATACAACATACAACATGGAGCAAGGCCTGCACCAGCCACACACGCGACCACGGCGCCTCGCCTGCCGGTGCATTGTTCATGATGGGCGGGAATTTGAGAGATAATAGAATTAAATTATTATTAGGTGAGACTAATGGGGTGAAATGACATATTTATGGTAGTTTGCTTTTGACACTTAGCGTAATTAAATTATAGCAATGGTATATATAGATTATGTAGAGCTATATATGAGGTTAACGCATATGTCATGTGTAGATTAAGCCTTAAACTTTAGCATATATAAAAAAACAATGTTTATTGACTTCGAAATGTGGAATTCAAAACTGGTACGTTCGAAATATTATCTTCAATCAATCTTCCAACCTCAAAAATCGCAACAATCTCCTGTTACACATTGTGACAGCTACAATATTTTGTAACGATCAGGTTGGAGCACCTTGATCAAATATCGTTACGTGTAACAACAAGCCTTAACTCACAAAGTTAACTTTGTGCTTCCTTTATTGCTGAACTGATCAGTATTAAACATGGATTCGTCTGCGAGTCAAATCAAGAAGGTGCTTTACTCGTGTAATGACTTCTTTTTCACTAACTGTATTTGTGTTCCATACAAATAGGAGGCCTAATTTCAAATAAATGTTACTATTAATCATTTTATTAATTAATTTAATGGGACGGAACAGAGAAACTGCTTAACACAGAGTAGTTATAACAAAAAATGAACAGAGACTCACGAAGGCTAGGCAGCAGCGCGACTCCCGCAGCGCGCCGCAGTAGCCCAGGAAGCTGACGAGGAAGATGAAGGCGCCGGCAGCGATCAGGATGTAGCTCAGCTGGGTCAGCACGTGCGGCTGCGAGAAGTGCTGGAACTGCAACACGACCACAAATATTATTAATCACAACTTATAACTTAAATACTTAGGCCTATTCCACACTTATTTCAACCATTAGGTTTGTTGCTGACATAAAATGTCGACTGGAACATAGTAAATATTACGTAACAATATTTTATTACAGTTATTGGTGTGCATCAAGGATCAGTTCTGGGGCCTCTCCTATCTTTAGACTTTTTTATACGGCTATACGAATCAAGTTCCAGATATAAGTTACTTATGTATTAAACCAGAAGCAGCATTATTAAGCGGAAAATTAATTAGGATGTCGCTATTTTTCCATTATTCATAACCCATATGCACAAAAGATAAATCTGGTATGGATTCAAACGTCAAAAGAAATATCTCTGTTCTAGAACTCAACTAATCAAATTAAATACAATTAATTATGATTTAGATCAGTAAACATCTTTTAGATAGCGCATTAACACCACGATGTAATATAACGGCTGCGTTTGGATGACAATTTTACCGGGGATAACCTTAAAAGAAATTTGTTCAAGGGTAAAACGGTATTGAGAACTGACGAATAAGTGGACACTTTATACGGGCTTCAAAGATGACGACACTAATGAGAAAGTTGTCGAATAAATTTCACTAATACTGTAATTATTGTCGCTTTATGTGTCCACTTTATTATTAGTCTAGTCTCCAATGGTCGTAGAGAAAACAGAAACCAACCCATTCTAAGCATTCATTCTACAACAGGGAGAGCACCGGAAGGTATTACAGTTTTACTGAATAACTAATCGTTCCTAAAGTACTTTGCCGACTCCAACTCGCCACGAAGGGTAGTTGTGAGGGTCTGGTTTCAGCTCTCAATTGCCCCATTACACTCAGAGAGACAAACTATGATCGTAGGCGACTTCTCGATTACACTAAACAACCCTTCTCTGACAAACGCTGGTAACCATTTCCTTGTTAAAAATTTTAAAACTGCCGTGAGCTAGATAGTTAACCAGTCATTGTTCCACTCTCCTTCGTGGTTAGTTTTTAGCGTATATAGTTTCAACTCGCCGAATAAAGATTTTAAAACTGCCTTGATTGCAAAAATATAATGATTGTTTTAAGATTAAATGTATAATGCAGTAAACAGATGTATGACTGTTTTCAAGAAAAAATGTATAATATATAGAAGGGCCAAATCAAATGTATGCATTTTCCATAATTTAAAAAAGTATATTAGCTTTAACAGAATTTATTTCCTAAAATTACTTTTTTTAACTTCACCTAAAATGTCTTATTTAAATCGCAGTTTCACTAACTATACCACCTGCATATTAATACTGGGTGAAGCGCCAACGAAACGAAAGGACCGTAAAAATTCAGAGCAGAGGTCAAAGACATCCGGACGAATACCGGCCCAAATACCGAGGAGCGGGTCTTTGTTGGGCAGAGCACTGCGAGTAACAAAGTAACGAGTCGACCCAAAAATGGTCGGAATGACTGACTGGACAAAGAGGAAGGTTTTGTCCAATTGTGTGGAGAACAACGCCAACTTATTCGGCAATTTGAAATCAATCAATGAATAAACATTTTGTATTTTTTTGTCCATACATTTCAGCAATGTTGCGCTGTTATTATGATCGCCAATTTCTCAATTACGCAGTAGGCTCACCCAAAACACTCATTTTATTAGAAATTAAAATTTGGTTTGAACTTCTATGTAGAATATATTTGAAACTCTTTAGAGCTGAGGCCCTAATAAGTAAGTTTGATATTAAGAAAACAAAGTGTAGGTGTAAAGAAACAAAAATCAGGGATAGAGTTAGGCCACTCCAATAAGCAAAGATGATATTATAAGTTGTTATATAAAAATTGAAAAGACCCACAATCCCATATAATAGTAATATTATGAATGTGGAAATATGGATGTTTGAAAGAATATCTGTCTTTCAACCATGTAAAAAATACTGGACCTACTGAGCTGAAATTTTGCAGGAATAGACCAACTATCGTGAAAGGACATAGGGCTATTCACTTTCTTAAAATCCCCTCGGGCTACGCCACCTGAACGTCCTTAGCTTCAATATTTACATTTATAAGGATGTAAACATTCAAATACTGAATTGTAAACAGCTATGAATACTACAATTTGACAGGTCAAAGAGCAGAAGTAAGATCAGCTGTAATTATTATTGTGAGCGAAGCCACGGGCAACTGCTAGTTATTCCATGATATTAATGTAAAATTAAGTTTGTGCACTATACTTCATTCAGTGAGTGTGTAAAGCCCCACCTCCTGCACCAGCTGTAATGTTGGCAGGCAGTGTCACATGAGTGCCTGTTGTCATTGCTACACAACTCCAAAGAGCTTAAGTATAAACTGGAGCTGGAACTGGATGTCTATTAACAATGCTAATTTGGTTATCTTCGTTTGCAGCGATCTTAAAATGCATTTTAACTTTACAAAATTAAATAAACAGCTCATAAGACAAATAAATCCATTAATCCATTCTTTGTTTATTGTTCATATCATATGGTTTATATTTTTCATTTCAAGTCACTAAGTGGAATGGCTGTGAACCATCCCTGGGAACATATGTACTGTCTCTTCCCTGATTGGTTCTTTTCTATACAAATGTTATTTAAGGGCATGGGGCTTTACTTTACACACTCACTGAACAAACTATAGACGACCAGCAATTTAACAGTCAATTCGCCAATTTGCATGCGCCGCAAGGACAGTAGACAGCGCCAGTAAGATGGGCAGCGGGTCAGCGGGGTCGAGCAGAGGGCACGACCCACACACATTGCGACACTCTGACACTACCTCCGCTAACTACACACCGCACACCGCACAGTGGCCGCGACCATTGTGTGTTATCACTCTATCGCCGTCACCGGTGGCTACGCCCGCGCCCGAGTGTGCAACAGGGCTATTGTAGAAACTTTCTGATTTCTGACACAACAGATGAGCTGCTGGTGTTCACAATAAAAAAACCGCAAAGGTAAATCCTGAACTGTAGACTATAGAATGAACAGTAACGTTACAATAAAAACTGTGCGGACTTGTATATCGATTAAATAATTTACCACACACTGATTTAAACTACTTTGAAAAAGTGATAAACCGGTAATTGTGATTCAAATAACAATTATTTATCCAGCCGCGAACTCACCCGCCCTGTTTGGTGCAAGCGATTCAAGTTTTAAAATAACTCTATTTTCTTCTTACATGTATTGAGTAACCAGAGAGAGGGTTCACCAATGTCAGTGATCCATCATAATCACAATGATCAACTATGGCTTCAGAACAGATTTCTCTTGATTGATTGTTTAGGCTAATATAAACAAGATGTCTCCAACAAAAGAGATATTTTTCAGAGATATGATAGATGGCTCTTGCAATAATGTTTCCATTATTGTTTTAAATATATTCCTATAAACGGTGTTTTTTTAACAGTAGAGTAATTATGAACATACTTTTATTACAAAACTTTCGTTGTATGGATTTAAAAATATCTACTTAAGAAAAACATTCGCTAGGTGTTTAAACACTAAGCGAAAGGTAAAGTCAAAAAATTCAATAATAAAAACATAACAGCTCAACAACCTAACAGCTCAAAAATCATCCCCCATAATATTGCTATTGTTACCGTAATACCCTTATTGTACATTATAACCATTATAAAACTATTCTCTCCGCAATAACAACCAAACAAATCATAAAATAGCCAAAACAAAGAGGCAACTGTAGCGTCTCCCGATGCGCCCAGTTGGCGTGGAAGATCGGCTTGAAATCGATTGCGATTGTTTCTGTCGGCAGTTGGCACCCTGTTTCCGGTGGAGGCAGAGTCGATGTCCGGTTCCGGATGGTCAGGTTGACAAGGTTGCGCGCGTCGTTTAAATGGGATCGCTGACCCGTTAGAGTAAATTTAACTTCTTGATAGTAATTTGTTAGCCGAGTCACAGATGATTCTTCTGTGGCCGAGTATACAAAAATAGACGTATTATATTTGCCATGTTGTTAACATGACTACTTTATGGATTGCATCCAACTATAGTAATTCGTTACTTTCTAAGCTAAACAAAAGCAATGACTAACTTTACGTCAATAGTAAAAGTAGCAAGAAACAAAAAAAATTCTATGAATAATCCGACCATGAAATTAAGTAACTCGATCTTAACTTATCACCTACCTTTCTAGTCATAGTTTTGTAAGCAATGGGTACAAGAATGTGGAATGGCAGTATATTATCACAACACCGATAGCGTTATTGAGTTACATTCATTAATCATATCAGCAAACAAGTTGAGAAAAAGTTTGTGTCTTTTGCAACTCGGTTTAGTGATTCATTTAATCAACGTGAAAGAAAAACTAATTCAATGACTAACCTTAACATTAAAGATATACACGATTAAGATATAGATATCCATGAATGGGTGTAACAGACAATTCCTCACAGCCTAATTGTTCAGTACTTGTACTGGGTGGTCCATAATTACCGCTAACATTTTGCTCTGTGACGGCTCAGCTAATTCATGGGTTAGACAGATGATTTTTGCGTTGAATGGTTCCTTAATTAATAGCATTTTTTGTAATTATTAGTTGTTGAAACTAATGGAGTAAAAAAATAAATAAATAATAAATGATATGTGAAATATATGCAGAGTTTGTTTTGCGGGTGTGAAGTAATAAATAGAACAACGCTTTATAAATAAATAATAAAATTGAATAAAATAAACAATAAAGAACAATAATAGACAACAAATACAGACATTAGACAACAAAATAGACAAAAATAATAAATACATTATTTATTGTGTAATAAATAAATAACAATTGCAGTTTATTAAAACTCAAAGAAATATTTAGAAAATATTTACACGACTAAACCATTTTACTTATGGAATATGACATCCCTCATATAATGTCCATCGACATCCAAGCATTTTTCCAATCTTTTTTTGGAAACTCGCCATCACCCTCATCATGGACTCGTTATTAAAAAAAAGCTTCGACCGCGAAAGCCCGTTGTTGAACAGTCCACTGCTGCATTTCAACTAAAAATGCTGTCAACTGGGTTTTTAACTGTTGTAAAAATCAACTGTCTAAGTGAAGTAACAGCTGAAAAATAAATTTTTAAAATGTTAGCGGTTATTATGGACCACCCGGTATATCGAATTCAGGTTTTATTGATACAAAGAGTAAAATTAAATTTTATGATAGTCATACGTTCCATAACTAACTTTAATGTATAAAAATAATCAATAATAAACGTTCTAGGCCAGTGAGTAATTACTGATAATGATATTTACAACAATCAGATTGATATTAACAAAAATTACATTGATATTTACAACAATGTGTCAACAATAATCACATTGACATTCACAGCTCGCAGTCGCGGTATAATCGCATACTGAGACTGTTTTCAAGCAGAGGCAAGATCCAGTCTACTTTGCTGCGCTTGTTGTTTCTCCCCGGCGGCGCGGCAGCCCTTCTGGGAGACATTTTAGGAGCTGTTTAGGGCAGAGATAAGGAGCGATCGATCAACGCCCCAACGTCTTGAGGGCCGATACTTAAGCCGAGATTGAAACAAAAGACAACGGGTTACACAACTACCCCAATATTCTCAAAAGAGGACTCTATTTTTGGAAAAGCAATAAGATTACAGAAGCCAATTACTCTGCATAAAAAAGTAATTATTTTTTTAGAAGCTGTAATATTCAGTTTCATCGTTTGTCATTTCCTTATTAGATATTCTCGGAACTCAAGATAAACGGTTAAGATTAAAAATCATTAAGGTGTATTTTATAAATCGCTATGAGGAAAACTGGGTCATTCAGTTTCATGACAAAGCTTGGATTAAGATAATAGTGAATATTTTAAGTGTTGGAATCATCAAATAACACATTTATGCATGCATTGACTGATATGAGGAGGGTAATCAGTTTTGATCAATTTATTAGGAAAATGCTTTAAGTGATTTTAAACAATGTTTACTTTTATTGTGGAAGGACTAATTGTGATTCATTAATTTTGAACTCGAGTATTGGCTAGAATCTCATAACTTTTCACATAAAAAGTATTTAATGCTCCAAAGAGAGTAACAATTTAACCACCGAAATATTGTCAAGTTATGAATAAAAAGCTAATCTAGAATAAATAAACCCATAAAAATAACGGTTCATTTGTTCATCACAAATAAATACATTATTTATTGTGTAATAAATAAATAACAATTGCAGTTTATTAAAACTCAAAGAAATATTTAGAAAATATTTACACGGCTAAACCATTTTACTTATGGAATATGACATCCCTCATATAATGTCCATCGACATCCAAGCATAGCGCTATCGTGATGAACGGTTGTTTGTTCATTTGTTTTTTCAGCATGTGTTCGTGGATCTAAGCATGGATTCTAAGGTCCATGCTTCAGAAACTGCATGGAGGCCTAAGACGTGAACATTTTGCTGTATGTTTTTAAGCGTCTTCCAATCAAGGGGTTTAATTTCAATATTTGATCACTCCAAATTGTAGGAGAACTCGAAGATGAAGCGACCGGGATCGATTTTCAAACCCGATCCTCATCTCATTACCGGAGGAATTCCCATCAGGCAGGTGGAGGTGTTAAACAGCTGCCGAGGTGTCGATGGCGGCAATACACGGCTTTGATCCCGCGATAGCGTTCGCACCGCCGCGGGAACACGGCCGACAACATGCATAATGAATGACTGGGGACGTTCCGATACTTCCGATACTTGTACGTATCCTTACTTTTCTTTCGATATTCACAGTATCGGTATCGTATCGAATCATTCGAAAGAAAGTGTGGAGTATCGGATCAAAAGTATCGAATGAATATTAAACGTAAAGTAAACATCATAAGATAACCTGCCCAAAAAATCATTGAAATTTAACATCTTCCACGTAGTGTTTTTTTCTTATTTTATGGTATTACTTACTGCAGCTTTTATTACTGCTACTGCTTAGTTCTCAGGAAATACAACCGACCTCATGAAACACATAAAAAATACCCCGTTGCAGCAGACCTGCATACTCAGCGAATTTCAAATGCAAATAAGCATATTTCAATCCAAGGTAGTGAGATTTAATATGTTTTTGTAAGCTCCATAAGAATAGTATGGATAATGAGTATGCAGGTTTGCTGCAACAGGTCTGTTAAAACTGGGTGGTTTTATTTCAATATTTCGTAGATCTGAACTAGGAGAAACCATGTACCAACTTTTACCAAGGTATGTCAAAAAATAAGGAAAATATAAAATTTTTTTATTTCTCATAAGGATAACATGGGGAATGAGTATGCAGGTTTGTTGCCACAAAAATGGAAATGTCGGGGGTTTTAGACTAAAATACATTAGATCTTATCTAGATGAAGCCACAAACCAAGTTTTATTAAGATATGTTGAGAAATAAGTGAGATATAGTATTTTACTTATTTCACATAAGGTTAACATTGGGACAACGTACTGTGTTTACCACTTGAATATCTCGGTGACCAATGGACATAGAGCAATGTTTCAAAATACTAAATCATTTGTTTTTTTGAGCTGAATTCAATACTGCTAACTAAAATCAGATTATTTTTATTTTTATGTGTGAAAACCCTAAAAAAACCATTTTTGGGGGGGTTTCCCTTTACCCCCCCTTCCAGTGGTCCAGTGGTTTTCGAACTCATTCGAATAATTACTACTTTACACGGCAAATTTTATTCCGACCGGACCATTTTTGCGAGCGCTATCGTGATTACAGACACACACACACACACACACACACACACACACACACACACACACACACACACACACATATATATATATATATATATATATATATATATATATATACAAATTTGAACGAATGGTGTTTTTGGTATCTGGGGGCACCAAAACGAAAAGTTATGATGGTCCCGTGCTTAGGTCTTACCATGAGACCTACGGTAATAGCTTCTTCCCTATAGGTTAAATTCGCTAAAAACATGAAACATTCCTATTTGAAAAAAATCTTATTTAATACGAACTTAATGAATTTTTTAGTTTTTCCTGGTATTTTCTGATCCGATACCGACACTCACGGTATCGTTACTTTGGATCTGATAATATCGGGGTATCGAAACTTTTCTTACAATACTGATTCGATACCGAATATCGGGTCGAAGTCGGTATCGGATCGTCCCTAATGACGGACACCGCTAGCCCTCGCCGCCGGTACCAGACACAGACGGGAACCGGACAATTGGCAAAGATTGGCCGAGCGGAGAAGGGACCCTTAATGAGCTACCTCTTGGCTAGGCGCTTTGGCCAAACTACCTGATATGGGGGAGGGGAAGAGAGAGAAGTAAGTCTCGTGGTGGGTGACACGATTCTTCCAGGAAGTGATGACAGGGCGGCGGAGGGGCATTTGCAGCCGGCTTCCAGCGGTCGTCGCAATGGCCCGAGATACAATCACTTGTCCACTCGCTCAGTGTAGACTACATTACTACCTAAATATTATCGTTATTGAAGATTGCTTGTCACTTTGGTTAAATCCTATCTTTGCTCAAAAGCAAGTTTAGTATTCCTTTTCATTAAGACTTCAGTTGGAATCCCTGCATTTATCATCAATAAAATGTAATTCTATAAAGTTTAAATACATAATTTATTTGCACTAATTTCATATTGATCAATTTGTCAGTAAATGTAAGGTCCATTTGTAAAATACTTACTATATTATTTTTATATTTCCATCCAAAATAGCGAGATATGACATCTTTTTATAAAACTCCATAAGAATAACGTGGGGAATAAGTATGCAGGTTTTCTGCAACAGGTATGTTAAAACTTAATGGTTTTAATTCAATACTCAAGCCATATACCAAGTGTTACCAAGATATTTTAAAATATAATGAAGATATCGAATTTTTTATTTCCCATAAGGATGACATGGGGATTGAATATGCAGTTTGCTGCCACGAAAATTGAAATTTCGGGTATTATAGACTAAAATACATTAGATCTCACCCATATGAAGCCACAAACCAAGTTTTAGCGAATTTCCCCTATAGGGAAGAAGCTATTACCGTAGGTCTCATGGTAAGACCTAAGCCCCAGACCATGATAACTTTTCGTTTTGCAACCCCCAGAAGCAAAAAACACCATTCGTTCGAATTTTTAGATATATATATATATCTATATATCTATATATCTATATATATATGT
Organism: Flexamia atlantica; assembly: GCA_035578135.1. Classification (NCBI taxonomy): domain Eukaryota; kingdom Metazoa; phylum Arthropoda; class Insecta; order Hemiptera; family Cicadellidae; genus Flexamia; species Flexamia atlantica. The sequence continues at coordinate 5,431,162 of JAQJVK010000027.1, forward strand.
GTCTGTTAGCACGATAGCGGCCGTAAAAATGGTCCGATCTTGATGAAATTTGGTACAGACATGTAAAGTGGTAATCGATTGGACGAGTTCGTGAACCAGCCCGATCGGACCACCGGAAGGGGGGGGTAAAGGGGGATAAACCCCCCCAAAAATGGGTTTTTTGATCTTTTTACATAGAAAAATAAAATTTATAAAATTTTTGTTGGCACCATTGAATTCAGCTCAAAAAAACAAACAATTTAGTACTTTGAATCACTGCTCTATGTCCATTGGTTACCGAGATATTGAAAGTGGTAAACACAGTACGTTGTCCCAATGTTAACCTTATGGGAAATAAGTAAAATTCTATATCTCATTTATTTCTTGACATATCTTGACAAAACTTGGTAAATGGCTCCTTCTAGTTCAGATCTACTAAATATTAAATCAAAACCAACAAGTTTAAACATACCTGTAGCAGCAAACCTGCATACTCATTCCCCATGTTAATCTTATGGAGCTTACAAAAACATGTCAAATCTCGCTATGTTAGATTATAATATATTGTTTTGCATTTGAAATTCGCTGAGTATGCAGGTCTGCTGCAACGGGGGTATTATTGAGATATGTTGTGGAATAAGTTAGATATAAAATTTTACTTATTTCCCACAAGTTAACATTGGGATAACATACTGGGTTTACCACTTTTAATATGTCAGTAGCCAATGGACATAGAGCAATGATTCAAAATACTTTTTTTTTGTTTTTGAGCTGAATTCAATAGTGATAATCAAATTTCGATTATTTTTATTTTCCTACGTGAAAACCCCAAAAAATCCATTTTTAGGGGGGTTTATACCCCTTTACCCCCCTTCCGGTGGTCCGATCAGGCTGGTTTGAGAACTCGTCCAATTCATTACCACTTTACATGTCTGTACCAAATTTCATAAAGATCGGACTGTTTTTATGGCCGCTATCTTGCTAACAGTCATATTGATAAATATTATATCTAAAAGTTCAAACAAATGGTATTTTTTGCTTCTGGGGGCTCCAAAACAAAAAGTTATCACGGTCTTGGGCCTCGCTACAGAGGAAATTCGTTAAAAATAATTTATTTATTTATTTTTACAGTGCCATGTTACAGCAAATGCCAAGTACAACATAGCATTAAAATGTACACAATTTGGAGCATACATAAAAATTAATGGTCCGTTATCTGTTCATTCTTCATGTCACTTCACATTGAAAAAAACATCTATAGGCCTAGAGTTTTTCATCATAGAGTGAAGTTATATATTTCACTCTAAAAAAATAGCTTGTGATTGCAAACTATAAGTAAATATCATACGGCACCGGTCTGATTACTATTTAAACTCAGGAAACATGGTGTGCGTTAATTATTATTAAAATTTAATCTTATAGTTACCTATAAAAATACAATATATATAGTACTCCTTGTGATATAACCTTAGTGTTTAAGTGACGGACAAAAAAAGACGGTGAAGTGAGAAAAGATTTGAAGTTTTCAAAGTGCCTATTTGTGCCTTTGTTAACAGGAACAAGTTCATTTCAATATAATTTTTTTACTTAAATTATAGGTTTTTAGCTACCTTCTAAGTGTAATTATTTTGAAAAATAAGTCTTGAAAATTTAGTATTAAATTTATTTATTCTGTAAACCATCTAAGTTGTCTTTGTGCAGGCAAGGAAAAGATAACTTAAAAAGGTTATTGCCCCAACGTAAAATGTGCATTCATTAATTCGTTCCTTGATGTCCACCATGATAATTTAATATGGTTATTGCTCTAATGGGAACTATTTTACCAAAACAAGATATAAAAGAGCCAGCATTAGGATATGGTTGAAAAGTTAAGACCTCAGTTATTATTGTGGACAGGAAGACCGCTAGGCTCATCTCGCCCCTCGCCTGTTCCTGGAAGTTGAAACCCCATCAGACTGACGCAACCCTCTCTCTCAACCCCTTTCTCCTCTCCCTTAGCCCTGGAAGCTTGGCCAATGTGCCTAGCCGGCGGATTTTTCGTAATGACGCCCCTTTCTACCTGAAAAGCTTTGGCCAGAAACCCTACACTCGACACAGACACCGGTCGCTAAATTGGCCGAGCGGTCAGACACTTGTTACACTATCGGGGAAGAAATCGGCGAAAAAAGTGGGCAGGTTCGGTCCTTCGGTCCACGTGCCGGGGTAATCGGCGGAAACAGCGCCGGCGGTCCGACACTGGCCGAGCCGCCGACTGGAGCGGCGCGTCCATGTGGAGGAAGAAGGAATATTATTTTTATGAGACTTGATAACAAATTTAACTGCTTGTACAATTTTTTAGATGTCAAATTTGCTTTGAGGTTCGAGGTTGGAAAATCGAGTTTTTTTCCTAGGAGGAAATATGTATGAAAAAATTACTATTTTTTCATACATAGTGGGAGTGGGCTGTGCTGGGAGTTCAGTGTCTGAGTGGAGGATGAAGGAATATTGTTTTTATGCCACTTGATAAATAAAAAATCCAGAAATTTTCGCTTCGCTCCATAAATTGTTGCAACATTATTTTAGAGGAAAATTTTGCTTTGAGGTTAGAAAATCGAGTTTCTAGCTAGGAGGAAATGTGTATGAAAAAATTATGGCGATTTCTTTTTAGGAACACTCATCACTAAGCTTAACAAAGTATTTTAAAATTCAAGTCCATGTGTGGAATTTGAATACTCCCGATGTTTTTAAATTTATAAAAAAGTATTTATTTATTTTTTAATATCCACGACATTTTTGTTTAGTCCAATCCCAAATTCATAAGCTGGTAGGTAATATTTGTATAGCCTATTACTATTATTATTGTATAGCCTAGCCTAACATACAGTACTTTTATTATTAAAAGATAATTCGAGATATTGGTCTTGCGTCCATTTTCAAACGCAATGAGCTGATAAGGTTTATGCCTTATGTCATGAACGCAGTGAGCTGATAAGGTTTATGCCTTATGTCATGAACGCAGTGAGCTGATAAGGTTTATGCCTTATGTCATGAACGCAGTGAGCTGATAAGGTTTATGCCTTATGTCATGAACGCAGTGAGCTGATAAGGTTTATGCCTTATGTCATGAACGCATTGAGCTGATAAGGTTTAAGGACTGGCCAAAAATGATAACATTTTAACAACAACAAAATCTCTTTTCAAGTTTTTCATAATTTGGGAAAGAAAAAGTTCAGAGAGGACTTGCAAGCTATAGCGAGTTAAAGTTTTTCGCTTGTCAACTCTTTTCACGCCTCTACTCTCTACGGAGCCGCGCGTACAACTTGTCACACGCGTCACACGCGGCTGCCGCGCGCCTCCCGCCGACTCCGCTGGAGAGAGTTATTCCTGGCCGACTATTTACATCTTGCACGGCTAATTCTTGTTGTACAAGTTCTGGACGTCATGTGACGCGGCGGTGTGGGAACTGAGGGCTGCTGGGGTTGACAGGCGACAGCGTCTTGGTAAACCGAGATCTGCAAGCGTTAAAAACCCCTCCCTCCATTTCAAATGAAAGTTGGCAAACGGATTATAAATTTAAAGGTAAAAATTACAGATATAAAAATAGATGAAGGAGTCGTAATTCAATGTTTAAAATTGTGATCGGCGATTAGATGGTAAGTGATGCTTTAATTTAGCATGTGGGACTTCTTGAGTACGCATGTCTTTGAAAATTTAACACGCTATTAGGAAAAAATCTCCGTTCTATATCAACTTCAATTTCATATCCTGAATTTGCGTTCCACTTTTTATAAAGCCAGACAATTACAGATAGACAGTAAATAAAATAATAATTGTAATCATGGTGTAAAGAAAAAAGAAAGGTGTTGCACAGTCAGCTGGTATGACGTCATTGGGCTCATGAACGTAGCGGTATTACAGCATAACTGAGACTGTACACAATAATATTTTGATTGAGTTGCATTAACTAATTTATATTGTAGTCGTCGTAAGCACTAGTTGTGAGAGCCCAACTACGTCACACCAGCTGACTCTGCACACACCTTTCTTTTTTCTTTACACCATGATTGTAATAACAGTTGTAATTGTAAACAGAATATAATGTTTAGAAATGGAAGTAAAAGAGCATAACCATCACTTCATTGTCTTTGTAACGATTCTGATATTCGGTTCGGGACCCCTACTGAACGGACAGTACATTTCTTATGTTCGCCAAAACCATCGACGGCATAGAGTACATTTAGTCAATGACATGGGATATTATGCTTAACTAAATGTACCACCAAGCTAAAAGATGGCATGATTGCATTTCTGTTAAATATATATATATATATTTGGGCAACAAAATTTCGTTCGCTTAACCTTAAGAAAACATTCTATTACAGGAATTACAGACACATGATATTTTATAGAAATTTAATTTGTCAAAATTACTGACACATCGACTGAAACTGAAGTGACACTGTAATTTTTTTTAATGAATTATTCATCGACCCGTAAGTAATTTGAGCAAAGTTGCTATTGAATTGCGGCTAATAACACGTTGTCTTCCATTTTATTAGTGAGATACTCGTGCGGTTATCTGCAAAGTCAATGATAACTATGCTAATTATAAGTGACGCTATAGTGTAAAAACTTATTTTTTCCAGAGTTTTAAGAGAATTCAATATAATTCAATATTCAATATACTCATCTTCAAGGGTTAATTAGGAGAAAAAAGTTAATAATAGTTTCCTATAAATACCTATAGGAATATAGTCGAATAGCCATTATGAAAAGCTCCATTAGTATTGAAAACTTCAAAATATTGTTACATTTATTCAATACAAAAGTGATTGCGGCTAACCTAAATTTGAAATAAATTCTTTAATATTATGAAGAAAAATACCTTTTAGCACGAATATACAACTATAACCTCAGTTTGAAAATTAAATTCTAAAATAAAATTTATTTCACTACATCGAACAAATTTTAGAAAATGTATCTTAAAAGCTCTACGAACGAAAACAAAACACTCTATAACATTCTACCAAATGAATACTCATAAATACGCGTCTAATTTGAATGTATCATCAGACTTTTCCTTATTTACTTCCACTGGTTTACGCATTATCAACGCATTCAGAGCTGCTTAAGTTAGGATTATAGTGCAAGTCAAATGATGTGGCCAAGTCGTCTATAAGACTTATGCTAATCTGTAGCATCGGGTATGCGGACAGACTGGGCCACCCTTGTTGGCGCTACCTATACGAAGGCGACACACGACACTCTGTTCTGCTACCGTCAACAGGACCCGATTACTCTGGTCCAGGAACGAAAGTGGAACTTCGCTAGCCATTGTGCGCTTCCGGTCATACAACACATGTTTTCCGCTCTTCCGTTCCGCGCGACGCGAAATCCAATTAAATGTCTCATAGAGCTCGGGACGTGTGAGAACTCATACTCGATCTGTACGTGGCTTATGAAAATAGTATTATGTCATAATTGAAATGCATTCATTTAATGGTGCCGATATTTAAATATACAACAAACCTTAAACATGAAGCAGATTTTACTCCGTAATTGAAATGTTAGCTTAAACAGCTTTGCTTTTATGTTTTAATATTGATTTTTGCGGACATTTTGCCATCACTGATTACTGATTAGTAAAATCAAGTCACGACGTTTCAGGATCTGGTATCTGATCCCACCTTCCGGTGGTAAAGGAACCAACAGACGGCTGGAACGTTCCATCAGGTTTTCTTTCCTACCTGAAGACGGGATCAGGCTCCAGATCCCGAAACGTCGTGAAACTTGATTTTAGTTACGGTATCAGTAATCAGTGATGACAAATGTCCGCAAAAATCAAAATCAAATTATAATATCTCCATAACTAACAATAAATGTCAAACAAAGAAGCTATACTTTTACCAGTAAATATCAGTACTTTTTTGCAAATTTTTTTTACAGAGAACCGGTTCTTAATGTTTTCTATGTACATTCCACCTATCAATAATGCATATTTCAGTTGGGGGGCAGTCAGAGAACGGATAAACAGTGGGCGAACAAAATCATAGCAGAATTCATAGAACCAAAACAAGACGGAGTTCTTATGGTAGAATATATAAAAAATATTTTATCCAAATTCACTTTTACCGTATGTTTTCGAAGGCCGAAAACAATAGGCTAGTGCATGCACTAAATAACATTAAAAGGTGACACAAACGTGTATATCGAGCGACTTTAGTGAAGCGTGCTTGATTGAGCCACAGTATGCACCTGCACGTCCGTCTTCTTCAACTGCTCGTACCAAAGAAGTGTCGTAAACTTCATCTTCCATTCTTACTTCGATGTTGAAAGGGATAACACGCCCTTCCTCCCCGAAGGGAAGCGGGATGACATCACATACTGAGTAGTTCAGATCTTTGAGTTGTACATGTGAAACATCAGATTACATATAGGTCTAGATTTCCTTTGAAGTTTGGAGCTCAGGCGTTTAAATATTTCATCACTCAAGTTATAGCTTCCACTTCCCCTGTAAAAGCCTGTGCTTCTTCGTATTGGTTTAATAATTCATGTGTTTGTTTAGAAAGCTCAATTCCTTTTTGCTTCAAATTTGTTTGAATTTTTAAGAGGGTTCCCTACCTACTGCAGTTTTTGATTTTCTGCGACACTAGCGGCGACTTTTGGAACTTCGGCTCCATAAGAGCCCTTGTTAAATTTGTGCACTATTCGCCGCGAAAGACATTACAGTAGTAAAAGCGGCGTCATTTAGCGTCTTCAATTCTAAAAATTATCTTTTTTTTTGGAAAAACCATTGTAAAGATAAAGAGTTGTAGAGTGTTTATTCCTTCTCCAAAATCGTTTATGCTCTTTCATTAAAAAGATATGTGGCGTTAATGGTAGTCATCATCAACGGAACGTATATTTTCAGAATGCGCAAATATAAACGATTTTGGATTTCCAATAAACATTCTACAACTCTTTATCTTTGAAATACAGGGTGTTTATAAAAGAATCATCCGGTTTTAATTGCTTACAACTCACTTGCTTGTCAAAGTGAATCAGTGATTTAAACATGGGATTAAAGAGTATACTTTCAAGTTTTATAACCAGCCATTTAATACTCAGTTTCCCTTGGTTCAGTTCCATTAGCAATGAAATTAATATTTTTTTAAATGTACAATCTTAATTAAATGGCCAACTCGATCTCCTGTTCATGTTGGATTTATTTTCTAAGGCTTTGTGAAAGGCCAAGCTTTTTTTCGACTTAAAACGCTTCTTAAGCGATGGTTGAATGTAAGCTTTGTCTTTCATAAAGCCCTAGAAAATAATCCTACATAGACAGGAGATCAAGTTGGCCATTTAATTAAGAGTATAATTTTTTTTAATTTTAATTTGATTACTAATGAAAGTGAAGCCGAGATAACTATGGATCTGGGTATTGAACAGATGTTTCTAAAACTTGAAAGTATGCTCTTTAATCCGATGTTTGAATCACTGATTAATTTTGAGAAACAAGTGAGTTACAAGCAATTGAAACCTGATGATTCTTTTATAAACGCCCCGTAGTATATGAAATTAAATTTTATTTTGTAAACTGCAGGCGTTAAATGACACCGCGCAGAGCGTGTTTTAAGCTTATTTTTGGCGAAGGTAGGGCCTCTTAAGGGCTTTATATTCACAGCTAAATACATCAGCTAGTGTGTTTAGATATAAACAAATTTTCGTCAGTAGAAAAAGTTTCTAATGTTATATTATACTCTGGTAAAAAAACTTGAATTAGGCCTATTAACTAAGTCAAGAATTTTGTTTTCCTCGCAATTTTTTAATTATTTTTAACTTATTTGAAATAGTACACGAAATTTCCGGCGGCAACCGAACAAAGAGATAGACTTAATTTAGGAAAGCGCAAAGGCGGACAGTCAAAGATACCCAATAAAACCGCGCCGTCAGCATTGAGCCGAAGCCTCGTCCAAATCAAATCAAGACAAACATCCCTCTTTCCTCTTCCTCGAAAATCTATACGAAAATGTTCGATCTTGGAGTTTAAATGGCTTAAGCCTTCAAAGGAAAAAAGGGTTCTATTGATGTTATCGTATTTTCGTAGTGAAATATTTTTGCGATAAGTAAGTATGTAGGCCTTTATGATAATTTTCAATTGGTAAACGATTGATTTGAATAATACGTTAAACTGGACATTTTTACAATAATTTTGTTGCAAATAAATATGACTACAGACTCAACATTTAGTTTTTGAGAAATATTTTGACAAGAAGTAACTTGCTTAAAAAGAAGCTTTTTATTAACTACCTTGTAGTAGAGTATACTGATAATTTCTTGTCATAACGCAGTACTGTAGACAATACCAATTGTAGAATTTGTTTTTATTTAAATTTCTAACATTACAAATCCCAAATCACCCTGAAACACCCCATTTCGAAGATGGCCAGTTAGTTGTATGACTACAGCTATCGGCGGAGTTGCATGATGGGTTATGTGTTCACGTTGTGCAATCTCCCATTACCATTAACAAGGCGATAGCTACGACTCCCGTGTTACGCTGCGAAGTTACGTCCAAGTCGCTGCTTGCTTACGTTAATGGCTTGTTAACACGTCGTAAAAAACGGAGGAAAATATAGCGGTTTATTTTATTATTTACTACCCTATACTCTTATTTGAGTAATGTTATCGTGCTTGTATCGTGCTTGTATGCTTGTATGCTTGCTTGCACAATTGTCTCTAAAACGGCTCCGAGGATTTCCTTCAAAGTCTGGAAATAAGTAATTTATGGCTCCAAAACGTCTTTTATGCATATTACTTGGCCAGAAAAAATCTAATAACGTAATAAATCTAATTTTAATGCTGTAAAATTTTAACATTGGCCTTATGGGTTGCCGTGATAGCAACGAAAATAAACAAGGAATGTGTAAACAAATTAAGTAATCAGTACCTGGTGGACCGAGCCTTGCTCGGTATTATTTCATGTTTACCAGTTCATCCAGTTACTATAACATATTTCAATATCATAAAATTGATAAATAGAAACCTTTTTTATTGCTCCATGGACTCTTCATCCCACTTGCTGTATTTTCCCTTGATGGCTGTAGATTCCAAACAGCTGTTATGATTACTTCATTTGTTTACACTTTCCTTGTTTATTTTCGTTGCTATCACGGCAACCCATAAGACCAATGTTAAAATGTTACAACTTTAAAATTCGATTTATTACGTTATTAGATTTTCTCTGGCCAAGTAATCTGCATAAAAGACGTTTTTGAGTCATAAATTACTTATTTCCAGACTTTGAAGGAGATCCTCGGAGCCGTTTTTGAGATCGTTGTGCAAGCAAGCATACAAGCATACAAGATAACACTGCTCGTATAGAGTATAGGATAACAGCTGTTTGGAATCTACAGCCGTCAAGGGAAAATACAGCAAATGGGATGAAGAGTCCATGGAGCAATAAAAAAGGTTTCGATTTATCAATTTCATGACATTAAAATATTTTATAGTAACTGGATGAACTGGTAAACATAAAATGACACCGAGCAAGCATCGGTCCACCAGGTACTAACCAATTAATTGATCAATTAATTTACTGTTTTTCCAGATATCATCGATGGATTGATTATATCACTGGGATTGTATATTTCACTCAGTGTATATGTAAATGTATATATTCACTAGAATAAGAGGTTTATATGAATGTATTGTTTAGGGTGTACGAACAATTTATTGACGTAGGTGGAGTATTTTGATGCCTTTTTGTAGAAAGTAATTTAAAAACCTTATTTTTCTTAAAATTTTAACCGACAAAATATTCAAAAACATCAACATTTCGGATAATGTCGACCAGTAAAAAAATAGAAAACTAATAGACCACACATAGGGCTGATGATTGCAATTATAAGACGTAGAGTAAAAGCGACATTATGTTTTGAATATAAATTGGCAATGAGCATGTTGAACTTATAATTCCGTAAGGCGATTCTTTGCGTCAAAATTGTGGGCGTCTGGCAAGTCGTAGAAAGGTGGGAGAAGGCTCTAATGAAAGGTCTCTCTTCCGTGGTGGCGGGAAAAATACTGAAATTGCTTGAAATTCACCAGAAAACGAGAAATAACGTAAAATATCTGCCATTTAAAAAGCATTGGGATATAAAAAAGTCTGTTTTGTTTACATAAAACATGTGATGCTGATAATTGATTGAAAACCATGTGGTATGCTAGATAAAGTAGATTCAGTTTGCTATGAAGGTATTTTGTACTATAATAAATTAGGATTGTTTAAGTTGTTCCTTCAAGCCACTAGCCCCTTGCTAGCCAGGGATTGCTTTTAGCCCCTTCAAGCCACTAGTGTTGAACTTATTTTGCAATTTAACAGTTTAAGTAAATTCCAAAAATTTCTATTAATTTAAATCATTTGTCTTTTAACCAAATTAAACTTTAAGAGTTTTTATTTAGTGAATAGCGTCCAGTAGGCCTACTCAGTAATATATTACTATGAAAAAATATAAAATTAATAATTAGTTGTCATTCATTGAACTTTCCTTATGCTATAGCACAATAAATATGAATAATCAAAATAAAAAAAAACAATTGAGCAATCAACACACCCCGTCATGTCTCTCTGATACCAATATATTCCACGAAATTGGCTTAGTTTTCGTCTTACAACTATTTTTTCGTTGATAAAATTCAGAACTAAATACTTGTACTTTATTCGCACGATTAAATTATTCGAAATTCAGATTCATTGCCTTAATATGTTTAGTTATACCGAATTATCCTAAAAGAATAGGAATCGAACAGAACAGAACTCAAATAATTAACCAAATAGGTGTTCCTTTCCAAAAATAACCACGTTAAAAACAAAACACCCCCGTTGCAGCAGACCTGCAAACTCAGCGAATTTTAAATGCAAAACAACATATTTCAATCCAATTTAGCGAGATTTGACATGTTTTGGTAAGGTCCATAAGAATAACATAGGGAATGAGTATGCAGGTTTACTGCTACAGGTATATTAAAACTGGGTGGTTTTATTAATTTATTATTCAGTAGATCTGAACTAGAAGAAGCTATTTACCAAATTTTATCAAGATATGTTGAGAAATAACCGAGATGTAGAATTTTACTTATTTCCCATAAGGTTAACATTGGGACAACGTACTGTGTTTACCACTTTCAATATCTCGGTAACCAATGGACATAGAGCAGTGATTCAAAATACGAAATTGTTTGTTTTTTTTTAGCTGAATGCAATGGTGCCATCAAAAAGTCGATAAATTTTATTTTACTATGTAAAAAAACTCAAAAAACCCATTTTTGGGGGGTTTATCCCCCTTTACCCCCCCTTCCGGTGGTCCGATCGGGCTGGTTCACGAACTCGTCCGAGTGATTACCACTTTACGCGTTTGTACCAATTTTCATTAGGATTGGACCATTTTTACGGCCGCTATCGTGCTAACAGACAAATATATATATATATATATATATTTGTATATATATATTATATATATATTTGTATATATATATATATATATTCGAATATATATATATATATTCGAACGAATAGTGTTTTTTGCTTCCGGTGGCCCCAAAACGAAAAGTTATCATGGTCTGGGACTTAGGTCTTACCATGAGACCTAAGGTAATAGCTTCTTCCCTATAGGGGAAATTCGCTAAAAGAAAAGGTCAGAGTATTACAGAGAATTCCGAGAGGCGAGGAACGATGTTAGATGATGGAGAGGTTAATTAGGTCAAGGTTAATTATCTGGATTCCGACAATGAAGAGAGCGCGGAGCGTGCCGGCCATCATTAGACGTAATTCAGTGATCAACCACGATAATGTCGGGGATTTCAATTAAACGCTGATTATCCGGGGTGATTAATTCGATCCGGGGGGATTGGACGGCGGGAAGCGATATCTATGATGATTAGATGATGATAACTGATAATGCCCGAGAGAGAGGCTCTGAACTGACGCTTCCGGGACGAGCGGGGAATGCAGACGGGCTGGGGAGGAAGAATAAGTTGACAAAGATGAAGACTGGGACGGTGGCGTGTCCTGTAATCCCGCTACTTGTAGGTCACGGATTGTGGTATAGTTGATATTCTCTGCACCAGTGAATACTATGTATAGCTGGCGCCAAATCTTGGGGCCCAGTCCGCGCATGGGGCGGGGAGTGGGTAGGCTGGGAGGAGAGGGGAGTAGTAGCGGCAGCGGCGGCCGACATTGTACTAGCCTGGCTGCGCACGTTCGGCAGCTCGCACATAGTTAATGCTTCTCTGTTAATCGTTGTTCAGAGTAACAAGACGCTTCGATAAATACTAATTAAATATTTTATACTATTTAATAGAATTAAAACAGATCATTAATCGCCAGTAAGAGTCAATGTTCCGTCGGTCAATGTTTTTAGGACGAAATGTAGTGACACGCTATTGTTGACGGCTGAGAGCAGAATGACAGTGCTGCGCTCTAGCGAGGCGTTGTCGCGCATGCGCACTAGCCGTTTTTGCTACCGCGCATCCACCGCACTGGGCCCCAAGAATTGGCGTCAGTTATACATCCCTAAGACAATCTCCATAATTTCGTAAGGCGATTCTTTGTGTCAAAATTGAGGGTGTCTGGCAAGTCGTGGAAAGATGGGAGGGGGCTCAAATTAAAGGTCTCTCTATTCCGTGATGGCGAGAAGAATACTGAAATTGGTTTAGATTCACCAGAAATGAGAAATTACGTAAAATATCTGCCGTTTGAAAAGCATTGGGATCTTAAAAACGTGTACTTTGTTTACATAAAACATTTATTTGATGCTGATACTTGATTGAAAATCATATGCTAGATATTATCATATGGTGGATCTAAAAGCCAGTTTGTTATGAAGGTATTTTGTACTATTATAAATGAGGATTATTAGAATTTTTCTTTATTGGGGGCTTTCAGCTCCTTCAAGTCACTAGTAATCATAATTTTACCAGTTCGTAACTCATTGTTGAAATTGTGGTTCGAATCCCCCGTTAAACTGTAGATCCCGTAGTTGCCATTGGCTGATGGGCTATTAAACAGTCCTGTCTACGGAACATGTCGGCCTTAGTCAGTATCAAGACTACAAGATCGCGCCACAATCATCCTTCACTCATCTGTCATTCATACTTGGCTTAAATACCTACCTTGGTAGGTTGCCATTTCAAAATAATATATCTAATGTATCTAATGTGGATAGTTACAAGCGATGGCTTGTGGGCGCGATATTCCCCGGTGGGGATTAACGTCCGCACCAGTGAATACTACGTACATCCCCAAGACCATAATCATAATTTGACAAGTTCGTTATTCATTGGTGTAATTGTGGTTCAGATCCCACGTTAAACTGTAGGTCCTTTAGTTTCCATCGACTGTTGGGCTAATAATTAACAGTCCTGTCTCAGGAACATGTCGGCCTTGGTCACTAACAAGACTACAAGATTGCGCCACAGACTCCTACATTCCTCTCTTTCATATGAAGCGCGAGAGAGAGGAAAATTAAGAATCCTCCCTAACCAGTCAAAAATTTTCAAAAACAGCTCTCACGCTGAACTATATAGACGCCCCATGAGGTAAGAGAAAATTTTTAATTAAATATGGTTGTAACGGGAAACGTCCAAACTACAAAAATCGCTTTTTGGAATTCCGATAAGTTAAGTAGTTTTTTTTCTATCATCAATTTAAAATAGTCAACTTTGGACATTAATACCAAAGGTAACCTACGTAAAGAAGAAAGGTTTTTGGTAACCTTTTTCAAAAAATAAAAAAGCAATTCCTGCAGTTTAAAGTATTATTTATTCACATAATATCGCATAGTATGGATATGTTAAAAATATGGGCGCTAAATGGTTCTGCGCGAAATCTTACATCGCAAAATGTGCATTGATTTAGCATGGGCTCTTATGGAGCAGAAGTTCCAAAAGTCGCCGCTATAGTGTCGCAGAAAAACGAAAACTGCCGTGGGTAGGGACACAGAGGAAACAGATATCTGTTTCCTCTGTGGTAGGGAGGATTCTTAATATACTTATCACTCACCAGCGAGAGGCCAACCCCTTGAAGGCAGACGAAAACACACGAGGGTTTCCGAACACCAAAATATCCGAAAATTCCAAAGTCTGTGTTACTATATCTATAGCGAATAATCAATAAACTTTTAGGGCACGATACAAACAAGGACAAATCAAATGATTCATCCAATAGGAAACTGTGTCATGACAAAAAAATCAAAATGTTCAGCCAAAAAAATAGTTAGCGGGATCTTGCGAATAATCCTCGTTGGTTTTCGTTTGTTATCTGAGGACATGGCGCTGGCGAACGATAAGTGAAATTTCCCTTCCGCTCGAACTTCATAGTTGTATTGATTCTACTTTAGGTCACTATTTCAGAAAAGTGACTAAATACATACTTTTCCATAATACAGTGGAAAACTATTAAGCAGTAGGCAGAATATTAATAATTATTGGCCAGCAATCGTGCCAGCCAGTCATACCAGTTTGAGTGTACATTGTTTTCAAGTGCAGCACAAACAGTAATATCGCCGGTATTCCGATCCCACCATTAACTTTTTTGGTGTTTCGTGGATAAAATGTTGTTATAATTTTAAAAAATCTATATATTAATACGCAAGCGGTTTTCTTTTCACAGTCCAACCGCAGTAACGGCTGGGCGGATTTTAACGTTTGAGGTATGAAATTAAAGGGGATTTTATGTAGATTTGTCAACAAGTCTCAGAATTTTAAAAAAGGGCGTCACTAAAGTACAGTAAAGGGCTGAAGTTTCGGAACAGTGGCGCTATTCCTCGACATTTGAGCAAGCTCAGTTTACTTTGTTTACAAACTGAACATATGGCCAAGCTCTGAAATAGTTCTACAGGTAAACCACAGATAGCAGCAATGAATTACAATTAATTTTTCGAAAAGAACAGTTTTTATTTGATGGTTTGGCTTAGTTTTCAACAGTTTTCTTTATTTAAGATTTATTATGTAATTTAGGTTATGTTATGAAGTTTTTAAATCTCTTAAACATTGCAGTTACCAGTTTTGCAATGTAGTTTCGATATACCATAGTGTTTTTGAAGTTATATATTAACCTGAGCAAATCTATTTTTGGATTTGGTGCATTTTTAATGCCACCGATAAGAAGAAGACGAACATAGACCAGTCGGAAAGAACACGATCGCAACCGCTGGCATCACCCTCCAGATGTAACATTTTATGCTCCTCCCAACCTCAGACCAAGGAACTAATAATGTTTTTATTGCGGTGGGTTGCATTTCAAGAATGAAAAGACTGGTAGAGTAATGGGTCATTTACGCGTTTTTACCACAAAGGAAATGTTGCCTTTAAAGACAGCCGTTCCCTACAATATCTGTTTTGGCGATAATTATCAATAAGCTGCAGCGGCAATCCCTAAACAAAGGAAGTCATTGCTCACGGCACCAGTGTTTGCTCTCGGTCAGCTACATGTTGCTGTAAGCAGAACGTGATCTTTTGCCAGTGTTAAAATATACATTTCAGAAAAAAGAGGACAGGGGGAAATGAAGGTGTTCCCTAAAAAATCGTTTACGTTTACCAGAAACTCCTGCGGTAGATCAAATTAACTTTAATAGATTCATTAGTTAAGCTATAATTTTGTTAATGAAGTTAGCCCTTTGATTAAACTTTAAAAGTATATAAGTAGGCTGATTATTCTCCATTATTTTACCACATGATTTTTGCTCGATTTCGAGCTACGTGTTATCTAGTTATAAATTAAAGCCAACCAAATAAAACAAATCGTCACAGATATAATGATGCGCGGAAATAAATTTACTTATCAACGAGTGTGTGGCGCTTTAGCGCAAAAGGGACAACGGGACAACATTGATGGATAACAGAGGCAGGTGGTGCAGATGTGATAAATTATTATCAGATTCGTTGAAAGGCTCGACAATGATGGCCTTTTGTCATGGCTAACAGCTGCTGGTTGTGCACACTACTGTTGCTACTGTTGATCTGCATACGTGATCTGTTGTGTGCGCCTCTTATTTCCCTGACAGAACCACAGATTTTATGATCATGGCTGGATAAAAATATATTTTTGAGTTATCAACTAAACTATGGTATGTAATTATTTCTGTTGTTGTTGGGTTAAGACTCTCAAGCTATTGTTATCCCAGGAATCTTGTCAGTGTGGTCAAAACACACGGTAAACAATGGTAGTTCAAATTTCAATCAATTCGTTAAATAGTAACTGCATCTTACTTAAAAAGTAAATAGCAAATAAATCACACAGTTTCTCGAGGCTGTTATAGATTATGTAGTCTAAAATATTTAAAACATATAAAACTCACGAAATAGTTATTTATGTATTAAGAGCGTAAAGTAGGTCTTTCTCGCTTGAGCTAAACAAATACCGCACGCGGAGCGCGGTATTTTTAGCGAAAGCGAGAAAGACGCTTTACACGCAAAATACACACTAAATTTTTCCTACAAATGCAGTTTTTATTTCCCAAACAATAAACACAATCACAGTTACTCACTTCCATTGTACCTGAATGCGCCATTATGATTGCATAAATTCTTCATGCTTATTCTCGTAAAGGTCTCCAGATTTACGAGGTAATAAGTTTCATGAAACATCTTTCACTAATTCACTAATATCAGATGGAGTAAGTCCGAATTCGTCATCACTTATTACATCTATTGTAGCTAAATGCGCCAGTTTGAGGTTATAAACAAGTCGAGCCCAGACTGAGGCGGAAAGGAGCGCTGTAGCGCGCCGAGTAACAATGCAAAATCAGCTGGCGAGCGTGAAAGTAATCACGTGGCGAGCGCAAAAGACTTTTGCGCTCGCTCCAAAGACTTTCAAAGACTTAATCGCTCGCTCCTCAGTAAACAGCTGTTTTATGATTGGTTTTCGGTGCGTAAACTGACACTTTACTCGCGGTTGTAGGAAAAAATATTTAAACTTGATCAAACATTCAAAAAGATACATTAAACCTAAGTGTGCCTAAGTGGCGTTTTGAAGCCTCCCACTTAAATACAAATCAAATCAGCTTTGAGCCAAGAGAATCGGTTTAAATTCTTTGAGGCCGTCCCCATTTTAAATAAGGCTTTGGCGATCCTTTGATCGTACCCTTTCAACGTAATTTACCATGAAGATATTTTTGTCTAAGTATAATGCCGTAAGAACCAAAAAGGGTAATATAATTCACTCCTCATTAATATTGCAATGTCATTATTGATTAATAGCCCTGCAGGATTCTGCAGGGCTTGAAGGAGGATGCGGTGGATACCCTGATTCAACCATTATAAAAAATAAAGTAATGAGTTTTTTCTCTCTTTTTGAGTTTTTCTTTCTTTTTCTTCTCTAACTACTTTTTCTGACGTACTTCGAATCCTCTGGTAAAAAAAACATATTTTTATTAACAACTTAGGCTTCTATATTTTATGTAAGAATAAGAATTATGAATATTGTTTTGTTTATCTCACTCAGCATAGTGTGAGTGCATGTGACATAAAAGTGGCAGTGAAGACTCGCCCCACACATAGGGCACAGATAGACAGTCTTTGTGGGGGACATTTCCAAAACCTGTATTAGTAAAATGGCCATCTGATTATACTACTGTAATTTTATTGGAAATAAAATATCTGAATATTTGAATCAGAGACAGAAGTAAGCATAATGGGTCATGGGCATATTTCTCTGTAAAACACACTTTTGTCTTGCAATGGATACCAAGCGAATTACCGTATCCAAATACACACATATCGTCAGTGTTCAGAACCAACGGAAACGTAAGTTTAGAAGACAATGGTGGGTCGCAGGCGGTGCTCACTGCTCAGAGTGGTGTTTACTCTGGGCGGCCGGGGTCAAGCGCGGCGCTTCGGGGCCCAAAAGCACGATTCGAGACCGTCATTAAGTCGTAAAAGAGAAATCACAAATGTCTGCTAAAGATATATATTGTACGGGCCCGGCGTTACATTGTACTTAAATTGCATTCCGAATTCTTGCATGAACAGCGTGGGTTTGGGGTTTGGGGTCTTCCACTGGTTGTATTACTGTGTGGCGAATCTTCTATTTGCGGAGGATTGAATTTTTTAAAATCTGGTTTCACATAAGGTTTGATTGAAAAATGGTGATTCAGTAGTTTTTTATGTGATTTAGTCTATTTAGTAGTGTACATAGAGTAGAGTTATGCTTTTAATATTTAAAAAATATTATAAATACTATACACCTTTAAAATACAAGCACATATTTTACCTAAATTTAAATATTAGCGATCTTTTATATGTATTATACAATATTATTTTCAAATACATTACTTTCATGCAACGTAAAGGCGAAAGTCAAAAGGAGAATTTCAAACAAAGTGTGGTACTTTTACGAGCTGGAAATTCTTGTTTGTATAATTTCTCCTATGGTGGCAATTTTTAGAATGGCTACTTCTCTGGGTTAGAAATTCTCGATCTGCATGATGGTCCCACCGACCCTTGAACCAAAGTAAAATAATATAAAAAACTCAATCTACGACGTAAAAAGGCAGTACTTTTAAGATTACAAAAGTAAACGTGTATTAACACTGTTATCCAGCAAAACCTGATGACCTTTTATTTACAATTAAAGGGATGAACAAGATTAAAGGTTTATCGGGTTTTCTGCATATGCATCATGCAAGAATAGCACGATACAAACTGTAATATATTCCAAAGATGTCTTTAAAACCGGTTTCACTGTATCATTGACTCGAGGACTATGCTCTCTCTTGCATCTGTATCTTCGTGACGAATTGTTTGTCGTCTGCAGACATTACAGGTGTACAGGTGTTTTGTTAACGGTAACTTACAGCCCGGTTATCAGCGAGCAAACATGCCAAGCCGCTATCACGATCTTTATACTTGGGCAATGTTGTACGAAATGTAACGAAATTTTAGGAAGAAAAGTAAAGTTTTCTGAGGTAGCGGTATATTTTGTTTCATTTTATTGCCTTTTGGATAGAATATGAATAAGATGTGCATGTAAGAGGCATCATTCTAGTTGTTGTCTGTTTTTTAACCATACTAACTAAAAGAACAACTTTTGGAAGTTAGAAAACTAGTTAAAATCTAAACTGCTTTTCGGAAAGGCCGCAATAACATTTTATAACAATTAAAAAGGAGTTACAACCGTGATTTATTCTCCTATGGCATTTGTGTGAAACAACTGAACAACTTTTAAAATGAATGGATTGCGAATGGTTTTGTTATAGGCCTACAGGGTTGTCTTTAAGTTCCGCAGTTCTGCGATACAGAATGACAAAAAACCATAGGCTGTGAGTTTAGCAGTACGCCAAATAATGAGCTCAAAATATCAAACCCCTCTGTATTTCTCAACTTGTCTAATTATTCATTATACCGTGTAGTTGTATTGTCTGGATAAGTTAACTCAATATATATCAGGACCCATAGCAACCCTAGTTAGTTTTTATTTCCAACTGGAAACAGGAAGTGCCACCAAGGAACGAAGTAAATAAACCCTCACCTCGACGTATGCCTTCAAACTCCTCTTAAATAGTGTTTGACATTGTTAGAAAACGTTCTAAAACCACATAAAATCCACACTAACCGAACTATATTTACACCGGAGATGTTTGGATCGGCTGTGTGGCCATTAACGTCACTAAAATGGAAGCTACAGGCGAAATAAATCTAATGTCTTTTCTCCTGCATTCAGGGGAAATAAATTCTGGGGGCCTCTTATATTAAACAAATACACCAGCTGGGACGCGGCGCGTCTTGTTTTATTGCTCACGTCCGCAACGCGCGGGAAGGTGTATTAGAACTATGAATTATTACTGTATCCATTCAATTTTATTAGGGCCTAGAAAGCTCTCAAGTAAGAAACTGCACTTTCTTATATAACGTGAGTGGGTTGTCGTTATTGAAGATTTGTTTATCAGACTGATAATTTTAAGGATACACTTTTAGATGAGTTTAATATTAATCAAGTTACTAGATTATTACTAGATAATTAATGTGATGGATTCTTTATGAAAATTAAAGTGAATACACTCAAAAATGTAGTACCAAACTCTTAATTGCTTTGAAGTTTTACAAACGATTAGGCCACTATATGCATGCACAGTGGAACTAAGAGTAATTCCTAAGATTTTTTATACTGCAGGTTTTTTAGAAAAATGTTTACAGGCTATTGTATTTAACTAATTTATTCCAAATTAAGATTTGAAGATTATTCGAGATTAATTCCAGACACAAAAAAGTAACAAAAACTGCCTAACCTTCTGATGTTATACGGCAATCATTAAACTTACTCAAAGTTCATCGTTTCAACCTTAATTGTTGGGAATTTTGAGTTATTGTTTGGATTTCGGTTAGATAATTTAGGACGTTTGCAATTTCTTATTGTTAAAAACAGGTTTCACGACGTTTCGAGATCTGGAAACGGACCCCACCTCAATGGACGGCTGGTTTTTTTGAAGATCAAAGTGAAAAAATAAGTGGACAACGCAGTAGCAAACAAACACGGGAGAACACATTTTACACCCATTTCGTTTAAATTTTAGGTCTAACAAAGGACTTTTCTTGAGGTCTCCATCTTGTTAATTCGTTGACAAAAACAATCAGGACGTCAAGGGGAAGCGTGATAAGCGTTTACCGGAGGAAGAGAGAGCGGGAGCAGCAGCCAGCGTCGACGTCGACGTTGCCTTGAATGACTACGAATTCGTCGTTCAATCGGTGAATTAGGACCAATGCCGACCGTCAATAATATGAATCCACTAAATTTTTAAGAAGCTACTAGCTGATAACCCCGGCTTTGCCCGGGAGATTATTTTCTCCTTGTTTTTTTAGTGCTGCATTCCGCTAGTAACCATGGTACATTCCAAATGGCAATAAAGTTAACAGAAAACTCTTGGTTGAAACAATTATTAACTTTATTAAAGTAAACTTATATTGTCTTGTATAATATTTAAGTAATGAATGTAAACAAAAAATAGTAAATAAAACCATATGGTAAATTAAAAATATATTATTTCCGGTAGTCACCACAAGGTCTCCAGTCTCCATTCTTCTTGGGTACGAGATGTAGTGGACTTGCCCAACATCTGTTTGAAGGTCTATAATACATAATCCTTATACATAATCTGTCTGTAATCTGGTCTGTTATACATAATCCTTCTTGTAACATAAACTGAAACTCTTGTTTGGCAGCCCGTAATTTATCTGGAGCAAGCCTACGTGGCCTGGCAGTAACGGGAGGGCAGTGGTTTCTATAAAATGTTCTACCTTATGCTCCAAAATCTTTTTATTTATTGGATTGGGTCTTAACAAATTAGGAAATTTGAGATAACAATTTGTGATATGAATCGATTGTACTTAAAGAGAACACGGAAGGACTGTTACAATTTCCGTTTATTCGTTCTTTAATTGTAAGACCATTGATTAGTTTGTTATTCTTGGCATCAATTATAAGATTAAAATGGGATAAAAAATCCATACCTATGATAGGTTTACTAACATCAGCGATTATAAAATGCCACTTGTAAAGTCTGTTCATTCCTAAATCTAAGGTGAGCAGCTTCTGACCATAAGTTTTGATTTTTGTACCATTAGCTGCAAAAAGCACAAGTTTATCCAGATGTTTCTTATCTTTAGGGGTAGATGGAATGACAGAAAAATCTGCTCCAGTGTCAATAAGAAACTTAGATAGAGTTTGTTTGTCATTAATGAAAAGGCGACTTAGTTCTGCCCCTTCTGGTCCCGTCACCGAAGGATCTGGGGCGCGTCGTTTTCCGGAACAAAATTATCAGCCAATAGACAAGGAGGTGTGCACTTACGAGCACGACCACCAAAATTGAAGTGATAGTAACACAAGGATGGTTGAGAAGAAGCAAATTTTCTGAGTGGAAATTGTGATTGAGTTTGTTTGGAATGTGCGTTTGATGAATAAGCATGTTTACGGATCGATTCGACCTCAACTGACAGTTCAGAAACTTTATTTTGAAGTATAGTTAATGTGGAATCATTTGAAGAAATAGAGTTAACAATACTAGTGTGATTAGCAGTAACCTCCACAATTGAATCAGCCATCTCAGCCATTTTGGTTAAGTCTTCATTACTAACACTTAGAATGGTTTGAGCATTGATTGGGAGGCGTTGTAGCCAAAGTGCTTTTAAAAAATCTTCGGTGACTTTATTTTGTGCAAGTGATTTCATTTTGTTAAGTAGTTGAGATGGTTTTTGATCTCCAAGTTCAATACCACTGATAAGGTTCTGAATCTTTTTAATGTCACTTTCCTCAAAAAGATGTATGACTTTATTTTTTATAGTACTGTATTTATCAACTGCTGGTGGGTCTATTATAATATCAGAAACTTGTGATAGAATGTCTGCATCAATAGAACTCCCCACAACGTCAAATTTAGCCTGGTCAGCAGATATCCTCGACCTCCTGAATTGTGCTTCAATTTGTGCAAACCAAATCTTAGGATTGGGTTTCCAAAATGAAGGTACTTTTAGAGAAATGCGTGCCAGTTCTGAATTAGGATTTAATTCCTCATTCATTTTTTTACAGGGTCACCAGATAAGGTTAACAGAAAACTCTTGGTTGAAACAATTATTAACTTTATTAAAGTAAACTTATATTGTCTTGTATAATATTTAAGTAATGAATGTAAAAAAATAGTAAATAAAACCATATGGTAAATTAAAAATATTTCACCAAAGTGGTCACTACAGCAAGCATAGTAACTATTCAAAGTACTTCCAAAACCCTTGACATGGTTCACTTTCGGACGATCCTGTGCGTCTAATTCCTTAAAGATATCAAAACCAAACAACCATAATGCACATAATGAGATTCCTAGCTTTAATTTGCCATCAAACTCAAGCATCTACGACATGCAGTTTTGGCTGTAGCCTGAAATATACCAACACACAACTCTTTTAGCGAATTTCCTTAGAAATAAGCTATTACCGTCGTTTTAACAGAACAGAATGGACAAAATATATCCGTTCAGGGTAACCTCAGCAATCATATTAATATTTATATTAATTGACAGCTTTTTATGTGTACTTTCTGGATATGAATTGAGTTTATTGTCAAAACGCATTTTTACCTGCAAAAATCACGATTTGTTTTAAAATTTAACATGGGCTTATACGGGAAATAGAATTTTCATTTTTTGAGGGTCTGTAGGCCTAAGCACGATAACTGTCGTAAATATCCTCCGATCGCAACAAAATTTGGTACAGACATGTAAAACTAGATTCTCTTGGACGAGTTCATAAACCAACCAGATCGACATATCCTAAGTGGGGTAAAGGCTCCATTTTACCCCCCAAAAATAGGTTTTTTGAGTTTTTCAAATTGAAAAATTATATTTATCCAATTATTATTTGCACCATTGGATTTAGCTCGAAAAAAACAAACAATTTGGTATTTTAAATCATTTCTCTAAGTCCATTAGTCTCCGTTCTCATTTTTCCCCGTTTTTAATGTATCAGGGCAGCAGAATGTTGGCTTAGTCAATTTCCTATTTACTCTCTACAGTACTGAGGTTTTCAAGGAATCGCTTTGAGTAATTTCTCAGTTTATCAATGTACTTAATAGAATTTTGGTTTTTAAACAATTTTATGTTAATATAATTTAAAAAATAAATATTCTTGCCTACTTTATTATATGAAATCTTTGTGTTTATTCATCTAAGTCATTTACCAATATTTTTTTACAAAGGTTTTGTAAAACAAGCTATAATAGATATAATTTTAATATATAAATGTATCACTTGTTTATTCTTCTTTTTTCGTAATAATTGATTAATTACTGGATATTTTGTAATTGGAAATTCGCTGCGTACGCAGGTTTGCTGCGACGGGGGTATTTTCATATATTGTAGATACATCTGCATCTGTTTGATTCTCCTCTGTGGCCCTAAGCAGTTTTATGACTGATTACATTTTTCCAACGATAAAACTAACACGGTATTAAAATTTAAGTTTAGCGTCAATTAGTCTGAAATTTGTGTGGTTTGAAATATTTATTAAACATGACCATGTATAAACTTCGTATATGTACGCGGTACTTGCGATTTGGTATATTGACCAAAGCCGTGGGTGTTTGCTACAGTAGCATACAGTACAATGTGTATAGATATTACGTGAAGAGGATTCGAGCAATATTTTTTTCTTTTAATTACTCGATTGTTGGCATTCGATTGTTTAATCGATGGTGCGATTAATTAATATCGTACATCACCGAGTGGGCGAGAGGTGAGCAGTCACAGTTGGCGGGGTAGCCTGGGGTTGCCTGGGGTTGCCTGGGGTAGCCTGGGGTTCCCTGGGGTTGCCCTGGCGACGAGATGCGGCGTTTGATTTCGCCCCGCAGATTGTAGATAGGCCGCAATATTGCCACTGAATTCGTTACCGTTTGCCCTCTGTCGGTGGGGCGAAATGTGGCGGAATTTACGCCACATTTCCTTCATGGATTGGTTTCCACGATTCACGATTTTATTCACCCCAATCTGTCTTTTTGGGTTTTCATTCCCAGTACGGTGCTCCACTCTATGCTCGCTCAATTAAATTTTCTGCATAAAATCTGTAGTGCGATGGTTGTTGGAGCACCATAGGCCCCGTGTTAACTGTATTGCTTGCTATGATGTTTGTAGGACCATTGAATCTATACCTAGAAGGAGACCGCTCATGCTTACACATGTTTTAAAGCCAGAAATTTTCACGCGAAATTAGTATAGCATTCGTCACTAGATTGAAATGAAAAAAAATGAAATGAAAATTCTTTATTTCACCATGCAAAGTTAGGGCCACATGGCCCTTTCTTACACTTAACATGGCTTAATTAAATATATACAAAATAATAAACAGAAGGATGAGCTACTGAATAACAAATATTTACATAAAAATATAACTTAAAAATAAACTTGTCTGATATTTACAGAAAATATATACAAAATCAGCAAATAAAAAAAAATAAATAAAAAAATAAAAAAATTGAGATTGAGCCAGCTGTGGTGTTTCACCTTTCACATGAAAGGTTCGTATCCCTGAAATGAGATTTCCAAGAACCTCCACCAGAATGTCCTAATTTTGGTAACACATAATCAAATTTGTTGGCTTCAAAATTTAACACTGCTTGGACTATCTATTTTTTTCTTTATAATCAATTGTATAGGACGGATTTGGAGCGTTGTTGCTACATCAGAGTTGGCCGAATGAAATACTTCGTTACTTAATAAATTTAACTAAAACTGCTGATTTAATAAATTATCAGTAAATATTTGTTAATTACTTCTAGAAATTACTTTTACAAATTACTTGAACAATAGAGCCGGTTTAAAATATCACTACAGATGTGTAATTTAACAAACAAGAACGACAGAACGACTTCCCAGTTCATAACAAAAAGAAAAGAATGACGTTATCAAAAGAAAGACGTATACCTTTGTTTCTTCAAATCTGAATTATAATTCACCGCTCCCTTGATGGCTATTGTGCTGTTGCGTCAGCTATCTCTGGTTCGCTTGGTCGTTTGTAGAAAATCGTGTTTATTGCGGGCACGTGGCGATGCGTCGTCAGATAGCAGATTGGATGGGGAGCAGTGTCAAGACTCATTAGTGGGAGCGGACCCGATGACTCATCGTTTCAACTTACAAATAATATTTACTGAGCAATTTACTTCCTTATAGTCTCGTAGAAAAAAAGTTTAAGTTGAAGCAAGTTTTTAGTACAAGAAAAGTTGTCGTGGGTCCACGCCAACGTAGAAGTGGACTTTGGATGACGAAAACAAGTATTTTTTTACAAAAAAAGTTTATCAGAGTATTAATTAGGAAGTTTGTTATCATTCAACCTGGATCCTCTTTGTTCCTCCAAGAACTTGTCTCATAGGCTAGGGTGACCAGACGTCCCGTAAAAATGGAAAAGTCCCATTTTTTCACGTTGCGATTCGTTGTCCCGAAAAACTTTGTCGGGACGTCAAAATGTCCCGTTTTTTTTTAAAGTAAGCTATATATTTAAAAATCATACCTAACGATATCTTAAAAAGTTAGAGGCATCTCACATTACTTACGGTTATCAAAGAATATTACGAACTTTTACCAAACGCTAAACAAGATTTTAGTTTTTCGCCACCTTCTTGAAGCTCTTCTTCAAGTAGCATATAACTTCAAAATGGATTGTTGCCAGTTCTACAACTATATATAATAGAGAAAAAATACTGGAGTAAGTGACAAGTATAACAAAACTTGAAACGTTTAATGAACTTATTGTTTAATTTTTGTATACTGTTTTCCCAGCATAACAATTAACGATAAGAACTTAAAGTATATGATAATCATGATACTTTCTTGATCCCAATATTTTATATATATATTACCACCAACATAATTATTGTTAGAAAAAATGTTTTATTAAAAAGATCTTAAAAATGTGTCTTGATTATTTTTAATCCTCAGTATGTGGCGATTCAAAAATTACCTTTTATGGCTCTATGCCACTTATTGCATATTCTTAAAGAAAAACTGTAACAATCGTGCGCTGTAATAAGGTCAATAAATGTAAAATAAAATTCATGGTCTAGCAGCTTCTAAAACAGTTTGATACTTAAATTCTTCAACTGCAAAATGTTGTAAATTACAGAGACCCATCTATACTTAAACGCCTTGGTGTGTGGTGTGTTGTATTATGATGGGGGGGCGGGGGTGAGTTGTGTCCCGTTTTTATTTGGAAACTATCTGGTCACTCTACATATACCCCAAATGGCTGTTCAATGTTGAAGAAGAATGTTACGATGATTAACTACAGTTAATGCTTACTTATCTGAAGACTATGGGTTTCAACCATCACCAAACTTGTAGTTTTCTTTTTAAAGGTACCGAAGCTCCCAGTCTTAACATATAGATCTTTAATCGGGATAAAAATATATTTTTTATTTCAATTAATACAGTCACTTGGTATCAATAACTGAAAATGTCACCGGCAAGTCCACAAGTGATGCGTTGCATTTTTCATGCGTTCTCCCCAAATTCGTGACTGTACGATCGCGTGGCGCGCGTGGACGAACGCAGAACGCATTTCCGGCCCGCCATCCAATTTAAATGTACGCGTTACAAACAAACCGTGAATTGTCGCGGGATCGATGACCGATGTGTTTACAAAAGTGGATGGAGTAAAACTGCCTAACCGAGTGACACAAGCCTGTAAACCGGGAACTAATAGTCCTTTGGAGCTGAGTTATAAGTGCTCATGTTATAGTTAGTTATGGAACATTTTAACTAAAACAGCTGAATCAGCAGGTTGTTTTGTTTAATCCGAGCAAAGCTCGGTCCCCGGTGCTCCACTTAAAATACACTTCCTCGATGAACTTAGTTAGTTTGAAAATTTCATTGATACATCTTCACTTGATAATATTTTGTGCCATACTTATATTACTGTGATAACAGGTTTTGATCCAAAGACTGTTTTAGGATTAACTATAAGAAAAAATATATTGATTACAGTGTGCTCCGATGGATTGAAAGTACTAAGTTAAATCGCTATAGGTTATACCAGTTTCAAATCACTCATGTATTCATAATTCGTCAGGTTTCATGATTCGTCAGGTATTACAACAACCAGAATGATGTTGATGTTACCGACCGATGGAATCGGAATGCAGCTTTTACCGAGTCTTTTAGTCAGAATATGAATTATGGATGACTGCAGAGTGGGATGATTTTGTAACTTCGATGCCAACAATTATGCAGATTCACTTGACTTGCTCTAATCGTTAATTCCAAGCGAGTGATCAAATTATTGCTGGATGTTCAGAATAGAGTCGAAGAACTACGTAGCAATTTTCTCTCAATTTCTTTCTTCATTCCTATGTTTTTACTATTAACTCCACAAACTAAATAGTTTTACAAAACGTCATCGCCACTGTAACGGACCTTCATTATCATCGGACGGTTCGACGATTGCACTTGTTATGCAATGCCATTATTACAACATGTTGTGGTTGCAGGTTTGTGTTGTTCGCTAACGATTGACGATAAAATAATATCGGCATGTCACTGAGGCAACTAATGATTATTATGTCAACCTGGGCCGTAAATATAATTTTATCTTTACGTAAAACCTTTAAAACCATGTAATTATTAGACATGAACTATTGTGTAATTTGTACAGTTCAAAACATAAATGTTTTTCTTTTAACTTGTTAAATAGGGCTAAAAAATCGAATTGTAAAATACAGTATCCTAGCTATTACTAAATAATTATGACTTACAACGAATACTCTGCTACCAGAAATGGCTGATCCTCCAGGACTAAATTGTAAAACCAGCTTTCAAAAATAATTAACTGATCATAGAATAAAATATCAACTTTTACCATTCTTGTAAATGTATCTAAAGATGGGCATTATTCAGATTTTTCAGGGAGGGGTGATGACAGATGTCATTTTCCAACTATAATGACAAAAGTGAAGAACAACTCGTGTCCGTGACTTCTCTCCCTGCCATACAGCTGTTGTGATGACCATACCTATTTAAATCAGATGACGTACTAATATGATGATCATATTCGTAGTCTGACAACTGTTATGATGGTCATATTAGCATTCAGCCCTCTCCGCAGACATGCAGTTTACCGTGGTAATACCCCTGGCTGCAGTCACGACTTGAGCTGTTTCTATGTTTTATTTCACGGACGTGGCGCACGTTATCGTTTCGTGATGTGAGATTGTTTTCTTAGAATAGGAAATGAAGATCCTTTTCAACATTCTATGTGCTTGGGAAGTAATGTTGCGGGTTTTATATGTGTGTCTGTAACAATGAGGAATTCCAGGCTTTGATTGAAGATAAGCTTGCATTCTGAGCTGAGTTTTTAAAAACGTTTTAAGTGATTTGTTTAGCTGATCAGATTTTTACTCTGTATCTGTAATACGGAAACGGGTTTCTTTTCACAGTCAAACCTTAACAATGGCTGGGCGGATTTTAACGTCTGGGGATAAGTTTCAATTAATTACGTT
Organism: Flexamia atlantica; assembly: GCA_035578135.1. NCBI lineage: Eukaryota > Metazoa > Arthropoda > Insecta > Hemiptera > Cicadellidae > Flexamia > Flexamia atlantica. The sequence goes on from JAQJVK010000027.1 coordinate 5,460,122, forward strand.
TTTGGATTTTAACGTCCAATTAAAGGATAAGTTTCAGAATTTTAAAATAAAATTTTAATGTATATGTAAAATTAGTGCCTTGGTTGCTTGGGATGGGAACGTTCAGTCGTAACTATGAGCTGTTTGGTGCTGCGTGAGACATCCATTATTGTAAACCTTTTTAAAGATATTAGACACAGTTTTAAAAATACACTAGCAGTTTAAAAGTCTTGCAAATATTTTACACTTTATTATTTCAAATTTGTCTTGCCCAAATCAACCTTTTCATCAAGAGCATTGAAAACATAAAGAGTTAAAGCATAAGACCATTGTTTTATAATATTTTTATTCCGGTTCAATGAAAAAAATTACATTATTCACAGAATGGGTAACGAAGTAAGAAAATTAACAATAATTGGGTTACCTTAAAGTAAACGTGTTGATAGAATTTTAAGTACAGTATAAAAACAAGGATTATTTGCTAAATAAGATCACTAGCCCGGTTTAGATTTAACAACTTTAAATGTAGAGCAGCATTACAACACTTAGTATTTTAAACCGTGACATCACCTCCAACTGACGTGTAATTTACACTAAAGTGTTGTAAATGAATCACTGAGACTCAGCCACGGGTCGCCTAACCTACTTAGTGTTGCTCTTCGTGAAACACGACTCAAAAATTCACAAAAATAGAGGGTTGAGTTAATTATAGGTTTAGAATCAGTTATGCATTCAGATTCAAACCACAATATTTCCCTGAATTAATACTGTTTTTCGATTCTGTGAATGTTTTACTACATACTGTTAAATGTGAACCAAAATCCAAAAAATTACATTAGTTTTAAGTAGTCTTTCAAAGTACACAAAGCATTTAGACTAATCGTTTCAGTAGAATATTTGGTTTGAGGACCCACCAAATTAAAATTGTGCCTCTGTTCTCCCACCGAAAATGAGTTTTCACTTAGGTTAATTAATATACTGTTGTCGTCATCCATAAAAATCCAGCAATTTATTGTCATATATCATTCTTTGAATGTTTAGCTTATTTTGAAAACTCCCCACATATTAACCTAAAACCTATAAAATGCTTTAAGGTTATTTATTAACCTGGATTTGGACTTGGCAATGAAAAATTTGAAGAAAATCTTTCTGACAACAGACGGTTTATGAATATCAATGGATAAATAGTTCTACAAATATTTATTGTCCCTTTCTTTCTTGTTTCTTCCGATTCAAACCTATTCCCATGAAACAAAATGAAAAACTACTTGTTTCTCCGCGTCGGCGCAGCCCACTGGAGCCCGGTGGTTTCTGGGTTCTGCTTCGTTGGGTTACATCCTCCTCATTTGCACCTTTCCAAGGACAAATGTCCTGCTACTCCATTAAGACATGAGATACCTTTGTTTCTCTAATGTTGACTGTTCACTAGTGCTAACTCTTACAGAAATCACAAAACTTTCTCATTTAGGGAATGTTCTCATTCAATGCGTTATCCAACAAAGCGGTGTGGGGTCAACTTCACTGGTTTAGAGAACGAATAGCAACCCCACCTGCCCGTTCGATAGTCTGAGTCTAGACACAGACAGAAAACTGCCGATAGCAGAGCTATGTAGCGAAACATGGGACGTTGACATCATCAGAAACCTGTCCACGAGGGCAATGTCTTTATCGTGATAAAGTTCAATACAAGTAAGAGATGTTGGCAGATTTTTCGCAAATAATAGGAACGTAAACTGATTATGACCTCTCACGACCTCAGAGGTCGGGGGTTTTATGACCTCTTACATCAATTCAAATATATCCAATAAATTTGACCAGTAATCCTTTCCTATTGTTTTAAAGATTAATTTTACCTTTGAAAATTAAGGAGTGACTTTAAGCACGTCTTTTAAACTTCTACTTAAAATAAACCCAAAGTTTACCCCGACGTTTGTCCACTGGGCCCAAAGGCAATCATTAGAGGTTCCAATAACTCCTAGTATATACCCGACATGAAGAGCTGATGTAGGCTTTTTGGGACCCAGTCTTTCATTGGAGTTATCAGTTTCACGCAGCGGTCTGGAACCCGATACTGCAAGGCTCCATTTCACGCACCGCAGTGTCCCGACGTCACCCGCTCTCCAATTGACCGAGACCTCACTTCCGTTAAGTAACCAATTGTATAACTTCCTCCCTTCGGCGGCGCCGAAGTGGCGTCCCTCCTAGCCAAAAATGTTCAAAAACAGCTTTCACGTGGACCCATAAAGACCATGAGGTAAGGGAAAATTTTAAATTCAATATAGTTGTAACGGGGTCTTGTACGGGTCTTTACTACTAGAATTGCTATTTAGAATTTCGATAACTTAATTGGTTTTTTCTTTAATCAATTTAAAATATTCAACTTTGGACATTAATATATAGTGTTTTGTGACCTATTTCAAAAAATAAAAAAGCAATTCCAGTAGTTTAGAGTATTATTTATTTAAATAATAACGCATAGTAAGGATATGTTAAAAAATGGATATACTAAAAAACCATCTGATGCAGGACTTAAATTTCTTCAACATTTACCAGGACCAAGGCAAGAAAGCAATTTCAATAAATTTAAATATTTACTAAAAGATTTATCATTAAGAAACCCCTTTTATTCAATCACAGAGTTTTTAGAATCAAAATTTTAAGCATTCACTTGGCCAACAATCTGTAGCCAACATCAAGCAAAATTGTATGTTTAATAGTTTAATTTAGTTAATAACTTTCTTTTGTAGTTTTATGACGCTATTCAAGACATGTAATGTGCCATATATTGAATGTAGAAGATTTGACTTGACTTGACTTGTGTTAAAAAATATGGGCGCTAAATGCGTCCGCACGAAATCTTACATCGCAAAATGTGCACTGATTTAGCATGGGCTCTTATGGAGCCGAAGTTCGAAGATATTAAGCCGCTAGTGTCGCAGAAAAACGGAATCTGCCGTGGGTAGGGAGGACTCTTAAGGAGTATGCAACGGAATACTGTATAAGAAATTACTGCGCCTTTTAAGTCACCTAGAACCTATTCCAAGTTAGAAAGCTGATTGAAATTGTTGACATTTTAATGTTTTGGAGAGAGATGACATTTTAGTCTTTGGAGAGAGATGATTAATTTACTAAATGAGTTGTTTTGTATTATACATTGCAATAGGTGCTCTATTGTCGTACATCTTCAAGGTTACAACAAGTATGCTACTGATTTGCATGCATGGCCGTACTAAATCAACCATGAAAATTACGATTCGCACACTTACTGTAAAACTGAAACCCACAGAATTAAGCTTAAGTCAGTATGCATTAAGTAAATGCATTTCTGCCAATAAAACTTTTCAACTGTTTCTTTATTTTACAAGAGTACATGTTACATTTATGCTGTAGCCTACATTTATCAAGGAAAACATTTCTTGAAACTTACAAACTTTAGATACTTTTATGACATGGCGACTTGGTAGTCTGGTATGTATTTTAAGCCAAGTATGAATGAGAGATAATTGAAATATGAATATAGCGCGATCTTGTAGTGTTTTTAATGACTAATGCTAACTGATTTACTTAATGTTAATTAATAGCAAGAAATAACTAAGGGTCCTACGGTTAATCGTAGGATCCAAACTACATTTTCACCAACGAATATACAGTATACGAATCGGTCTAAACAACAAGCCATGGCGACGACACTTTATGTAGGTTATTATTATGATAATGATGACACATTGCGGCACCCGTCACACGGCTTATCACGACCTTGAGGTGACCTTGAGTGCGACCTTGAGGGACACCTGATACTGGGTCCGCGGCTGCGTGGGCGCTGGTCGCCCTTAGGGATTCCAATCCCGGGATCCCGCATGATTTTAAGGCATATTCAATCCCAGGATTCTCAGGTTCGATTCCGGGATTTTTGGGACTTTTAAATTTATGTGTAAAATCGATGTTGATTGGGTTCCCATCAGTTTTAACTTCGTTTATAACTAAGGAGAACCTTGTCAAATGACCTTTTGAAACAAGTAAATTATGGTTTTGATGTGTTATTACAGTCTAACTATGTGAGTGATAGTTTTCAATTAGTATTTTCAAGCCTTGAAAACTTGTACAGAATGATTTTAATTTGTTCCAGATTCAATATATTGAAATTGCCACTAAGTTTCATTATGATGCTCTTATAATTATTTAAATTATTGTTGTCGTAGTTTATTTGTTTCATTTTACCTTACATCTTTCCGAGCGAAGTTTTAGTTCTAATGTTATTTTACTAAGTGAATAAATTTATTAGTATTGAGTATACGACTTTCTTAAACTTTTGTTGAAATCATTTCTGTAATTATTTTGCATTTTTTTTTTGTTTTAGAATGTGTTCCGTTTTGACCTGACGTCTTTATTCAGTGTTCCACGATGGGGTCGACCATATTTTAATTCATATTTGTTATTCTTTTGTAATTTTATAATTTTTTATTTTGAAATTTTTGAATGTTTACAACTTTAAACTAACTCAAAGTACGACTGGTTCATGTATTGCCCTATAATTACGATACCATGGTATATATTATGTGAAATTATTATAATGTTTTTATATCGGTAAAAATACTATTCAAGTCCAATCCCAGAATTGGTCCCGGGATCCCGGGATTAACTTTTTCAATCCCGTAATCCCGGGATTGAAAATATCGATCGGCATTGGATTCTCTAGGAATACCCGATTACCAGACTCAGGTCAGTTTGCGCTGCGTGGTCGCCGGTCGCCCTGCTCAGTGACGTAAACGACTCGTTAAACAATCAACGCCCACTCGCTCGTTGCGCAACGGTGTTGACAAACACACGGGGGAAATTAGGAGTCTTTTGTATTTAAATTGAAGATGGCAAAAGAAACTATATTATATGTGGCCGGTATGAAATGTGGATTGAACTGAACGTATTGTTTGTTAACTTAAAGAGTTTCAAAAAGTAAATATTAGCCCTCTAGTTTGATTTAAATTTTACCTTCTTCGGCCTCAACCTATTATTGCATTTGAACGTTAGTTCTGATTATTTACTCAAATTTCGTGCATTCGTATTTTTTAGAGTCTTTGCAATCAATCTAGGTAACAGTTTCAACTTCCTGAACTCAACTCCTTCAACTTCCTTCGTCTGGTCAGCCCTCTATTCGAGATTTTCATTAAGAGGGGGCTCCAGTCACGAAAAATATCTCGTTTCTACCTGCTCCTTCCATAACGCCAATGTTAACTTTCAAATTCGGTACAGTCTTAACCGCTCAACCAAAATCGTTAATTTTAGCTCACTTAAAGAACAAACATTAACTAGAAACTTCAGTGAGCAGAATTTTGATATCACATTTAGAATAATTTATAACTAACAACCAAAAAACTATATCAAAATTCTACTCACTGAAGTCGCTAGATAATTTTTTGTTCTTTCAAATGAGCTCAAAATTAACGATTTTGGATGATCGATTGAGGCTGTACCGAATTTGAAAGTTAACATTGGTCTTATGGGAGAAGTAGGTAGTCGCGCGGGACTGGAGCAGCGAGCACTAAAGACCAACTGGTCACTATTGGTCTTTAGTGCTCGCTGGACTGGAGCCCCCTCTCAAAATTGCCAAATGAAAAACACACTTTAGATGAAAAGGCCAAGAATGCGAAAAGGATAGAACAAGATAGATTAACCGACGTCATTATAAAATCAGTGGATATTTCAGATAACGCCAGTATATCTGAACTCTTTTTGCCAAACGTTTACACATTTTAAAAACAAAACCGCCCAAGTTAGATAACGAAGGCGCAACGCCCGCAGCGGCGATTAGCTGCAGGTTTGTTTTGTGTTTGTAGTCAAGTCAGGCGGCGCGCGGTGTTCGGGGTGGCTGGACGGTCCAGGGTTCTATAATTACATCTCCAGCGTTCCACCTGCCGCGATCCGGCCAATCAGATCCCACAACTGGCGCTGCCCAACTGTCTTCGCCCTCGTCCGTTGTGTTGTGATGGGACAAACGACTGATTTCAACCATCCGATGGTTTTTCTTTCATCCGATAGTTTTCAGATAGACGATTCGTCCGATGTTTTCCTGTGTAGTGTAGTGGGGTGGGGGCGGATTGGCCCGCGCTGGGAGGATGGGAAGAACTATCCGACTGGTGGATGGATGAATAAATCATCTGTTCGCGAGCCTGATTCGGATAGATATTTTTCATTGGTTTTGTGGTGTATCCATTCGGTTAAAAATATATACTGCCGAGCCACTGGGCAGATGATTCACCCGCAAATAGACGAACAAATAATTATTATTTATACCTTAAATATTTTGTATTTAGGTTGAAGTAATTAAATAAGGTAACAGATTAACCTTTTGATGCAAATATAGGATATTTTTATCTTTGACACAAATACTTGGATTTTTTCACCGTTCATTAAAAAACAGTTTCAGTAAACTAACTCGTAGTTTTCAAACGAATGAAAATAATACGGGACGAATTGTGTTACAATTGAATGAAAACATAGACGGATAGTTTTCAGATAGATGTATAATGCGGTTCAGATGATTCGCATGTGAATGAATGAATGGTTCATCCGGATGAAAATTAAAGTAACCATCGGATGAATCGGTTGGCGCGCAACAACCGGATGAATCGTTTGTTTCTATCGAATAGTTCTCATCACTCACTAGTCAAGCGGCGTTCGGGTTGGCTGGACGCAGGGACGCAGGTCCAGGGTTCTATAATTATAAAAAACATCTCCAGTGTTCCACCTGCCGCGATCCGGCACAACTGGCGCTGCACAACTGTCTTCGCCCTCGTCCGTTGTGGCCTAGCGTCCAACTGGTTTACTTATCTCTCGATAGAGGTCGTGCATCTCTTAATAAGAAGAACCGTTTGTGGTTTGGGAGCGGTTGGATGTTGAATGTATGTCACGCATCCAATAATTGTGAAGAACGTGGTGAGTGGGCTACATGAAATAATTTGACGTGTTTGGTCGATGTGAGGGATCCTTCTTATAACCAATTCAACCTGTGTGACTTATCAAAATTTATCATTCGAGTGTCTATGGGATTCAAATTGAAAGTATAATTAAAGTGAGAACTAAACCCGGACTGCGTTGCTAACTACTAGCTGATTTTTAAGGTTCTTGAGATATGAGAGATTCTTTGATACGGCGTATATCTAGTTCACTTCATAATGATCAAATAAAATAAAATAATAAAATGATAAATAAGAATCATTATAAAAATTTATAACGTGAACGTAAAATTCCAACATTTTGGGGACCATAATTTCTTCCAGTTCGGGGTTGAATCAGTCTAGTCTTAATTCTAGGTGGAAATCAGACGGTATTCAACGATGAATCAAGAAGCACACGATCTATTAATTTTAAATCGATTAGGCACACTCTCTGATTAATTTTAAATTCCCTGTATCTGCAACGTTGCCTTACAAAGTGATAAATGTAACTGTCGTCAACCTTGCCAGCGGTAGCCTAACCCTATTTGGAAGGTTGGCAGATTTGGGCTCCTCGTCACAGTCTAATGTCCGATTTGGCATTTTCCCAAGTCTCGATGAGTGGAACGTCGTTAGCCTATGAAAACGTTTGGTTTTAGATGATGACAAAATACATGCTCCTGAAAAATAAGGTGAAATTAGGAATAAAATACAGTATGTTAACGAGAAAGTTAATACGTAAATTTTAAGTATGTATTTAATTTATATTAAATAACTATAATTTTGACAGTCTGCCTATGATTCTGACTTTAATAGCCTTGCATCCGATGGACAAGTGGTGTGGGATTAAAACTGAGGAGGGTTTCTCTTATTTACATTGTTTCAGGTTACGTTACAACTATCGTAAATAAGCCCTACATTTGCATTGATCCCCTCCAAAAGGTTTGTTGCAATAACATAATTCTTATAAAACGATACAATTGTTACTTTACAGATTTTATGTTGACATATGGTTTACATTGTTTTTTAAATACTCTTAAAATCCAAATTTTCCTGTTGTGATTAACCGGTTTTTGCTAGGTCATCATTTCATCCATTCATTGTTTTGTGCACTATGAAACGTATTAGTAGGACAATAGAACATTCAGAGTAGGGTGCAGTTCGTTAAACAATGAATGGAGGCTGATGGTTACCTAAGCAAAACGCTCTCGCTGCATTATACAATCCTAATTGTGAAGCTAGAATGCATAAGGATTAAGGATGCTAATTGTGAAGTAGTATAGTTACATTGTATGTCATGAAAACAAAAAAATTTTGTTTAAAAAAATTTAACAATTTTTAAAATAATTCCTAAAAATGCTATAATTGTATTTAACCCACCAATCAAAACCTCAACAACGAGGGGCTCGAAAAAAGAGACCAATTCTCCAAAAGAACGAATGATCGACACCAGTCGAGGTGAGGCAATGGTACGGTTCATGGTTCAAATAGGAAACAAGAATTACGTAAACGCTCTCTCTGGCTGTGTTTTAGTTACGGTACGCATTTTACCCTCCACCCGCGCCTGTTGACATGCTTTCACTTTACCGAATGAAAAAAGAGCGAACTATTGAATATTATCAGATTTTTCTCGCTAAACATTTTAAGAAGTATGTACATAATTTAAAGCATTTTGAGTTTGTTGGCACTACTGTACGAGCAATTAATAATTACAAATTATATGCACATATTAGTTGTAGATGTTTGAGAAAGAAGTTAAAACAAATTAAACAAAATAGTCAAAATAGTTTTACTTTAACATTGAAACATCACTCTCCAAAGATGATTATAAGCATGGATTGTTCAATGGTTAGATCGCGGCGCACATTTAAAAGAAACCCCCAGGCCCCGGCCTACGTCTTGCCAGTGGCCCCGACGTTCTGCGCTAGAGAACAGGTGTTCAGTGTTCAAGCCCCTTTGCCACCTGCTCCGTAAATCCATTCTAGGATTTCTGCTGAAGAATTCCGTTTTTGATTTCTTTGTTAACTTGATTGTTTTGCATTCCAAAAACTAATTTAACTTGATTTGTTAGGTTTCTTTTAACATATTATATGTACTTATTGACGATTTAAAGGCCTGTTCTTGAGTGTCCTGTACGGTTGAAGTTGTCCTTCAACAGTACTACAGTTTAATCTGAAGTCTACATGTTATAAAAAATGGCGGGCAAAGAGTTTCTGTTTATACTTAAAGCTCCACTTTCAAAATAATCAATTTATACTATTTATACTTTGCGCTACTGAACATGTTGAACAAAGGGTTTCAACAATATTGAATATAAGCAATATTGAATAATTTATCCTAAGCAATATTGAATAATTTATCCAAACCAAATTGATATATCATTTAAATTTTTAAATTAAAAAAGGAAAAAGTTTGCAACAATGAAATCAGCAATTTTGCAGTAGGTAATTTACTCTGCATGACTCGGTATTACAAGCGTTACTTCACGTCTTGACACATGGACGGATCGTCGGCTTGCCAGCTCGCGGATTCCTGCCATGTAGCCTGCTGTAGTGTAGCATAATAGCATATATTCAGCAACCGCGCCGCACTGCGCCTCCACCACAGAATGTTGCAAGTCCTCGCATATTAATTCTCTTTCATTACGAATTGCGTAGTGACTACCCACCACCACAGTGTTTCATTTGCTCTACTGTTTCATCACCCCTTAAGAACTGTATGTTCCCTTATCTGTTTTATCTGCCTATAAATACTTAAAATATGTCAAACCACATTTTTGATTTAAGTAAATCAAGACTAAGGTTGGATAGGGCTAAATTGCTTAGGGCCGATCTTGTAAAAAGTTGCCATGTAACTGTTTTTCCTAGTTGCATGTAGTATATTAAGTCAACCTTACTTTCAGTATACCTAATTAACCTTAAATTCACGATAAGTTGAGGTATCAAAGCCATGGTTATTTTATATTTTTGCAAGAAATACTAAATATATATATTATACACAATTATTTTAAATGCCAGAGCGTATCTAGTAAAGTGCCAGAGCGTATCTAGCAAATTCAGTATAATATTTTCGACCGTCCTTTACGGCGCCAGCAGTCAGTCCAAACCAGTTCGGAAACGCTGACGTGACTGACGTGACAACCTGACACAATAATGAGCTCCGTTCACAAACTTGCGCGAAAGATGAGACAAAGAGTAAAAAGTTCACAGAACCGGCGCGCCGGTCAGCGCAGCGGTCATTGGTCATTGGTAAACTTGCAACGTTTCTTTTCTCTTTGTAATTTCGCCGCCTCCGCACTGCCGCATCCTTCCTCATCGTTGTCGTCGCCCCCGGCTGTCAGGCTGTGCAGTTCAGGTTTACATACAAAGGCCACGAGGCGGTCTAACGGGGCTCGCCATTCACCGAGTGAGATTGCAAAATACTCTTACTCAATGTTTGTTGTCAGAGTTAATTTGTGTTCCGTGTTAGCTAATGTGAACATCATTTACTGCGGTGAAGAAGCTATGTGGAATTAAAGAGAAGAGTAGGAGGTATATGATGTTTCTTCGTAGTTTTGCACTACTTCGTTTACAAATCTACAAGAATAAATTAAAAAACTAATTTTCATAAAGGTGAAAAAGAGCGTTCTTTCAAGGGAAATGAAATGGTGAGGTAAAGTTTGGTCTGGTGTAATTCTAAGGGTCTCGGCAAACGGGCTAGTTTGCTGCAATTTTGGCGTGGCATTATCGTTTCTTGAATACTGATTGGCTAATAAACAAAAATATAGGCCTTGTGACCAAGCAGAAGACGCAGTTGAGCCGATGTCGCCCAACAAATTACCCCGTCGCCGGCCAAGACCTTCTTTGTGTGATATATTGTACCTGGTGAAACCATAAAATATCCCTTCGTTCCGTTCAAAATTTCTATTTTTGTATAAACGCTTAAATACTGCTCATAGCTACCAATTAATTATTAAAGGGCGTTTTCCTCTCTTATTCACGCAGGCTGACAAAAACCCCGGGCAAAATTCAACCTCGGACGTTTCTCCGGACGCAAGCCTGAAACCCGGACTGTCCGGGGGAAAACCCTGACGTCAAGAAAGCCTATGACTCATTAACATGTGAATACTTATTTTTACATTCGTTTTATCTCCCGATTTTATCATCGAGTATTTTTTTGTTATGTTAAATGATGCTATTGAAACGTACTATTACCATGATGGATTGCACCAGTTGCAAACAAACTCCTTAAAAGAATCCATTGAAATTGAGTTATCTGCTCTTACCTTTAAAACTAACAGATCTTCGGCAACTTTTAAGTGCGTTAATACCTCTGTTTACGTTCAATTAATTACAGCAAGTTCCTGAAGTAAATTTTAACAAGTAATATGTTTAAAGGATGCTATTTTGTCCTCTAAACTGTTTGACACTACAAATAAGACATCAAGAGTAACGTGTGAATATTGCAGTAAGTGCCGTTGAAAATAGATAATTGAGTGTTAGTGTTAACATTACGTTCGCATGTGTGCCACGCGAGCGTTTGCTGTCGGAAGAGTAAACAAAGCATAAGAAACAGTCGCGTGATGACCGATGCGTGTATGTTACTGGAATTGTTTATTTTTTATCGCTAAAAAGTAGTATTTTTATCTCTTCACAGAAAAAGCCTTTTAATATTATTTTTGAATAATTTAATAGTTCATAAATGCAAAACAAATATTTGCAAAACAAGTCAAGAATGCAAGACAAGTATTTCATCGCAGAATAAAATTAAAAACTCCTCTCAGAATATTTTTGGGTTTTAATGTATAATATCGCATTAAAGCAATAACAACACATAAGACAAGAAGGTAATGCATATTGCGAATGAATTTATATATTTATTTAATAATCTAAACCTTTTTTGATCTGACAAACTTAATAAGGAAATTCAAGAGGCGGTCTCAAAGGTACTTCCAACGCCCGTATATCCATTCACGGATTTGTTAATCAGCAAACTGCGGAGACAGGACAAAGGGGAGAGGGGTAAAAGAGTAAAAGACCTGCGGGCACACTTGCTGTTGACGATGCAACCACGACTACAATTGCACATTCGCGAGTGGCCTGGACGTAGCGTGCCGCCACCGCACTGCCTCCAGCTACAACGTCGCTGCAGTGTTTCCAAGATCCCACACAACACAAGAAAAATCCCATTTTATCCTACCTTCCCACATGATTATCCCACAAAATATCCCTCAAGTTCCCGTTAATAACATAAGTCTAAATCGTAAGTCTGACGCCGACACCCACTAACCCTATACTTCAGTGAAAGGTCTCGATGAGAAAATCCCAGGAAAATTAGTTTCTTTGATAAAATTTCTCTAAGGGCACAAATTTAAAGAACATGACTGAACAGCTGATGCATTTGTTTATATACAATTATTAGTTTACTTTTTCCCAGCGAAGCGGGACCCGATAATCCCTATCAGCTAGTAAAATAAAATCCTAAAACATACTTATTTTTTATAAGAAAAAAATAAATAAATAAATCAAAATACCTTATTAAACAAATAAACTTGAAAACTTATTTTAACCGTCAGTTAAAAAACTAATTAGAAACAGTAAGGGCAGGTTGACATCTTTTCACTTTGAGAGCGCTCTATAACATAACCTAGCCTTCAAAAATTTCCTTTTCTTCAAATTTTACCTCAGGTAATATTAAATTCAAAATTCAAATTCAAATTCTTTATTTGCCATTGATCACATGGTATGAAGTAGGCATTACATACAATCATGTAAAATTATAAATAAAAATAATAAATGTTAACTTGAAAATTTTAGTATGAATGGTTTTATTACATATGCAAAACAACAAAAGACCTAAACTAACAAAGCACAAATAATAATTATTTATTTTTTCAGTCGCATTAAGAAAAATCCCATTTTATCCCTCGAGTAGTCGAAATATCCTATAAATGGGATAAAAATCCCTAAAGGAAACAGCGACACGAGTGGCCTGGACGTAGCGTGCCGCCACCGCACTGCCTCCAGCTACTACAGCGTTGCTGTTCATTAGATCAGCTGAGCCGTGGCGGGAAACAGCTGAGTAGCGGATACGGACATGGCCTCATGTAGCGCTGTCATCGCGTCGTCGATACGGCACCGTTATACTACGTGGGATTGATGGATCGGGAAATCATGTTCTGATTAAGTGACTAGCGATATTCTTAATTTATATTACAGTTACATTTCATTTTATATTTGTTTTAAAGGTTTTTACTGTATACTAAGGAGCGTATCGTAAGAAGGTAGTTTTTGAAGATACGTTTATACAAACCTAAGGTATCGATGTAAAATTACGTATGCAATTAATTACCCTTTGTCACTCTAATTTTTCTCACCCTTACAAAAATTTACAATCCAGTCGAACGCTGACTGTTCAACGATTTGATCTTCGAACAAGAAATCAATAACAAAAAATAATTCTCCTGCAGGCTACAGGCTTTAGGCATCAAACAATGGAGGAAGCCTTTTTGGGAATGACAGAGATGGCTGCGCAATTATGAATCATGATGAAAACTAGGATCAAAGCTTTATCTAGAAAGCGAATTACAAACAGCAACAATCCAGCTACAGAATGAAAATTTGTTTTTGGATCCCTAGACTGTTTAGAACATACAATATGTTAGTTTCAATTCCTCTTTAAAAGCCACGAACCAAACTTTAATTAGGTGAGGTCCCAAAATTAATTCAGACGTTGTCGAACATAATTTTGTTTTGTTTTAAAATTTTTAATTTTTAAATCTTACAAAGCTGATATATTTTTTCAACTCACCTCAGGTATTTGAGCCTCACTCTCGACAATCTTTGTAAATGCGATGAAAGACTTCTTGTCTAAGTTTAGCCAAACTCCGACAGTCAGCACTGCCCCTCCCGCCAACTGTGAAAATACAAGATACAAGTCAATTATTTGCTTAAGAATTCCAGTATTTGTTATAAACTAGTTTAATAAACTATATGGAAACTAGACAGAGTTAATAATCTTCTCGTTCCCTTGGAACATGCATTTGAACATCCGGTAAGTATAGGAAAGTTGAATTAGGGAGAAACTTCCCCTATCCTATCGCACCATTTAAACGCTTTAATTCATCAAAGTCAAAGCCTACTTTGTCTCTAACCAAAGAGTTCTCCAAACAACAGTTAAATGGTTGTCAACACACAATTAGTTTAGAACTTTCATTACACTTGTTTTTATACGCACTTCATCTTCACTTCCGCAGGTTACAATTCGCTAATATTCTTTGATAGGATTTTAGCGGGCATTTTTCTATTTGCCATTATTGATTATCAAAAATATGCACGACGTTTCTGGATTTACTAGTATGAATAGATCCTCTCCATGATTAAGAAACTTTAGATTCCATAAACAGACCCCGAAACGTAAAGAAATCACTAAAGAGTGACGTCGAATGTCGGCTGAAATGCAACCCTCCATCGCCTTTCAGACCATTCATGTAGACTTAACTTTCGGTTTCTTTATAATAGTGTACACCAACCAGTGTTTATTTAACCAATATAGTAAGTATATTACGTTACTAGACCGGGAAGTACTGTTTTCCCGGACGAGCATGATAGTTCCCGCGCGAGCGAAAGCGAGTGCGGGATTTTCATGCGAGTACGGCTAAACTTCCCGGCCGTGTAACGTACGATATTTTTCATCATACTACGCAGAAAAAAACATACCTTCAATCATACGTAGTCCTTGCGTAAACATACGTTTCTCAAACCTTCAAACCTAACCTAACAAACAAGAGGAACATTAGCTACGGATGCAGTGCTGCCACTACATCCTCTAAAAAGAAACCAATAAACCACCAATAAAGAAACATTAAACGTCGGTTTGCTGCGATCAGCTGATTGTTTACTTCCGTTCTTTCCGGCCTAGGTCGGACAAGAGTTTATCCGGCCTAGGCCGGCTATGCTAAGGGCAACTTTCGAGCCAAGAAAAAGGAACTGAAAACATATGTTTCTGTGTTAGTATGATGATAGCATTTAAAAAATTCAAGGCCAACACAAATAAAACTTTCAAAGATAAGCAAAGATAAACAATAAATAATGGCGCATTGTAAGTATTGTTAAAGCAAAACAAGACGAGAAGATATAAATTCATTCTCAAAATTGAATTAATACGAAAATATGATTTAAATACCCCCGTTGCAGCAGACCTGCATACTCAGCGAATTTCCAGTACAAAACAACATATTTCAATCCAACATAGCGAGATTTTACAGGTTTTTGAAAGCTCCATAAGAATAACATGGGGAATGAGTATGCAGGTTTACTGCTACGGGTATATTAAAACTGGGTGGTTTTAATTCAATATTTAGTAGATCTGAACTAGAAGAAGCCACTTACCAAGTTTTATCAAGATGTGTTGAGAAATAAGCGAGGTGTAGAATTTTACTTATTTCCCATAAGGTTAACATTGGGACAACGTACTGTGTTTACCACTTTCAATATCTCGGTAACCAATGGACATAGAGCAGTGATTCAAAATACTAAATTGTTTGTTTTTTTGAGCTGAATTCAATGGTGCCAACAAAAATTCGATAAATTTTATTTTTCTATGTAAAAAACTCAAAAAACCCATTTTTGGGGGGTTTACCCCCCTTTACCCCCCCCTTCCGGTAGTCGGATTGGGCTGGATTACGAACTCGTCCGAATAATTACTACTTTACACATCCATGCCAAATTTCATTAAGATTGGACCATTTTTACGCGAGTTATCGTGCTTAAAGACACACACACATATATATATATATATATATATATATATATATATATATATATTTATATTTATGAAAATGAACGAATAGTGTTTTTTGCTTCTGGGGGCCCCAAAACGAAAAGTTATCATGATCTCGGGCTTAGGTCTTACCATGAGTACTACGGTAACAGCTTCTACTCTATAGGGAAAATTCGCTAAAATCCAACTAAATTAATGCGAGTTATTCTATAAAATGCATGAAAGCAGAATAATCTTTTACACCGGTCGGAATGATGGGAGAGACGCGCTATTGTGCCGCCGCCGCCGCCGCCCCAGCTGTGCCGGCCGCTGGCACCCACTGGTCAGCTGATTGTATAAAGTATTATCATATTATCACGAGCTCTCTCCCTAATGAGCAGGACTCTTTCCGGTCTCGGTGAAACGCAATCGGGAACATTGCATAAGCGAGCACGAGCCACGAGCCAGCGCGGCCTGGGGCGAGTGGCAGTGTGAAGTGAACGTGCCAGTGACTGTCGCCAGCGCGGCCCGGGGCGAGTGGCAGTGTGAAGTAAACGTGCCAGTGACTGTCGCCAGTGCGGCCCGGGGCGAGTGGCAGTGTGAAGTAAACGTGCCAGTGACTGTCGCCAGTGTAGCCTGGGGCGAGTGACAGTTTAAAGTAACACGTGCCAGTGACTGTCGCCAGTGTAGCCTGGGGCGAGTGGCAGTGTGAAGTAAACGTGCCAGTGACTGTCGCCAGTGTAGCCTGGGGCGAGTGACAGTTTAAAGTAACACGTGCCAGTGACTGTCGCCAGCGCGGCCTGGGGCGAGTGCACTGAGAGAAAAAGCCGTATGAATCATACTTACAGGGTGCTAAAACGAGGACAGACTGCCATGGCATGGTGAAACACCATGCCGCTTATTTTCTATCATGGTATTTCCTACGTACTAACGGTGAAACAGACGTATTTACGTATGTAACGTACAGTAGCATGCTAATGTTGATTTACCATGCCGACTAGACTAAACATTTTTCTCAGTGTGGCAGTGTGAAGTAAACGTGCCAGTGACTGTCGCCAGCGCGGCCCGGGGCGAGTGGCAGTGTGAAGTGAACGTGCCAGTGACTGTCGCCAGTGTAGCCTGGGACGAGTGGCAGTGTGAAGTGAACGTGCCAGTGACTGTCGCCAGTGTAGCCTGGGGCGAGTGGCAGTGTGAAGTGAACGTGCCAGTGACTGTCGCCAGCGTAGCCGGGGCGAGTGGCAGTGTGAAGTAAACGTGCCAGTGACTGTCGCCAGCGCGGCCCGGGGCGAGTGGCAGTGTGAAGTAATCGTGCCAGTGACTGTCGCCAGTGTAGCCTGGAGCGAGTGGCAGTGTGAAGTGAACGTGCCAGTGACTGTCGCCAGTGTAGCCTGGGGCGAGTGGCAGTGTAAAGTAACACCTGCCAGTGACTGTCGCCAGCGCGGCCCGGGGCGAGTGGCAGAGTGAAGTAAACGTGCCAGTGACTGTCGCCAGCGCGGCCCGGGGCGGTGGCAGTGTGAAGTGACACGTGCCAGTGACTGTCGCCAGTGCGGCCCGGGGCGAGGGGCAGTGTGAAGTGAACGTGCCAGTGACTGTCGCCAGTGTAGCCTGGGGCGAGTGGCAGTGTAAAGTAACACCTGCCAGTGACTGTCGCCAGCGCGGCCCGGGGCGAGTGGCAGTGTGAAGTAAACGTGCCAGTGACTGTCTCCAGTGTAGCCTGGGGCGAGTGGCAGTGTGAAGTGAACGTTCCAGTGACTGTCGCCAGTGTAGCCTGGGGCGAGTGGCAGTGTGAAGTGAACGTGCCAGTGACTGTCTCCAGTGTAGCCTGGGGCGAGTGGCAGTGTGAAGTGAACGTGCCAGTGACTGTCGCCAGCGCGGCCAGGGGCGAGTGGCAGTGTGAAGTAAACGTGCCAGTGACTGTCTCCAGTGTAGCCTGGGGCCAGTGGCAGTGTGAAGTGAACGTGCCAGTGACTGTCGCCAGTGTAGCCTGGGGCGAGTGGCAGTGTGAAGTGAACGTGCCAGTGACTGTCTCCAGTGTTGCCTGGGGCGAGTGGCAGTGTGAAGTGAACGTGCCAGTGACTGTCGCCAGCGCGGCCCGGGGCGAGTGGCAGTGTGAAGTAAACGTGCCAGTGACTGTCTCCAGTGTAGCCTGGGGCGAGTGGCAGTGTGAAGTGAACGTGCCAGTGACTGTCGCCAGTGTAGCCTGGGGCGAGTGGCAGTGTGAAGTGAACGTGCCAGTGACTGTCTCCAGTGTAGCCTGGGGCGAGTGGCAGTGTGAAGTGAACGTGCCAGTGACTGTCGCCAGCGCGGCCCGGGGCGAGTGGCAGTGTGAAGTGAACGTGCCAGTGACTGTCGCCAGTGCGGCCCGGGGCGAGTGGCAGTGTGAAGTAAACGTGCCAGTGACTGTCGCCAGTGTAGCCTGGGGCGAGTGGCAGTGTGAAGTAAACGAGCCAGTGACTGTCGCCAGTGCGGCCCGGGGCGAGTGGCAGTGTGAAGTAAACGTGCCAGTGACTGTCGCCAGTGCGGCCCGGGGCGAGTGGCAGTGTGAAGTAAACGTGCCAGTGACTGTCGCCAGTGCGGCCCGGGGCGAGTGGCAGTGTGAAGTAACACGTGCCAGTGACTGTCGCCAGTGTAGCCTGGGGCGAGTGGCAGTGTGAAGTAAACGTGCCAGTGACTGTCGCCAGCGCGGCCCGGGGCGAGTGGCAGTGTGAAGTGACACGTGCCAGTGACTGTCGCCAGTGTAGCCTGGGGCGAGTGGCAGTGTGAAGTAAACGTGCCAGTGACTGTCGCCAGTGCGGCCCGGGGCGAGTGGCAGTGTGAAGTGAACGTGCCAGTGACTGTCGCCAGTGTAGCCTGGGGCGAGTGGCAGTGTAAAGTAACACCTGCCAGTGACTGTCGCCAGCGCGGCCCGGGGCGAGTGGCAGTGTGAAGTAAACGTGCCAGTGACTGTCGCCAGCGCGGCCCGGGGCGGTGGCAGTGTGAAGTGACACGTGCCAGTGACTGTCGCCAGTGCGGCCCGGGGCGAGGGGCAGTGTGAAGTGAACGTGCCAGTGACTGTCGCCAGTGTAGCCTGGGGCGAGTGGCAGTGTAAAGTAACACCTGCCAGTGACTGTCGCCAGTGTAGCCTGGGGCGAGTGGCAGTGTGAAGTAAACGTGCCAGTGACTGTCGCCAGTGCGGCCCGGGGCGAGTGGCAGTGTGAAGTGAACGTGCCAGTGACTGTCGCCAGTGTAGCCTGGGGCGAGTGGCAGTGTAAAGTAACACCTGCCAGTGACTGTCGCCAGCGCGGCCCGGGGCGAGTGGCAGAGTGAAGTAAACGTGCCAGTGACTGTCGCCAGCGCGGCCCGGGGCGGTGGCAGTGTGAAGTGACACGTGCCAGTGACTGTCGCCAGTGCGGCCCGGGGCGAGGGGCAGTGTGAAGTGAACGTGCCAGTGACTGTCGCCAGTGTAGCCTGGGGCGAGTGGCAGTGTAAAGTAACACCTGCCAGTGACTGTCGCCAGCGCGGCCCGGGGCGAGTGGCAGTGTGAAGTAAACGTGCCAGTGACTGTCTCCAGTGTAGCCTGGGGCGAGTGGCAGTGTGAAGTGAACGTGCCAGTGACTGTCGCCAGTGTAGCCTGGGGCGAGTGGCAGTGTGAAGTGAACGTGCCAGTGACTGTCTCCAGTGTAGCCTGGGGCGAGTGGCAGTGTGAAGTGAACGTGCCAGTGACTGTCGCCAGCGCGGCCCGGGGCGAGTGGCAGTGTGAAGTAAACGTGCCAGTGACTGTCTCCAGTGTAGCCTGGGGCCAGTGGCAGTGTGAAGTGAACGTGCCAGTGACTGTCGCCAGTGTAGCCTGGGGCGAGTGGCAGTGTGAAGTGAACGTGCCAGTGACTGTCTCCAGTGTAGCCTGGGGCGAGTGGCAGTGTGAAGTGAACGTGCCAGTGACTGTCGCCAGCGCGGCCCGGGGCGAGTGGCAGTGTGAAGTAAACGTGCCAGTGACTGTCTCCAGTGTAGCCTGGGGCGAGTGGCAGTGTGAAGTGAACGTGCCAGTGACTGTCGCCAGTGTAGCCTGGGGCGAGTGGCAGTGTGAAGTGAACGTGCCAGTGACTGTCTCCAGTGTAGCCTGGGGCGAGTGGCAGTGTGAAGTGAACGTGCCAGTGACTGTCGCCAGCGCGGCCCGGGGCGAGTGGCAGTGTGAAGTGAACGTGCCAGTGACTGTCGCCAGTGCGGCCCGGGGCGAGTGGCAGTGTGAAGTAAACGTGCCAGTGACTGTCGCCAGTGTAGCCTGGGGCGAGTGGCAGTGTGAAGTAAACGAGCCAGTGACTGTCGCCAGTGCGGCCCGGGGCGAGTGGCAGTGTGAAGTAAACGTGCCAGTGACTGTCGCCAGTGCGGCCCGGGGCGAGTGGCAGTGTGAAGTAAACGTGCCAGTGACTGTCGCCAGTGCGGCCCGGGGCGAGTGGCAGTGTGAAGTGACACGTGCCAGTGACTGTCGCCAGTGTAGCCTGGGGCGAGTGGCAGTGTGAAGTAAACGTGCCAGTGACTGTCGCCAGCGCGGCCCGGGGCGAGTGGCAGTGTGAAGTGACACGTGCCAGTGACTGTCGCCAGTGCGGCCCGGGGCGAGTGGCAGTGTGAAGTGACACGTGCCAGTGACTGTCACCAGTGTAGCCTGGGGCGAGTGGCAGTGTGAAGTAAACGTTCCAGTGACTGTCGCCAGTGCGGCCCGGGGCGAGTGGCAGTGTGAAGTAAACGTGCCAGTGACTGTCGCCAGTGCGGCCCGGGGCGAGTGGCAGTGTGAAGTAAACGTGCCAGTGACTGTCGCCAGCGCGGCCCGGGGCGAGTGGCAGTGTGAAGTGAACGTGCCAGTGACTGTCGCCAGTGCGGCCCGGGGCGAGTGGCAGTGTGAAGTGAACGTGCCAGTGACTGTCGCCAGTGTAGCCTGGGGCGAGTGGCAGTGTGAAGTAAACGTGCCAGTGACTGTCGCCAGTGCGGCCCGGGGCGAGTGGCAGTGTGAAGTGAACGTGCCAGTGACTGTCGCCAGTGTAGCCTGGGGCGAGTGGCAGTGTGAAGTGAACGTGCCAGTGACTGTTGCCAGTGCGGCCCGGGGCGAGTGGCAGTGTGAAGTGAACGTGCCAGTGACTGTCGCCAGTGCGAGGGGAGAGGTGTGATCACGTCTAGGAACAACTGCACACAATTTGATTGACCAAAAAACCCTAAAGGAAACACTGACACGAGTGGTCTCAACAATAACCATACATCCTAAAACATAACATATTGCAAAATCAAAATCAGGTGGCGCTACAGGCCTGTTCTTATATGAGCAATGCTTGCTTGATTTTATGCTTCCTTGATTGTATGGTTGATTGCACATTGTATCGAAAACGGCCCCGATATTGATCTTCAAAGTATGAGAACAACTCATTTCTGATTTAAAAAAAATTATTTTCAGGTTACTTACCCAAATAAAATCCAATAACATAATATAATGAATATTAAAGTTGAGAAAGTAAATGAACCTCATGGAGTTGCATGTTACCAACGAAATAAACAAAGAAATTTTTGACAAAAAATATAATCCTACCAGCTATTTGCAAACTACAGCCATCTATAGGAAAAATGCAGCGCGTGTTTGGTGTGAGGATTTCATGGAGTAAAAAAATGTTTAATTAAATATAGATTATAATTGATAATTTAACACTTATAACTTATAATATTATAAAACTGAAATATTTTATAGTATTATAACGTATTGTTAAACATTAAATAATACAAAGCTAACCACCGGGTAATATAATTTATCGCAAACACAAGTACATGAACGAGTTGCAAGGTGAGGTGACAAGTGCCAGTGGTTGTCGCCAGTGACAGGGACAGTGGGCAGGAGAAAGTGGGGATTGGAGGGGCAGTTGATGTAACGGACCCGGTTCATCTAGAATGATTGTTGAATAACTGCATAGAGATTTATGGGTGGATAACTGGATAAAGTAAAAAAGGCTTTAAGTTCAAATGATATCTTTCAACATTTTTCTCAGAACAAAATACGGATTTTGGTTTGGAGATTCTAAATACTATTCAAACGTGAAGTCACTTGACTCGCACTACTTGAAGGCAAGTTTGTTAATGCAGTGATGGGCAAGACAAAAGAAATGGTGACAAAGTTATGCAAGTCTAAAATTATACTCCCGCTCGTCTAAAAATATCCATTCGTTCAGCAATGCAACTTCAATATATATTCCGCGATAAGGTCAAAACATTGATAAGGAACCTCTAAAGGAAATTCGGAAAACAGATTGTTATCAAGAAATGTAATTAATGAGGTTATTATCAAGAAAAAGTATTATGAGAATTTCAAGGATATTTTAAAAGTGCACTTGATTGTCAGGTTTGATTGTGATGTTTTTTTATATTTTATATATTTTTTATTATTTTTAATCTTTTTTTTATTTTTTATTAGTGAGTATTAATAATAATTTACTAATAATAATGTAATAGTGAATAATATTTATGTCAGGATTCACTGATATTTAATCATGAAACAATCCTTAAAAAATATCACATAAAAAGTCAAAATCCACTAATTTGAGAGGACTCCAGGTTTGCTGAGTTACTTCCCTGCACTGGATTGAATAATTAACATCAGAACTTGACGAGTATAGCAACGGAATTATGGTGATTTGATTGTTAAGTAAATAGTGAATAGTTAACCGTATTCCTTAGCATTAAGACGTGTGTTAGGCCTGAATGTAATATTTTAATAATCAACAGTTCACGGGAGGGTGCATGCGCTCATTCTACGGGTGCAGTGACATTATTTTTTTTGGTCCAGATTTTTCTTATGTGACCCGTCAATGGAAACGGGACCATGACTTCAATTTTTTGAAATTGAGTTATTAGCATAACCTTAATCTTTATGTTAAAAATCAAACAATCTTTTGAAGGATTTTCAAAAGATATCTTAAAAATGCCTGAGTTATAAATTTTTGAATTTGATATTTAAAAACAGTAATATCAGAAAATTGTAATCCAAATTTTTTCCAAATTTTTAACATTAGTCTGCAGCTAAGGTTTGTTCATTATTTCTCTGCAAAATGGTCCTATTATTGATGTTCTTTAAATAAAGTAAGAGTCTTCTGGGCGTTTGCAATATTCTGTAATGTTATGCTTCTATAAGTTTTTACTCTCTCAATTTTATCATCAGCAAAAATTTCATAATCTAAATCGTAACAACCCTTCATATTGAACCAGCTGCAAAAATAACTTAACACATAAATAGCTACTTTTCTATAGCGGGAAATTCACTGAAAGAAATGTATTTAACCACTTTACTTTTGATCCATAAGGCAGCATTAACGACCTAACGATTAAATTATTTTTATTTAAGTTGAAATAGAAACGAGACAACAATTTCTATTTCGCTTCACAGGTGGCCGACACAAAGGACAGTATTAATTCGCGATTCATACGGCCAGGACTAGCATTCAACAAGCAATAACATCAGCTGACATCCGTAACGACTCATTGTTGGCGCTGCGCCGCCGCCGACTGCAACAATAACTAAATCAGCTGATTGTTAGAAAGCAGACTGAAGGGCAGGGTCGGGCCAAGAAAGGCCAATACTTTCTCTGGACTTTCATTCCGTGTCGGGACCTCACAGCTTCGAATTGGCGATTCAGTTGCCCTCTACGAGGTTGGCGGTCTGTTACAATGGAGAAACTGGTTGCACAGACGTGATCTTGTTTCACTGCACCGCGGAGCTTTTCCTGTTAGTCTCTATAAATGATTCCATTGATTCGATTTTTATTCACCCCTAGAAACTGATTAAATTCTAGAATTGAGTAAAGTCAACATGTTTTTCTGAATTTTTGGGGAATAAGCGTGCAAACGATAAAGACCTTTCACAATTTCATTATGGTGTAATATTAAAAATATAAATATAAAAAATACATCCCATATACCTTTTATTGGTCACTGTAAAAAAAAAACAGTTTGAAAATAATCTCAAATATTACCCTAAATCTTTTAGTTTAGTTAAGTTGTATTATACTGGAATATTTTGAGAGTGCAGATGCTAGCAAAAAGGTGGTCATGTGGTTTATGAACAAGTATTGGATAAGGGTCATCAATTTTAACTAATTAACTTAATGCACATTCTGTGCTCGCTGGTTGAAGTATTATTTACCACTAACAGTCGATTGATTGAAGTACAAACTAGTGCAAATTCAGTAAGTCAAAATGAGACAAAAACTAGATTTTTAAAAGTTTTCATTTAATGAGAAAATTTACGTCTATAAGTGCGTATTGTGTGTAAGTTATTTAATATTAAATTCAATCTATTTACTAATAATTAAAATAGCTGTTTAAAATGTTTTGATTAAGTTACCGAGTTTAATTAATATAATGTTTCTTGGTGTATTATATTTTTTACAACAGAAAATTTACCTACCTTTTTTAGTACAATAAATTAATCCTATTACACATTATAGAAAAATAGAAAGCAGTAGGCAAGTTAATGTGATTGTAAAAACTACCATCTACCACCTAGGAAAGGGAAGTTCCACGAAAGAAAGCCAACCATTAAAGTTTAGCTGCTCCAGCATTAGCCTAATGACTGTCATTCTTGCTCCAAAACCGTCCGTAATGTAATGCTACGTCCATTTGTTGGATAACCAAACGGGACAGTGTATTTCATTACGTAAAGACGCGATAGAAAACAGCTATATTATCGTGGTCGTTATGTGCCCAAAAACATCACAGGAAAAGATCCTAGAAAGCGGACAGTAATAAAATTAAGTCGACGTTATACGATAAAGAAAACAAGTTAGGTTTTAAGCGCTCTTCGGTTCATCTTTATACAAGTGAAAGTGAAAGAGTTTTTCATCATACTGTCTGGAAAACAGCCGTTTTTAGTTCTCTAACTCGTACGCAAAATGATCGTTTTTGGATCACTTCGAATAGGAGTACTGAAAAAAACATATGGTAACTTTTGCCGTACTCTAATGTCAAAATTTGTTTATGTTACGTTTGAAATGTTGAACGATTTCTTAACTTGTGTTTGTAAACAACTAACAGATGTGTAAATGACGATGACTATTTTGGATAACCTCAAAATTATGTATTCAAATTTGTTAACGATTAAATGGTTATTTATACATAATGATGAAAATAGTTGTTCATCACACGGAGCAAAAGTGTCTCCTTGGTACTCGATCGCATTTCCAAGCTCGGCTGCGCCTCGCCTGTAAATTACGATCTCGTACCAAAAAGAACCACTTTCGCTCCTAGTGATGAAAACTACTATTGTTGTGACTTTAAAAAAATTCTGGCACATAAAATAAACTCTTATTGATCTTCATAATTTCTGTACGTTAGTCAAAAATCATGATCTTAATTATCATGATGTATCAAATAACCATCATTACTAAATAAAGAATATTGTTATTTTTTTAATTGCGAGTGGCCTAACATCTAGAAGTTTTAGGTATAAAATGATTCATTACCGTACATACAACTTTTTGACCAGAAATGTCCAATGTAAGCAGTTAAATCAACACAGTTTGCCCCAACAGTACCTCAACATGTTTGTGCAGCGTCTCAAAAAATAATTATTATTTATCTTACTGCACTCTAATCTATAAAAAGGTATTGAACACAACCAAGACTTTCTCAAATTGTGATAGGATGTCTTAATGCAACACAAACAAATAATACTGAAGTTGTCCTTCCCTCCATCAAAATCGCAAGACCTCCTATTTTCTGCGCAAACTTTTGTCCCCTAAAAAATACAAATAAACAAACCAATAATAAGCTGGCTACATTAAAGTTACACTTTTAAAACTTAATCATAGGCTTTCTAATATCGACTGGTCCTACGCACAGGTAATCTGCCCAAGTAGGATTATTTCCATGATTTTTTTGTTATTAGTTGGTAATAAATATGCGTATATGTCATTTATATCAGGAACCGCTAAATGCAAAAAGGGAACATGTACCAAAAAGTAAATTTTACAGTAGATGAAAAAAACTACACAGTAATTGCATGGTTGTAGTTGGATGCCTGACTATTTTTTTTCTTGTTATATTCAACATTACTCAAAATAACCCATTGAAAAAAAATCTTTTGCTCTTATCTAGGCCTAATTATAGCACAATTTTAATTGCGGATATGTTTCCTTTTTGCGGTGAATGGGGTCAACAAAATAAACAAATAAAGTTAAATGCCTTAAAATAGATGTTTATTGAAGGAAACTTAATCAAATAACAATTGTAAGAAAAATACATAAGAACAATGACAGCTAACAATTTTAGTCGTCCCTGTCAGGGTCTCCATTCTGTGTTGTAGGCCATGTAATAATTTCGTTCCAAAAGTCCATCTTGTCTGCTGGAACGTACACTTTTGCTCTTTTTATATCTTGCATTTTAACTTCATTGATGAGTACCTTTCCTTTGTAGGCTTTTGTGTTAGGTAGCTCAATGTTTTTTTCTGAATTTCTCAACCGAAATGAATTTTCCGAAATACCGGTCATTGTTTGGGAACATACTACGTGAGTGGTAGAAGAGGAAAAACTCAACTTGTGATATTTTGAAATCCCAAAGACAATTTTCTTATCTTTGGGGCAATTTTACCCATAGGAATCTGTGCTCAGTGCATTTACAACTCCTTTCTTGCGTTTAGGTTCAGGCCCATCTAAAACCTCTTCGTCAGAACTCATTTTCAACCAAAAATTAATTAATGCATAAACAGGACCTAATCAGAATCACAAGAAACATAACCTTAGCAAGTAATCTAGCAATCCAGCTAGATGCTACCATATGGAGAAAATAAGAAGAATCATCTATCACAGCTGATTAAGAGTTATACCCTTTACTGCAAAAAAGGAACACTGACAGTCAATGTTCCCTTTATGCAGTATACGTGAATCTTCAAATGGTTCTACGCATAGAGTTTTCAACACCTATGATTCCTTTTACCGGTAAATGATGTATTTCCAAAAGAAGAATCAAAACATGTGAAAAAGTGAATTTGTGATTCTTGGCCAGTTGATTCCTTTTTGCAATTAGCGATTCCTATCAATTTATATTGTTTTTTTTTATTTGAACTACAATTTAAACATAGAATGATGATCCCAATGAAACATCCAGGCTAATTCACTGGTAGATTGATAACTATTGCGGTTGGGCGGGAAATCATATCCCGGGATGGGAAAAAACCGCCATGATCGAGGAAAGCGGTTCGACCGGGGTTTCAAATTAAACGGTGCATTGGAAGAGAATATTACAGGTGTCCGGGCCCATTATTACTTTCTCGATAACCAGGAAAGTGAACGTAATCGTATAAGTTGTGCGGTCTCCACTTGAAGAGTTATGAGTCAGCTCTGCCCACTTGGTAACATATCTGCATCTATAATCACTCAGTATAGCTTTGCTGAAAAATACCGATCTCTAATTGCTGCAAAGGGTAAATGATTTTGCATTACTTATGAGTCCGTATACTGGGCTCTGTAAGATATTTTCTCACAATACCCCCGAATTTTTGTGTGACAGATTGATGAACAAGTCATAACAGTACCCTCAATTTGTATGTTACTCAGTCACTGTATTTGGAAAGAAATATTTAAATGCTGATTTAAATATTCCATGTAGCACGGATTAAATCACTTGTTTCCTTGTTTTTAAGCAAGTTGATCTCAATATCTAGAATGATAATTGCTTGCTCACTGAAAGCTAAGTCAAATTTTGAGACCAAACAAATATAATAAAATAAATAAGAAATAAAAAAATATTCTAAAGCTCTTCAGACTACGGAGCAACAGTTCAACCGCAATCAGGCCTTGTACTTGAATTGTTTCGCACATAAAAATAAGGCACGAAGTTAATCTCTTCTCAATACAAGCCATTTTAATTTGATTCGCTTTTTCCATATATCACTAGTTTTACGTGGGGACCAAGATATATTGACATCAGCAGACATCATAAAAAGAAATCATGACGAAAAAGTTCCATCATTTTGACCAAATTAGTACAGTGTACCTCATTTAAAACACGCTTTTGGATGTTACATCTGCTTTATAACTCAAGGTTATCGCTGGGAACTCGGGGGCAACGATGGAGGCAAACACATTGTCCCGGAACCCAAGTAGGCCTACAGCCTGGAGCCTGGGAAAGCTGAGAGTGGGACAGTAGCGGTCCTCGCCGCAGACCGCGCGACCACAGCCAGCTCTCTGCGGACGTTAATGTTGAGGAAGCGGCAATGGAATTGATTTAATTTGAAACTGTTACTTTGGGCTTATATACAAAATTATACAGGGTGTCCGGGCCCGTGGTATCAAGAAATAACTATCGCGTATCGCTCAACCTCTATCGCGTACCTCAATAACTATCGCGTAACTATCTATCGCTGTTTTAAAATGTAATTTTTATGTTAGAATTAACTATGCCAACATGTCATCAATACAACCAAGATTGTGTGAACAACGTTTAACGGTCGTATTTCAAACACAATGCCTAAAAACTACAAGTTCAATAAAATGCAGTCTTTCCATTTGACCAAGCTCAATCATTTCTGGCCATAACAACAACTTAGCCCTCTGGTAAACTGGCCAGATCTTACCCCTCTCGATTTCTTTGCATGTGGGTTTATCAAAGATATTGTGTACCAGGTAAGAGTGCAAAGTTTACGGGAACGAAGGCACAGGTTTGTGGCTGCAGTTGAGAGGATAACGCCAGAAATGCTAAACAACGTGTGGCGGGAGATTGATTACCGATGACATGTTAGCATAGTTATTTTAAAATAAAAATTACATTTTAATATTATATGACATAGTTAATTCTTAATACCTCTAGCCCGGACTCCCTGGACTTTACGGACTTTGAAGGTTATTTTGAAGCGAATTATTCTCTTTCAGAGCAATTCAAGATATTGTTTCGCGTATAATCATGCATCACGTCTCCGCTTCAGCTATAGATTTCTTAGAAATGGTTTAAATTTAAAAATGATTGTTTTTGATAATTTATAACAGTTTTTGTTCCGCTATCGAAAACAGTCTATTAAGCTGGTACAGTTAATCAAAGACTTTAACATAGAGTAATAATGAACTTCGTAAAGAGATGGCACTCCCATGTTAACTCGGTGGTAAGGGAGCAGCAGCGCTATCTGAATAGAGTGCAACGAACTAAAAAGATCGATGCGATATATCGATGGTCGTCGATGCGACATATCGATCGTCGTCGATGCGACATATCGATCGTCGTCGTCTGCTTTGTTTATATTTTCGTTTTCTTGTTTTGATTGCTAGATTTTCAATTTTAATGACTTTACCGGTTTGTTTAGATTAAGTGCGTTTGCCGCTAGTGCAAGTTGTTTCGCGAAATACTGTACTGAGTGATTCTTATTGTGCTTAAAGCGATTTATAGAAATTAAATACGTAGATCTTTACATAAAAGCACTTAATAAAAATTAACTTAGTTAATTTTTATTAAGTGCTTTTATGTAAACATCTACGTATTTATTTTCCATCAATAGCTTTAAGCACAACATGAATCACGCAGTACAGTATTTCGCGAAACAACTTACACTAGAACAACTTTCTGCAAACGTACTTTAGGTATTTTACCACACTCAAATTAATTCCAACTCGTTATAATTGTGTACACGTCGCGTCGTGACAGAAAATCAGGGGAAACGGAACGGGAAGTTAGCAGATCGTTATCGTCGTTCTGATTGGCTGAATCAGTGAAGAAGAAGAAAGTCATGTTTTTACAACGCCATCTGAATAAAGTGCATCGAACTAACCCGCTCCAATAAGCTTACCACTTGGCTCCATTTAAGTGTCAGACCGGTGACTTTAATCACGTGTAAATATATTTACCTTGATCTACAAAACACTGAGGACTGAGAAGGCCTGGCATGGTCACAGCTAGTTTTGAGAGGTAGGCAAGTGGCAAGTCATGAGCAAAAATAACTTTAAATTCTATAACCAACATTTTCATTTCCAACTATATCCGGAGCATAGTCATTTATACTTTGCACAACATGACAAGTAACGATAAATTGACAGTTGGTGTTCTAAGATTTAATACCATCTCCTGTCACTTTCAGTCTAAAATTTGCACAAAGCATTTGGAATGGCAAAATTTAAACTTAATGATTGTTTTTCTAGCGAGTGCGAATGGTTAGATATTTATCCTATGAGGAAAATCCATTAAACGGCAATGTCCCATCAGTTAATTAATTGCAGTCTGTTGATTAATTGACGGCTTAATTGAATCAGTAGGGGGTTTCCATTTAGATCACTGTAAAATATATATATTTTTACATATAGAATCATCTAAGAAATAATTGTGACAGAGACGTTAGTGAGTTTTGATTCATCCTCATTTTCAAAATTTAAACTTGTTATATACTTTTCATAATAAAACCTTATTCATTCAAACACACTTCCATTCAAACGTAAGGACGAATAACTAAATGCTTTTACAATGGCAAGACGACAGACGATTAGACAATTAACGATTATTAAACCAACAATGATTGCTGGTGAGGTCTTTCATAAGCCATTGGACAAATGAGTGCACAATGGGTCCATGGATTGGGGTTTCCTGACCACCGAACTACAGCGGTCAAGAGGAGAATGTGGGTAGTCTTGCGATCAAGTGACTGGACGAGACCAGTACAACCTGGTAGACGGATAAGGAATACGTGATATGGCTTGATTTTGTGGTAAAATGGTACTGTATTGATATTGTCTTCCCTTGGTATACCCGTGGATTTAAACGGTTGCTATTTTAAAATATTTGTTGTAGCTTATAACCGGAAATAGTTATTTGTGTGTTGAGTGAGTAAAGTACATTGTCTCACGAGTGAAAATGTTGGCGCCCGAGCTTGCGAGGGCGACCATTATCGCGAGGGAGACAATGTGCTTCACCTTTGAAATACACACACAATTTTTTACCTCACTTGCAATAATCAATATCCTGACCATAACAATTTATTTCATTATTTTAAGTAATAAAAATATCAAATTTGTTTCGTTCTACTAATAGCACCTGCATCCGGGTAGCAGCAATCATGTGCACCAACGACCAGCCGATTGTTGCAACGTTCTTAATGCTTAATTCTTAGACGGTCTCAC
The DNA here is from genome assembly GCA_035578135.1 of Flexamia atlantica. NCBI lineage: Eukaryota > Metazoa > Arthropoda > Insecta > Hemiptera > Cicadellidae > Flexamia > Flexamia atlantica. The sequence continues at coordinate 5,490,867 of JAQJVK010000027.1, forward strand.
AGCTGATTATTATTGATGTTGATTAATTATTCCTACCACTAAATCAGCTGTTAGTGCCTGAATTCGTTGAGCTGCAACATATTTGCATGTGTGCGAGAAATTTTAACGCACTCAAATTTTTTGAATTATTGATTTCAGTGTTATTCTTATGGATTTACTTTGCCTCCCTCTGGAAGACAAATTATCATTTTACTTACCCATTACAAGAAGTAAAACGCATCTAAACATCGCAGGTGGGGGAAAAATAACTTAACACCTTAATTCTCTATTTCCTCTTTTCACACCTGTGAATTAGCATTGATTTTATATACGCTTCACTGTAAGAAACTAGTTGATTCTTAGTTGTATGGAGTAAAAACCACATTATATTTATTGATATTTCATAACCGATTCAGGTTTGGAGATGAAAGGGCCAAAGCTCGGTTTACAACATTTAAATATGTAATTGACTTTTCATCACTCTGTATTTGAAAATAGCCCGTCTCTATATTTTTTGCATCGTTAATGCAAAGCAAAAATCTACGAAAATCTTCGATTTCCTCATAACAAAACAAACAATGATCAGCCTATTTTCCCTTATATAACCATCTCTTTCCTGACCTAAACTTTGTCTTGCCTATAGTAAACAAAACTTTGCCTGTCCCAAAAAATACTATCTCTGCTGTCCCAAACAAACAAAACTTTTCCTGCCTACGCTAACTTTTTAAAGTAACTTGTAAAATAATAATTTTCCTTACAAAAACAATTACCAAACTGCGTGATAGATTTTTTAAAGTAAAATTACTTGCATAGCGATTAAAAGCATCATTTACTACTCATCAGTAAGCCCCATATTGGGACTCGAACTGGGAAAGCTTCGCGCGTACAATGCTTTTTACCCCGAAACGAGCCACCTTCATGGCTATAGTAAAATATTCCACTAATTCAAACAGGATTCTTGTTTTCGGTAACGTAAAAACGTTTTGTCTTTCGAGCCACGTGTCAAGAATCACTGATAACGACTTTCCTCCAGCGTCGCAGTCGGGAGAAAGGAGAGAGGAGTTCAACAAAAGTGAACTGCGGGAGGAAGGAGCGAAAATTGCAGATCAAAGAGGCTGAGGAGATTGGGATCCGCAGCTCCTCTCCCTCGATATTGGGTGGGCTTTGATTGCATTTGACAACTCACAGCATGTGCAGTTTTACCGGGGTAACTTTGAGTTTCCGTAGGTTTACTTGTCAGGGTAATGTTTTTATTTAAAACAATCCTATACTCTTATATGAGCAATGTTATCTTACGTGCATGCGTGCTTGCTTGGTTGGTTGCGGTTGTTTGCAAAAATATCTCAAAAACGGCTTCGAGGATTTCCTTCAAAGTTTTGAAATGAGTAATTTATGACTCAAAAACATGTTCTTTGGAGACTACTTGGCCAGAGAAAATGTAATAAAGTAATAAAATTAATTTTAAAGTTGTAACATTTTAACATTGACCTTATGGGTTGCCATGATAGCAACGAAATAAACACGGAAAGTGTAAAACAAATAAAGTAATCGTAACAGCTGTTTGCAAACTACAGCCATCTAGGGAGAATACAGCGCGTGGGATAAACATTGCATAGAGTAGAGTAATAAAAATATTTTTTATAAATTGTATGACGCTGAAATATTTGATAGTGGTTATATGAACTGATAAACATGACAAAATACCGGGCAAGGCTCGGTTCACCAGGTACTCGTTTTTACGAGGGTAGATGAAGTCCAAAAAGTATTATAAGACTTCAGACAAAATTTGGCTAGTAGGCCTAATGTGTACTGAGGTTAACTATGACTACATAAATATGGTTTGATTATTGGTCAACTATAGCGGTGCTTCCGTAGCCCCTAGTACCTACCTGCTTTTCTCCCAAAAGACATATATAATATACACTTTATAATTCGTTATTCTCAACAAATAACAAAATGTCACTAATTCATAGCTAATTTTGATAATCTCGAAAATTTCAGAATTTGCTTTATTAAATGTTAAGATTTATAATTCATAATAATTTTTTAACAACTGTACTTGTTGCTAAAAACTTAAACCTTAAAAAAGTCAAAGAAATCCTAATTCATATTTTATACTTGGTAAGCCATAAATTAAAAATATTCAATGATCTTTTTGACATCAGCATAAATTTACAAGAAAAAATTAAATAAACAAATTACTCAACTATAGTGCTCTCATATGAGTATAAAGAAGAGTAGGACATTACATAATCATTCACTCTTTAAGGTGTGATCCCAAATCCTGTTCAAAATTTAATTACAAAAAAACTCATCTTACGATACAAAATTGTTTAAGATGGCAGGAAGCTATAAGCCCCTACACAAAAACATGACTCTGCAACTTCTGAACAACGCGGTCTTTCAGGAGGAGATGGGTGCATGACGCAGCATTGTATCAGGAGTACGGAGCCTTCGGATAATCTTGCCGCGTAAAAGGGCATTTACACTGAGTGGGAATTGAAGCGATGTTCGGGTGTTTTGGAAAGCGACAGGACGGGGGAGGAAGCAAACACTCCATTCTTTTCTGGTACATAATGGTCATTCATTTCCTAGTTGTTAGAAGATGTGATAATAATCGTAATAGAAAGCTGGACCGAAACTGTCAATTCCACACCAAACAATACAAATATACACTTTTAGCAAAAAACTATTCATTGAAAATAAATTTTAAAAAATCTAAAAAATAAATCTAAAAGGAGAAGTTCAAACATTTTTAAAGCTTCGAAATCAGAATGTAATAGATGAATAAACTGTGATAAAAATTATTTAGAGTTTACGTCAAATCCGTTTTAAATGAAAATTATCACCATTTATAATAGAATATTAACATATAGGCCTAACATTTCGTTAATTACGTTTTAAATGAAATGCCATCGGACTTCACCACATATTTTAGTTTATATTACCAAAACTTACAATACTGCATCTTTGACCTCATTACAAGCATAGAAATATCTACTCCTAACACAGCTGAGCTATTTAGTAACCCATTCTTTTCCCCTTCAAGACCCATTGGTCCACTCTCCATCCGTTCAATTACGTAAAGGTTTCGTCAATAGAGGCCATATTCATGTCAAAGCAGAAGCATAAAGTACATTACGAGTATGACGGGGCATGAAGACACCCCAGACCCCTGGCTGAGGAAAAGGGGGGTGGGGGAGGGGCGGGGGAGGGGTGGGAGAAGGGTAGGGGTGGCCATTGTATAGAGGGTGCAGACAATGAAGGGTTGAGCTACCCCTACATACTCCTGTAATCAGGTTAGGCTAGGCTTTGTACGCGCCTCATGTTACACCGGGGTTAATAATACACTTAGCATCGGGCTGTAGGTTAACAGAGGAAAAATAGATCTCTTATATGCTAACTAAGAATGATTTTTTATTTTAAAAACGTTTTATAGTTAATCCTGAGTAGTTTGATCTACTAACAGCCTTAGCAATGCAATGTAGTCGGTGTTGTGAAACGTTTCATCAATTATAGCATCATCAGCCATCACTCATTCATTATACACTAACTGAGCCTACATATGCAATAGGGATCCAACCCACATATATTAAAATGTTGTGTTTTAGTAACTTCCAAATAAAAGAAACATTGATTTATTTTATGCAAAAAAGATCTGACAAAAATTAGCTTATTTAAGCAGTAAAATCTTTGTTTTGAACCAGCTCACATATCTGTAAAGATACTTTCAGGTTTAGCAATAAGGATCCAATGGCTGGTTCTATGAGAGATTACCTAGTTATTACTTAATTACAAGTACAAGAGTAAATTACAAATAACTAGTGAATGACATAAGAAGATTATTGAGTTTGTATGTAACTTATTTTTTGTATTTGTAGCTTGTTTCTTGTTTTTTGGTTTCAGTGGACTGGATCTTGTTTGCAAAATCACCTGAAAAATGACACAACACAACACCTGTGGCTTGGACGCTTGGACCCTCTAAACAATGTATACATTGCCCTAAACGTCTTTATTCAAAAAGGATCCAAGCCACAAAACAATTAATAACAAAAGGAATATATGGACTATGACATTAAACCTATCATTTATAAATAGAGGAGAGTCACTTTTATACATACAATGCAAATTTATAACGTTAAAATTAGACAGGAATTAATAATGAAGTAGAAAATTTAACCTTGTTTTTCTCAGTTTGACTATGCAGTGGTTTGGATCCCTATTGCATATGTAGGCTCAACTATTTGTACATCACACGAAATTCTCCTTGCAGATCGGTAAAGTTGTAAAAATCACAATGAAAATATTTATTTAAAACGAACCAAGTTATGACTAGCATTATACTGGGATCCCGTATTCGATGTGCAATAGTGGAGGTTCATGCAGGACCTCTCAACTACTGTACATCAAATGGGGAATCTCCTAGTATAATACTAGTCTTAACTTTGTTTGTTTTAAATAAATGTGTCCATTGTGATTTTTACAACTTTAACGATCCACAAGGTGAATTTCGTAGGATGTAAAAAGAGTTAGTGTACAATGAGAGATGCCTGTTAATGCCATAACTGGTGAAACGCGTCACATCATTGACTACATTGGATTGCTAAGGCTGTAAGTAGATCAAAATATTATCGGTTCAGCAATCTTGGGACCATTCAAAATGTTAATCCTAAGTCATTATCTTAGATGGCTTTAGCTTTGGGAGTATGTCATCCTATTTTAAGTCCAATCGATAAAACGTTCATTAAACATAAACGTTTGCAAATAAAGCCTCTTATAACACAAAACATTGTACGCCAAAAAGGACACAGAAACACAAAACATGGTTATATTCGCCTCTCCGGCCAAGGATAATTCGTAGACTCGCAATTGACGACGCTGATTGAACCCATCTGAACCTCAATCCGACTGTGGTAACTTTTTGTATTTAGAATCATATTTATTGTCTCCGCACAAAGCCAATTTATCATCATCAAATGTACTTTGTCGCTTATTACTTGGACGACGGCTTTAATTTATTACATTCGGTTAAGAAATTCAGGGGGAAACACCAGTACCTTCCTTCAAACTAAAAAAGAGTCATCAGATATCAACAATAAAAAGAAAGATTGTTATATAAATAAATCACTCGGGGGTTTCCGCGGATTTTCACGGTATTTCACGCTATAGACAATTTATTTTTACACAATAATGCGCAAATTGCTTAAGAGCAAGAACCAAAACTCAATATCCTACGAAAAGAAAGTTACTCGACCAACCGTGGCCGATTATAAAAAAAAAAATATTGCCAAAACCCGATTTCGTATAGTTTCTCTTTTATTGTAGGGTGAAACAATTAATTGTTTGGGCACTGCAGACTCAAAGTCGATTCGTAAATGATTGTTGTGATTGCATACACTGATCGCTTATAATTTACTGTATTGCACTTTGATTTTTTGAACGCAACGCGTCTGTTTTTTTTATTATTTTATCTCGGAAGCATAGTGTTCATAAATAAATGTATTTAAATTGTCCACTTTACAAAAAAAAAACTCACGGTGAATATTTATTTTCCTTGATTTACGACGGAAAAATAACAAGAATAAATTTATATCAGCCTTAGTCAAATGGAACTCATACAATTATTTTTTTAATGCCTCCGTATCTTAACGGTAAGCTTGTTATAATCATTCTTAATTCATTTAAGCTTTTTTGACTTTAGAGAAAATGTGAAATAATATTATTTTTCCGTCTTTTATTTTGTTGTACTTTAATTACATCCAGTATTTTTTCCCAAAAAAAACTCACGCAGAAACCTGAAACACAGCCCTCACCCTGGTTTGATTGATAAACTAAACTAAGCTAAGAAAATTAATTAACTTTAATGGAGGCTTAACTTTGTAGGTGGTCTAAGGGGCCGGTGTATCTGTGTACCACTTTTATAAAGCTAAATGTTGAACTGCATTAAAAATTCCCACAACCTAATACGAAAATCCAAACAAAACCAAAACTTTAAATGTAACAGCGCTTTTTAAATAATCATGTCAGAGAGTACTTTAACTAGTCGTCTTGAGTGTTAAACGTATCAAACAACGTTTTTGTTTATTTAAAACTTTCGAGAGTTAAGAAGTATTTCAACTATACGAACACATTTCTTTTAAATACTTACGAAGAGAGCGAAGTTGAAGAGACATAAGATGTACTTTGCAAAACAACCGCCGCAACCTAGCCCCATGGTGAAGTCGCTGGTCTGCTAGCCGGGCCTGCAAAACAAAGGTAAGGTAAACTGTAGCGAACCAAGTACTTGTCTGGAATATAATGGGATCTTTTCCGTTATGTGTCAGCAATCCTAAAATATTTTCTATAACGTAGCAATGAAACAAATTCCTCATATTCAAATACCTTTATTCTGAAGGTCAGTAAACGACCATATCACTAATATTTTGTTGAAATAAGTCTTTATCCGTATTCCGCCGACGCGCGACGCCACAAAAATTCACACAAATATGAGTCAATCATAGAGCGCCGCGTACCACACTGAACTTTATTCCGATGTTTTGCAAGCCGTCAGTTACTTTCTACCGTTTGTGTGTAAGCACCGGAGCACCGGTTAGGTTAGGCTAACTTAACCTAACCTAACTACTAAAAAAAACTACTACTAAAAACTAACCTAACCTAACCTAACTACTAAAAAATACTAATCCGACCATTCTAAAGTGAATGCCGCTCTGTTTTGCGTCAATGTAAACTAATAGAAAATATTTTAAAATCGCTGACACATAACGGAAATATCCATATAATGGGACTGACATATCTTTCTATTACGTGTTTTTTTTTCAAGCAAAAAAATGATTTATAACTTTTGTTATAGTGAGTTATAATTCCATCTATCTCGGAATAATGTTTCTGAAGCTTTCACCTTATTGGGGGGATAATATACCTTGTGTTTATTCGGTGGAAATCATTTGCCAAGGAATGACGGGCTGAGGTCTCTTCCCTTGATGCAGATCATGCTTTATTATTTCACAAGTTGTAGTATTATGTAATATCTAAAAATTACTAAAATAACTTCAATAATCTGATACTAGTATGAAGATTAAAACATTGCACTTTATTTGTGAGGTTTTCGTAAGTATAAAATCATTTTTTGCTTGAAAAAAAAAACACATAATAGAAAGATATATCAGTACTGACAATACAAAGTCAATGCGGTATTGTCAAGTTAATAGATAAAATTATGGCTTCGCATTAAAATAAACAATCAGCCGACCAAACACATAACATTTCTTTTTTTTCAAAATGGTAATTTATGTAGTCTTAGGTTGACATTCAAGCTTGTATCGTACAACAACAGTAGTTCATGAACATTAAAAGCTGGATTCATGTTAAATATACGAGGTTTGCTAGTGACAAAAAAGAAGAATCAGGAAAACCTTATTCGTCTTATATATATATGAAGCTTCGATCATGTCGTAAGTTGAGGTTGTTTATTGTCACAAGCTGAATAGAGTAAAAAACTAAAAAAATATATAACATTAAACGGAAATTATAAAGCCAAATGTATAAAGGCAGTTAATTGTTATCGATGATAGATAAACTACAGTACACCTCGGATTATCCGGATTAATGTAGCGGAACACCGATCTGGATAAAAGAAATCCGGATAATCCGAGGTCATTACAATATCGCCTAAATAACGGTCGCATTGCATGCCTTAGTCCCTGCTAAATTGATGCTGCAAACGGTGTATCAAAACTGTACAACAAGTTAATTTTCAAAATTTTCGGGAGTTTAATTTTGAAACAAATTTAAGAACTAAACTTTATAATATTAATCATACGAATATAATGTTAACTTTTACCGGACTTATACGGTTAAGGTTAAAAAAACGCCAGATTAAAATATTTAATTTATTAAGATAAAATAATCACAGCTCAAAATCTAAATAATCATGACGAAACCTAAAGTAACTCGAAATTTATTTCAGTAATTCTTTCTTAAGAAATAACATAACACATCAAATGACAGCGAAAAACAAACTCGCAAAAGCCGTAGGCTACGCTTTTGTTGATTACTGCTAGCGCCCCAAGTAGAAATCCAGAAAACTATGTTTACGAAAATGCTGTATTGTACTGTTTAGACAATGCGGTTCCTTAATCGTGATTCCAAATGCGTTCAGTTATGTATTATTTGCATTTTACTTTTAGAAAACGCATTTCATCCGTAAACTCGCTAAAATCATGTATTTTCCGTGACTTTAATTTTTTAATTTCTCGGACGGACCGGTCCGGATAATCCGGGATCCGGATAATATGGGGTTCGAATCCGAGGTGTACTGTATAATTATTTGAAATTATTATTATTGAAAGGCCGTCGCAGTCATGAGTATTATAGTTAAAATAACATAGGGATAATTGTTTGCATAATAATGTTTTACTCTGAAATAGACAAATTTAGTAAGGGACAATTTATTCATAAACACAGAATTAGCTAAAACAAGTAAGACTTTATTAGCAAAGACCGTCACCTAACATCACACAGTTTTTTTCTTTACATTTGAAAAAGAATTGCATTCCAACTAAAGAACATTATGGACTATTAAGGAGAATTATAGAAAATCAAAATGATATTAAATAATAATTAGTGGCTTATGCCAGTGATCTCCAATCAACGAACGATGAAATATCCACTGGAATATTCAAAACAATAGGGTACGTTAGGTCTAATCGAAAGTAGCGCTGTAAGTTCAATATCCAGCCATCTGTCAAAAACTTGATAAGATTCACCTTCGCAAACTGTATAGCTACTTCCGTTAATATATAAAATAAAAGTACTTGGTGGACCGAGCCTTGCTCGGTGTTATATCATGTTTACCAGTTTATCCAGTTACAATAAAATATTTCAATGTCATAAAATTGATAAATAGAAACCTTTTTTATTGCTCTATGGACTCTTCATCCCACTAGTATTTTACCTTGATGGCTGTAGATTCCAAACAGCTGTTATGATTACTTCATTTGTTTATACTTTCCTTGTTTATTTTCGTTGCTATCACGGCAACCCATAAGGCGAATGTTAAAATTTTACAACTTTAAAATTCGATTCATTACGTTATTAGATTTTCTCTGGCCAAGTGATCTCCATAAAAGACGTTTTTGAGTCATAAATTACTTATTTACAGACTTTGAAGGAAATCCTCGGAGCCGTTCTTGAGATAATTAATTGTGCAGGCACACAAGCAAGCATACAAGCATACAAGCACGATAACATTACTTATATAAGAGTATAGTATAACACAGTATTTTCCGAACCATCTCGTCCGTCTAAATAACATATCCCCTGAACATCACTACAAGCCAGATCGTGTACTCCTACTATCAGTCTGCACCCTGCAGGTATGCAATACTGCGGCCTGGGGATCAGAGATAAAGGCTTTCATTAAATCGACACGATCGCCGGTCGCCGATCGCCGATCGGGGACAATAAATCTGGCAACGGTCGAGGGAGAAGGAGGACAGGAACCAGGGAAGCAGTGGGGCAGCATTCCAGCGGCCGCCGGCGCCGCGGCCTTGCGAGCGCGGGGTCAGCGCCGTCAGCGGCGTCAGCGCGCGGTGAGTAAATACAAGACTCCCGCCTGTCCGGACCGAGGCCTGTCCGGATGACAGGGTGCCCGGTGTCTACCTTGACAGAAAAATCTGCGTCACAGAGCGAAATAACATTGTAAAGATAGGGCTAAAGCGCGCTGAAGTACGCTTGCAGACGTTTCGTATCTGCACGACAAAAGCTTAATTTTAAAAGATTTAATAAAAATGAGAGTGGGTTCACGTTTTTCAGATAATTTATAGGGCTCTACATTTTTTATTTTTCTATAAAGCGTTTCTGTCGTTAGTTATGAGACTTTAAAATCATACAAAAAACTACCTTTTTTGAAAGATTTACACAATTCCTGTAAATAAACAAAGATAAAATAAAAAATTCTAAAAATTTAGCGACCTACAAAAGCATATCCTTTTTAAAATGACACCAAAATATTGGAAATCATATGAAAATCCAGCGATCAATGAATAAGATTCAAAACCCTGTTTTAGCGCTCGGAACTTGAGGTAGACCGCCCCCTTAAATTCATCCTTGTTTACCTCCAGAACTGTTAATAATAGACAATAGACAATAGACAATAGACAATAGACAAAGACTTTATTTATAATAATATGTGCAAACATGTTTACATTCCAAGAGCTCACAGAGCTCGCGCGGAAATAAGCTATGAAGATAATATATTTTAGAATAGGTTGTCGGCCAGTCTATTTACATCACTCAAAAACTTTTATTAGAGCTTTAACATTAAGCATAAAAATAAATATAAATAAATAACAACAAGTAAAGATGGATAATAAATAATTAATAATCAACTGTCAATACATTTCTTTAAAACAAATCAAGTTTAAAACAAATTTAAAAAGTTGAGATTGGATTGAGAGCATTTAATTAGAACAAGAAATAAATTAATACTAAGGCATGTCAATTTCACTGTTAACGATTGCATTTTTTATTTTCATCTTAAATCTAGGTTTCCCCTCATTTAAAATATTATTTCCAAAATAGGCTACTATCATGTTAAAAATATTTTTCCCTAGATAACAGAATTGTTTCCTAGATAACTCTTTTCGAAATCTGGGAGTTAATATGGTAACAAACTGCGATGCACGTGTAGCAGCATTGAATTGTTTTAGAGAATAATTGTTAAAAAATTTATACACATGCATTATACAAGACATTAAATATAATTGATCAAAAGTTAAATAATTATTCTCTGAAAATAGATGAGACATGCGTTCAGATTTTTTTATAAAATGAATTGTCCTAATTGCAAACCTTTGGATCACTATGATTGGTTTTAATACAGTAGGATAAGTTCCGCCATAATGAATAATACCATATCTGACTGTGCTCTCAAACCAAGATATATAGAGATATTTTAAATGTTCCTTCCTTAAAAAACTTCTCATATAATACAAAGCATAGTTAATTTTTTTAAGTTTTTTTCCTAAGTATTCTACATGCTTATTCCACTTTAATTGACTGTCGATGTAAACTCCTAGATATTTAACAGATTCAACAATTCAATACTTTCACATTCACATTCATACAAGCATTGATGGGTATGGCAGACCAAATTAAATTCAGTAGTGAGTTCTTTAACATCATTGGAAGAACCAGAGAACAAGATACATTTTGTCTTTGAATTATTGATTAAAAGCCTGTTGGATACCAGCCAATTTGATATTATTTCTAGATCGCTGCTTATTTTAGCTTTAAGGGCATGGCGGTTAACATCAGAACAAACAATTGCAGTATCATATGCATAGGCAAAGATGGAAGAACTTAATTGACAACTTAACAAATCATTAATATAAATTAGGAAAAACAACGGCCCTGCCACCCCACCTTGCGCCACCCCATACTTTATGTGCCGCAACTCGCTATGTACATTATTTATTTTAACAGCTTGCCTTCTGTCTCTACAAAAAGATTCTAATAACTTAAATGCAAGACCACCAACTCCATATCCCTTAATTTTCTTCAGTAATATGTCAATGTCAACCAGATCAAATGCCTTTTTAAAATCTAAATATACAGCCAAGGTGCATCTACTTTGATCAACTAAGGAGGCAAGTTCACTTATGTGCTGTTCAATAGCTAAATCAGTACCACGGTTCGGTAAAAACCCAAATTGTTTTGGTGAAAAAATATTTTGATATAAAAAAAATAAACTATTGAAATATGGTTTACACCAGTCGCCAGTTCCTATCATGTAGATTAATATGTTTCAAAACTACCGTTTCATCGTCTGGGAATGGTCCAAAATTGTCATAAACATTATACTGTCAAATAACTTAAATATTTTTAAAAAAATTTAAATTATTTAAGTTATTTGACAAGTTAATGTTTATGACAATATTTTGGACCACTAGACGATGAAACGGTAGTTTCGAAACATGTAGGAGATTAATTAACAGCCCTGTCTAAGAAACATGTCGGCCTTAGTCAGTAACAAGACTACAAGATCGCGCCACAATCACCTGTCATTCATACTTGACTTAAAATATCTACCTGGGTAGGTCGCCATTTCAAACAATGTAGAGTTCTGGCCAAATCATTAGGCGGGTGAGTGAGTGCGCTGCTGGCGTCAAAATATGTTTTTTGGCCAATCATTTACCCATCTGAAGTTATACAGAGGGTTTTCTTTGTTTATGTTCTCCAAATCAGCCGAGTAAGTTCTCCAAACATAGCCAGGTAAATGTGCCGCGAACACAGTATTACCACGGACATATCTGTTGGAAATATGTTCAACTACTTAACTGTGTAGAGGAGCGGAGGTGTCTTTAACATCAATTCACTTATACAGCTGGTTTCCATTTTTCGCCACCCGCCTAATGATTTGGCCGGAACAGTAATGTAATGTATTAGTGAAAACCCGATAATCAGAGACGGGCTTCCTTATTTGGAGAAGCCTGGTTGCACCAACAGCTTTAAGAGAAAGTTTTATTTAAGTTTTATTTTTTCAGTTTTTGAATTGGGAACCCCTATCTGAACCCACTGAGTAATATCGCTGCCCTCAGACTTTGTGAATTCTAAAGTAGCTGCAATTAATTGATGGCCCACGTTGAGACATTGGAGCAGAAGGTTTGATTTTGGAGAAATCCAACAAATAAAATTAGCAAAAGAAAGTAAAATACGAGTTTTCCAGCTTGTTCACGAAGATATAAACTAAAAACAAATTCATGCTTATCAACCAATCCCAAGGAAATTTCCTTCCGTTTTTGCGAATAAACTTACCAATTTGGACAACGTTTAGTATTTTTAATCAATGTTTAATAGTATAAACAATAAAATCCTATATACATAATTCTTGCTTAAAGATTTGAGATTTTCATTAAATATTGAAACTGACAGTTTACGAAACAAACGGAGAAAACAAACAAGTGTTCAATAACGCTAAAAACCATCTACAAACATCATTATCATGAATAACGTTAGCTGCGAGGGACACGGATTTTCCTTAAAAGTTTCACAGGTGCATTCAAGCTCACATAATAGTGTACATTGTACACGAATGGGAAACTAGATGGCGACGGCAAACTCAAATTAATGTCTGAGGGACTCCCCCCCCCCTGTGGGAAAAGCACCTGCTATCCCTCTTGTCAATAGTTAAACCCCCTTGACTCGAAGTCGATTCTTACCCTCTTGTAGTGCCTTAGCGGGCATTACTGTCTGCTGTATAACGTTTTGAGATATGAAGGACACCAAACGAATGCGAACAAGATAGCATTCAACACTACGGTTTAGGAGACTTGATGATATTTATTAATTTAAATAGATAAACCAGTGGTTTTGGTCAAATTAGTAACTTACGCCTAAACGTAAATAATGAAATTAGCAACATATATAAAAAAATTTATAGAAAAAATAATATATTGTTTTGCAATTAATTAATGGTTTAGTTGCCCTGACCGCCGCCGCCGTCAGGTTCGATTAAATATCAAAATATATAACTTGGTAAATGGCTTCTTCTAGTTCAGATCTTACTAAATCTATATAATTAATACGCCAACACGAAATTTGTCTTATGAACTCCTCCGTCATTTCTTAACCGATTTTGATCATTGACGGCTCATTGGAAAGAGCGTGTCGCGTAGATTTGCAAACTGGCCTTACATTTTTGAAAAAGTCCCTTGGGCTCTGCCCCATTGGCTTTTAAAGTTCCCATGTTATCCTTATGAAGAACATAATTGTTTACATTTTGATCAGCTGGATAATTTAATTGCTGTTATTTTTTAATTTGTGTAAACATAACCCTCAAGACGGATCGTGTTAGTATGATTGTGTTTTAAATTTGTCGCCATTTGAATTATCGCTCTGCTAGAGTAGCGCACGATTCCGTGCGCTCGGATCCACTAGTATTGAATTAAAACCACCCAGTTTTAATATACCAGTAGCAGCAAACCTGCATACTCATTCCCCATGTTATTTTTATGGAGCTTATAAAAACATGTCAAATCTCGCTATGTTGGTTTGAAATATGTTTTTTGCATTTGAAATTCGCTGAGTATGCAGTTCTGCTGCAACGGGAGTATTTTATCACGCCAACTTCAGGCACGATCACGGGGATCAGTTCAGTCCATTGTACGTTGTTTTGATAATTAAACTTAGGACTACACAAAAACTGTGAATGAGAAGTTACAGAAACCTGCACCTCTTGACAAAACCGATCAGTACATTCAAAATCACGTAATATCATAATCAGTGCGATGAAAAACCCGTGTTTTAGCGAATTTCCCCTATAGGGAAGAAGCTATTACTGTAGGTCTCATGGTAAGACCTAAGCGCGGGACCATCATAATTTTTCGTTTTGGTGCCCCCAGATATCAAAAACACCATTCGTTCAAATTTGTATATATATATATATCTATATATATATATATATATATCTATATATATATATATATATATATATATATATATATATATATATGTGTCTGTAAGCACGATAGCGCTCGCAAAAATGGTCCGATTGGAATGAAATTTGGCATAGGCGTGTAAAGTAGCAATTATTCGGATGAGTTCGAAAACCAGCCCGATCGGACCACTGGAAGGGGGGGTAAAGGGGGATAAACCCCCCCAAAAATGGGTTTTTTGGGGTTTTCACATATAAAAATCAAAATAATCCAATTTTAATTAGCACCATTGAATTCAGCTCGAAAAAACAAACAATTTAGTATCTTGAATCATTTCTCTATGTCCATTGGTTACCGAGATATTGTAAGTGGTAAACACAGTACGTTGTCCCAATGTTAACCTTATGGGAAATAAGTAAAATTCTATATCTCGCTTATTTCTCAAAATATCTTAATAAAACTTGGTTTGTGGCTTCATCTAAATAAGATCTAATGTATTTTAGTCTAAAACCCCCGAAATTTCCATTTTTGTGGCAGCAAACCTGCATACTCATTCCCCATGTTATCCTTATAGGAAATAAAAAATTCTATATCTTCTTTATTTTTTGACAAATCTTGATAAAAGTTGCTATATCGTTTCTCCTAGTTCAGATCTACGAAACATTGAATTGAAAACACCCAGTTTTAATGGACCTGTTGCAGCAAACCTGCATACTCATTCTCCATGTTATTCTTATGGAGCTTACAAAAACATGTTAAATCTCACTTTCTTGGATTGAAACATGTTCTTTTGCCTTTGAAATTCGCTGAGTATGCAGGTCTGCTGCAACGGGGGTATTTAAGATTACAAATATTTTTTAAAGTTTTGTTCTATCTTTATATTTTTATGGCACATTCTACCTATTACGCCGATGCATAAAAGTATCAAATAGTGGTTATATCGTATCAGCACTTGGCTGACAATTTGTAGTAAATTCCAATTCAATTTTCCCTATACTGTGTTAAGAGACCTCCCCTACCCACGGCAATTTTCGTTTTTCTGCGACACTAGCGGCGATTTTTGGAACCTCGGCTTCATAAGAGCCCCATGCTCAATCAGTGCACATTTTGCGATGTAAGGTTTCGCGCGGACCCATTTAGCGCCCATATTTTTTAACATATCCATACTATGGGATATAATTTCAATAAATAATACTCTAAACTACTGGAATTGCTTTTTTTATTTTTTGAAAAAGGTCATAAAACACTTTATATTAATGTCCAAAGTTGACTATTTTAAATTGATTATAGAAAAAAAAAACTATTTAAGCTATCGAAATTCCAAAAGCAATTCTTGTAGTTTGGACTTTTCCCGTTACAACTATAATATAATTTAAATTTTGAATTTAAAATCTGCCCTTGCCTCATGGGGCGTCTATATGGTCCGCGTGAGAGCTGTTTTTGAACATTTTTGGCTGGGTAGGGAGGACTCTTAGACTCATGAAATTCTCACTTGGTAAAATGTGTCGCGGTTTTCAGTCTCAGCCGATAAAGGCCAGATGAGCGGCCGAAAGCTGCCTGAGTTAAGCCGTTTAACTTGACATTCCGGCCAGAACAACCGGCAGGTTAGACAGGGGGCCGAAACCCCACAACTGCACAACTGCACCCAGTATTTACTCTTGGTATTTTCACACCTCCGTGGTTACCAAAGAGAGGGCTCAACTAATTGAAAGTTATGTATAGTGTATCACCGAATGACGTTTTTTTTAAAGCTATCATAGTTATCACGGGCCGTCGCTGACACTAGGGGTATTTAGGAAAAGGCAAATACAAATGTATAAGATAAAAGAGAATAAATTATATGAAATCTTTGTTACTATAGCAGACACCAGCTGATATACACTTGCCAGGAACATATTACGATGACTAGCTGATGCTTCATGACGATGCTAGCTGGATGACTAGCTTTTTCCCGCTTCACTGGGAAAAAGTATATAATTGTTATATGCATCAGATGTTCAGCCCTTTTCTTTATTTTTGTGCCCTTAGGAAACTGTCTCACTGAGGTCTTTCATTCAAACAGATTGTTGATCGGTGACAGACTTGTGGTTTTTTTCTAAAGTTACAGGTAATTTGGGCTTTACAGATACAGATGATCATTGATCGATGACAAATGAGTCAATAAGGAACATAATTCTTGTAAAGCTGTAAGTTCAATAACACCTTACGCCCTATTTATAATTTTACTCACGTTGAAATTTATTTTTACGTTCTAAATTGAGGTTTTAAAGACGAAGATAAAACTCAACCCGCAACCCTCAGCGAAGTTTTGATCTACAGAAATCATAAACATAGTATTAGACAAGAGTTTTTTTTTTAAATATGAGTGTCTGTGTGAGATCGAAACCATGACCCATTTTGAATAAAATTCTATCATGAAACGTGCGAAAATATTGGGTCGCTGTGCAAGATGTCGGGTAGGCTAGTTGTGATTTTTGGATGTGTCGTTAGTGGAACTGCAAATACACTAAATTGTAGGAAATTTAGTCTTCTTCAAGTTTGTTTTGATCAATTCCAGTAGAATGTGGGATGCATAGTTTTGTACATACATGTTGAGTTAAAAAAAGTTCCAGAAATAGGCTAAGGCAACCCGCGGGGAAGTTCGAGGTCGAAAACTTGCATTTTATGTTATCTGCTCAACACTATCGACATATCCAAAAAATCACAACTACCCGACCATTTGCACACCGCAATGTGCAGTTCGCGCATTATATCTCCGGCTATGGTAGTCAGCTGGTTGCAAGGCGTGGGGGAAAGGGGGTATCTTTCTGAAAACATTGTTATAAAATCCCGCTGTTTGTCAAACGCTGTGTTTACCTAAATCATATGTTAAAAATATCATGTAATATAAGGTTAGTAGAGTAGGATTCATCTAAGTTGGCCAAAGCATGTACTAATCATCTCATCAAAATTTTTTATACAAGTCACATTGAAAACATTGTTGGTTACACATGGCGTCTATTTACATTTTCTCAGAACTGTCAAATCGCCACGTTGCGTTTGTTTACAGTGTTGTTATAGGTTATAGAATGTTTACAATATCGCCTATTTTTAGAATTTTTTATTTTCATTCAACCATTTTACACAGCTGTCAAAGTTTAATTTGAATTTATTTCTTGATTGACATGTATTTTAGTTTGTTTTACTGCTTGTTTATTGTTTCCTGGGCCAATAAGGAAACACCTCTTACAAGTTTTGACCGCAATATGAAACAATCTCTCTTTTCAGCTACTGACTTGCAGCAAGTAGTACTGGCTATTCAAAAACTTGCCTATTTTTCTTTGTAAATATTATTTCATAAGAAAATCTAAGACTGTTTACTAGGCCGCATTCATGACACATCCTCTCTCTGTTAATAGATAATTAATTTGGAAAAGCCCCTGAGTAATATTTTAAGCTGCGGAAGTGAACTTCCAGTTGCAATATTGCATCAACACCTTTTCTTTGCTACAAGTGCTACACTAAAACAGATGTTCGTTGACAATGTTTTCAGCACAGCTGGATTTTATGCTTGAATTCGTAATAAGCTAATAATTTGTTTACTTTTGTTTTGGCCAACTTAGGTGAATCCTACTCTAGCATATTAACCATAGTCGGAGACATAATGCGCGAACTGTACATTGCGGTGTGCAAATGGTCGGGTAGTTGTAATTTTTTGGATATGTTGTTAGTGTTGAGCAGATAACATAAAATCCAAGTTTTTGACCTCGAGCTCTTCCTGAGTTGCCATAGGGAGCGCCTCATTCTAATACTGGATTTTTTTTAATTTTCAACATACATGTACAAAACTATGCATCTTACTAGAATCTATCAAAATAAATTTAAAGAAGACTAAGTTTCCAATGATATTAGTGTATTTTCAGCTCTTATCACTATCAACATATCCAAAAATCACAAATATTCGACATTTTGCACAGCAACCCAATATTTTCCCCCGTTTTATGATAGAATTTTATTCAAAATGGGTCATTGTTGCACACACACAGATACACATATTAAAAACACTCTTGTCTAATACTTGTTTATGATTTCTGGTATATCAACACTTCGCTGGGAGGTTGCGGGTTTACTGGACTAAAAACGAGAGAAAAAATAACAGTTCGTCTAGCCGTTGCAGACCGCCCGTCGGCCGCCCTTCGCCCTACCTATCACCAATCAGGACACGTCCTGCTAAACAATTCCACCAATTGAGGGAATTAATCCCAGACGACCTCCCTTCCCATCGTGCCCTGCGACGCGACGCCGACCTCTAACTCCTCGTTCATACCTACCCTTACTAAATTTCCCAGCTTAATTTTTGTAGTTTTTAGCTACTCCATCAAGCTAAACATTCCTACACTAGGAAACAACTAAGCGCACCAAAGAATTCTGCCTTCGTCATCTAATGAATCTCCTAGCTTGCTGGCAACTACAGAACCGAGCTAGTCTTTGATATATAGTAAGTTTACTACACGTGCTTTCGGGCAAGTTATTTGAAATAAATTTACCTACCCACCCTCGACATTAATTATAGTTATATGAGGTAATATGAATAAAAGGGATAAAACAAATGAACTTTTTAAACGACATGAGTACTGTTAGATAAACATTATTTTAGAGTAGGCCTACCTAACTCTAATATATTATATGATAAATTTAAAAAAATTATTGTTAGTCGCCGAATTACGTTTATTGTTATCTACAAAGTCGTTAAGATTACGATTTTAAAAGGTATTTTAATTACTTTGTATGGCTATTAAAAGAACATCAAATAATAGAAGAACATATTAATTAATTATAGTAACTTGGAAAATAGTTAAAAGTTTTAGAGGTAGACTCTTCCAAAAATTGAGAATGTGAAAAAGTTCTTTATTACATAGGGCTACGCTGTGATCATTCTTGTAGATAAACCACATAGTATGGTAATATCTACCTCGAGACTTTAGATTAAACTTGAACAAGATTTTGTAAGTAAACGAACAGATCACGCCTCGTTCTTTTCAAATGATGGATATTATATTTTGCACATTTCATTTTCAGATAAATTCTTGGAGATTCCGCTTTTTTCCGAGCCCTTGGGTTCAAAATCATTCATTTGATCCCTCTCCTGTCATTCTGCGATGTGTTAAACGACCGCAGTTTAGTTAAATATTTACATCGATGGTTAAATTACAAAGATAGACATTGAAAGCTGATGGATATTGTCAATTTTAGATTCTTGCCTAATTCATTAGGTCAAAATATTTATTTTGCGACTATACCTGATCTTTGTATACGCAAATTAGCAATTTTAAAATATTAGCTTGTACATATAGAATTACAATTTCTGTTAAGTACGGAATTTCTCAAAAGTATAATAACATTGTGTGTACATTGTTTTTTGTACCTACATGAACTGATGAGTAATATAAAAAATGCACGACTCACTGAACTAATCAGCGCATGTTACATGAAAGATTGGGAGTTTAACAAGGTAAATTAAAAACTTCAAAAACACCGTGACTTTTTATGATGTTGGTACAGTTTTTTTTTACTTTTTTCGTAAGGTATATTGTTAAAGGAATAATATTAACGAAGATTAATAATCTCTCTTTGCTAATGTCTTCATGTTATGAATACCTATAAACTAATGATGGTAAAATGCAAGTTCAACTACAAAGATACCTCCTACACAATATTTTATTACCAAAAAAGTATTTTCAATCATAACAATTTCGTCGACTCAAACGAGGACATGAACTAACTGGATGTAGGCCTACTATAAAACTTAATAATTAAATTACCGTGTTTTTCATGAAATCCGGTAAATTTAACACATTAGTTGAATATATATTGGTAAATAAATAAATTTAAAAATTACAAATCTGACTGTTGTATTTCCAAATTTGTTTAAAAACTCTCATGGTACGTAATACGGTTTGCAATAACGTACCACAGTTTGACACAAAATAGATATTTCAGTTCAAAGAACTCAGTTCAATTAAAATTAACTACAAAACTATATACTTACATAAATATTAATACACAAATATCCAATCACTACCACTCGTATAGAACTTCGAACTGCGGCACAACGACGACCAACCAACCGTACAGAACTGACGCGCGCTCGCGACTGACACGAGACCGAGACCAGTCAACCAGTCTGTCGGCGCATCACGACTGGGGGGGGGAGGGGGAGGTCTCCTCAAAACGTCAAAAATATTACACGGGCAAGGCTTGAAAAATATATAGTTATGAAAATAAAATGTTATTTTTATAAAAATACATTCCGGACATTAACTTGCAAAAACTAAGCCGGATTTAAAAATTTATTTTAAATAACAAATCTACGCTTGGTGCGGATAAGAAGAAGAAATTATTTAATAATGCTTCGTAATAATACGATGTAATGTTTATCACTCGACAGGACGTCTGCTCTTTTGAATATTTAATATTTAAAAAGACCAATTTAGTATTAACGTCGCCAACGCGGCTATGTTTTTGTACATTGGATTTTCATTGTTAATTAATACGTGTCTGTCGTTTTATAATATAAATATATTTATTTATTAAAATAGAGACTAAAAGTCCCATGAAACTGCTATGAATTAACTTAGAAAACCATAACTAAGTGGTGAAGAGTAGCCTATGGAAACGCGCTAGAGAAATGTATAGGCCTAAACCATAGTGTATCTTCTTAGGGCGGAAATCCAAAACAAGGGCATGTTAACGCGGATAAAAACACTATAATTTTATGTCAAATTTTGCACCTTGTCATTTATTTCGATGTTGAAAATTAATTACATCAATTATTTAAAAAATGTTTTACACATAAAACCTTATTAATACGGTTGAAATATGAGATGAAAAAATTGTTATGTTGGAAATGTTTTATTTTTTGGTCTGAAAAAAGGGTCAGGTACAAATTATTATGTATAACATTATAAACATAATTTTGTATTTTAAAATTTGTTGGCGACATTATGTTTTACCCAAGGGCGAAACCCTTTAAATAAACTTAAATTCTGAGAACATTCTGCAAACCTACGGATTATCCCCTTTTATTTGACACATTCTTTTTAAGAACGGTTCAACAGACTCAGACAGCAGCAGTTGAACTCAGAATTTCAACTATGTATTATCATGTAAAAATAAACATGAATTCCTGTTTATTTTTCTATGGTATTATCGTTGACTGTGAATTCTACGAATTCACAGTCAACAGTATTATGATACGTAATCACGTACCCTAAACCCTAATACATAGTTGAAAGTCAGAGTTCAGGGACGTGCAGATATTGTATTCAATACTTGATAACATTATCCTTTGACACTAATTCTCTTAAACGTTAAATATTACAGTTATTAATATCGTGCGGAAAGCTATTTAATTAAGAATATTTTTTCCTTTCTTTTATGAAATATGTTTCACAGTTATATTTTAAAATTGTGCGGGTGTTAAGATAAGACATTACTTTATCTTTTTGCACTCTTGAAATACAGTACTTTGTTGTACGCCTTGTACCTAATTAATTTTTTTTGCTCAGGAGAAAAACATGAAATAAAGAGGAAACCTTGAAGGCCTATGCTTTATTAAATATTCAGGTAGAAGTTAAGTGTTTCCATATATGTGTCTACTTTTCCTATTTCCAACTGTCGATTCTGTAACAGTTATGCAGTAACTCATTCAGAATTAATATGAAATAAAAATACAATAGGCTACCTGAAAAAAATAAAAGTGGTGCTAAGTGACTAATATTCTTATTGTTTAAGCAAGAAAACAATACGTTCTTACAAATAAAGGTTGTAGGGGGTGGAATACAAATTCATTTATGATAAAAATTTACATAATTATTATTTAATAATCTCACTACACTAACCCCGTGCAGCGCAAAGCGCCGCAAAAACTGATATTTATAGACTTCTATTTTCTACGACATAAACACTGGCATAGTATAACATTAAAAAATAAACAAATTTTATGCTATTTGTTCTGTAATTAGATACATAATTCCACTCATTTAAATCAGCACTGAACTACTTAAATGAAATAAATTTAAACATAAATGAAGTAAGTTAGTTAGTTGGCACGAGCCCAGGGGTGCTCGAGCTTCTCCCAAACATTGAAATTTTTGCAACAAATCGGAAAACTAATTTTTCTTTAGAATTTAGGGCGGAAAATCTCTCAACTGTATAGTCTTCGGTTTATAGATTTCTTGACTATATCTTAGACATTCGGTAAGTACACGCGGCCATCATATCTCTTTTATCACCGTGGTCAATCTCGGCATTATCTGTCTCGGTAACTTCGATCGTAATCTCTCCGTCGTTTTGTGGCGCTCAAATCTTTCGGTTTCGTTGCGGCCGTAAGTCCCTCGGTATAGCAAGTGAAAAATACTGGTAGCATCACAAAAAACCAATATAAACAAGTAAAACAAATATTCGGTTCGATTGTCGTTAAAAAAAATCTTTCGTGAGATCACTTTTAATCCCTTGGTTGTATATCGGCTGACAAATATTATGCCAGTCTCACACGGACATCAAAACTTATGATTGTAATACGGTCAATCCATCGGTCGCTTCGCAAAGTCATATCTCAATTCTATAGCGAGAAGGGAAACATTCGTCGTATCACAAAAAAAACCGTTGAATTACATTATGTACGATTATTTTTTCTGATCTTTCGCTGTTACAAAATTTTTTGGAAATTTGTAGACAAAAATTATTTCGATATTATGGTGGCTAGCAAACCTTGGTTGTATTACAGCAGACGAATGCCTTAGTCGTTTCGCGGACGTCGAATGGTAGTTTTTTTATCAATATCTCGATTCTAGCGATGCTGCTTAAATTCTCAGTAATACCTCTCGTAAAATCTCTCGGTGTTATCATCGTTGAAAGGCTCGCAACCATTTTGCAGCCGTAACAACTCGAATATTTTGCCTAACAAATTATGTAGTGATGGGTGTTCAAATTAGTTGAGCTGTAGTTATGGACCTAAATAATCTTGCCCCTCAACTGAGATGAAGCACATGGCAAATACTATTTATATATGATACCCAATTAGCATAAAACCTGCAAATAGGACCTTTTTTTTTGGTACAACCCACTTGTAAATTGTTCCATAATAATACGAAATAATTGTATACGTTTTTGGGTACTAGCCTACTAGCCATGATAAACCAAATGCTTCTTGAACGTGTTAGACAAAATACCTCAAGCCTTTAAAATCAGCCGTTCGAAGGACTGTAAAATAAAATCATTGCAAAGGTTTGGGAATGTATATTTTTTATTTAAAAAAGCAAGATAATGTACTTACTAAGTAGAACCGGCAAATATAAAAGTCGAGCTTTTTTTTTGGTCCAAATTGCATGCGGGTCGTGGAAGCCTCAGACGAATTGTCCGAAGAATTAAAAAAGTTGAATTTTGTCCCCATTTTATATCTCCATAAGAAAAGTTTATTTTCCATTTCTGACCAAATTGACATAAATATTTCGAAGTACAAATAAAACCTGCACATATATGACCGATAACCTTCGTTTTGGTAAAACCCGCGTGTAAATCGGTCCAGTGTAGTATGGCCAGGCTCGCTGTCATAAGCTTCAAATTTTGTCCCCATGTTATACCTCCATAAGAAAAGTTTATTTTCCATTTTTTACCCAATTAACGTAAATATTTTCAAAATAGCCTACACATAAAACCTGCACATACTGGCCTACGGCCGATAACCTTCGTTATGGTACAACCCGCGTATAAATCGGTCCAGCAGAACGCTGTCATTAGTTTTACAAAAGTTTTTAAATATATAAGATTAAAAAAAACTTTTGTCAGAGCTTTATATTTCCATCAATTTTATTTTTTCAGGGTCAAGAACAGCTTAGCCTACAGAAATTCGGAATTGTCATGAAATGTGAAGCCTTAATTAGGCCAAAATTATTTAGGAGTTGTTTTGTTTCAAGCCATATAAAAATTATATATTCCTTAGAATGTTTTTTCATCATTTATATAGCTCTTAATCTGTTGAAGTAACATGAGACGGTCAAAGAGAGTCTTAAAAGAAAGTCACAACGCGCGGGCCAAAGTGCCTGGGCCACGGTTTTCACCCACTGAGTTGGGGAGCCATACTTCATCCGAGGCTGTAACAGCCCTGTGTTCTTGAAGATAGTTTAATACATTTCAGAGATTACGTTTAATTTTGTGTATATTTTGTATGTTTTGTATTTTTATTTGTGTATATTTTTGTATATACAGACATTGTCTTAATAGGACCAGGGCCGGATTTAACATTTGCGCGCTCCAAGGCACATCCCGCCGTGTGGCGTTGCGGGTGTAAGTCCCTAAAGAAGTATCCTTCCTAAAGAATATTTTACATGTAACTTGTCAGGAAATGTAATTACACCCAATTTCTTATAGCTCTTAAAGTCCCCTAAGTGCCGACAGTTAGCCACAAAAACACACTTTTTTGGTACTGGTACCTATTTACGCAACTAAAACACACTTACGTATTTCAGGTGAAAATGCTTTATGGTTTTATTCAAGTAGGTCCCCATAGGGTAAAATTATGTAAACTGTACGTTTTTGTTTAGAGTAATAATTAATTATGCGTTGGTCTAGAGTATTTTAGGGTCAAATTGGCCAGTTGTAGTGGTCACACTGCTCCCTCAGCATAGTCAGCTGGTAAAAAGAAAGAGAAATTAAAAACATTAAAGCTGTCTGTCAGGTAGCGTCAGAGTAAAGTGTCAAAACATCTAATTACCAAAACATATCTAAAGTCATTAAATGTTTGTAGATTTGATGTGATTTGTGATGTTGTCGTTTTGTTTAATGAGTCCAGTCATTATGGAAAACATTGCTTGAGAAAAATTTGATATTTCAAAGGCTTTTCATTAGGTACTGCGTGCTTACTTTGTAATTATGGATAAACTAACACTGATATCAGGTACTTTGTTTATGGCTGCAGATGTATTTGCAATCGTCAGTCTCGCCATGCCAGACTGGATTATTACAGATGTTGGAGGTAAGAAGCCTTTTTTCAATTGGTGGTATTGCTAGGAATATAATATCTGGATTTAGTAAGTCCTATATTTCACCTCCCCAGTTGTTGCATAACTTATTTTATTCGTTAACACTTTTATGGCGGAACCTTTTTGCTTGTACCTCACCGCCATCCTGGTACTCTGTCTTAACTGAGTAATAGGCTACTGAAACCACCACGCCTATCAAAGGAGCAGCACAGTGCCTGATTTACATTTGCCGGGCCCTAGGCCTAGATCTCTATGTGGCCCCTGCAGCTTCAGTTGACCTTTTTTGTATTGATTATATTCACTCTGGGTGCCTTATTTTCGTCAATGTGCGACCTCCTATTCGCCGCGCGTTGCTATGCCCGGGCCTTGTGGGCTTAGTGATAAATCGGGACAGCTGTAGTGTCCAATGAAAACCCGTGTTGTCACTGATTACAATATACTTTTGAACAGTGCTGTGTAACGTTTCTTATTAGGAGCTCAAATATTGACTTAAAAATAAATCATCTTAAGAAATTGCTCCTTAGGATTAATTTTGCACCCATCAGGGTGGCATAGGGTTCTTTATGGGAGCGATTACTCCCATGCTGCCGCAAACGTTCCTAGGCCAAGCCCTTTAGTAGGTTACCTTACTGGTATGAATTTTGTATCTGCATTCCTGTTTCTCTTTTCTATTGCAGAAGGCTGATTTGTATTTTCTACATCTGATCCTCACGGTCTCTCGCTACTGGGTGGGAAATCTCTTTGATCTATTGACTAACAAAAATTGAATAGCCTATATCAAGAGATAATGAATTTCTTCATATTAATTGTTCATTTTCTTAACTCAACGCAAGAATCAAAGAATCAAAAGACGATAGGTTGTTAATTAATATTAGGTCACCCCTATGGTTCAAGTTTAATTACTATCTGGACCTCTTTTATTGAATATACTAAGTTATGCAGAGTGAAGTTACATGAAAGCCACCTTTGCCCATGTCTACAGTACGCTAATAAAAAAAACCCTTTAATAGGCTATGCAGTTCATCTATTAAACCTGACCGAGCCTGTATGGGCCTTTAGATAGAAATTCAAATACCATACTGGTACCTTAAAGCTTTAAGGTTTTTTTTGGAAAGTGGGTGTTAATAATAAGCAATAGATAAAATAGCAAAAATAAAAATTTAAACTGAAGGGGCTGCATTAGGTCCTACTGCGTTCATTGATCCACAAAAATATAGTAATTAGAGCAGTAGAGCAAACGAGTAAACAAAATCAAAACTCTCATTCAAATAGCCTATTTAGTTTATTTTATTTTATTTAAAAACAATACATTTATAGTTTAGGCTATTGTATTTAGGGGCCTACTCACTTAAAAGTCAAGTTGGAAAAAATTCCTTTGTCACTGCCAAAAAATTCAAAAATCTGGGGTTCCGGGCGCTTTTTGGCACCCCCAGAAATCCGCCCATGCAGGAGAGATTTTGTATGTTAACTGCTGTTAAGCTAAATCGTTTTGGAAACATTTAAAGTAGGCCTAGCATTCATTTTCTCGAGCATATTGTAACTAATCCTGGTCTTAGGTTATTCCAAGATGTGCAAGGAGCTAGCTAGTCACAGGTTGTGTTGTTGTTTCTCTATACTAAATAATATTTCTTTGGTTTTAAAGTAGCCTAAAAACCAATTCACACATATTTTTTATTTTTTGTCTTACCAGGAGATACAAGGCTAGGATTGATGTGGACCTGTATGACTTTGTACAACCGACCACAGATCTGCTTCACGCCAGACCTGCAGCCAGAGTGGCTGCTCGCGTTGGTTTGCATCTTCGTAGGTTGTATTTGCATCACTACTACCATCATCCTCCTGGCTTCCTCCCATTGGGATCGCAACGTAATCCCCTACGCCCGCTGGGTTGGATTTACAGCAAGTGAGTTTGGCTTAATTTAAGTGTATTAGCAAGTAGCTTCTAGTTAAATTTGAAGGTAGCTCTTTCTCTCTGTATATTTTTATTCAGTTTTTTTAGGCTTATACACATATTAATTTTAATCTGCACTTCACATTCACTATGATCTAATGTATGAATAAGTTTTTGTGGCCAGCTGCAACAAGTTATTTTGATCAATATAAGCAAAAAAAAAACCCACAGTATTCCATTAGAATAGTTTCAAATTTGTCTTTGTTTACTATGATAATTTTTTCAGCAAGTCAGAATCAAAGCTGCCAAAACAAGGCTAAAAACGCTCTAAGACAGTTTGCATGTTTGATGTTAGAGAGATCCTATGTTTGGGGGATTCAATTGAACCAATGAAAAGCCCGAACTTGGACAGTGCTAAACATTTTCTAATGTTCCCGGGGCAATGCTAGCCAGGTACTGAATCAAAAGAATCGATATTCAAAGCGCAGGGAGTCCCGTATGTTGCCCCGCGGCGCAAGTTGCGTGCAGCTGCTGACTGACGTGGCGGGCGACCCCTGCCCCATCTTGAGCCGTCACCCTTGGCTGGCCTAGGTGACTATTGCCGCTACGGCACATCGCTGTCTTTGGATCGCACTGGCAGTGGCCCATGGCGACAGATAGTTGAGGTTTTTCTTTAAAAAACCTTAGATGTAACAGCTTTTAATCTTCTCATCTAATTAACCCCTTAAACGGGGAGTAATTTGCTCCCCGCGTGATCAGTAGCTTGCAGTATAATTACTGATCAACACCAACACGCGGGGTTTTGTCTCAACGCAATACTGCAGAACTCGTGGCGTGGACGTAGTTCCAGAAAAATTCACTAGAGTGCAGCACCAAACGAACTGCAAATCGTCAGGGTCAACTGAAGGGATCCCTCCAGTAACGTTGTAAGCGACATAAAGTAAATTTTTCAGGAAGTGGAAAAAACATATAGTTGGGAATGTAATGATTTAAATATGTTTTATTTGTTATATATAATTAGAATATCATAAAACTAGCCAAACTATGAAGTATTACAATATTATCGCATGTAATAAAAAAGTTATTACAAAAAAAGTGATTTTAAAATTGCAATAACGTTGTAAATGACAGTCGTTTGCAACGTTGTTGCCGGCTTGGTCTATGCAACAATGCTTTTTTTTGTTTCTTCATTTCATTTATGTACGGTTCCCAAGCATTTCTTCTCTGCTTATGTACATTTCTGGTCCAACTTTCGAACTTAACAGGGCGTTTTTTACTACGATTTAGCCGATTAACATCGGGACGGCGACAGAACGGTGCGCAGTGATATTGCAATTTTTGGCGGTTACAACGTTGCTGCAACTGTGGGACCAACAGCACTTGGTTTTCAACCTGTGGTAGTGCTGCCAACACAAGAGATATGAACGAAAAAATACCCTGCACTGATGCAGGATGTCGTTTACAACCTTACTGCATAGAAATCTCAATTTTGAAAAAGTTGTCGTTTACAACGTTACTGGAGGGACCCTTTCAACTATACAGTCGTAGAATGAAAAAACCTAGCTGAACAGTTGTACCAACAAAATAACAAAATAAAACAGCTGAGAATGTCAAAACCGAGTAAACTTGGTCGTCGCTCAGAAGGCACTTAGATGTTCCACCAGATATCTCGAGCGTTGTGCTTAACTGCAAAGAATACTACCACGAGTTAACTCGTGCGTCGCGGTTAAGGGGTTAGTTAAATGACGCCAGCTGTGAAGTGTGTGATATGTAACTTGAAGTTACACATCTCAAAAAACGACAATGGTTAAAGGCTGCGAATAAAGAGAGGAGCTCGAGCTTTATTGTGGAATTACACAAATTGTTAGTTATATTTTATTGTCGTTTATGTTTCAGTGGTCCTGTTTTGCCTGGCCGCCGTGATATTCCCCATGGGCTTCCACGTGGACGAGATCGGAGGTCAGCCGTATCAGCTCCCCAACAGCCACCAAGTCGGAGTTTCCTACATCTTGTTTGTCCTGTCTTTGTGGATTACTGTTATCTCGGAACTGTTTGCTGGGAAAGTTTGTTTGCCTCACTTCTGAGCAGTGAAAAAATAACATTTTGAGACAAAAAATATTTATTGATGTTATTAATTTTATCAGGTTAAAAGACAGAACTTTTTTATAAACTGTATTATAAGATTTTGATGTTTTGAGTCAGTTAGCCCTTATAATACATTATTATACTAACATTCATTATTATAATACATTATTATACAAGGTGTCTGGAAAAGGAATCCCTAATTTTTATAATATGTTATTATAAGCTGGCAAAATAGTATTTAGTTAAATTGTAAATGGATCAAACGTAGTATTAGTGAAATTGTGTATGAATAAATTTAGTTGAGTGGTATAGTATTTTAATCTTAATTTGCATTTTTTATAACTGAACAAGATTAGTGCAGAACATTTTATTATTCTTTGTACTCGGTCTTTAAATAAACATGTCGTAGATTTAATTTAAGTTGAGTGGTGTAATATTTTAATTTTTATTTGCATTTTTTTATATAACTGAACAAGATTATTGTAAAACATTTTATTACTATTTGTACACTGTCTGTAAATAAACAAGTTGTTGATTTCATTTAGCGTTTTCCTTATAAAACTTCTTTAGCACAGTAGATTTCATTTAGCCTAGCGTTTTCTATAAAAAAAAAAAAAATTGTTATTGTTACGTTTTGAAATCATTTTTTAATGTTATTATTGGTATATTTAAACATTGCATTTATATTTTCAGTGCTGTTTCAAAGTTGTTCTTAAAATGAAGTGGAAGATCAAAGACTAAAAGAGACTCAACCTCAAAAATCAATATTATTTTAATTTATAAGTGAACTGCTTCTTTATAATTGGGTTGTGCCTGTTTTGAAGCATGTAAATAAAGTAAAATAAAACTTCTTTTAGCAAAATTTCTCTATAGAGATGAAGCTATTACCGTAGGTCTCATGGCAAGACCCAATCATGGGACCATAATAACCTTTTGTTTTGGGACCCCCAAAAGCAAAAATCTCGGCCTATTTTTCAAGCATTCAATGGTCCAAACCAGAATTGTTATAATTTTTGTTTTTCTACATAAAAATACCAATAACCCATTTTATTCAATTATAGGAAAGTAAACTTTAAATCAACAATTACAAAATACTTTATTTATATCACAATCAGAGTTCATGCAGTTTTCAGCCAATCGGTGAGCTCAGCCAGGTGCTTCTGTAGCCAAGCGATGTTCAGTTTGATGCTTTCGACGGCAGCCTTCCGCCCCGCCGCCCCAGCCCCCGCGTCGGGGTGCTGTGCGATGAAATCTTCCACCTGATATTCCATTTCAATTTAATTAAATCCCTGTTATTTTTAGAGGCAGTATAACATGCATGGATTAAAATATTTAAACAAATTCAATCCACCGAGCTACAACATTGTTGTTTTATTTTTTATTTATTTTTTATTGTTTTCACATAACATCAAGATTGACAGGTGATTTGACCATACATCTAAGTAAAATCTTAACCTAAAACATACAAAATAAATATAAAAAAATACACTCCTATATTTTTTCTGAAAAATACTTGTCGAGAAAGTAAAATGCCCTCCCCAATAGCTAGAGGTATGCGGATAGTGAATTTTTGGATCGGATCGGATTCGGATCGGATAATACCGGATTCGGATATTTACAGCGCGGCGTAATGAGCAGATTTAAGTTTTCTCATAATCCTTAGGTAATTGCAAGGAACTGCCATATTATCCTAATGTATAAGGTAAGATTTGCCTTGATAGGGTTGAGTTGTTGATTGTTGTCATAGGGCCTATATTGTTTCCAATATAGGCCAAATGTCAATTGTTAAAGTATGCAAAGGTTCAACTAAATATCTGTTAAGAATTTAGAAATTCATTGATTCCCCTTAAGCATAGGTAAGTTAGTATATAATTGAATAAGCTTATTAGGCCTAAATCAATTTCAGGATTTGCAACTTAAAAAATCCTTTTTCAATGCAACCTAAATTTGTTCACTATTAGGCCTCTGTCTCTTTTGTTCTTTTCCTTATTTGATCAGAGATTAGGCCTAAGTGACTAGACAAAAGAATTAAATATAAAACTTGATTCACCAATCACCTCATATTTGAAGAAAGCTTAACATTTTTATTTATGCATTAATGCCTGACAACCTAGATTTCGATTCACTACAATAATAATAAAAAAACAAAATAAGTCTGAGCAGGAAACTTAACCTAAATGTCAAGATAAGTTTCAAATGTTGTAAGTTTCAGTATTAAAGCTTGGTCATTTAGTTAGAACAAAGGTCTATTTGTCTTATATCACAAACAACAAGCAAACTCACTAATTATTTTCATAGACGTAGGTTGTCAAGTCGCATTGTACTGTTATCTTAGAAATGTCCATTTTAATCACGTATTGAAAATACGGCCGGCCGGCTTTGACAAGGCTTAAATCGTCAAAGATTAATATTTCAGCAAAATAAAAACTTATTTGTGATCGTTCAACTTTCTATTTCTAGGTAGGTAATTGTTTAATTGAGAAATAAAGTAATCTGGCGATTGAAAAAAGACGTTCTTGAGTTAATTCAGCTTTTAAGCAGACGACGACATTCAAAAATGAAGTAAGATGTTAAGACAAAACAATGAAATAAACAGGTTCGCCAATTCTTTGACAGCCCAAAGTTATTGTAGGCTTTTTGTTTTATCATATCAACAGGCCACTTAAGATATTTACGGCCTGAAATAGTCGTACAAAACATCAACACGACTATTTATTTATGGGGTATTTACGGGATATTTCGTTTTGGAAATTCAAGACGACTGTTGGACACTGTCGTCACTGTCGGTCAATGGCGAACACTGATCCCAATCGATGTTTCGTCGGTAACGGATACCCGAGATAGAACTATTACAGGATGTACTATTTGTTAACTGATTTAATGCTATGATACAAGAATTTATCTTAGGAAATGTTTGTTATCGTGTCGGGTATTGCGCAGTAATCTGATCGTATACAACGATCTCGATCTAATCACTAGTTGCAATATCGGCAACCGAAATACATCGATTGATGCATACCATTACATAATCGCATCGTGCTGAGGCGTTGTTCTAGCCGCCATCGCAACCGTCGCATTTCAAAGCGTCGTTTTTGCTCCGCGATGTTTTCTGTCACCTGTCACTAATGTACTTTTGTCGGCAGTGACTTCTTTTGTTTAGAAGACTTTCCTTACTTGAAAATTTGATCTTTCTTTACAATTTACCCCAAAAAATGCAGTCTATCCAATAGAGTCGGATATCTAGTCAGTCTTACCGGATAGTTATAAAACCTTTGGATCGGATTCGGATATCCGATCCGATCCGAATCCGATCCGAGTTTTCGGATATCCGCACACCTCTACCAATAGCCAATTTTAAAAATTCTTTTTTAAATTTAGGATTGTTTGAGCACATAATGTTAACTAAATGTGATCAAACTTAAATAATAGGTTGTATTAAAAAAAAAAACACCCTGTAATAACGTTTTTCAATATAAATTACCTCCTTCAGTTTGACTTCACTTGAATAGCTACCGACTACATAAGGGAGCAGCCTTCCAAAACTTCGATTGTTGAGAGTAAAACGATCCACCAGGTATTGCCAGTTTGTCCTGTCAACATATGAGACAAAACCAAATTAACACTGGAACTAAAGCATCCAATCACGTAGAATAAATAACTGTTCTAATGAACAGGATATGTGTCACCAATTTGACGAACGACTGAGTAAATGGTACAGTTAATGTTACTTTTATGTTCAGTTTATGGTTTTGTTTATGCTTTGATTCCAAACAAAGTAGAATTGTGTGTTGTAGGGTTTCTAAAATCATATTAGGCTTACAGAGATGAGTTAATTAGTGGAGTTAATGTAGTTTCACAACAATGTGTTTAACACTTTGAACCCTGGGCGCTAAAATCTCTTTTTACGTGCGTTACTGGCCAATTTTGGGGTTCAAATTAAAATTCGTAGCTTAATACATATGTTTGTTACCCATTTAAATTATATATCAAAATAAAGAGAAAAGTATAACCTTTCAAATGATATGGATTTTATTACAGTTACAACAAACAACAATTTTAGGATTCAACATGAAACGGACATAAAAAAATGAAGAAAACAAAATTGCGACGGTAGTCACGTACATTCTCATAACAAATATATCTCTCATATTTTACACTAAACATGACAAAAACATTACGTAATAAAGTAATAACAAATCTTATAACTAACTAACACTCAAAACACTTGTAAATATAAGTAAAATCACACTTTATTGGACGCCGACACAAATGTAAACAAAGTCAGCCATTACTGCAGACAACAAAGCGTCATCAGCCGGTGACGCAAAGGATCAGCTGTAGACATTTGGATTTATTTTTCTGCTGCTAAATAGATGGCTTTTTCGAGACCTTTGGATACTATAAACAATGCCAGGTGATCAAGGAAGAGTTCCCTAGCAACGATTAGCGAAAATACGTAAAATATACGTTGCTATGGAATTTAATTTCGCGGCCCGACCTATACTCGGGCTTCGTACACGGCGACATATGCCATGCCCCGAGCTATACTCGGGCTTAGGGTTCAAAGTGTTAAGGATACAGATGTGCCACCTTTTCTGTTTTTATTTGTGGCTGTGGCTGCTGAAAATCTTTCAAACCATAAAACTCCTGTTTTAATTACATCGATGTAAATAAGTACACTGGATTGGTAACTCAGACCCTGTAACGCGAGCCGCCGTCGGCAGTGGTTGCGTTTAAGATTTTGCAGGGGCGATGGGGGAACGCATCTTTTGCCGGTCAACTTGTACTGACAGTATAGTTAAATATTAATTGTAATTACTTATCAGTTATGGCAATACATCTATTATAACAAGCTTTACCCGTAAAACTGCTCCCAAATCCGTGCGGTTTCAATACGGTTAACAATACAGTTTCGCGCTTTTCCCCCAACGCCCCTTCAATTCGGCCCGGCTGCAACCCCAACGCACAGCTGTGTTGGCTCGGAAATCACTACACGAGCCTTACGGGGAGCGCACTATCCAGTTGTATTTATTTACATTGATGTTTTAGTTATTCAGTTAAATAGTTTTCCTTTATAAAAACTTATATTTTCATTTTGGATTTTTGACTGGTATGTCAAGTTCCCTACATGTTTCAATGAATTAATAATTGTAATACAAACCTAGTTACTTCATAATCAACACACACAAACTAGCAAGATATTCATCTCTGTTTTTACTTGTGGGTGATAGCACGTAATTGTTATTTTCCTTCAGCACAGAATTTATTTTTGGCATCCAGGAATGAAAAAGAATAAAATTTGGGATGTTTTTAAAGATACATGTTGGGAGCACGTTACTATGCGTGTAAAAGATTAGCTTAAGTATTGTACTTGTCACTGTCACTTCTCAACCAAAAATATAGATTGCAAAATGCTCCATCACTTACTGAAGATGTATCTTTAATCTTGTATACAAAAAGGTGGACGTTCCATCTTTGGTTTTTTTCCTTCTGCCAAATTTAAGTACACTACACACGATCTATCTGCTCCAATATTTAGATCAATGTGTGTTGCCAATCCTAAGGAAAAAGGAATTGCTCGATTCTTTTACAAGTTACTCTTCAAGGTGTCTGTGTACAATGTTAGTAGGCCCTATGACTGAGACGCAGTCTTTGATTTGATTGAAATAAATGAAAAGATTTCGCTGAATGAAATTCTTAGCAAAGTGTGTTCGTGTTCATCTATAACCTGTGGAGTAGAGACAACTACACGGCTTATGTGCAGTTTTCACTCAGCTAAATAAACACAAAATACTCATCAACTACAGCTTATTTAGTGGTCAAGTCCAGCTAACTCAATTCCTGTTACTGCTTAAACAAATACTGGATCCTGGTGTTGTGACTGGTTTGCCATAGCCCATTCACAGCAACCAACAAAATACAACAAAACTGAATGAGAGATTTTGAACTGTTTTTACCTGACCCAGTCCCAGACTAGACTGTTGCCTACGGGATTGCCCGCGATGCTCATAATGACGTTGAAGTAGTCTTGAGACCTGACGTAGTCTTCGTTTTTGGCTCTTTCAATGAGTCTGCAAGAAAAAATGTGATTAAATATCTTCATAACATTCTAAATTTGGAATCTACTCGAATAAACATACATAATTGGGCTCTAACAATAGGAATGATGTAGTTCCATGATTGCTTGTACAAAATGTATTTTTTTATACAGTAGACTCCCGCAAACCCTGACTTCGATAACCCGGAATTCTGGATAACTCGGAAAGCCTGCCAGAGCAATAAAGTGCATTGAGATTCAAGGCCAGAGCACGGTGTGACACATTTAAAACAGTTTTAGTTTTTCTTAAAGTTTTTTCGTAATTAATATAGTTTTTATATTTTTTACTATGGAATAAATAAATTATTTCTTATAAAAATAACAGAAACTATTCTTATTTTTACTCATTTCCTGATAACTCGGGATTTTCACAAACCCGGACACCGTTCGGACCACATTAGTCCGGGTTTGTGGGATTCTACTGTATTAATCGTGCAAGGAAAGGACAAAGATTTATTACAGCTAGAAGAGATTGAAGTATATAAAGGCTATTTAGAAAATGGTAATGGTATTTAAAGTGAAAGAATGTGACCAAAGGTAGTACCTAAACCCAATTTTTAATAAATCCAATTTAATGACATGCCTGCAGTAGGACTAGCCATAGAAATGAGGAACAGTTAACAGATGAACTGTCAAAAGAGAAACAGCTACCACTCTGAACCAACCAGGATTATCACCAGTTCCTGTGCGAATCTCAACTGCTGCAGTTCGAGGAAGGGAGCGCCTGATATCATGCTAGTCATAATTATATCTGTTTTAATTCACGTGTTATGATTTTTATAAAAGTAAGGATCTGCAAGGTGATTTTTGTGTAAGGGACTGTCAGGCAGTAAATGTGTCTGTTTGATTATGTTGTAACTGATGAAATGCGTCACAGCACTAATTTAATTGGATGTTACCAAGGCTGATAGTAGTATAGAACTATGCATTTTCTTGGCCTGTAAAGTAAAATTTGCTCTGATGTTTTTCAACACCCACACCATTTCAAAAACCTTAGATACTTGACCTTATTTGACTTTATTTGTTTGTGTAATACATTTAGTTTTAGGTCTAAACTCATTTATACATTAAAAAGTTTAATTTTACTTATAATGTTGAACAAACAGCCAACAAATATTGAAATTTACCTTTTTAGTTTCATTTGCGGTTTCCGCTATTTGTTTATTTCTGAGATTATGTTCAGAAGAAAATTTATACCGGCACAAAGAATGTTGTTTGACAGCTCCCCTGGTGTAATGATATATATTCAATTCAAAAACCTTACTCAATAAAAAATCAGAGCATTGACCATGTTGAAAAATCAGGCCCAGACCTAAATTCATATTACAGATCAACATCTCACAATATAATAGTTAAGTAATGTAAGCATCCCCAGTAGAATCCTAAGTGGCTTTTGCTAGTTTAGGTATCAATACTGGGTACAGTAACGGTAGTTGTCACGGTTGGAGGCGGTGTTGTAGCTGTCTTTCAGTGAACAACTTC
The DNA here is from genome assembly GCA_035578135.1 of Flexamia atlantica. NCBI lineage: Eukaryota > Metazoa > Arthropoda > Insecta > Hemiptera > Cicadellidae > Flexamia > Flexamia atlantica. The sequence goes on from JAQJVK010000027.1 coordinate 5,527,857, forward strand.
AGTTCCCTACCAGGGGAGGCTGGGCTTAACAGCAGGGTGGACGGGGGTGTACTGGTGACCAGGATGAGGGCCACCTGATCCCTTGAGGCCCTGTTCCAAGCATCCAATGGACAAAGACATACCTTTGTCCACCCAGTCGAAGCTTGGCCGAACCTATTCCACCTACCTATTCCTTTATCCTTTTAATTCCCTCGTATCAATCTACTAAAGGCTGTGAGCCTAAGGGATGATATAAGGGGAGCTTCCTTTCCTTTCTGATAGCTGTATAAAAGACAAAATAATGGCTGAAGTACTCTCACAGGATTTTCCTGTGGGGTGGGGAAACCCAGACTACCTAATCCCACCTACAAAAAAGTAATGTAAGCAGGTGTACAAAGTGAACCCTGCCCGGAGACAGGGGAGGTCGGCAGTTACCGAGCCAGGATCCAGGGCTCCTTGACTGCGCAGAGAGCCGAGCGCAGACGTCCCTTCTCCTGCGGGTCGGTCTCGGCGAGGTACTTGTCCCACACCGTGTCCCACTGCTGCTCCCCGCTCTCCGAGACTCCTGCGGACACGACCAACAGTGTCAATATCGTAACTGTGAGTTGTCGGTCGGAGGTGGTAGGTTGTTGGAAATATTTAAGTATGGATAAAGGCCGGAATGTGAATCTATCGTAAGGCGGTCTTGTATTTTCATGAAAAGACTGGTCAGAGCACTGAATTATGGAAGGGCTGAAATTGTTAAATCGAGGGGGAAGGTTTACCCTGAGGCCAGCTTTGATGAACTGTAATTAATTAATTAATTCCATGTACGACTGTAATATGCCACTACCTAGCATGACTCGCAATACTGTACTGACCAGAATAAAAGCATAACGGTTAACCACTGACTACTACAAATCTGAGTAAAGGTTTTATCTACTATTGAATTTAGTAATGGTCAGCAAGTGAGATCTATGAAACAATATTTAATACCTGTTGAAAGCTACATTAGCGATTTAAAGAGTCGCTTCTCAAGAAGTAACACTGACAGAAACTACATTTTGAATACCTCGACTGGTATTTTCCTCCCGGTACTTCGGAACCGAGCTAATTAGAAAATAATTATTTAGAAAAGACTGATTTGGAGTTACAAACTAGTAGGCTTCTAATCCAAATTGAATATGTGATGCGGAAAGTGAAAAGGGACCTCAAGTTGCTGGAGTAAATTTTATAGTACGGACATTTTAGTCGAATCAGGTCAAAAATATCGATTTTTAGGTTTCAATTGGATCCGATTCCTTAATCTTTCCTGTACATATTCATTCGGTTATTTTAGTGATAAGAATCCAATAAATTAGTAGCCAATGTCATGGAAACGAAAAGGGACCTCAAGTCGCTTATATGGGAAATAACATGGCGGGCGACTTCAGGTCCCATTTCCCAAATGTGCAGGCCCGTACTGACAGTGTCGTCAGGGGCATTACAAAACTACTCTCTCCTGACATCTATCGGTGGATAAGTGAACTACTTTGAGTTTTTCGCTGCAGAAAAACATTGTCCGAGTCCAAAAATCATCGTCTTGACAGTGTATTTCTCTTTTATTCTTCAGAATTCTACCCTCCGACTTGAGGTCCCTTTTCAAACTTCTCACTTTCTCATTTTTTTAAACAATGAAATTGTGAGTGTATCTGACAGTTTTAGTTTAGATTTAAAGATCTAGTTTTCAGCTTTATTTTGATACCAAATTCGTTTCTTAAATATCAATAATAAGTTTTCTATGAACGTTTGAAGTTAACGCCAATAATTCAAAGACAAAAAATCATAGCGCTATATATTATATGTCAAATTGTTCGCAATTTAATGCAGAATTTCAGGATGTTAATAACTCAAAACCTGAAAATTCTGACTTGAGTTCCCTTTTCACTTTCCGCATCACATATAGAGCTGTTGTCTCCCCGATGACAGACTGGAAATGGGGCGACGGAAAAGCATCCCGATCCCATCATTCCCTCTGACATTTCCAGAAGGTTCGAATGAACAGGCCCTTGTTACAGAGATTTTGGCCAGTGCATTATTTTGTGCTATGTATATATAATAGTGATGCGCACGGCACAATATATAAAGAAAGCTTATGAAAACATGAACAGTTGTTATAACCCAGCATTGATCAAAGATTAGCCTCAGAGTGCAAATCATAAATGAGAAAGAAATAAAGAACTTATATACTTAGGCAACCGAAAACACCCATAAAATTTATTCATGGTCTAGCCAAAACTTTTTGTGGTACAAGATAGCTCAGGCTGTAGTATTACAAATACAACAAACCCATTGTCCAAGATAAATGGAAGTGGTTAAGTGACCAAAGCTTTACAGCCAACTGATCGCAAATGGATGGAACGACAACTTAGAACTATCACAGGAACTGTGGGAGAAATTAATAATGAAAATCGCTTAATGCCTTGAATAATAAAACAATTACTATGTAATATCATTGAAAAAATATAAAAATGCCTTGATGCAATATGCCACTAACGACTTACATTTTATGGAATTTCTCTTAGAACACATTGTAATATTTACATTTCCAAGGGAATCGGCCTCAAGAACATCTGAGCTCCAAGCCAACTGACGGTGATTATCAATTGATTCGTATTCGACTCCGGAAAAAAATGCAACAGTAAAAATTAATAAAATCAGATCATGTTTTATTATAATAGTGGTATTAGTAGTGGTATAAAAAAATTAGAAAAAACTTACCATAAGAATAAATCAAACTTCTAATCTCCACATTTGGTTTAGAGCCATTGACAAGGAAGTTGGTGAACAGCTGTTTAGCTTTCTCCAGACAAGCCGGAACTCCTGCTCTACATCCTAGACCGATCATTTTCACTTGACGTGACCTGCAAAACAGAATCTTGATCAAAGATTGTTCGTGTCTAATTTTATATTATTCCTAAATAAATCTGAACTTGTCACAAAGAAAATTTTGGATAAACCGAAACAAAACTAAACCTGTTTTATGAAATTTATAACTCCAGAAATTTTGAATATATTTCGATATAAGTTAATTTTTGCTTTCTGATCTGAATCTATAAATTGTGTAGATCAGATTTAACGATTTTATTTTAAAAATAACAATACTGCTATTGAGATGTTCTAAATTACTCGAGGAATAGAGCATTCCCAACCATCCAAGCCCTGGTTACCTCATACTCTGAATCATCCAATGTTGTTTAGGCTTCAATTTTTTTATCTTTCTGAGGTACATCTAATCATTATTAAAAAAACCTGTTTTAATTTAAAATTAAAATAAAACTGTTAGTTTACTGTTGTTACTATATTCAGATCATTATTCACGAGAAAATAATCTTGAATAAACATAGTAACATTCTTTACTATATTTCACTTGAAATGAGACATGAATGAAACCTCTGTCATATTCCATTCAACAAATCAACCATGAACAAACTATAGATTTAATTCAGTGGTTCTAAAAGCAACCAAAGATTTCCAGAATTCCGTCCTCTTTCCTTCTTGTTACCATCTTCCAACAATATTTCTTGTAGCTTGTTTTTGCCCATTCCTGTTCCAGTTTGATGGAATATTATTCTTGGGCTCTTCCAGTTTATTGTGTAAAAATCAGATGACAATTATGATCTTACCAATAAAATTAACTACCATCCCTTTGTTTGACCATGATTTTGGGTTATACGTGACACTTCAACCAGAACTAACCTTTCCAGAAACTAACCTACTTCATTAGGAGTTGACTGAAATCATATTACAAATCCTCAAAATACAAGCAGCCACCTTGGGTAATTACGAGTGCACTGAAATATGATTACAACTATAAATTTGATTTTGTTACCTTTCAAGAAAGCCTGCATCTGGTGAAAACTCCCAGAGAGAACCATTAATGTGTGGACTAATAAGTTTTCTCAAGTATCTCTGAAAAAAAGACAATTATAAAATCATTCTAATAATCAAAGCTATAAATGATCTGCATATGAAAATGGTATATTATTTTTAGAATATACTTTAAAATTTGAATGATGTAACACTTCAAAACAATTTCAATAGGATAGCAAAGGCTTCCCGTGGTCATAGAATGTTATACAAAAATTATCATAGTGAATAAAAATATGTTCTTGACTAACTTTTATTGTTAAAAAAAATTGACTTGCTTTCATTCAGGCTCTGGGTAGACACCCTGACTTACCCGATAGTCGGAGTAGGCGGGGGTGAGGCGCAGGTGGCCGTCAATGCTGAGCAGGTGTTCGGCAGCCAGGTCCCACACCACGATGTGTGTCTCCCGTCGGAGGAAGTCTGTCAGTGCCAGTGCCGCCGGGAAGCCTAGCCGCCCGCTCTCCGCCAGGCTGAACGCGTCGTCTATCAGGTTGGCTCTGTCTGATGCTGGGAACGCCTGCAGAGACCATGTTCAAAGTGAAATAAATTAACCCTTTGCGATCGGATTGAATATTTTCCGCTATTCCGTAGTGATCGCAAGGCCAGCTCTACTGACCGCTACCATTAATGTACAGAAGTTGGATTTTTTCCCACAGCAGTTGTCATTTGCGATCAGATGTCCAGCATGGCTGGCCAACATAAAATCCAACTAACGCTTGGGTGTCCAGCAGGACGGCCGAGAAGTGCCAATAACATATTTTGGTTTGCTTTTCCTAACTTTGCCTGAAGCCTGTGGAGTGCTGCAACCTAGTGAGGAATTATTGAACTAAATGATCTGCAGGTTTGCAACATTGAATAGTGAAAATACCCTACGGTAACATTGCAGGTTTACAATAAAAACAATCCTGAACTTCCAGGCGTGAAAACAATTCCAAGGTGACGGGAGTGAGCCACCATGATGAATGCCGAGTTGAGGCGGAGTGGGGCGTGGCGAGTACAGCTGGCCATCCGACCGGCGGAGCCAAGCCGAACAGAAATTAATTCCAACTGGCTGCTGACTGCGTTGTGGCCACTCCTGCTGGCCTCACGATCGCAAAGGGTTAAGAAATTACATAACATGTTGTACAGGGAGTTTTTTTTTTTTTTAACTCAACCCAAAACTCAAAAGGATAATAATGATAATAGTAATAATAATCCTTCCTTTATCAGTGAAGGATTATTTCCCCCCCAGAACCCCGGATTTCACCCCACTATATTATTTTCTTTGGGTATACATAAAGAGTAAGGCCTTCGAAAACAATCCACAGGATATTCAGCACCTCCAAAAAAAAAAAACATAACAAATTTAAAGCAAGAAATTCAAAGACATACTTTGCAACTTGTGTTCGGGAATTTGATGGAACTTTATACAAATGCCAATGGTGGATTGTTTGAGCACATAATGTAATCTGAATGTGATCAAACTTAAACAATCGATTGTATAAAATGTAAAGACCAATAAAAGAAATCTCATTTAAAATTTGAATGTGCATTATGCAAGCCTTAAAAATGGGTTGTGTTAAAAAAAATGTTATTGCTCCTTAAGATTTGTCATGGGGGTAAAAATTAAACGTTAACAGTTCATCAGAGTACAGTTTTTCAGCAAAGGCAAATTTTATTACTGAATTTGTGAATGTCATTGCAAGCAAAACTATACCAGTAATCTAGAGCCCAGTAAATCTGAAAACTCAATTCATTCAAAATGATCAATCACCTGAATCTAGCACCAACTGCAGTCATTATACAAATTTAATGAAAGGAATAAAAAATCAAGGGGATGACAGTTAGTTTTTTTCTTGTGAAAATATTTTATAAAGCTTAAGACTAATTAGGCCTGATTATTTCATTATGTGTCGTACAAGTTGCCTGTAAAAACAAATTGACAAACAAGAGCATACCAGTAACCATAAAAAATTCACTGTCAATTATTTAATTGACTGATGAACAAATTGCTTATACTGAAGAATGGAGTAAAAAATGTATCATCCGTGTTTTTGTTTCTATTTTCAAATAGTTTTTTGCTACAGTAGCTTTTCGAATCAAAACTAAATAAATTACCGTAATGTCTTTGCTGAGAAGGTTGGAAAGAGTGGCCCAGTCTTCGGGGGGATAATTGACCCTGTAGAATCCCACAAAGTTGTAGTTGAGTTTGTACCAGTCCACACCTCTGACATTGATACTCACTGTAAAAATAATAGCCATACAATTAATCACAGGCTTTAAAATGATGAGAATAATGTGAAACTACATATTACATAAGTTAAAATTGATATATAAAGTTTATGATCGAGGACGGAGTCCCCCCACTCAAAATATCAAAATGAAGATTTACACAGATGATTGGTATTTACAAAACGATCAGTTTTACGAATAACACAATGTAAGTGTCTTTATTTGCCTGGGCAATGTTTTTTTGTTGGACAGTAGTGGGAACGGAAATGTTTTTAGGTTAGGTGGTACTAGAGGACTCTTCTGAGATGAGTCCCAAACTCTGAATAATTGTTATGGCACAAACCAGCCAATCACAGAGCTTCCTGAGGCTCTATTTCTAAACAAATAATCCGAATGGGATCTTGTTGCTATGTCTGTGTTATGTCCGCCGCAGAAAACATAGTTACAATTTCTTCCTGCCTTATTGACTAATTTCCAGGCGATCCTTGACTACAGGCATGTCTCTTCTTTTCTAGTAACTTTATGATTAACTCTCACCTGCCCTTCACAATTTAAAAGAATCTGCTAATAATTAATTTAAATTAAACTTACATGAAGGATTATCCATCAGCAACCAATTCAGAGTAGGCTTTTCATTCGATGAAGTAAAAAAAGTAACAGGAACATCCCATTTGTATCTGAATAAAACCAAAGAAGGTTGTTTAGGCTAATATGTCTTTAAATTAATTATTTATTGTTAGAAGTAGGAAAAACACAAACTGTAAATGTGATTGAGTGGAGAAAAGGACTACAGTAGACCACGAAGTCCTGTGGAGTCTTATCCAGATTCCTCGGGACGGAGACCCCTCCAGTTAAATTGACATAAAATGTTAAATAAAAGTCAACTACAATGCATACTACATAAGCCTATACTTTGATTTTGACTTGTGATTACTGGTCTATAATATTTCCCATAAGAATCGTCCCATGAAAGATGCCACTCCTGTGGAGTGTAGTCTGGTTGAACCAATGTACGAAAAGGTATCTAGAAAAGAGGGAGTCTATTGTATCAGAACCAAGAATAATAAAACAATTATCATTCCAAACATTTCTGTCATGCTAACATAAGACGCTAATTTGAGTGAGTCAGTGGTGCAGTTGGTAGCGCACTCGACCTTGGAACTGTGGCCTCGAAGTATCGCAGGTTCGAGACTCTAGCTTGTCGCTAGCTAGGTCTGTTGTTTAGCAGTGCTGTTCATCCTTGTACTGTACTGGCTCACTTCTTGCCTTTGCTTGATAACATCCACACACAGATAGTCTAAGTAGGTGGGGCAAAGGCAAGGTGAAAAAGAGGCCGTCACCTTTTGTAAAAATAAATTAACCTTGCTTTGGCATGTATTTCATTAAATTTCTCTTCATCATAATAGCACAGAAACATCTGTTTTCAGTTCTGTTTTGTTAGCTCAAAAGTTACCCATTGCCGGCCTAGGTTGGACAAACTTTTACCGGCCTAGGCCAGATAAAACGGAAGTAAACAATCAGCTGATTTGCAGCAAACCAACGTTTAATGCTTATTTATTGGTGGTTTATTGGTTTCTTTTTAGAGGAATGCAGTGGCAGCACTGCATCCATAGCAAATGTTTGTTCTAATTGTTATAGGTTAGGTTTGAAGGTCGGAGAAACGTATTTTTATGCAAGGACTACATCATGATTGAAAGTATGTTTTTTTCTTGTGTAGTATGATGAAAAATATTGTACGTCACACAGCCGGGAAGTTTTGCCGTGCTCGCATGAGAATCCTGCACTCGCTTTCACTCGAGTGGGAACTATCATGCTTGTCTGGCAAAACAGTACTTCCCAACCGAGCATTTCATCTCTAAAATGAAAAAATTATAAACATAAAATAACTTGAAAGTCCTCACTTGAAGGGAGACTCGCTGGGGTCGAACGCGGTGTTCTTGTCGGCTGTGTAGCGCTCCTGGGTGACCGTGATGGTGTCTCCCTGCCTGGTCACCGTCAGCAGGGGGTAGCCCATCTGTCGCGTCCAGCTGTCCATCACCTGCCACGATTAGTGATTGGTTCATTTTTTTACGTTTACTAGTAACAAGGTAGGTACTGAACGTAGCAATGAGAGGCTTCCGAAAAGTGATCAATTCTTGGTACTAATACCGATACCTGAGAAATCGATTCTTAATTCTCAGTACCGGTACCATCACTACCGACGCCTTATAATGACGCCTTATGGCTGAACTTCAATGTCTGAGGATGGCACAGTGATGCTGAAACGGTTGTTACATTTGTTACAACTTTATGAGCTGATTGATGAAGGTCAATTGTCAATTGTTATTTAATTTAGTCAAAGGAGCAACTTGGGCTAAAAAATATGGATTTTAAGTAATTTCGGGCCTAGTATCCTAATATACTATTCTTGGACATTGTGACTCACATGCGAGACATTGACACCGTTGGAGAACTGCTGCAGGTGGTGCCAGAGGTCGTTGGTGTCTGCGTTCTTGTACTGGAATGTCTTCAGGTAGGAGACGACACCCTGCCTGAAGTTTTCCGCTCCCATGAATCCTTCCAACATCCTGATCACTGAAGCGCCCTGAAATGTTCTGAGGGTTAAATTATTTCTCAATACAAAGATAAAGGAATAATTCTTTGATTGCTCCATCTATTCCAGTTTTTAGAAAGTAGAGGTGTTCAAACACAGATGTTTTAGGTCAAGTCAAGTTCCAGTCAAGTAAATAGCGACAAATCAGATCCTCGAGTTGTTGTAGAGTACAAACTAGAAAAGCTTTTAAGTTATATCAAATCAAAATATAATAAAAAGGCCAATTTGTGAAATTTGAAAAACAATCGTTATTTTTCAGTAACCAAAATATTAACTAAAAATAACAGTAATAAAGAAAAAATATTTTGATATGGAATCTTAATTCGTGAAACGGAGGTAAGTAAATTTATCTGGATTTGCTCATTATAAATAACATAAACTGTGTTATTTAATACTTGTAACTGTCAAGAATAATTAAGGGTATAAAAAATTTTTTCTGTTCATTCAAAAATTAAAAAGATTATAGTCCTAGAAAAAACAGTGTTACCCCAGCGATCATGTTACCGCTGCCCCATTCGATAACTTGTCTTTAGATGATTGACATTCTACTCAAAAATGAAAAAAAAATTAAGTACTTGTACAAGTAAAATTATTACTTGTTAAAAGCAGAAATGTTTCAACGCCACTTTAATTTTCAAAATCAATGTCACATCAACCTAAAAATTACAGTCTTTAATCATAAAGCTCATGAAACAGATAGGAAATATAAATTTAGGTCTTCACAAACATTAATTTTCAAAGGAATTTTGATGCAGCACTTGGGCAAATAATCGTTATTATCGCAACACTAGAAACATACATCTTTGAGTTGTAGTGAGTGAATGTCATCGTCATCATCAAGTCCCAAAAAGTGAATATCGTCATCATGTCGCTGTCAACAACACCTTCTCCTCAAAATTTTGGGGTTGAAATAAATCTTGAATTTTTAGTATATACCTGGCACAAACTCGAGTTTTAAAGTGAGGCGACCTAACAAGCTCTATGCCACTTTGTGAATTGCAAAAAAAAAACTTTTGGATGGATGTAAGATTTATGATTTTCAAATTAGTAAGTATACAGTATTGCATGTAAAAAAGAGATATAAATCCTAAAGCAAGAGGTATGTAATTTTCTGGGGAAGAGATGTAGCTTGACTGCCGAATGTGAACATATTCTCAATAGAGATCAATTTTTTGATCTAATAAGATCATGAAACACTAAAGATCAATTTATAAAGAAATCAAAAGAAAAGTTTTCACAAAAGGAACAAAACTAAAATGATCAAATTTAGAGTTTGCATCTCATTTTAAACAGTTGTTACTCAAGTCACTTAAGTATAGTGACTTGAAAAGCCAAGATTATAAGATTCTCATATTCATATTTTCATTTTTTTGTAAGTTTAGAAAACACAAATTTCTTACCTTAGCATAAGAGATCCGATCAAATATTTCAGTTATTTGATCTGGATGAGAGACATGTTTGATTATTGGATGTGAACTCTGAGTGGCATCTAGATTCAAGGCATCCGATAAGTCATGAACAATAGAGTAAGTAATCTGGAACAAAAAAATACTAGGTCTATTGATATATTGGAAATGAGAAATTTGATTTAGCAGGCAACTTTGAGCCATTTTGATTACTGTACTAATGTTAGTGCCTTACACGGATTAAAACTATGCAGTCATCGTTATTGACAAACTATTTCACGCCGAGCACAGCATCATGTTTTTAAGGATTAGGAAACTGATTTTTGCAGCCTCAAATGCTATTGAGGTCATCTCCTGCTGTGATTAATGTTTTCATTAAAATAAAACCGAATTTACTTTAAAGTCATCCACATAAAGTTACATTAAGAGCATAATTCTTTCTTAATTTTACTAAACTTATAGTTTACATTTTGAAATTACAGATTAAAAATGTTTAAATCAAATAAAATGTTTTACCTTTTGTAAAATAGTTATGATTCACATTCTACTTTAACCATAGGTACATCTTTGTATTTGCGGTCTTCGAGTTAATCTCAGTAAAAACTTTAAAAAAGGCTATTTTGAAAGCTTATAAACACTTAATGTCCAAAAAAGGATTTTTCAATACAATTTTCTACCTTAGGTAAAACCTCAACATAAATTTTTCAGATTATAAAAATTACTGTAAACACTGTCTCAATTTTTGAGATAGGCCTAACTAATCTATAATTTTGAGGGCATACTGAAAGGGAACATGTACTTAATTTTTAGGATGAGCCTAAAACACATGATAAACCCAGGTGGGTGTGCAAGAAGACAGAGAAGTATTTTTAGGTACATTAAATGTTACAGTGTACGGAGGAGACCATTGTGGGTAGTTCACGGTATTATCTTTCCAAAAAAAAATCCTCGCTGATATAAAATCAAATCTTGCACCAAATCAAATCTTTTAGTTCTTTACGCTTTGGTAAACGCCACTGTAACTGCATGTGTCAGGATTTAAGAATCTAAATATGACATGTAATATCTTTATCTATGAAACATCAAGGCCTATGTGAATTAAATGTGAAAAATAAAGTATTTCATTAAATTTTATTTGGATTTAGTGGAATCCAATTAATACTTCATAAAAGAGCAAACAATAATGCTCCATTTGTTCAAGCATTGTTGTTTAATTACATCTTGCACTGTGACATAAACAAAAAATTGTATTTGTGTGGGTTAAAACTAGAGTACCAAAAGGAACTTACAGGTTTACTTAGGCAGTAAGAAAAATACTTTTTACATTAACTTACAACAATATTATAATAATGTTATTCTTACAATGTCCCACTCCGGGTGGTTGTGGTTTGTTCCTTTGAACTCAATGAAAGTGGCAAATCCTTCGTTGAGCCACAGGTCATCCCACCACTTCATGGTAACTGCAAAAAGCATAGGCTAGTTCAAAAAGTATATCAAATCCAGACTCAAGTATACATCACATCTGAACAGTATATGAGAGACAAGATAAATATACTTCAATTCATGGCAAGTCAATTTTAACTTATTAATTAATTAGTACCACAAGTTAAACTTGTGGTACAAAATAAACTTTAAATATTCTTGTAGCATTATACCTGCATATCCAGCAAATATAAAATACGTAATTCGTCACAAATGACACATTCCATTTTTTGATTCTCCATAAGAATAACATAGGGGAAAAATTTGCAGGTTAATTCTACAGGTGTGCAAAAATGACATTGTTTCAAACCAATATTCAGTAGAACTTAACCATAAAGTCTACCTATATTTAAAAATAAATATATACTTTTATTTACCCCCGTAAGGTAAGATCAACATTGGGAAGGGAGAATAGGTCGATTGAAAGTATAAGGCCCAGTCCGTCCGTAAAACTAATGTCCGTGCTGTAAAACATAGGGCGTGGGCCTTATGTTTTGATTCGAACTTACTAGGAATACACATGTTTGCTGACTCAAGAATGTAAGAACGGATGATTTTAAGCCATAATCAAGTAGATCGCACTATGTTAAGCCACAAACTAAGTTTTATGAAGTCATGTAGAGAAATAAGCAAGATATAAAATTTGATTTATTTCTCATAAGTTTACATTGGTGTTTGCTACTAATGATAAATTGATCATTAGTGTAGCAATGATTGAAATTACTAGTTTATTTGTTTTTTTTACTGAATCAATTTGCATGCCAAAATTAGATTACTTTTATTTTTCTACATAAAAATATGAAAAACACATTTTTAAGGGAGTACATCTCTTATTATCCCCCATTCTGATGGTCTGATTGGCCTGGTTTTTTAAATCAGCCAGATATTTCCTGGTTAAAATGTCTCAACCAAATTTAGGATTGTACCATTTTTGCAAGAGTTTTAATGCTTCCATACAATTTGGGGGAGATTACATTTTTTACCTCCCCCAAAATGGCTGCAGAGTTGTGTCGTTTAGATACTAGATAGAATCAAACACACTTTGTACTGATAAGGTAGCATCACCGTTAGGTAACTAAAATATTTAAACCCACTTTCATCGGATAAGATAAGTTAGCCATTGCTGATGCTTACCTAAGTCTCCGAACCACATATGTGCCAGTTCATGTGTCGTAGTAAGTGCAACTTGAACTTGATTTCCACTTGAACTGAAGTCCGGATCGTACAACACTGATGTTTCCCTAAATGTAATTAGGCCCCAGTTTTCCATGGCACCAGAGACAAAATCAGGGATTGCAATAAGATCTGAAATATAAAAACTGAATTTGAAATAAATTTTTTAAGGCAAAATAAAACCAAGATATTAATAAGCAGGTTTTATATGTTTAACATTACCATGACCAACAGGCTGGTTGGTGTAGTGGTTATAGTGCCCGCCTACAAACTTGTAGGTAGCCGGATCAATCCCGAGAAAAGTTAGTAGCTTTTTGAAGGGTTGTTTCTGGAGCCAGCTGCCATTGGTTGTTGGGCTATTAATTAACAATCCTGTCTAAGGAACATGCCAAACTTAGTCAGTAACAGGGCTACAAGATCGCGCCACTATCATCACGATCATCACACTCATCCTTCACTCATATACAGGGTAACGTCCTCCATGAGGTACCTGTCTTATTAAAGTGATTAAGTGATTAAGGTAATTCGACAATGTATTGAAGAGTTCGCAACCGCCTTGACAAAGGTTAACCAGCTGTTCATATTCTGATCTTTGATTTTTTATATGTTGCAAAAAATTGATCCTCTTCACCAAAGTTTGGTGTTATCAATTCCTTGTAGTGATCGCTGATATTCATGTTGCGGAAAATATTTAGGTTGTATTTAAAATAATGATTGAATTACTTCACTTGTTATTTATATTACCAAATTCATGCCCTACTCTGCATAAGTTTATGGTATATAAGAAAACGTTGTGGTTTGAATTTCAGACTTATATTTCTTTCATGGTAATAGCTGCATGGTGATAATGCACTTAAAAATCTGGAATTTATGAAAGTTTTAAATGTTTATAAAAGTTAACATCAAAGGGATTGTTTAACATCATTAAACATGGATTTGAGTGGAGATATAAAAAAGGATGAAGCCGAAAAAAAAGTTTGAAGAAGCTTAAAAAGCATGGGGTCTTCATGATCGTTAGGCTCAAGAAATAATAATGACAAGAATAAAAGATAAAGCAACATTATACATGCGATGCGGAAAGTGGAAAGGAACCTATTGTCGGAATTTACTGGATGAGTTATTAGAATTATGAAATTCACCTTTGAATGGTGAACAATTTGATATAGGTACCTAATTTTAAGGTAGCCCTACTGTTATTTGGACTCTGTAACAAATTAAAACCAGTAATACAAGAAACCAAGGACCAAAACTTAATAAACCTATATCATTTTAATTATTAACATTTAAGATATGAATTAGGTATGAAAATAAAGCTGAAAACTAGATGTTTGAATCTAATTTAAAAAATATGAGGTACACTTTCTCTTTCATTCTCAATAAATAAAGACCTTTCCAGAGCAATGATAACATGTCGGTCTGAAATGGCCTTCTTGATTTGCCCGCTTGCTTGATAATTGTTTCCCCTAAATTGACTTTCTTTATCAGACCCTTGGCCAGATCTTGCATGTTATGGATTTGGGGTTCTATGGCACTTACCTAGTTTAGGAAGAGGATAGTCAATTCCAAAGTAATCAATGTAGAAGTCGATGGTCGAAGCAGCTATTTTCTGAGCATAATCCATCTTCTGAATCTGACCGCTTCTTGCATACACATTGACATCGAGCCCTCGTTTGGTTTTGATGGTAGGGAGATGTTCAAAATCACAAACGATGAAACAGGCAAGGTAAGTTGACATGGGGACTGACGTGTCAAAACGAACGGTGGTTAATCCTGGACCGGGCGACTCAGGGACTTCTTCCTGCAAAATAAAAGTCAAGGAAATAAGCCTTAAACTAAGCAATACAATTTAAATAAACATTTATTCTCCTAATCATCCTACTGGTAACAAGATTCTGATATTGACTAGTAGTTTTATTGTTAATACTAATTAGTACACAAAAGAGGTAACAGAAAATGTTCAAACATAGCCTGGGTAGAAAAAATGTTCCTGTAGAATTTCTCATTTTTGCTTTGAAACATATATAAGATATTCATTGTATTTTGTTTTTTCTTGTTTTAATTCTTAGCATGGGTTTGACTAATGTGAGGTTTGGCTATTAACTTTTTTTAACTTTGTACAACTGGCTATGTCAACTGTGTATATGGTTGTTAAAGACAATAAAAATTACGACTCTTTACTCTTAAAAGACTTTTTGTTTAAAATTCTTCACTGACACCTAATGGGGAGATTATGTTGCTATCTAGATTTTTGCTCTCATCTGCCAATATTTGGAAGTCCCTATTTATAAGTTTCAAAATATTTCAAGATCTGAAATAATTTTTAGATAAGTTTAGAACGATACATAACTCATCGCAAATACGATCAGTAGAATTGGAACAAGGTGAAATTAGAAAAAAATCACTATGAAAACAAAAACTTCAAAACTTATTATTTACCCAGTGGCAAGAACTTGTGGGCAGGCAATAACAATAGCTTAAGGAAACTGAAAACAAATGCTTAAATTATAAAAGAAAAATTACCCTCTAGACATAATTCACATTTTAGAGCACATACAACATATCCTCAAGCTGGGAGCGAAATGGTAAATTTTTCATTAATTATTCTGTGATTATTTTTGGATGTTGCTTTCAAATTTTTACTGACACATTAATTACAGTTCTCAGTTTTTGCAGTGTTTACTGTCCAATCCAGTTTCACCTTGCACTTTTTATGATTTATGTCTATGTCTTCTTGGACACCGGACTGATTCCCAAATCCTGAAGCATTGTGAAACTTGATTTTTAATTAGCAGGCCTAATCAATGGTTCAAGTTTTTTCATTAACATCTTTTATTTGAGAGATGATATCCGATACCTAGATTTTTTATGTGGTTTTAATCTTAGTTAGCCTAATACATATATTTTATCACAGCACTAGCAATTCAATGTGTGTTTATTTGGTGTATAACTCTATTAATACTAAGTTAAAGTATGCACGGTAAGTTTACCACTTGGTTCATGTTGGATAAAGCAATATAATTGCCTTTTGATGGACGGACAATGCTGACATTGAACTTTGCTTTGAAACTTGGTTCATCAAAACAGGGAAATGCCCGTCGAGCATATGTGGGTTCAAACTTCGTTGTTGCAATATGTCTGAAACAAAAAAAGTGTTAGGCTTAAAATTACAACTAATAATAAGCCTAACTTGGACTGAGACAAGTATTAATTTAGTTTTCTTTTTGTGATTTTAATAGGGTCAAAGAAAATAAATGGGAGTTGCATATTTTTTTTTAATTAAAAACAATGAAATACAGATAAGACAGTTAAAAAATAACATGATAAGTTTACACATCAGACATTTGGAACATGTTTTAAATATGGAAAACTTTACGAGTAGTTAACTACCCAAATACAAACCTAGTTTCGCCGGTTCCAGATACATAGGAACTCCGGTAGAATCCAACAATGTCATTAACAAGGGACCCGCTGAAGTCCAACACCAAATTGTAAATACCGGGGGTAACTGGATTGTTTAGCTGTACAATCCAAAATTCATTTTTAGGATAGTCAAAAGAGTGCTTGATTGGATGTATCGAACCATTTTTTGATTGAAGCTTGGGATTTTCTACTTTTAAACCCTTGTGATGTATTGCTATGTAGTCACAAGGAGCCGTTACATTTATGGTTATATCTACGTTGCCACTGAACGTCCCTTTTTCTAAATCAGGATGCAGAAGTAAGTTGTACAGCTCAGGGATAATACTCTCGGACAATTTAAAATCTTTTTCCCAAAAATTACCCTAAAACAAAAAACAAAAAGATCGAAATATAAGTAAATTACGGTAGGCCTAAAAATAATTAATTTAGCTAGCATACTTAGAACAACAAAAGTTAACTTATTAAAACTTAACATAGGTATGATATAGAGTACATCACAATAACGTAACTTCATTAACAACATTCCTGTATAGTTTAAGTTAAATGTAAAACTTAAGTGTTAAACTGAAATTACAAGTAGGGGCTAGGCCTACCCAATTGCAAAGTTCACTACAGGAGTGGAACTTAGATAATTTGAATCTCACAGGACCTAAAAATCAACTCTAAATTCCTAACGGTCGAAAAATATTTTAAATTCAAGAGGAGTACCTACTGGAAAGTGAATAGGCGTAATTACGGGTTTGATTTTTGCTGTGTGTGTCTGTTGGTTAGTGACCGCTTCTAAAGATGTTTTGCCACTTCAGCACTACAAAACATTTGTCTAAATGGGCTGGAGTTCAAATATCTTTAAATGTTTTGTGTTTCCAAGTCTGGAAGAAGTAAGGTGTTGTTCCGGATCTGGACCCAGTCTGCCAATTGGAGACCGTGCTCTAAACCATTCTAGGGACTCGATATATCATACTAAATTCAGTTATGATAGCTACATGCTCTGTGAAAAATTAAATGCTAAAGTTAAATGTAATTTATTGTAGGCTACCAAAAAGTAAATACCCTAATTTCATATGGTAGGCTTAGGCTTGTTAAAAAATTTTCAGTTTGTTGTGCACTTGTGAAATTGCAGCTGACGATTTGAAGTGTTTTAATACAGTCATTATGTTTTACTTGGCTGATGATGCTTGATATTATCAGGTCCTACAACCTAAATTTTCATCCAAATACTTAGCCTGTGATGAATTACTGGCTAGCTAGCTGGGTGAAACTGTAAAATCCTCTAGGATAAAAATTAACCCTACTGATAAGTAAGCTTGTTTGAAAATTCATACTTGTGTACTACCTTCATTGTTGCTAGTGTTAGACGTATTTCACAAATAAGTTGTAAAAAATGTTTATAATACTAAATAAACCGAATCACTTCATTCTTTCCAACTGCAACACGAATTCACATTCTCTCACCACTTTGAAGTTTCGCCTTATCTGGCAGATGCCGGCACGAGCACGACATCCCATTGGTGACTTCGGAGTCCGGAGCAGTTTTGCCAATGGCCAAACCCAAGAAAGAAAAGTTCCTACTCTTACCCGGTATGAAGGCAATAATATAGGCCCCACACAACATTGCATGACATCGGATCTTAATAAGGCAAACGTTAGGTGAAAGATCCCCGAGAATTATTTAAAACTAAAACAAACTAGCTCAGTAGGTTTGCTTTTAGGTAATCGACTCGGCTATCTGATTCGCTTTTTCTAAGACACTTTAATATGGCTGTCTGCCAACAAAGAGCGCCCACAAAAGCGCTTCTCTTGTTTATAATGAGATGAGCAACCTACAGTCTGCAGAAAGGTTTTTGGCAATCACCCGGTTTCTGTCGACAGTGCTCTGGAATATCCATTTAAATAATCGGTATTTTATTTCTGATTTATTGCTAGAAGCATATAAATTAAGACTCTTATATCATCTTTGAATTTATATTTTTGTTCCAATTTGGGGGGGGGGGGGGGGTAATTAAGGCGTAAGTTGTTTCATAGAACATCCTATGAGCAATGTTATCTTGCATACTTGCGTGCAATGGATTTTCTTCAAAGTCCATTGATAAAAAAAAAGTTTTTATCAATTAATTGTATGACACTAAAATATTTTATGATAATTGGATGAACTAGTAAATATGAAATAATACCGAGCAAAGCTCGGTCCACCAGGTACTAAAGAGGGGTCAAGGGATGTTCTAAATAAGAAATTCCATTGAATTGTTACGGTATTCTTTTAAATATTCACAACAATTTAAGTTGAAATCACTTGCCTTTTGTTTTAAGATTTTGCTTTTCGGGGATGAGGATGATTTTATTTTTAGTTCGAACTCGAATGTTGTCTAATTTTTTTTAACTTTTGTTTTCCAGCTCTTACTTGAAAAGGATTTTTCCAGTTAAAAGTGAAACTGAACAAATTAAAAACAATCCATTTCCAAGACGATGAGCTACAGACTATAGTTCCCTAATCCTCCAAATTTTAAATTTGCAGATGTCAAACGCTATTAAACATTTCTAATACACTAAATGCACGAAGTACAAGTTTAAATTAACCAATCGCAAAATAAATTCGTTCAAACCTAAGACGCATCTTTGAAATTTAATGGATGTAGACCTAGATGAAAAACTTTTTCTACGCACTTAAACTTGTACTGAATTCGCAATTCGTATAAAGGACGGAGCATATACATAGAAGGTGGAAAAGGAGATCAATTTCCCCCAACCATCATCGGGCATCGGGTGTATATTTACCTTGTAAGTGTGTGTCGTAGGACTTTCTTCATTATATCCAATAATAGTAATTACAATAATACCTATCATGCCAATCAAGAAATAATGAAATATTTAGAGTGCAAGTTTAAAAGATCATACAGAAATCTCAAGTTTTGCATTACTTTTGTTGTCTAAAAAGAACTATTGTTAGTTTATTCTATCTATTCTTAGTTTATCTAAGAAGATCATTTTATTGTCAGGTGGGATGTGGAAACTTTTCCTCATCTGATCATTATTTCTATTGATTCTTGGATACATCGTTTTCATCACTCTGTTTACGAAAATTGCCCGTTACCGCACAGCTGAGATCTACGAAAACTCTCGATTTCCTTACGTCAACACAAGTAATGATCAGCTGCTTTTCGGTACCCAAAAATTTCATTCCCGTACCCAAACAAACCATTTCCGTACCAAAACAAAATTTTGCCGTACCCAAACAAACGAATTCCTTAATTTGACAGTTCAACCAGCTGACTTTATAAACTAAAATAGACAGTTCAGCCGTATTGTGTTTACTTATAGAAAAATGACTAAATTATGAAATGTTGGATCATTTTTTATAAGTTTGGTTACTTATTTCCATCGTGATGAAAAGTACTGTTCACAACTCGTCACAAAAGTACCATTTCGGGGCTCGATAGTGTTTTACTTGCTCGGCTTACGCCTCGCATGTAAAACACTATCTTGCTTCGAAATGGGCTACTTTCGTGACTAGTAGTGAAATATACTATTGTTTATTAATAAAAATAACACATGCATACTTACAGAAGTCATTGTATTTTGCGCCATCCCAGAATTTATTGCAAACGATAGCAACAAATAAGGGAACATCAAAAAACAAATGTAATTTTGCATGTTATTTTTCTTCATTTATAAATCTGAAACTAATGAATGCAAATATATTAAAATTGTATGAACCCACATTGCACGGAACAGATATATCATGATGTTATAAGGGGTTGTTCCCGTTCCAAAGAACAAAATATCCAATGCTGCCTCGAACTAACAAGAAATGGGAGTCCTTGGTTGTGACATACTTTTTCTATATATTAGTGAAAATGAGATTAATATTGAAATCTAAGTCCGTTGTTAGGCCTACTACACATTTGGAACTATAGTTCGCGCATGAATATCCCGACCATTTCAAAGAACGTGTGCGTGAGAGGTGGACAATGATTGTTTAGAGAGAGATAGACGATTCCTAAATATGCGTATGCCATTGGATGCAGCTACAGTTCGTGCATTATATCTCCGGCTATGACCACAACGCTATACTAACCGTGTCATATATGATATTTTTAACATATGATATTGGTAAACACAACATTTTACAAGCAGCGATGTTTAAGAAAATGTTTTCAGAAAAGTACCCCCGCTCCCACCCTCACCTTACAATCAGCTGACTCAGTCATAGCCGGAGATATAATGCGCGTACAATTTTTTGGCCTCCTACTGGATGGTCATTTTGTTTTTTTATTGCTATTGAAGTGTTTTAATTATCCGTTAGATAGCGACTCATAAACCTGGACCGAGTTAACAGCTGTGATAAATTAAAGAAATACAATATTTGTTTACGTCTGGGAAAATGATTTTTTATTTAAACTTATGGAGACATAACTATAGGCCTAAGTAAGTTTGAACTCTTATCTAATAACAAGTAAATACAAATTCGGAGAATACATTGATGCATATTTCCAAATTTATATAGGTGAAATGACAAAGATAAAACTTACGTATAAACAAAATCTCAAACCATAACCTTAAATATATTTTGAAAACTGAGAATTTTACTTTTGTTTTGAATATTAGTTCACTTATTTACAGCTCGTAGCAGTGGTAAAGGGGCGGTGCATGAGTAGGGGAGTGACTTCCCTTTCTTCCCCACACCCTTGGTCGGGATATACGTGCGCGAACTGTATGTATACAGATCTGTTCAGCCCAGAAGTCCGGTGGGATGCGCCTGCGCAGTGAAGATTTTCCCTACCGCTAGTCTCAGTACAGTCAAATTTCGAAATAACTCATCTGTCAAAACATACGATTCTTTGTTTGCAACAATATTTGTAATGTTGTGATAGGCCATGTGGGATTTTAAGTTGACTATACACAACCGATGAAGGAAAAACAGTGGTGGGGGTATTCTTCTTCTCTCTCGCACTTCCACCCCTACAAGACTTCCTGGCTGAATAGATCTGTAGTCGGGGTGCTCAGAGGGGGTTGATTGTTCTTGGCACGAACCGCGACATAATTTTTATTAATTTCACTTTTTGGTGAAAAAATTATAAATTTATAGTCTAAATTTAAAGCATGAAAATTAGACCTTTTCTAATATATGCAGGGTGTTTTTTTTTTTAATGAAACCCAGGACTTTAATTTATCAGTGAAGGATTATTCCCGCCAAAGATCCCCAGATTTGACCCCAATGTATAATTTTCTTTCGGGATACATAAAAGTAAGGTCTACAAAAACAATTCATAGGATATTCAGTACCTCAAAACAAACATAACAAATTTAACGCAAGAAATTCAAAGACGTAGGCCTACCTTGCATCATGTGTTCAGGAATCTGATGGAGAGAGCACAACTTTGTACAAATGCCAATGTCGGATTGTTTTAACACAACAATAGGTTGTTATAGGTCTTAATAATAAGTTGTATAAAGTGTAAACATTAACAAAACAATACTTATTTCATATTAATGTGTGCATTATTCAATCGTAAAATGGGTTACCTTAAAAAAACACCCTCTTTACGTTAAAGAATTAAACGTTAAAGAATGGGTTACGTTTGAAGAATTACCTCTTTAAACTAAATAATCAGGCAAAGAGACTATATTATAAAACAAATTCAATACTCAAAATTAAAAATACCGTAAGATAATCATGTGATGTGGAAGTGTTTTGACAGAAAAAGTAAACATCCCACTGGGGAGGATGGGCACGGTTGTTTTGCACAAATGTAAAATTATTTAGGTCTTCATGATTTCACTTCAACGCACAATTAAAAATTTAAGCGAATAAACAATTTACCATTCTTGATGCCAACAACATTCAGAAGTACAGTATTATGGACCTCACGAGCCGACTGGATAAAACGACAATATCTTGTGATTTTGCAATTGATAGACAGATTTCCTGATCCGCCATTGAAGTGATATAGTAATCTGATTGATGGAAATGTATACCGCATACAATCAGATAACATTATTTGGTCAACATTTCGTTTTGGATTGTACACAGCAAACTATTGCTAATATCACTATTGGACTTATGTAAGATATTCCTTTGTCTGTACTACAAATTTAAAATAAGCACATGTAAAATTATCTTACCTGAAATAAAAAATTGCATTTCCTCAAAAACACTAACACTCCTATTCACCATGAAAACTTCACAAACGCCTTCACCAGAAGACTGTCTGGTCACATTGTAATGCCTTGAACTGGTCACTGGTCACACTTTCTCTCTGATGCCTTCAGGGTCAGCTGATAGTCGGGGTTGCTCGCATCAGCTGTTGTTTATCACCGAACAAATCAGCTGTTTCTAATCGATTACTAACCGTCATAAAACTGATATGGCATCCCGAACGAGCACTTGACCATTGCTATAATAAACGTTGTTTTTATGTGACGTAATTCTTCATATTTAAGATGCGATAGTCAATGAATGTCATGCTTCATCGAATAGGTTACTTTAAAATTCGACTTCATATTGCACGTGCATGCGTTTTTATACCGGGTAATTCAATAGTAATGGTGCAAACCTGAAGAGGTAGCGTTTCTAATCGCATTTAACTGACACAGGGTTAACTGATGATTAGAGAAAAGAAAAAAGCATATTTTAAGTTTTGTAAGCATTTAATTTGTTTGGTCTTGGCTGCTAGACTAGCCGTCACAGACATAATTTTAATGAAAACTACAAAAATCTGAAAATCATTTTTGTATGCTATATATATTTAAACTAAAACTATTAGTCTACTTTATTCTAGAAACATTACTATGTTATAAATTAGAATTTCTTTGAATTGTATTTCAACTACATTATGACTTTCAGGTGACACAACCTTGTAGTGTGTACTTACAAAAAGGCTTATTATGCAGTTTGCAGCAAACGGTGTCCAATTTTTCTTCAGCGAGACTTGTTCCTTTTTCCCATTCATTTACTAATCAGTTCAGCCACTATATGCCATTTACACATTCGTGTGGTAGTCATAAATTAATAAAACGGTACAAAACAGATTTTTTAAAAACACTGAATAAATATTGCACTGATTATACTCAAAACTAGTAGGCTGTATTTACACGTTTTACAGAATCCTTACTTTTTTAAGTTGTAGATCTTGATTTACAAATAGATCGGAACCAGTCCCATTAAAGAAAAAGTGGACTTCATTGGCTGCATACTGCATATTGGTAAGTAATATTGTTAAGTGTCAAGGCTTAACGTATTGTTTGTTGATTAAACTGTTTGGTCGTACAGGTCTGTATAACCTGCTTTTGTGGTTCCTGTAATTGAGATCCGATTGCACACAAGAATTATGAAAAAGAAACACGAACAACATTTTGCAGTATTTCATGGACTAATATTTTCTAAAACTTAAATTTCGACTCTTTTACTACTTTCTCACCCAACTGGTTAGCAAGAGGACAGATGTCCGGGTAGGTTTTAATAGATTATTTTTTACAAACAAGATACAGTGAGTAATACGTAAAGTTTTTTTTTAGTGATCAGAGTAGCTAAAAGAAGAAGAAGAATGAGTAGGAGGAGGAGGTGGAGGAGAGAAGAGGAGGAGGAGGAGGTGGTTGAGGTGGTGGAGAGGAGGAGGAGGAGGAGGAAGAGGGGTGGAGAGGAGGAGGAGGAGGAGGATGAGGAGGAGGAGAAGGAAAAGGAAGAGAGGAGTAGGTGGTGGAGGTGGAGGAGAAGAAGAAGAAGAAGAAGAAGAAGAAGAAGAAGAAGAAAAGAAGAAAAAGGAAGAAAAATAAGTATTCAGTTACCGTACCTCTCCTGGTCGGTGACGGGGTCGGTGTAGTTGGTCATGTAGAGGCCGACGATGTCGCGGGTTAGGCTGCCCGAGTACTGCAGGCGGAGGGTGTAGGCGCCCGGGGCCAGCGGCTGGGCGGGCAGCATCACCCAGAACTGGTTGGGCGCGTAGGCGAACGTCTCCCGGAGCGCCACCTCCGCCCCGTCCGCCTGCGGTGGGGATGGATCCGTTTTACGCGGTTCAATACATGCTATTTCCAACCCAAAACCTTTTCAGTTTCGCCAAAGTAAATAGGACCCATCGCTTTACGTGTAAATACATTTTTTCACTTTTATATGATCGATAACGAATACTTTGGCTGCAGTTCACATCCGTCCAAGGCCGCATTAAAAATATAAGAAACATTTTTTAGTGCGGCCTTGATCCGTTTTACGGTTTTACACATTATTCCCATCGTATTTGTTGATGTTTACAATTGATTTTTACGATTGAATATCAATAGTAAACAATCGATTCTAACCACCGGAACAATTGCAAACAATCTCACAACGTATAGGCCTATTAGAGAGATGGCATATTAAATTGATTTCTCAATCATCATTGTGCGCTACGTACAGTAACTTTAATTTATATATTTAAACATGAATTCATTATAAAACGTCCTAGAGTCTCTAAGTAGTTTGTGTTGCGTCAACATAAATTAAAGACAAAATGGCGATATGCTTCGGTATTTGAAGATAAGCTACCTCGGGCACTTCAATCACTCCCTAGATCTACTGGGTTTCCCCGCGTAGAGATGTTACATCGCTGTGAAGGCGACGTTTCGGACTCGCCTGAAGATGGACTTCTGTAACGAGTCCGAAACGTCGGGGCGTCGGCTTCACAGCGATATAACATCTGTACGCGAGGAAACCCAGAAGATCTCGGGAGTGATGCTTCGGTACTCTTTACTTCTATGTTGTAATTCTTAGACGTCCGTGCAGACGACACAACAAACGAAGACATTATTGAAGGATTCACATCAAGTAAAATTACGAAATCCAGTGTAAAATTACGAACGATATGAATTAATTTTTCAGTAAAACATGTTAGTTATAAGGAGTTGAACTGTGATACCTCGTCAACGTTATCATAAAATGAGTTTATTTGTCTGTTTTTTACTATTAAAGGTTTGCTTGTGTTTAGATTATATTTTTGATATGTTTTGTCGTTAGATGACATGATATAAATTGATAATTTGTTAGATTGAATACTTTATACATTTCATAAAATGCCAACCTACCCAGGAAGGTATTTTAAACCAAGTATGAATGAAAATTGGGTGAAAGATGATATCAAATCTAGGTAATACTGTATACTGAAGAACCATCGTAAACATCGACAGCTATAATGGTTATGTGATGTGGTGAACTGCAACCAACTTCTAATATCTTATTCAATCTCAATCCTATTAAGGTTCGAAATGTAAGTCTCCCAAAGCCAACCTTGGACAGGGAGGTGGCGGAGACCCTGAGCCCGTCGACGTTGACCAGGAGGTGGTCGGCGGGGGCAGCGACGTCGAGCGCGATGGTGACGGCCCCGGAGAAGCCGCCGGTGGAGAGGTCGGGCGCGACGAGGACGGAGTAGAAGGAGGGTCGGATGGTCGAGGGGAGGTGAAAGTCCGTCTCCCAGGTCCTCTGGGCGGCGGTAGTGGGCGGGGGAGCCGTGGACACCGTGGCGTCGGCGGCCTGGCCGTCACACGTAGTGCCACCTGCAATGGTGCAAGTTATAGTAGGTGAAGGTCCGTCTCCCAGGTCCTCTGGGCGGCGGTGGAGGGAGGGGGAGCCGTGGACACCGCGGCGTCGGCGGCCTGGCCGTCACACGTAGTGCTGCCTGCAATGGTGCAAGTTATAGTAGGTGAAGGTCCGTCTCCCAGGTCCTCTGGGCGGCGGTGGAGGGAGGGGGAGCCGTGGACACCGCGGCGTCGGCGGCCTGGCCGTCACACGTAGTGCTGCCTGCAATGGTGCAAGTTATAGTAGGTGGAGGTCCGTCTCCCAGGTCCTCTGGGCGGTGGTGGAGTGGCCGTCACACGTAGTGCCACCTGCAACGGTGCCAGTTATAGTAGTAGGTGGTCCATCTCCCAGGTCCTCTGGGCGGCGGTGGAGGGAGGGGGAGCCGTGGACACCGCGGCGTCGGCAGCCTGGCCGTCACACGTAGTGCTGCCTGCAATGGTGCAAGTTATAGTAGGTGAAGGTCCGTCTCCCAGGTCCTCTGGGCGGCGGTGGAGGGAGGGGGAGCCGTGGACACCGCGGCGTCGGCGGCCTGGCCGTCACACGTAGTGCTGCCTGCAATGGTGCAAGTTATAGTAGGTGGAGGTCCGTCTCCCAGGTCCTCTGGGCGGTGGTGGAGTGGCCGTCACACGTAGTGCCACCTGCAACGGTGCCAGTTATAGTAGTCCGTCTCCCAGGTCCTCTGGGCGGAGTGACCGTCACACGTAGCGCCACCTGCAACGGTGCCAGTTATAGTAGTCCGTCTCCCAGGTCCTCTGGGCGGAGTGGCAGTCACACGTAGCGCCACCTGCAACGGTGCCAGTTATAGTAGTCCGTCTCCCAGGTCCTCTGGGCGGAGTGGCCGTCACACGTAGCGCCACCTGCAACGGTGCCAGTTATAGTAGTCCGTCTCCCAGGTCCTCTGGGCGGAGTGACCGTCACACGGAGCGCCACCTGCAACGGTGCCAGTTATAGTAGTCCGTCTCTCAGGTCCTCTGGGCGGAGTGGCCGTCACACGTAGCGCCACCTGCAACGGTGCCAGTTATAGTAGTCCGTCTCCCAGGTCCTCTGGGCGGAGTGGCCGACACACGGAGCGCCACCTGCAACGGTGCCAGTTATAGTAGTCCGTCTCCCAGGTCCTCTGGGCGGAGTGGCCGTCACACGTAGCGCCACCTGCAACGGTGCCAGTTATAGTAGTCCGTCTCCCAGGTCCTCTGGGCGGAGTGGCCGTCACACGGAGCGCCACCTGCAACGGTGCCAGTTATAGTAGTCCGTCTCCCAGGTCCTCTGGGCGGAGTGGCCGTCACACGGAGCGCCACCTGCAACGGTGCCAGTTATAGTAGTCCGTCTCCCAGGTCCTCTGGGCGGAGTGGCCGACACACGTAGCGCCACCTGCAACGGTGCCAGTTATAGTAGTCCGTCTCCCAGGTCCTCTGGGCGGAGTGGCCGTCACACGGAGCGCCACCTGCAACGGTGCCAGTTATAGTAGTCCGTCTCCCAGGTCCTCTGGGCGGAGTGGCCGTCACACGTAGCGCCACCTGCAACGGTGCCAGTTATAGTAGTCCGTCTCCCAGGTCCTCTGGGCGGAGTGGCCGTCACACGTAGCGCCACCTGCAACGGTGCCAGTTATAGTAGTCCGTCTCCCAGGTCCTCTGGGCGTCGGCGGAGTGGCCGTCACACGTAGTGCCACCTGCAACGGTGAAAGTTATAGTAGACGCCGAACGTAAATGTATACCTCCAAGCAGATGCCGACCGACAAAGAATGCTTAGTTAGGGACAAAAGGCGGTTACTGCAAAGCTTTAGAGTCAAGAAAATGCCGCGAAATTCACCAACTCAAGACAAAAATATTGAAAAACCAGTTCTATTGTCGACATTGCTTTTATTTCAAAGTACAGTTATGGATGCCGGTAGCCCCAGAGGTCGCCCTTAACAAAAGCACTAAGGCGTTGTTTGTCATTAGGGGAGCAGGATGGTCCGGCTACCGTCGCGGCGTCGGACTACCTGCCTGGGGGTGTGCATTTATGTTCTACGTGTACAGTAAACTTGCTTTTCCTTCTTTCTTCTGTAAAATATAGCTATATTTTCCATCCCTTTGAAAAAAGTGTGTCGGTGTCATTATCTTCCCCCTATGACCCCATACGTTATGTAAAATCTAAGTCTACTCGTTGTAATGAGGGAGTCAATGAAACCCATAAGAATAACATTGAAAACTACAATTAAAAATTGAACGCTCTATAGGTTTGTTTATACTACTATGGTTTGGATTATTGATGGATATAACAATAGAAAACTATTCCTATGTGTATGGATCTATGCATGGATTTATATGCACAAATCCTTAAGGATATGCCTATGTGATAAATTTAAATGACTCAATAATTGTGCAAAATATTTTACGGCTATGTACCGTAGGCCTACTTAGCCATAGAAAGTAGCATAGGAGCAGGCAAGTAAATAACTAGGTGGCAAACTACTAACTCCCGTGCAAATGACGAAATGATGAATCGCTTTATGACAAGACCTCGTTTTCACTTTTACAACAGAGCAGTCTGAGTCTTAATTGATAAGATAAATATAAAGTTTTAGATGAACACAAGAGGGGTTTGATTGTCACATCCACAAACCTTTGTTTCTTTACTTTTTACGTTGGGCATCTTGACAGCTAGCCTATAAATAACTTTTTACATGTTCAGTTCCACACAAGTACTTTAAATTCTAGGTGATGCGTCTTTTCGATACCTGAAATTCCAATGAAGGAAATGTACCGTTATCATTTCCGAAGCAAACTAACCGTCATGAAATTACGAGCCTCAAAACTTAACGGCTGGTTTTTTTTTCAAGATAACCATAATATGGGTAAATGATCTATTCATATGATTTAAATCTATCCAATGGAATAATATGTTATTCAATTAAAAAAAATCAAATAACTATAAATAATTTTAAAGGATACCTCCAAAATCAGACACAACCAAGTTAAAATTGTAATTACTTTACTGCAATTCGGTTTTACTAATCACAATAAGCATGAAAGCTAAATTTTCATAAGCAGCATGAAAGTGACATTAACATAAGCATGAAAGTTACAAATCCCCCTCATCGGTTTTTGCTCGTCCGTCTCTAAATGTGCATTGCGGTAGAACACGCGCCGATCGCTTTTTGATTGGTGACTAAATGACTTTTACATAAGCAGGGATTGCAATTCGATCAGGGATGAAACCGGAATGATCCTGGCAATATCTCCAAGGTGTGTGTGATTTTAATCCAAATTGAAAAAGCTGTTTTGGTTAGGTAAAACAAACATAAGACAAATGCGGCTTAGCCATTGGTTATGTAGCCGAATGTTAATTTTTACATAACATTATGTAAGTACTTCTGGGTACTTTTAATCATAGGACGTTTCAGTACTTAACTTGTATTATGACAAATCAAGGTTAAAATCGTATTAAATATAAAAATTTCAGCATACTAAGTGGCAAATTGTTTATGCCAAGCATAAAAAGATCTGGGTATGGTCATCCTCTAATATAAAATATACAGTTTATTAATTATTGTAAGTAAAATGAATAAAAGATCCAGCTCCAAACTGGTTTTAGGAACTAATTTGAGGTTCTTTGAGTTTTTTTTATATAAAAATATGTTTCTACATGAATGCAAGGTAAATTTCATATTACCAACAAAATATAACTTCATAAGCTACTTTACGTCAAACTACAATCATGAAAGATTCAATTAAAAAATAAGTTTAAATAAAAGCTTTGGCATGTGGTATAGTTTCAATGATTAGGCTGCAAGGGAAAATAATTTGGAATAAGAACGAAAAAAATGTCAAATGGTTTATTATAAGAGAAAGGGGTTTCAGAGAATATAAGAAAATCACTAAATTGCCTCCATCTTGAAACGGTATAGATATTTCAGTTTTGTTTTCACCATCATGTTTTTAACGAGACCTTGAAATTGATTTAACTTTTGTTATAGATTGACAGAGAGGATTTCAAGATTCAACGCGAGGACCTCCATTTTTACTTTCTCCCCCCTGTACATAGAATATGGAGAAAGTATTGTTTTCGTCAAAAATTTCGAATTTGAGTTGTTATTGGAAATATTCGTATTAGTGCTCTCTGAATAAAAAAACGATATCTCCGTTAATTGCTAACAGATTTTGATAAAATTTGGCATGTATGTGTGGGATGATTAATTGTTCATTTTTTATTTTATTATATAAGTTTTCTGGTTTTAAATGACTTTAAGGGAGGAAGTATGTGTCAGTTTCTTAATACAGTTTATTTTAACACCGCATTCCCCCTTAAGTGGACAGTTCGCCATCAGGACTTGCAGTATGACGCTCAGATTGGTCTAACGTACATCTTTGCCAATTTTCTGCCTTCCGAAAATTTTCCCTCTATCCCCATTTTTGTCCAGTTTGACTGGGCTATATGTGACATGTTTTTTTCAATTATTATGAAAGAAGTAAAGCTCTTTATTTTATTGCAGTGACAGGGGGTATATGCATGAGTGTATAGTACACTTCATGTAAAATCTATACTATTATAAAGAAGAGGTGGTTTCTGTATGTTTGTGTGTATGTATGTGTGTATAAGGCAAGTGAACTCGAAAAGTACTGAACCGACTGGGTTGAAATTTCACAGCACAGAGGTAGATTTTGAACCTGGGAAACATATAGGCATATTCACTTCCTTAAAATCCCCTCGGGCTACGCCCCGTAAACGTCCTTAGCTCCAATGTTTACATTTTCAAAGGATGTAAACATTCAAATACCGAAATTTAAACAGCTTTGAATACTATAATTTGACAGTTCGAAGAGCAGAAGTAAGATAAGCTGTAATTTTTATCGTGAGCGAAGCCACGGGCAACTGCTAGTATACAATACAATTAACTAGCCTGAACATTACTTCATGTTTGAATTTAAACTTATTTGACTAACATCATTAAATAATGATACGCACCACAAGCTATCAGTAGCAGTAAGAAATCTAAATATAGATCCATTTCCTTTCCGGTTTCTACAGATCTAGTTCAAAAAATCGGCTCGTACAATGTGAATCAATGTAGTGTCTATATCTTTCGGTTTTCAATTTTACGTCAATTAAGTAATTTTATAGTCTGGAAAACGCATTAGGGACTATTAACGTATATTAGTAACAGTTATCGTCAATAAAAAATATACTCCCACAAGTTGTGATCTGAGAGCATTAGTGCCGATGGCGACAGGTGTACGATAGCAGTTCCTTTATTGCACTTTTGAAGGCGTGCGAGTTACTTTTCTCGGTTTCCTTTTGTTCAGTGATTAAAAATGACCCCATCGAGGATAAATGTAATTTATTGTTTGCTTAAATAGCTATTCCCGCTATGAACTATCGCATGTTTTGTCGTAGGCTGAATGCCTCACTTCAATGATTTTGGTCTTAAAACTTCATTAGGTATGAGCTAAAATGCGACAACAAACTTTTGGCAGTCAAATCACATCTGCAGAATTTTCAGTACACGATGTATCAAGTTAGTGAATTTCACCTCATTTTGTATGCGATTCGTTATTTTTCATTAGTGATGGTTACTTAAGTTTAAACAAAAATAGTGTTATTTTAGATCCTTGTTGTCAAACTTCACCTCGTGTAGGCCTACTCTGTTGTGTAAAAGGTTGTCATGCTCTTAAACTATTACATTTATAACAAATAAACATAGACACAAACTAAACATAACTTTAAAATACTAACTGCTACGGGCGGCCAGGAGTTGAATTATTCTTTATTATAGATTAACATGGATAGATCATAATATTAATCATACCATAAAAAATTTAACAAAGGAGTGTATTGTTTGAAAAGATTAAAATTCAATATCAGTGAAGAGGTTTTGATTCAATTTTATTATGCTTAAATCTATAAATTTATAGTCGATTTTCAATTAACTATTGGTTTCAGGTTTTATTTTATGCCGGAAATAATTATATTAACTAATAATTTATATTTGACAAAGACATTTCGGTGAGCTCACTCGAGTATACCATTTGCTTAGAGTTGATGGTGAAAGTTAATGTGAATTGTTGGTGAGTAATGGTCTAAAAATGAAAATTTAGTAGTTGTATTAAGGCGCTTGATCAACTTGATTAGGCCTAAATATAAACTTTGTAAGGTTTCATGAAACAACTTTAATTGTGTGTACCTATGAGGTGCTACCCGCGTAAGTTATGTAAACAAATATGCAATATAATTACAATAAACATTTCTTCTGACAATTCTTTTGGTATTTAGTGATGTTCTGTGGTTGTAGTAAGGATACTCCGCAAACCTGAAATATCTATAATATAACTTAGGCCTAAATCACATTGTTTAATATGTAATGTTAAAGCTAATTTTTTAAATTTTATTTCATCTTATATTCAACAATAATCATGCCGCCAATTCGAAGGCATTAACGCTCACTTCACGAGTATCAACGTAACGTCAACAGAACGGTGCTTGAACAAAATAATGTTTATATTATGTTCATGAGCTCGTTTTATGTAAGAGGGCTCTCAGTGTGCCTGTAAAGGCTAAGCCCTTTACTATCAGGCCTTTGGATAAACAATGTAATCATGTATTTCCTGTGGAGAAAAAATAGGCTGGAGCGGTAACGAGAATATAGCGACATCTTGGAAGACAAATAATTCTTCTAGATCTAGATGCAATGGCTGTTGAACGGAAGTACGGTGAACCCTCTTTGTTTATTACAACGACATGTAGACTTAATCCGAAATAAATGGGTGGAGATGGTTCAAAACCTAGAGCCTCGAGAGTTGTCTCGAGGCTCGAACATTTTTTTTAAATAAGCGGGGTCTTTTACAGCAAATCCAAAGAGCTGATGTCAAGTATTGTGAAAGAGAACATTCTTGGAATAACACTAGCTCTCATTTAAACTATTGAATTCCAGAAAGGATGATTGTCACATGCTCATATATAATCTAGACCATATGAGAAAGACAGAATTCAGGATGCCGATGAAATTGATCCAGTTGTCCATATCTATCTCCTTGACAAAGCCTAGTCACCCTTTGTTTTATGACAAGGGGAAGAATCACATGATTCATGGCCCATGCGGCATTTAAAATCCTCATTCACCATTTATGAGAGATGGGAAATGCTCTGAGAGTTTTACTAAGGATTTCACTCGATTTGAACGGGTAACTATGCAGTCTAAAAAAGGCGACTCAACAATGAAACCGTTCATGTCAGGAGTAAAATCGTAGATGATCGATATGTGGTGAATATAAAATTGTTATCTCCTGGCTAATTTGATTCCCTCATAAATAGTCAGTATTTTGCAAAAGTTAGAGTTTACCTTCCCCAGCCACTAGCCAGTACTATCCCACGGACAACTAACAGTAGCCTATGAGGAGAGGGGCTAAGAATGTTCGTAGAAACACTAAGGATTAAGGCATCTCCTGAAAGATGACAGAGTATTCACAAAAAATATCTACTATATATTTTTGTCAAATACCACTCAATGGAAACATCGTACAGCCCAAACTACTTGACCTAGAACCTTGAAACTTTGCATGTATGCTCCTCTTAGGGCGTAGACATCCGCTAAGAACGGATTTTACAAAATTCGTAGTATAAAGGGGTTTTTGGCGAGGCCGAAGTTTTCAAAATTTCCTATTTAAAAGTATGTTGGACGATTTTTGTTTACATTTTTAATGTTCATAAAACAATCACCTGGTAGTTAGCTTCGGAATTGTATACGTTGATACAGATGATAATAAATTGATTTCTTTGATCATGGCTTCATTGATTTTTGTTGATTTGTTTCAAGGATATAATTATGTACTATATAAAAGTTACATTTAGTTTAGATAAAATCCACCATTAATTAGTTAAGTGGCACCATCTATATTTCGGTAGCGGGAGTTACGCAGTTTTAAACGTGAAGAGCATACTGCCTTTTGTGG
Organism: Flexamia atlantica; assembly: GCA_035578135.1. Lineage (NCBI taxonomy): Eukaryota > Metazoa > Arthropoda > Insecta > Hemiptera > Cicadellidae > Flexamia > Flexamia atlantica. The sequence goes on from JAQJVK010000027.1 coordinate 5,561,475, forward strand.
CTGAGACTAAATCCCGGTAAGATGGAAAGAGAAAAGAACAGTGGTTTTTCAGTCACAAATAGAATGTGCTGAAATGATATGATTCTTTGATCTACTTATTTTAAAATTTATAAATTATACAAATCCCTGATTGTAAGTTATATTTATACTATCTTTTTTACTGTATTTTTGTCAAATACCACTGACCTATCCTATGTACAGCCAAAACTACTTAACCTAGAACCTTGAAAATTTGCATGGACGTTCCTTACAGAGTGTTGACATTCACCAAGAACGAATTTTTTTAATTCGAGGTTTTAGAGGTTTTTCGTGGAGCTGAAGCTTTGAAAATGCCCCATGTTAATGTAATGGATGATCTTTTGTTTAAATTTCAAATTTTATTCAATCAAGCATATTAGCTTCACAAACGGATACGTTGTTACAGCTAATTTATAATTTGATTCCTTTTATCATGGTTTTATGTTGTTTTGACGATTTTGTTAGGTTATTCGTACTATATAAAAGTTACATTTGGTTAAGTTTCGTACCTTATACGTTTAATCATAAGCTCATTATGTGGTACCATCTTTTTAGGCAGCGGGAGCTATAGTTATTTCCTTAGGCCGGCCTTTATGTTTTTAATTACAATCATGCCAGTTACAATAATTTGGCAATATTCCTTTTTCATCTAATTCGGCGGTGTCCCGGCTTTTCATGGAAAAATAAATGCTGCAATCAGTGGTTGATCTTAAACTTTTGCTACCCGTCCATATTTTAAGTTAAAAACTAAGTGAATCGAGTTTGAAATACTGCCCACGGATAAAACCATAACTGTTTCGAACATTCAGCCCTTTACTGTACTTAATTGATGCCCTACTAGGCAATCCAGGGACGTAATGGTAAGTCTACAAGGAAGTACCTTAAAATCGACACATTTGGTGTTAAAATCGGTTCGGCCGTTTTCGAGTTATAACGGTGAAAAGAAAACCTTCACTATCTACTGTGGTATCCTACATCCTACTGTGATATCTACATTTTATCCTACATTCCGCCATAAAACAAACATATCTCTACATGACATATTCCTTGATATAAATATTTTCTATTCAGTCCTCTAGATTCTTCATATCAAGGTTAGACGATAATTTTTATCGTGAGCGAAGCCACGGGTTCTGCTAGTTATCTACAAAACTCTTTTGTAAAACATTTCAATATTACTTGAAGTGACTTCAAAGTTTAACCATATCATTAATAAAATAGTTCTAGAATACTGCACCATGATTATCTTCATTTAGAAATCAATAAAGAAAAATTGCTCGATTTCGAGCAACTGGTTTACGAGTAAGTAATACTACTTTTATCTCACTGCGCAAAGTCCGGTCTAATTGGGAATAATTCCACGTATTTTTGTTAATATTTGTTTGTTGATAATGTATTTAAAATAACTCAGGATTTGAATTTAAATTTGAAACTTTAAATATCTTTCATGCATAGGATTCGAAAAATTTGTTTATACAGTATACTAAATTATTATTCTATAGCTCTGATGGTCACTGGTGGTGGAGGAGTGAGTGCGTTGTTTAGAAATTAGCGTCGTTTAGGCGATCAATCATATATGATTACTTGTTTCAGTAAAGGCTCATTTACACTTTGACAGTTTGTGCTGCAAGCTCATATACTATCAATCCAAGCAAGGCTACAAGCTACAATGCAAACTATTTCAATTTTCACGAACTGTCACGGATCTTGCAAAGCTTGCCACAAGTCTGAAAAAGAAGCAACATTCTTACTGTTAGAGGTGAGAGTCAATATTTCAGTTTTTTTTCCACGAAAGCCATCTTTTAGCAAGATATTACAGCGCATATTTTTCAGTGGTGATTGGCCCTAAAACATATATTTTATCAGTTTGTTTGGAGAAACACGATTTTGGGGATCCACTTTTTCGCCTAATACGGCTAAACAGACCTATAGTTATAAAGTCTATAATGTTCCATATTAATGTGCCATAACTTAATATTAAATGAATGTAAGCAGAGTGAAGTTGAATCGAAATCTCTTCACTGGTTTTAATCTTTTCAAACAATATACTCCTTTGTTAACATATTTTTACGATATCATTAATGTATATCTAATATAAATCTTAATGTAAATCTATCCATGTTAATTTATAATCAAGAATAATTCATAAAAACTTTAAAGGTTCTGAGTGTTAACTTACGTTTGACTTGTTTGAATATAGATAAACTGAATATCTTGGGGCTTGTTCATATTTAATTTTACACCAGTTCGGACAGTTTGGTAATGTACGGCCGGCCGGTAACCCCCTGCGTCTCTGTGATTTTAAAAATGTTTTTAAATGTGTTCGAATGTAAAGTTAATGTTTGTGGACTGTTTTAACGTTGTGGCAGTCATCTTGATGAAGATATATTGTATTTATGGCTTTAACATGACCTATGAATAAAAGGGAACCAAAATATGGATTACAAGAATTGTTGACGGCATTTGGTGAGTAACTTGATATTTTTGGTCAAAACGATTCTGGAGGCACCATGATGTTTAATTTTAGCCCAGCATGGCACGAATCTTGTATTTGTCCACTGACTTTATTTAATTTTGCTATAATGTTTTCTAAATTATTTGAATATATTTTAATACCAACATTATAAAAAAATCAACAATTTCTGCATCACTTTTAGAGATGTTGGCTGGTAGAACATTTATATATATATATTGTAAAGGGGAAGTCTTAAAGAGGATCCTTAATTTAATAAAATAAAATAAATTAAATCACATATCTCTCCCACATTTTTGTGATATCTACTTACTGACGCAGAATGGAGGGTAGAAGAAGTAGACGCAGAAGGCGACCACAATGATGACGAGGACAACAGAGGGCCAGACGCAGCGCGAACACACCCCCATGGCTGGCGGGTTGGCGGCAACTGAGCGCGACTCCCGCCATCACACCCGCGCAGTCGACCACTTATCGCGTCAACGAGGGGATCAAGGGATTAGCCTTAATTTTGGCCATATGAGAAATTAATTGCGTGATGAGTAAGGCGTTTATATGTATTTGTGTAAATGAGTTTAAGTGTAAATGTATTTAATTTAACCTAAGTAATTTTGATTAGAATTTGGACAAAATGTAATTTAGTTAGAGTTTTTTTGTTTCATAAAAGTCAACCGACTTTTATTACAGGTTTAAAAAAATATAATTGTATACTTCATTTCGAGGACTTAAAGTAACGTTTTAGGTCAAGTTAACTTGATTTAAAGCGATAGTAATCGTAAAACTAACTTGACCATGCTAAAGTGATGGTCGTACAAGGTCAAATTTATGACCGAGGCTGTTAGCCGAGGTCGAAAAATGACCGAGTACCGCAAAACAGCAGCTTTAGACCCGTGTGATGACGTATATTTTTCGTTATATCACTCAATACAACACGCCAACTACTTAAGAAAACCAAAGTGTAACGACTTGTTTACCTCATAAATACAACTGGATAGCTCGCTCCCCGTAAGGCTCGTGTCGTGATTTCCGAGCCAACACAGCTGTGCGTTGGGGTTGCAGCCGGGCCGAATTGAAGGGGCGTTGGGGGAAATGCGTGAAACTGATTGTTAACCGTATTGAAACCGCACGGATTTGGGAGCAGTTTTACGGGTAAAGATTGCTTTAATAGATGTATTGCTATAACTATTAAGTAATTACAATTAATATTTAACTAGACGGTCAGTACAAGTTGGTCGGAAAAAGATGCATTCCCCCATCGCCCCTGCAAAATCTTAAACGCAACCACTGCCGGGGCTCGCATCGCGGGGCCTGGGTTACCAAACCAGTGTACTTATTTACATCGATGGTTTACGTTTAAATATACCTCACAGAGATGCCTCAATCTTGTTCTTGCTATGTGAAACAATCAACTGATTATCTGTTTAATTTGTATTAGGTAAGACTAAGACTGACAACAATGAACAACTATCGATGTGTCGAACGCGTGCAATAATCGATTGGTGAAATGAGCGAGTTTCACAAATTGATCAAACCGACAACAATGCAACAATGAATTGCAAGTGATGATAATAACCGATAACCACTCTCGATGCAATCGATAGCTCACCATCGACGCTGACGTACACACGTTTGCAGTTTTAGTACATAATAAACGAAATGCTGACGTCATCGTCATTAGCCGATTCTTTTCTCCCTAGGGCGAAAAATAGCTTCTTTAGACCCGCAACACATAAAACGAGAACTGCAGTTTTCGCAGTGGTTGTAAAAAAGATTGTTTAGACAAATAACCAAATAAAAAAAATGTTAAAATAAAAAAATTTCGAAACGGAAAACTGAAATGATCAAAATGATTTAAATGGATAATTTAAACTGATTACTTTGTATTTGATTTTTATTCATGAAAAAGGAAAGCCTATAAAGAAGCCTATAAAGAACGTTTTATATTAAAAATTAAGTTATCCATAGTGCAGACGCAGACGTGTCTATGATCACTATGAATGTTTGATGTAAATGTGATGAAATGTGTTATGTGTGTGTTGATGTAAGGCCTGGATATTTGTTAAAACATTTAATGGATTCCTCAATGTTAATCACTTGTTAAAACACATATTTTACGATGTTTATATTTACATTCATTTCAATTCACGATTTTATTCTGGTTATTATTTAACATAATTTTTTTACTTGTAAAAAATAATTTTTGTGAAACATTTTTTTTGCTAAAGTGATTTATTACTTTAAAAAATATAGATGATACTATTATTTATTAGCCTTTGAGTAGGAGTAGTGCATTTCTGTTTAGTCAAATTGGAAGTGTGTACAGATAACTATACTCAATGATCAATTAAATATTTGAATATAAGTTCCAGTAAATTTTAGGATTAATGCAGAGCTGATACCTATCAGCTGTTTACCTATCAGTACAGTTATCATGGGACATAGCTATTCTATTACCTTTGCAGAGTGTATTTGTTACTAAATCTGATGACAAGATCATCAGCTGATTACTATTTAATATGGGTAGTACAAGCTTATTTGTCATTTGAAACACATGGTTTATGAGGGAAAATTCCAAAGTGAAAGGTGAATGTGGAATTGAGTATCTATAGTTGTTAGTTAATTTTTAAAACAAACAGTTTTCTTTAAATCCTGTAAGGGGTAGCACTATTCAATGGTCGTGATTATGTAAGTATATTAATGGGTAATTAACGTTGAATAGTATGATTTGATAATATTTTAATTTATTAGCTAAGTTTTGTATTCGTAATCAAATTCTTTCATACGCATTTGACAATATTTGCCTTTAGTACAATCCTGTTGTAGCATATTCTTGAATTTAATTCTTGTTTTCAGAGTCTTAATTTCTTAGTATATTTACCAGTTTACCAGTTACATTTATGCATGATTTTTTGGTCAAGTTCCAGAAAACTTTATGATTAATGCAGAGCTGATACCCATGAATTGAATACATTAGAAGTAAGCTAAACTTTTATTAGATTTAGTTGACATAATTAACCATTTGTTATAGCTTGTTTAATTAGGAGAACTTGACCTACCACATTCAATATGGCTATTGAAATTAAAATAATTCTTTTAAATTAAAACAATATTTGTATTTAAATTTTAATATTCATTCGTCTGATTGGCTATTGATGGGCGTACATCACAAAAGAACATAAGTAATATAAACTTATTCTCACGAAGTTACATAGTCATTTTATTGTACAGTATTCAAATATTATTTATTTTATCATTGTTATTTATTTGAAAAGTTTATATAATTTTTATATACTCTTTTTTTGAATATTTATCATATATTTTGTATTGAGGATTGCATGTTGAACACACCTAGTCAGAACAAATGTACATCTACTTAACTTAGCAATAATTAATCTAGTCATTTATATTAATACTCTCACCACAAAAGTTAATCATTTCGCACGTTATTTATTTTTGTTATTAGTTCGTTTTATTGAAGTTAATATATAAATAGTTGATCAGTGAATAATTGTGAAGTGAAGATCTCCAAGATAGACTTTATAATTTTTTTGAACTGCTTCAATGTAATTGGTATTGTATACTGTATTTGAGCATGCGAATAAATAAATAAATAACTCTATGAGACACTTATTAAGGAACAAATTTTGATTCCTTCAGTTTACTTGTGTTTTGAGAAGGCATCCATGGTTAAATTGACAATTTTAATGTATCAAACTTATGCTGGAAAACTCAAATGTTGATTTGTGTGTTGAGTGTTTGCATTTACTGCTGTGGTAGTGCACGAAGCTTCAAGTTATTTACAGTGTTTTAAAGTCAAAGACATCTCTTTGTTTGAAATTCATTGTCGGTAATGGGGAGTTTATGTTCCGATTGTGATTTTTGCGTACATTTGCCATAATATTTTTTGCTAATCCATGATGGCAAATGTCCGCAAAAAAAATCAAAACACAAAGTTGTCTGTCAGGCAACTCGCAGCACTACTTAAAACTCCAACTACCTAACACCTGATCCCAGCAAAGCCTATTGCAACTAGCCTTAACATACTACACTGATCCTACAAATTAATTAATTTTTAGGGTCAAATAAAGAAAGTCTACTTGAAGTGTTTAGAGTCCTTTTTCAGCATATCTGCAATACTGGCTGGTCATGGTTGATGCATCTCTACACTTTGAAGCTGCTTGAAAACCTTTCTTCCTTCACACAACTGTGAACATTGTACCCATCCATGGCCTCAGTTACCTCATGTTTTGCATTCTGCACAACAAGTTGCTTTCATAGCTACAGAAGCTGAGGACTTTCCCAAGAGACAAACTCTGTATTAACCCTCGAGCGGGCGCACGCGGAGTTTTCCTCCGCACGTGTTTTTTATGTTAAAATAAACAGACATAATGGGTGTCGGCGGTCATGTCCAGCTCCGTACTTTATGCCCCTCATTCCAGGAATGTCCTAAAGCTATTTATACCCCCACCCCCCCTTGGTACCTCGTTATATGCAATTCAGAGATGCAGTCTCAGTTTGCGGAACGCCCTCTCCCGTTACACAGACACTGATACCTATTTTTAAAATTCATAATAGCAATGGATTTGTAATTATTATTAATTTTTTGGACTTTTCCATTTGCTTTCGAAAAAGAGAAGTGAAAGGAAAAGTCCAAAAATGTAAATAATAATTAATACGTATTTTATACTAGAAAGTTACTTACTGTTTAGTTGAAATATTACACCTATTAAGTTGATCAATTAATTGAATCGATGATGAAATGTGATTCCTAATGACGTTTGTCAACATTTAAATACAATATTTCGTTATAAAACAAGTAAAATGGGTTAAATTTGTGCAATCTAGTGTTGTGGAATAAAACTCCACATGCGCCTGCTCGCGTTTCAACGGTGAAGCGCCCGCTTAAGGGTTAAACCTTATTTTCAAAGGTATATTTTTGACCTTATACAACTGAGATAAAAACTAGGGATCTACTCTGTCTTTTGTCAATACAATTTTATTGAGGTTCCCCCCCCAAAAAACCCTTCACATTGAAAAATCTAAATTTCTAGAAAATGACTTTACAATCTAGTTTTAAATTTTATATTTTAAATCTTTGGGTACCTTTAGGCCTAACAAGTGACACTCCCTATTTAACTTAAAAAAAATAACAGGTTCAAAATGATAAGCCATAGCACTTACCTTAAAAGCTGAGGGTCACCAGTTACATTTGTTACCAGGTTTGACAGAGATCAGTTATAATTTATCATTAGGTTTTGAATTAACAGTACAAGGTTGCTGTACTAACAAGACATGGGGTTGGACCTCCTCTGATCAAAAGGGACTGCTGACAAGGAAAAAAGGAACTTTTTAGGCTACTTTGTATATTTTCAAGGTGAAGGAACTAAGTGTGCTTATAATTTGAGTAAAAGAATGAAAATATATCAATCTGTTGTGCAGAAATGCACGAGTACAGGAGAGAAATATTCTGAAGTTTGGATTTAAGTTTCTTCACTTTAATTTTTTAAAGTTTCACAGATTTATGTTGTATAAAAAGTGTACTGAAAGTGATTTAATGATGTTCATTCTCTCAAGAGCTCTTCTCTCTGAATAAAGTTTTTGCAATAGAAAATGTTTCAGTGACTCTCAGGCAATTTCTGGTAAAGTCTAGTTTTTTAAATGTTAAGGTAAGCAGGGTAAAAAATAAAAATAAATATAAAATTTAAGTTTATTTATTATATATAAATCTAAATATAGTGATTGTTGCAAAATACAATGCATAACTATTTCTGAACACTAAGACTAGCACAACCCACCATTCATTTCAACTTCCAGGCATGGTAACTTAAACTCAATGACTAATGTTATTTAAGGTCAAGTTTCATTTAAAATATACAGCTATACCTTTGAAAGTAGTTAAAATATCCCATTTAGTTATTTGTTATAAAGGTGTTTTAGATTTAGGTCAATAAACATGATTCCAAATATTGCATGGAATAAAAAATTGAATAGTTTGAAAAAAAATTTCATTAGATGAACAGTCAAAATTAATTAAATATTCTTTTTTGGTGATATTCCATGTGTTTTATCAATGGAACTCTGTTATCAAACAAACACATTTGCCAACTAGCATGAACATTCAAGAAAAACATTACAAAGGCAATTAAGTTTGATTCTAATTTACTTAAATCTTGTGGACTTCTCAATAAAACAATGTCATATTGCTTGCTTGATCACTTTCTTTTTACCAACATCTTTAACTTTCATTCCTTAATAGTATCTAAAAATATTTACAAAGTGCAGTTTATAACTACAACTATATTTTCATTGATCAAAATCATGTTATATAGACAATATAAGCTCTGTGAATTGTTACAATATGTTTTAAATCTCATATTTACATTTTCTAATTTAAAATTACATTTATAGTTTTACATAACAATATTTGTACATTAAGGAAAACCACACTATTCTAAATAAATTTAGAATCGATTTTGGCAGAGATTTTGATATTCAAATAAAAAAATAGGAAAAATTTAAATTAAAAGTAAATATAAATTAGATTTGAATGCATTGAAATAACGTAAAAACAGCTTATAAACACTAAAATTTTAAATCAAACGTATCGTAATAGGTAAAAATTAATACTGTGTAGCTACAAAGAGTAAAATTAATAGTGAATTACAATCACAAATTGGATAAAAATATGCAATAACATTTTGTTTTTTCTTCTCTTTCAAGAGGAAATCAAAATCGTCACCAATAAATAATTATTAAAAGCTGTTAACTCTCTTGGCTCATCAAACTAAAAGACTCAGTTAACATCGTCTCTCATATATACAGTTAAAGGCTATACATTAATATTTGTATATGTTGATTTGTCCTTGCCTTAAAATTTGCACCATTTAAAGTATTGGGATAGTAACTTGAGAACACTACCAGCAAAGTTAAATGTGAATAAGTAACAATATACATTGTAAAAGTATAGTAGTTATAATATTAGCTAGCACCTAATATCTTCTATAATAAAGTCTATCCTAGAGCAGCTCAGCTTCCTTGTACTATAGTTTTGATGATGGCTCACAGTTTTCTGAGTTGACTTTCTAAGTTTAAAGGCACCAAACGGAGGTGGAACTTGATTTTCCTTCCTACGACTGAAAATCAAAGTTTCAAATCAGTTAAAAAAGTAAATAAACACACAAACATACAAATACATAACAAACAAAAACACAAAAACATACAATATAAAATAAACATACAAATACAACATAAGAAATTGCTAAGGTTATAGCGTGAACGATTATTTTGTTCTCAAAATCTAGTAATTAATAGACAATGTCTTGCAAATCAAGCCTACAAAGTATATTAAACCAATTCTGAATGAGAAATCAAATAAGTTATAAAAATAAATTTAATCCTCAAACATGTTATCATTCAAAACACAAAGATATGAGATTGTTTTTTTTTCATAAATTTCTGTAATTACGAACATATATAGTTTTTTTTAAGTTTAGAATGTCCTTGGTTTAAATTCCCTTGTTCTAAATATCCCTCATTTTATTACATGAAACATAAATATTAAAGAGGTGATAATATTAAATATTTCCATGTATAAAACAATAATATACATTAATATTCTTATCATTAAACAAACTAATATTACATAATACACTGTGGATAATTTATTTTGCATCCAAAAATCCTTTGAAAAGAGTAATACTAATTCTGAAAATTTCCAAAAATCTCATCTGAGCCATATCAATTTAAAGAATGATAAAACCAACTTTCCCCAAAGATAAATATAACATTTGTATGATTTTTCCTTAAGATTAATACTGCCAATAAACAAAACATTGTATTAACACGTTTGCGGCGGCATGGGAGCAATCGCTCCCATGCACAACCCTTAAGCTATCCTGGTGGGAACGATTGCTCCCAAGCTGCAACAAGTTACAATATGATTTATTTCCAAACCAGGATCTGAGCTTGAAATCTCCTGCTAAATTATATATTGTATTCTGTGCACTGGACAGTGCTGTTCCGATGATAGGGATGACAGTTACACTGACTGTCACAGCACCAGGATGGCGGCAAGGAACACAGAAAATCGTGCAGCCGCCGACGTATTAAGTAAAATAATAACTTTCAGTGGTAAACTATTATATGTTTATTTTGGCTAAATCAGCATCAGTAACGTAATATGAAATACTGTATATGGAATAAAAGCCTAAAATTTTTACCAAAAAGATACATTAAAATATTCAGAGTGTTTTTATACATGTACACCATTAAAATTTTGATCCGTAGTTCAAGCTAATGGTCTTTTAAACCGTAAATAGTATTCATAAAAAGCAAAATTCTTAGGTTTTTTTAATAGTATAAGGGAATACATATCAACTCAATGTGCACTTGTATTTTTAGGATGAGCTTCTTATGATGATAAAATTCAAATCAGTCTCTGGCAATGATTTTCTAAATTGATTTTTATGATCATAGTCGTTCAATAATAGATTTTACACACTGTTGTTGTTTTGGAGGTTCAGAGGGGCTACTTTCCTTCAATCATTAGAATGGCATAGTGAGGAATCTTGCACTAATTATTTAAGGGACAAAAAATGATCGTCTAAGTATTTGTACAAAATACTAGTGACCAATTTTGTTTATTTTCATAGTTTTTGAGTTAGGAGAGAGAGAACTGAAAAATTTCAAGACCATTTTTATTTTACTGAAAAAGCCAATATGAAACTTACGCATTTTGTAGCTGCTTTAGCCTTGTTCCGATAGAAAAAAACCTATGAAATTCCAGCTAAAAAGCTAAGGTATATTTATTCTGACTATTTATTTATTCTGGTATATATATTTAATAACTGCCAACTTTATGATCGACTGTCTCAATAAAATCTCATTAAATATCAGGTCTTTTGTGCCTCGTTACGTTTAGCCGGTCCAAATATTCAATCGGCTAAGTTGAATTAAAATGGTGTAAATTTAATAGTCATTCCTTAGACACCCAGTATATAAGAGTATCTAAAAAAATAAAAGAAATCCATCTTGCTAAGTTTGTGTAAAAGGGATAAAGTAAAATATAAAATTATTACCTTTATCACTTTGTCCAAAAGATTTCTATCAATTAGTTGATATTCTTTCCCTGAGCGTGGTTTTGTAGTTAAAGCCATTGCTTTACCATTTCTGAAAATAAAATAACACACATAAAAAAAATCATTTTCTTGTACGAATATAAAATCCAATGTATATCATTTGTTCTTCATGCATCACCAAAAGTATATCCAACTGCCATAAAACTTTGGGAAATTGTTCAATAAATTTTTGCCTGGGAATTTTTTTATCCGATTCTGGTTCTTGAACGTCCTTGGAGCTTCATACCTTAGGCTTTAAGAGATTCAATGATTAATCTCAAAGAAGGATATAAATAAAAAAACTGAAGAGGGAACCGCTGTTTCCAACTATTACAGCTAAAGACACAAATGCCAATGTAGTCACCCTCTTATGAAGCCACCTCGGGACTGAGACACCAGTCAATAATGATTTCTCCAGTTAAACCGACATGCCCTTTAGCCTGTTACATTGCAGCTGTCAATAGATGTTATCGGGCTGATTAATATATACTTTAATTTAGCAAATATTTTATGGTTCTGTGGTGATTTGCCTGCAATATTCCCTATCAAATATCCAATATTTCCAGTCAATCAATCACAGCCGGTTACTTCCAATGCAATGATAGGAATAGGATGGTTATTTCATTTATAACCATCCTAAATCCTGATGCTGATTTAGTCACATCAGCTGGAGTGGGGTCTGGTTGAAGCGGATAATGGTTGAAAGGTGGGCGACAGAATAATTCTGAGGGCTTTAAAATGTTTATAATTTAGATTCTTTTTTAAACCATCCAAAAAAATGATTATGTATCTTTGAGGAAAGCGAAATAGAGTTGATCCTCCTCGTTAATCCACACTTGATAGTCCCCCACACTTGGTAATCCATCAGAGTGCTAATAAATTAATCGCCGTCGAACAGTACTGAATTTTGATTTGTGTTGTGACAGGAGTTTTGCGTCTTTCCAATTGTGGTTTACCGATCTTTATTTCATTCAGTTCAGTAGTGAGTACACTCTACACATTCAAATAAATTACCCATTCATTGATAGTTACCTTAAATCTTCAGGGGGGTCCAGAGAACTGTAGGAAGAGTAGGAGAGGGTCTCAATGTAATCTGAGATATCGGACGTTGCACTACTGGTACTCCTAGAGTCGTGTAAGTACGTTGTGGTCCTCATTGGACTCAAGTAATCTAGGAAAAAATTCAATGATTATTAATTCAGTATTATATTGCTTGGTTAAGTCATAACATTCATTCATTCAGGGCTTATTCATTTGGATATATATCCTGGTGAAGTATGCTCAAATACAGTTCTAACAGGGGTATAATAGAGTCTTTCGTTCATATTATGTTGCATTGATAAGGAGGTAACTGCTAAAAACTTTACCAACTAAAAAACCAAAAGGCAAAATGTCCTAACGATGCACCATTACTAATTTTCTACAGACAACATCCGGAAAATGTGCCGCTATGGATGGTGGGATAGCCACACCAGTGCATTGAAAGGTATAATTTACGTAAAAATTAACATAATACCATTTTAAAAATTATAAAAATTAACATTATAACATTTTACAATAAGTTATAGAAATCAGATCAAAATTGTTTGTGTGATTACAACTGTTCAGGCATAAAAATGCCATTTTCATCATGCTGTCCGGAAAACAGCCTTTTTTAGTTCTCTAAATCGTACTGGGTACGCAATATGATCTTTTTGGATCACTTCGAATAGGAGTACTGAAAAAACATATGGTAAATTTTGCCGAACTCTAATGTCAAAATTAGTTTACGTTAAGTTTGAAAGATTGACCGATTTCTTAACTCTGTGTGTTGTGTTTGTAAACAACTAACAGATGTGTAAATGACGATGACTATTTTGGATAACCTCAAAATTATGTAGACTAATTAGACTCATTTTTAATGATTAAATGGTTATTTGTACATAATGATGAAAATAGTTGTTCATCACACGGAGCAAAAGTGTCTCCTTGGTACTCGATCGCATTTCCAAGCTCGGCTGCGCCTCGCCAGTAAATTACAATCTCGTACCAAAAAGAGCCACTTTCGCTCCTAGTGATGAAAACTACTATTTCAGGCATATAATATCCGCTAAACAGCTTTGTCAAAGCTTCAAAATGAAAACACATCAACACAAGACATGCACATTTCACAAAAATATTATAAAAACAGGTCTGTTTGTCTGACATTTCTGCGCCCAAGCAAGTATCAGACATATGTCATTCCATGCGTAGTGTCGGCTTTAACCTGTTTAACTTTGCCCTCTTGGCCTGCTTCCCTCTTCTTATTTAAAATATAGTTGAATATAAAATTTGACTAAAACTAAATCATTTATCATGTGGAATATATACTACATTGTAAGTTTTATGAATGGGCTTTGTAAAATTCTGATTCATGAAGAGTTTCCAGATTATTTTCTTTTGATCATTTATGGAGGATTTATAAGCCAGTTTCTAGATAGTTAATGTTGTGGTTTTCATCAATTATATGTAGGAAAAATTTAAATTTTTGTTTTCTGCTTCTGGGTTTGGATAGTGCTCCATGAAATTTTAGTATATGGATTTGAAAAATCACTATCTAAAAGTAATAGATGAATAACATTTCAAGAAAAATGGAGAAACAGAAATAGGAGGGTATAGCTCAACTTAAAGATCCTATAAAGGTAGCCTCACTGAAGTAAAAAAAGTCTGCTCTTAGTACTGTTTGTTACTCCGTTGTACTTTTCAGTTCTTGACTGAAGAATAACATGAGAAATGTAACTTATTCCTATTCATGTAAAATATAAACATTCAATTTATTCTTACCTTTCTCTCCACTTTCATTCAAGAAAACAGGTACTTCCGCCTCGGCAGATGTGGATTTTGCAGACTGATGTTCCCTATCGTCAAATGTAAAAGTCAGCTCTCTTAGGGGATCTACCGATTTCGATCTTTTAGGTAACATTTTGGGTTTGACTATATCACTGTTGTTATTGAGCATAGCAATGTGGTGTCTTTTTGAAGACATGCTTGTTGTAAGAGGCATTTCAAATTCTAAAAACTCCGCTCCAAAATGCTTCAACGAAAGTGATCCGGTAGAGACTCCAGAATCATTTGAACTGGAAGAATCTCGATTGCTAAAGAACTTGTTCGGAACACTTGAAGATCTTCTAGCACATCTTTTGGTACATTTTTCACTCGATGTTTCCAGGAGATCGGTATTTTCTGTAATTACCAATGGGGCTAATTTTAGCTCACACTTATTGACGATAACATCTTTTCTTCTGCAAGGTGATTCAAATTTATCAACAACACATAGAGAGTCAGAGGATGAGGGGTTGCTTAGTAAGTAGGATTTTCCAGGAACATCAGTTGAAGCAGTGTTGTTGGCTGACTCATCATCCACTTGGAACCGAGCAGAATCTGCTGAGTTTGATCTTCTCTTAAGACTCAGCATGTGAAATTTTGAGCACATAAATGCCTCTCCTGAATTGTTTGCTGGCAGCCTTTTCAACTGAGGACTGTTACAGGCTGAAACAGAACATTTCAAGAAAGCTTTTGCACTTTTGTTTTTATTTTCATTATCATTTTCACAGTTGTGAAGATCATTTTTTGCCTCATGTAAACAGGATGTACTGTTATATTTCCCATTTAAAAAAACTGACGGATTTTCATTTTTTGATTTCAGTTGATTGTTACAGCTTTTACTTTGCTGTTGAAAAGCAAGTCTATCAGTCGATGATGTACAAACATGGCCACATTTTGAGCAGAAGACTGAAGGATTTTTTTCATCCACATCAACACTTTTCTTTTCTTCATTTCCAATATTATCAATATGAGGAATATTTTTTGATTGATCAAGTGTCTTTATTTTTGAATCCTCTTCTGAGAAGAAACACAAAAAGTTCTCGTAGTTTTGTAAAGACTGGACCACAGATATATTAGAATAATTGTGTTCAGAGTCTAATGAATTGTTATTCAAAACATGTTCTTCTGGGTTATTTCCAATTTCTGGATTGTTATTCTGGCTGATGTCTACATTTATGTAGTTACATCTTGAGTCTGATATCTCTGATGAAACATGTTCATTTTCCAAAAGTTGATCGAGCTTTTCTTCATAGCTTGGCTCTGGCTCTGGTGTTTCAATGATTTTCCCACATGGACTCATCACAGGCATTTTACCTTGGCCAGTCAATTTGACCTGAAACAGGAATTATGTTTTAAAACATTTTTAGAGAAATATTTTACTTGAAATACAGGCAACGCATAATTTACAGGCAACGCATAATTTAAACCAAATAAGGCTAATGAACGGCTGACTAATTACTTTTTTGATGAATATTTTTTGGTAGATTTAATCAACTACCAAACAATCATCAATTAACCCTTTTCCTAAATGTCCCAGACAAAAAATGTTCTCCAAGTAATGTAGCTGAGGAGAGCTGCTGTTTGGCTTGCTTATATCTCTTATAAAAAGAAGTATGATATTACTACTGTTTCTAAAACTGATGGCTGAAAGTGTAATAATTACCTTATTTATTTGGAAAGGTAATTTTTCCTCATTGGTCGGGTCTGTTGCTCTGCAACCAGCGCTGACGTCTGACTCATCCAAGCTTACCCTGCCAAAAATAATAAATCACTGACTCAATAAGGTAAACGTTCAAGCTAAAATGAAAATATTTAAACACATGGTGGAAAAGTAAAAAATAAAGTGAGCGCTAAAAAGCTGAACAAAACAAACAAAAAAAACTTGTTTAGAGGCAAAAACTTGTTTTTTGTTTGGTACATAGAACTGAAACTGAGAGATTTGTAAGGAGAGAAAAGCTGAATCTGCCACCCCCTTGTTCTTTGTATAATAAAATATACTTGATTTTTTAGATGGTGATATCAAGTCTTTGATACAGTATTGTGAACTTTTACCTGCTGTCTTTCATTAGAATTTCATTTATAAATATTACAGTACACTCTCGATTATCCGAGCCTCGGTTATCCGAAACTCCGCCCTTTCCGAAGCAACTCTAAGCTTAAATATACGTTTTAATTTTTTTACTAAGCGTTATAATAATGCGTAAATCAAGTATCTTTATTTAAAGTTCTTTTATTTGCAACTCGAAAGGATATTCATTGTCGTATTTATTGGTTAATACTATATTTAATAAAACATTTTAAAGAGATCTTATTACAGCCCAACCTCAAAACACTCATAAACTCCATATTATCCGAGGTTCGTGTTATCCGAGATAGCTTTGGTCCCGAAAAACTCAGACAATCGGGAGTGTACTGTATTTAAAAATGCACCTGATTGTTAACAATTTTCATAATACTGAACATTGTGTGCATCAATAGACTATGGATTATGGATATTTACTGATTAAGCACTTTTTTTTACTTACTATTTTGTTTGCCTCTGGAATTCAGGCCCATTTTTAACCCTGTGAGTTCTAAAGGCAACATAAAAACAGTTTGCCCCCCCTCCTAAAACCACTTTTATGCCCTGTTTCAGTGTATGCAATGAGATATGGCCTTTTGTCACAGAGACCTTTCTATTTCATTCTTGATATGCCAAATACTGAATTACACACGATCGTCTCTTACGACAAATTCTCCGGCCGATAACAAACGAACCTCCTTCGTGGCAAATTCTCCGGCCAGTTACTCGCGATTGCATTTTGTGGCAAACTATCCGTATGGTTACGCGCAATCGTCTCTTACAAAAAATACTTTGACCGATTACACATGATCGACTCTTGCGGCAGAAAGAGGTCCTGGAACGCCGTTCCGCTGCAAATCAAGCACTGCCTATCGGTGTGAATTTTTTCCTCCCCCCTCCCCCCTGGGCAGGTGCCCGTTCTGCCCAGTAATGGGCCAGCTGGAATTTACTGCCCACAGCAGGTGCCCCTTTGCCCACATCTGTTGGTATATGTAGCAAATGTGTCCCACCAATAGACACCACAGCTGGCAAATTTATTTTCTCTTCATTGACCCATACCTCACTGCTAAACTATTTCAATGTTAAAAGACAAACAGATAAAATTTACATGTAATAAAACTTAAATTTCATGAGAAATGTTACAGTTTCTTGATTTTTTATGGAAAAAACAGAAAATAGCTTTCTATCAAATTGCAGCAAATGATTTTAACTTTACCTCTCAACAGTTCCCCCTGGGCTGACAGGCTGGGCCGGTGGAGGAATGTCGTAGTTTCCGTATTCCCATACCAAACTGTCTTTGAGTTTGCGAGGTGTGTCATAATACTCGTCTGAGCTTGACTGTGACTGGGTTTTCATTGGCGATTCATTGAAGTTGAGCTGTGGAAAGTAAAGGAATTAAAAGTTTAAATTGTGCAACAAAGAGGAGGTATTAAAATAATTTTTTTTAGTTAATACAAGAGACTCCTTCTTAACCGGCCACATTTCAACCAGCCGCTGCTTCCTGTATTTCAATAGAGTCCCTCTAATTTATTGCAATAGCTAATTGTTTGCAAGGTACTGGATTAACTGGCCCTGATGATCAGGAAAAAGATGATGCCAACAATTAAAAAAATTAAAGAAATATTATTCTAAAAATGACGAATGTTCATTTATTTTAAAAATAATAATCAATATTGTCACATACATTATGTATTACACCCTGCAATTTAACGAGTTTTTGGGCACATTGGTTTGACTGGCCACAATCTTATTCGGTCGGGTCTCATTTCTGAGGCAGCCAGATGAGGAAAGGAATCTAGTCTGGAGTAGAACTCTTTAAGTAAATGCGAATTCGGAACAATAACTTTGTGATTTATATTGTAAACATTGATTGGAACAATAACTTTGTGATCTGTAATTTAAAAATTGATTAAAAATGTTCTGATGTTTTTCTTGTATTATTTCATTAGCATCGATATAACCTTAATGCCCTAATTCTTTTTTAGGTTTAAAATCCAAATCAAACTTTTCAAAAAAATAAAACTGTCGGTATTTGATAAAACTGAATAACCTACTTTGACATAACAGGTTTTAACGAAACCATTGACCTTAGGCCAATTATTGACCATTGACTTTAGGTCAATGATTTTTGAGCTTTATAGATGGAAGACGAGAAGATTAGAATTTTATAATAAACATTCAACTATACAGAATTTTGATTACTTATCTTATACTCGCTTGACTTATCTCATGCAATCGAGTTTGTTGGATGTCGGTATTTAAACTTACCTTTAATCTCCGTTGAACGTTGAATGGCTTAGGAACATCGTAGTTTCCAAAAGGACTCATGGCACCACCTTGATGACCACAGCAACAAGAGGGGGAGGGGGAGAGGGGAAGGTGGAGAGAGGAGAGGGGGGAGAGACTACCGGGGGTGGAGGGGGAGGGGGCTGACTGGAGCCTCAGGAAGCTCAAGTGTGGGGGCTTGGGGGGTCGGAGGGGTGGAATCTGTGTTAGCTCCTTGGCCGAACACGGACACATGTTGCCATTAGCCGAACACAGGGGATGGCTGCAACATGAAAAAAATTATTAATTGTAGATGTTGTTTTGAAACTATTATTACATTTTTCTTATTGAATGAAGACATTTAAAAGACTTGTGCTGTTTGGCTAGAGCCCGAATGTTAACTGAGATAAAAACATGAAGTAGAGTGCTCTATTATAGTACTATATTGACTATAATAGCTAGAGACTGAAGAGTAGCCATAATAGCCATTCAGTCTGAGTGGCTCAGCAGTGCTATGTAGATTAATCTATGTTTCTAACAATTTAGGTTTCTGTTGATTTAGTTATGAACCCAAAAACCCTCAATTTTTTAACAAAGCCAAATGAAGGCTTAAGGGTCTACTGAATGTCCTCACCTGCAAAACCCTGTATTGGAAGATATTTTTTTCATAATATATTCCACTATTATTGCGCTTTATGATTGAGATAATATAATTTTGAGCATGGTACAAATGAACAACGTACACAACTGCACACTCAGAATTTACATAATTTCAGTAAAGGATTTAATTGGTTTGTAGTATAGTAGGTTTCCAGTTGGTGTATAAAAAATGTGTAAATAAAATGGAGTGTTTATCAGTCATGTTTGTTACACACCAAGGTTCGGCAGGCGCAGACTGTCGCTGGCCACAGGAGCTTCCACGGGAGCTGTGTGACGACAGTGACACACTGCTGCAGCTGCAGGTCGCGCTGGGGCTCATCTTCTGCGACCCCCCGCAGCTCTCTGCAACGTCAGGTTGTCGTAAGTTAAATATTTCATTTTATTTCAGATTAATTTAGACTTGAGCAGTTATTTGTAAAGTTTTAGCCGTCATTTACAGATTGTATGCTGGTGGAAAATAGGAGGTTAAAGGAATGGAGAGGAAGTTGCAGACCAAACTACTACCTCGGACTTTTTATCAAAGGCCAGATGTTAAAAGACACATTTTAAAAGATGTAAAAGACCAAATAATTAAAAGTAAGATTTAAAGTTTATGCACTGTATAATGTAAGGAACAGATATTTCCTGTTTTTGACAAAACTCATTAATGTATTTATTTTTTTGATTTCTGTAACTCAGGTAGTTTAGTGCAATACACTAATGGCTGGTAGAATGTAATCTGGAGTAGAAAACTTCATTCACGCCAATGTATCATATGCCCCTCTTGTATAATTTAAGTTATTTTGTAATTACCTTAATTGAAGGAAATACTGTAGGCACCCACTTGCAGGGCCTGAGGATGGTTCAAGTGATCTAAAACCAACACCTCCCCTCCCTCAAAACATTATTTGACTATGTGAATAACTAGTTCGGTTTAAAAAGACACATTTTATTGTACTTGAACTTTTCAATGAACAAAACTAAATTCAACCAAGCATCACTTTGGTTTTAAAAAATGAACTTTTAAAGAAATTTTATATTTTTTCAATTACTAGCCTCATGCAAATATTCTTGTCTTTGAGCTTTCTCATCGAAGTTATTGACATCCAGCTTAGCTCGAGAGTAAACAAAAAAGCATGACTTTCGAGCAAACGATTCCCATACGTTACTTATAATCCTCATTAATAACAAATTCCCATCTGCCAAATAACCCATTGTGATATTTATTGAGTAATCAACCTTAAAGGTAACAGCAACACAGTAAATATAAACAAACTACTTTCCTTAATTACACATGATTGTCACTGCCGATTTCACCCAATTGTCTTTTTCGGCAAAATTGTTCCTGCCGATTATACGCGATCATCTTCATGGCAGAAAGAAGTCCCGGAACACCATTCCCTCGCAAATTAAGTATTTAAAACTTTTTGCTACAACTTTTTTGGATTACTCGATGCAGACATATTCATCCGCAATTATTATTCAACGATATCCAGGGGCTAAATAATTAAAAAATGAAGAAGGAAGTGGTTTATCGTGGCTTACTGGGGCGGTCCATGGTCCAGGCGGGGAAGCCAGCGGGGGTGTGTGTGAGGGTGGAGGAGCGAGACATGCTGCCCCCGCCGCCGCCCCCGCCGAGCTTGCTCATGCAGCTCGTACATCGAGCCATCGGCATCTCCGCCGACCACAGCGACTTCTGTAACCAAAGGAACAAAAATGTATATTTTGATCAAATAAAATTAAATGTTTAGATTGTTATTTTCTGATTGTTATCTTGGTTCAACTTTCTTTCTGTCGCATAGGAAAGACTGTCTGTATGCAGAAGCAGACTCTCGATATTTGGGACACTTGGTCGATTTCAGGGGTGTCAAAGTATTGAAATGCCAAACCACAGAGAGAATATGGGATTTAATATTAGTTATGGAGATGTGTATATACATATACACATCTCCTGAATGCATTACATGCCATAAACCTAAACCATTGCAATTTATTAACTTGAATCATAATGTCCCAATAAATATCACTGACCAAAATTGTATGAAATATTATTGACCAAAATTTTATTGGTAGTCTTTGAATGTTAGTTGAGTGTCCGCCTGTGTACATTTATCCAGATCTGTATCAAGGTGCTGAATGCCAAACTATCAAGTTTTTACTGTGCCTTACTTTTTCCCCTACCACCTATTGGCATATTTTTATTTTCTCATGGAGACTGAGTCCAGTCTATAAAGGTACAAGGTGTGTTTTTTAAACGCAACCCTAAACTTTACTTTATCAGTGAAGGATTATTCCCCCCAAGATCACTGAATTTCACCCCACTATATCATTTTCTTTGGGGGTACATAAAAAGTAAAGCCTACGAAAACAATTCACAGGATATTCAGCACCTCAAAACAAACAAAACAAATTTAATGCAACGAATTCAATGAGGTGTACCTTGCAACGGATGTGTTCAGGAATTTGATGGTGAGAACACAACTTTGTACAAGCGCCAATGGCGATTGTTTGAACACATAATGTAAACTAAAGTGATCAACCCTAAATAAAAAGCAGGGGTTAATTTCAGCCGGAGCACACCGGAGTGCAGCTCCGGTACTTTTTAGGAAACCGGAGCTCACCAGAGCGCGGTTTCTCAACTCACCGATACGAATACTGTTTAAAAAACGATTTTATAAAAGAGTACAACTCTTTCTAATTTGGGAATCCTCTAAGTCAATTTAACAACTCTATTATTTTACATAGTTTCACGCAAGGTATAATAGATGGTAGTTTTTTAATCTCCATTCTGAATACTGATCACTTGATAAACTCGAGATAGGCTTAGGCAAGTGATGGTGGAAGTTAACTATCTTCAGTCAAGGGCAAATCCAATCCAGGCCAATACGAGCGTGTACTGCGTTGGGCATTACCGTACTAATTTCTACGTCGATCTTATAAGGCCTCTTGCGGCAAATAGTTCGTCAAATGTTTGGACAAATCAGATGCGCCCTTGCTCGACAATAGTAAATTCCCACCATGAGTCGTGAGTGGCGCTAAACACACGTAGCGCTGGAGATCACAACCTCACGACCACTATGGCACAAGTACACTCTAGCCGCGGCAGGGCAAACCTAGCAGCGCGAAAGTGAACACAGCCCAATTGTTAACTGTGGTCATAAACGTTAAAAAGGCATCAAATTTAATTGCAATCCAAAGAAAAATCCGGGGGAGGGCCCCTGGACCCCCCCTTCTGCTGGGGGGTTTTCCATACCCTCCCGGTGGCCACTCGTGCCATAGCTCTATAGACTTTTTTCTTTACAAATTAAGCCCTGATAAAAAGGTTGTATAAAATGTAAAGGTTAACAAAACAAAACTCATTCCATATTTATATGTGCATTATTCAATCTTAAAAATGGGTTGCGTTGAAAAAAAAACACCCTGTATAATGGCATGGAGTACATTGGTGAGTTCAGTATATGTTGATGCAAATCATGTGCAAATCTCTCTCCTTTACTGTTTTCTTACAATAGACCTGAAATTACAACTACAAAAGATCTATTCTGATCTGAGTTGTATTGAAAACACTTTTTAAAAAGATTTGGATAAATTTTCATATTTAATGACGTATTTGATGGATTTAAAGCTGACCCTCGTCAGGTCAGACCAGCAAAAGATCACATATGAAAGTCTTACCGCTACCACTGCCGCACGTACCAGGTCGAAGCGATGGGCGCTCTCGCTGTTGCTCAGCGTGTCGCCGAGGTCGGGGAAGGGGTGGGGACACCAGGAGAGGTCCTCGCGGCTGTGGTCGCCGGCCGGGGACTCCAGACTGCTGCCGTCCGACAGCCGCGAGTCCGGCCGCAGCGTGTGGTGCCTCCGCGTCTTCTCCATCACTGGGGATGGTATATTACGTTACTAAGCCGTAAAGTGTTGTATGTTTGAACATTAACATATTCGCAGCAGCATGGGAGCAATTGCTCCCATGCAGAACCCTAATGCCATCCTGGTGGGAGCTATTGCTCCCAAGCTGCTACGCGTTACAATAAGATTTACTTTTAAACAAGGATCTGAGCTTGAAATCTGAAACTTTAACAGCACTGCTCAATAGTGTATTGTATTCTGTGCAGTGGACAGTGCTGCTGCTACGATAGACGTGGAAGTTACAGTAACCATAAGTCAGAACACCAGGATGGCGGCGAGGAACATAGAAAATCGTGCTGCCATGAACATGTTAAATCAAATAATTATGATTGTCAGGTTGCCTCCCTGTGAGGGGCATTAGGGTGGGCAGCCAACTTCTTACGTTCCTCCTTCTGAACATGGCTTTCAATCAGTTAATATCTCTGTGAAATTGCCCAATGAACTTGATCTCTGCAATGTAATGTGTTGTTCTCATTAAATGCCCATATAAAACATAAGCAAGTGCGGGGTGTTTCATGGGACTACTCATAACAGACATTAATACATAAACATATTCCTTATAATACAAAGACATATTCCTTACATAAACCACTACGTTTCTCAATTCTTTAAACCTAACCTATTATAAACAAAACAAACATTTGCTACTGCCAGAGGTGCCATGACATTCCTCAGAAAAATAATCTGTAAATATGCATTAAATTTGAGTTTGTTGCAAATCAGCTGATTGTTTGCTTGTGCTTAATTAAATTGTAGGCTGGATCCTTCAGGCTTAGGCCAGAAAGTTGTGTGGACTGGATTGGCAAAGAGTAACTTTCGAGGCAACAAAAAGGTACAGAAAACAATGTTGATTTGTCAGTATGATGGAAAGTATTGCTTGGTTGATAGGCATGTTGCTGATTGGTAGTGGTAATGGTGAGATTATGTTGTTAGATAAATTATGGGGGTGATTTGGTAACACAGATCAGTTTCAACTCTCTCATTTTGATTGCTTGATTTTGACACTCTGATTTTGATTGGTTAGTTCGAACAAGTTTCATGATGTTTTGGGATTTAGAATCAGATTCTGTCTGATCCTGTTTTAGACTAGCCTATATCCCTAAATGTAGTGGTTTTCCAAACAGTAATAATTAAAGTCCACAAAAATTTCCATAGCTTAAATATAGTGTTTCTTGTTATGAAAAACAATTCGGATTTCAGAAAAAATTTTCCTTAGAAAATTCAAAGCATAATTAATCTTTTAACCTTTTCAGCTATAATACTGGAGTATTTTTTGGGTTGGATTTTAATTATCCGTAAAGGTTTTTATATTTTAAGGTACGGTCACTGATTCATAAGCATGCTGCCATTGATGTAAGGTATTGAAATTTTAGTCTTTTTTCACCATTGTTACATGTCCTTAAACATTAAAATAAAAAAAATTTGTTGGATGGTTAAAAAACTATTCCAAAACTTTTTAAATGGAAGATAACAAGCATATGGTAAGGGAATTCTAAATCTCTTTGTAAGCAAGAATTTAGTTATAAAGATTCAATTACACGCATGTTAATCAAATTGGAGTAGCAATAATGTTCCTTTAGTTAATTACTAAACGTCTTGTGTGACATATCCAATTCGGCATCTGAGTACGCTGAATACCTCTGAAGCTAGGATGAGAGAAGGAGAATCATGTACTAAATGCAAAGAAATGACTTTTAACTATGAAACTATAAATAAACTGTCATTAGCTACCGTAGACATAGACTTCAAATTAGATATAACATTACGCGTTTTAAGAAATAATTAAGATTTAATTCATTAGATTTTTACAAAAAACTTAGGCTTAACATCAAACAAAGCGAAATTCAAGAATAATAGAATATTTTATATTCAATACGCAAAGTGAATAACTAAACTCTTTAATACATTCTATTGAATTTTATCAAAAGAAAAACTGAGAGCAAAAAGAAAATCATAATCATTATCGTAGAATTAATACAACTATGAAGCACGAGAGAGAAGGAAATTTCAGTTACCTCTCGCCAGCTACAGGCATGTCCCTCACGTAAGCAAACGAAAACCAAAATGATTTGTCATTGGCTGGAGCATTTTGGTTTCTTTGTCACAACGTCATTTTCCATTGAATGAATCAATCGATTTATTGTTGGTGTTATCTTGTTCTAAAAAGTTTATTGATTGTCCGCTACAAAGCCGAAGCCAAGAAAACTTTTTGGGGGGGTTTGGGCTCTGCGGTTACAGGAAGTGAAAAAAAATAACTTTCTAACACTTTATTTAAACGCAATTTCAACATTTTTGGGCCCCTGCCGCCCCCATTGGCCTTGGTCCGCTAGGTCAACTCACTGAGACTAATGATTTTTTTGAAATTTCAGGATTCCTCGTGTGGTTTACGTTTGCCTTCGTGGGGTTGGCCAGTCGTTGGCGAATGAGGGGAGGGTAAATATACAAATTACCCTCTCTCTCGAGCTCCACAGGGTATTAATTCCATTATATCAGTGTACAGATTATTGGCGAACAGGTACACGTCTTCAACTTAATGTGTTAAAAAATTAATAAACTGTAGAGTAAGTCGTGTCACCTGAGGAGTTTCTGGAGAGGGGGCGTTTGTTGGTGAAGAGTTTCCCCTCGGCCGCCAGACTGAACGCTCGGGCAAGGTCGTCGGGCCGCTCTGAAACGAGGACGTACAAGCCCTCGCCTCGACCGCACCTCGAGCCTCCCTCGAAGCAGAACTTGCCCTCCACCACTCCGTATCGCCTGGGATCAAAACGTGTTGGGATTAAAATGTGATCTGCAAGTATAAGATTCTTGTAGGGTTGTCTTGTGTTGTTTACAGTACACTCTGAGGTGAGGCATTACAAAATTATAAGTATTATTAATCACTAGCATGTATAAAACAAAAAGGTCATAAAACAAAGGTAAAGGTATTCAATACATAAATACAAGATTGGTGATTGTAATAAAGTGATAATTAACAATTAGGTTTTCCAGCTTTGTAAGTAATGAAAGTTTTATTTCCACTTTTTCATAATTTTGGTTTCTTACACAAAGATTTTTGATAAATTGAAATAAAATCACCATTGGGTTGATATTAAAAAAGATGAAGAAATTTTTTATAAATAGTTCAGTTTATTGTTTCATAAAATCCTTTACATTAAATAAAACAGTTGAATACGTGAATTATAATCAAAAGTACTTAGATGTCTCATGTCATGATTTATTTGAAAAAAATCATATTGATAAAATAAAGTTGACATGATACTCAGTAAATACGGTAAGCAAAGAAAGAAAGTAAGAAAGCAATGAAAGTAAATATTTTAGAAAAAAATCGAAAGTGGAACTTTTGTAAAAAAGTAAAAAAAGAACTTTAGAACTGAAGAACAAAAACTCTTTTTTACTTAAGCTTTAAAAGTAAAAAAAGAAAAATGATAAATAGGAAAATGATAAGTGATAAATAATGAAATGATAATAGCTTTAGAAGTTTTTCATCAACATATTCTGGGAGAAATAATTTTAATTTTTCCTTTTGAAATCACCCAGTCAAGCTTGTATACTGGCAAACAACTAATACTTGCACGGTCACCTTAGCTGGCTGATCTGCCAGAAGTTGATGAGTCGCGGGGGCACTCCCACCGTGAGACAGAACTGGTACTCCTGCAGCAGCAGCCTGGCGGGGCCTGGGGGCAACTTGGCCTTGGCGGGGCCTGAGCACACCTGCACCAGCCACTGGTCTCCTGTGGACAAACAATAATGCTACATGAGTGCCAGGCTTAGTGGTTTCCGTGGTCATCCACTGCAGCTATACTGGGTGTCTACAAAAGAACTCCGAGATTTTAAAAATTCATACCTTAATAACTGTAGAAGATAGCAAAATTTAGTAAATTTCTCTGAATCGTGTAACTTATCAAGTTTTTCTCACACCAATTGGGAATGTGTGAGTAAAACTTACTGTGGAGCGTTAACCTTGAAACAATGTAGCATGGCTGATAATGCTGTCTGGATTGCCGCGCTAAGGAAACGCCGCAAAAAAAGGCTCAATGCGTTATTTGGCTAATATAATCCAAATCTGTTGTTACAATACAAAGAAACTTATGAAAATTCTTGATGTTGACCATCTCAGGCAACTAATGATCAATCCTGTGGCAATCGTCCCTCATGACGAGAGGGACGATTGCGGCATGAACAGAGTTGGAATATCCTTATGATGTGTGCCGTGCCACTATGGGGGCTCATATTGAACTTTATTAAATCGCTAAAAAAACTTGAAAATGCAACCTTTCCAATCATGTATCAAACAATTATATAAGTATTTTACTTCATTAAAATATTTCGTCTCAAAATCCCGGAGTTCTTTTATAAGCACCCTGTATTCAACTTATTGTGCAACAGCCTTATCACAAAGCTAATTGCCATTAGTGATTGGTGGGATTTGAATCCGGGACCATAGGGACCAAAGTCCCACGTTCTACCACTGCACCAGACTGCTCCTCAGAATAACCATGTAGGGAAGGTTATATGATGGAACTTAGCAAAAAGAGAAGCACAAAAGTGTTACTTTAAAAATTTCTCTGTAATTTGTAACTTATCTGTTCAAGGGAGTTTGTTGATTTTTAGAAATAAATCACTGGTATTTCTTTAAAAACAATGGTTGAAGTTGACTTAGAAGACAAAAAAAATGGCTAAAAAAGTATTAATGAGTTTGATTAAATCTGTCTAAGACTATAACTGTTTAATTTTTAGTAGATTTATTTATTTTGAGGCAAAAATTTATCCAGAAATTAATTTTTAAACCAGAGAAGGATTGGTTTTTATAATGAAAGTTGAAAAAAAATAAATAAAGGATTAATCCACTTTTACAAAAATACCGTCAACTAAAGTCGAAGTTAAAATAATTCTTCTTTCTTGGTTTTATTAGTATGATACCATAAATAATATTATGAAGAAGATTCCACTTGTAATAATCAAATGTGCATGTATAATAAAACAAAAAAAGTAAACATTAAAATTAAATTAAGCAAACTGAAGTTACAGAAGTCATCTCAACATGCAAAAGAACAAAGAAACTCTCTGCTCATCATGGACAAGGGAGGAGACAAATTTATTCAACACACAGGTTGACCCTTCCCAGGCTAATTTTGGTTCTTATAAAGTAATTAGGTTGATTAAAATTTGTAAAAAAATACTTTAACCAACAATAATTTACTTCAATAATGAATTTTAAGTCTATCTAACTGGTAAATTGTACTTTTTCACAATTATTAAGAGAACTAGTAAATTTTAGTTTTTCACAATTCTTAGGAAGAATTAATAACTGGTGCCTCCTCAGTGTTCACTAAGGAGGCACTTGGGCCAGACGGCTTCCTGGGTCTCCCTGGAACTTTAGCGATGGAGTTGACTTAGAGATAAAATGAACAGGACTTGGCTAGTCCAAATGCGATAGGATCTGAAATAAATGATAGGCATTGAAATACAACTGACAATAGTTATAAAATAAAATGCTTTTGAAATTCTTACCTTCACCAAGGTTCGCTGTGATCTTGACCTGCCACTGCATGAGATGCTCCCTGGTGTCGAACGCCAGAACTACGATCACCTCCTGACAGATGATGGCCAGCGTGTTTGACTCCTTATCAAGTGTAAAACCTAGAGAAAAAGATAATATATCTGCATCTGCATACAATATTATCGGTATTAAACCTATCTTCTTGAAAAAAAAAAACAATGTAATTCCCATCTCATAAGGTCAGATTTTGGCAAATTTTATTTCTTCAGACTGGAATTGTCTTGAAATGTCCTGTACTGTTTTTCTTTCAATTTGGTAATTTATTAATACACTTTTATCGTTAGGAATAACAATTTAAGATTAACTTTGCACAACTGTAGTGTATTGCTGATGGGCGTGCAAGTCTTCTGCCTTTATAGTTTTTTATTACACATATATAACCAAAGTTCATAATTTAGTTTGTAAAGTATGAGCAAAATATATACTTGTATATGCCTGAGAAGTTCGTGAGTTATTTAATCTGACATTTAAGCTGCTCAAACAATTGTTTGGTTTGATTTAATAAATATAGTCACAAAATATATAGTAATTATGTTTCAATTTCTATTTTATTAATAATAAAATATGCCTAAATCATCAATTATAAAAAATAATTTATGAAGACAAAGAAAATGTACGCATAGCACAGTAACAAGCAAAATAACACCTAATACCCAAAAAGATACGACACAGGTGTTTTATTTCTTTAGGATTTCTTATCTTTTAATTAAATAGGCAAATACTGGGTGGCTGTAAAAAGGCTTTGTCCAGCCATGAAGAGAGAGGGAGATTTGATTTAAAACCTACAATCTCCCTCACCACATAATGACATAACGTCTTTTAATCCTGTCTGTTGTAATTAGATGTTGACTTATACTGAAACTGTTCTTCTTCCAGTAACAAAAACTGAAGTATTTAAAAGGGGCTTAATCAACAGGTAAATGGTATCTCATAACATAGCATGTTACTAGTACCAGTGTAATTGTGTAACAGTTTATTCACTTACCGTATTAACAATTACGATTTAGTAAAATAATTGAAAGTCCTCCCTACCCACGGCAGTTTTCGTTTTTCTGCGACACTGGTGGCGACTTTTGGAACTTCGGCTCCATAAGAGCCCATGCACGGACCCATTTAGGGCCCGTATTTTTTAAAATATCTGTACTATGCGATATTATTATGATAAATAATTCTCTAAATTACTGGAATTGCTTTTTATTTTTTGAAAAAGGTCATATTGGATTTAAATAAAATACGTCTTACAACACTTAAAATATATTTACACTTATACTGTACTCATATACAAGACGGTAAATATACACACAAGATGGAAATGGCAATAAAACAAGTTGGAAAAAGGTCATAAAACACGTTATATTAATGACCAAAGTTGACTATTTTAAATTGACTATAAAAAAAAGATTTAAATTATAGAAATTCCAAAAAGCAATTCTAGATAGTAGTTTGGACATTTCCCCGTTACAACTATAATGAATTTAAAACTTTCCCTTACCTCATGGGGCCTATATGGGTTTGTGTGAGAGCTGATTTTGAACATTTTTGGCTAGGTCGGGAGAACTCTTAATGCTAGTAATGTATTGAGTGCATTTGTGTTAAATTTTCAAACTTTAAAATTAAATTTTTGTACATACAATACATATACACTAATAATTAACTTCTATTCTTGTGTTTACAAAAATGTTTTGTATTAGCCAGGCTGACCAAGTTTTGTTTTACAAAAAACATAAATGTTGATGGACCTTTTATCATCTAGAATGAAAGGCAATTTCATAGTTTTGCTCTTATTCTATAAAATACAAGCCTCTTTATTGTTGGGTGATAGACAGTGTAGTGAACTCCAGTGTTATCTGTACATTCTTTTAAGAAATCATACAAAACAATGAGCCAGACCTACATATACATTTACTTACACTTGTCTACACTCGGTTTATAATATTTTTCAGGCCATACATTTTAAATAAAAAATACATATTATAAAATATAAACGGTACAGGGTGTTTTTTTAAACGTAACACATTTTTAAGATTGAATAATGCACATATAAATATGAAGTGAGAATTGTGTTATGGATCTTTACATTTTATACAACCTATTATTTAAGTTTGATCACATTTAGTTAACATTATGTGCTCAAACAATCCGCCACTGGCATTGGGTATATATACGGTTACGCTCTCACCATCGAATTCCCGAACACCTGTTGCTAGGTACCGTACCTTTTTTGTATTTCTTGCATTAAATTTGTTATGTTTGTTTTAAGGTGCTGAACATCCTGTGAATTGTTTTCACAGGCCTTACGTTTTTTGTATCCCCAAAGAAAATAATGTAGTGGGGTCAAATCCGGATATCTCGGGGAGAAATAATCCTTCTGATATAATAAAGTTTTGTTGCGTTAAAAAAACACCCTGTATAAATACGTTGAACTTTTCAGTACAAGAAGAAATTTCAGACAAAGATTTTTCAATATTGGTCAGTAGTTTAGTAGGGAAACATTAGATTGAGCTTATAAGTTACCAATGGCGTATATTTAGGTTAACTAAACAACAGTGATCAAATAAGATAAAACTTAAGTCTTTATTCAAACTTTATCTAGTTTTTACTTTCAGTTTTTAGTTAATAGTGACTGTATTTTTAATATATCCAAAAGGAAACCTTTTTGTTTATTCACTGTACTGAAATGGATGACGTACCAGACTGAATGCCCAGGAAGTTCTCCAAGGAGAGAGACGCTTTGGTCTGGCCTTGCTTGTAGCGCTCCTTGCAGTCCCGGTACAGCTGCAGGTGGACACAATCTGCAACAGACAAAAATATAACATTACAGATAACAATTTAAAATTAAATTAAGATACTTTCATTAACTTTAAGTTACTTAAAATTACTTAAATTACTTTAAAAAAACTTTTAAATTACTTTTGAAATCTTCAAAGTGTGTTGTTAAATATAAATACAAATAGTTTTATTTTTCTTTTAGCCAGAATATATGGATGAATATTTATTTATCCATATATTCTGAGTAAAATAAATAACGATAGACGATTACATAAATTACAATGAGTCGTCTATTAGACTAAATAGACGATTAAAATAACAATGAGTCGTGAGATTTTTAAGTAGTTTTTGTAATTGTGTGTTATCGTTAAATTCTGGATAGTAAAAATTTTAATCTTAACATTCTGCAAATGTGCAACTTAATTGTATCATATAAAATTAGTTTAAGTGAAAACGTAAAAGTTAAAATTTTATCAATAAAATCAAACTGTTATCAATAAATTTGAAATGTTAGATTACAGGAAGTTTTTAACTGCATAGTATAAAAGTTGCATTAGTGGTGAATTACACTGGCCAAATTAATACAATTAAAAATAAAAATATTGATAGTTTGGAACAATCTTTAATAGAGTCTAAGCAAAAATATCAACATAAAAAATCTGTAAAACTTACTTTTACATTTACATTGTACCTTTTTAATAGGAATTCTTTTAAAGTAAGCATGCATCATTATTAATACAACATGAAAGCCGATTTAAAAATTTGAAGTCAGAGGCTTTGTTAAGTTTAAAATAAATTTAATATGATTTAACCGAAAAATTAAAAAAATTATAAATTGTACTATTTAAAAATAAATATTACGGTACCTTAATTGAATTATTGAAATTGAAAATTTATACTTTTGTTTAGTTATTTTTTGATTTATTTTTGAGGTTATTGATTTATTACCATACGGAGTAATAAATTTGTAGGATGAATTTATTTTGCCTACATTTGCAAGTTGATCGTAAGGAAACAGAAACAAATTAGTAATCAAAACAAGCTAAAATTTCTGTTAAAGTCTCCTTAGAGAATAAGGACGAGGCTGCACCAATATGCAACAAAGCTTCCACTGAAGTGTACTTAAAGTAATTTTATCTAGTCAAATTAATTGTGGATATCTCTATTGTAGATTGAACCATCAGACTGAAACCTTTCAACTGATTAAGTGTGGGGGTGAGCGCAAACTCCGCCAGCGATGAATCAGTTTCCCAAACAAATATTATGACAGGAAAATAAACCGCACCACACCCACTCTTTAAACACGTGTTAATTGACTTCCGACCGTAGCTGTCTGTCCTAAGTAAATTACCAAATTAATACTCCGAGGTGCAATTTGCATGAACCTTTGTTTTGTTACAATTCCCTCTTCATGTTCCTGCCACATGTACGACTCTAAGAATTGGGATGGTGACTAATTGAAGTCATATTTATGTTTCCAATTAATCAGTATTTAATTAAATACCTTCTAGCTATATAAATTTACAGAAAATAATAATGTTACAAAAAACTGGCTTCCATCAATGATTTGATATTTTAGATTCAAATTTTAGCATGAACTGATAAAAAATTTAAAAGTTGCTGATTTAAAAACTTAGCTAAATAATAAATTAGAAAAGTAAAGGAATGATGAGAGATTATAAGATAAAAAACTAGTGAACGAAATAAGGAGATTTTGTTATGACTAATATTAATCGTTAACTCATTCTCAGGAATAACTATACAAAAACGGATCTTTTCCATTATACGTATACCACTGTTTCAGATTTGTTTTTCAAGCTTGATTTTGGTAACATGTCAACCACCACTAACAACCGGATTCCATCAATTCTACCATCAACCATCTATCATCAAATCATAAATGTAGTAACCTGGTTGCACCGGGCACTTGACAACTCCATCGCTGCAGCGGCCAGACGGAGGCATCAATAGGTACAAGGTACAAGGTAGGTGGTAAGTTTAGTTAGGATAGGTTAGGTTAGGTTAGGTAATGTAACCTAACCTAACCTAACGTAACCTTATCTAACCTAACCTAAGAAACTGAAAGTGGGACCGCTGGACGGGCAGACGCTGGCTTCTCGTGTCTAGGCAGAGATAACGGTAGATAAGATAACGAAACCGCAGGTAAAATATTCTTTCAAGGAATTTCCACTTTAAAACGATTAATAACAATTATTTGACCTAGTTTACGGTGATCTGTCAATTATCAAGCTTGAAGGGTAAATTTTGAATGGTGGTATACGTATAACGGAAAAGATCCCAACAAACATCAACTATGGTAACACAATAAATTACATTTTACGGGTAAAACCCTTGCTATAAACATAAAAGTTTCAATCCAAAAGCTGAAACAATCACTGTTGACGTAACCTCGTTACAAGAGAGGCCCAATCCCCTTCAGCCACGTAAGGGTTGTTAACTATGCAGTGTAAATCCACCCTAATAGGTGCTTGCATATTGTATAATTTCATGGGTTGGGCCTTAAGCTATGTCAGCGAGTTCTACCATGCAAGAAACTGAAACTGTGCGACGGATTTTATTTTTGTGATGGAATAGAAAGAGATATTGATAAAAACGTGTTATTTAAGAGAAATTGGTATATTGAATTTTCCAGTTGTAGATTAATTGGTTGTACAATAATAATGATAACGGTGGTTGAAGTGTTTAAGAGCAATAATTTACAACTATTTTGTCGAAAATTTAGTTATGTGGTAATTGAAACCTTCGCAGGACTGGTTGCTTTAGGCAAAACTCATTATTTGCCATACAAGATCAAATAAAATAACATAAGTTTTATGTAAGGAGTTGTATTTTATAGTTACAGCTTTATAATCTGAAATATTTTCAATTTTTGCAGTAAGTAAAATGCATATTAGGGAGGCATAAAGGGTCAAAGAATTAAATTATTTTTTAATAACAACTGCACAGCCCATTAAAACTCCTCCTAGGTTTTGGGATATCAATTGATACATAATATTTAAACTTGCTGAAAAATGTTTTATTTTAATGGTTTATTTTATTTGTTCCTGCTTAGATCGAGCTCAGAATACAACATTTGTACACTTGTCGTAGGGTTCCATAATATTATTTAGGTAGTGACGTTGAACCTTAAGTGATTAAATGTGCAAATAAATTCATTGAATATACAAACCAAATTCGGAATTAATTAAATCGATTTGTTTCAGTTAAATAATTGTTTTAAAAAATTATCAAATTAATGAATATTAATATTTGTTTGTAAATCAACACTATCAAGCGTGTTCTATTTTACTAGATATGTATTTACTGGGCCAGAACACAATGTTTATTAGTGACACAGCAGCAAATTAATCAAATCAAACATTTCCATGAAGATAATTACATTTACAGCGCAGCAGTCGAGCGGCGAAACACGTGTTTGCACTGACAAATCAGATTTGATGAATTACATTAATATCATTTACGAGATAATTCCTTTTCATCGACATTCAGCTGTTTAAAACTTTGTGACATAATCTCTTTAATGAACAACATGAAATTTGTAAGAGAGGTACGAGTAATTCCGTTACTTTTACATAACGGTGGTTGCTGTTTTCATTTGGAAAGTAGTTAGAAATCTGTAATTTTTTATGTAGTGTTTCTTAACATCTATATTAATAAAGTAATAACCAAGAAATACAACAGCAAATCTTGTTGAATGGATTACAATAATTTTAAGAGTTTAATTTTGATTAATCTAACATATAAGAAACGATGAAAACCCATTATTTTTCTAAATTGTAGTGTAATAAAGCCATATTTTTATTTACAATTAATTAACGCTAAACAGGTCTGGAAATCATTTTAAATGTTTTCACGAAATTACGATTTTACAGTCAAGTTCAGGATACATCCTTAAGTATCATACAAAATATCGATAGGGCTTTTTTGTCCCAAACACTGTATTGCCAAAAGTGAGAATAATGAAGTAACAAAATGCTGCTATCAACATTTAATTATGTAAAACACAATTTTTAAACAATTTAATTGTAGTAAACTGATAAAACAGATAAATTTGTCACATGAATATGTAATTTTTCAACAAAACCAGTCAAATACGAAACGGCAACAAACAAACCGTCGTTGCCGTTGACGTTCTGTTATATCTCTTGTTTCGAACTTTCAATCTACGAAACTTTTAATTAAATCAATCTTCAGATCGTCTAGAACGTTAAGAAAACGTAAACTCGCAGTAAGGGCGCCAAACTGCCGTAATACACGGCGTCGCATGCCGGGTAGGCGAACCTTTAATTAACAAATAATCCACCCGGTTTATAGGCGAAGGAATGGGTTGTGAAACCGAAAGTCTTCCTGACTCCTCCCTCAGGCACGACCGCGACCTGATTCTTCGGCGAGGCAAAGAGGCTTGTTGCCGCAACAGTTAAGCGGTTTTCTTTTCACAGTCCAACCTCAATAACAACGGCTGGACGGATTTTTACGTTTGAGGTAGGTGTCAAATTAAATAAATTCTTATGTAGATTTGTCAATGCGTCTCAGAAGTGGGGTCCGTACTGAACTAAAGACAAAAAGTATCAGGAAACTGAGACATACTTTCTTAAATAAATTCTTTCTCAGAAATAAAACAAATAAACGACTAATTAATTCGCAAATACATGCAAAATTTTACCAGGATCGGTTAGCAATCAACGGATATATCGGGTTTTGAACATTTGCAATAAGAATTGGACAACGTACTGCGTTTACCGCCAAACAAAAATATCAATTATCTCCGCAAGCAGTTGACTTAGACTAATAATTCAAAATGCTAGATTATTTATTTTTTGAAGCCAAATCTAATAGTTGCAAGTATATTTTCTTTAGAAATCACAGATTTGGTGGAATTTCAAAAATATGAATTTTTTAACACTAAACCCCCAAGTCCACCCACTCGTCAAGTCCAAGTTGTACGAAGATTTGATGAAACATCACGTTATAATATGCTGTACCATGTAAGATATGGAAAATTATTACTTAAAAAATATTTTAAATCAAATTATCTAAAGTAATGTAGTATATACTCTTAAAATACAATCGGGTTTGCAAATGTAGTGAAGTCGGCATAATCAGCGATATCTATTTCGAAATTTCGAAGATTAAATACGGATACAAACTTCCACCAAATGCTCAGTAATTAACTGGTTATGCATTTTTTCAAATAACTGGTTGTAAACAATCGTAATTTATCAAAGAATTGAAATATAATTTTCACATACGAGATTGATTTTAAAATAAAAAATGCGTACTTTTTGCAATAGAGTCCGAAAAGGTGATAGACATTTCCATTAGCTCTGGGCTGGTAACATGAACCTTTTAAATAACTGAATAGGGGTGGATGAGTTTCACCTTTCGGCAATGAATTGAATTAAAAGTTATATTTTGACTGAAAATTCTAATTTCCCTCTCGATTTGTGTTATGACTTTTACCACATAAAAATTCATTTTGAAGGCCCCTGG
The DNA here is from genome assembly GCA_035578135.1 of Flexamia atlantica. Lineage (NCBI taxonomy): Eukaryota > Metazoa > Arthropoda > Insecta > Hemiptera > Cicadellidae > Flexamia > Flexamia atlantica. Next base: position 5,598,632 of record JAQJVK010000027.1, read on the forward strand.
ACTATTCATGAACAGAAATAGGTTCTATTACCTTCGTCACTAGTCCAAAACGAAGTAAATCAGCTTACATGTTTCGTTGTATTTACAACGAAACATGTAAGCTAGTCCAAAAGAATCCTAGCTAGAAAAAAGAAAAAAAAGAAAGAAAAAAGAAAGAAGAAGAAAGAAGAAGAAGAAAAAAAGAAAAAAGAAAAGCTAGTCCAAATGTCACTAGTCCAAAACGAAGTAATCAGCTTACATGTTTCGTTGTAAATACAACGAAACATGTAAGCTGATTTACTTCGTTTTGGACTAGTGACGAAGGTAAGAGAACCTATTTCTGTTTTACCAAATAATTATGCTCGCTACCATCTTCAAATAGTCGGTTCAAATGAACTTTTTAAATACACAAATAAACGTGTTAACTTATATTTTGGTTTTGCGGTTTGGAGTTTTCAAACCTTTGCTACATGTGATAAGCGAATAAAAAGAGAGAAACAACGTTTAGTTTTATTAAAAATCGGTATGAAGTTAAATGATGGAACCTCTATGGAGGAGCTCTGATGTGTTTAATTTCCTTAGATTACCTCTTTTATTGTATTTCCGTAATGTTTTCCTCCATTTTTGTTTTAGGCAACAACAGAGTCGTCCTGACAAGTTAAAGAATAATACTTGGTTTTGTGTGTCGTGTTAAGTAAAACAAAAGAGAACTAATGTATGGAGGAAATTGAAATTATAATGTAATAATAATAATAATAATAATAATAATAATAATAATAATTTTTTTTTTTTTTTTTTTGGGTAGGAGGTGGAATGCGTTTACGCACACTGAGGGGCTCGTTGTCCCCTCAGTAGTGTCGGACTCCCACGAGCTCGATGTCCCGTGAACTACCGACTAAACCACCTCCCTCGGCACCGAGGACACTAGCCTGGAACTGTTTCACACATTACTTCGGGCTAGGCCTTTGATATTACGCCGCTAGGGCAACCTCCGTGGGGAAATGCTGAGGATTAAGGCCGATCGAGGTCGACCTTTTTTGCCCGAAGAATGGCCTGGACGTAGTGCTGGACACAGTTCCAGTTGCCCTCTCCCTGGAGCATAGCTCCGACGATGTTGTTTGGGCTGACGACCACGCCGATCTCAGATGAAAGTGAGGCTCGGCGGACGTGCCAACGGTCGCACTGAAAAAAGGTGTGCTCGGACGTGTCTGGGATGCCGGGGCAATACAGACAGTCCGGGCTGGCGACTTTGCCCATCCGGTGCAGATAGGCTCGGAAGTACCCGTGTCCAGAAAGAAACTGGGTCACGTAGTAATCGACCTCGCCGTGCTGCCGCTCCACCCATGGTCGGACGGATGGTATGAGCTGGAAGGTCCAACGTCCCCTCGGCTCGGCTTCCCAGTAGCGCTGCCAGGAGTCGAAGCTGCGATCGCGCTCTTCCCTGGCAGCTGTTTCCCGGCCCACTTCAGGCCTCCTCCGGTAAATCGCCTGCCTCTCCCTCGCGAGGAAGAGGACGGGGATGACTCCGGCGATCACCATCACAGCAGGCTCGGAGACTGTGCGGTAGGCCGAAGCGACCCGCAGAGCTCCTCGACGCTGGACTCGGGCAAGCCGGTCTCGGAAGACTCGCTTCTCGAGTGAGTGAGCCCATGCCTCCGCCCCGTACAGCAAGACTGACTGGACGGCAGTCATGAGCAGACGGCGCTTGCAGGAACGAGGACCGCCGACATTGGGCATAAGCCTACCAAGGGCAGCGACACCCTTAGCGGCTTTGTCGGCGGCGCGCTGGATCTGCTCGCCGAAAGACAGTCTGCTGTCGACCATGACTCCCAGGTACTTTGCAGCAGGCTTAGTCTCGAGTGTGACGTCACCTATCTGCACCGGGAACACGGTGTTTATCCTCTTTTTGGTGAGGACGACGATCTCCGTCTTACTGGTAGCCAGGGACAAGCCGTGATCTCGCATCCACCCGTTGACCTTGGCCATTACTACGCTGAGCCTCAGTTTTGCCTGCTCGACGTTCCTCGCAGCGATCAAGGCAGCGACGTCGTCAGCATAGCCAACGAGGCGGGTCTCATCGGGCATGTCTAGCCTCAGCAAGCTATCGTAGGACACGTTCCAGAGATCTGGTCCGAGAATGGACCCCTGCGCAGCCCCGGAAGTGATGGGAATGCGCCGCTGACCTTCGGTCGTGTCGTACAACAGAACGCGGTCTGACAAATACGCTTCTATCATACGCAGGAGGTAGGAGGGAACTTGGAACGTATGCTCAAGCGCCCACAGCATATCGCTCCACCTGGCGGAGTTAAAAGCGTTCTTCACGTCGAGCGTGACAAGAAGGACCACGCGGCGCGACCAGTGGTTGTGGTCCTCCGCCCTCCGCACTGCCTCAACTACCTCCTGAATAGCGTCGATGGTAGAGCGACCGGATCTGAAGCCGTACTGCTGCGGGGACAAGTCCCCCGCAGAGACGATGGCCTCGGTCAGCCTGACGCGCAGGAGCTTCTCAAGCACTTTCCCGGCCGTGTCGAGCATACACAGGGGTCGGAAAGAAGAAGGGGTCCCCGGTGTGCTCTTCGCCTTCGGGATAAGGACAAGGCGGGCAACCTTCCACGACGAAAAGAAAACGCCTTCCGCCAGACACGCGTTGAACATGTCGAGCAGAAGCCTTGGATTCACCTCCGCAGCGAGCTTGAGCACCTCCGCCGGAATGCCATCGGGACCGGGCGCTCTTCTGGGTCGTAGGGATCGGACGGCGGCGGTGAGTTCCTCTTCCCGGAAAGCTGGGAAGGCGCCTACCTCTCCGAATTCCCTGACTGGCCGAACTGGGTGGCTGGGAAACAGTGTGTCGACGACGGCGGCCATGGCTTGTGGTTCCATGACCGCAGGTGGTGAGCGAGCCCCTAGCTTCTGGGTTACAAGTTTGTAGCCCGTCCCCCAGGGGTCGTTGTCGATATCCTGACACAGCTGTTTCCAGCACCTGACTTTACTCCGGTTGATGGCACCGCGGAGCTCTCGGCGGGCCGCTCTGTGCTCAGCCGATCTGGCATTTGCATCAGGGCGGTTCCTGGCTCGCTGCGCAGCTCGTCGGAGACCAAGGCATCTCCTCCGGAGTTCCGCGATTTCAGGCGTCCACCAGTAAACCGGCTTCTTCCTGTGGCGGCGGGAAACTCCGGGCATCGACTGCTCACATGCGGTCGCGATGAGTCGCATCGTCGATGCTGCCAGATCTTCGGCACTTGTGAAATTCACAATGCTCTGGTCCTTAATTACTTCTTTAAAAGTGTCTTTGCTCAGACGACTGGTGTTCCAGCGTCGAGCCAGAGGAGCAGGTTCAGCGCGCAAGCGCGCGCCCTCGGGAAGGACCTTGAAAAGGATCGCCTGATGGTCGCTGGAGGAGTAGTCCTCGCAGACACGCCAGTCGGAGATCCGCTGGGCAATCCCTTCAGAGGCAAGAGATATGTCAGGGATCGTCTCTCTGCACCCCGGACGGCGAAAGGTGGAAATGCCGCCCGTGTTGAGGATACAGAGGCCCGACCTGGCAGCCGACTCGAGGACGTAACGTCCTCGAGTGTCGGTCCGCGGGGAACCCCATTCCACGGCTTTGGCGTTAAAATCGCCACCGACTATGACCCCGCCAGAGGTGTTCATGATCTTATCCTCGATGGAATCGACCATGTGGCGGTAGTCTGCGATCGGTTGGTTAGGCGTGAGGTAACAGGAGAAGACGGTGAAACCCCTGCTCCTCACCCAAACGAAGCCGTTGCCCGATCCGGAATCGAGAACAGGCACCTTCCCGAGGTCCAAGATCCAAATCGCCGCAGTGCCGGAGGGGTCCGAGAACCACTGCGCAGAGCGTCGGTTCTGGTACTGCTCACTGAGAAGCAGTAGGTCAGCACCCTGCTCCGTGGCGAATTGGAACAGCAAGTCATTTGCTGTCCTGCTCCTCTGCATATTAAGTTGCAGAACACTGATCATTTCTGTTGGTTCTGGCGAAGCTCCTGGATGGCCCGCCTGTACTGCCCGCAACGACCAGACCCAGCGGAATGCTTGACCTGGTCGCCCTTCAAGCCGGCTTCTGTACACAGGACACAGGACAACGCTGCGTTGCACGCGCTGGCCCTGTGGTCCTGGCCGCCGCACTTGAAGCAGAGCTTGCTTCTATCGGGTCCAGAGCAGCGATTAGCGACGTGACCGAACCCCAGACATTTAAAACATCTGGAGGCCACGAGCTTCTCGCGTACCCGACAGCTCACGTACCAGATCTTCAGGTGGCCCTTCTCCAGGAGCTTCGCAGCTGCTCTGGCTCCCAGCGTAAGGATCGCCACCTTCTGGCCTCGAGCATTCGCCTTCGAGACGAAAGTCTTCACCTCGACGTTTTCGCCGATAGCGGATTTGACAGCTGCAGTCACCTCCGCCTCGGTCGTCAGCTCGTCGAGGTCCCTCACCTCCAGCGTCGACTTGGGCTCGAGAACGCTGACAGTCGCGTTCGCCCCCAAGATGTTCTTCAGGTCTTCGCTGAAGGCGGACTTGCTTTCGGAGGCGTCCCCGAGTTCGACCAGAAGATCGCCGGCTCGGGTCTTCCTCATGGCCTTGATAACGGCGCCCTTCTCATCGGGCTTCGCTTTGCTGCGAATCTCGCCCAGCACGTCGGCGTAGGATTTCCCCTCCGACGGCTTGATGAGAAGGGCGTCTGGCCGCGTCCTACGTGACCTCTTCTTCGGCGCCTTCTTGTTGTCCTGAGGGCCGGGCTGGCTTCCAGGCTGCTGGGGTGGGACTTTCTTCTTCTTCCCCTTCCTCTTAACGACGTCGGTCCATTTCTCGGGGTCCGATGTCTCCCTTGGACCGTCACCTCTGGGTTTCTTCTCAGCCTTCGGTTGGGTGGGGCTGGAAGCAGCCCGTTTCCCACCGGCCGGCTGAGCCTTAACGCGCAGTGATGGGGTCGTCTGCGTCGAAGCAGTCACCGACTCGCACGACTGCCAAGATTTCCTCAGCTGAAGGATGTGGTTAAGGCTAGTCTCCAACTGGACTATGCCTTCCTGCACATCCCTGCTGATGTTCTTCTGCCTGCCTGTCGCGGCCTTCATGACAGCGAGGGTGGCGAAGCACTTTTGAAGGTGCTCCTCCTCCTGCTGCCTGGCAAGTGCAATCACCGCCTGGAAGGGGGACGGGTCGGTGTGCATCGACTCAACGCCGCCGGAGGATGCTTGCTCGGTGAGCACCGGTGTTCTTGTCACCGAGGCAGTTGGTGTCGCTCGGCCTTGTGGCGACCTCGCGACACGAGGCTTCCGGCCAAAGGGGTCTTCTACCTCGACGTCCCCACTTTGAGAGGGTAGGCGAGGAAATTGATCCCTCTGGTTCGTTTTTGGGGTTAGGGTACCCCGGGAAGGTTCTTGCACCTTTTGAATAGTTTTTTCTTGTGAACCGCTCATAATGTCTGGATAAGCCCCCAAGACTGGGCGTTTGTTACCCCCCAAAACAGTGCCCCAATGTGAATGTCAAAACCGACCCGTCGCCAGAGCAACTATATCCGTGTTCGACCGCCTCCAAAACACCGGCGGTCCCAGACGAGCAGTGGCCTCGGCAGAGCCCCCCCGTGACCGCAGCAGGGCCCTATCCGGTCGCCAACCGGCACCACCACGGCCAAGGGGATTTTCGCCGGCTGATAGGGCAGCCAGGTCAGCTGGCTGGGCTGACCCGGGCCCCTGTACTATCCGGCAGCCTGGGAGGTGCAGAACCCAGTTTTTAAGCTGTACCCTCTGCTCGTCCTAGACCCCCAGCGCAGTGGAGGCTGAAGAACCCAGAGTCACCCCGGCAAGTAGGCCGGAATGATTTAGAAAAAACAACCGGGCTATTGAAATGAAACGGAGAATGCAGTTGTGAAAAGGAGACGCGAAAAAGGACCATTGCGTCCCCCTCCCCTTTTAGTCGGCTCTTACGACAAGCAGGGGATACTGTTGGACATTCTGTCCCGGCCCAACACGGGGCAATAATAATTTTTTTTTTTTTTTTTTTTTTTTTTTTTTTTTTTTTTTGGGTAGGAGGTGGAATGCGTTTACGCACACTGAGGGGCTCGTTGTCCCCTCAGTAGTGTCGGACTCCCACGAGCTCGATGTCCCGTGAACTACCGACTAAACCACCTCCCTCGGCACCGAGGACACTAGCCTGGAACTGTTTCACACATTACTTCGGGCTAGGCCTTTGATATTACGCCGCTAGGGCAACCTCCGTGGGGAAATGCTGAGGATTAAGGCCGATCGAGGTCGACCTTTTTCGCCCGAAGAATGGCCTGGACGTAGTGCTTGACACAGTTCCAGTTGCCCTCTCCCTGGAGCATAGCTCCAACGATGTTGTTTGGGCTGACGATCACGCCGATCTCAGATGAAAGCGAGGCTCGGCGGACGTGCCAACGGTCGCACTGAAAGAAGGTGTGCTCGGACGTATCTGGGATGCCGGGGCAATACAGACAGTCCGGGCTGGCGACTTTGCCCATCCGGTGCAGATAGGCTCGGAAGTACCCGTGTCCAGAAAGAAACTGGGTCACGTAGTAATCGACCTCGCCGTGCTGCCGCTCCACCCATGGTCGGACGGAAGGTATGAGCTGGAAGGTCCAACGTCCCCTCGGCTCGGCTTCCCAGTCGCGCTGCCAGGAGTCGAAGCTGCGATCGCGCTCTTCCCTGGCAGCTGTTTCCCGGCCCACTTCAGGCCTCCTCCGGTAAATCGCCTGCCTCTCCCTCGCGAGGAAGAGGACGGGGATGACTCCGGCGATCACCGTCACAGCAGGCTCGGAGACTGTGCGGTAGGCCGAAGCGACCCGCAGAGCTCCTCGGCGCTGGACTCGGGCAAGCCGGTCTCGGAAGACTCGCTTCTCGAGTGCGTGAGCCCATACCTCCGCCCCGTACAGCATGACTGACTGGACGGCAGTCATGAGCAGACGGCGCTTGCAGGAACGAGGACCGCCGACATTGGGCATAAGCCTACCAAGGGCAGCGACACCCTTAGCGGCTTTGTCGGCGGCGCGCTGGATCTGCTCGCCGAAAGACAGTCTACTGTCGACCATGACTCCCAGGTACTTTGCAGCAGGCTTAGTCTCGAGTGTGACGTCACCTATCTGCACCGGGAACACGGTGTTTATCCTCTTTTTGGTGAGGACGACGATCTCCGTCTTACTGATAGCCAGGGAAAAGCCGTGATCTCGCATCCACCCGTTGACCTTGGCCATTACAACGCTGAGCCTCAGTTTTGCCTGCTCGACGTTCCTCGCAGCGATCAAGGCAGCGACGTCGTCAGCATAGCCAACGAGGCGGGTCTCATCGGGCATGTCTAGCCTCAGCAAGCTGTCGTAGGACACGTTCCAGAGATCTGGTCCGAGAATGGACCCCTGCGCAGCCCCGGAAGTGATGGGAATGCGCCGCTGACCTTCGGTCGTGTCGTACAACAGAACGCGGTCTGACAAATACGCTTCTATCATACGCAGGAGGTAGGAGGGAACTTGGAACGTATGCTTAAGCGCCCACAGCATATCGCTCCACCTGGCGGAGTTAAAAGCGTTCTTCACGTCGAGCGTGACGAGAAGGACCACGCGGCGCGACCAATGGTTGTGGTCCTCCGCCCTCCGCACTGCCTCAACTACCTCCTGAATAGCGTCGATGGTAGAGCGACCGGATCTGAAGCCGTACTGCTGCGGGGATAAGTCCCCCGCAGAGACGATGGCCTCGGTCAGCCTGACGCGCAGGAGCTTCTCAAGCACTTTCCCGGCCGTGTCGAGCATACACAGGGGTCGGAAAGAAGAAGGGGTCCCCGGTGTGCTCTTCGCCTTCGGGATAAGAACAAGGCGGGCAACCTTCCACGAAGAAAAGAAAACGCCTTCCGCCAGACACGCGTTGAACATATCGAGCAGAAGCCTTGGATTCACCTCCGCAGCGAGCTTGAGCACCTCCGCCGGAATGCCATCGGGACCGGGCGCTCTTCTGGGTCGTAGGGATCGGACGGCAGCGGTGAGTTCCTCTTCCCGGAAAACTGGGAAGGCGCCTACCTCTCCGAATTCCCTGACTGGCCGAACTGGGTGGCTGGGAAACAGTGTGTCGACGACGGCGGCCATGGCTTGTGGTTCCATGACCGCAGGTGGTGAGCGAGCCCCTAGCTTCTGGGTTACAAGTTTGTAACCCGTCCCCCAGGGGTCGTTGTCGATATCCTGACACAGCTGTTTCCAGCACCTGACTTTACTCCGGTTGATGGCACCGCGGAGCTCTCGGCGGGCCGCTCTGTGCTCAGCCGATCTGGCATTTGCATCAGGGCGGTTCCTGGCTCGCTGCGCAGCTCGTCGGAGACCAAGGCATCTCCTCCGGAGTTCCGCGATTTCAGGCGTCCACCAGTAAACCGGCTTCTTCCTGTGGCGGCGGGAAACTCTGGGCATCGACTGCTCACACGCGGTCGCGATGAGACGCATCGTCGATGCTGCCAGATCTTCGGCACCTGTGAAATTCACAATGCTCTGGTCTTTAATTACTTCTTTAAAAGTGTCTTTGCTCAGACGACTGGTGTTCCAGCGTCGAGCCAGAGGAGCAGGTTCAGCGCGCAAGCGCGCACCCTCGGGAAGGACCTTGAAGAGGATCCCCTGGTGGTCGCTAGAGGAATACTCCTCGCAGACACGCCAGTCGGAGATCCGCTGGACAATCCCCTCAGAGGCAAGGGATATGTCAGGGATCGTCTCTCTGCACCCCGGACGGCGAAAGGTGGAAATGCCGCCGGTGTTAAGGATACAGAGGCCCGACCTGGCAGCCGACTCGAGGACGTAACGACCTCGAGTATCGGTCCGCGGGGAACCCCATTCCACGGCTTTGGCGTTAAAATCGCCACCGACTATGACCCCGCCAGAGATTTTCATGATCTCATCCTCAATGGAATCGACCATGTGGCGGTAGTCTCCGATCGGTTGGTTTGGCGTGAGGTAACAGGAGAAGATGGTGAAACCCCTGCTCCTCACCCAAACGAAGCCGTTGCCCGATCCGGAATCGAGAACAGGCACCTTCCCGAGGTCCAAGATCCAAATCGCCGCAGTGCCGGAGGGGTCCGAGAACCACTGCGCAGAGCAATAATAATAATAATAATAATAATAATAATAATAATAATAATAATAATAATAAAATCTTTATTGCATTTGACAATATAAAATTGCATTACAAGCGTCAGTATATGTTTTCTCCTTTTGAATGTTAGGAAACACCAGTGCCAAATTTTAAACCGCGAAAATTCCTAGAATTTCAAGAGTCCCAGCGGCACATCATGAACTCCTCAACCGAGTACAGAACTTTAGACACCAAAAGGCGTTTAAGTCGAGTCTTAAATTGATTTTGATTTTGTGATTGTTTTAAGCATTCAGGGAGCTTATTCAAGAACTTGACTCCAGCCTGTGACGGTAAATGCTCAAACGCCACAGTTCTGTGTTTTTCAAGTCGGTAAGTGTCTCTGCCTCTAGTATTATACTGGTGGATCTGACCGCCCTGAAAAAGTGAGCATTTATACTTGCAGTACAGTGAGACCTCCAGGACATAGAGGCAGGGCAATGTAAGTAAGCCAAGCTCCCTGAAAGCATCCCTACAAGCATCCCTATGTATGGACAATAAATGTACTAACTTATGTATTATGTATATTATGTGAACTAACTGTAATGAGTAAATAAAGTCATTCAATTCTATTCTATGGTTTACTACTACAGTACTTCATTCATTTATTACTCAATTTACAACAAAGGTTGGTTAGATAGCAAAAAGGAAGGTCAAAATAAAAGAACATTCTGTTTGTTAATTGTACACAGTTTTAACAATCCTTCACAACCTGTGAATGAGAACAACACCAGACTCCAACTCCGTACACCAGACTCTAATGCTCGGGAATTTCTATATAGGCTAGAAATGATTTTAACTGATCTATGTAAACTAAAATATGTCTATTTAGCGATAGCAGGTGATTTTAATTTTAATATTTTAAAAATTGACAGTAATGATATTCAGGTATTTTTAAACTTGATGAGATCTTTTGATTTGTATCCATCTAACAGTGAACCAACTAGATATCACTCGTGTCTTGACAATATATTTACTAATGCCACTAGTGAATCTAACAAATGTTTCCTTACTGAGGAGGGAATTATCTCTGACCATGCTGCAGTTTGGGTTAAGTTTAACTGCTTGTTAACTAAAAAAACTGTAGAATTTGAGAAGGAAACTGTAAAGCCTAAGTCTACTTTATCTAAAAAGCGCATTGTGAGTGATTATAGACTTGATGATTTGAATTTATGTCTCGCTAATTTTGATTGGTCACCCCTTTATGTAATTGATGATGTTAATATTGCCTTTTTATATTTTATAAATGTATTAGTGACTTATTTTAATTTGTACTGTCCTGTTAAAAATGTAAAGGAGAAATCTATGCCTAGTATGAATGGTAAAAACAATAACTGGTACACACCAGAGCTTCATTTTATGAAGAAGTATTTGCTTTTTCTCTACGATAAATGGAAAACTAGCCTAAGTGTTGATGATAGATTGAATTTCATCAATTTTAAGAAAGATTACAAGGATGCTATAAGACAAGCAAAGATTCTAGCAAATGATGGTAAAATTGCCAAATCTTCAAACAAGTGCAAGGCTGCATAGGAAGTCATTAGAAATGAATCAGGTAACGTTAAAGTAAAGAGTGAAGTTCCCATATCTCTAGATATTTTGAATCAATATTTTGTAAATGTAAAATCTGAAGTTATTAATACAAATAGATTGAGTATAAGTAATGAATCACATGTAGACTTTTTGAAAAAATTCCCACTTCATTCAAATGATGTAGGTAATAGGACTTTTTCTTGGAAACTAGTAGATTATAAGAATGTTGTCTCTGTTGTTCAAGAGCTTAGTAACTCCCGAAGTGAAGATGTATATGGTTTTTCTAATTATGTTATTAAGAAAATTATCTCTATTATTGGTGGTCCACTCACTTACTTAATTAATATGATGTTTAACTGTGGGATATATCCTGATTGTCTCAAGACGGCAAAAATTACTCCTATTTTTAAAAAAGGTAACAGGAATAGTCCTGAAAACTATCGCCCCATAGCTATAGTCCCAATTATTAGTAAAGTAATTGAATCATGTATATTTAAACAACTGTACTATTATTTCACTGTTAATAATCTTTTGTATGATCACCAGTATGGTTTTAGACATAAGTGCTCCACATCCATGGCAGTTGAAGCCATAGTTGACCAAATTCTTGAGGGCTTTGAAAGGAAACAAGTGGTTGGTACTTGTCTAGTCGACCTTAGTAAAGCTTTCGACACAATATCTCATGATATTTTATGTAGCAAATTGAGTTACTATGGTGTAACAAACATTGAGCTAAAACTCATGAGTTCTTATTTGAGCAATAGAAAACAGATGGTAGTTGTTGATAACTCAACTTCAGAATTACTTGATGTAATCGATGATGTACCGCAAGGCTCGGTATTAGGGCCGTTCATGTTCTTAGTCTATGTCAATGACTTTAGTTATAATCTACCTTTTTTCACCGTACTTTTTGCGGATGATACAACCATTGTTGCCTCAGACCCTAAAGTGGAGGGAGTTGAGTTGAAACTTAATAATGCCTTATTAACTGCCAAGACATGGTACTCAGCGAATATCCTAGCATTAAATGAAGAAAAAACAGAAATGCTATACTTTTCGCTTAAGAACAACTTAGCTGTTGAGTTAACCAAACCTGTCAAACTACTAGGAATGTTTTTAGATAGTAAATTAAGCTGGAAAGAACATGTTTTGTATTTGTGTAAGAAACTTTCTCGTGTAATATTCTTGTTAAGAAAGCTAAAAAATTGTGTCAGTTTAGATGTATTGCTGTTAACATATTTTGGTTTATTTCATTCACACCTCAATTATGGTGTCCGCCTCTGGGGCAACTCCACCTCAGCTAGTACAATATTTCTCTGGCAAAAGAAAGCTATTAGAATTATAATGGGCCTATCTCAACGAGACTCGTGTAAACCTAGTTTTATTCAACTTAATGTCTTAACATTGCCCTCTATGTTTATTCTCTCAAATTTAATTTATTTTAAAGAAAACTTGCACCAATTTCCAACTTTCAATACCATTCATGAGCACAAGACGAGAAACAGATTCAATGTGGTTACACCATATGTTAGGCTTAGTAAAACGTTGACTAGCCATAGTTATCATCAGTATGTTTTATATAATAAGTTGCCTTTGTCTATTAGAAACTTGCCAATGTGTAAGTTTAAGCCATATGTGACATCCTTCCTGAAATGTAATGCTTTTTATAATGTAAATGAGTATCTCCAATTTCAATTCTAGCTAATTATATTTCATACAACAAGTTGCCTTTGTTCTGTTAGAAACTTGCTGATTTGTAATTTTTAGCCATAGGCTAGGCCTATGTGACTTTTTTCCTAAAATGTAATGACTTTTATAATGTAAATGAGTATTTTTAATTTGAATTTTAGCTACTTGTTAGTATGTTTTAGGCCTATATAACAAATTGCCCTTGTCTATTTGAAACTTGCTGATGTGTATTTCTAAGCCATGCTACTACTTTCTGAAATGTGATGATTTTTATAATGTAAATGTAAATTTGAATTCTCGCTACTTAATAGTATGTTTTATATAATGAATTTCCTTTGTCAGTTAGAATCTTGCTTGTGTGTAATTTTTTAGCCATACCATATGTAACTTCATTCCTTAAATGTAATTCTTTTCTTAATGTAAATGAGTACTTGCAATTTGAATTTTAGCTTCTTATTAGTATGTTTTAGGCCTATATATCAAATTTTTGACGTTGTCTATTGTACCCTGTATTTAACGACAATAAATGTTCTTGATTCTTGATTCTTGAACATTACAAATTTTTAAAACGGTGCAAAGGAATAAAAGTAATTGAGCTAAATCAATATGGTCTGGTTGCGGGGTTAAGCATTCTGAGCTGGCATTAATCCAACACTCTTAGCTTCTTTTCCAGAAACACTAAGTATCGCTTTACATATTTTTCTGAAAAGACGATTCTACGATTCTAACTTAAAGCTCATAAATGGACTTTAATTCGTAAATCTCAATTCAGAGTTATTTCAGAGTGATAGTTTCAGAGTTATATGAGTAACATGAACATACAGCACTGTTTGAATATTTTATCAAGCTTCAAATTCTCAAATATTAAAATTAACAATAGAACTTGTTAATACTAATTTAATAAGCTCAAACCAGGATAAAGAAAGAGTTTTGTAGTATACAATCTATGGCGTATAAAACCGTTTAACATTATTAAAGTACGAAATACAAAAAAGTTGGAACCATTCTGTAAAATATGTGCAAATAAAAATGTTTATTAGTTCACTTTATTTTAGCCGGTAAAAAATTTTAGATAGTCAAAAACACATCAAAAAGTTCTCCTCTAATATTGTCCCTAAAGTTTTTCATATTCACTCTAAAAAATATAAACGTTTCAGCTTACACTTATTTTTGTTTTCTTTAGAAAAGTGCAATAAAATTAGTGTTAAAACCGAAACAACGAAACCAATTATGGAGAGTGTCAGAAAATTATAACAAAACCAAACTTTTGTTACAACGTAACATAAAATATGGCGAACATGTTAAAACTAATGAAATGCACTGAACATGCATGTCAAGATAATTAAATCTAGCAGTTGCATTGTGTGATCACAAATGACAACTATTCAAAATGAGTAATGATATTTGACAAATATAATCACGGGTCGTTTTACACTCTCATCCAATTTGAGTTTATTTGATGATGTTTTATGTAACTTTGACGCATGGAAAACGAACTTAACGTACCGTATAATAAAATTTACCGAGTGAATTCAGGTTTTTATGACAAATAAATCAATTAAGTTTTAAATTATGAGTGAAAATGCAACTATTAAATCACTGAGTTATTTGTTACTTAATTACATAAACCGTTCAATTGTGTAGCTGTTCCAGATGCTAAGACACCCCTAAAGTATGATGAAGTAATGTAAAAATTAAAGTTATTTTGATGAAAGAATAAGGGAAAGAGAAATATAAAAAAACTTTGACTATTAGCATAAACTGGAACACTCAACTTTTGACATCATCTCTGTGGCTTTCCGGAGAATTGTTTTCAAAAACAAGATAAAACCATATTGTAGCCCTGTTGTTGTATCGAGTACTACTTTAACTTTACTCTCAACTTTTCCATCTGAAAATGAACCATTCAAAGCGATAAAAAAAATACTTGATGTGAACTCCTAGTTATTAGTTGATGTTAATTTTAACTTACAAAAATACGCGTTTACTCGTAACGTTCTTTAAGTTTAAATTTATTATAACTTTAAAGAAAAATCTAAATTTTATTTCGTTACTCTGGCGCCAGTTGCGAAAAACTTCTATGATTGTTTTTTCGTAATTAATTTGATACATTGAGGCATGATGTGGCCTTTAATAAGGTGTCATGTCAATAATAGGTAGAACAGTCGCACACAACAGTCACTAGCCTCGAGAGAGGGTTGCACGTGAGTGTACCGACAATTTAGAAAAACTTTATTGCTATTTGGGAGTGAGATTGGACGGTGGTCTCAGGTGGAATGACCATGTCGATAAACTAGCTAAACAGCTTGCTACAAATATTTTTGTTCTAAAAAATATTTCCTTCATTGAATAATATATCACTGTCTTAACTGGTGTATTTTGGCTTGATTGAGAGTCTGGTTAGGTACTCAATAATCCCTTGGGGTTCTTCTAGTATAAGTAACTTGAATAGAATTTTTTCCTTCAAAAAAGAGCAATTAGATGTATGCTGAAACTTAGACCAAGTGACTCATGTTGTGAGCATTTCAAAGAACTACAAATTCCAACTGTACCTAGCATTTATATGTTTTAAACAATTGTCTATGTAAAAGAACACAAACAAATCACTGCTCATCAGCATTCTTACAATACAAGAAATCGTAATTTTAATCCTTCTGTACATTATAATTTAAAGCTCTTTGAAAAAAAACCAGATGACATAGGTCTCAAGCTACTTAAACAACTTCCACCCAACATAGCCCAGATTAATAATATTAAAAAGTTTAAACATGAGCTCAAAACATATCTTAATTGTAAACCAGTGGACCTATGCCGAGTGGTCAATCAGGACGACGTGGGATATGTATGTATGTATGTATGCAAGAAGTATTGAATAGGGAAATGTTAGTATATGTAATAAATATTATTGACATCCTGTCCTGTGTACGATCTAGATAATACTTTTTCAAAGTTTACTTTTTGTTTTCCAAACGAGATTTCCAATTTATAGTGTCACAGATTTAGGTAGACATTTTGCTATGACCAAGGATAGTTCGTCCTTGTTATAGTACAGCTTAGTCCAATTAATAACAATTTGCTTATCCAAAATTAATTGATTACATTTGAAGCAACGATAACAGAAAACCACAGTTTGTGTTATTCCTTAACAACCATAAAATTGAATTGCAAGGTAACTGCAGCTAAACACTCGATTTCCAACCATTTGTAAGTACATAAATTTTACATAAAAACTAAAAATATACCTAAAAAACAAGAAATAGATGTAACACAAAAACAAGTGCTTCTATAACTTTTAGCAACCTTTTTTAACATGGGTTGAAAATTATACGATAAAACGATTTAAATAAGCAAAAAATAGTCCAAACATCATATCAATGGACAAGATATATGATATAAAGAGTTTTAATATAAAATTACATGGAATTTCTTCCAACACCCACGAACGACACAGCATAAATGTGCTTAGTTAAGCATAAAATACTTAAAACTGGTAGTTTCCCAGAAGAAATTAAAAATTTAACAACTGAGGTAAAAGCACCGCCACTGAGTAAGTAGTTCTCGACATAATCAAGTTGCCAGTTATTTATTCTACGGCCAGATTCAAATGTTTGTAGTTAACATAGAGGAGAGCGAAACACTGTTTTATACTTCTAGAGAAAAAGTCTTTGTTTCTCAGGTTTGAACATGAAGCTGAAAGAACTTTATTATTCAAAATTCACTTCTTACAGCACTTAATTTGAATCCTAAATTTAAATTACCGGAATTATTATTTTGTTTAATTACATTAATCAATTACGGTTATATTTTCCTCTTAAATCACACAATATACTTCTAATCGATTTGCAAAGACAAAACTTTGTAAAATAAACAAAACATAAACAACTGAATACGAACAAACCCAGTGGAAACAATCCAAAATTGTTGCTGTGAACTTGGCAAAACTATAATAATCATAGAAAGGAGTGGTCAATGTAAAGCGACGATGCAGACACTGGCGCATTTCCAATTGCTCTGTGAAAACATGACGCACACTTCAGCGATAGATTTTCATTGTACGATTTGAATTTATTCCGGCCTTAAACCGGATCTATTCATGGTTTGCCTCCTGGATTGATAATTGACTTATAATAAATATAAAAAATGGGGCATTAGTCCCGAAACTAGTAATACTAAAGTGATTATTGGATTGAAGACGGAAGGTTAGTAACCTATTTATTATAAGTTAAACCGGATCACCAAAACATATCAGGAAAAGTAGGGAATATCTACTTTTAGCGAATTTCCCCCATAGGGAAGAAGCTATTACCGTAGGTCTCATGGTAAGATCTAAGCCCGGGACCACTATAACTTTTCGTTTTGGGGCCCCTAGAAACAAAAAACACTATTCGTTCAAAATTATATATATATATATATATATATATATATATATATATATATATATATATGTGTGTGTGTGTGTGTGTGTGTGTGTGTGTGTCTGTAAGCACGATGGCGGTCACAAAAATGGTCCGATTGGAATGAAATTTGGCACAGACGTGTAAAGTAGTCATTATTCGGACGAGTTCGTAAACCAGCCCGATCGGACCATTGGAAGGGGGGGTAAAGGGGGATAAACCCCCCAGAAATGGGGTTTTTTGAGTTTTTTACATAGAAAAATAAATTTTATCTAATTTTTGTGGGCACCATTGAATTCAGCTAAAAAAAAAACAATTTAGTATTTTGAATCACTGCTCTATGTCCATTGGTTTCCGAGATATCGAAAGTGGTAAACACAGTACGTTGTCCCAATGTTAACCTTATGGGAAATAAAGAAAATTCTCGCTTATTTCTCAACATATCTTGATAAAACTTGGTAAATGGCTTCTTCTAGTTCAGATCAACTAAATATTGAATTAAAACCACCTAGTTTTAATATACCCGTAGCAGCAAACCTGCATACTCATTCCCCATGTTATTCTTATGGAGCTTACAAAAACATGATGAATCTCGCTATGATGGATTGAAATATGTTGTTTTGCATTTGAAATTCGCTGAGTATGCAGGTCTGCTGCAACGGGGGGTATTTATTATAGGTTACAGTATCTCAATTAATTGTTTATTTTAATCAAAATTGAATTGTGAATATTCAGTGAACGGAGCGTTTATAATGAATCCTCAAGTGAAGATGAATAATGATGACCTCTGATCTGTAGAGGCAGGCAACGTTAGCTTTCAAATTACAATCACGTATTACAGTCTGCACTGTAGTTAGGATTCAGCTAAATGTAACTAGAGGGCTGAGTCCATGTACTTTAACCGACTAAGAGCATTTAACTTTGATAACATTACGTTGTACAAGCGATTTAAGCCGCTTTGCCGCAGAGAATAATTCAATGTTCATGAAAAAGGTATTTGTAGCTGTGCAAAACTACAACTGTTGTTGTTATATTACATGTACATGTTATTATATTACATGTTAACTTTGTACTTTGTGAATAATTGAATTCTTTTTGGACATCACTGATTAGTCCAAAATGACTTAGTGAGACAAAGTTTTGAATTTTTGGAATAAAATTAATTGAATTTAATTAAATTGAACTTATATGCACTGTAAGTTTTTTTATCCAAAAGGGGTCCGGGGAGCGAAAGAGGATCGTGTGCTAATTATTTTATGATTTGGAATGCTATCTTTTCTAAGAGCTAGTAATTATTTATGACAATGTATACAGGGTGTCCCGAAATTATGGTAAAATACTTTAGTATATGATAGTACAGGTAAAAATAAGAAAAAAAGTTCATATAAACATAGGTCCAAAAGTGCTTAGTTTTCCGTCTGTGTGTCTGTTTGTGATTTTTACATATTTAATCATATCTCACGAACCTCTTAACGTATGAACTTCAAACTTGGTACATAGATTACCACTATTAAGACCTATTTTTGTAAGAAGTATCAAATTTCTACTTTGTACCATTTCAAAATGGCGACTGATTTTTGTTTTCAAAGCTAAATATCATAAAAACTGTAAATTTTAGAAAAATTATACTAGAGACAAAAAAGTTGTGAAATTTAATCCAATTAACGCTGATATTAAGATTATGATGATCGGACTACTAATAACGGTGAAATTGTAACTTTTCTGAATAAAAACATGGTCCTTTAGAACAAACTGTCAGAAATTTCCATGTTTTTATTCAGAAAAGTTAAAATTTCTCCGTTGTTAGTAGTCCGATCATCATAATCTTAATATCAGCGTTAATTGGATTAATTTTCACAACTTTTTTGTCTCTTGTATAATTTTTCTAAAATTTACGGTTTTTAAGATATTCAGCTTTGAAAACAAAAAACAGTCGCCATTTCGAAATGGTACAAAGTAGAAATTTGATACTTCTTACAAAAATAGGTCTTAATAGTGGTCATTTATGTACCAAGTTTGAGGTTTATACGTTAAGAGGTTCATGAGATATGATTAAATATGTAAAAATCACAAACAGACACACAGACGGAAAACTAAGCACTTTTGGACCTATGTTTATATGAACTTTTTTTCTTATTTTTACCTGTACAATCATATAGTAAAATATTTTACCATAATTTCGGGACACCCTATCTAACATTGATGAACAAAAAAGAACAAAAAATATTTAAAGATTGATTGTTAATTATTAACCGACTTTAAAAACAATTGAATACACATTGTTCACTAAAACGCGGCAACTTAACACTATTTTAGGCCACAATCACGAAAACAGTTATAAATAAAATAACATATAGAAACAATACCTGCAGTTAAATTTAATAAATAACTCTACAAACGGTGCATATTGCATTTGAAATAGTGCCGGCTGTCCTCATTTGGAAGTACAAAGAGTGTCAGAGGCAGCGCAGTCGTCATTACAAATAATGACGTGCCGCGGCGAGGGCTTATCTTTTATACCATCTGTTTTTATTTGTGCTCGGGTCTGTCTGCTTGACACTGTCTTGATCGAGAGAAAGATTTCGGAATATCTGTCAAAACGTTTGGAAATGTAGAAAATCAAAAGGTTTTATATTTTGTTTTTGTTGAGTTGGTGTAGAGTAGACTATACTAAGAATTGTTAAAGTCAAATTATGCAGTAAAAACGTTTTATATGCAAAAATTTAAAAAGTCTTAATTTGAAATCCTTATTTAAGGTAAGACTTATTATGCACTTATTTAAACGTAAGACAGTATGAAACAATTTTAAACAAAATAATAGTGAAGATAAGAGAAAAACAATTTGTCGTATCTTAAAACTTGTTCAAGATAGTATAAAACGATTTTAAACAATAATTGGTGATAACGCTACACACCATTATAATTACAAAAACTGAACAATAACTCTGAGTATTATTACGATAATTGGGCTAGTTAATGTCAATAAGACGAGAAAACGTGCAAATAAAAACTATTCAAGTTTTCAAAGTAAGTTTTAAAATTTAGAAAATTACTGATCAAAAGCAAATTAAATGAAAGCTCCACGAAGGAGAACCTCGTACAAGGAGAAACTATAATTTATTGAAAAATATAATCCCGCAGGAAATTTAAACTTTAACAACTACGGTTGAAACAACGCCGCCAAGTAAGTTGTTCCCGGTATAATCAAGTTGCCTGTTATTTACTCTACGAACCTGATTCAATGTTTACAGCGTTGCTGAGCGAAGGGCGAGCTATTGTGTTAAAATTTTATGAGAAAGAGTCCCTTAGGTTTGAGGTCTGGGGTTTTATTACAGGTGAAAGCTTTTCTCCAAAATGAACTGCAAAAAGTAATCATAAAAAATTAAGCCAACCATTTTGGTAAACTGTGAAAAGTTAACGTCAAAGTTGAAACCTGAGTATTATCGGTTTCATGTATACCCTTTTTAAAATGAGAAGGTCGAACCTGTTATTCTATTGTAAAACAAGACAGACGCGTTTCGTTTCTATCTTAAAAAGTGTATAATCAATAAGAAGCTAGGTTTACTCTTTTAAAATGCAAGTTCAATGTATATATATAAACCAATCTCCAGAAATATTAAGTCTTCATTCAAATAATGTAAATGTGGTTTTGACTTGGTAAGCTGCACTATACTATACTCTTATTCAAGCAATGTTTGTCTGATTGCTAGCTTGCATAATAATCTCAAAAACGACTCCAAGAATTTCCTTAAAAGTGGAGATAACTAATTTAGGATTCAAAAACGTGTTCATTATACAGATTATAAAAAAGTAATAAAATGACAATAATGTGGCATTTTTAGAAAACAGCCTCTTTCTCTTTAATGTATAGTCTTACGACAAAAAATAAAGTAAAATAAAAATTTAAGTAGTTTAAGATTGTTTCTTTAAACTAACACTGTAGAACAAGGGTGAGCACAATAATTATTCGCTGCAGGATTGAAAGTAGTTTCAGAAAAAATAAGATCTTACATCACCAATTATTTTAACGTGGTTTGGACTTGGTAAGTATAATTATTATTAGTATTGTATAGATAAATGTCAAATTGTTGTACCGTTAAATGGGGGTTCCCGTTATAGTTATTAAAAATTCGTCTTATTAAATCTATTTTGCTCATTTAATGTACTAAGTCGCAGTATAAGCCGAAGGCAAAATGTTTAAATAACTATACAAAACGGTCACATGGTCTTGTTAAGGATCTGTATTGTAAAAGTAAATTCTAGCCGCGAATAAGTGCATAAGTTTTACACCCTAGTTCAATAGACATGTGTGTGTGGCAACCCGCTCGTCACACTGCCGTTGCTGCTGGTCGGCAGAATAAATCGTAAATATGAAATGCAATTCTTGCCAAACTCTATTTTATAACATTTGTATAAAATAATTTTTACACTTGTATATGTATACCACAACTACCTACATCATACTACATGTAAACCACTGAAATATCCACATATTTTATATTCGATTTTGTAATTTAGTGTAAATAAAATATCTTGTTTACAAATCAAACTACTGGTATTTTTAATAACGAAAGCTATAATCTAGCTTTCAAGCTTTATTCGCAATACTTCAATAATTTATTTTGGTATAACTACCTCAGCTAAGTACGTCAATATGATTAACTGAGGCCCAATTAGGAAGCCAACACTAATTGGTAATATACAATACGATTGGAGAGCCAATACTCTGCATGCTTATTGGATTTACATTAATATTTACCTATTAACAATATTTTCTTTCTGAAGCAAACGAAAAACTAATTGATTGTAAGCCGATTGTGTATGCTAAATCTGAATTAAGAACGAGGTACAAAAGAAAGCTTAATAACAGTGATTTCTGTAGCTAACTACATATAATATTTCATTAACTGAATGACTTCACAGTTTCAGCAACAAAGCAATTTTACAAAATTGAAAAATTATCTTGTACATTTTTAAATGCAATAACAATACTGCTGATACGAGAAATCCTCATATTATACTAATTAAAAATCGTGGTTATATAGTCATAAAATGAAACTAAGGTATAAAAAATGAGAAAGTTTATGTACCTATTACGCCTATGTACATAGTAGCCTATGTACATACATTTACATAAAAAATAACATACATAAAATGTAATGTGCCTACATACATTTTAAGCATTAGGGATAAAATTAATTGCTCTGTTTCTTGTTATTGTAACATTAGTCATACTCTTCACTAATCACCTTCAGGCAAGAAAAGGCGAAAGTGGATTATTCACAACTTTAGCTATTATCATAAAGTGGGGCTGAACTTTTAGCATCGTTGTCGTGGCTTTTTGTGGAGTTACTTTCAACAAGATAAGAGCATATTGCACCTTTAAACTTTAGTTGTTTTTCGTTTGTTTTTTTTTACATTCAGATTTTATAAATGCAAAAAATTAATGAAATTTGTAAACTAATGTATCGATCGTATAAGTTTGTTATTTTTAATTGCTAATAAATCGTAATTTTTTATATTTACCATCGTTTTATTTAATTTTATTATCCAGAACACCAGTTAAGAATAAAACACTCGTTCTTCATAAAGTAAAATGGTAATAAATTGCAAGTGTAGCTTAAACATTTCCAACTTAAAAATAAAATAATTAAGCTCTACTTTAAATGTAACGATTCGCTTTAATTAAAAGAGGCTCTCAAGCAGATCTCTTGTGCAGAGTTTGTCTCAACATTAATCTCTTTCGCTAACAAGATTTATTACGAGTATGCAAATCTGATTTGACATACTCGAATAGCGTTAACGACCTCAGTTCAACTTTACTCCTTTCCAACTTTAGCCTCTTTAATTGCGCACTTCAAACTTCCGTAATAAATGGATCGTTACGTTTATAGCATTTAAATGTGTTGTAAAATCGACTTACTGTGTTTATTTCATAAGCGAAATTTCTGTTGCTGCGTTTAAACGACAAGATTGAACTTTAGAATGAACTAAAGAAAGTTTCAGAAACTCTTGAAGTATTTTTGTGTCCATAATTATCAGTAGGTATAAGTAATTGCACTTTTTGTCTATGAATTTTTATTCTTGCATGTTACTTTTGTCATCTATGGAATGTTCATCATGACTTAAATGCTGAATTGAACTTAAATGCTGAATTGTCAAATAGCAGGTTTTTGTGAGGGATACTCTAATTTTTGTACATTAGCTTACATTAGCAACGAGGAAATTTAATATGATCCTTAAAGTAGCGTTGTTACTAGTTTGTTTTCATGAAAAGCCAGGTTACGAGCAGGAAAAGGAAGAGTGCGTTGTGGAAGTTGGATGTGGTACAGTCAGGAAAGCGAACAACAAATCTGCAAGTTGAGAGGTTCGTGTTGGGCGGGGCTGCTTTGTTGGCTTTGTGAGCGTGTCTATAGTGTCACAGCTGTGACTTTACAATAGGTACAACTACGTGCAGCTAATGAGGAGAAGGACTAACTAGAGTTTTGACTGTTATATAGTGTATGGTGTGGTGATTAACTAATATGAATATCCTTTTTCATCATACTCACACAGAAACATCTGTTTCAGTTCATTTTTGCTGGCTCGAAAGTTACTCATTGCCGGCTTAGGCCGGAAAGAACGGAAGTAAACAATCAGTGATTTGCAGCAAACCGACGTTTAATGCTTGTTTATTGGTTTATTTTTAGAGGAATGTAGTGGCAGCATTGCATCCGTAGCAAATGTTAGTTCTGTTAGTTATAGGTTAGGTTTGAAGGTTTGAGAAACGTTGTTTATGCAAGGACTACGTTATGATTGAAAGTATGATTTTTTCTGCGTAGTACGATGAAAAATATCGTACGTTACACGGGGGGGGGGGGGAGTTTTGCCGTACTGGCATGACAATCCCGCACTCGCTTTCGCTCGCGCGGGAACTATCATGCTCGTCCGGCAAAACAGTACTTCCCGGCCTACTAACGAAATATACTATTTTACTACTTAGTATTGACATTCGAAATCGATGTATTTTACTTAATATATAATTTTAACATTAATGTCGCTTAATGTTCTCTTAACACTGAACCAATAATAACAAACACACAACAGTTCGTCATTTAAAAAATAATAACTAAACAACTCGAATATAATGGTTGATATACAGTAAAAAGGAACCGCAAAAGTAATCTGAACTAAATTAGATCTCGGAAAGTAATGAAAGTCCGAGAATGGCCTTAAAGATGCAATTTGGGACGTGACCAGAACCGAGTCAGCGGAAACTGTCACAGGGTGGGAGCGACCACGGCGAAACTGCTGTTGTACACAGGTATGGCAGCTCTGTTGGCGGTGGAACAACTGATCAGCTGATTATTATTATAAGTAAAGAAAATATTTATTTAGATCGATAGTAAAAACACAAGGATTGCCAGGTGATATTTTTATTTAGTCTCACTGGGTCACATAAAGAATTGGAATATTGGAATTCAGGGTTTGTATGCAGAAAACATATAGCACGTTTAAATAATGCTTTATCTTTGTTTTTTGAGCGATATTTGCCTTTTATGTAATTAAATTTTAAAAACAATTAGAATTTATGTTACGTTAAAAACCAGCCAATAAATAAAATGTTATTTATTTTGAATTGGCTTGAGAAGTTACTAGCCGCTAGGTGAAAACCTGGAAAAAAATTTAAAGCCAAATTTGTCAAAAGATGATTTAACTTGAATGGAAAGTAAATCCTTCTTAACAAACAGATTACATATGAAAAGTCAAAATTAAAATTATGACCAAGACATACACCTAAAATACATGAAGCATAATAAAATAGGTTTAAGTAGGTATCAAAGCAAAACTTCATCCAAAATAGAAAGGTCTGTTTAAAAGGGGAAAGACGACTCGCAACAAAATGTCAAGTGGTTTTCATGTTTTTCAGTTTATCTTTACTTTGGTGTAGTTCATTCCACTTGGAAATTCCTTTGAAGGTTTGAAAGTTCTCTCCAGACACGAAAAATATCCCGATTCTCTTATCTGTTTCTCATAATTAGCCAATGTTAACTTTCCAATTATAACTGGCGCCAATTATTGGGGCCCACGCCGCGCCGTCCATAAGACTAATGTTAATTTTAGCATTGGTCTTATGGACGGCGTGGGCCCCAAGAATTGGCGCCAGTTATAATTGCGTTCTAGCTCAACCCATCATCCAAAATCGTTGATTGAGATTTAATTTTGAAGAAAAAGCTCAATTATTGATATCAAGAAACTAAATTTCGACGGCACACTTTTTACAAATGAAATCAAAACATTTAATAATTGTTTCCGTAAGGACTGAAGTCCTTTTTGATAGAAGTTCATAATTCATCCGAGAGATGATGCAATATGCAACCAAAGAAAATGTGTGCATGTTCTAGTTTGAGACTTACCAGTCCTATGAATTTTAAAACATAAAGGGTGATGTATTTTGCAGATTCAATTAAGTAAATAAATACATTTTTACGGTTACCTTATGTTAGGCCTACACCTCATTTTAAGGTAATTTATTATTTTTAAAACAACTAATAAACTATATTCAACGAAGGCTGTTTTATCCTGAACTAGAAATAGGTTATACCATTACAAAAAGGGAATATTTCCCACAGTTAAAAGTTACTTTAGAGACCCCAATGATATGAAAATAATAATGAAAACTTTGGTGATAATAACTACTTGCATCCAAAGTAGTATCTAACAATGGCGACAGGGGAAATGTTTAATGTTTATGGTATAAGCGTTATGGGGAGCGCTTTGAAACTTTGGCACTTAACTCTAATGTTTCAGCGAAAACTACCAATGAAAAGTACGTTTGAAGCAAAATTTAATAGGCAAGCTAACAAACGCATTCAGTTAACATTCGCAACACAGCAATAAAGTGTTAAAAATCGCTTGAAAATATGTACGATTTTCAAATGTGTAAGTAAATTGAACATATAAGGATTATAACTTCGACAGTAGACTTCGAAAAACTTTGTTTGATTTCCGAAATGGTTATGCTTATTAAGCTGGTAAACGGCTTCGATCATCTTACAAAATTGTCCTGTAAAAAGAGTAAACTTGGGAAGGGGGAGGCGCCTAATTTGTTAATTAAATCAATTACTTAGGGTATTCTTTAAGGATTCAGAAGTATTACAGTAAAAATCGTTACTCAATCAGAATACTGACTGCATTAATTTAAGTGATGTCAAAGCTCCGGTAATCAAACAAGTTGATCAAGTGTTTAACAAGTGTTAAAGTTATTAAAATTGCGGAACTACACGTCGTGTATTAATTGATTACAACACCTTTTAGAAATACTCATTAATTATAGAGTGAATGTAAACATTGCCTCACAAGGCAACTTACGGCAGCTGGTAAGATACAAGTTGTAGGTAGTTATAGACAATAATCGATATAAATATATGTAAAAAGAGTTTTTCTCACCTCAAGATCCAAAGACAAATAAATATGGAATATCCTTACAAGGCTGCTTTTAAGCATATTTCTATAAAGGTAGCCAAGGAAAGGATTACGTTGATGAATGGTAGTCATTCAATGGTTTACAATACCCTAACAAGTTGTTATGTACAGTTTAAAAATTATAAATTAAATCAATGCAACACCATGGAGTTAAAATTTGTTTACATAAATAAAGTTTTAACTAGTGATTAACAGAGACTTACAATTACACATATAAAATAATAATAATTAGAACAAATCGTTCTAATACACTTACACGTATTCCTTTTGAAGCTTTTTAATATTAATATTTATTATTAATATTTGATATTGACATGAGACCAATCAATGCCTAAGCATACATGAAAGTGCCTAAAGAAGAAAAGCCTAAGAATACATAAAGTGCCGAGTAATGTAATACAAAAAAACATCTCCATACCAACAGTACAGATAATTAAAATAAAAACGGCACCTGAATGAACAGCAATCATAGCAAAACACCGTCAAAATCTACAGGTATGCTAAGGGACGTTCATCGATAAAAAGATGTTTGTAACCCCCCACCCTTACCCGCCCCCCAGTGTATGTGACAAAGGGGCATCAAACGTCAGGTAAATGAGGACAGAGTACACAACTCAGCTGCGAGCTCCAGCCCCGCCCAAACCGACAAACAATGGGCTCAACTGACCACTTCCGACGTTCTGACTGGCAACAGACGATCATCCGCTGCAGTGTTCCCGGATTTTAAAATCCTATTATCGTACGCCAGCTGCTAAAATTATCGTATTTCTTACAAAATTATCGTACACAGGTATAAATACGATTTGCCATATAAAAAGCAAAATCACTTTATGGTAGGCCTAAATTGCGGGGCCTAGCGCCCGCATCTGGGAAGCTGCAACCATACATGCACCAGCGATCAGCTGATTGTTGCAACGTTTTTGCATGCTTAATTCTTAGACGTTCCCACAGCTGATTGTTCTTAATGTTAATCGTACTTGATTTTTCCTGCCACTAAATCAGCTGTTAGCGCCCCTGCATCGTTGAGCTGCAACATGAGTGTGTATGTGGAAATTTGAAGGCGCTCTAATATTTTAATTATTATTGATTTCAATGTTATTCTTGTGGAGTTACTTTGTCTCCCGCCGGCAAACAAAGTAATCACTTTACTCCCGTTAGGAGACAAATTGTTAATTTACTCATCCATTACAAGGAGTAAAAAGCGTCTAAACATAGCAGATGGGGGGAAATAGTTTTTATAGAAAAACTGTTCAGTTTTAAACAGAGTTAGGTTTTTGTGGGGATTCGATAAGGCATTAAAATTTTAACTAAAGACCTGAATTCTGTTATACATGGATAAAATCACCGTATTATCTAATGCGGTTGATACCAAGTTTAATTCCGTTTCTGTACTAACGGTATTAAATTTTAATACATGAAAATTTTGTGTATTTTTTCTGGTTCCTACAAATTTAGAGAAAGAACTAAATTTTAATTAGTTTACAGCATGTATCATGGTATAAATATATGTTACGAAAAGACAAATTTTAGCTTCTCCCGTGAACAAGGTGGAGTCACAATATAATTGACGATTTTTTCATAAAAAATTATTTTAACCAAAGTAGGGGCAGTATAATTACTAAAATAAAAATAATTAATGGTGCTGCAATAACTACTTGCACCAATATGTGAAAGAGAAGTGAAATATTTCATATAAAATTGATTTAGCTCGGCACGCCAAATATCATTGTTTCATTCCCTTTATTGTTTCATAAACTTAACTGGAGGAAGCTATGTGGACTATTTTAATTCAAGCATTGATGTACATACGATACCGTTGCCAGCTTTATCAGCATTCATGCGTGTTTTACCTGAAACACAAAAAATATATTTTTTATTATACCGCCTCCTTGAATTAATGAGCTTTATGAAACTACAAATCGAACATCATATAAGTTTTATTAATTGGGTGTAAGTAAAATAATCCTAACTTTCAGGTTTTTTTACCCTATAGAACTAATGAACAAGTTAAAACTAAACAAACTACAAAACTTTTGCTGAATTCCCTACATTGTGAGGACTTATGTTGGCTTGAAACAACTGCAAATTAAATTACTCGAAAAACAGTTGTTGAAAGAGAAAAAAAAACTTTTCAACACATGATCATAAAGCCAATAAGTACTATATGAACTCTTAAATATAAGTTAGATTCCCTTTTCATTGTAATACGTTTTACGACCATAACTTAAAAAACTATACCATCTTTACATGATGTTTGGCCCCGTTCATTAGGATTTAGCTATACAATTCAAATTTTCAATTTTTTATGCAGGGAGGTAAACCCCTGGGGTATCTCACTAAAAATAATTTGCCTAATTAAGAAAAATACCAACGTAATCGTTTCAAGGGAGTTTTGAGCAAATTTTCCATTATTACATACAGTGAGATAAATACAAAATAGACGGAAAACTTATACATGAAATCCAAAACTACGATTACTTCTGTAATAACGTATTTCCTCTTGGATGAATATCTGCGATCCCACAGCGGAAATTAAAAATATCCTGCATCGGATTGGTCGGAACGATCCCGCCAATACACCGGGAGCATTTGGTGCTGCATCCAAAATACTGAGTAGATGATTCCACTTAAACATAATCAATTGTCATTTTACTTTTATAACTTGTTCGTCAGTATTTTTTTAATAAATCTATTTGTTCGATTAAAATTAATATTTTTTATAACTACGCCACCAATCCTAGTAATATATCTATAAGCAGCAATGGGTAGGTATATAAATTTGACACACTTCTTGAATGAAATTTGGTTAAAAAAAAACTAAAATGCCTTTTAGATTCTCATTTAAGCTGTTTAAGCCTTTAATGCGATCAATTTTGAGAAATGAAATCTTGTCGAGGCGAGCAAATACTGTATGATTAATTTTGCAGAGACAAGGGATGACATTGTTAAACACGATGATGTAGAGTAAGTAGATAAAAACGATACCACATTTCATCCACAGAATCGCCTTTAGCTACTTCTTAACAAAGTCATACCAGTTTAAAACATCGTAAAGTGTTACTTAAACGATAAAAAATATAATGTGCTTGGTTATTATAGAGAAAACGAAGTAAAAATGTCTAGAAAGGCTTTTTAAGAGGATCGATGTCATCTCCATTCGAAAATAAATACTCCACAACAAAAACCGAAATTGAAATGTTTGCCGCGATGATTGTCACAGGGTATTATGCCGCTCCCCTTCGTTTTCTCAATCGATCCGCTGCACCCGAATGGGCCCAACAATGAGGTTTATTTTCAATTACAAACAGCTGACTTGGACCATTGTTGACTGGGATACATCTGCTGTTTGATAATGATTTAAGGCTGTTGATTCAAAACGATCGTGAATGTGTGAAACCGCCATATGCTCTTGTTTATTATGTTGAATTAATCAAACGTTGATTAAAGGTTTAATCGCAACTCTAAAAAAATGAAATAACTTTAAATTTGTTAAAAAAACTTGGATGTAAAGTTAAAGATGATCTTAATTGGTTGTAACGCAAATAATTTATACTTTTCGTAAACAGTATCTATTTAATAGTATTTAACGCAACTAACGTATTCATGAAGCGCCCACCACATTTGGACATTTGGAAGAGAAAATTGTTTCCTTGACAATCACAGAATATTAAATGCAACCTAATTAAAACTAAAAGTTATTTTTTAAATCCGTCATAATATGAATGACGGCAGGAAAATAAGCCTTTTACCATGACGATCGGAGCTGCGACATTGAAATACATCAGATCGTGGAAAAATGTTATGTTTAGAGTCTAATAATTTTTAAAAGAAGAGTCCTAATGTTTCCCAATCTTAGTAATCTTATAATAGGGTAAAAATATCACAGAATAAAAATCCACTAGTCTTGCTCATCTGCTTTCGATCCAAACTGTAACCAAAACAACAACATAGGGATTTAGAACTACCTGAAAAACTCTTCAGCTTGCACATGAGTTTTTGTAACGAAACTCCTAATAAAATACTGACTCAGGGACTGTTAAAAAAATTAAAAATATCGCGTTGTTAGTCGTTGCTGAGCTAAATGCGGTGAATGATGATTTATCCTGATCCGCGTCAGGACCACCTGCGAGGCAGACCGCCGTGGCCGGGGTGGCTATAAGTCTAGAGAAATTATACCTTTTATACTTTTATGGTCATAAAAATATTACAACTTCTTAATGATTTTGAAAGAATATAAAATAACTAAGTATTACACTGGTGAAATTGATTAGAGTAAAGAAAAAGAAAAAGCCGACGCTAAACTGAGCACGTCTTACAAATAAAGGTGAGCAAATATCGCTTTTTGTTAATAAAAATCATGACCAACCCATAATCTACCCATACAGTCCTAATTAATTCATAGCCATAGTATGACTGCTTATTACTGATAGAATTTAAATATCTTTCATTTGACTAGGTTTTAGAGCTAGGGCGATACGAAACCGAGGTTGCAAGGAAAATCCCCAAAAAATGGCATTAATTTTAAACTAACAGCCCAATTAATTCATTTAAGGCACAGACTTTGATTAAAATCATACGAAAAATAATTAAAATATAATAGTACGACAAAAAGCTATAAATTTAAAATTTAATTTTTAAAAACTGGATCTAAAAGTCAACCGAAGATATCCCGGACTACCTTGATATTCAAGTAAACAGAAGAATCTACCCCCTGAGATATTGCTCGGCAAAGGTGGTTTCAATCCCCGTTATCGAACATCTCGTGGCAGATAACAAGGCCGTTGCCGCCATCTTGATATCGTAAACGCGGCCCTAAACCAAATACCCTCATGCAATCGTAATCGCCTGTTGCCCTTAGACTGCCAATGTATTCTAATGAAGTGGAGGAATTAAATATTGTATTCGATCTTATAATTTTTTTCTATTGTTTTTATTGGCAAGGTCATACAAATTTAATAAAAACAATAGTGGTGTTTAATTTTAGTGTAAACATGGATGTATTCATGTTTTTCAACAATTCATGCCGATGTATAGAATAATCTGAATTATCATTTATTTATTGATGATAACTAAATTAACATAATATTTTATAGAGTTAAGTTAGTAAAAAGGTATAAAACGATAAGAACAGCATACTGCAAATCAGAGTTAACATTCCAAAATGTACATGGAGCTTTAGTTAAGAAAACTCATTTTTTTAAATAAAAAACGTAAATAACATAGTGATGTAGTTAAAAAATCAGTTGTACGTGGTTCTTCAGATGGTTTAAATTTCATTCGCCATGACTACATAATTTTACTGGATCCTCTCCATTTGCCACGATTTGTCCTCAAACTCCCTCTTACTATTCTCACCTTTCGTAATTAACAGTTAATTACCATTGTTACGAGTTCGAAGATAAACCTTGACCTTTCCTCGAGGAAGGGAGTCGCCGCCGACGCCGTTAAACTTGAACCTGGTAATTTATACCAGCGCCTCGTGGCTCAAGTCCAGAGTCGGGTCGGAGCAGCTCCTTACATGGACCAAACTCACCTTCGCACACACATTACACGCCCTGGACTGGCATTGGTCGACGGACAGACAGAGGCAGTTATGTATTGACCTGTCTCCCTGAATAATGTAATTTGTGCCATTTGATTTTAAGTTAACTTGACTTATAAAATTAGAAAATATATATCAATAAAATCACATAAGTGAGTGAGTTCATTGTATGAAATAAAAAAACCTTTTGAATTGTCAGAAATGTTTTTTTTCACTTTTCAGGTTCGTCCTGACAATGTTTGTAAATAACTTCTTGATTGGGAAGATACGTGTTGTTATATTCACTGGATGTCAATAAAAACGTCTTACAACACTTAAAAATATGTTTACACTCAAACTGCATTTATATACAAGATGGTAAATATACACTAATGGTGGAAAATGGGGATCGATTTCGATTGGTCACACCACAGATGAAGCTTTCATCTCTGGTCACAATAATCATCATCAGGCCCAATCAGAGGCTCTGAGGGTTAGACTTAGAGTCTCTGATTATGCCTGATGATGATTAGTGTGACCTATCAAAATCGATCGCCATTTTCCACCATTTGTGTACATAAACCATCTTGTATGTAAAAATACAGTATAAGTTTAAATATATTTATAAGTTTTGTAAGACGTTTTTATTTACATCCAGTGAATGGTTATAAATCAAAATCATTGAATTGAGGTTAGAAAAGGTTTTAACAAAATATCGGTATTTTTATCGAATTTTTACCTTGGTTAGTAACAATGTTATAAACTTAATCAAGAAGGTGACAAAAGCAAGGGCGGTAGACGTCACGGCAAAGAACAAGACAGAAGGGCGGATTCGTGAGGGATTTGACAGGAACGTCACCTGTTGCAGATCGCTCGCTGTTGTCACTTCGTCCCCACAATGTTCCTGGTGGCGCGATGTTAAGCCGTAACAGAATATAGCAAACTTATAGAAAATAAATTTTCTTTAAAATGTTACGCTGGTTTAGATGATTTTCTAAATTAGCTGTTATTTTAGTTCTGATCGATATTCCGAGGTAGAATAATGAAATACAAATATATTTTACATCGCAAAAACATCTGCTTTTGAATTTATTGTTGCATAGGCAAGAACGATGGGGTGGACTGCATTTATTGCCTGGGCGTTCATGACGATGCGGAACACACCTTTTTCGGCTGTTTCCGATGGGAAAGGCCCCACCTGGAGACCACTCGAAAAATGGGCGTTTTTTCGGTGGACACAGTCTGTGAAAAGATCACGGAGGACGAGGACAACTGGGATTGTTTGTCACAATTCGTCCGGGGTGTCCCCCAACATAAGAAACACGATCTGGACCGAAAAACGGCCTAGATCTTATAATCGAACGGCTGGATACGGAGCGAGCCCCACGGGCGTTAGCCAAGTCTATACCTAGCCTGATGAAATGTGATAACAATCCCAGGTTAGAATTCTAAGAGTAGAAGACGTTTTTTAGTGGGTAAACCCGTTTTTAGGGGAGTCCCACACTACAGGCTGGCCACCTGTGTGCGTAATGCATTTTTCCTTCCTCTCCCTAAAAAACAAACGTTGTTGTTGCAGGAAAGTTATTCCTTGCAGCGAAGTGCACGATAAATAATTTTCCGTGCACTTCTGATAGGAAACAGAATAAAATTAATAGCTGACAATAATGTTAAACGTTAAATGTTAAATGTTTGTTTATTATAGGTTCGGTTTGAAGAATTGAAAAGCGCAGTGGATTATGCGAAAAAAGTGCAAAACAGTTGTGACATAATGTAATTTTTCTGGGTATCATGGTTATTTCTTATATATGTAGTGAATTACGTGACTAGTCCGGTATATGTAAACAAGTTTGCCGGGCAAGCATGCGAGTACGGTAAAAGTTATCGGGCGAGCTAGGAACAATACTTTACCATTTGTATGGTTAACTAAACATTCATAAATAATAAATAATAAATAATAAAGAAATATTTATACATAGTTGCAATTGATAGACCTATGACCATACTCCATACTACCATCCTTACAGTGAAAACTAAAGAAAACAAAATACAAAATTATAGGGAATTATTTTTCAATTTACTCTACTTCATTTTATATTCATAAAAATAGGTGAACACTAATTACATTAGTGCTGTCCTTAATGCAAAATTGATATTGTTACATACATTATTATTGTCCCTTAAAGAAAATATCATCCAAAACCAATAGATAACAATCGTGGGAAATTAAGAGTTTAATAGGAGAAGAGGAATCAACAAATTTCGGAAACACTTCAAAATTTCCATCACGGTAACCGTGAAAGTTGTAACCAATTTTATCATTGGATTCAGATGGAAAGAAGCGGGTTAACAGTGAGATTTTAGGAAGCCAATATGAAAATGCTTCCCTTACTTGAACTTGAACGGTATGTTGAAAATAAACTGTATTTGGTATATGTTATGGCTTAAAAATATAGTCATCATTTTGTGATCCTTTATTATAAAGGAAGAAAACAGGTTTAAAGACAGGAGTTCGAAAAGATGATAGCAAGTGCCAGAAGTATCAGGGTGATATCAAAGTGGCATTAAAAGCTCATAAACCACCGAATGACAAGTCTGAATGACGCTGATCCAAGTTTTATATTAACTCTGAAGAGCACCTCTTAAACCTCCTTTAACTATGAAGTCTTCCTCCGTAAACAACTTTTAGCAGCATGTTTAGACTTGATCCACTTAACGTATTTGAATAAATTGGTCGATTCGCCAAGGTGAAACAATTTGTTTATGAGCAAATTATTAAAGTTGGGTTCCAACTAAACTACAGTCAATTACAACTTCCCACAGGAAAGATTGATCAATAAGATTATGAGGATTCAATTTTCTTGGAGGAAAAAAGCAATGTTAAATCCAAACTAAAACGTACTATCAGAACTTATAAACAATCTTTCACGTAATTACAATAACTTGCTGCCTGGCTGGTGGAGATAGGCTTGACAATACAGAGACGCTACGGAATATCTTGTATAACGGATAACTGGACTATTTTGAGTCCTTCGACCCTTACTCTTACAGTTCGTAAACGATAATAATCCATAAACCTATCATTCATATGTATTTTAGATCTTGTATATAATATTCTACTTTTCCATTTTTCAAAAATAAACTTTTACATTGTTAACAAAAAATATTTTCAAACTCCTTTTTCTATTTTTTATTATTTATGTTGTCTTTCTTTAGTTGTAATTCTTTTATGTTTTTTTTTTTTTTTGGAGAGAGTGCTTATATTTTAGTTTCATTATTGTGACCAGATAATACTCAAATCACCAGATCAGCCAGAACTCAAATCACGCACTGGTCACTTGTACAGGTCATTTGACCCTTGTGATTTTTTTCTATGATTATATATTTGCTGTAAATTAAAGAAAAATAAAAATTAATTTGATTTAATTTGAAAGCATTGTAATTTGCATATTAAAATTAATCTATTGAT
Source organism: Flexamia atlantica (assembly GCA_035578135.1). NCBI lineage: Eukaryota > Metazoa > Arthropoda > Insecta > Hemiptera > Cicadellidae > Flexamia > Flexamia atlantica. Next base: position 5,633,804 of record JAQJVK010000027.1, read on the forward strand.
GTAGAAATGTAACTAAATGGAAATTCATCATGTTTCATCCGTCTTCTAGTAAAAACATTATTTATATTGTATAGAAGTAGGCGTACTTTGTAAAAGGCGATAATCCAAAGAGTAAGGAAGCCAAAGAAGGTAGAAAAAACCAAGGATGAAATATAACGGCAACAAATCGTGGCCAGCGAGCTCCTGTCACCAAACGGCTTTTAAGACCCCAACTTTTGCATTAAGAGTTTTTATTAATAAAATCAGTCACATTACTCATGTTATCTACATTGTAAATGGTATATATACACAAATGGTTTATTCGATTTGTTACAGTTAGTTAAGCGTTAAATAAAGCATTCAATATAACCTTTGGCGCGGGAGCAGTGAATATTGTCAATTCATATATTACGAGCTATACCAAAACTATTTACTTAAAAATATTGAATTTATTGGAAGCAATTATTAATCCAATAAAAATACTACCACATTTTGTTTCAGGCACATAATGGTAAATGTGTATTTTACATTTACCATTATCAGGTACAATATCAATCTGTCAAACCAGCCAAACACTTATATAGTGCCAAGAGAAAAACATTAAGGTTGTATTTAGTCACGTAATAACTATTCTAAAATTAGACAATGAGTTTGATAAATGAAACACTAAAACAAGTTCAATTGCTTTGTTCAGGGGTGTTTTACAATTTTACTATTAAAAATGCTGAAACTAGGTGACGTACATTTTGAGTAAGAGGTGCAAAAATGTAATACCTTAGAGATTCAAGCTAAAAAGAAAGTGGTACAAAAATTATCTTGACATAATAAAATATGAGACATTACGACACTTTGATCCTACTTCACATAATCAATTTTTCAGTAGGGTTTTGTATGTATGGGCAATGACAATGAGTTTTTTTTCTTGATTTTCGAAGGTTAGAGTGAAGAGATGTCAAGAGGAACACGATTAACGCGTTTACACAATCTATAAATACTTTATCGGTTAACTAATTGTGCTGTTTATTGACTCATTTTCGTCTGTATTTGAACCCTCTTCGGAAAGTGGGAATGTTTTTAATAATAAGCGAAAAGCGGACAATCCGTTCTTAAACCATTGTGAACAATTATCATAAAATGTAAAAGAAACAAGATCTCTCATACCTTTGATAAATAGCTACGTATAATTTTAACAACCCCTGAACACTAGCGATACAGTATTATGAGAAAAGCTCTGTGAGAACAGAAGATATTCTCACAATAAAGCCAAAATAATGTCTACTAAGCCTCCAATATCGTAAAACGAGATCATAAAATACCGCGCGGCTGCTGCTGCGTTCAATATAACCTTTGGCGAGAGCTGCGATAAAAGCCATCTTACTACTTAGGCCTAAGCTCCGCACAAGAGAAAAATTATTTTTAATTCCTGCTTCGACTGATTGCTTATTACGTTCTCAATGAATATTTTACTGAAAATGTCTATAAATTAAATTATTTGTTTATATTAATTGCTTGTTATGGTTAATTTATCGAAAGTACATTTGGGTCGTGAATAAAAAACATAAATATAATTACTTGGGTAAAGAGTGAGACGAAGCTTTTCCAACACACAATTATATATTTACAGTACCAAAATATTAACTGAACATTATATGCGAGTTTTACGACAAAGCCTTTAATAACAGTGATGTGTATTGTGTACGCTCCTGTAGTAATTAAAGACTGTAATGTGGTACATGCGGAGAATTCCAAAGTGTACCAAAACAAAAAAAAATTATATTTGTAAAAAAAGGGCTAATAAACTAAAAAAAACTTTTGAGAAAAACAATAACAAGGCAGAAGAAAAGCCGGTATTGATTAAGTGTATTTTTAAAATTCACCTATTAGCGACGGATTTGTAATTAATTAATTATTACAGTATTTAATTGTTTTTAGGACTTTTCATTTCGCTTCTAGTGATAAAACTACGCTAGAAGCGAAAGAAATAGTCCAAAAATCAAATAATAATTAATTAGGCCTCTTGAAAATTAATATTAACGAGAGATGTCAGCAAAGATCCTAGCGTGGCTCTAAAAGGTCGTTATATGGTGTCCGTGGAATCAAATGACGCCGCAACATAGCCGCTGGGCGATGAATGCCACTCTGTCAATCACTAGGGACAACAGTTCACATTCAACCAACAAACTCTTATACTGTATATTATTAATCACTATAATATGGTAGAACAATTGTAAGCAAGCGATCAAAAAATAAAATAATTCTTTCTATATTTTGTTGAAGCTTCTAATTGAGAATGAGTTCACACATATAGGTTAAATTATTTTGATATATTATTAATCAAGCCAATCTTTTTTTAAACGTACATAGTTAGGAATCATTAAATAGTTAAAAACAAAAACTCAATAGGTGTTTTGTTTTTGGTAGGTCCTTCTTTACGTTCTCTTTCTAACACAGGTGTTAAAGTTTGAATATGACAATATCGAGTTTTAGCTCGAGTGGTTACAATATGTTGTTTTCAACCTATCAGCCAGATCACACATTGTTCTACTACATAATTTCATTTTACAAAATATAACTAATTCGCTATCTTATTTTAGGTTGGATTTAAAAACATACGACGAAATGCGTTTTTTCTAATTAGTGATAATTATGAGTTTCCCGGCATGAACTATCCAACAGTTAGACCTAATAATTTGTAAGGAACTTGTAAACCTAAGTCGAGTGTTGCAAAAAGGCAGGAGCATATAGTCGCGTGATGTAGCCAATTCGTGACAGAAGCTGATCTGTAAAAGGTCTTGAAACAATCAGTAAATCACTTGTTGCTGTTAGCTCCCATGCCCCTTGCCGTTAGCCGTTCCGATCCCCGGGCAAAAGCTATAAATCCCATGTACTGAAAATCAATAACAAAGCCAGTGTGACCGTCCTGCTCTGTTGGTTATGACAAACATTTGTGAAATGATAAAAAGTGCTCTTATTTATGACTTTATTTGTTGAAACACTGTACAATTTGTTAAAATTTTTATATTTTAGGAATCAATTATTAAAATATGTTTAAAAAAGTGGAAGTACTAGGTAGGCTAATCAATCAAAAGTGTTGTGGTTTTTAACGATATGAAAAAACAGTCTAAATTTTCATTTACAGAGGACGGAGTCATCTTGCGGAGATTTTTGCAAAGTGAAATACCGGATTTACGCGGCTTTTGTTTAGGAGGTGCTATGGCATAATGCTTCATAAATGTAGGACTAGCAGAAATATTGACTAGTTGGGTGACATGATGCTTAGAGTGTTCACGAGAATAGCTAGATGTTCTGAAAAAAAATTGATAGGATTAAAATGTCTCTGAATGTTCAATAATAGACCAAAATACGTTGTACGTAGGACACAAAACCATATAGGTAAAACCATCTTTATATTATATAGTTTTAGAACACAAAACCATATCATTTATTATGAAAACATAATACAAAACGACTTAATTTTATATTATGTTAAAAAAAGTATTGAAATCCCCTTAAATCGAAGGAACAGGTCTAGAAAAAAGAGATCAAGCGGGTAAAAAAGTGACCGAGTTATGTTGTCAGAAGCAGTATCGATATTCAAATAAATCTACATCAAAATGTGAAGTAAAGAGCCAATTATATAAAGTTCATGTCTTATTTTATAAATAGAGTGGTTATGACGTATAATCACTATACTTTGGTTTCATTTCTATCGTGATTTTAGTAAACTATTTATACTGTAGGGAATTTGTAATCACAAAACAAAAGATGAATAATAATTCTTTCTTCTTCACAGCATAAAAAGGCTCTATAATATATTCAGGTAAAAAGAAATTTAGGGTACAGTACAAACAGAAGTATGAAAAGGAATGAAACGTACAATGTTTGCATTAGAACCTTTAATTTAACCGAGCACATTCAAGCGTGCGTGTAAATGATGGCAAACGCAATGAATACTGGAGCAGAGCAAACACCTGTCGGTCGGCTGGCTAGAAAATGAGCAATTGTTAGGAGACCACAGCCCCGGTGATTACTCATGTTCCGCTGAAATTATAAGCACCGGGAAGCTAGTTCTTCTTCTAATTAATTTAATCGACAGTTTCGTACGTAATTTAATCACAAATTTTATTTAAAATATCATTGGAAGTAACTAACGAATAGTAAGTGAAGTAGTAGGATTTGCCGTTTACTATATCTCTGGGAGTTTTAAATAACTCCTGTATAGAGAGTTCAGTTGATGAAAGTAGCATAAAATAAGCACCCTATATGTAACATTGTTAAATGACACATTGAAATACAAGTCTATACTTGTATTTCAATACAAGACTCTATAGTCTGGATTCCTTCATATACTATTATAGCGAACTGTAGATTAGATCAGAAGCATTTTTCTTATTATAAAACACTTTTACATAAAAAAGGACGCCTCTGTTCAGCATTTACAGTTCCTAAAATGACATCTATCAAGAAAGGTTTTTCAGAACTACAGGCCTAAATTTTATTTTGTTTATTATATGTTTATCTACTACAATGTCTTTTTCACCTGTTGTTTAGGAGTGAAAAATTTATTTATTTATCAATTAATTTTTCTTTTAAATTATATTTCTTACATTATTATTATGTTATTACATTATTCTTTTACATTATTTTAAATTTTCTTTACATTATTAATTTAATTTAAAAAATAATTAATTAATTTTAAGCGGTTAAATTAAAGGTTTTCCTGTTCTTTAGAACTTATTACAAAAATATATTAAAGCAAAGATTAGCATTTAAAAAATAAATTTAACAGAGGCTGGAGTCTTTGGCTATTGTTACAATTTCCATGTAAAATTGAACGCCCCGAAGCTGCGGCGAATCGGCGGACACTACCAGGAACGTATCCGGTATTTTCATCATATTCTGACGAAAATGAAAAATATCCCGCACCGGTTAGTATTGAATCATAGCGATACGGGTGTGTAAATCGACATGTTCATAATTATTAAAAGTACTCTACTTGAATTTTCTTAGAAAATGCTGTGACAAGTGGAAATACAGTACCAACTACTGTATCTACTTTTGTATAAATTTATTCTAATACGAAATATATAGACTGAAAAAATATGTTTTGCTTAAAAACAACTTTAAAAATCTCCGTTTACATCAATAAACTATTTAAAAGGAATAGCTTATGAAATAAAATAAAAACAATTCTTTTATTTTAAAATCAGTGCTCTTATGTTAGTCATCGGAAGTGTAGAGGAAAGAAGGGAGAAGAAAAACAATAGACTGAAGCCGGTTTCATCGGGTGAAATTGGCTCTTGACTTAGTCTACAAAGCTGCGAAAAGCTTATGTTGCCCCTTTCACTTCCGACACGTTCCTCCTCATCGTGTATCTCTTCACTTGTTGAAAAATAGGTTTTCTGAATATATTGTATCAAACACGTGTAATTAATTGAATCGCTTTGTATGATGAATGCACAGAATTTTTATCCTTTGCCATTATTTTGTTTAACATACGTCCCAAAATCAATTTTACGAAATGAATCAACACAATATTTTATGACAATAAGCGTTTATGTAAATTTTGAATACACTCTAAAATGATTCAAAATGGATGATTTATCTTTTTAATACTACCTTTATCCCCATGAATTAATACGGTATTACTTTAGGTAAGAGATATCCTTAAAACAATAATCAATCTTAGATTTATGGAACAATTTACAGTTTTGTCTTAATTCAGAAGTTTAAAATGATTTGCAGAAACACAAGAACAATTTGAATAAAAATTATACGTGATGACAATTTCAACATAATTAAATCGTATTTTATTTACAGGTAAAACACAACATGTAACGAGTGCCGGTTAGTAAAACATGAGTAAAGTGAAACGTGATATTCAGCTTCAAACAACACTCTCCTTTGTCCCGAATCTCGGCTAAATTAATAATTTGTATCTTACCTACTAATAAAGTTTTTTTAATGTAACAAATATGAATTAATAGAAACAAATGAATAATCCTCATTACACATTTGATGTTTATTATTAACATTTAATTATAAATATATTTTGTATTTCTATTTATTCACAGGATGTAAATAAAAGACGTCTTGCAACACTTAAAAATATATTTAAACTAACGTCCTAAATCTCGAAAGGACGCGTAGGACGTATGAAATAGAATTTTTAAGGAGGTTAAAATTGCAGTTGAGAAAAGTTTAAACGGCCGTCATTTTGGATTAGGTGATCCGATTGAGACAGAATTTGCGACATTGTATTCTATTTATAAAGAGCTTTAATTTGATGTACATATCATTCTATGCTTACATTTAAGATTTTCTTCTGACGCCTGGTGGGCCGTCCCCCTGGGGAGCTAGGGGGTCCCTGATTATGTGCTAAAATTGTATTTTGTGTCCAAGAGACATGTTATAAGTTTCGTAGCTCATCATTTAATATTTAAGAAATACGAAGTCGATCCGGGACTTTTTGAACACCCGGTATATACATATATTTTTAGCCTTTGTATTAGACAAGCTTTTGTAATCGTCAAACAGAATTATGTACAATTCGTAGCACCAGTGTAAAATTGGTTACTTTCAGCACAGTGTGACAAACATATATAAAGTTATCCCTATAAAAACGAACGGTAAGGAATGAAAGATCTTCAATAAAAATGTGCTGCACTGGCAAAAAGTCAAGGTGATAGCAACATTGATGTTAACGACTCATAAACTAGAAAACGACAAGTCGTCAGGCTGAACAGCCTTAGATCTTCGGGAGGGCACTAAACAACACTGTAAGGAGTATAAACTTGCCTTATTTGGAAATGAGGGTTAATCACTTAGACATTAACTTTAGATGGTTTGAAATGGATCAAATACGTTATTTTGACATGTTGAGAGTTAACACAGTTAAATTACAAAATTTGCTGAGAGGGAAGGGGGTAAATCAACAAAACTTATTTTAATAAAAACAGTGATTTAAAAATTATTAGTTACCAAGGAAGTGAAAGAAATCTAATTTTTGTGTTAAGTGTTATCTAGTGTTGTGATGCGTATATGTCATTGAATAAGGTTATGTATAAGCGTATATTTTATACATTTTTTCACGCCTTCATTTCTCAAATGAGGCGACGAACAAAAGTAAAATGTAATTTCCCTTTAGAGGAAGGCAATTAGTAAATACTTTACCTACTTCAAGGACAGTTCAACCAAAAGAGATCGAATGAAACGATCTCTACGTAATAAGAAAATAATTCCACTAGTGTGGAGGCCAAAGGAGGTAGGAGCAAATACAGGGGATGAAAAACTGCAGCTACAAATCTCGGGCGCCAAGTTTCCTGTCGCCAAGTAGCTTTTAACCCGCCCTTTCTGCATTTGTGCTTTATTTTTTTCATTAAGTATAATGGATGTTATATATGAAGTACTGGTATTGAGTTGTATAAAAAGGGGGCTAAACTTTGCTTTTGATGCATTCAATGCGCATTTATAGACGTTGTACATATTAACATTTGCTTATTATAGATAGAAAGTTTAGCACCTGTAAAAAAAGGTTAGGTATGGTAAGGTTTTGAATTATATAAAAGCTTACACTTTACAAATGCACTTTTGGTTTAAAGACTTGCCAAACCACTCGGGCCTTCAAAGAACCGTTTGATGAGTTTAACGAGACTTACGTTAACTGACATCAGATTGCACATCTTTCAAATTAAAAGGGTCAATTTTATCCAACGAATTTCAGCTTTGGGTTAATTGAGCATTTACCGTTATTTTATTTTACAGGCAAAAATATTAACAACCGAAGATAACTTAAGAATATGAGGACAATAGTATGAATTAAATTGATGACTGATTGAACGTTACACCAAAATAAACAAATATTTTAAAAATATTACAAGGAACTTAAAAACTAAATAGTTTTACATTTTCTTAACATTTCATATAACACATATTATTATTTGCACGTGATTATTTGAACATGTTTATGCAATAAAAAATGAAGTTTTGAAGAATATATGATGCATTTTCTCGAAGGTTAACAAGTTCGTAGTTGGAGTTCATGTATGCGGTAACAGCCCAAAGCTCAATGATCACAATGAATAACAAAACAAAGCACATACCTGGCTGTTGGTAGACTGTAAAATGAGCAATTACTAGGGGACAACATCCCGAATGATTGTCTATGGTCAATTTTGCGAGCTACATACAATGAACTGGTTTAATTATGTCATTCAGTTTTACCTTGGCCATTCTAATAGCAAATTTCAATAATTCATTCCTAGCTGGGATATGTTTTGATGTTGCTGATACGTTTTAAAATATCAGATTGTTTTGCGTTTTACAGCAACAACCATAAATAAAAAATTATTTACATTTTTAATAAAAATATGATAATTTTTAAACTACATACAAATTAATGCTAAACTTGACCTAAAGAATTTTTGGTTTAGAAAAATTATTAAAATAAAATAAATTTGACTGAATGTATTAGCAAAGTGGAGCAATAAAAATGGCCGCTAAGCCCCCCAATATCGTAAACGAGGTCATAAACACTCTGTCGACTGTCGCAGCTCTGTTCAATATCACCTCTGGCCTGGTCGTTGGTACAGCCATATCGCTACCTATCACGCTTATACAAAACCTGATGGGCTAATCACTGGGTGAAGGGATGAGTCATTTGTATGCAAAATGTAATAGTGGAATTGTTTAAGATAATCTAATAAGAACCCCTTCAGATTAATTTCGCCACTGAAAGATTAATTCTTTAACATACTGTAAGTCACATTTATGTTTTTTTATCCTTTGCAATAATGTAATTTACAGTATTAACATGTGCTAAGACAGAAAGAGAAATAAGGCAATTATCAAATACCCCCGTTGCAGCAGTCCTGCATACTCAGCGAATTTCAAGTGCATAAATAAATAATTTAAATGAAGTCTTGCATCAAGTAAAACCAATATAAATTAAAAAAAAAGCGTGCAAAAATACTCTCCTAGTAGCTTTTAGGAGCAAAAGGCTATACAAAAATAATAGCCTATACTTGGTACGAAAATGCAATGTTCAAAACTTCAAAACAGCTGGCTTTTCCAATTTAATCATATGGAGAAATGACCAGCTGTTTAAGTTTGAGTAAAAAATGTCATAAACGTCATCAGTAAAAATCTGTGTTCGATATAGTACATTTATTTGACATATTTAGTTATCTGGCCTTTAAATAAGCCATATGTCTGTATCCACCATATGGCTTTGAATCAAACATCAGCTCACATGTTTTAATGTAAACAAAGCAAACGTTTTAGATCCCAATGCTACTTAAAAGGCAGTTATTTTATGTTATTTTTTGTTTTCTAGCAAACTTTAAGAAATTACAGTACTTTTCCTGAGTCCCTGACATTAAAACATTTAATTTGAGCCCTTTTCCCTCATCCTGTGACTTGCTAATGTCCACAATTGCTATTCAAAAAAACATTATTCTCCATAAGATTAGTATGGAAAAATGCAGGTTTGCTGCCACAGAAATTTGAAAATGAGGTATCATAGGCTACAATCCAATATATCTAAACAATATGAAGCCATATAACATGTTTTATCAAGATATGTTGAGGAATAAGAAAGCTATCCAATTTTATTTACCTCTCATAAGGTTAACAATGGGAAAGAGAGTACACAGATTTGCTGCCTCAGGAATTTGATGATTTGGGTATTTTAAACCATAATCAAGTAGATATTAATTGTATGAAGCCCCATGCCAGTTCTTATCAGGATATTTTGAGAAATGAGCAAACTACATAACTTTTTTTATTACCCATAAGGTTAACATGGAGAATGAGTATGCAGGTTTGCTGCCATGAAAATGTAAAAATAGGGTATTTTAGGCCATAATCCAGTATATTTCACTAGATGAAACCACATATAAAGTTTTATCAAGATACGTTAAGAAATAAAGAAGATATAGAAATTTTTATTTCCCATAAGGATAACATGGGAAATGAGTATGCAGGTTTGCTGCCATAAAAATGGAAATATCGGGGATTTTAGATTAAAATGCATTAGATCTCATCTGAATGAAGCCACAAACCAAGTTTTATTAAGATATGTTGTGAAATAAGCGAGATATAGAATTTTACTTATTTCCCATAAGGTTAACATAGGGACAACGTACTGTGTTTACCACTTTCAGTATCTCGGTAACCAATGGACATAGAGCAATGATTTAAAATACTAAATTGTTTGTTTTTTCGAGCTGAATTCAATGGTGCTAAACAAAATTGGATTATTTTTATTTTTCTATGTGAAAAACCCAAAAAACCCATTTTTTTGGGGTTTACCCCCCTTTACCCCCCCCTTCCAGTGGTCCGATCGGGCTGGTTTTCGAACTCATCCGAATAATTACTACTTTACACACCTGTGCCAAATTTCATTCCGATCGGACCATTTTTGCGAGCGCTATCGTGCTTACAGACACATAGATATATATATATATGTATATAGATATATATATATATAGAAATTCGAACGAATGGTGTTTTTTGCTTCTGGGGGCCCCAAAACGAAAAGTTATCATGGTCTCAGGCTTAGGTCTTACCATGAGACCTACAGTAATAGCTTCTTCCCTATAGGGGAAATTCGCTAAAACTTGGTTTAATATAGAAAAACGGTTGTTCTGTATTGGAAAAATTATAAGTTGATTATTCTAATTAAAAATACATAACTTATTAATCGAGACCATAATTTAAATGTCGCCCACAGTAACATAAAAATTGTTTGCTTCTTAAAATAGTAAACCGTGATAAATTAAAGGAAGGCCAACACAATTTAGAAAAAGTGTAATAAATTTAAACTTTAATTAAAAACAAAGGATATTTCAACAGAGTTTTTATTATACATTCAAAGAGTACCTTTAAATTCAGTTCAAAAAGACAATTAAAATCAATGATTTGAGAGGGTGTTTTATAACTTTTAATATTAGACTTTTATTTTTAAAGATTATAATGTTTTTAAAAATAATTTATAATTTGGATATGCATATTTCAACAAATGAAATTTACAATTTACATTTATTTTTTGGAGTATACACATAGAGAATACTATTTCGAAAGAAATTCAGCCGGGACTTGACGTTGGAAGGTGCCTCAAAGACGACGGTAAACAGGGTTGTTATTGCATTTGAATTACTCCTTTTAAACCCTTTTCCTTCGTCCAGTCGGTCCTTGATCCTTCCATTAGATAGCATTTATTTGATCTGAGAAACCTGTGATAAAGGTAGCTTTAAATATTGATATAAGAAACAAAGATTATAAAATCAGTTAGGACCTAGAGTTGGGGTTTACACTAACTTCCCAAATTTCAGGTGACAAATATTATGTAAATATTTAAGAAAAATAGATTTTTAATTTGATCATTCCAAAATGAATTATTTGAGAAAAATAAAAGAATGCAAAAAAGAATAAAATTTAATATTTTTCACACCTAACTTATACAAAAATTCTTAACTCTCCAGATTAAGTTCCAATATTTTTCAACGTAAGCTTTCACAATTTTCAACAATTTTATAAACCTTTAATTTTTTTTCCTTCGGTTTCGTTACCACATAAATTAATAAATGAAAATAAGTGTGGCATAGAGATTAAATATTTAAGTCGTAAGATTCTTAAATCAAGATAACATTAAGTTGTATGTATGTTTAAAAACCTAATTTCTTTATTTCATGAAAGAAATTTCTTATTTATGTTTTTATTTTTATAATTTATTTTTTAAATTTATTATTTAAGGAGATAAAACATTTTAAATCTATGCTCAAAGATATTTATGAAAAAAACCCGATAAAAACACCGTTCTCCAATTTTTTGTTAGACGCACGAAATCCAAACAAGAGGAAGCAAGAGAAGCGAAGTGCCGGGATAGATTTGCGAGTCAAGGAGTTCTTAGAGAAATATTTATAAACTGAAATATTTTCACTGTGCCTGAGATAGCTTAACTTAACCATCGAAATTCACAAACACTTGGATAAGAATAGAATTTTCAAAGGAACAAGGAAAAATAAATTATATATAGACTTGGAAGGCCTGGTAATTAAAACTGCTTAGCTGACCTGATTAGCCGGCTGGCTTACTGACTGCGAGTTATGGAAATGTTCCAAGGAGGTTATGTTAATATTGAGACAGTGTGGAGACAGCACTCCATAGTAAAACAGCGGGCCGGCTGTTTAGAACAAAATATCACAAAAATGGTACATCAGTTAGTACCAACCTTTGCAAAATACCTCAATTTCACCGACTTCCCAAAATGAACGAATCAATAGAGTGATTCAGTCGAATCACGACTCAATTTTGGGCTTGGTTCATTCCGGAACCGGAAATCAATAATAATTTAAGCAACGAATTAAACATTCATAATAAACTGCTAACGAGAACCTATTAGGTGATTTTTATTTGAAAATAACTTCATCTAATTTATTTTTGCCACTATCTTTAATGACAAAATGAAGTAAAAATATCAAAACCGATACCTGGGCTTAGAAGGAACTAACATAATAAGTCACTATGCAAATACGAGAATTATGGTAGAAACTTGGCAGGTTACCAACATAAATAGTAGGACTTTTATTTCTGTTAGTGGTACAATATTGCTGAGCGACAATAACGTTAGTATAATAATATGGCTGATGACAAAACCGTACATAAAGAGTGAGGTTGTCGTTGTCATTTACTGGCCGGATACTAACACTTACATATTGAACTTTAAATTAATTATTCTTTATTCATAGGTTAAAAAAATAAAATTTTCTTTTCTATTATTTTTATAATATCGTGTTTGGCCTTAACTGTTCCAAGGCAAAGAAACCGTTCAATCATAATAAGAATCAGATCAACATGATTCAACTCTCCGAAATTATTACATAAGTTTTTGAATAAGTTGAATCGATTCAAAGAACGGTACATCAGTTAGTACCAAATGCGGCACGCTTTCCAATGCAGTTATCCAGTGTAATAATATAACCTACTTCGAATTTTCATTATAATTTGATTTACTGTGTTCAGTAGTGCGTTTAACATGTGCAAATTAAAAATTGAAACGTGTTTAACGAGTGATTTTATTTCAACTACGTTTTGGCATTTATTTAAGCTGGAAATAAAATGATTGCAAGCATCTGAAACCCAATGATAAGATTTAACTTAAAACCTTTTTCAAGAAAATTGCAATTAATTAAAACTGCAATTTTCAGTTAATAAGCTTCTGAATCACATGGCATAGTTTTCATTCATAAGCAGTTGTCACCAGTTGTCGCGATTCATTGCAATGCCCTAAAATATCTGAGAATAATTTAAAAATATATATTTCATTTCACGCACATTTACACAGGGTAAACATGATTTTAAATATCAATAAAAAAAACTTCTTCCTTAACATTCAATTTTAGTTTAAAATATAGAAAATTACAAAGCTTTTAATCACTGATAAGGTCGTACTGTACTTTTTAATTTTAGAATCATTTTAGTGAAATATCAAATAAGTACGTAATGTTAAAAAAAATTACATCAACACATATAATAATTTGTTTATAGGACAAAATGCTGTAAACAAATTATAATGTATATCCTAAAATAATTCAGTGTTTCATTTTAAATAATATGTATTATCTTCGTTATGAGCTGATGCATAATTATGAGGCCACGTATATTAGTCCAGTTAGAGCAAGCTGCCTTTCTGTGTCAGACATTACTTTCAGGAATGCCTTCATTTGCATAATGACGCTCTGTCTATGTACCTTATGTAACTGGATGATAAGACAAAAGTAGGTTGTGCCAAATTATATCTAAGGACCATTGGCACCATTTTAGTGTAAGAGTGTCCAGATTATGTTAATCTACAAGTTCAATTGCTAACTGGGTCCAGTGTAGACTTTTGGTTTAAACTAGAACTACGTAGTCATTTATAATTCAAACGTATTAAAATGCAAAAAAAGTTTGAATTAGAATGATGGCAACGTTCCCAAATGGTAGACTTGGTAGTAGAGTAATGTGAAAAGTAAATAAGGCAAATAATTAATTAAATAATACTGTATATAAATTAAATTCGGTAGTGCTTAATGATTTGTTTGCAGATAGTTTGTAGACGCAAACTGTAACACAAGAGGAATATCCTAGCCTATTCAATGTGAGGGTTATAACAGCTTCCCTCAGGCGAGTTCAGCAGATTTACATAATGGCTTAATCACTGAAATGACGACCTTCTCGAGTAATTGGGGGCTGGTACTATTCAAAATTAACTTAAAAGGAATAATTTTAATTTTATGAATATTGATTTGGCTTTTAAAACATAGTAATATACATGAGTTTTTCCTTATTAGAATGATGTTAAAACATATTAGAGATTTAAGCTTAAAGTTTTATAGATTCTTAAAATTTTGGCCATGTTAAGTTATTAACAACAAGAGGAAGCAACAGAAACGCTTTAAAAGAAATTCTGTCCGAACCTTATAACTGTTGTGGGCTTAGAAACCGAGACCTCTGCGCCTAAGACGGGAACCTCTTTTTATTTGTTTAACGAATAATGTAACAAACAAAAATACCCTTATTCTCCAAATACAAAAAATTAAATGAATTAGGTTAATATTAATAATGTAATACATATTATAAATACACATTTTTACCACTTTTATAATTTCACAGCTGCTACACAAAATGAAATACAACTATTGAACTTCTAATTGCATTTAAAATACATTTTATTATGTTAATTTTAAAAAGTTAACTTATTAGTTCTGTTATTGATTAAGAACTATAAAATACAAATATAATTATACATAAGTAAAGGACCAATTTCAAACTATACCTTCGATAAAAACGTAAGGTTTATTACGTAAAAAATCAACTACTGTTTAAGCTTTGTCTCGCTATAACTCATAAATATTTTATCGACTGTTTATAATACTCTACAACTGATTGTACATTATTATAAACATGATTATTGTACACTGTTTATAATACTCTGCACTTGTTTGTACATTATTATAAACATGATTATTGTAGACTGTTTATAATACTCTACACCTGTTTGTACATTTTTATAAACATTATTATTGTACACTGTTTATAATACTGTTCACAAATATTGTACACTTGTTTTGAGTGTAATGTGTTAAACTTTTAAACTCTAAATCTCTCCTTGAATTACGAAGGACGTGTTCAATAGGGTGGGTTGAAAAAACAAACTTTTGGAATTTTGATTCGTAATAGGTCTCATGTAGAATACTGACATTTAATAAACATGTAGAATACTGAAAAAAACTTAAAAAAATCATATAAGATCTTCCCGTCGCGCAATGACCTTGAAGTAAAATGTATTATGTAAAACTCCATAAGAGTGAAAAATCGTAATTCGGTTTGTACTGGACATTGATAACCGTACAAAAGATTTCCCAAGAAAAAGGAAAATAGCTCTTTAAAACAATTTGAAAAATGGTACAATTTCTGCAAATAGGCAACAGAATTATTGATTTCATACAAGCCAAAAACTTGAAAAAATGCCTAAATAAGGGATTTTAGAAGGCCAAAGATCGATAATACTGTTTCCTATTTGGGCACATTATATCATTAATTTTTTTATGTTTTAAAGAGTTCTTTTCGTTATCTATGAAAAATAATATTTTATACGATTATCCATCCCCAGCATAAACCAAATTAATATTTTTCACTCATTCTCTTATGGAGTTTTACATATTAAACTTCATGGCCATTGCGCGACCGGAAGAACTTGTATGATTTTTTTTGAAATAATATTTTCAGTATTCTATAGGCTATTACGCAACGTTTGAGACCTATTACGATTCAAAATTCCAAAATTCGAACTGAATTTTTCGAACGAATTTTTCAATTCAAGACTGACTCTCTGTGAGGTCTTGATTGACGACGGTGCAGGAGACAAATCTCGGCACTCGGGGAGAAGTCAATCTCTGCGAGGAGTTGTTTGTTTACAGAAGTGATAAAGTATCTACTTCCTGTCTGTGTTGAAAACGCCATTGACTTTCAACAGGGAAGAACTAAAAGGCCCATGATCATCATGACAACTACCTGCGTACGGAACGGAAAAAAATAAAAACGAAGCGCAATATTTACTTAATCATCACTGTGCTTACGGAGTGTAGCATTAAAATAGCCGAAAAGTATGACATCACCAATAAGTTATTGCAACTAAGAAAAAAGATTATCTTTAAAATGTTTCTATTATCTGTAAAATTTAAACAAGAGAGCTAAGAATTTTATGTTTTCTTATGATCTACACATTTGTAAAGCAGGAGAGACAAATAATAAAATAGTAGTTTTACTTTCCTTATGTAAAAATCCAACAGAACTGGAGTGTTTACAGCCTTGCACCGTAAAACTTGTTCTACGTAAAACCGACCAATTAATTTGTGTTAATGGTGAAATTAAAGCTTGATGCATCAAAAGAATGTATATATTCCTAAATCTAATATTTATTTGCACAACGAATGCTATCTTCCGAATATTCCAGGGACGTTGCATTCGTGTTAGGGGGAATTGTTTAAGGAAGAATCGGGCCAAATGCCAATACAAATACGTGGCTCCCTGTGAATCTTATATGGGTGTAGGAACTCTCGTCTCAATCCTAAAATATACTGAGTTGACAAGATGGAAAACTGAACTTTTATTTTGAATTTGGCAAATCATATTCCACGGCTCAAAAATCCCTAAGTCCGCATTTCTGTTTTTGCGCAATGCACTATTTTTTTTTGTATTCTGGGGTTTTTCGGAAACGGTTATCTGAAGAAACAAGACTTAAAAATACGAAACGTAGGCCTAAACATGAAAAGGTAACACAAAAACCACAAATTCACCAAACATTTCTTTAAATTGTTTTAAAAAATGGTGCGTATACATTTCCCTTTAAACCCAAATACTTTATACACAAATTTAACTTTGGGTTTATTTTGTAACATTTTTTCATACCCATTACTGACCTGATAAATTTTTTTAAAGTTATTTACAACTGTTAGTTGAGTGCAACATTATTTTCGGTATGAAAAATTCAAGTAAATTCAGAAAATCTTACATGAAACCCTTTTTTTATAAAACAGTTAGCAAAAATTTCAGAAAATTAACTAAAAAAACCTCTAGATTAAAATTAAAAACCATTCACCCTCAAAGGAAATTGTCTTCTTGTAAAGGTCAACTGATGGAATTGGAATAGGCATTTCCATTATTAAAAAAAAATTAAAGCCAACTACAAATAATGACATCTATTTTGCCTATACTTTACTCGATTTTAGTGTGACGTACCACGGACACTCGTGTGTGAACATCTGAAAGTCATTCGCCTCCGTCATTATTTGTGACGTAAATTGAAAACGGTAGTCGCTGAATGAAGCACGTAGCTTCGAAATAACGTGATAAAGTTGCCGACCAAACGGTATAAACTACTCGGTGATCCAGGTTAGACTTTTCAAAATACATCTTTTTGCCAATCATCTTTGAGGTGTTTTTAAAACCCTGCTATTTTAAGTGTTATTACATGTTTAGTGCTCTAAACTGACTTGATTAGGACTTCATATCAAAAAGCATAATCAACTGAACAAGCTGTAAAAGAATACATAAAAAGGAAATTTTATTTGAATCTTTATCTTTTTTTCAAGAACCTAATTGGTTTTAAAATGGGCCTTGTACAAATCCGAGTTAAGGTTGGGGCACAAGCTACTACAAAGGAGCTTGAATGACGCGGTAGAATGCTCGGATAATATTGGTAACTGCAATATATACTTGTGCATATTCCAGAGGATGTCAAGAAAGTTTAAAACACCAAGAAAATCCAGATGCAAGATATTTTTTTGAATAATTGCCAATTAAAATAATTAGGTTTTGTAACAAAATAAAAACACTAACTGTGGTTTTTACCTATTAGGCGAATTGCATGAAATAGCACATTTCCATGGATCATTTTTGATTCTATAAAATGAAAAATTATAGCTTAAATTAAATAATTAAATAAAAAAAATTCTTTCGGTACAAAAATTTTTACCTTAAACCAAGACATATCTCAAAATACGTTTACAGCCTTATTAAAAATATTAATTGTTTGATAAAATGTATAATGCGTGCGATAACAATAGACCGTTTAATGAAGATTTCGTTCAGTTACAGAAGTACGTTTTATCTATGTACGTAGAGTATAACCCTTTAAACAGCACACCAACTATTCACACCAAATCCAGAGTCAAACATACAAATCCGGATAAACCGGGATTCTGGTAAACATGATTTCCGCAGGGAGGGCCATAATAATAAAGCCCAACAGTGAACCACGGACAGTCCGATAGAATCTAATGTCAGGTTCCTTTCGTTACTGCAAACGGGAAATGTTTATCTCTATACTCACGTTTCGAATACTCTCGGTTGTATTTACCTGAAACCAAATTTTAATATATGTATTAAAGGAAAATTAATCATAATATTACAATATAATAACAAAATACCCCCGTTGCAACAGACCTGCATACTCAGCGAATTTCAAATGCAAAACAACATATTTCAATCTAACGTAGCGAGATTTGACATGTTTTGGTAAGCTCTATAAGAATAACATGGGGAATGAGTATGCAGGTTTGCTGCTACGGTTATATTAAACTGGGTGGTTTTAATTCAATATTTAGTAGATACGAACTAGAAAAAGCCATTTACCAGGTTTTATCAAGATATGTTGAGAAATAACCGAGAGGTAGAATTTTACTTATTTCCCATAAGGTTAACATTGGGACAACGTACTGTGTTTACCACTTTCAATATCTCGGTAACCAATGGACATAGAGCTATGATTAAATATACTAAATTGTTTGTTTTTTCAAGCTGAATTCAATGGTGAAATCCAAAATCGGATCACTTTAATTTTACCATATGAAAAACGCAAAAACCCCATTTTTGGGGGGGTTTATCCCCCTTTACCCCCCTTCCGGTGGTCCGATCGGGCTGGTTTACGAACTCGTCCGAGGGATTACCACTTTACATGTCTGTACCAAATTTCATTAAGATCGGACCATTTTTGCGGCCGCTATCGTGCTCACAGACACACATATATATAATATATATAAATTCAAACGAATGGTGTTTTCTGCTTCTGGTGGCCCCAAAACGAAAAGTTATCATGGTCTCGGGCTTACGTCTTACCATGAGACCTACGGTAATAGCTTCTTCCCTATAGGGGAAATTCGCTAATTATTTATTTTTTCTAAACTATAAAAAATGAACATTCTTTTTTTAAATAATTCTTATAGTCCTTAAACCCTAAAAAATAGTTGAGTCATTCTAAAAAAGTAATCTTAGAACATTTTGTTTAGGAAAATTTTCTTTAAAAAATTTATACGTCCACTCAACGAAAGAGTAAAAAATCACCAATTAAAAGCGTGGCTATGAGATGTGATGTGTAAAGAGAGATTAAATCCTATTGAAATCGCGTGGAATCGCATGATTACATTGTATCTTAAGCGAAACAATCACACCGACCTAAAAACAATTCTTTATCACACTGACACAGAAACATCTGTTTTCAGTTCCTTTTATCTGCGGATAATCGGAGTAAACAAACAGCAGATTTGCAGCAGACCTTGGTTACTTTTTAGAGGAATGTAGTGGCAACACCAGCGATCTCTATAATTATAGAGATCGCTGGGCAACACTGGCAGCAGAACCAATGTTTCTTCTGTTTGTTATAAGTTAGGTTTGAAGAATTGAGAAACGTATTGGTTTATGCAAGGACTATGTTATGATTGAAAGTATGTTATTTTCTGTATGATCACAGATGAAGAACTATACAGATTGGCAACCCAATGCACTTTTGCGTGCCCGTTTTTTCGCGCGGCGTCAAGTTTGTTAGGTCGTTTTGCCGCACATATTGCATTGGTATCAAGTATAATTTCGTAAATATCAAAAATCTTCAGGTCCCAAAGAACAAATATAGCCATTAATAACTTTGATACCAATGCAATATGTGCGGAAAAACGACCTAACAAACTTGACGCCGTGCTAAAAAACGGGCACGAAAAGTGCATTAGGTTGCCAATCTGTATAGTTCTTCATGTGTGGTATAATGAAAAGTATCGTACGTTGCACGGCCGGAAAGTTTTACCGTACTCGCATGAAAATCCCGCAATCGCTTTCGCTCGCACGGGAACTATCATACTCATCCATCAAAACAGTACTTTCCGGCCTAGTAACGTAATATACTATACTGCACATTGCTGTGAATTTTAAATCTACCGAAGTTGTTGAACTGTGAGGTCGCGACGCGGCTCGAAGGCCCCGCGAGCGGCGGTGCTCCGAATGCATGCATTATGATAATTTAGGGAGGCGAACCCGGGAACCGTGGCGAACAAGCGGAACCGAACGTTACAGCAATTGGCAAGAGTTTCGGTTCGCTTGAACAATCTGAGCCTTTTACAAAATTAACTAAAAAAAATAATTACTCACATTTAAAATACATTTGCTACAATTGCTTTAAACACAATCGTTGGATACAATGCAAGTATACGGTTTTCTCTTTGTATTTTAAGCCACTAAAAATATCCTTTTAAAAATTAGGCGAATTTCCAAAGAGTTTAGAGTACAGATTAAAGCTGACATAAATCAGCGTAAAATAAGCAAGGTTCTCCTTTGGCTAAGACTTACATTTATAAAATTTATATTTTTACTGTACCTACCAAATTCTTAGTAAAAAAAAATGTGAACATGTAATGAGGATCAAGAGTTGTTTGTAGTCTTACGACCAAATAAATTTTGGGATAAATACTAACTATATTTTGTAATAATCCTTCTGAGTATTTATTGAAAAGGGGATGGGTCAGGGACAAAAACTGAGTTGGTGGATCGAAAATTGTATCGATTGAAATAAAAAATAAATATTTTAATGAAGACCTAATCATTGCTTTGGCGAATGTGAAAGGAAAAAGTAACTGCCTCACTAGTAACTGCCTCAAATGCACCCAAAAATAAATCCTGAGAGCTCAGTTAAAATATAAAACCGTGAAGATTTATACATAAAACTGTACTCCACATATGTAAACGTCATATTACATGTGAGAAAATAAAAAATCAACCTGTCAAGAGAATATGCGTGTTTATCATCAACTTGATTTGCGATTGTCAGCAGCATTAATTTGATATTTCAAAGCCTGTTTAAGACTAAATATACGAAAAAACCAACCTGATATTTTTCGAGTTTTATGTGGTGAATTTTTTTGTCATAATAGTATTTTATCGGTTAATATGCATGAATAATGTTTAAAACCGACTGTATGTAAATTATGATTAAGGAAATAACTGTTTGATTGTTCGTAAATCCACATTATGTTAGTTACAAGGTTTGATTGATAATGCTTTGGATCCATCTGCTGACACTGATTGCGAAGCCTGCGTCAATCGCCACAATAACTCTCAACTCGACAGTCATTTCAATGAACGAAATTGATTTGCCAACAACCAAAAGGCAATCACAACATACGTAAATATAAAGACAAAGTTATTTTTTGTACGTTTTACGTTATCGTTTTATGAGGAAAATATGTCTGACTAAATAAAACTTTTTGTAAAATAGAATAAAATTCGAGTGTGGAATAAAAAGTTGAAAACTATAATAAACAAAGAGGAAATAACTGACTAATGGGTTGTATGCGATCTCTTAAGTAAAATCATTAAGCTCTACAGTGTTATTGGCTAAGATTACTTGCTAAGGCATGAAAAAAATACCCTAAGTTATAAAAACTTTTAAAAGTTTAAATCTACAATTTTTGTGGCTTATAAGTGATTACGTGCTCCTCTTCATCCCGTTGACCCAGCAGTAGTAGGGCATGGGATACGTCAGGATATGTATTAATTCTGCTTAATTTAAGTTGTTGCAAAAAAGTTAGTTATTTGACTTTAAGTTTCAAAAAGTTCATCCACCTCATATAAGATTTTTCAGTTAAAAATGTTACAAACTATTCTTAAAACTATTGAGGTTTGAACTATTGACAATATTGGGTGGAAGCAACTGCGAAAACTTATTACCTATATAAAAAAGCTGCTTTTCAAACAAACTAGAATTATGAAAGATGGCAAAACGTAATTTCAATCTAGTGTTGTATGAATGGTCACGGATTTCAGGCTGTCCATAGACCCTAGCATACAACACTACTTCAAAGATAAAAAGACTGGGTAGTGTCAAGATCCCTAGACTTTTGAAGGCCTCTCTACAATGAGAATCAGCCTCAAGGCCCGCGACGAGCCTCACCAGTAAAAGTATAAGTCGATAAGCCAAGAACAGTTGTCCTTGGTTGAAAACATGTAAATGTTGTTTACGATTATTCTAAACAAATGAGGACAATTTATAGGAAATAGTAGAATACCAAAAGGCATATTCTAGCAGTCAACAAGTAAATCGTGTATTTAAACAAAACATGAAACATGAGCACAGGTAATAACCCGATCCTACATTGTGTTGTGTTTAAATTTAGAGCGGATTATTCCGAGGCTCAGCACCAATAATTAATTGTAAAGTGCATACAAACGGGACTGGCTTACAATGTCGGTAATTGATTAATATCATTACCTATTCATAACTTAAGTTTAGTTTAGTTTGGATATTAATATTTTCTGAAATTCTTTTCTTTTATTGATAAATGTATCATATATAAAAGATATTCTGTATTACCAGTAACGTTTATGTAAAAGCGAAAAAATCGAACTAAATATGTATTGAACATCAAATTCATACAGAATATGAGTAAGCAGTCTACAGTTAAAATTATTATTGTGAATAAATTAAATTTTATCATAAAGTATGAAAAATGGATGAAAAATTAAAGATTTACAAACAACGCATATAGAATGTAATAATAAACTTAAAATTATACACAATGCGATGATTTAAAGCGCATTATTAAAGCTGATTAGAAATAAAATTTACATTGTTTTACTAAAAGAACAAGTTAATAAATGAATAGTCAAATATGTAAATAAGTACGAAAAGGAAGCTTAGTAATTTTTATTTTGTTTCCGCAAAAAGTATAATGTTTATTTATGATGTTTTAATACATTGTTAATGCTATTGAATTCTTAGTTAGGAACTAAATTGCAGATTTCTTATTTTTAACCATAACATGTATTACTGTCATGTACAAATAGCCTATATTATCAAAAATAATTAAATAAAAATAAATATTAGGACCTATAATGCAACGTGATAATTTAACATTATAATAGCATTTCTGAAAAAAATTGTTGTTTACATGTATAGATAACTTTTATTAAAACCACAGATGTGGCATATTAAATAGAACAAGTCACTCTTGAGTTTATTCGAAACAATATTAATGTAGGGAAAGCAACAAGCGGGGAAAAAGCCTCGGCTGGAACGTTTTTGTTAGAGAAGAGAGTATTGTACAAAATCCGAAATTTCTCTATTTATTTTCTTCTGCTGAAGAAAATGTGTGGTGTAACTTTATACCTCAGGAGCCGAAAATCCGTAACAGTTGATTGGTTGGTCTCCCTCTGCTGAATGATTGATCACTTAACTATTTGTTTAGGACAAAAATAATCAAAATATTTAAATTAAATACTAGTATACAGCTTATTAAGCTCAATGAACTTTACAGGCATAATTAATTCAAAAAATTATCATCAAATACCGGAATGTTCCTTGGTTTAGATTTCTGTTAAAATGAATCATTCTCCTTATCACCGCAATTATTATAAATAAAATGTTCATTGTAAGTGTATATACAATTTGGTGTAAAACTGAGCGAAAATCTCACTTATAATTCAAATTCGTCAGTCTTCTCGGAAAAAACATCACGGTTTATTTTTCATGTTTCAACAACATGAATGACAATGTTGAACCCGCTTTGTATTTCAAGTTTAGAAACAAGCGGATAAACAAGAAAGTGTAAACAGATGTCGCTGAAAACAGCCTCTTTATACATAAAACTTGGAGCAGCTGACATGCTGCGCCGCGCCGCTAGCGTGTCTCTGTGGACTTTTAATATCGCCTTCATATTGTCAACTTAATATGCTTGTTTCGAAGACAATATTATCATAACATTTCCTTGTTTTCTCTGGGGATAAGGCCTTGCGTTCACATTATTCATATACGGCGTATAGTGCACTGTTTTACACCTTTTGAGTTAAATGGATCTTCTCTGAACTCAACTGCTTCCAATATTATTACTTTGCAAGTTTTATAATAAAGATGAGATTGTCATGGTCAAATTTCCAGATTGAATAAAATCATGTTTGAGCTTAAACGCATTGAGGCACTGTTTAAAATGTGTTTAGAGAACTATTAGAAACTTCAGTATAGAAACAATACCCCCGTTGCAGCAGACCTGCATACTCAGCGAATTTCAAATGCAAAACAATATATTGTAATCTAACATAGCGAGATGTGACATGTTTTTGTAAGCTCCATAAGATTAACATGGGGAATGAGTACGCAGGTTTGCTGCTACAGGTATGTTTAAACTGGCTGGTTTAGTAGATCTGAACTAGAAGAAGCCATTTACCAAGTTTTATTAAGATATGTTGAGAAATAAACGAGATATAGAATTTTACTTATTTCCCATAAGGTTAACATTGGGACAACGTACTGTGTTTACCACTTTCAATATCTCGGTAACCAATGGACATAGAGCAGTGATTCAAAATACTAAATTGTTTGTTTTTTTGAGCTGAACTCAATGGTGCACACAAAAATTTTATTTGGTGATAAATTTTATTTGTCTATGTAAAAACATAAAAAACCCATTTTTGAGGGGTTTTATCCCCCTTTACCCCCCCTTCCGGTGGTCCGATCGGGCTAGTTCACGAACTCGTCCAATCGATTACCACTTTACATGTCTGTACCAAATTTCATCAAGATCGGATTATTTTTACAGCCGCTATCGTGCTAACAGACACATATATAGATATCTAAAAATTCGAACGAATGGTGTTTTTTGCTTGTGGGGGTTTCAAAACGAAAAGTTATCATGGTCTGGGGCTTAGGTCTTACCATGAGACCTACGGTAATAGCTTCTTCCCTATAGGGGAAATTCGCTAAAAGCCAAATAATATTAGCCAAATCGGTGATAATGTTTAATCTTAAACATAAAATCATATTTTCAAAAACTCCAGTGTTAAAACTTGTTTTTACCTCTTTCCTCTGAATATGAGGGAAGTAAAAGTTCAACCTTATTTATTGGTTTAAGGTAATTAGTTTTGAAACAAGAACAGCCCCTATGAGACATTAACTCGCCGAGTGTTGTGTTTGAGTTTAGAACTTTATTCAGACTACATAATCATCGTTGAAGTTTGATGTATCCATCATAGAACCCCCATGGTAACTTTAATAATTCCCTTTATAGCGTTATTTATGATTGTAAAAGTATATATATGACGCATGTAAAATTAAAAAGGAGAACAACAATTAATACTAGATCGACTAACATTCGTTTCAATTCATTGTATCCTTAATTCTTGCAAAAATAGAAAAGTAAAGCATTTGATAATAACTACTAAAAATAACTTCTGAAAGTTTTTGAGTGGACGACTACATTTTAGAATCTTTAAAGGCAGTTTACATAAGACTATGACAGCAGTATTTACTGACCCAGTAGCGGCCGGCTAACACTTGAGCTGGCTCCTCTTCTGTTCAGGCCATTAATTTCAGGAATGCCTTTATTTGCATAGCGCCGCCCCGTCCATGTAGTTTCTGACAATGTATGATGCATTTGGGTGGAAATAAATCAATGCTGTTCTTCCGCTTTAATCTCTGATGGGTAAGTCAAATCGAAGTAGACGATCTTCATAGGAAAACAAGAACGTTGTCAAGGTTCATGTGTTGGACGTGAGCTACAAAATCTTTGTTGATTTAGAAATAAGGCTATGTCAATTTTACAGGGGTAAACAATAACAGTTAAACTCAAACAACGTATGAGAAATATTACATATAATGGACTGTATATACGAAGAAACATATAAGTATATGATGCGTTAGACACAACTCTAAGCCTTACATGTACAGTAGATACTAGTCAAATGCCAGAATAAATCATTTCCATTCCGATAAACATAAGGAACAGCACGGAAATAGAAGACATATGTGTAGAGCCATTATCATATGAAGTAGGTATTAAGATGCTTCATGTGTTGCCTTCCTCTTAACACCCGCCTAGTAAACACATTCCCACGAACAGGTAGTATTAAATGCAAGCGAAGGTCATTCCGTATAAGGCTGAGTTTGGACCGCTGCCACCGCACATTCTGACAAACTCTGTTATATATTACGTTCCCTTAAAAGGCAGCTATTTCCTTGATCAGCAAAGTAATGTTTTGACATAATATGTAAACCTATTACTTAAACATAACTAGATAACTCGTATTTGCTTATTAGTTCGATTCGACTCTGTTGCGAATGCTGATATAAACATAATCTAACATAATTTTTAATTGGTCACGTGGCGCTAACTTCAAATACATAAGCGACTATTTGTCAACCTTAGTACAGCTGGGCAATTATCATGAATCGTGGAACTACTTGTACATAGTTGGATATCAGACTCGACGACGACAAAGAAAATATTGTACTCAATACTGGTGTTTGAAGGGTACAAGTAAATAGTTTGATTTGAAAAAAATAAAAAGGAGGATTATTTAAAAGTTTATTTACCAGTTTTCAAACTGTTTTTGCTTTTAAATTGAGGTTTACTGTGTTCTGGTGACTTATCTAGGGGCGTTATAGATCCTTAAGTTTAAATAAAATTTAAGTCTGAAACATTGCAGATGTACACGTAGGAAGCTTCATTTGTTATCTCTTCAAAATGTACGAAAATATTTGTGAATTTATGTGATTTATGCTTTTCATACTGTTTCAGGTAACGAAATTAGCAAGAATGGCCTTAAACTACTTTAAGATTACCCATTTAAGAGCGTGAACAGATATTAAAGTTATTCACTTTTAAATTTACAACACGATAAAAGTGAACTGTGAAAAAAATCAGCGATTATTTTGATTTCGATTTTTGCAGACATTTGCCATTACTGAATGGTAAAAAACTAATCACTGATGGTAAATGTCCACAGAATTCTAAATCAAAATATTAATCACCATCACCAACAATGAATTTTCAAACAAAGAATAGCTTGACATTTAGTAATCATTTGAAACCATAAAAATGTTATAGCCAGAAATAAAGCAACAATAGAACACATACAACCTAGCAAGTGCAATGCCTATTGTAATGGATCCATCGAAGTTTATTACTCTAACGTTAATAAAATTGGATTTGATGGTCTAATTCCAGCCTCGACGGCGACATAGGGACAAAGGCTCCCTGGAGTGGGATTCTGTGTTTTACATCTCCACAGCAAATTGAAAACATTTCCTTGACCATTTATTCGTCTGACGTCGTACTGGAAATCGGCAACACTGTTGCTTACTTATGGTGATTTTTTGTGCATGTCCAAGGGGTTTACATAAAGAAATTTAATAATATAAATACACGCATTAGAAAAAAAACTTTTCATCAAACTGACACAGAAGACATCTGTTTTCAGTTCCTTTTTTTCGGCTCGAAAGTTACCCACTGAAGTCAAAGATTTAAGCCGGCAAAAACTTTTTACCGTCCTAGGCCGGAAAAACGGAAGTAAACAATCAGCTGATTTGCAGCAAACCGACGTTTAATGCTTGTTTGTTGGTTACTTTTTAGAGTAATGTAGTGGCAGCACTGACAGCAGTAGCAAA
This sequence comes from Flexamia atlantica, assembly GCA_035578135.1. Classification (NCBI taxonomy): domain Eukaryota; kingdom Metazoa; phylum Arthropoda; class Insecta; order Hemiptera; family Cicadellidae; genus Flexamia; species Flexamia atlantica. The sequence continues at coordinate 5,661,528 of JAQJVK010000027.1, forward strand.
TGTTTGTTCTGTTTATTATAGGTAAGGTATGAAGGATTGAGAAACGTATTGGTTTATGCAAGGACTACGTTATGATTGTAAATATTTTTCTGGGTAGTATATGAAGAAAAGTATCGTACGTTACACAACCGGAAAGTTTTACCGTACTCGCATGAAAATCCCGCATGGGAACTATCACGCTCGTCCGGCAAAACAGTATTTCCGGCCTAGTAACGTAATATACTATATTCTTGCGATTTTGACATTCTTCAATTTTCTCACCCAAAATAGAAGTAATAAAACAACAACACAATAAATTAAACAGCCCACATGTCCGAGTGGTTAATTAAGCTGTTTCTGACAAGATAAGGAAGACATAAACATTCAGGGTACGGGCCGCGTGACTAATTGATTCGATGATTGGACAAAGTGCAAATGGAGCCCAGTGTTAATTAAAACAACGAACGAACAAGTCGATAATGACGGCGGCAGCTGTTCTGGCTCTGCTGACACTGACTGACCTGTGCGGACGTGACCTGTGGATGGGGCATAAAGAATTGTAAAACAAATAGCAATTCACTAATATATATATATATATATTAGTGAATTGCTATTTGTATATATATATAATATATATAATATATATAATAATATCTATATATATATTCCTAATATATATATATATATATATATATATGTTCACCCAACTATCATTGTGGCAACCGTACATAAGGAAAAGTGTATGTAAAGTGGCGACCGGTGCTTATGACGACCGTATATGGTCGTCATATGCACACTTGGGTTATTTCATCTCCTTTTGCCCTGTAGATACATATAGTGATGACTTTAAAAATTGATTTTGGTCGTCATATTGCACCTGAAACGAATATTATTAGTTCATGTAATGACCGTGGGTGCGCTAGTGTCGCTGAGTGTATATTTCAATATACGGCATTTGGCGTAATACTGCGACCGGACGACTTGGCAACACTGGTTCTCTCAGGCGCGTATATTCCTAGAGTAAAGGAGCTGAGGGTTTCGAGCATACATGTACGAAGCATTTTTGCAGATTATTATAAAAAGGACTGTGGTAATACAAAATATGCTTGTCGCCCGGCTATTTTCCGGGTGGTCGACAACGAAGGGGGGGGGATATAGCGGGTAGTGTTATGAGTTAAAATGCGGAACTCTTGAAAGCAGTAAATGATTCGATTAAAACGTCGTTTTAATAATACAAATTTGGACACCAATAACAGTTGTTAGGCCCGGGGTCGTATATTGAACAGTAAACGAGTTATGAAATAAGTTGTAAAATAAATTGGTTTCAGTTGAAGTTATTGTAATATTTATTTTTCGATCTTAGCTTAGTTTGTGTAGGGATGATGGAAATGGAAATAATTATAAATATTGGTTTTATATTAAATAACTGTTTATTAACTTGTAGTAATAAAAGAAAACTATAGAATTAAATAGCTCTGAAAAATTTTAACCTTGTGAATTTTGAATTTAAAAAAAGGAAGTGAGAGGTGTTATCCGTACTGGACTTGGACTTGAATTGAATGCAATGATGAGAACCCCCCTCTGGGCGATCAGGTCACCGATGCACGTGGTTGGAGGAGAATAACGTGATGCTGACTGGTAAACTACGGCTGCTCGTGGCCGTTCTGCGTTTTAAATTAAAAATTTATCAACCAATAATCTGACTCTCCAAAACAAATGTACTAAGTAAAAACAAATCAATAATTTTGGTTCAGCTAGTGAAGGAGAGTGACTCGTTATCAGAGATGCCCATCCCTCCAAGGCTTACGGCGCATTCCCCCCAAAATAAAAAAATAAAGGAAATAGGTATTTGACTATTTGTTTTAACGTAGGTAGAATTAAAATGAGAATGTCGCAAACAAGTGTGTCCAAATATGTTTGTTCGTTGTTGTAATATGGACAGTGGGTATATAAAACACGTATGTCACCTATTTCCCAGGTGGTCAACAACTTGGGGGGAGAGGGGCAAAGATGGCAGAAAGCGCTTTGCGTCAAAACTGCTATGTCTTGGTAAGGTACAAGATAGAACATTGGTAAAAACATCATTTTAATCATAAAAATATGACCAACAATAATGGTCATTAGATTCACGTTTTACGGCCAATTTGTTTTAAAATTTCAGCATCGCTGAAAGGCTTCATTATTGCCGCTGGAGAAACACAACAACAACCCCCCCCCCCCCCCCCCCCGGCACTCTGTTACCGTCGGCGCCCCATGCAGCAACAAGTCTGCATGGCCCTTGTATCGGACTTACGTGCTGATCCCTCTATTTCCTATCATCGTTTTTCAGTCACTAGTACATCTGGAGCTTGGCGCCTTGGTCAGTCGGCACTTCGCAGCACCGCGTCGCGCCACCGCTGGGTACTGAGGTTGCCGACAAGCGCGGTGCCAACCGTTCAGCGCAATCGGTGTACTGTATGGGAATTCAATTGATGAATTAATTCCTTGTGTTCTTTTTCGCCCGACAGCGGTTTTTCGTCCCTTTTTCCCTGGGTCTCCTTTGCTCCCGAGGCGAGGCCCATAAAGTCGGTTCCCAAAGCCCCTTTTGGGCCAGGGCTCCAGGCGCTCGCCCCATGCACCCCTTAAAAAAAGGCCCCGAGGAGAGTGGTCGGGGGTCGCGAAGTTTTAAATCAGTTGTTTTTAAATTACTTTGATCGCGATACACTAACGACCTAAAACATTGTTCGTAACCCACGATTGGTATATATTTAGCTACACAATAATCCCAACAAAAACCAGAAGATAGTGAAAGTAAAAATCTAACCTAAACTTAACCCATAACTAGGGTTACCAAATGTCCTAGTTTTCGCGTTTATTTCCTGGTTTGACTGCCCATGTCTTACCACTCACTGTAATTCCTCCCTTCAGTGGGTTGTACGATATCCTAAAATTCGGAGGCCTGTCTATCTGAGAGCTTTCAATCCTTTGAGTTCTAACAATCTGCTTTATATAATGAGGATTATTCAAGTATTATATTTTAACAATTGAATAACTAGTGTTGGGGAAGCTACTTTTAAAATGTAACTCGCTACATCTACAGCTAGAGGTTGTAAAAAGTAGCTTTGCTACAGCTATAGCTACAGATTTTAAAAAGTAGCTAGCTACAGCTACAAAAATCCTGCTACAGCTACAGCTAATTTTTAGCGAATTTCCTTAGAAATAAGCTATTACCGTCGTTTTAACAGAACAGAATGGACAAAAGATATCCGTTCAGGGTAACCTCAGCAATCATATTAATACTTATATTAATTGACAGTTTTTATGTGTACTTTCTGGATATGAAGTGAGTTTATTGTTAAAACGCATTTTTACCTGCAAAAGTCACGATTTGTTTCAAAATTTAACATGGGCTTATAAGGGAAATAGAATTTTCATTTTTTGAGTGTCTGTAAGCACGATAACTCTCGTAAATATCCTCGCAACAAAATTTTGTACAGACATGTAAAACTAGATTCTCTTGGACGAGTTCATAAACCAGCCAGATCGACATATCCTAAGTGGGGTAAAGGCTCCATTTTACCCCCAAAAATTGGTTTTTTGAGTTTTTCAAATTGAAAAATTATATTTATCCAATTATTGTTTGCACCATTGGATTTAGCTTGAAAAAACAAACAATTTGGTATTTTAAATCATTCCTCTAAGTCCATTGGTCTCCGGCTTCTCATTTTTTTCCCCTGTTTTTATAGTATCAGGGCAGCAGAATGTTGGCTTAGTCAATTTCCTATTTACTCTCTACTGAGGTTTTCAAGGAATCGCTTTGAGTAATTTCTCAGTTTATCAATATGTTAAAAAAATTGTGGTTTTTAAACAATTTTATGTTAGTATAATTTAAAAAATAAACATTCTTGCCTACTTCATTATATGAAATCTTTGTGTTTTTCATCTAAGCCATTTGCCAATATTTTTTACAAAGGTTTTGGAAACCAAGCTATAATAGCTATAATTTTAATACATAAATATATCACTTGTTTATTTCTTTTTTACGTAATAATGGATTAATTACGTATTAATGGATTATTTTGTAATTAGAAATTCGCTGAGTACGCAGGTTTGCTGCGACGGGGGTATTTTAGCTTCTTTCACGAAATAATTCCAACTTTTCCCTGTCTTTCGCAGTGGTGTATTGACTCAACTGAACACCCATCTAGCTTTTCAGACGTATAACAGTAAGTGTAGTTCAAGTAAATAAATTAATAAATAAATAAACCAAACAATAGATCAATAAAGTTTTTTTTAATTATTAGTCACGGTAGGCCTGCTCAAAATAGATTGTCTAAGTGCTGAATGAAATTATAGGCATCCAAGTAGGGCCTAATAAGCACTAAGATTTGGTGTTACATTCCCATGTTAAGATTTGGTCATGCCCGTTTCCAAAGACCCTTAGGCTAAATCATTTTCCCATTTCAATATTTAGGCTAAACTTCTGAAGGCTTTATAGACATAGACCTACTACATTACTTATTTTATTATCTAAGTACCTTTCAGTTTGACCATGGTTTGACTCATAATTTTATTGTTTATTATTAAATGTCCATTAAACAAGTAAACAAACGCTGTTGCTTTACGCTTTCATTTACGGATAATGCTCGAATAGCGAATGTGGATGCACGTCGATCGTCGTCTGTTTTGTCATACGACGCCGTATCGGAGGCTTTAGCCACAATGGTGGTTAGCGTTGTTTTTATCTATTGCGGTGTAAGTTCACTAACGTCGATCAAAGGCTCAAGCGGAATGAGCGAATACAGGCCAATGCAAAATTTACTGATGCGTTTGCATGACTTGTTTGTTCTATGTCGTTCTCACAAGGCCTCATGTTGTAAATAGATGGCCGAATATTTGGGCAAGTCAGTTTCGCCCTTGGACGACGATAGTGAACTCCCACAATCAAAGTTGCTTTGTCTGTGGTCAAAGGCAATTGATTACAGGAACTACAAAATCATTTACAATTACCAACTATTATAGTAACAAAGAACATCTCGATTAACTCAGAATCTCTGTATGGGTTGAAGTGTTATAAAATACCGGTCCGAGAAAAATATAAATGTTTGTATTGCAAAAGTAGCGTCAAATTCCGCTACTCGCTACTCAGTACAGTAGCTCGCTACAGCTACAAGCTACGCAATTGAAAGCGGCGCTACTTGTAGCACATTACTCCCCAACACTGTAAGAATAGCGTTCAACATCAAAATAATAACATTTAGGCCTAGATCAAAATTTCAAGACGGAATCACGGACGTATAAAGGGGGGATCTGTAGAATCGACAGCTCCCAACAAAATATTGAAGTCTTTGAAAATGATTGTAGCCTTTTTTATTATTTTTTTCAAGTTGCCTGTATTAATGGATAGCAAACTACGATCCAAGGCACAATGACTTTTGTACCCTCCCCCATCCATGCAAACAAAACAATTTTCTGTCGTGTCACTGTAAATAACTAGAATGTAAATATTTATTTGCGGTACATACTATTTTGTTTATTCAATTTTTCAAGATTTCGATCAATTTTTCAAGATTTCGATCAATTTTTCTTCATTTACATATCATCAGTTTTTTGAACTAGTATATCTGAATTATAATTTTTAAAGTCCTTGGCCATAAATTTATTTTACTTGGTTACTCTGTAATAGAAATGTAACTTATAACGTCTCCTTGACGTAGAAATTCCGTGGCGAAAGTGGGAACTATTTCAAACAAGCCCCCTAATCAAATCTAAGATCCCAGCGACACCGCAGAAATAGTGGAAAACTCAAGAACTTACAGCTGGTGGCGTAAATAGCGAAGGCGGCCACCTGTCGCAGCAGTAAAATATCGCTCGTGTGAACGTAGCCTTAACCTTAAAACCTTTAACTGTCAGCAAAGCATAAGCTGTTCCCACGGTTTGGTTTTTTGATCACGATTCGTCACCAAAGTACCATTTCGGGCCTTGAGATTTACTGTTTCCATGTTAAACTCCATCATTTTGTCCCGAAATAAGTCACTTTCATGACGCATGATGAAATATAAAATTTAATACTAAACATTTCAAGATTATCGAAAATAGGAATTTGTGAAGACTAAACAAAAGAATCCCCTTTTACTTAATTAAAAAAAAACAGGTTGTCTTAGTGATGGTGGTATGGCAGGTCGTCACTTTGCCTGAATGAACAATTTATTCATGTATAAATGCAAGAGTGAAAATTGGCAACGCTGTATGTCGCCATAATGATGGTAAATATTTTGAATGGGGTTCACAATGATAGTTTAAAGTAATGTATATTACTGGATGCCATATTGTTTGTGGCATGTAAGGTTGCCACAATGATGTCTCTATGGTTTGCTTACAAATAACAAAAAAACTCATAATTTGAGTTGATAATGTTGTTTCTTGAGTGCAAGTTTGCATATTTCCATATGAAAACCTAAATATACATAACTCTTTGTGGCGGTTGCCATATTGTAGGTGTTGTGAAAAGTCGTCACAATGATAGTGCGATCTATATATATATATTCATTTCAAATTTAACTAGGGGGCCCATGCGCAAATTGCGCATTTTATTATTTCGATATGTGAGAAACTCAGGAGCGTTGGAAATAAATCAGGCTTGGGGGTCGAAGCCGTAAAAGAAATGCCCATTTTAATTATCAGTCGCCGTTGCACTGTATTATAAGCTTTAAAGTGAATTCTCAATCGTAAAAATCGGTTAAGGTGGACGGCTGATGAAAAGAGGGATCTAACAAAGAAAACCCTTTTTGTATTAAGTATATAGATAGTGACCTCTAAATCGTGTATTTGCAACGTAAGTGATACACTTTTAACGTATGATAACGTAAGTGATCATACGTTAAAAGAATAATGAGGGAAAAGGCAAACAATCCCTATTTATTGTAGTACAAAATACGTTCATATCAAATTGAATCTACCTTATATTATTAAGTCTACCTTATAATGTTTTCTTATAATGTCTAGCCTACCATACATGGTTTTCAATCAAGTATCTACATCACATGTTTTATGTAAACAAAGCAGAAGTTTTTAGATGCCAATGCTTTTTAAATGGCAGATATTTTACGTTATTTCTCGTTTTCTGATGAATTTCGACCAATTCCAGTATTTTCCCACCATCACGGGATGGAGACCTTTAATTTGAGCCCTCTCCCATATTTCTACGACTTGCCAGACGCCCACAAGTTTGACGCAAAGAATCGCCTTACGAAATTAACTATATGATGATGTTTAAAGTAACCATAATTAATTTCGAGAGACGGTGTTTTTGTAGGAGTGTCAGATTTTTCGACTGGCATTGAATGGAGGATACGGTACCACAACACGTTACATTGTTTCGGCGAAATTAAACGTTTCATATCAATAGCCTAGACTTGAATTATGATTCAAGTTATACTATTTTGTTTTACCTTAGTGATATATAACTTTGTAACTTTATATCTTATATTTATGTAACTAGAACCGCATAAAAAGTGGACTTTCTTATGAAGGCTAACAAAATACCCAAATATTTTAATAATCACATGAACTAAACCTTCGTCCACCTTACCAAAACAATAAATATCAATTTTATAATATTTCCATTTCATCAGTTTCAATGAAGAATTTTGTTAGAAGTCTGGGTTTCAACTTGAAATATTTTGTTTAAATTTCGTGACAAAAAAACGTTGTTGGTTTTCTTATTGACAAGGAAAGTATATATGTGTACCTAAAACCACTAATTCAGAAAAAGTTTACTTCTCTTACGAAGGCTAAACAAATCACTAGGCTATATAAAGATTTTATTAATCAAATGAACTAAACCTCGTACAGTACAACCTTCCAAAACAAAAATTATGAATTCAATATTTCTGTTTCATCAGGTTGAATGAGGTATTTTTTCAGAGGAAAACTTACAGGCTTAAGTCTTAAATATAGGTTTCAAAATTGTTAAAACATTATAATATAATACATAAAAATCACTACCTCCTTATTTTACTTATTACTTATTTTACGCAAAGTATGAAATTGTGTACACCTAAACCTTTATTTGATCTGAAATTGTGAACTATTTTGTTTTTGGATATTACACCCCTTAAATGTAAAGGATGTTGAAAAAACTTAATAAGAAAAACTTATAAATTGAAAACAGCTAATTGCCTCTCGTTATCTAATATGCATTGAAAATAATCACGAAAGCATATTATTCCTAAAAAATAGAGAAACGTTTGAAACATCCCAGCAGGGGGGAGGTCGATCCAATTGTTTGTAGCTTCAGGCAATTATCTCGGAGGTAACGCAAATCCTCCGGCCACGAGATAAGGGATTGTAAACACAGCTCTAACTTAATGAATAGTTATGTTTATTATCTCTATTAGCGGCCCGAGACTATGTTCTGAGCCACATTTGCATAAGACTATGGGTACTTTACACTCTAATTAACCTGGGCATACTTACGATTGTTCGGTTTAGTTTGTTAGACGTATGCTAAGCATGAAAGAAACATGATAATGCGTTTATTATGTTGAAATAAGCTTGGTATATATTACTTTCGGAACAGGAAAATTATATTTCTAATACGTAAGTGGGACAATACTTAAAAAAATACCTAACAAGATTTACAACTAAAAAAACTATTAAAACATCTACATTTTATTTCTTAAATTAACAATCATCATGTTGATGTCTAGGCTATCATCATGATAAAAGAATGTATAGCGAATACACAAAAGTTTATGAAAACATCATCCAGTTTACATTTGATTCACATGTATTTTTCCTTTACTTTTACAGAAGCAAATAACAATACTAACATTACGACATTCACAAAACACAAGAACAATCTTTAAATTAAAATCGTTTTACCTTAAGTAATACAAATTATTAAGGTAAAAAAAGTTGTATGTATGGGTAGCAGTTACCCGAGGCTTCGCCAGCGATAAAATTATAGCTGATCTTACTTCTGCTCTTTGAGATGCCAAACTGTAGTACTGTATACACAGCTGTTGACATTTCGGAATTTGAATGTTTACATTCCTCTAATATGTAACATGTACATTGAAACTAAGGACGTTCACGGGGCATAGCCTGAGGGGATTAAAGGAAGTAGATAATAAACATGTGTGTTGAATGAGTTCTACATCTACCTTTCTATTATATATCTACCTTTAAATTTAAACCCAGTCGGTTAAGTAGTTATTTTTGTGTGATCAATTAACAAACATTCATACATAAATCCTAACTTTCTCATTTATACTATTAGTTGGATTAGATTTAATTTTCGTTTAAAAAATAAGAAAGTTTCAGTAATATTTATGTGAAAAAGGGGGAAAATTACGGTAGAACTAAGAAATATGGGGTGTAAAATACCAAGAGCATGAGTGCCTGTTCGTCTTAAATACAGGAGCGATAGGAATCGCGTGATACCCACGTAATAGTTAATTACTACTGAAGCTGTTAGTAATTAATTTCATTCCTAGCCTTTCGCGTCAGGACTGTTACAAATTGCTTCGATGCTTATTATATAACCGTTCGTTAATCATAGTTCTTACACCATTGTTGTGCCTTGCCCTTGATATTAAATTACAACCGCTAATATTCAGAAGTAATACCTCCTGCTATAATCGTAAAACAGTTATTATGGTTTCTTGACGTTAGAAATGATTGTAGAAATTTCATATGCTAAATTATTACGTTAAAATTACATAAACTATTTATTAAAAACGTTATACCTTCTTTCGTTTTAGCGCCGTCTTTTTATAACAAAAAAAGTGTTCATAAAATATTTATAATGAATCAGATAAAAATGTGTGAGTGTAAAGAATTCCAACCCAACCAGGGGAGGCGTTCTATGTAGGCGTGAAACCTGTACACATTAACAAAGCCGATTCCTACAATTTTTGCAACATCGTTGCAATTACTTAAATCGCACACGGATCTGATCGTTAGACCGCCTACGGACGGAATAACTGTAATCTGGATCCACACGAGTAGCAATCTGGATCCCTCGCCTTCTGAAGAAACGGTGTCGGAGGTGGGCAGCGTAACGAATGGTTCATAGTTCATACCCCCGCTATACTTCAGTGAGGTGAGTGTTATGCCGAAATTCAATATGCTTCGTTCTTCTTCGTGTCAAGGTGTAAATGTTAAAACATAAGCACTTTTAGTTTGATAAATTTTTCCGGTAATGATAGTCTTCATCGAATCCTGGGTTCTTACTTGAAAATTGCTACTTAATAAAAAAAGCGTAGAGGATGTAACAAAAATAATACGAGCGAAAGTGTTATGAAACGAATTAAAATAAAGGTTATTGAAAAATGAACACTTTAAACTGTGTTTCTGTGTAGTCAAAAGTATAGAATAGGCCCATTTCGGGGCAAGATAGAGATTTTCATGGGAGTACGGTAAAACTTGCTGACTGTGTATCGTACGATATTTTCATCACGCTACTCAGAAAAAATATACTTTCAATCATAACGTAGGCCTTGCATAAACCAATACGTTTCTCAATCCTTTAAACCTAACCTATAACAAACAAAACAAACTTTTTTGCTACTGCTGCCAGTGCTGCCACTACAATCCTCTAAAAAGTAACCAATAAACAAGTTTTAAACGTCGGTTTACTGCAAATCAGTTGATTGTTTACTTCCGTTTTGCCGGCCTAGTTACGGCGATGGGTAACTTTCGAGCCAACAAAAAAAAAAAAAAAACAGAAATCAAATGTTTCTGGGTCAGTATGATGTAAAGTAATGATTAGATCTGGAAAAGTTAGCTGATCATGATTTATTTTGATGTAAGGAATTTGAGGATTTTCGTACATCTCGGCTATTCGTTATCAGGCTATTTTCGTTTTCAGAGTGATGAAATAGTATATTTCATATAATATTACAGTATAATAGATTCATTAACCATGAAATAGAATACAGACAATGTTAATAGAGATCTGGTTAAGCAGATCTATAACAATTGAGGTACAAATAGCCTAAATTTTAATTCTGCTTTAATTATTTGCAACAACCTAAATCAGATCAGTTCGTAATTGCCTCATATAACAGGATACCGGGATGAACAGACAACATAAAAAGTCAAGGGCACTGATAAGCTATCAGTGCCGCTCAAACGGCCGCGTACAGCCCCACCTTGTACACACAGAATAAAACCACATGTTGTGGCTGTAAACCGGTCTTGCTAATGAGAGATTGAAGAGCCGACCCAAATAGATAATGTGATTGACTGATATTAAAATGTACTATATAAAACGGCAATGAGGGGTAGAATTTATAGAAAATTGATGTAAGGTAATAGAAAGTAAGAGACAAACTGTTGGACCTAACACAATACGATTATTCAAGGATTTTAGAACAAAATGACATTTACCTTTACTTCACCAGTAGAAAAAATAACTTAAAGCTAGTAACTAGGGTTGCAACCGTTTTGAAAATTGGTGAGCATTGCACATGTGGGTGGAGAAAAGTGTTCTTTTGGGAAGTTTATTATTGTAAAGCTGTAAATAATTATAATTTTGAAAATGTCAAAATACGTACTGTAAAACATAACAATAACTTCTTGATTAGCATGATACGTGTTGTCCTTATATTGGATATAAATAAAAGACTTTAACAACACTTAAAATAGATTTACACTTATACTGTGCTCATGTAAAAGACGGTAAATTTACATGAAAGATGGAAATCGATTACCATTTTCCACCTATAATGTATATTTACTGTATTCTATTTGAGTACAGTATGAGTATAAATATATTTTAAGTGTTGTAAGACGTCTTTTTAATTCATATCCAGCAAATATAAAAACACACTTACTATATTAATTGCCATGGTTAAACATTTCTTGTAACCTTAACTAACTACAGTTTACCTAAGTAACCTTTTGTCTTTGTTTTCTGTATATATTAATAGGCGAACGTGAATTTTGTAAAGTTTTTCTCAGATCGAGTGAATAATCAAAGCACACTTCTATGAAAGTATTTTACTTCATTTATGCACAGTGGTATCATAACTCTATGTGCCATTTTGGATCCATTTTTCTTTGACATTTGGTCTATTTTAGTATTAACATTAACATGAGCCTTATTGGATGTCACACTAGTTAAAATCTTGGAATTATAATGTTTTAGCTCACAACTTAATTAAAAACATATTATATATACAGGGTGTTTTTTTAAAACGCAACCCAAAACTTTATTTTATCAGTGAAGGATTTATCCCCCCAAAGATCCCGAATTTGACCCCATTGTATTATTTTCTTTGGGGGTGCATAAAAAGTAAGCCCTACCAAAACAATTCACAAGATATTCAATACTTCAAAACAAACATACCAAGTTTAATACAAGAAATTCAACGGTACTTTGCAAAACGTGTTAAGGAATTTGATGGGGAGAGCACAACTTTGTTTAAATGCCAATGGCTAATTGTTTGAACACATAATGTAAACTAAATGTTATCAAACTGACATGATGGGTTGTATAAAATGTAATGACTAACAAAACAATCATCATTTCATCTTTATATGTGCAGTATTCACTCTCAGAAAAGGGTTGCGTAAAAAACACCTTGTAATAGGTTATTTTATAGTGCAGATAATCATCAGATTACAACTATTGGTGGTAATAAATGTTGAACATAGAGTTCTGTGACCTTTTTCAAACGTGAACTTAGTTGGAAGGTGGGTTAGGTCCACCATTTAGAATAAGAATTCCTCTGTAGAATTCTTCACTCGCGTTTACCTTGGCTCAGGGCCGAAAAGTGGAGTGGACCCTCTTAACAACACAACGCACCACGCGCCAAAGCTCACTTCGTATCGCGAATACCAATGTGTATTAAAACTTTCCGACGTTTGCTACTTCTGAATATTTAGAGCCAATTGAAGAGCTCTTTGTCAGTCACGTCCGGCCTCTCTGTTACAACTTTCATGCACCTTCCATCCTTGTGTCTCCCGTGCGTGCTCCCTCTTAGTCCCTTTGTTACACTGTGTTGGAAAATATATAAAATATTCTTATTTATTAAAGGAATTGACAAGACAATATATTTTAACTGTAGTGATATGTTATGAATATTAATAATTATTTAATAATATTTAAACATGTTGTAAGAACATTAATTAATTTTTTAATAATACATTTTATGAATTTTATTTCTTTACTATCGTGATGTGGAAAGGGCTACCAAGTGTACTTGACAGGGTTAAAAAAATACTTAATATGAAACGTCAGAATTTGTTAACTACCGAGGTACAAGGACTAAAACGTACATTTGAGGAAAAACTGGTTATTATGGAAGAGCTACTAAAAATTCTGAAATTTCAAAAACCAACTATACAGCAATTATATTAATACAGGGTGTTTTTTTTAACTCAACCCATTTTTAAGATTGAACAATGCACATATAAATATGAAATAAGAGTTGTTTTTTAATATTTACATTTTATACAACCTATTATTTAAGTTTGATCACATTTAGTTTACGTTATGTGTTAAAACATTCCGCTATTGGTATTTGTACAAATTTGTGCTCCCTCCATCCAATTCCTGAACATTAACGTGTTGCAAGAAACATCTTTGAATTTCTTGCATTAAAATTGTAATGTTTGTTTTGAGGCCTTACTTTTTATGTATCGCCAAGGAAAAAATAATATAGTGGGGTTAAATCCGGGGATCTTGGGAGGGAATAATCCTGCACTAATAAAATAAAGTTTTGGTTTGCGTTAAAAAAAACACCCTGTATAAAACATTTAAGAAATAATTGAAATGATTAAAATAGAATATCTTTGTACTAAACTATAGCACTGAGGTGTATTGTAAATAATACCATACTGATAAAAATGAAAATGATAGAACAAATATTAAGTTAGCATGTGTAATAATAATTTGTAAAAATCCTTATTCTGATTTTGAAATAGTGCAAAACCATCAGTTTAAAAATAAACAATAAACTTCCACCCATAACGAGGATCGAACCCGACTATAATATAGACCTAGGCATTATGTTGAAGTCTCTAGGACGTTATATAAATCAGCAAGTTCAATTAACAAAAAATATCGCTTGTCGATACCCGATAAAAGTTTAAAGTGAGGCGATATAGAGAAAGGAGGGAACGACTCGTAATAATTTTAAGGACCAGCATTTATATTTGAGTATAAGGCAAGGATTTTTTTAACGTTGAAAATCTTTTGTATGAACATATTGTTTCCTAGGATTCATTCATCATCTCAAACTATTATAATTAGATGTGTACGATAATCTGTTTGTGAAAATATGATAGTTAAGTTTAAATCTTATCATGGAAAAGCTTAATATTATGAAGAAACTGTTTGCATAAATGTCCCAAGTAATTTTTTTCATTATTCTAGCTCTGTTCACGGTAATATAAAAGTATGGGTACTAATTTGATTTATGTAACTGTATTACTAACGAATCATTAAAGCTGCTAAGGTGATACTAATAGTAGTAAGACTATGGAAGTCTCCCATTTTACACCCACAAAATAATGGTGTCCAATGGTTACTTTATCTGTCTGGATCATAGTAATCGGAGGATTGTTGTGAAATTATTATAAATAATACCTAAACATAATATACGATGGTTTTGCTAGTTTCTATAGTTTTTTAAACAGTTTATTGGCGCGAAACATTGTTTATTATTTTATTGCTTCTAGAAATATTTTGGTAAATAAAATAAGGCAAGTAAATGTATATTTATTTACTGCACTTGACATAAAAATAAAAAAATGAGGGGATTTTTTTTGCTTTTGATCTTGACGTTACCAAGGCAAATTGGAAATTGAAAGTAAATTGAGTTGATAAAGGGCGTCCAGCCTCAAAAGGCCGGCGGAACTCGAGTTGTCGCCAGGCCTCTCCTCTGCAAACTCGGCTTTGAAGGGAACCAGTGCATGTCTTGGGAAGTAAAACGTTCAGTCCAGCACAAGTCAGCATTGTTAATTGAGAACTAAAGCCTAACCACGTGGATGTGGCTGGTTGAAAATAAAAAAAATTTCAAAACATAGGAAATATTTATTTTTTTCTTCCATTGCGTAAATAATTACGATGTTTTGTTTGATTTTGGTGAAAACATATTGACTTAAGAATTTTGGATTTATATAGGCATATCAATCAACATCGTAATAAAATCTACATCATAATAAAATATTTTCGAAAAAGAGCGAAAATAAAAATTTACAATTGTAATATTACTTACTGGTTATAGAAGGATATATTCTTGAAGTAGCATATAAAAATATAAATATCGATTAAAATTTCATGATTAATGCATACTATATTTGGTTTATTTATTATTAACTTAAACTAAAAAACAATAAACAAGAAAAATCTGCGCAAAATATCAGGAATTTTGTTTTACCCTTTTCCTTTAATAGTTACACGCAATAAATATAACAAATAGTGCTTAGAGAAAACAATAATCTTTTTACAATATGTCTCTGTCTTTGGCTTTCTTTTTGTTCTAAGCTATATAATTTTTCATATTTTTAACTATTAGAAAAATAAAGACCAAACCTTTGAGACGGACATATTAGTTACAACTTTTTGGAGTTTTAGTGTGCTTTATCCAACATTTTCTATATCGTTGTTTCACTACACATTTATATTTCTTACACTACATAACATAATAAGTGATATCAGATTGAATTTTCTATATACAAGAAATAAATTATTCTTGATGGTACAATTACTGAATTGAAGAATCGCCTTTCAGAAATTCTAGGGATATAACGGCTAACAATACTTGTCTCCATCATAACTTATAACAAGCCTGCAGTCCAGTGATTATGGTAATGTAAAGTTCAGCAGCTTCTTGCCTTTAGGCTGAACGTTCTTTGTAACTAACTTTGAGCAGTGCAAATTGTGAAGGCTGTAGAATAAATTGTTTCAATATATTTCGTGTCTTTAGTTCCACAATATATTTAATAGTTAGTAGTGGTTCTTGTTGTAGAAATACTCAACCAGTAAAAACTGATCGACCAATTTCATTCTATCCCCAATGAACATTTCGACTTACAAATGTTTTCACTTGTATTTTTATGCTCTTTTACCCACTCTACTTTACCTTCGGGAAGATGGATTTTTCATTTGAATTTCCACTGGTTTGGACAAAATAAATAGCCTGCGAAGTTGTAAAGTGTCTTCTTAATTACCTGTCATGGAAACTGCTATGCCAATGAACACTTTGCTTCACAATTTATTTTGAATACTAAACACATTTATCTCAAGATGGATTGTTTGTTAGTTTGCCAACACTGACACTGTTTGTTTGTTTGTTTTATAGTTTGTGTTGTGAAGCCGCTTCCTCGTGGAGACGAGAGTGTTCGGGCTCCTAGGAACATCGGTTCCCCCAACGATCGCAATCATGAGTTTAGCCACGGAATTGAGTCATAAGTGTCGTGTTTCAATTTCATTAGTTACCGGTAAGCCACGTCACAGCGCGATCCGACGATGTATCGCGCCAGATGTGCAACTGGGGGAACTTGTATTGTTGGTCACGTGCTCTTTGTTTCCCCTCGCCATTACTCGTCATCCAGGCGTTCGCCTGATTCGTGTGAAAAAGGAGAAATATTTCAATAAAGATGGCTATTTAATTTAATTCCTAACAAAAAGAATGTCAAAAACTGTATCAACTTCTTTAATAGTATGGTATTGTTCTATACACTGTATATAAATAAAAACGGCTTACAACACTTATAATGTACGTACACTTATAATGAACTCACAAACAAGATGGTAAATATACATAACAGATGGAAATGGCGATCGATTTCGATTGGTCTCACAAATAATCAGGCCCTATGAGAGACTCTATTCACTGTGTTTCATTTTCTTATTTATTCAATACCACGAAAAATTCACATTTATAACATCGTTTGATATTTCTTATTAATATATAAACAAAAAAATAAATACTAGTGTCTACAGCCAGTGAGAGACTCTTTTTGTCGGAATCGATGACAATTTTCTATTTTTTATACATACTTACCTTATGGTATAAACATAAATGTCACAGGCGTAATATTTAAATGTTTGATAGGTTTCATTCATACCGAACTACTTTAACAAAATATAATTAGTTTGATTATTTTATTAACTAAGTAAGCCAACCAGTTGATCAGTTCATGGCTACATAATGGTTTGTGGCAGGTTAAGCCGCTCAATTCTACCTACAAAGATTGTGCGGTTCGATCAGAAACGCATTAACAGTGTTGAGTAAATGTGTTGTGGTTACAGAGTATTAAGGTGAGTGAACTCGCCCCCGCAACAATTGTGGTTTAGCCTAAAAATTCTTTCTTTTCAGTTGTGCTCCGTTCATGAACGGTTGTTGTTTTTTTCAACATTAATATAAAAAAAGGATACTTTAAATTAGTTTTCTTCTTCATTTGTTTTATTTTAACATTAATGATTAATGCTATTTATGTTCAATTATCTTGTTTTCTGGTTTGAGTCAAGAGTTGGGAGCAGACATTTTTGTAGTTGTTTGAAATACCATTTATCAACACATACTTAGTTAACACGCTAGGGGTTTTGTGATCAAGACCCTAACACACAACAAACAGTTCTGACCATTTAACACTTCAAGAGAGAGCTTGTTGTCGAAATTGCAGAACATAAAATTATTGAAGTTCTGACTTCAGGTAAGAGCCCTAAACGTTCTAAAATTTTGTATCTATAAGTATAAAAGAGGATGTTGGTATATATATATATATATATATATATATATATATATATATATATATATATTTATTTATTTATTTGGCAGGGATAAACACAAAAGCCGCTGGACCGATGGCCACGAAACTTGGTACATACATGTAGAATTTCATGGAGTAGGTTTATACACCTTCAATTTCGTGATAACTTTCAGGGCTTAGCCCAGGGACCGTCTTAAAGGTACCCATGTCAGGGATTTTGAAATAATTTGAGTTAGATTTGTTTACTAACAAAACATATGAAAGTAAAATTTAAAACAGGTGATGTAAATTAATGATATTTCTTTCTGCTATTTAACTGTATTTTTGTTAAAATGAAGATTTGTTACTTGGTGCCAGGTGGTCAATGAATTAGACCTTTGCATTTTTTCAAAGTGCAATACACTATATAAAATGCTGATAATATGTAGTATAACATAAAATAAATAACTGATTACTGAAGGACTCCAGTGATCACTGATCACTTATACTTGAAGGATTTTGTTAAAATGAAGATTTGTTACTTGGTGCCAGGTGGTCAATGAATTAGACTTTTGCATTTTTTCAAAGTGCAATACACTATATAAAATGCTGATAATATGTAGTATAACATAAAATAAATAACTGATTACTGAAGGACTCCAGTGATCACTGATCACTTATACTTGAAGGACTTTTTTTATGACAACTAACTGCTATTTAAAGAGTAAGAGTGTGCTACTGTAAAGAATTAATTTTACCTACAACACTTTAAAAAAATTGCCGGGACGGCTCACACAAACGTTTTGCTCAATATAGAGTCTAAAAACGTAAGACAGCACTTTTTAATAATTGCTGGAGTGGCATTGTAATTTTTTGTTCAAGGAAGACCCTAAAACCTTAAGAAAATGATCTTTTACAGTGAATAAAATTTCAAGCTAACTTCTTTGATTCCTCTAACACGAATGCCTTCATGAAGGAAATAAATAGGATTTCTAATACGCAGGTCTGATGCGACGGGGGTGCATAATAAAGTTTTAATTAAGGGTAACATATGCGAGAAGATTCAAAGTGCCGTCAAAAAAGCCAAGGGTGCCGTTCCATATATTGTGCCCCATGATCATCATCAGGGCAAGCTCAGGTACCGTGGAAACGACCATTAAATGCTTCTCGGCGTTCGTCTCTGTAAATTGGCCTCTTGAGTGTGTGAGCGCAATCCTCTTCACCTGATAGCACGATCGACTGGACAGCCGACACAAGCAAAACGCACTTGCAAGAGGAAGGACCACCGATATTGGGCATGAGCCTACCCAGGGCAGCAACACCATTTGGGGCTTTGTCGGTGGGGCGTTGGATATGGTCACATTTTTTTATGTACAGGCAGTTTATGCAGGGATATAATACCCCCGTCGTAGCAGACCTTCGTACTAAGAGCGAATTTCTAAAAACTTTTGCTTTATGGAAGTAAATTTTATATGTTCAAAGAAGTAGATACATTACATACATTAGATTTTACAATAAGAAAAATAAATGGGAAAGCAAAACTATATAATTCATGGGTGTATGTATAATTTTAATCGTGAGCGAAGCCACGGGTTCTTCTAGTTTCTCAATAAAACTTAACATTAGAACAGCAATTTCAAATTAAACAGCTGACTGGACTCAACAAAACATTATCAGTAAAGCCGTTCGTTATAACTAGAACTGCAATATCATTGCGTGAGTTCCGTCCTCAACAAAATACATTCCTGATAACGCCATTGAAAAAGAAGTAAGACAACCAAATAACTTAATACAGTAACACATACGCACTCTTCGTTTTTCATAGTAATTCATCTAAATATCACCTATGGACAGAAAGTACACATTATTTTAAACGGTTGAGAAATGTATGTCAATTGAAAACTAAATTTGTTCGTTCTCTACCTACTTGATCTTTACTGGTAAAAAAAACACAACCATTCTCAACTGATTATTTGCAAACACAAAAAAATTCCCACAAAAATTAATTTCTCCATAGGGATTCAAAGGTAATAGTTATAATACAATAACTGGTTTAATAAAATATACAATAGAAGACCATCGTTTTCGGCAAGGAAGATAAAGGAATCCCCATTATTGCCATACCCTCATCAGCCCATTTGTCTTCCCGACAGTTATTGACAAACATAATCCCGCCAATCAATTACACCCTCAGGATTGTCTGCCGTATGTGTGTGTTGCTCCTCAAGATAGTGTACTATAGAGGAAACTATTAATAATGAATTATCGATGATAAGTAAGAGGACTCCTCCAGTCAAGTGATAAATAAACAATTTAAATGAGGTTATCGGCTAAATTGTCTTCCAACAGTTTTAGTTAGGACGTTGCTAATTAGACGTTAACAGTTACATTTCCTTTTTTCAGCAACTGTGCCTCATTTTTGTTTGTTATCTAATAAAACAATAACAATGATTTTTCCTCGGCAAGAGAAATTGTACGAGATGTGCAGTTTGATCTAATTGTTGATGAGCGTGTTTAATTATATTTTATGTAGGTTTAATCATAGAATTATTTAATTCTGTATTCGTTCCAAGCAGAATTAGGAATTCATTCGTTTTTGCAAAATTAAGAATATCAAACCTCATTTAATGCACAAAGAATCTAATCAGTTGTTAAAATAGTCATCCAGATAGTCAATACATTATAGATTTAGAACTGCTACTATTATTCATTATTGCTAAAACTAAGTGAAGCTGAAATTCAATGAACCAAAAAAATTGTTTTAATAAATTTAATTTACAAAATTGTTTATGACAACTTATTTATGGGGTTATTAGGTTGCTAATGTTATCAATTAAAACAACCTAACCTTAAAGTAATATTTTTTGCCACGAAAACAATAAAATAGGCCCCAGTGTGCCTCAATATACACCATTGTATGATTTTCGTTAGAAAGGTACATTTTTCATCTTATTGATGATAATATCAGTAAAATAAACTCAACAAAATTGTTACTACCTTCAGAAATTACTCTCATCTCTAATAACATTGGATGCGGTTTTTTTTTATTGTGGGGACAAACTAAAAAGAAAAAAAACTACCTATGTGTGAGCAGCATAGTCAAGGTTTTCGTATGTGTGTGTTGCAAATAACTGTGGTTGCATTTATTTACAACTGCTAGAAGCCGTACTTCTGCCAAGTACACGTAAGTAACGTAAATAGAGTGTGAACACATAATAATAGGAGCTGTGCCAACTGGGTCCCATCTTCCAGCTTGGCGATACTCATGGAAAAAAGATATCTCTGATGCTGACCTTCTTTAAAAGTCATTTATAGAAAATAATGACTGAAAATAAATAATAAACAATAACACGGTATTTTATAATGATTAAAATATTACTCTGGACTGCCTGTCGAGCAGTCCCATTCTGTAAAGTATACTCTAATTAATTTAAATTATTCATCAAATAGACACACATTAGAAGAAAGACTACTTACGCAGCTACCTCGGACACATTTCTTACCTGAAAAAATAAATGTATTAGTATTACTTGATTGGAATATGCTTTTATGTCAATTTTTCAAAATTATATACTGACATATTAAATTAGATTCCTCAACAAACTCATTTGAACTGGAATAGCCAACGTTTTTATGGAAGGGGATTATGCAAAAGTAGGATAGAAATGAATGAATGAATGAAAAATGTTTGTAAAATAATTGCACTGAAAGATCAAGTCTAAAATCAAAACCCAAGCTCAAGTTTGCGACGTGTTAGTGTAAGATCATGCACATCTCAATTAAATACAAGTGTATTCTAATTACGATTTGCGAATCTGATTTCTGTCTGCAAAATATGAATTTTGACTGAGTTTTGGTTTCTTGACAAACACAGTTTAACACCTGACAAAGACGTTTATAACATCAACAGTCAAAGAATATGAAATATTGCCAAATGGCAAAAATACAATTGAGCCTACTGACAAGCTTTTCTTTAATTTTTACATATTCCCAACCTCTTGCCACAAGCTAATTTCAATATCTGTAAATTTACCGTGGATAGCTAATTAGCAACACTGTTGAAACGCGATTGCGCTGCACCTCCTCATCACGAGTGTTACACCAATCAAGGTTCAGTCGAGGGCATTGTCGATTGATTCCGCTAACACCAATATGACAACCAATGTTCCGTGTTCTTTATTGTGTGGTCCTGGTATGAGTTCCCTATGTGAATTTATATGTATCGTAAATTATTTAAAGTACAACCTTTAAATATAGTATTATTTTCAAAAAATGGGATGGTTATTTGTGTATTAAGAGCGCGAAGTATGTCATTGCCGCTCGAGAATTGTAGATGGCCGCACGAAGCGTAAGCTGAGTGCGGCCAATCATTTCGAGAGCGGCAATGACTATATGTGCTAGAATTTAGAATACGGTGAGTTTCATGAGATTTCTGGCCAATAGAAACTGGTCTGTGGTGTTTGCCGTCATAGTTATCTCTCTTGTTTGCCACCTTAACCTATTCTAAATTTCAAGTAACCCTGATTTAGCGAGCGGGAATGAAATGAAAGCGGAAATGAACCGTTTTGCGTACTGTTTACAGGTGTGGCAAAGTGATTATTTCCATGCAGTGGTAGGACAAATATTAACAAACTAAGTAAAGAGGTTAGTTTAATTCATTCCAACACTTCATTCCAGCTTATATAGCCAACCTTAATTTGATTTTATTCAACTAACAAACTGGAAATATGCAAATATCCTTGGACTAATGTGACTTCTTGTTATCGATGATACAGCGTATGTTGTGCATCATAGATATCTCTTTATCGAAGCCAACTATGCAGGCTGGTCGCGAGCTCGCAGAGCATCACTGAGGGGCAAAGCCGTAGAGGGAAGGTATTTATACAGGGTGTCCAGCGAGTACTGTGCCAAACTTAACCAGGTTACTCAGCAGGTCAAAACAAATAAAAAAATTCATATGAACATAGGGTCTATCTCGCTTCGTGTTCCGTCTGTCCGCCTGTACGTGATTTTTACGTAACTGATTATAACTTTTGAACGACTTGACATACTGATATCAAACTTGGTAAATGTATGATGACTAACAGGACCTATCGTTGTATGGAGTATCAAGTTTCTGCTTTTTACCATTTCAAAATGGCGGCTGTTTTTTATTTTCAAAGCTGAATATCCTAAAAACTGTAAATTTTAGAAAACTTATACAAGGGACAAAAAAGTTGCGAAATTCAATCCAATTAACGCTGGTATTAAGATTATGATGATCGGACGATTAATAATGGAGAAATTTTAATTTTTACAATTTAAAATAGGCAAATTTTGGACAGCATGTACTAAAGAACCATGTTTTTATGCAGAAAAGTTTTAATTTCTCCGTTATTAGTAGTCCGATCATCATAATATTAATATCAGCGTTAATTGAATTAAATTTTGCAACTTTTTTGTTACTTGTATAATTTTTCTAAAATTTACCGATTTTAAGATATTTAGCGTTGAAAATAAAAAACAGCCGCCATTTTGTAATGGTACAAAGCAGAAACTTGATACTCCATAAAAAGATAGGTCCTGTTAGTCATCATACATTTACCAAGTTTGATATTGGTACGTCAAGTCGTTCAAAAGTTATAGTCAATTATGTAAAAATCACGTACAGGCGGACAGACGGAAAACAAAGCGAGATAGACCATATTATGTTCACATAACATTTTTTGTTTGTTTTGACCTGCTGAGTAACCTGGTAAAGTTTGGCACAGTACTCGCGAACACCCTGTATACCTGCGGATGTAGGAGAAACGGGGTGAGGAAGAGGAAGAGGTTAGGAAATGAAGTGTGGATGTAAAATATTTAGTATTTGATAACTAAGTCTGGAGATGTGATTTATGTGTGGTGAAACCCCTTTATAGATATATAATATGAAGGTTTCTTTTTTTCAAAATTAAATCTATTGGGATATTCTTAAAGCACACAAATATTTTGTTAACAGTTCTCTTCACACAATCCACTGGAAAAAAACGAAAGTCAGACACAATGACAGTTGGGCTGCTAGGTCCCAGAAGTAATGAGGGAAACACATAACGATGACACTGATAATGAAGAGGTGGCTGGCCACATTGCTTGCTGCCCTCTTTGCCTGAAGTTATGTCGTTCTAATACTGCACAGGCCCAGGCAAAATTATGTGACGAAAATTCTCCAGGAAAGCAAAACGCGTTAAAAATAACAAAGCAAAGGCCTAACCTCCCTATAAAAGGGCTGATGCCTGCATTTAATATCACAGTATGAGTTTGTTTTTAACCCTATAAATATTTTTAGTTTGAATTCAAACAAAAACAGTTTTTACTATGTGAATCTTTAAACGGCTGGCTACATAGTGAAGCGTTGACTGTTAACTACTGTTATTTCTCGTTTCATGTAATTAATACTGACCAATAAGATAACGAGAATTATTTTCTTTATAAGTATTTTTATTGTGTTTGTACGGTGGGAGACAAAGTAAACCCATTAGAATAACACTGAAATCAACACCCTAAAAAATCAGAGTGCCTTCAAATACTGCATACACACACATGCAAATATCATGTTGCAGCTCAACGATGGCAGGTGCTAATAGCTGATTTAGAGGCCGGAACAATCAAATATGATTAACATTCCTAACAATCAGCTGTGAGAACGTCTAAGAATTATCCATGTGAGAACGTTGCAACAATAGCTGATCGCTGGTGCATGCATCGTTGCAGCTACCCGGATGCAGGCGCTATTAGCAGAACGAAACAAAATGGGTATTTTTATTACTTACCAAGGGAATAAAATAAATTTTTATGGTCAGAATATTTATTATTACAGGTGAGGGAAAAATATTGTGTGTATTTCGAGAGTAGAGCACATTGCCTCCATAAGGAAAATTGCCGCTTTCAAAAGCTCGGGCGCCAACATTTTCACTTGTGAGTCAATGTTGTACTTTATTCAATCAACACACAAATTACTATTATTTTTATTTTTTATTTTGATTTATATATTTGTATCTTTTTACATTTATTCATAAGTTGGCTGATGATGAATATCGCAAGAAATGTAAATATATATTATTTATATGTAGGTAAAACACAGAAACATTGTTCCGTTCGATAGTGATGATAATTTTAGATACGTACTCTGAAATAACATTTGGCATAGTTTAAATTTATTAAAAATCCTTATGATAACCGATTTTGGTCAAGCCCCCTACAAGTAACAGTAGGTGGGAGAAATGACATTCAATAAAACGTCAAATACGCAATTAGTTATGCCAATGATCTATATTTACTTCTTGCAAGTAAACTATGCAAGTAGCTTTATGAGCAAGTTCGAGGTAGTAACACTTCGCCGTTTTACATAGTTGGATTGAGTAGCAGCTCTTAGTTCCGGAGACACTGACAAACGTCTCGAGGCAAGACAAACAACTTCGCCAGTAAACTAGTGAGTCAACTTTAGACGTCGTTTGTTTGCAATCGAACGTTGGAATCTCCTTAACACTTCGACGGTTGTGCTCTAAATGAGTCGAAAGGGTAGGACCATTGGTTCTAACTACAAGTGTGTTTAACTTAAAACTAAACTAGAATTTTTAAGAATAATATAACCTTTGCATTAAAAACATAAATGTTTAAAAATACTTAATTACATAAAACTAAAGATAGGACTATTTCAACAGATCTCAGGTATATTGAGTATTTAATAGATGAGAAGCTCGAGATTTAAAAAAATGTAAGCATCCTAGCCCGTTCAAAAACCTTGAGTTAAAATTTTCATCTATTATTATACATAAATTCCACGTATGACTCCAAAAAATATTTGTATCATTAAAGGCAGCGTCTCATTGGTCGAGTAGGAGGGAAAGTTGGACGGGCGAGTTAGACTCGACCGTCAACTCGAACAATGTAAACCGGACTCGACAAATGGGTGGGTCAAGTAGCGGGCGAGTTGACATCAGCTAATCCTAGCAACTGGGCCGAGCTGACTCGGCCGAGTTAACTTGACCAATGTGACGCGACGTTAAGTATAGGAAATTTAATCATCTGATTTTAAAAATTAATTGTTCCCTTATACAGGGTGTATACGAACAACCTGGACACACTTTGTGTATTTGTTGCATAGGTAAAGACAACCCTAGAACACTATATAAACATGGGTCTAAATTGTATAGTTTTGCGTCTGTCTGTCTATATGTGTTTTTTACAATCAAATTTATAACCCTTAAACAATTTGAGGTACAGCGTTGAGATTTTGCACAAATGTTTATCTTAATAGGACCTACCTTCGTTTAAAATTATCCTAAAATATCATTAACCGTTTCAAAATGGCAGCCATTTAATTTTTTTTGATGCCAAATTCCACGAAAACCGTTAACTTAAACAAAAAATTACAAAACATAAAGTAAGTCCATTTTATGTAGTTTTCAATGATACCTTATCTGTTAAGATTGGATAAAAGGTTTACTGAGAAATTAGTTTTTTTCTTAATGCTTTAACACATTTCTCCATATGTTTTTTCCTAACGATGTTTCACGCCGACAACGCTGTCCAGTTAGTTTTGTTGATAGCACTTGCTGATATGCCATCGATTCTGACAGGGGACAGGCGGGAATACATAAGTGGATATCCCCCCAGAGCCACTTACGGTAATGCGGCGGACAAGGCCCCGCTATCGATGCCAAAATGCAAGAGGCCTGTGTTTTATATTTTATTTTTAAAATATATTTTAGCCTCGTACTTCCAATAAACAAGATAACAATAAAAAAAATGAAAATTTATGAAATCAAAACTACAAAGTTTAATAATACTATGTCAAGAACAGTAAGGTACTCCGATTACTCTTTTAAAATAATTGAACAGGAGGGGAAAGGATAGATTTTTTATTTCCCTTCAATAGATTAGTTAAAAGAATAGGGTTGGGAAATTTAGATCTATGATATCGTCACAAGAAATATATTTTTAATGTCACAATTAGTCTTGCGTGGATGTGGCTAATATTTTTAAACGATTAACCAATATTTAAAAATAAATATATGATATGATTTATGAAAATCTCTGGGTTACAGCAAAATGAGTGACCATATTATACATGCACGGTGTGGTGTTATGCAAATAAGGAATTCCTGAAATTAATGGCCCGGAGGGCCGCCTGCTCAAGCATTAGCTGGGCTAGTAACAGCTGATGTCATAATCCACGCAACTATATGGCAATAACAATTTCTATATGAATTTAGGTGTAGAAAATGTAAATTCAATATGCTATAATCAATACAGTATTTAATCATCTATGAATTGAATAGCTTAAGGATATATTCAGGCAGAATATTTTAAATAATGATCAAGTGCTTTATATCATGCATTACTTCCTGATGTTATTTTAAAAAGAAAATTAATTTAAAAAGTAAAACTTTTATTAACATGATAATTGATTTCTCAAATTCTATTAATTATAAAGAAATTTCCACATTTTTCACTGTCAATAATATGCCTCCTTTTACGTTTAATGTTTTTTTTATTTGTTTTCTTGTATAAGGTGAGATCATTTAACAGGTTTAGTTTACTATATAAATTGTGACGTCAAAATTCATAGAAGAACAAGATCTTTTCCATCAGGAAAATACCTAGGCTATAGGAAGATCCCCTTAGGTGGGAGGGGGGAATAGGGTTGGCAACTTGGAATTGATGTTAAAAATTAAGTTATTCATTTATAATGCTTAAATTAAAAAAATGGAAATTTAAAGTCAAAAGTGAATGTTGGCAACCGATGAATTAGTTTGAAAAAAAAAACATTAGTAACAAAAAAATTCCTTGATTTACAAACTGCCATTGTCCTTGATTAAAGCGAGGAGGATTGATTGAAAACAAGCACACACGGCTGACTAAGGTACGACCAAACATTAATTAAATAGTCTCGATAAAGTTTCGAACTCGGCCCAACTCCACTGAAGTTGCTTATATGGGACCTCTCTTGTTTGAAACTAATTAGGTTAAACCAATGCCTAACATTGAACCTGTAATTATTTTGAGTCTTTACTAAAGTATAAAGTAGTATATTATAATAACTGTGAACAATAATAATTGTAAGTTTAAAAAATAGTTCAAACAACTGTTAAGTAAATTTTTATATATAAAATAGTAAGTAATTACTTTGAAACAGCAAAGTGAAAAATAATAATAAATTAAAGAAATTCAAGACCAAATACTGAGTGACCCATATCGCATACGCTATTAAGAAAAATTTTTCTTATGAAGTAGAAGTTTTTGAGTTTCGTAAAGGGCGTGCAATAAGTTCAAAAGTATCCCTTGGTCCAAGGGACATAAGAACTGATCACTTGAGATCAGGTTAAATAAAAACGTATATTTCACTAGCATGCGATCCATGAGAAGTATCAATGCCAATTAACTGGTTATCAAATTCAAACAACATGTATTATGACCAATATACATAAAAATATAATATCCTACGTAGAAAACGGATGTTATGGTATAAAGTTTTGATCCAAAACCTAAATAAATATGTTTTCTCGATAGGAGGATCTCCTCATTGCCGTCCCCTCCCGTTGCATTACAATAAATGGACCCCGGAGAGATATTCACAACTTATGTGCTTCCGTCCTTCCGTTGACGGGATCGAAGACATTTCCATTGATGTGATCTGCGCAAGTTGCTCGACGGAATCATTGCGAGTTATTGCTAACGTAATAAAATGTCTATCTACAACCGTAACAATAAGCACCAATTATACTGTTACAAGTAAAATCATAAACAGAGATATTATTAAATAAAATACAAACCAGTTGCGTAAAGTTAACTTTTTGATACAGGAGTCACTTCATGATACTGATTTTAGACCGTGAGGGCTCAGCATTAAAAAAAAATTATATACGCGGTTTACAATCAGCTGATTTTTTACTACTACGATTCATGTTTTAGTTTGTGCCTAACCAAAAATGTGAGTGTTATGTTAAATCGGCTGAATGTTCCACTACGATTTATGTTTTAGTTTATGTGCCTAAACAAAAGTGGCTTAATGCAATCGTTGCATAAACTACTACAATGACAATGAAATGATAAGTAGGTAATTTCGTAATACAAATGTATCTTGCATAAAAAAACTTGGAAAAGTTGGGCTTTGTAGGACTATGAAATAAATAGTGTTGGAGAGATTTCGAATTTTATCGACTCCATTTTCGACTTCGATTTAACTATATCGGTTTGGTACTCATCAAATAATAAAATACATAAAAAACATAAACAGTAATCGCCTGTTAAAAGTTATATTTTTTTATTTTGTGAGACGTACGATATGAGCGAAACGTGTAAACTACTCGACAATTAATTGGTGGGGAACTTCGTTTAAAAGACAGATAAATAAAACAGAATTGAAAGAAGGCAGAGGAAAGGCTGGGCACTTCCTCAGAGAAAGAAATGGATAGTCAATGTTCTCTCTGGCACTTGCATATTTCTAAAGGCGATGCCACACAGAAGTCTAGTACGAGCAGGAGAGCGCGAATTGTCGTGTTGCAGCAGGAAGGCAATAACTCATCCAGCAGGATCAGACCGAAGGCTCAAGGACTCAGGCTACAGCGGCAGAAGGTCAAGAGCTAAAGGCTCGCGTGACTGGCGCAGGATTCCCAGATTTTCAAAATCCCATTATCGTACGCCAGCTGCTAAAATTATCGTATTTCCTGCCAAATTATCGTACAAAGGTACAATAACGATTAAATTATGTAAAAGTGAACTATCTTTTTTGGTACAATGCGATTTTAGCACATTTTCTGTTTTCTATGCTTTTGTAAGAATAAAGAAAAATCATACACATTGGAATGGAAACAATAAAATAGTTAAAACACTTAATTAAAGTCTTATATGATTTTCACAAATAAATACGTAAATAAATAACTGTTTTACAAATCGGGCGAAAGTTTACTTTATCTATAATAATGATATCCATCTATGGTTTAACTCAGCATCATTTATTCTTCAAAGAAAAAAATATTTTCCTCTTTTTCATACTGGTGGGTGGCACTACTGAAGTTAAAGTTTAAGTTGTCTGAGCGAGTTGTATTTAAACAAATGAAAAACTTCTCACAAACCCAAATCACCATAAAATATGCAAAGCCTACTATAAACAAATAAACAAAGACCATTCGCCCGCTCGCTGCAAATATGACATTTATAGCAACAGACAGCAGAAAATACGAGACTCCTAGATGGATGCCTTTGTTCAGTTACAATGCAAAATAGTTGGTCTAACAAAGTAAGCCTGGTTTTGGTTTTAAATCTTATTTTCTCTTAAGCAGTTGCAGCTAGTCAAAGTTATGGCACATTTTCGCGAACAAAAGGAAGTACTATCGTACACAACAGAGAAATTATCGCACAAATACGATAATTATCGTACATCTGGGAACCCTGTAGGTTTGGCGCTACTCGTGACGAACGCGTTGGAGAAGAGACTTTTTTTCAAGTACTGGCTGTAAAATATATTTTACGTGTCTGAAGCAATGAAGTGTGTCTGACGTCTGACGTTTACGACTTCTGAATTGTGAAGGTCTGACTCCGAAGCGAATGTGGATGAATTACGAGTGGAGTTAGTGGCTTATTAAGCCGAAAACGTCATAGAGAAGTGAATTTATAAGTTATTAAATTTAGTGGCTATAGAGGTAACAAAAATCAGCATCAAGCAAAATAAAGATAACTACTAAAAACATATATTATCTAATTAGCAAATATTTCATCAAGAAAAGGATTAATCTTCATAGTTTTTGTTTCCCAGATTTGTGTAGTTCGCGAATTATATCTCCGGCTATGGCAGAGGCAGCTGGGTGCAAGGCGCGGGGGGGGAGAGGGGGTACTTTTCTGAAAACCTAGATCTACTGTCCCGCTGTTGTCAAACGCTGTGTTTACCAAAATCATATGTTTAAAATATCATATGAAACGCAGTGGAGTAACCATAGCCGGAGATATAATGCGCGAACTATACAATGATGTTTTATTTTCCTAAGCTTT
This sequence comes from Flexamia atlantica, assembly GCA_035578135.1. Classification (NCBI taxonomy): domain Eukaryota; kingdom Metazoa; phylum Arthropoda; class Insecta; order Hemiptera; family Cicadellidae; genus Flexamia; species Flexamia atlantica. Next base: position 5,692,209 of record JAQJVK010000027.1, read on the forward strand.
AGATGGTTTTAAAATTTGTTATTTCCATGTTATAGGGTTACCTTGTAGTTTTGTGGACCTTCATAGATCAAGGGTCATTTCTTTATTCTTAGTCAGAAAAAAGTCAGATTCATTAAAACATTTTAAAACTGTATTCATTAATTTATAACGAAAGTGCAACCATATCTACTCTGTGCACACAATACCATCGCACTCTGTGCACCACATGAATATCGTAAGTAAGGAAATGGATTAAGCTCTAAACTTTCTATTTACAGTTACCCATTGAGAGTAAAAAATATTTGTTATACATTTAAATTGATGTTTTAAAAGTCGGGAAAGTTTGGAAACAAGTAAATGAAAAGAGGAAGCGGACGGCGAAGCGAGCGATATTAAAAAGCGTCTGCAGAGACGACCAGTGTGTCAACTGTTCAAAGTTTTTATGAATCAAAAGGCTATATCCCGTTGTTTACACAATCGCGCTCTTTCTTGTTAACGGTCTATATTGCTTCGTGTTTTAAATATATTTAAAAAATGTGTACTTTGTAAAATGTATGTATGAAATTATAAAAAAATTACAACTATTATTCGTGTAAAAGTAACTGTTACGTTTGCACTGTGAGAAGTTTTTAGAAGAGAAAATTAAGTATTTATTTAATGAAGTATAAGTATTTACTAAAATATATTTCTTTGATTTTTCATGCTAACATAGACTGTGATGTCTTTACAAAAAGTAAAAGCACGAAAATAAAAGTTTATTAAGAAGATTATAACAGTTTGGTAGGGCCCTTATAAGAAATTATTAACTTAGGTTGAAGAAGCCAGTCCACAATCCTCCTCCACCCTTCCGATGAGTTGATAAAGGCCCCGGGCTGCTGCCTCTCTGGTTGCAACCATCGGCAGTCTGTGTAATAATGGGTTTCCCTCGGGTTGACAATGGCTGTTCTTGGACTCATCGATTGTGTGATAAAAGTAACCAGATTGCAATTTAAAATTGACAGACACGGTTGTAAACTCTATTCATTATCAACATCTTGCATACACATAAACAATTATCGCGTTAAAGAATTACATAATAACCTTTGCCCATGCAAATAATGGATCCAAAATGTATAACGTATGATACAATTATCTATATTGCGCTTGCCTAGTTCAACTTTTACTGTAGTTATATTGCTTCACGAAACTTAAAACAATAAATTCTACAGAAATATATATTTTAGATTTCGTTTGTATAGTACTGAATAAATTGTAAATGAATCACGTTTTTAATGAGGCTGTGACACCATTAAGAAGAAAATGACAATTCAAGGTGATCACGTGTAAATAATGTCGCTGATGTAATGAATTTTTTGTGATAACGAGTGGTGAGGAAAACCAAAGTTTATGCAGCGACATTCAACCCCTTTTAATACTGAAATCAACAGAAACTAAAAAATAAGCATTCATCACATTACTAACTGCATACAAATTTTCTTTTGTGGTAACTTATGTGCAGCACGAGATATTCCATATAATGAAAAATACTAAATATAACACATCAATTAAACCTGTAAAGCGTGTGAATATTTAATTATATAAGTGGTAAGATAAACTTATTTTTCATTTATTGACGTTTCGTTCTCTAATCATATGGCAAATAACTGTGTTAAAAGTTAAAATTTAAAAGTTAAACTGATTTCTGTGTTAAGTTTAATATAATTGTGACGACTATAGGAGTTCCGGTTTATTTTCTTTCCATATTACATAACTATGTAATGCACCACAACTCTATACCAGGTCAAGATAATCTAAACACCGTGTCGTCGAGTGCAGTAATTAAGCCAATAAGGTCCAAAAGTTCATAGACTACTCAATCGAACCCCCGAAAGGAAATTTAGTGAATCTCTGCTTTGTGATACGGGAAATACGCTGATACTTGGAGAGTCTAGAGAAATTTTTTCAACTGATGATAGATGTTTCACATTTAAATAGCAGTACGTTATTGTGAATGTATTACTATAATTTCAAAGTAAACTGGGAATGGAAAGAAATGCAAACACCCACACATAAGTTTCATTTTTGCATACAAAATATGTGTCTCAATTCATCAAGTATATGAATGAGTGTATGTTTTCACATACACTGAGTTTTAATAATCCGATTTTCTAGCGATATCATTTGAACGTGAGCTTTTTCGCAATCGATGAGACATTAACAGTGGAGGCCTCAGATGTCTGTCCTTCCGCTTCATCTACTGTCAAAGACTGGTAATCCCGGTGACTGTGCGATCGCTATATCGCCGACAGCTGTTAAATTGGGGCGGATTTTCTATTGTGGAGCACGCGACCTGTATTGTGTCACCCTCTGCTGCCACTGGTCGGATATCCCGGCTTGAATGGGCCCGAATTTATAGAATTTGTCCATTATTCATGTAAGGTATTATGTGGAATGGTTGCATTTCTCGGTAGTCACGGAGATAACAATAATTACGAGAGTAAATTGATTACCTTTACCGTAAGTCTAACAACATTTAAACACTAAAACCATTAAACTCAACCCATTTTGAATATCCTAAAAGTTTCATATCTCCCTTAGTAAAATTTTAAACCGTTTCCCACGGGAAACAATTTTGGACTTAAGTCCGATAGTTCATAAATAAATAACTATTGATCTGATCCTAAAAAATGGAAAGTAAATTGCAAAAAGGTCTGCAGTGCCAAAATACTACCACTCTTAGGACTGTTAAGTTTGTATTACATAAGTCATGTTTGGGGGAGTAAGGTAGTAAACGGCGATACGTTATCATAGAAAGCAGGATGCTGATAGTTGTGGAAAAATCTTCAAATTCTATTTCAATAACAGTTTTACTTCTGAAGTAGCCTAATATTCATGCAATGTTGTTCACAATACTTATCTAAAATTGTGTCCAGCACGATATTTGTTAACATACTTGTTTGGTTCCCCCTGTAAAATTTATGAACTCATATTGCAAAATGAAACAATATTGTTAGACATTAAGATAGTATACCAAACATTTTTTCTTTCATAGAGTCGTAAGTTTTACACGACATTAATGTTCATAAAGTAAATATGACTTCACTGAAACGCGTTTTTAAACTATAGGGTGAATACACTGCGGTGATTTAGTATCGAATACACTCTCTATTAAGTTTAATATCAACTTATAGCAATAAACACGTAATGAAAATTTTCCATTTCAGTGGATGCCCTGATTCATAAACAAATTAATTAACTCGAAGATGCTTTATGTTAGCCAGCTTATGCGTCTCTGACCATAATACGAAAATGCTGGTTGATTATACTTGCACTTTCAATAATAATTTGATTCCTTAATTTACCAGTATGCGAATGATTCCAGTATGACGGCAGAATTTTAAACATACCAATTCACAAGTTTTTAAAAACCATGAAATTGGATCAGCATTAAATACATTAGATATACTTGAAATGGCAACCTACCCAGGTAGGTATTTTAAGCCAAGTATGAATGACAGAAAGATGAGTTAAGGATGATTGTTGCGCGATCTTGTAGTCTTGTTCCTGACTAAGGCCGACATGTTCCTCAGACAGGACTGTTAATGAGTAGCCCAACAGCCGATGGAAACTAAGGGACCTACATTTTAACGTGGAATTCGAACCATGATTTTCCCGGTTAACAATTTTACGAACTGGTCGAATTATGAGAGACATTTCATTAATTCCAGTATGCCGGCAGAATTTTAAATATACCAATTCAAAACAAGTTAAAAAAATTGATCAGCATCGAACATCTGACCCGTACAACGTGTTGTTTCACACTCGCGCGCGACAGGTGGAGGCTGCGACGTGACGGACAGTGGCACATGGTGGCAGGGTGGCAGGGTGGCAGGCCACCTGGGGTGACGCGTGGTGGCGGCTGGCTCCCACCAGGTGGCAGCCATCGATCATGTATACGCGGTTCTGAGACTGGGGGAACTTATAAAAATAGCAGTATGGGCTTTTGCGGATAAAGGCCTTTTCACACTGGCATCCTGGACGTCCTGGACGTCCGGTACGTTTTTGAAAAAATAAATCGCTGCCCATGCTATCAAATGGGTCCGTTCACACTGCGCGTCCAAGACGTCGCGGACGTCCTTGACGTCCGGGACGGTATTCGAAAGATCGCTCGGCGAGCGATTTTTCACAAACGTCCAGGACGTCCACGGCCTAGCGCATGCGCAATGAATACTTCAGAACCGCGTGCTCCAGCGCTTGTTTGCAAAACCTCGCGTCATCTGTCACTTCAGAACCTGAGAAGCTGAGTAAATGAAAGAAATGATTAAATGTGAAAAATTCTAATCAATTAATTTAAAACGGTTTTTGATAATAAAATTTATATACTACATTTTGTCGTACTTTTTTAATTTACATAACATTACATTCCTGTTTTCATTTACATAATATTAGCATTATGGTATCTTATGGGAAACTTCTATCTACCAATATATATTTCTAACATTGGTAGTCGTCTTTAAAATAACTTCGTTATGGTCTAAATAGAATGGTACGATTATGGTGATTGCTAGATTATTTATTTTAAACTACACTTAACAATGAATTAGGCTTGAGGAACTTCAATTCAACTAGTTATCCGTATGATTTTTAAGACATCTTTGCTTAAGTAACAACTGCACTGCACTTGACACTTGACTGTCCTGGTGAGAGGGAGTGGACGTTTGGTTCGTTGCTGCAGTGTGAAAGGGGCGCGTCCCGAACGTCCTGGACGTCCCGGATGACCAGGATGTCCAGGACACCAGTGTGAAAAGGCCTTAAAAAGTGGTTACAGCCACAGAGAAGAATCAAACAGAGGTGCCTTCCAATGTTGCGCTTAGTGTGTCGAGCGCTGAAGCGTGTGTCGAGGACTTAGTTTACCATTAACGCCGCGAAAGAGCAGAACTGTCGCTGCCCTCTCCTAATTTAACTTAACTATAGCTGGTAACTGGATGTAACTAGTAACTAGTAACTTAACTGTAACTGGATTTAACTGTATCTAGTACTTGGGCGCAACAGAAGACCCATTTAAAAGAAACCTCTGATTATTCTCTGTTTTACAGCATGTACAATGAACACATGCAAGAAAATAGATGTTTTATAAAAAAAAGGCTATGCTTATTTTTAAATGACTATTCGGCGACACTGTGATGAGTTTGAAGCTATGATATATAGAGTTTTAAATAAAAACCTTTGACTGAATATAGTAGTGGCTGAAGGATCTCATAAAACTCACACAAGTAAGGGTTATTTGAAAGTTCAGGATTCATTTTATAAGGAGATTTTTACAATCTACTCCAAATTGTACTCCAATATAGTGTGTCGAGCGCTGGCAAGCGTGTGTCGAGGATTTAGTTTACCATTAACGCCGTGTAACACCACCAAGTACCAGTTCGTGTAACAGTAACTGTTACGTTGCACTATTAGAAGATTTTAGGGGATAAAAATAAGTATCTACTCAATGAAGAATTAGTAAAAACAACTGAATGCCAATTATTTTACTCCAGCTCAAGCACCAACGGGCCATTGAAATCAATAACTAAACGCTTTATGGTGTTTAACTAAACGCTGGAGAAAGCGATCGAAGGATTATTCAACTAAATAAAACTCTTGGGAACAACGCAAACGCAAGGGAAAGCAGAATTTAAAGTGGAGGAAAGTGCATCCTATTGTTTACAATTGCAGAGGAGGACGATTACCTGCGGGGCCACCGCAAACCGCGGCAGAGCCACAGACTCGGGTAAACAGCACCTGTTGATGCAGGTTATCTGTCCACAACACCATCACTGACCGGGGTACATGAGGATAAAACAAGGCAAATCTGCCTAAAGAGGAAAGTGTCATTTCGAAATGATAATTAAATAAACGAACACTTACATTTAAACATTGATCATTGCAATAAAAACAAATAATTTGTATGGTGCCCTGCACTGTGACAAAACATTTAAGGATTTTGATTTGATGGAGATGCCATCAAGGACCTTAAATTGATTGTAAATGGAATTGATAATCCTAACGAAACAATTCCTGAAGTTATTTATTCCTTAATAATTTTAATCTATGGATCCTTTCAAAATAGTTTGGTGTACAAAGTCACACACAATATTTAGATTTGCAACACTAAACTAATTTAATTTCCACGAATCTAATGAGTTAAATGATGATTCTCTCTGAGAACAACTTGGTAAAACTATATAAGAACTGTAGTACTCATTATTTATAATTATTTTTTATGTACTTAGTGATTGAACATACACCAATAAAGTAGGTTTCAAACGGTTAAACAATGCCTTTTTATTCTACATGAAAAACTCTTTATAAAAAACTATCTTGTTTACAACATAACATAAGTAAAAACAATTCATTCAACATCAGCTGTCATCACAACGTTTATAAAAATTCAATCATTTATTTGTCTTGTAAATACATGATTTTTTTTAATTACTTGTAGCCAATCTTCCAACATTCTCTGTGATCGTGAATATAATAATAAAAATTGAGGCAATAAATGCATAATGTGGCCTTAGAATAAATGCATAATGTGGCTTTATAGAATACACGAGTAAAATGTAATACTAGGCTCTAAACGTGGGTGAAAACAGTATAGTCTAGTAATGCAACGTGGAAAATGATAAAACACTAGAACAATAGCGTAGAAAATCATTAGCGGCCAATAAAGGGGAAGATGAAGGCGTTACAGAACTACCGCCTCGGGCGATAGCGTGATAGCGACCCGGGAACAAATTGATTCCGGCCCCGATACGGCCGCGGTGGAATTATGTAAATCGCAAACAGATCTGGCCATTAGACTATCTAGGGACGTGAGGGAGCCCGGGGCGGCGGCAATTCGCCCGCGATCTTCATTGACGGTGTTGCAACGCTGCAGTGGGAGTGGAGGCAGGTAGGTGAAAGCCGACACTTGAAAGCAAACTGGCTAAGTACGAAAACCAAAATTTTTCAGGAAGTACAAAAACGGTTATCTTTCGTTCACATAGTGCTATTGACATGAAATATTTTTACAAGTACATTAAGTACTTTAAAGTCTTTGGAAACAAATATTGTTGAGGGTTTATTATAACCTTGCCAGAAAAAATACATTAAATATTGCACTTAGCCAGTTTTGCTGTGATAGACTAAAATAGCCAGTTTTGCAGCAACAATCGGAATGGAAAAAGAGAGTTTTGCAACAACCGCTATACTTTAACATTGATTTTGGATAGGCCTAGCAAATAGCCAGTTTTGACATAAAAGTGAGCACTCATTCTGGGGGCTGTTTCTAAACGAGGTTTACAATTACTAGCTACGGATGACTAAATACTAGTTACAATCAATCTTAGTTGTATCTTTACGGTTTTGAAACGGAATCTTAGCATTAAAAAATACAAAGTCAATATTATTAATTTACCAACATCATTTAGAAACAACCCCCTGGTGTATCGATTCCCATAGAGTAAGAAAACGTCAAAATTTTTTCCATTCCTCGGTATTAGATTTCTTCTTTCTCCCTTTTCCTCGTGGCGAAGGTTTAATGATTGAAGGTTTAAAAATTATTTTAATAATAAACTTCAAAATACACTGATAGTAGCTGCAACCTTTAGGAACTTTAAGTCGAGATGTAAACAAACTGAAATTTACGAGATCATAAGCTGCGACACCATTGGTTGGCTGCAAAATGACCAGTTTTACAACAGTCGCGATGAAAAAGACGAGTTTGGCTACAACCGCTCATACTGCTAAACTTTAACATCGTTTTTAAAAAGGAAATAACAAGTTTTGACAGAGATGAGCACACAGTCTTGTGTATCGCCTCCCATAGAGGAGGAAAGAATCAAAATCTCAATTTGTAAAAAATGTCACTTAGCCAGTTTTGCTAGACTATCTAGGGACGTGATAGCCTGATCGGCAGCCCGGACCGGCCGCGATCTTCATTGTCGGTGTTGCAACGCTGCAGTGGGAGTGGAGTAAGGCAGATGAAAACCGACACTTTTTACCTGCTAGATTGCATTGCATGCATTTTTCATATTCTGTAACGTGGGGTAAATTATTCCGATCATGCAGCAAAATCGATGGTTACATTTTAATAATATATTATTTCTAATTCCTACTATTTCTTGGGCTACTCGATCTCACCTTTTATTTTAATTAGCGTAGACCAGTCGCTCAGTCAATCCTTTTTTGTTGAAAAAGTGCGTAGACTATGTTTGTATATATGTTAACAAATGTATCTGTGTGTTAGTGTATTTAGAAAGTAGTTGCGACGTGTTTGAAATTTGGATTTCAACAAAAAAATGATTGTCTGAGCGACTGGTCTACGCAACTTAAAATAAAAGATGAGAGTAGCCCAAGGAATAAGGAATAATTTTCCTCACCTAAAACAAAAATAATGTCACTTAAACTATATATTATTTATTAGAGAGTTAATTTCAGAGGTCAACTCTGAATTAACTAGAGACTTAATTAACTCTGAGTTAATTAGAGGTCAAATTGTAGAGGGATCAAGCTAAAGTATGTAACATTTCCAAAGACATTTCTTTAGTAAATATTTTAGTTGTGTGTGTTGCATTAGAGCTAGAATTGCGATTTAATAGTCTTCGCTAGTTTCAATTTTACAACTCAATAATGATGCGAAATGCAGGACAGTAATAGCTAAGGTCATATTTAGTAGTTGTATAGGAACTATATACCCGTATGTATGTACACATTATCGTGGCAAGGGTTGTTGAAGTCAAATCGTTACAAAACTGTATGAATTTGAGCTCAAAAAGGCTTATAGAATTTCAATTGCTAAGAATTAAAATCCACAAAGGTGCAATACAGCTTACATCTGATATTTCCTTTTTGTTTCTAAAAATCAGCCTTTTTGATTTATATGCTGAATGACCAATATAACAATAAGTTATAGAAAAATTTTATTATACAATTATATGAGATTATTAACTCCGAGTCCACCCAATTTTAGATATTCCCACCACCACTACAATTAACAAAAATGCTAAAAACTCTCGTTTCTATTTGAGATTTTAGCGAATTTCCCCTATAGGGAAGAAGCTATTACCGTAGGTCTCATGGTAAGACCTAAGTGCGGGACCATCATAACTTTTCGTTTTGGTGCCCCCAGATACCAAAAACACTATTCGTTCAAATTTGTATATATATATATATATATGTGTCTGTAAGCACGATAGCGATCGCAAAAATGGTCCGATCGAATGAAATTTGGCATAGGTGTGTAAAGTAGTAATTATTTGGAGGAGTTCGAAAACCAGCCCGATCGGACCACTGGAAGGGGGGGGTAAAAGGGGATAAACCCCCCCAAAAATGGGTTTTTTGGGTTTTTCACATATAAAAATATAAATATTCTAATTTTAGTTAGCACCATTGAATTCAGCTCAAAAAAATTTAGTATTTTGAATCATTGCTCTATGTCCATTGGTTACCGAGATATTGAAAGTGGTGAACACAGAACGTTGTCCCAATGTTAACCTTATGGGAAATAAGTAAAATTCTATATCTCGCTTATTTCTCAACATATCTTAATAAAACTTGGTTTGTGGCTTCATCTAGATGAGATCTAATGTATTTTAGTCTAAAATCCCTTACAGTTCCATTTTCGTGGCAGCAAACCTGCATACTCATTCCCCATGTTATCCTTATGGGAAATTAAAAAAATTGATTTCATCCTTATTTCTTGACATATCTTGATGAAACTTAGAATACGGTTTCATCTAGTTAAGATGTACTAAATATTGAATTAAAATCACCCACTTTTAACATACCCATCTCAGCAAACCTGCATACTCTTTCCCCATGTTATTCTGATGTGGATTTCAAAAACGTGGCATATCTTACTATTTTTGATCTAAATATGTTTTTTTCCACACTTGAAATTCGCTGAGTATGCAGGTCTGCTGCAACGGGGGTATTTTAGAAATATTTCATAATATCAAGTTTGTATCTATAGTATTAACGGGGCACTTCAGCGTTTCAAATCTTTGGTTTCGATACGTAAGTGTGAGATCGACTAAGTATTTTTCAACAAGGATATAACAACACAACCTCTGGGTTAGTTTAACTCGCCAAGCGTTTCAGGACTCGGGACACTTCAGCGTTTCAAATCTTTGGTTTCGATACGTAAGTGTGAGATCGACTAAGTATTTTTCAACAAGGATATAACAACACAACCTCTGGGTTAGTTTAACTCGCCAAGCGTGGGTACATGGGATGTTAACCAAGGCTACTGATAAGCTATCAACTTTCAGCTGGATGGACGCTTAGTTAGCCACACCTTCATTGTAGTGAGGGTCTACGTCAAGCCAGTAAATCACTTGATGTAAAAGTTGGCTTTTGGAAAACATATTGATTTTCGTAAGGAGGGTATGTGCTGTTTTTACAAGGTTAACTGTATATGTGTGGTACATCGTCATCAGAGTTAGAGTTAAAAGTGCCAATTTTATGTTATACAAGATACAGATGTTTATATCATACAGTTTATAGTATGCAAGATAACCTGTTCTATCCTTGAACTTAGTTTTATAGGCATACCACATAAAACATAAAAACGGTGATTAAATACACTCTATAAACACTCACACAGAAAAATAAAAGATTATATACAGCCATATAAAACGTATAGCGATACTCTTGAACAATAAAGTTAAGCCTCCAGCCTACGGCAGAGGGGAAATGGAAGGATTCCAAAGAAAGTAATAACCTTTTATAACAATAACCATGACTCATCCTTTTAGAATGTTAAGGGTTTCATTTTCCAAAAAAAAAAAACTATTTTTTGGAACAAGGTATAGTTTGCCAATACAAACACAGGTACAAGTTTATGTTGGTACATTTTCAAGAGATTCCAAAAAATTCCGCTTTATTCATTTATCCCTTTAATACCCATATTTTTTATGTATGAACCCTAAAAATAATATAAACAAAGAACGTAGGTTAGGCTTAACATTTAGAGCTTCACCAAAATTTTCAAGAATGGTTTTAGTTTGTGTATGGAAACAGAAAATTATTATTTAGAAATCAAAACGTATATTATTGTTACTAAAAAGCTAATGACATCATTAGCACAATCATGCTAATGACATCAATCAGGAATTTAATTTTAGTCTTTTGTTATTTAGCCTTCAAGAGCATCTTAAGAGAGTAATTATAACGGCAAAAAAACAATACGTTGTAGTTTATTAACGATAACTTGATGAAAAAAAACTTGTCATGAAGAACCGATTTTTCTCTGTGGATATTTCCAAGTCATGCTATATTAAAAAATCTGCAATGTAAAAAAATAAATAAAAACCTTACTTCAAACAAAACCTTTTCCATAATAAAATTTTTCCCATGAACATGTATTATGCAGTATCCGTCATAAGAAGAAAAGCGGATTATATGTGTATAACCTAATAAACCACACCGAAACATCAAACATTTAGAGGAGTGGTCGGCTGTGTGGCTAAATCAATTAAGAATACAAGCGCGGCGGGATCGAGCCCACGGGAAAAAGCCACTTTAATGGACACATCCTTCCCCTCCGCTTGTGATAACCCTGCACAGAGCACACTTCATTATATTTCCGAAGCCAAAACGGTTGACTGATCGACTGACTGCCCGACTGACTGAATCACTCACTGATCACAGATTCTTATAAACTATAAAGGCCTCGGACCATGAAAATTGCCAAAAACATTTTTTTATAGGCTCTAGATGCGTACTACTAAGAAAGGATTTTAAAACATTTCCTCTAATTGGCTAAAATAGGGTAGATTATAAAATTCTAAATGCCGGCCATTATATAATTTTCAAAGGTTATGAAGGGTTCTTTGACCATGAAACTTAGCACAATATGGGATCTAGATGCGTACTAAGGATTTTAGAATATTATTTCTCAAAAGCTAAAATAGAGTATGATATAAAATTCAAAATGGTGGCTATTTCAGTTTTCAAAACTATGGATGGAAGGCCTATAGAATATATTTGAGGGATAGGAAAGGTACGATATCCAATCTACTAAAAAAATAAAACGTAAAAGCTATTACGGCCTCCAACTACATATTTGACAAAAACCACACAGACGACTAGCGTCGAACTTACCGCCCGACCCCCCACCGACCCGACTTACCTACTATATTGTATTCCGACTTTTGTAAAAAGGGTTGTCCGTCTAATTAATAGATTAAACGGATTAAATAGATTATACTATAATAGTTTATAATAGTTTAACGGTTGGTCAAAATATTGAATCAATTCTGATTATATCTGCCCACTAAAAGCGTGATTTTTAAATATCCACAAACTATGCTACTTCTACAATACGTTTTCGCCCATATCAACAAAATGAATGACCCGATCTTCAATGTGAAAGAGAAACGTTTTGGGGAAATAGTTTTTGGCCAGTAAATTCACTGTCTACTTTTTCTTAGGGTCTTCGGTCCACTAAAAAGGGGTTGAATTCAGATTGATATTAAGTCGAAAATCAGCCTTACTGCCTTTTTTGTTTTGTTTTATATAGCGGTTCATCTACCATTCTCTGTTTTGCAATAAAAAAAAACTAATACCATTTGCTAACTCATGACGTTTACTTTTCTCGAAGTGAACATTTCTGAAGGAAAAAATTAACCCTCGAAAGGTATCGTTATTCAAAAATACGCTAAAGGTCTTGATACGTAAATTTTACTCTGTGGTTAAAAATTAAAATATGTTTTATGAAATATATATATTTTTTAAAGAAGGCACCCAAATAGAAGAAAACATTGATAATATTAATTACTATATAATAAACTTACATTATGTTTTTAGCTCCATTTTAATTTTAGGGAATAAGCTCCATAAGAGTCCATTGAAAAGCACATTTTGCTGTTGTAGGTATTGTACGTAAATTTGACGTATTTTTTCAATTAAATTTGGAAATATAGCAAGAACAGCCATAATATGTCATAAACCTGTAGCGGGAAAAGCACTGCTGACGGTACAGGGCTCAAGGTCATTTGATTGCAAAATCGGACAAAAAAACTTCCGCACACGTCAAAATTACGTACGATACTTTTCTAGGGTTAATGAAAAAAGAAGAAATGGCTCAGAATTCTGATATTATTGTGGTCCCGGGTCAAAATCTCACTAGAAAAAAATGGGACAAATTTAAAATGTATTTACTTGAATGTAAAAAGAAAAGATTAAGACGATTTCCAGCTTTCCAAGACTTTCCAGTGATCATATTTTTACTGGCCTATCAGAAGAGTAGAGAGAATCCCAGAAAACTTCAAAGAGCACGACCGGACAGCAAGTGTAAATAGCTTACTAGTGAATGTAAATAACACATGAGGTGTTTGCAATTTATTGCACAATGCAGTTACATGTGCCAAGAGTTACTCTAGTTGAACGTAAATAGAGTGTGGACGCAGCAACAACGGAAGATGCACCGACTGTGACTGTGTGAACAGCTGTAGACACGACAATGTACGTCGCTCACGTAAGAACGGATGTTTACTTACCCTCATACCGAAGTATTGTGTGGTTAAGTTTAAAAGGTATAGTAGATAAAAAAAAGTCAACCATTAGAGAGAAAATGCGTTTCCAGCAACACAACTTAATACTGCATTGAATAAAACATAGCTTTTTGACATTTCTTTAGTAACATGTGGGCTAAATAGGAGTAAAATCTCAATGGAATATGTTATGGATTACAAATTATAATTACAGTGATTGAACGGAACTGCAATCAAAGTAAAATAAATAAAATAAAACAATGGACACATATACCATTTAACCATTATATTTTTATTATGAGGTCTCTCGAGTTATTCAGTCCTTGCCATCGGTTGATATCTAAAATATTAGAGAAATGTGTAAAGCTTCAACTGCAAACTTTTCTTGAAAATAATAACATGTTATCAGATAGACAATTTGGATTAAGAAAGGGACAAAAATACTTCAGACTCACTTTTTCTCGTTAGTAAAAGCATTATTGAAGCAGCTAATAATAATGAAAAAATTCCCAAACTTTCTCTTCAGAAACATCCCCCCTAAGTTAAGGAATGCCCAGGCATCTACTGATGTCTACAAAAAGCGCATCTCTGACTGGCTGTTGGAGGCAGGTCCTGAGAGTGCTGAGTCCCTCATACGATCTGAATACTTGTTTTAACATCAACTGTACACCTACTCAAGAACATATTTAATGACCTAACCATGACTCCGATTGTCTGCCCTTATTTGCCTTCCCCATAGTTCTGCTTGTAGTTATTATTTATTTTTTTTTATTATATTTTTCGTTCCATCATTTAAAAAATGCATCTTTTTATTCATTATTTATTTGTGGTAAGAATATGACTATCCCTAGATATTTTTGCAAGGCAATTCCTGTTAATTAAAACTAAAAACTGTTTGCTTGATAAAGTGTTGAGTTTTTTTTTTTTTAGTAGCTGGCTATCCTATTTGATTTAACTTTTTAATTATAGTATATTTTTTAATTTTTCAAGTCAATATTATTTTGTACTTTAGAGTAAGACACTCAATCAATCAATCAATCAAATTTTCTTTATTCAGTAATTATGGCACATTACATGTCATGAATAGCGTCATGCAATATACATAAACAAAAATTATAAACTAAAAATACATTCATTACCATGAATAAAGTAAAGTATCGTTAAAGGATTTCAAATGATTAATTGATGTTTTGAGTCAAAAAATTCTTGAATTGAGTAAAATGGATTCTTTACCAATAACTCTTTAAGCAACCTTTTGAATTTATTAAAATTACTTTCTTGTTTTAAGGGTATCGGTAATTGATGAAGGAATTTTAATCCGGCGTAAGATTTTTTTTGTGTAAAATTCTAAATTGTGTTTAGGTAGTTTAATTTATTTGACACTATCTTCTTTGAGATAAGAACACTCTCACGCACAGGTCTTTTATATGGCCTATGTGAGAATTTTTTTCCTGTGATGTATAAGTGTATTTTATGTTAATATTTTCTTGGAAATAAATTAGATTTTGATCTTGTTTTTTTTTATTTTAATGATATCACGATCACAAAAAGGTTAAAAGGTATCTCTCCCGGAAGTGGCATCCTGCATTGATAAAAATATACTGATATAACTACTTTTATACACCTAGATCACGGTAAATTGTTCATTTAAGAAAGTACTGTTTATTAAAAGGGTGGTCATCTGCAAAGCCAAAAAGGCAAAAAACGAAAAAAAGATTTTATAACTCACGTAAAATTTGTTCCCGAACATCTAGTATTACCTGAAACACAGAGAAAACAATTTGTATATAGTTGTTGCTGCAAGAAATACTGAAACTATCACAAAGTAAACGACGATGTTAGTTCAAAATGTAAAAACCCACATTTTATAGAATAAAATTAATTTTTTTATTAATTTCACTGTTCAAAATAAAATGTATTCAATCCATTGAGGACAGGAGATCCATACATCACAAATAATCATGTTGAGTATATTTAAAATGGAGAGACATTGTATCAAACAACGTTCGACCTCTCACCAGAATGTGATGCTGTGTCATCCAGCGAGCTCGCGGCCTTGCAGGTCACCTGGGTGATTCACGAGGGACTCGCATAAACAAGACTGGGACGGATCCGCCACGCCCCCACAGCCGGCGCGAAATTCCACACAACACCGTTTAAGTCTGATATACAGGGCGTCTTTAAAGAAACTCCAGGGTTTTTAGGCAAAACATTTTAGTGAAGTAAAATACGTTTATGATTGTTTAATACATGGTTACAAAGGTTCCAATTTCAAGTTTTTTTTTTAGCAGTTTGATAAAGTTCAATATGAGCCCCCATAGTGGCACGGCACATATCGTAACGATATTCCACCTCTTCTCATGTCCTTGCCAGCATGTGTAGGGGACTGTTGCCCCAAAATTGATTATTCGTTGACTTAGACGGTCTACATCACGAATTTTCGAAAGTTTCTTTGCACCGTAATAACAGATTTAGTGTATATGAGCCAAATAACGCGTTGAGCCTTTTGTTGCACGTAGCATTAGCGCGGCAATCCAGACAGCACTGACAGCCGCGCTACGTTGTTTCAGGATCAGTGCTCCACAGCGCTGCCATCTCTTGACGAAAATATTCCCAATTGTTACGAGGAAAACTTCATGAGTTACTAGTTTCAGAGAAATTAACTACATTTTGATACCTTCTACAGTTATTAAAATATAAATGTTTAAAATCCAGGAGTTCTTTTATAGACAACCTGTATTTATATCGATGGTTATGTATTATTTTCTACTAAAGGCACTTTCTCCTTTAGAGCTTAAGCTTTAGGCTTATTAAGAAATTGAATTTTTCAGTTGTTTTAAGGTTAGGTTTGGATAAGAGGAACATAAATAAATCAAAAAGAAAGGACAAAGGAACACAAATCTATGGAAGAACAATGATGTATCTGCGGCTTTTGATTGTGATCAGGTATTTGTTTCTTAAAATGTACTTATATCTTGAAAGCTTAAGATTTAAGTTTTTTTCAGCTTCAGTGTTATTTTGCGCAGGATCTTTAGCATTTGTTTAAAATGTTTCACTTTCGTCTTACGTAAGTATCTCATAAGCAAAAATGAATGCATAGGCTTTAAATTAATTTCACATTCAATGATTTTATTAACACATTATAATGAATAAGCAGGATAAATAGGCCTATCAACTATGAATCATGAAAACTGAACAAAAAACATACAAGTAATTATTCTAATAAAATATGATTATAGAATATTCTGAAATAAATAAATGTAGATAGAATTAAAGGTCAATAGAATCCTGCTATGAGCATATAAAAATTACTGTTATAAAACAAGAGTCAATAGGTTACAGCTGAACGTCTCTTCATGTCACGTTCATGAACAAGATATAGCTTATCGAGTTCATTTAATTATTCGAATGAGTTTTCAGGTTTATGGTCATGAGTATTTTAACCAGACAGGATATTTAGCTGATTTGCGTCAAACCTTACCTAAATAAGGCCGTTCATTTGAAAAATGGGGCTATTAAATAGGGAGTTATTTATGCTGCATCTGTACACACAGCTTAAAAAACTCCGTAGGCAATGCAGTTAAAAATTAGTAACCTTTGAATCATTTTAAGAACACAAAAAAAAAGAAACACATGTAGCTTGAATAATTGTCAAATCCAAACAACCTAAAAATATGTGGCAAATATGTGTGGTATTGACAGATGAACAGGTTTATTTCTGAATTGATGAATGCAATTGGGAATCAGCTTGACAATTGACGGTGTTGCGGAGGCGAAGAGTAACCTCAAAATAGTTCATCATTCCAACCACGTGTTGGAAACCAAGTTTCAGTCTTCGCCATGTCGAATGTTAATCGAGTTCCAAGCAGTTACTTGACTCAGTTTGACACCTAAACCATTATCCCGAAGATGAAATATAAGGAAATTGCTGCCGACCCTGCATTTAGATAAATGTAGCCTTCAAGAATTTATTCA
Source organism: Flexamia atlantica (assembly GCA_035578135.1). Taxonomy (NCBI): domain Eukaryota; kingdom Metazoa; phylum Arthropoda; class Insecta; order Hemiptera; family Cicadellidae; genus Flexamia; species Flexamia atlantica. The sequence continues at coordinate 5,709,659 of JAQJVK010000027.1, forward strand.
GATTTTTATATCAAACACGACTTCAAATCAAGATATAGAAATAGTTAAGAACGAACCCTTGATTTTTCATCAAATGTATACTCTTATAGACTGCGTTTTAATTCTTTAATGTTATCGTATAGGAGAAATTATTTTTCAGTTGTGAAAGGGCGAATGTTTTACAAAATGATAAGGCGAACAAAAACACGACCAATTGAATTGTAAATGACCAGAGCAATCTATCACCAGTATTTAAGTTTTAGCGAGGCTTAAGATCGAAATTATTTCATCTACGACAGTGGTGATGAGCACCAGTAATTGTATTGCAATTAATTCCTCAAGAGATTCGTTACTAAACCAGATACAAACCTATTGCATAAAGTTAAATTTGTGACACAGGTTTGAGAGCTCAACATTTGACGAAGCAGTGTTATGGTAGAAATTACGCAATTCGCACATAAGCTGATTGTTCCACTAGGATTCATGTGTTTGTTTATGCGTCGAAATGTAACTTTGATTTATTCTGTAATGTCATGTGTGAAAATGGAAGGTTTTTTTGTCGGGAGGAAATTTTGTAGTGTATTGTTTGTCGTAGTAAATTAGTGTATGAAATTAATTTATTTAAGAAGAAAGAAAGAAAGAAAGAAAAAATATTTATTTCAGAAAAGCACGTATACAAAATAGAATAGAACACATAAAGTACAACAGTCTTGTATTCAAGCCACTTCTGAGATGTTTATTTATACGAGTACTCACTCGAGGCTTAAAGCTGTTCACAATGCAAGCGTTGTAGGCCTACAAACTACTAATATAAATAAGTTAGAAAGGCCTATAAGCCTATAATGACATTATGTATTGTTCTAAATACAATTGTCCCAATTCATGTAAATCTAAATTTAGCCCTTACGTAAATTGATTTATATTTATTCATACGTTTATAAAATATTTCTACAGAATTAAAATCGATAAAATTGTGGAATTAAATTTTAATCCCGATAATAAACAAAATAAAACTATTTTAGAGCCACCGGCTTTGTAGCTGGGTTAATTTTTGCAGATATTTTAATTTATTTATTTATTGAAAAATATATACATGCACATAGTACATTGTAACATATGAAACCTTATAGTTTAAAAACATATTTTTAACTGGCCTAAAAACTTAAACAAATTACATTGTTTGATTTTCTAAAACGATATCAATAGTTATACACTAAATTTATAAAAAAATTACCATTTTTTACAATTTAATGAAAAGTCTCTCTGTGGGTGAGCACAAAGGATTTTCTCTGTGTACATTATATTCAATGATCAAAGCCAAGGGTTATCGCTTTTACAATCTGCAATACCAACATAAAGTGGGTCTTTCCAAGTCCACCAGATCCCAGAGCCCCATGTGTCCATGTGGGGATCCGAAGTTATGGTCGAGGGGAAATTATCCCACAATGTTGGTGGACGTTTGGGGCTTGATGGTGCACGACAACAATAGGACGTGATGGTATAAAAATACGGATGAATACTTCGTTTTTATGCTTCTATTTCATTGGAGCTATCAAGCAGTTCCTAAAAAATATACATGCACATATTCAGAAACAAGATGTTTTGAGACCACGAATACTTAAATAGGTAGACTAAAGTAACAATTAGTTTGCGTTATTTTGTAAAACGTTTATTGAAAGTGGCAAATATTGTTGAATTTTCGTAGTCAATAATGATGATCAACAATGGATGATCGGTGTCATAAAACTTATATATATATATATAGACAATAACGGATAACTTTGATTTAAATTGCGAAATAAAGCAGAAAATATAGTTTTGTTATTGTGTTTAGAAATATTTGGTAACTATACAATCAAAATAATGTAGCATATTTTGTTATTGTTGTACAAATATTAAACTTAAAGTTATTAATCGATGATAACAATTTATATTTTACAATAGCTAAAACAATAATGAATACAAGAATTCTGTTGCCGCCTCGCTTGCAGTGACATTTACAATTGGAAATATTTCATGGATTTGCTGATAAAACTGAGTTCATTCCTGTTAAACTCGAAATTTCTATTTCAAAGTAAAATCTTGAGCAGAAATAACACATTTTTAAGGATGTCTAGGACTCTTATACCCAAGCCTTCAGAAATTTTGGTGTCATGCTAATTTTTTCACCAACCTCTATCTAACGACACATAAATATTCAAATCTCTTCAAAAGTGAAGGAGAAACCTCGATACAAAAGAAAAAAACCCTGGCTTATAAAATAATAAACATGGATAAATTAATAAGAAACAACTTAAAGCTCTGGAAAAAACTAATTACCGAACCAGTAGGCAAACATAATGAATTAGGAATGGTTGTGTTCGCGTGGGGCGGGAGTTGCGCGAGTGTTAATTAAAAGCCAGGTTTTGCCCAAGTTGGGCGCCAGCACGCCAGTCCCTGGGGCATCGTCGTGGGTCTGTCTGTCAGCGTACAGCAGCTTTATTGTCTGCCCAATAACTGTATACGTTGGTCACGCAAAATGGAAAAAGGGGTTGCAACCGTAAGTAATGTAATTATGAAGTCAGGCCAATCCCCACTAAGCTTAAAAAAATTAAAAGAGGTTTGAATAATATTTTACTTAGGTCTACGTAATAGCCTGAAGATATCGACACATTTGCTATGATTCTGAACTAATTTCAAAGGCATTGCTTTTCAATCTTCAGCGGCAAATCCCTATTTAACCCACATTTCTGTAGTTGTCGAATATACTTGGTCATTAGTACATAAATACAGTACTTTTAACAAAAACACAGATTCATTAAAACAATCATTAACACCGAAGCCGAACAAACATTGACAACACTTTGCTCGCGGCCAGTTGCTGGGGGAGTGGATATTTAAGGAAAAGTATTGAGGCTGTTGGAACAAATTGTTTTTCTTTTAATTGATTATTTTTATATTTCGAAAATAAGCTATAGCCTAAAACAATATTGTTTATTTTACCTAACTTAGACAAAAAGTCTCAATTTGACATAATTTAAGGATTAGCTTTATCATTTTAGGAAACAATAAACACTTGTATAACAATGAAAACGTAAATTTATGTAATTTACGTTTTCCCAATTACATCTTTCAATTACAATGCATTGACTTACTGACAGTTTTTACAACTAATGTATACTACTTAAGGTGTAACATGAATGTACTATAAACCTCCCGTTCCATATTTTATCAAATAATAAGTTCATTGTAATTACGCGGTTCTTCTAGGAACTCGGTTGAAATTTAATTACTAACATACTTTGTGGGGAAGCGTTTCATAACGTGTAATTAGCTAAGACATCTTCGCAAGAAAAAAAAGAAAATTAATGTGAGGGAAGGGGATAGGTTCGCTTGCATTCGAGATCATTTGGATTAAATCCATTCACTAAACGTTATTTAAAAGGCTTTAACTGATTACACACTTGACTAATGTAGATACATCCATTAAAATCGGAACAGTAAAATTGGAACTCATATCAATTATAGTTCTATTAACATCAAAACAGAATTGCCAGAAACAAGATCATTAAACTATGCTTGTTGACCTCTGATGGCTAATAAATCATTCAATTCAATCGCCATTGCATTGTAACTGGTTATCTCGAGTGTTTGATCTTACAGTCAAGGTTGTGACCCTAATCAATGCAACTGACGTTGGTGCCATTATAATGGTAGAGCCTATCATTGCTATTGTGCTTGGTACTTGGAACACACATAGAGTCGGTTTATATGTGAAATATTGGTTTTCCAAATTTTATATTTACATGCACTAGAAGAACTTGACAAATTTCATTGATATGGTCAACGCCAACAAGATTAATTTGTTAACTGGAACAAGGAATATGGAATTCGGTTGGATTTTTAACTTAATTTTTAACTTATTTTATTGCAGTCATAGCCAATATTTTCCACTTCTCCCAACAGGTTCTTTTTCCGGAAAAATAGTATAGCAATTCATTTACATCAGTTGGGTTTTGATTTCCAAATAATTGACGCCTGCCTCTTGAGTTGTATAGTCAGATTCACATATACAATTATCATAGTTTGAATATTTAAAAGTTTTCATCTTTACGGATTCTGGATAGCAATCATGATTTAAGTTTACAACCTGTCCTTCCGAACGAAAGTTTATGTGTTCTTCTTAAAATTTATTTTTGCACTGTATTGTGCTTGTGTGAGAAAAATGACTGATTGTTATTTTTTTGAATTTTTACCCCCAACCCTTAGTATCACCCTTAGTTTTATCCTTAGATTTAAGAATTTGTGAATTTCTAGCTAGATTATACAAACAACCTAAACAGGTTGTCTAAAAATAACTTTTATGTTTGTAATTAAACAATATTTAAAGTGGGTACTTCACAAGGCCACTAGAGACTGTGAGTAACGGTACCAAGATGCGGTTATTGAACAGAAGCAAACGGTAGAAGTTATAAAGAAAGCCACACAGTTATGCGTGGTATCTATGCGAGCATGTCGCTGTGTATATAATCCTCATTACCAGAGTCAATGAGGCAGAATAACAGAATGACGAGGTCGGCCTCGTAAAGTGATCAACTGCAGCTGCAATGTGGCGTAGCGGCTCGGCGCAGTGGAGTGCATGATAGAGAATAAAATAGAAACTAGGAAACTAGCTGTGGATACATCTGTAAGGATGCCAAGAACTCTGGTGGAATAATCTCGTGTGACATTGACATTTTGCAAGTTAATTTTACTATTACCATGAACCATATGATCAATTGATACGAAAGTGCAATGGTTGAGATTAAATGCTGAGAAAAATAAATTATGTAGAATTTGAAGCCTTGTTTGGATGATACTTTATTTTAAATGACTGATTGAGACTACATTTACATACTATTAGTTCCAAATATTGGTTTTACATTACGTAGCAGAAAAAGTGAACGTTCACAAAACGGGCCTGCACACATCCTGGTACTTAGTCCTAATTCTTATAAATGATTATATTTCATAAAAGGCTTAAGGTTTTTAATTTAACATGAAAAATATGCATATAAACCTGACTAACTTGGAGATTTACTACGTTTAGTGGTGAACTGAAAGAGTACTTTCGATATTGACAAAGATATTACAATACCACATAAATATATTCAGGCATCATAAAGTTCATTGAAATCAAATCGAAGTGAATCATTATATCAAACACATTTGACGCAAACTTTTTCCCTCAATTCAATTCAGGATTCCAGAAAAGGATTTACCTGGAATTGTACCTGGGATTTAAAACTGTTGTGCAATTTGAAAACACTGTCTCCCTTTTTTAATAAAAAAAAACAGGCTAATTGAACGATTTTAAAAATATGGGATCTTATTGCAGTGTTCGAAATTACAGTAAAGTGTCTATAAATAACAGACCAACTGCTGCGTGTTAGTTTATTAAAAAGAACGCCCCCGATAAGACTATGTATGTTGATCTCCGTCTATCAGTAGCTTATCACCCGAGCAGCCTCGCTAGATCAACGCCTTCTTTGTTTGGAAACTGTTTAAAGTCCTTGTTTGGTTAGTGATAGTCTAACTTAAACGACTGAAAATCAATGATCGCTTTATAATAGTGGAATTGACTTGCGGATTTGCTGAATTTGTTATTGAGGTTTGAATGAATCGACGGTTTTCAATTAATGCTTATCAAGTATCACGCGTTGGTAAAGGAGTTTTTCCATGCACATATGGTCTGCAATCGTACGGCAAGAGTTGAATCAACATTTAAACAAGTATAATTTGCATTAGCGTAATAGATCGCTTCAGAAGCAGGTGTACCTTTGATTTTGTAAGGATGGATTATTAATAAATTAATTCGACAGAATGAAAATCATGGCCGCTTTTATAAATTCTTACGCTTAACATTTCAGAATGCTCAGGAGGATCAAGTTAAGCAGAAAAAATAATGGATTTACTTTAATTAAAAAAGACGAGGAAAACAACACCCAAGGAGTGGGTTATTACAGTAGAGGCGATGTTGCTATTGGTAGGCCTACCATTGGAATGTAAACTCGTGAGCTGTACGCAGACTTCACAAGTTAATCTGCAGAGAGACACACAGAGACAGAGACACACATGCACAGGGAGACACAGAGAGACAAGGAGAGGGAATGAAGACCTACGGAGATTGCTGAGTGGTGGCTTCAGACTAGTGCTGAAATACTATCCATAGTCCGACTGTCGATAGTTTTCGATATTTAAAAAAAACTATCGATACTATCAATAGTACTATCGATAGTTTTTGTGATTATAAATTTGCGTTTTTTTAGTTTTTAAGGTGATTAAAAACTGCGATCTCAAATTCTAACTATACCAAATATATTTTAATAATATAAAATATTATAATTGTTACACAGAAATAATAACTTAACCTTAAAAATGTATTACAAAGTTAATACAATATTATTAGCGTGTAAATACTACCATTGAACAATTAAATATTCAATGATACTACGTATGGTTGAACTAAAACACTTAAACGTACCTCAACGTTAAAATAATAAAAAATAATCGAATAATAAAAACAAAGAAAGAATAATAATACGATAATGTGGTATCGTCTGCAGCGTCCCAACGTGACCGGTAAAATCTTACTACCTTGTAAGCTTAGCTATAAGGTAGGTTATGGTAGTGTACTCAAACTGAGATAATAAATAAATTATCACTTCAAAAATGTTATAATCATCGGAGAGTTGTTTTATAAAGATATTCATTAGAATTATATTAATTTATTTCATTGTTATTGATAAAATTGTATTATTTTGAACAATAATTCAGCTTGCTAAACTATCGATAGTTTAATACCGATAGTCCCACTATCGGAAAACTATCGATAGTGACAAACTATCGATACTATCGATAGTATTACAGCACTACGTTCAGACTTGAGAAGCTGCGATCGGGGTTTGCCATCGCGACGTACGTGACAGTAATTGGGATCCGTCCGTACGTCTGGGAGCGACTGCATTATCACTCATATCTCTGGTTCTTTGACATTTAGTACAATCAGGGAATGAAACCACCGGATTTTAAATTATAGAGTGACAAGTTCTTGATCGCATGTGGAATATGCAGTGTGGATGACGAAGAAATACAAAATGTTCGAGTAGTTCTAAGAAAATCATAGAACGACTACCATTCAACATAAATTACAACAATAATTAATAATTTGGTAATTTGCATGAAAAAAGAATGTCAATTAAATTCTTAATTCATTGCATGTTTAGAGGATTAATATAAGTAAATATAAAGAGGAAATATAAGTTCGGTACAGAGACTTTTGATCGTTTTGGAAATACTGTATAACGAAAGATTAGCTTTGTCATTAAAGTTTACGATGACCAATAAATAATAATTTTTGATTTTGCTACTGATTAGTTGACAAGCTCATAGAGGTTATAGAGTCGTCGGAGAAACAAAATGAAATCATCATACCAATTTGCGTGTGCGTCATACAAAAACTATGAATATTTAACAATAAACAATAACAATTATTAACACTCATTATGGAGTATCACCCGGTTATTTAACCATGCCGGTCGGATCGACTACTGGAATCATCCGTCACAAAACCGCTAAACCGCACCGCGGGATGAACCGAGCTCAAAACTAATAATTACTGGGAACATCGGCGTGATAATGATCGTGACCGCGGGCGGACCACAGGACCACACGCACCGTCCTGCATAATGCAGCCGTTAATGTCCCCACATTGTCAATAAATACCGATACATACATACGGATGAACTATGTGAAATGCCAATGAAGTATAATTATGTTGTGGGGTTGGCAAGGGACAGTGGAGAAAGGAAGCTTTCAAACTGTAATATTTAAAGAAAACTTAACAATCTCGGCACGGCAAATACTTTGGAACATTGTGAATCAATAAAGGAAACGTGAAATTATGAAAATCGGAATGTGTAGAATTAAAAAGTAAACAACTAATAAATGTGAAGTAAATTAAATATGAGCTGAGTTACAAAGGCTTTCAAATATTATCAGATTATTTTTTATTTGGTCATTATTTTTATCTGATTACAGATAGAGCGTTATTTTAAAGATGAATTTATACGTGGGATTCACGTATTTGATGTATTTCAAGTATTATCTGTATTTCTAACTGACTGAAATGTTCATAGAACACTAAATTCCACAACCAACATACATCTATTGCGCATCTTTTCGGGTCCTGACATAACATTGCGGTCCTAATTATATCTTTCTGTAAATTCTCCTTGACAAAGAATTAAAAGTTGTGGGATGGGTAAAAACCCGGAATAAAAATTAAATTAGTAAACAATAAATTTGAAAATTGTTATTACTACTAAATAATTTTGGAATACAGTAGAGCGCCGATAATCCGAACTAACTGGGGACAAGGGGTGTTCGGATGACTGAATTTCGGATAATCGAACATGAAAAGAAAAAATTTAAAAATTATATATGTAACTTAATTTTTACTAGTAAAAAGGCTAACAAATGATCAAACAACAATTATTCCCATAATTTTATTATGAAAACGATCAGAATACATGGATATAAATTTTTAAAGATCAATTTATCATACATAGATACAGTACACTGTATACTTTTTATTTAGAGAAAAAGTCCAAAATTAGTTTTTGCTTCAGCCCTGATTAACGAATTTGGAGCGTGAATTTGAATTTCTTGAGAGTCATGTTCAAAATATGAATTATTACGGTGTACGGTTAACCGACGGTTCGGATGACCAACGTTCGGTTAATCGGCGCTCTATTTTACTATGGATAAATGAAATAAATAAAAATAAAAACACGAGTTCCTAGGCTCTAAGACTTCTCCAAGCAGATTCCCTCTCTAAAGTGACGAGAATATACGCAATAAAAAGACTTACGGAAGCTCCTCAAGCTTTTAACTTACAAATAACATAATGCCCAAAACTGCACATAAGTTAGAGACAACGTAAATTATACTTTGGAAGATGAAGTACTTGAGAGGGGGCTCCAGTCCCGCGCGACGACCTGCTTCTCCCATTGCTTTCAAATGTTAACGAAATGTTAAATTTTAACTTTCAAATTCGTTAAAGCGTCAACCATTTAATTAACATCGTTGATTTATAGCTCATTTAAAAGACTAAAAAATTATCCAGCGATTCCAGTGAGCAGAATTTTGATATAGTTTTTGTTTAGTTGCTAAAAATCCTCAAACAAACAAGATTACCTGATTTTTTTATTATTTAATTTAAATGTGATATAATATTCTGCACAAAACATTTTTTTCAACAATGTAATTTTTTTTCTTTCAAATGAGCTATAACTTAACGATATTGGTTGAGCGGTTGAGGCTGTACCGAATTACGGAAGTTAACATTGGGCAGGTAGAAACACGATATTTTTCATGACTGGAGCCCCCTGTTAATCCTCTGCGGCAGTTAACTTAAAAATAACGAAATACCAAAAATTTCACATACGATAGAGACAACGTCAATTACACATTTGAAGATGAAGTACTTAATCCCCCGGCGGGCGGCGGGCCGGCGGCCCCGGACACTCAGTCGCAGTTTACGGCGGGAGCGGGGACGTGACCCCAGCAGCTCGCCGCCGCCCCGCCAGCCCCGTGCCGTCACGTTTTATGAGCGTCTCGCTCGTCCTTCTGTTTCCTCCTGTTCCTGAGGGAGGTCTCTTGAGTGTGATTTTTTTAGTAAAATCACGGGTTTTTAAAATTTGTGAGTGCATGTTTTGTCTGAATGAGAAAAATAAGTAATATGAAAATATTTTTAGTTTGTCACTGCAAAAATTAACATACCTTTTCTTTGAAATCCAACAATCAATTTAACTAGCACAAATCACCCTTCTTCGTATCACAGACACAATAAAAAAAGAAAATTAACCATTCCTATTTTTCAATGCTGCTAAAAAACTACCCAAAACAGGACGCTGACAGTTTCCATGAACTGTATCCTGAGTAAAACAAACTGAGTAAAATTAAAAGTTTGAGTCAATAGTTTATCCACAAAACTAGTTTGTACTGATGAGAAAGTGAAATTTTGGGCTAGGACCCTCCTTCACCCATGAAACATTCATGTGTCCTACTATGGCAAACAAAAACTGAGTCACTAAAACTTGCCTTCAATTAAATCAGCAGTTAAAAGTGTAAAAATAAATTTGTCACAAGTAAATTATACGTAAACTTTTATAAGCCCACCAATGCTACCTTTTTTTACGTTTGTAAATAATAAAATAGTCTATATTTTTCTTAAATACACTGTTTCAATATTAAATAGTCAGAATGTATATAATAATTTAAAGTGTATTGATCTAAAATATAAATGGTCCATTCTGTTAAACATAAATGTTTAGTAAAGCTAATTTTTGTAAGATTTGTTGTTAAATAAATAAATAAATGAAATTAAATAGACAATTGGAATGGTAAAGCCAGTTATGTTTGTTATCAATACGTATAAAGCAGTAATTTTTTACTATGAGAAGGAAATAAATTTTGTAAAAATATAAATTTATGGTGATATCAGGTGAAAAGCTTTTTAAGTAACTTAAAATTGGTTAATTTTCTGATATGATATGGTTTGTGTGCTTACTACTGTATTTTTGAGTATATCTACACCAATGATAATTTTAAATGTTTAAAATTGAGAAATCCAAATCCTAGTCTTGTTATTATGCAGTATGAAACTTTAGTTTCCTGGCATGATGTTAATTCACTAAAACGTTGAGTAAATGTGTACCTAATGTAAAAAAAAGAAAAAATATCGGATTATACCTGGAACAAAGCAATGTTTACAATGGATGCCCGTGGATATGGATTAATATTCATTATTGACAATTATATGGAGAAACGAATTTATTTTCTTGAAAAATCGGTGAACCATTTGCAATGTAAATGTTTCCAAATAATGAGTAGGCTAGCTAAAGGTCTAATTATAAAATCATGTAATTACATTCACGATTATTACTGGAAAGTTTAATAGCAATTATTTTCCCTCTACAAAGATTACCAAAACATTTTTTCGACTACCCTGAAATTAATTCGATTTATAATCAAGTTAAAATTTTATTTGGGAGTCAGATTCATGTATGATTTCTTGCTAGTTTTTAAATGCAAAGCAATAAATAAGGAGAGTAAATTAAAATGTAAACATACCATTCATTAATATAAATAACGGGAATTAGTACAAAGTAAACGTATTAAATCCAAAAGTCAATAAAACCATTTTTTTCATTCAATGTCTACCAATCTAGTTATTTTTTCAACATCAAGTGTTCAAGGATTATAATTTAAATCCATTTGTTCATTATTCTTAGAAATCAGTGATGACCGTAAAACCAATTAAAATTATCGTAAACATAACACTTTTAATGGAAAATGAAATATCAAACTTGGTATGTTGTGAGTATGCAAAATTGACGGTGATGCAGCACATAATATATCGTCTTATCAGAAATGTTTGCAGGTTGTTATCTATAACAGCACCTGCTGACACAACGCACGAGGTCGGCAGAAACGATCTCTATCACCGTGGCATTCCTTTCACAGCAAATTCACTATTTCTTGATAATTTGTTTGATTTCATTCAAGGTCGGGATGAAATGAAACAAGGTCACATGACCTCTAGCTCTAATTTTGAAACGAGCAATCAAACTTATTTGTTACGAGTAACTAAAAAAAATTAAGCGAATAAATAAAAAAAATACGTGTTTGAGGTTTTAACTTTTTTGGCAATCTTGCATGAGTTCTTGTTGAGCAGAGCTGGTATGTGCGAGACAGATTGGTTAGATAACGATTTATGCTTTACAGCTTTGATTTGTAAATCGTTGATTCTAATATATTACTGATTTTTGATTGGTAGACTACGTGTTTGTGGCATAATCAGTTCGGATTCCATATCGAAAAACGTTAAACTGCTTGATAAAGAATTATAATTCATCAATTAAAGTAAATTAAGTTTATGTTTAAATCTGAACTTTAAAAACTCATATTATGGTCTACTTAGGAGATAATGTATTCGTGAAATATCAATATTAATTATAAACAGGATAACTGTTTCATTACATAATGTGTTTTTTTCTTTGGTTGCTCTATTTCAGTATGTAATTTTGGGTGATTGGTTGTAATTCGATAACTACAACCGATTAAACAAAACGATGTTTCCTTTTTTTGACATTGCTATCCTAACAATAATTATGACCAAACTATTATCATACTTTAATGATAGAAGTAAATTATAATAGTACATCTTTGTGATAGTTGTGATAGTAAAAATATATACTCAGAATGAATAATTAATATAGGATGATAGGAAAACAGGATTTCTAATTTACCAAATTAATAAACCTAGCCTATGACAAAAGAACATTGTTCTTCTAATACAATCCTACAAGAATGTATTTCATAACAAACATAACTATTGTAATATACTATCAGGTAAAACGGTTTTAAATTTTTTTTGTAAATTAAACTGTTTTAACTGAAAACATATGAATCAGTCAGCAAATAGGAACTGCAAAAGCTAATAGAATGGAAATTAAAAACCAATGGAGCAAAACATAAATCAACAAAGTAGGTATAACACTAGAGATAAGGCGCGAGTGAAAGCAGTAAAATACGCGACTGCGATCCTCCCGCCCACTACAGGCAAAACATTGTTACACTCCAAGAAATACAATTTACATTTATCTCTTTGAGCTCAGTTCAATAGGAGTTTAATTTAAAGTCTCTCAGCTTTACTGCAAACGCCGAATCATTGCTCCTAAGGGGAAAATACGATCTTGGTACGTCATGTTGTTAAATGCGTATAATGCTGACTAATCTTACGGATAGTACAATTAATTATTAAAGTAGTTTATATTCAGAACTAGTAAATATAAAACTAGTGTCCTGTGTATAACAATTTAGAAAAATGTTTAGTATGCATACATTTTTGCTGACAGAAAAACCACTCCCATATATTATTAAATATGCCAGGTAACTTATTAACGTTTCAACACCTCTTAGGTTATTTATTAAACAAGATTTATATTAAATACATTACAGGTCTATTTTAGTCTAAATGGACTACTGTCCTGGCTTAGGTGAGACCTTTTAAGCTACAGCTTTTAAGGATTCAAAGATTATTGGAATTGAGTATAAAGTATGAATCTTTATGAGGGGAAAATGGAAAAGAGAAAGATGGTCCATAAGAAACTAAATCAAACTTCGAACTTGTACAAAGAGTTTCTCCACGTTTTGTAAAATTGAGAGAACATGTAATCCCTGGGGCCAAACAGACATTTTCTTTTATCAAATATAAAAGAGGTAAGCTTTTGAATGGACGGTTATCCCTAAATATGTTCTTGGGACTCTAGGGACGAATCGGTTGAGCTACAGTCCAACATTAGTTATGTGTCAGTTTTGGAATATTGGATTGGTTGTTTAAACTTATCGAATCATGGAATGCTAAGCTTGAATGATGAAATCAGCAATATATATTCAACACTAGAGCCTAGTGAATTCTATTTGTTCTATTTTGGGGATCTATTTAATTCTGGACTGCCAGGTTTTTATGTTATCATATATTTCTTGTTGTGGATTAATAATTTAACATAGAATCCGATAAGTTCTATAGTTCCAATAAACGTAACAAGATATGATTGTAAAAATAATAAATATTATTTTATAAACTCTCTAATGTTTTGTAACATAGACCTTCATAAGCTAGCTTTTTTCCTTAATAAACTATGCGTATTTAATAACTATACACTAAAAAATATTAAATATAACGTTTGATGCGTATTATCCTTCTTATGTCTTATTTGGCTTAAAACCGAATATGAGTTAAAAGTTCTTATTAATTAGCCAGAAATAAAATTTTAATTGCAGTGAAAGCTTTCAAATATTTAAAAATGTTGTGTTTTCTCGAAGCCTCTGAATAATTCATGTTAATTAGTTATGTAGATACCAAATGGAATCTAATAATTAAAATTAAAGTAGTAAAACTAATTTATTTTACTAGATATTCATATAAATTATGTTTTTCAATAATGATTACATCTGAATTTAAATATCATAACCAAGCATTCACAAACTCAGAGCTTATTAATTTACAGAATTAGATTAATTTTTGATTAATTAATAAATATTTTCCTATATTTATAGGGGAATAACGGTATCAATCAAAGAACATAATTAAATAAATATTGTTCTAAAACCTTTAATGTTAGACTGAGTGCAGTTTAATATTTCTGGCTTTGCATAAATGAGCTAAGCTAGTTTCTTAACTTAAGCCATTACGTCAATGCCAGAATTACTTTTAGTTTTACTTAACCACTTCAGAAACTCCAAACTCATTATTTTGATACCTCTTGGCTTTCTGGATTTATTGTTTAGAGCTCAAAATAGAAGTAAATTACTCATTAAGCTATTACTTTCTGTCGATCAAAAAATGTATTTGGATTTTGTAAAACCTTGGAAGCATAGTTAAAAAAAAGTGAACTAAACAACAAGCAAAATTAAGGGTTAATTACCTTATTGCTGTCAACGTTACGATCAGCCACCAATAGGAGCTGACACGAAAAAGGTATTACAACCTTTTACTTATATTTTCAGTGATTCCGAATCTTAATCACAAGAAAATGCAAGTAGCTTAACAAAAATAGATGAAACGAGTAATTACTTCGTTTTTGATGCTGCATACTTGCGTGGATTTCCAGGGTATAGGTTTATTAAGTATAATTATATCACAGTAAAATGATATTAACTCTCGTTGAATCTCTAAAAAAATGTTGGGATGAGACTCATTCAAAACTCCCTCTTTATATATGACTACACGCTTTACAGATTTCGTTAATGCAGTTGAATATATTTTTTTATACATTTTCCAGGAAAATGTTCCAGGTATAGTTTGTTGGAATTATTTTTTTCCTCGCATTGTTCGATGGACATCGAATGCTCACACCTTTGTGCGATACCTTTATACTCCATCACTCGTTTACTCTCCCTAAGGGTTGAGGGAGGCGTGTTCAAGCTAACGCAAAAACCATGTAATCGCTTTCTTTTATGCGTCTCTTGAAAATTAATCTCTAGCAAGCGTGTATTTTCTACAAAAGATTTGATATTTACAGGGGTTGAGATGAAAATCAACCTAAAATGCATTATTATTCACAGACAAATTTGGAAATTTACATATTGATATGTCTTTCTATAGTTGGCTTTTAAATAGGTAATATAAATATTTAAAAAACCACATTGAAAGAAACGATAACAAATCAATTACAAGTTTACCAGATTACACATCCACTTCACTCTGAAAAAACAACTCCAGGATGTCGACAATTCTATTATTTTTCTTAAAGGTTAATATTTTATTCGTTCTAGATAAAAGCAATAAACTGTAATAGGTTCAAAATACGTCTGTTTAACTATTTCTCTCACTAGCGTCTCATAAAATTAATGTAAACAATATTTAGTATTTTAGGCAAACATACGAAGGTAGAACAAGATAAATTTAAATTTTTGAGAGAAACAAAAACTATTTGGAACGACTACATAAGTAGTGTACAAGCGTAGATTATTTGAAATCCATACCAACTCGATTCTTGTTTACTCGCATTTTCACCTCTCTTCCCTACTTCAGATCAGGGTTTAGCGCAGTAGCGCATATTCAGGGAAGCTCTAAGCCTCGCCGTCAACACGGGTCTGTCAAATTCAGCCGAACTTCGACCGAAACGCTTGGCTGAACCTAATCCCTATCTTACTCTTACACGGAATTCCAGCAGAGTATTTGGTATTCGTAAAAATGCTGTACGGTACAAGGATTACCTCATTTTAAACAGTTTTACGAAACTTATATTTTCATCACTCTGTTCACGAAAATTGCCCGTTATCGTACAACTGAGATCTTCGAAAACCCTCATTTCCTTACATCAAAACAAATAGTGATAAGCTTATTTTTTGGTACCCGAACATTTTATTTCCGTACCCAAACAAACTTTTATCTACGACCATTGCAATAAGCACTAATTATGGTATTACAATAAACATTATAATGATATACATTAAAACACCAAAAACCAAGCAGTACTCTAATGACGACTTTAGAGTACTGGAGTCACTTTAGAGTACTGGTTCTAGACCAATGAGAGCTCAGCATTTGGCGGAAGTAGTGTCATAATAACAATTACACAATTCGCACATCAGCTGATTGTTGCATTACGATTCATGTTTGAGTTTACTTATCCCATCAGCTGATTGTTCCACAACGATTCATGGTTCAGTCTGCTTATTTGCCTAACCTCAAAATTTAGTTGACCTATTCCATCATTAGTAAAAGTCATGAGTTTTGTTTAACTTCGGGGGAAATTTTGTCGTATATTGTTGGTCGTAGATAAAATAGTGTATGCAACGATTGTATTATGCCTTTAAGCCACTCGTGAGATATTTAGAACACTCGCTTCGCTCGTGTTCTAACTTACATCTCACTCGTGGCTTAAAGGCATTCATTATACAATCGTTGCATAAACTACTATTTCACCACACTACGGCGAAATCACCTGTATTACAAACGTCAAACGCGGACCGGAACACACTGTTTGCCACCACAGGACCAAAACGTTGGGGGCCCTAGGGCCGAAAGTCAGCTGGTAGTTTATTTGCTTGAAACAACGTCAGAACATTACAAAATTATAGGCATTCAAGACAGGATAGTTGCGATCATATGATTGTTATAGCTGTGTTTTGTTTACGAGTCAAATAATAATCCGATTTTTTTATTATTTAGGGTATATTTCACTGTGTAGTGTGATGAAAAATAGCGTTCGCACCTCGGCCGAAAGAGTTTTGCAGCTCTCGATCGTTTCAAATTCTCGACTTCGTCTCGAATTTGAAACACGATCTCAAGCCTGCAAAACCTCATTTCCGGCCCTTGTTGCGAAATATACTATTTCCGTACCAGAAAACTATTTTGCCGTACCCAAAAAAACTAAATTCCTGTTTTGACAGTTCAACCAGCTGACTTTAAACTAAAATAGACAGTTCTGCCGTATTGTGTTTTCTTTTAGGAAAATTACTAAATTATAAAACTTTTGATTTTTTTTTAGTTTGGTAACTTATTTACATCGTGATGAAAAGTATTTTTCACAACTCGTCATTAAAGTCCGATTTCGGGGCTCGATAGTGTTTTACATGCTCGGCTTGCTCCTCGCAAGTAAACACTAACACTAAACACTAACACTTACTTTCGTGACTAGTCGTGAAATATACTATTTTTACCTAATGGGATCAATTTTTATTTCTGCATCTCTCGCTTGTTTTTTTATTATCATTGATGAAAAAATGTAGACCTGTTAAATAGTATATGTAGAGTAATTTTTTTTCACTTCAACCTATAGATAAAACCGCTCAGTTTTTATATTAACTTTAATGTGTTAAAGAGTTAAAGTTATTATGTTGTTACTTTATTCGTATTTTTAACACTGAGAAAAATCTGAAATTTTAGCAAAACACTTTGGCTAAAACCTGCTTAGTCAATTCTGCCAGATTTCATCAAATCCTTGTGGTCTAAAGTCTGTAAACAGGGTCTGATGACCCTTTAGCGTTTGGGTAAAATAGCGAATTGTATTGCTGTCACAAATTTAGGGGTTCAGTTTTGCTAGATTTACACAATTTTTGTCTAGATCAGCAACTAATTTCTTTCAGTGAACCATTACAAAGTGTCTACAATAAATTAACATAAATACTACCAACAAATATATGAAAACAAACACAAACAGAATCCGACAAACTCGCCCGAAGCCATCAGCCGTCAAACTATCTCTCATCGAATCCCGGCAGCGGCAGCTGGGAGGAAGTGTTCTTGGCATCAAACGGAGTCCGTTACTGATTGACCCATCAAACAGCTGTCGGCCAAACTTAGCTCGCGGATTAGAAAGCGGGTGAAGCGGTATTCATGGCAGTCACGTGACCAGACGTCACGGACCATCCGAGCTGATGCAACAGGTAATCTGTTACTGCATTGCCCGCTGACGAGACTGTAGCAAACTTTACAACCATTAGGGTGTTTTTTTAACGCAATCCATTTTTAAGATTGAATAATTTACATATAAATATGAAGTGAGTATTGTATTGTTAATATTTACATTTTATAAAACGCATTTTTTAAAGTTTGATCAAGTTTATTTTACATTATGTGTTTAAACGATCCGCCATTGGCATTTGTATAACGTTGTGCTCTCTCCATCAAATTTCCTAGCACGTGCTGCAAGGTACCTATTTGAATTTCTTGCATTAAATTTGTTATGTTTGTTTTGAGGTGCTGATTATCCTGTGAATTGTTTCGTATGCCTTACGTTTTATGTGTCCCCAAAGAAAATAATATAGTGAGGTCAAATCCAGGGATCTTGGGGGGGAATTATCCTCCACTGATAATATAAAGTTTTGAGTTGCGTTAAAAAAACACCTTGTACGTTTATGAAATGACGACCTGGTAGGTATTTTAAGCCAGCCTTTGCGATGCGTCGAGAGAAAGCTGTAAACCGATATGCAACTATTAAAGTAGATGATTGGCTAATTAAACACTGGTATTTTTACGGTTTAACGTAAATCGTTAAACTGGAAATTCGAGGCTGGTTTTTAAGACTTGGTTGTTGGGAGCCACATGCTATATAAATCATTTTAGGAGCGTTTTGAGTTGTACAGTTTAGAAATTACTGGACCCTGGTTTAACACTTTATGGTAGGAAGCCAAAACTTTTGGTTTTGAAGTAAGTTAATGTTCTCATAGCTGTTCAGTTTCCAATTTTAAATAATTTTAAAAATAAATAAATAAATAAATAAACATACTTACTTTTTTAAGTATATTGTTATAAAAAAATCATATAATTAGCACTAACTGTTTTAAAACCAATTTGTTTTCAGTTTCTCCTCTACTTTACTGGTTTTAGAAAATAATAAAACAGATTTTACGATAAGATTCCGAGAATCATTCGACTTAAGTAGACCCTACGTTTAAGGTGGTGACATATTTTGGTAAATTTGAACAATATTTTTACAACTTTAATAGCTTTATTCATTTCAAAATGTTACATAAAACACTTATAAGTACGAAATGTTTGTTGAAAAACCCCCTGCTATTTGTATTTTACAGAACCACATACATTATATACATATGCTCATACGATACACAATTTATGCTTAGGAATTGCCGTTATTGCCGGAGTTAAAATCTCATCAACATTGATGTAGACATAAATTACTGGCATAAACTTCAAGATTAAAAAAAACACTTGCATGATTTGACGGTTTTTTCTGTATGAGGCTTTTGACAAATCCTACCTCCGCCGGAGATTGACCACACACCTCGCATTATTTATAGCAGTTGGCATTAGCATATTACAATCTCAACAATGGGTCATTAACATTATGATCTTACATAACAGAATCATCAGAGAGGGTTGGTCGAGAGCACTCGAGATGGCTTAAGCAGTATTATAATATAGTTGAATGCGATTAAAATATGCACTAGGAACATTGTAGTTTGTAGCAAACTTATGCATAGACGTATTACAATGTAATAACATTTCAAAGGTTGTAATAACTTAAATAATGAAAAATCTAATTTTTAAGGAAAATATATTACCCTAGGTTAAACATCCTTACCTTTACGAGTTATAATAACATACCTTTCAACAACTGGAAAAGCTGAGGGAAATATAAAGGAGAAAATAAACGAGTAGATCATTTGTTAAGAATTAGTTTAAAACTCAACCCAATAACTCGAATCAAAACTACTCTCGAAGTCGAAAGAGTAACAATAACGGAATTCAAAAGTAGGACAGGGTGCTTGAAGATGAAGTGGTCTGTTGTTCCTGCTTATAGAGGTTTTCATCGACACAAAACACTCAATGCTGAATCATTTTATATCTCGTCCGCCATGTGGTTCGCCGAAATTTACTGCTTCAGATTTTCTACTCTATTTATGTCTTGACGTTTATCACTAACACTATATTGCCGATGGATTTTTTCTAAACGAGCACAACTAAAGATTTGCATCTTAAAATACTGTGTGGGGTGAAAACAAATGGTTATCAGTTTTATTTAACATTTCCGTGTTCATTCATGAACAAAACAATGTGAGTGAAAAACTATTATTTGCAAAAACACACCATATATAATCAGCTCTCACAGATTGTGGAACACAACAATTAATCGGCTATTGTGGGAAGGTTTGTTCTGGATTAGAAAGGTACAATGCGAGGATTAAGTGAAATTACAATTAAATAGTTGAGATCGGTCTACGGCATAGCGCAGCTTTCACAGCCGGGGCAGGGAAGCTTTCCTTGGTAAGTGGGTCAACCAAGATAGATTGTTCCTTTTATAGTTTATGGTGTAAACTGTAGTTAACTTTATGGTTTAATTCCCTGCTTATATTGGTGTTGGAGTGATTAATGGTGGTGGTTTGCACTTCGTAATGTACTGCTGCGCAATATATTTTGTTTCGTATAACTCCCTTCTTCAAGATATAAAGCAACATTTTGATATTATTGAATTTTTATTCAAGGTGTATAACATATTCTCACTTTTGATTAAAGAAATCTCTTCTTATAATTATATGTATTACAATTCTTTGCGAAATAAATGTTGTTTCAAGTCCTGTAGCTGAACAAGTGTATTATTATATGCTTCAAAACATTTGTTATACAAGCTTACTGAAAAACAATTCATTCCCACTCTTTATTTAAATCGCTTTTATCCGGTTCAGACTCACAGTTTCTAATTAATTTCTTAAAAGCACTTATAAAATTAGCAGCTAAATTCAAATGTATTGTTCTACTACGCAGTATTTTCAGACTGGAGATTTATTACTGTTAAGTGGGCACTGTTTACTTTTAGAGAATTAATATCTATGACAAATTCACTGAAACCGAAAATTGTTTTCAACTATTCATTTTCTTAAGTCTTTGATATCATAACTATACAATACTCGTTAAGAATATTTTTCACTAGTCTTGATGTGGGTTTAAATTAAAGAATATGGACGCAACACAGTTATACGAAGTACTGTTACTGAACATTAGAATGCGTTCAGTTCAGGGTGTGGGAAAACCAGCAGCAAGTAGCACACACGATTTGCATTATCTGGGTACGATCTTAGAACAGAGTCAGTGTGGGGATTATTCAAATGAGGACAAGCGTATTTTAACTTTGTAGGTGTTGTTCCGGAATTATCGTACAAGACGGGATGAAGTTTAGTAACATTTAAATGAAGTACGGTACATTATGCATATCGTTCACTTTACATAGCGGTATATTAATATGATTGAAACTAATGATGAAACTGTGTCTAGACTATCTGCGTTAATCTGTAGGCATTACATAACCACCATGATCAAATTAATAATTTAGTTGATTAATTATGCATGTAAAATTAAGTTTCGTGAATATCATTTTCACTTCCAATAATCAATAGAAGCAAAAAATTGCGTGAATAGGCGACTATTTAGATTTAGCATTAATTCACATCTTTTGGAATGTTTTATCGTAAGAAAATTCAATATATTCGAAGCATGTGATATTTGTATTCAGGCAATCTAACAGTCACTATTACATCAAATTTCTTTCCCTTTCATTTGTTTGACGAGAACCTTCCCATTTTTTCAGTGGTAATATTTTTTAAAAATTAGCCGAACTTGTTTCGATTTTTCTTATCGCTTAATTAGTCAGCACCTATTTGCACATTTTTCATAATTTCCCAAAACCTCTCCCTCAATATATATTTCTGGAAAAAAGTTGTAAGAGTTCCTGGATTTCCTTTTAATTTTAACATAATCACGAAGCAAATATCTGCCCTACTTAAAAATTAGACCTTTTCTCTTTTCTCTATTATAGTCAACCAAACGTGGTGGTCAATCAATACGGATGATAAGAGATGAAGACTCGCGCATTGCCGCCGAATGTAACAAGATAACCACATCGCCGTGCCGCAGTCCCTGGCAACGATCTGTGGTCCCTCAGGGTAGAGAGTTTATATTTGTGGTTAGCTTATTATTGTCCTAGGTAGTTAAATTTCAATTATTAAATTATTGCCTAATATATTTTAGTTTTTTCGTTTTGCTACTTGATATTTATTATATTAAATGGAGTTAATTCATCAAGGTGATTTTAAAATGTTCTTTTCTCGCTGGAATTTTCCAGGTTCTACCAGCCTGTGATAAATTTTCATTTAGGAAATAAGTTAAAAATAGCGTTGCAGATCTCCTTGGTTTGGAAATACAACATCATACTTCTTCATATTTCAACATTAAAAATTATTCATTGCGAAGTTTGCTGTGAATGTTTACTATCTTTCTATTCTTTTTGTTGTCAAACCTATGCTGAGTTCATTATTATATATTTTCGTTTGTTTTTAATATCATATACCATATATATATTTATCTATTATTGGTAGACCTTGAGATAATTGCTTCCTTGTTTAAATACTTTGCAATGTTTGAGTTTAACCAGTAGGTAGAAATATTATAGTTCATTTGTGCACCGCCACCTGAGCGCTTTTTTAATTTTTGTATATTTTTAGTTTTACGTTTCTGTACCTCTATGTAATTATGAGCAACCAACGACAAATCATGTGGTTTGTTGGGACTCGAAGATTGTATTTTTTATGGAAATAAATATTCTGATTCTGATCTTTGTGAAATATACTGCATTTTTTATTAAATGGCCCTATTTTTCCATTACCTGTAACTTTAACATGTTTAATAGATATAACTTGGTGCGTTATTTAGGCTGCAAAAAATTAAAAATTAGTATAAAGAAGCATTAAAGCCTTACTACTAAGAAATATCAGCTGATTAATTTTTCCAAAATGTCTTATATATGAACTTGTAATAATACCAATTTCGTCGAAATAAAAATTAATTCGCTACGCAATCTCGGAATATTGCACAGTGTATAATTTTTAGGGTGGTTGTTCCGGGGGCTTCGCCTAAGTAGAAACCTCTTCCTAAAAGGTGGACATGCACTACCACATCTCATAACCTTTAAATTAAATAAAGATGCACATTAAAATGAAATGCTAGAAATAAATATAACGTAAGTAATTGGATTGTATGATGAATGTTCGACCCAAGACTCGAGGCCTGCCGCTTGCAGTTCCCGGATGCTTAACCTTGCAAAGTCACTTCAGTCATTGCGGTTAATTGTGCAATCAAGGTCGTAATGCATACAGATGTCCATTCATTAACGCTCGATTGATCTTCTGCTCATGTTTTTGTTTTCAATTAAATGGAAATAAGCTTTGTAAGCACTAGTAAAATAAGCTTAATAGAAGTAGTTTCGTAAAGCAAAGGAAAAGTTAAATGCTTTAATATAACATGTTTTAAGATACACCAGATTTTTTGAAATTTTAACTTCAAATGCCGTCGTAATTCTCTCATCAACTACAGTAACGACTTTTAATTCCACAACTAATATCCGGGCGGCAATGAGCGATTATTATAACCGTGCGCCAACTTCAATACCTGTTAAGGTAATAATCGTTTATATAATTCGTGTTGCGCATTTGTAGGGTCAGTGATCCTTCGGGTCGCTATTTCCAGTCTACTAAACACGGTTGTAATTTCATAACGGATAACGCTTCGTACTTTATGTCTTACAGTGCACAAACCAACGATTTGGCAACAAATTAGGGAATGGCACCAACAATGTTTACCTACTTTACGCAAAAAACCCAAAATAAATTGATGTGACTAATTAAAATATAAGATTATTCTTAACCAATCCAAAAATATTACTGTCTTGGATCAAGAAATAATTCGAGAACACGATAAGTTGTCCAGTGAAGGGGGGAGCGCCCGGGGGCACCACCACAGCCCAGTCGGGAACAAATTGATTCCCCGGTGCTGCACCGGTGACGAGTTATTGTAATTATGTAAATCGCAAACATTGCCGGCCATGATACCTTGCAGGGACCTGCGCAATGGCAGTACTCCAGCGCCCGGGGCACTTGGGGTGCAGGTGAAAGGGAATCATCTATGGTACGGCTGAGGGGGTGTCAAGGTGTTGAAACGTAGGAACAATTTTGGTTTAAGAGGAGGAAAACCTATTATAGGCTACTTAGATGGTAGCCTATAATAGGTAATAGGTAAATAAATCTGAGCCAGCGAGTGCAAATTACCCAGTCTTGTTATTATTTTACCAAATTTCCATTTTTCTTCCATACGCACAAGGACCCTATCTTCTCTGTTGAATGAACGAGATACTGAAGAATAATTCTTACATTTACTCACATGAGTCGTTGGTCTTAAAGTGTCCAATTTTGTACGTATTTTTGTTCATCAGCATACGAAAAGGTTTATAGAATGTGAAAATCTTAACACCCTGATTATCTAAGAGACAGCAAGAAACAAAAGCGTCCAAAGAGAAATTTTTATGATACAATGTATTATGACTTATTATACCTGGTACCGGGAGCGTTGCGGATATTAATATTTCCAGTTTTTCTTCATTTTTAATTATTATCCTTTTTGCTGTTACAAAACATCTAACATGTCTTTAGTTACATGTTTACATTTTCGTTGTGATTTCGTTTCCAATCCAGCAACCCATGTGACCCCTTATTAAAATTATAAAACTTTAAAATTAACATGTTTACGTAATGACATTTTGTCTGGCCAAATAATTACTCTGAGCACATTTTGAGAAAAATCTTTTTCCAAAATTAAATAATTACTCCGTTTTTCAAATAATTGTCCAAGCTAGCAACTATACGTTTCTCGAAATATAAGAGTAGGTCCTACTGCATTATATGTCTATGCAATAAAATATAAATTATTGAATGAAATATTATATGACTTTTTATTTCCCACATGTTATTAGTACAATATATTTTCAACCATGTTTGATTATTGTTGTTTAATTCATCTCTTCCTTCTGTTAAACTAATGTAAAATGCAAAGCTTAAGTATAAAATGCAAATGTAAAAAATACAAATATTATAAACACAATTTTTCAATGATAGAATAAAATAATATCATAGGAAGTTTTAAACACTGAATTCGGTCCCTTCCCTGTAAAAAGCGATACATCAGTAAAAAATACAGAAAACTATAGAGTGTGAGACGCTACCGTTGAACATCCATGGAGCTGTAGCGTGACGAAATACAGAGTAGTGTTGAAGTATTGAATATCGATTTCACGGTATTTTACTGGAGGGTTTCTCTCGCGGCAGATGCAGCCCAGGTGGTCGTGGGGTGACATAGGGGTGGTAAAGTTAAATAAACCTAACTCATAAATAAATGTTACGTGCAGACCATTGTTTTAAACCCGTCATAGATTAACTTAAAAATTAAGACATTGGTGTTAAAAATTATGTTTAATCCTTGTGCAAAACTGCACCCATGAAAAAACAATAGAAACAACTGTGTAAATAATGTAAATAATTGTAGTGTTAGTGCTCCTGTGAAGATACCGCAACCAGCGGTAAAATGTACATCAAATCAAATCAGCTTTATTTCGGATAGGATGTATGTACATATTATACAAAAGTCATTTATAAAATAATAATAATCCTAAATAATAAACTTTAATATAACTAAAATGACTACAATAATATTGAAATAATTACCTCTCACATAGGCTTATTCCACCCTTGCGTGAGAGTAGCCGTTATCTCTTAGTTTAATAATAATTTTTGAGCTGAATATTGAGAAATAAAAATAATTAAATTTAGAAAATATATAAATATAATCAGGAAAGGAAATATGCTTATTTAGATTTGCTTGGAAAATGCAGACAATATGTAATTTATTTTCAACAGTGCATTTAAAAAACACATCGGAGTGAACAATACAATGAAATAGATCTACAGGCAATTAAGGTAAAAAACAATTCTTTTAAGCAAGGTCTTCGAACTGGGTTACCAAATAATTTTAACCGACTTACATATTGTAACCAAACCAAATACATATTCGCTTTTGCGTTTGAAATAAAAAATTACAATGACAATACATTTTGAAGCTATATGCTATGTAGTTTGCAATGATTCTTAATGAAATATTATTCCAAAAATAATGTAGAGCCTTGTGGTTGATTTTTACGACAGTAAAATTCTTGCGGTGTTTTATCGATCTCAAAATACGGTTCTGCCTATTCATCCGGTGCTGTTACTCCAAATGCTCAATGGCTGGTCGAAAATACAGTAGTTGATGCCGATTCAAGATGTATCACTTATCACTTAATCACTTAATCACTTATTCACTTTAATAAGACAGGTACCTCATGGAGGACGTTACCCTGAATATGAGTGAAGGATGAGTGTGATGATCGTGATGATAGTGGCGCGATCTTGTAGCCTTGTTACTGACTAAGGTTGGCACATTCCTTAGACAGGATTGTTAATTAATAGCCCAACAACCAATGGCAGCTGGCTCCAGAAACAACCCTTCAAAAAGCTACTAACTTTTCTCGGGATCGATCCGGCTACCTACAAGTTTGTAGGCGGGCACTATAACCACTACACTAACCAGCCACTTGTAACCAACCACACTATGTAAATAAAGAACAACTTCAATGTGCAACTTCAGTGGGGATAATGGAATTTTCTGTATGTCATCTAATTACGAATTCAATAACTATGGAAATGAAATAAAAATAATCTAAATTCGGGCAGATTGTGGGATGAACAATGACGAACCACTGTGTGGGCCGAGCGGCGTGGGGCCCCTGGGCAACCGGGATATTAATTCACTTTAATTTCCAGAACAGTGAATTTTGTAATCAATTTGTTCGGGATTTTTAAATCACTCGTATCAAAACCATTTTATCAGCTAATTAGAACAAAAATAGCAAACTATTTTTAAATTCCCGATTTTTGTATTTTAAATGTTGCTTGTCAAGAAAATTCTTAAGTGGTGCCATTGTAAATTCAATTTGTTTAATGTTATATTATTTTTTTCTAAACTGAAGAAATATATAAAGTGAGCCGTTCAGATTTTTGTGTATTTAGATCGTAAAAAAATAACAATTTAACGAAAAAAGTAAGCAATAAAAGCTAGGCATTTATGTTGTGTAGCGCGTGCAAATAAATACTTTGGAAAAACTTTTTAATCCATTTTTATGGCCAATAAATTAACCGTTCCATGTTTGAATTGATTGACTGATATTTTAACGAAAAACTTTCACGCCTGAAAAAGGTTTTAAATATAAGATTAAAAAGAGGATCAGCAAGCAAAATAAAGACATCTATGAAAATGTGAAAGAAATAAAGAACAATAGTTTATAAATCGTAGACACAAGTTAAAACTAATTATGTTACTAGAGAATAAGGTCCAGATATATCAGTACCTAAAATATACCGGTGTTAATGCCAGGTTTTACTTTTCAAGAATCAAGAAGTTTATTTCCATAAGTATATACAATATTTACATTAGACATAACAATAAAGAGTTGGAAATTATTCCCCACAAGACTACTCATCTGTGTGTGGGGAAGAGTGTCTCAGTCACTTTTATGTTACATGGAAAACTTCTTAAATTAATTTAAAACTACAGAAATACAATTGGCTAACAAATTTAGAAAAGAAATATTAGGGCAATTCGTACAAAACATGATTTTTATGTTTATATGTTTATGATTATATGTAAAAAATATGGGTCTACTATATAATATTTTCTCTCATATTTTAAAAAATATTTATTGAATTACAACTAGTATAGAATGCCAGATTGGACTGTAAAAAAATCATTGATTTAAATTTGAAAACAACTAAACTAAAAAAATTTGATAAATAACTGAAAAAAATGAATTAGGTGTAGGGCGACCTAATTAAAATTTCCGCAGCATCAACGCCGACGCGAAGCAGCCACTCCTCAACCCTCCGTTTGTAAACGGCGACACTGCCACCCTCGGCTGCTATGATGTCATTAGGGAGATTACGATAAATTTGATGGGCTAAATAGAAAGAGTTAAACAGATCAGATCTAAGATTTAGTTTTGGCACGGCATACCCAAAATTAAGTTTACTTCTTGTGTCATAATTGTGTGTCGTGGCGGAAAAAATTTGATTTTTATTTTCTTTAATGTAGATGAGCATAGTTTTTAAATAAAGCTGTCTGATATTAAGAACTGAAAAATTTTCATACAATAAGACGGTTGGATATCTCAAATCCTTTTGCAAAATAATTTTTAAAATAGATCTTTGTGTGATATTCAGGGGTTCTAGCACTGAAGCAGACGCGCCGCCCCATGCCAGAATTCCGTACTGGAGAACTGACTGGATGTAGGCATAATACGCACTCCTGCACTGATCCACGGACAGCACCTGTCTCAACTGTCTAAAAGCGTACAACATTTTCCTTAGTTTTTGCTTATAAGTATTTTACTTTTTCCTCCTAGAATAACATATATTGCGTTAAGAGACAATAATGGTGTCATACATGACCATACTTTTTTTAATTTAGATACATATACATAGTTATATTAATATTACATTGAAAATACTTTACCTTTCTGTAAATTATATATACTTATGTATAATAACTGAACCGTAGATACTAATTCAATAATATTTCTACAAAAATTTGGTCTTATAGAAAACCTATCTTCGTCATTAATTGCAAAGGATCACTAGGAGGTAGACTCCACGAGGTGACGTTTCGCACAATGAGCGGCCCCGCGGCGCGGCGCGGCGCCGGCTCCGGGGATGTTTTCTGATAGCTCACTTCCTAGATCATTCATCTCCTTCATTTGTCTAGCTCAGCCTTTATCGGCATTATCATTTGTTATCTCCCGCTAAAAGCGTATTACTCGACGTCACGCAACTGATGTTCTAAACTTGAACAATATTATCTTATACAGGGTTAGGCAAAAGTGTAGGCTATCAACAAGAATTCGAGAAGTTATTTTGGGATGAGTAAAATCTGCTACAGTACCAACATTATCAATTGACTTACATAAATATGTACCACGTGAAAAAGACAATTTTTTGGTAAAGAATCGCATTTTTCTCCCCAGTCCGCTATATACATACTATAAACTCTACTATATAGTTTAGTTTACCTAATGTAACCCGTTTAATAGTTAAGATGGGGTATCCACACTTTAGCTTGTTACCCATCTCAAATTTTGTAAAGGCCGCCATTTTGGTTTGGGGGGTGATATTGACCCCCGGTTTGCGCCATTGTATTTCTTTTGACAAACCCTTTAAAATGAGGGGTCCCTCGATAGGGGTTTGCATTTAAAAATTTGGGGCTGCCCCCAAGGTGCCCCATTTTGGGGTGGGGGCAAAAATGGGACTCTCATTAAAAAAAGTGCAGTTTTTAATTCTGTGAAGGTATGCTGAGTTTGGTTTTCCTACTATGACGCTTACAAAAGTTAGGTGGGGGTATCCACACTTTTGTCTATCAACCCTGTATATAGCGGACTAGGGAGAAAAATGCGATTCTTTACCAAAAAAATTGTCTTTTTCACGTGGTACATATTTATGTAAGTTAATTGATAATGTTGGTAGCACGTTTTACCCATCCTAAAATAACTTCTCGAATTGTTGTTGATAGCATCAAGTTTACTGGACCAACCGATTACTTCCATGTTTGCCTCATAATAATGTGCGTTAACCTACATAAAGACTAAAAATATACTCAACAATTAAACTGAAGTTTACTGAAACAGGTAAAAATGACATGGTTGCAAATAGTTGATGGGAAAAAACCAAAAAATTCTATAGTTGAGAGAGATGTGAATCTTAATTAACATAACTCCTTTTGTCTTTAAAAAGCATTTTCTAGCTTCTATACAAAAATAAAACGTCGATACTAACTCATGCGCTTACACAATCCTACAAAAAGGATAAAATATCAAAGAACATTTGAACTAAGAGCTAAAATCATTCTTGATGGCTGGGATAGAGCGCCGCTTCGAGAAAACAAAGTGATGGAAACACAAGGAAATAACAAAAGCGGGGCCGGCCGCTCGGAGAGCCGCGGTTATACAAAGGGAATTGAATTTCTTATTTCTCTTTGAGCTATAATGGGGCAACAAGTTTAATTTTACATCTGCTCATTTACTGTTGTGTCTTTTTCCGCCATCAATACATGTATCCAATAAAAGATGTACGTGTTCTTTTCAACGGTTGTGCGAAAAGGTCTATCTTTTACCTTACTGTGGACAGGTCAATATCTCGAGTATTTGTACCTGAAACAAAACAAAATTATTTATAAAATATGCCTGATGTATATTAAATTTCACAATGACGCTATTAATTTAAAGCATAACGAACTGTTTGATCAGCTCATGGAAATCCGGTTTATTTTAACCTTTTTTGCTTGCCCGTGATAATCGACAGTTTTTTAATAAATAACTTCTATAACGTATGCTTAGTAGTAACATATATACTCCTTTAGGAGAATGAGCAATGTATGTGTGTGTTTATGTATGTAGGCCTATGTCCGCCGTCGACTATAGCATTTCTTTCAAATTTTGGAGATACATTGTTTTGGACTGAAAACATGTTCTAGCAGGTCATATCGCGAGTAAAATTCTATTTAGGTAAAATGTAAATAGAACAGTTGTAAAATATTAATACAGGCGAATAAATAACATTGTTAATACATAAACAAAACTCATAATGCGGAGCTTCCAATCATTTCTGATAGTAGTATAAGTGATACAGTAAAACAATTTAAAACAATAAGCTACTGAATAAGGCTCGGCCTACCAGAGCTTTTCACTAGGAACATTTGTAGTTTATATTATTTTATGTACATATTATATCAACATGTACTGAATACAAATTTGTACACAATAATAGACACAATTGAATTTTGTAAATAAACACAATTTCGCTTGGATTTAACCACCAGCACAATCTCCATCTGTGCCACCAGGAAACCGTGTTTTTAGAGGCACAGTGCAGCCAACAACAGCGCGGCAGACGGCGCAGCGCCTCACACACGGTTATCACTATTGACCTGTCACTCTTATCAGCCCCTATCTCGTTACCAGGGCCACCGCACCGCGCCAGGCCGCCCAGTAAATAGAGGCGCTTTGTTTCTAAATGACTTTAAACCACTTTGGTTACGGGCCTATGAGGCAAGTATTGTTGGTTGGAATGTTCTTTTAGCTTACGCTGATGTTGCAGTCTTTAAGTAGTAATATTATATATATTTTATTTAAATTAGAAACAGTTGTACCTAATTATTGTGGAATTACAATAAACTAATTGGCAGAATACCGTAGTTATAACCTTCTCGCTTTGCCCGTTGAAGATTCCTAGAACGATCCTCAAGGGAAATGCAAACATACACTGTATATACTATGTAAAAGCATTACCCGTTTGATTATTTCAGTCTAGCTTTGTCCTTTGAAGATTTATATAGACCCTATATATTATGTCAAGCCTGTATAATATGTAGCAAGCATTATCCGTTTCAGTATTTTAACAAAAATATATGCAAAGATTTAAGGTCACCGACTTTCAGTGTTGTGACTCTACTGGAAATGTTATCGATTTTACCACCATAATTCAAAATCACCTAAAGAGTTACACTGCAGTGTAACTTAATAAACAAAAAAATCTATTATTGTATTTTGACTCTTATCGAGACCAAGCATACAAGAAGGTTGATCCCATCTTCCATCTTGATCTGTATTAAAAAGCTGTAGTGGTTTAACATAAAAATTCATCTGTTACCTTCGCCAATAATTAATTCGAACATCTTCACTTAATTGAAATAACGAAGAGTAATTATTTTGAAATTGTAACAAGTGGTAAAGACTTAATTATGTTTAATTGAGCGAGCGTGCCGGCTCTCCGCAGACGGTGTGGGGGTGGGGGTGGGGGTGGTTAAACCACTTAAGCCACATTGTTTCGCAAGGGCCGTTGTTGAGTTAAATATTGAAGCACTTCCTTAGCGGCGAGATCATGAAAACCCGGATGAAACGGAGAAAATTCAGCTTCGTTATTTACAGTCACTCGGGTTCATTATGCATAAGCTCTTGTTTTAAGTTGTTTTGAACGGTTTAACTGTTAATTTTTTATAAACGTTTGAAGTCTACACTACGAAAACGTTGTGATAAAATGTCTAGTCAATAAAAAAAATTTAAAATATAATAAGTTTAAGGTTAAAATTTCACTGCCCCCCCTAGAATTAAATAAAAAAAATACATTTTGCTTCTAAGTAAAAAACTGTTTATAATTTCCTTACATTATACCTTAATGTTAGTTAGACAATAAAAATATTACACTCCTGTGCAAAACATTTACGAACACCACTTACTCACCAATGCAAAAACATGATGCATTAAAAAATGTACCATTAAAATCAGCAAAAGTAAAGACAATTTTTTTCGGTCTTCAATTTAATACAATTACATCAACCATAACAAAATAAGATACCATAATTTTACAAATCTCATAATTCCAGCAATGTCGCTCTACCAATTTACACAGTAAGGTTGTATTTTCATCAACTAAATCTACGCCCTAAGCGTAAATCCCCAATTAACGTTACTCCTCACGGTGAACTCCTGACGATGACGTCACCCCAAGATGGATGGCGGCTCCGCCCGCGACCTAGGGTTAGGGCGGAGCCCGGGGTAGTCGGGTGATTGATACAGCGAGGGTGTGAGGGTTCAGAAGAGCCCAGAGAGGGTGTGACGACCAGAGAGGGCGGTACTGGGTACAAGCCCATTACACTACCTTAATAGCATGTTCCGGGCCGTTTAAACCGACGGCGAAATGTTTTTAATAACGGGTCTTATGATTGTTTACTTTCGTTCAGGGCACACAAATTACGGGAGCTAAGTTAGTTTCTGTAGTAAAGGGGTAATGACTCATTCGTATTTTTCGGAATTTTTTTTATCAGAGCAGAACGTAATAACAAATAATCAAAATGATAATACTGTAGAATTCAAAAGCAATAATGTTATAATAATGTTATATTTATTTTGTTCGTCATCTTGCACACTGTACCTTATTACTCTTAAGTATTGTATAAACTGTATTGGTTGTAACCGTTTGTTAAATAAATAAATAAACAAGCTATTATTGGGAGCACGAAATAAGGCGGGTGGCAAAAATTATAAACTGGTCAAATCGTCTTCAAAACCTCAGATGAAATGAGATAGTAAAAAATGTTTTCATGAACTGTCAAAACTTTGTCAGCGTTTTTCAGGGTTTTTATACGTGTAAATTTGCGTTTATTTTAACATATGATTATATAATTAACTAACTGCCCAAACAAATAATAAACAGTAAATTTGCCAGCAACTCACTCACTGGCCCCCTCATTTGGTGCTTCCTACACAACTTCTCTTTTTAACTACCTTTTTTCAAGTTAAAATAAATAACTTTAAAAATTCAAAAGTAATTTTCAAACATAGTAAATATTTTGATAAATTACAAAAATCCTAAATTAAAATTGATTCTGTAAGTACAAAACTTGTTCATCTGCACAATACTTTAATTTTCAAACTTAGGTTTAAAGTTCAATTTCCTCAGATAACAGAAAATAACCCTGAAATCCCACAAAAAAATCGTTGCATCGGGAAATGAGAGGTTTAACCTAGCAGGTATAATGATATGAATACTGAACGACAGCGTTTCCATAATGCATCATAATTTGAATAGCCTCCCCACTAAAATTTGATAACGGCGTTTGCAGATCAAGTTTGATTAGTGGCCGCAATGCAAACACACTGTTCGCCGGTTTGGTCAACAAACGCCCAGAGTCAACTGGTGGTGGAGGGGTGAGAAGGGCTATTTAAGGCCCTGCAAAGGTCGCGAAAAATTTCCAGAGAGGAAGAGAAGTCAGTTTTGTATTAGGTAGAGTTCGACGACGTCAAGATTCAGAGACTGCATCGCAATTTCATATTTAGTCCAATAGTCTATTAACTTTTGTGTTGTATTTTGTGGCTTTTTTATCATGATACATATGATAATTAGTACAGTTATTTATAATGCAGGTAATAAATTACAATTTTTTGCGCGACATTTATTAATAAAGATTATTTTAATTTTGATCTTCCTTACATTAACTGTTTTACCAATATTAATTACAGAATACATATTTTAAATGTCAATTAAATTACTTCAATTTTGTGGCAAAGCACATATTTTATACTTAATACGATAAAACATTGTGATTTAACTGGATTTGAATGTGTTGTAAAAGGACAAAAATGCAAATATCCAAACCAGTTAAAATTTGTTCTTTTGCTGATTTTTCAGCTAAGTATGCTATTATAAACAATAAGCACCATTAATAATTTAAACGACTCAGCAAATTTGGTTATGGAAGTAAGTATTAAAGCATTTAGAAAGTTAGTCAGTTAAAAACTCATTTTGGAAAATCTGCCATGTTAATACACACGTTCTGTACGCCACTCCTATTCCAAAACCCTATTGTAATGCCCAACACGCCAGCTTCCCCTTTTGTTTCGGAACCGATTTCAACCATCTGTCGTTGGTCCCCTGTGTAAACCAAAGTTGGTTTTCAATGCCTCAAGTCCTTTGTGTGACAGCGGGCCCGCGACACCCTGCCCCACTAGGAAAGGTGGTCCTAAAGTGCAATCCTACTGGACCATATAAATTATTATGTATAAACAGCATTCTAATTTTTGGCAAAAATTTAAACACACTCGTGGTTTTCCAGGGGTTTAACTAATAACCGCCACTCAAAACTAATTTGGTAGAATAGGGGTGACCAATAATAGACACTTTTAAAAAAATATATGGCTGTAATAACGTTTACTTCAAAGTAAGCATTATTACACTTAGAAAAACTTTACAATATAACAATTTCATATTGCAAAGCTTAAACATCCTGACAACCTAGATGACAAGAACGCCTACTTTTGTTGACTATAAAGTACTCTTTTACATTTTCTTGCAGCTTCTAGGCTACTTTAGGTTCTGTAGAGTGAAAAAATCATTATTAAATCAAAGGTTTTAACCAATATTTTCGGTTCTTGAAAGAAAACTAACGTTTTATAGAAAGACATACAATAAGTATACCGTATGAAGATTAAATCAGACGCTCACACAAATTGTTAAACAACAGATTCCATTTAATCTGAAAATAACACCAACCATATTTTGTCTTGAGGACTTCCAAGACACGTGCTGGGTCGGCACTGGTCTAATTGGCCGATCTATTGTCGGCGGCACATCTGTGTCTGTGACTGTGTCTGGGTCTGGCACATTTATCAATTTGTGCCGCGCACTTGGTTATACAGATGATCATGTACGTTGCAAGGTCGCTGAAGGTTACAGTCAAACACATCTGCACTTAATGATTTCGTAATGAAATCTATAGGTTAAACATTATATTTTTGTTGATCGGAATTTCTTTTTTTATAGAGTTTTTCGTTTTTTTGATTATTAATGAGACGCTATAATTATTTAAAACGCTAGGAATTTGTTGTTATTGGGATTTATCTATAAGAGTTTAATAACAGAATAGAAATGTCAAGTAAAATAGCATCCAATTTCTTTTAGGCCTACTGGAATCGTGAGATTTTTTCAAACTAAGCTACAACGGTAATCCAGTTAAAATTCGGATGTTTGTTATGTTATTCTGCAACTCTTGAGGTTTCAGATCTAAAAAAAATTTCAGAGTAAAATCTTCTACATATCGAACGAGTTTATTTCAATACAATAACGATATATCAAATTATACATAAAAGACAACAAATAAGTTACTGATAAAATTTCAAACCCCTTTCTTTGGTTTGAAACAATGAATTTTTGAACCACACGAATTTGGAGAAAATAAAAGAAATCGATGGATGGCTATTAATAAATTCTACGGAGGAACACGGAACCTGATTAGAATATCGAGGAGCGGCATCTCGAGTCACACTCGCGATTGGTTACTATGGGAAACGCGAGTCAAATCACTGGAATTGTAAGAAGGCATCTGCCGCGGCATATCAAGGGCTATGGAGGGCTTCGATCGAAATAGGCGGGAAAAAGTATTGTGCAATACCCAAATACCCCCGTTGCAGCAGACCTGCATACTCTGCGAATTTCAAATGCAAAACAACGTATTTCAAGCAAACATAGCAAGATTTGACATGTTTTGTTAAGCTCCATAAGAATAACATGGGAAATGAGTATGCAGGTTTGCTGCTACAGGTATATTAAAACTGGATGGTTTTAATTCAATATTTAGTAGATCTGAACTAGAAGAAGCCATTTACCAAGTTTTATCAAGATATGTTGAGAAATAAGCGAGATATAGAATTTTACTTATTTCCCATAAGGTTAACATTGGGACAACGTACTGTGTTTACCACTTTCAATATCTCGGTAACCAATGGACATAGAGCAGTGTTTCAAAATACCAAATTGTTTGTTTTTTTGAGCTAAATTCAATGGTGCCCACAAAAATTCGATAAATTTTATTTTTCTATGTAAAAAACTCAAAAAACCCATTTTTGGGGGGGTTTATCCCCCTTTACCCCCCCTTCCGGTGGTCCGATCGGGCTGGTTCACGAACTCGTCCAATTGATTACCACTTTACATGTCCGTACCAAATGTCATAAAGATCGGACCATTTTTGCGGCCGCTATCGTGCTAACAGACACATAAATATATATATATATATACAGATATATATATATATAGATATATATATATAGAGATATATATATATATAAATTCGAACGAATAGTGTTTTTTTGTTTCTGGGGGCCCCAAAACGAAAAGTTATAGTGGTCCCGAGCTTAGGTCTTACCATGAGACCTACGGTAATAGCTTCTTCCCTATAGGGGAATTCGCTAAAACAAACAAGCAAACGGCAAACGGTAGTGTCTTTCTTCATTAGCAATAAGAAATAATTATGTTCGTTGGTTATTAGGAGTACGACATGAACCAATTGTTTTAGATTGCCCTTTAGTAAAAAATATAGGTAAACAAAAACAGTTTTAAAATTTTAACTAAGTAAACTTTTAAGCATATATGTGGAACAAGACGTCTTATAACGAGTCAGAAGGATAAACTAGAAGAATATACTGAAGAATTTACTACCGTAAACTCTAACAATTTTACAGGTTCCCATGCATGAAGAAAATTTACACTATCTAGATTATATCTGTTATAATCATATGAAAATGTTTCAAAAGTAAATTAATTTCGGTACCTTTTCTGTTGCATAAAAAATCATAAGTACTATCTAATCTTTGTTAAATATTAAGCTTTGAAAACTAAAAATGATCGCCTTTATGCAATGATACGAAGCAGAAAAACGATACTCCATACCAATTATGTCGTAGTATTCATCCATCATTCATATACAAAGTTTGATGCTGGATCCTCGAATGGTTTTAAAATTACGGAATGATTGATCGTGTAGAAAAAATCACTAACCGACAGGTGGAAAACGGTGGAAGATTGACCATTCTCGATGGCATTTGTTGTTTATTTGACTTTTAAAATAGTTTGATTAAGTTTTGGACCATCAAGGCTGGTCCAAAATAGATAATGGATAAATGTATTATAGATATTATGTAAAATAAAATTTAAATCCCAATTATAAGGCTATTAGGTCCTTAAGTAGAATGTCATTCTAATAAGAAAATATGTTTAAAAAGTGTTAACATAGTTTTCTAGGAAAGATCAGTGGACGTGTAAAGCTTCACGTGATAGGTGCGAAGGTACAATAATATATACTTTTGATCAACCTCAACATTGATCGATCTTAAATACCGAGTACCTGCATCATTTATCTTCTGTTACAAACGGTCGGCTGACATCAGCAACCAGTTTAATCCTCGGAGACGAGCAAAAAGCAGCGGAGATGTTGGGGGCGATTGCGAGTGCCGCAACTCACGTCTCGCCTTCAGCCTTCTGCTGCGTCTTGCACCTGGGCCTTCAATTAAACACTTCCTCCTAAACCGGTCCGCAGGCAACATCCTCTCAAACTGCACCGACTTCTTAAATAGTGACACCTTTATATAGACTTAGACTTCGAGCGGTAGATTAATGCATTTTCCTTGTCATTGGGTGTAAAATTAACAACAAGAGTTGAAACGTTTAATGACTTACTAGTATGTTAGTCGTAATTTATCGTTCGGAGCTTGCCTTAACTAAGTAATATTTTTTTAACTAAGTAGATAAGTACTATTTTTTTTGGTGTTTTCGTTTGCCATTGGCATTTTTAAATGATCTTTAACGGTCCATAACCGAGTTTTGTACAATTTACCGGCGACCTTTTGTTAGACAGCTTCATTAATTGATAGCGACTGACAAATGGCAACTGGACCCAGTTTCTGTCCTCGTCAGGATGATGACGTGAGGTGAGCACTTTAACCACTCGGCATCCAGTCAATTAAAGTTACTTTGACATTCTTAACCTGAAGTAAAGTAGAAATTCAATTTCGTAAGTTTTCCAAAACATAAAAAATAATCCTGTAATATTTAACTCTTAATTTAAACACCGTTGTCTTCTTAAATTGACAGTTAAAAACTTAAGTTAAATTTAACAACCAACAGCCATTGAGCAAGAAAGTGTGGTTTCCGGTGGAAAAATATCCGCAATAAGAAAATATTTTAAGCGGTCTCTTTGGGGTAATTTCAATGAAGTATCGACGCCTCTGCAAACTCGCGGCGGACCCGCGCAGTTTACTCTAGCTGTTTGCGGACCGGGCCTGAGCAATCCGATTGGCTTCGGCTGGTGGTCTGGTGCAAACACGACCGGCTGTGATAGAGGGAAGTACACTGGTGTATCTGGGCACACATTCAGTTAGGAGGAGTGGCAACAGGTTAGGTAGCTGTTAACTTTACTAACAACTACAGTAGTCATAATAGTGAATCGGAACTTTAAAATGAGATTCCTGCGAGATCATTACTTTGTCCTAAACGTAAGGGCGATTTTTGTAGTGTTTGATAATAATTAGCTTTACCTAGTATAGTAGCTTGCTTCATAATATTTGTTGGTGGCTTAAAAAAAATTATTAATCATTTACCTTCATCAACAGTTAAAAGTATGCTCAGGCGTTACTCTTGCCCTAAGACGATGGCAATATTTTTCATGATTTTCTATTCCATCAAAAATTGTACGTCTTGTGGATGGCACTATGACGCCAAAACGGCAGTACCAAATGAATAAAATGTGAGCTGGTGATGAAGGGAAATTGTTAATAGTTTAGTCGTAAAACAGCTCAGAACCATCGATCTAAAAACATCGCTAGAGACATCGATTTAAAAAATACTTGCCTTAAAAACTCACACTCGCAGTTTTTGTTGCTAATAACTTCAGAGCTCTGATATTTCCATGGAGTATACAATTTTCTGCCATATTCAAATAAAAAATAAAAGAAGTAGTATTAAGTCCAGTCGAGTCTTTGGTTGGATTTGGCTATATAAATCGTGGTTAAATTTTTGAAACAACAACCATATTTTTCATCTCTTGCCCCATGATATTTATTTTGTAAACAGTATTTAAGAGGGGCAGGTGTGTATTTACTAAAGGTAGTTCAACGGCGAGTCTACAGAGGGGGGCTTTAAAAAGTAAGTAAGTCCTTCTAGACAGGTCTTACAAAAAAGACATAATAATGACAAACATTATGGTTTGCAAGTTTTAGTTGCTACAGTGTAACAGTTTTCGTAACAGGAACCACCAAATGTAAAAGTAATTTTTATAACGAATTGTAATAACATCATAAAAATAATTGTTGGCTTTAAACTTAATTCATAACTGGTTTTTAAATCAGCTAAAAGGTTGGAATGTTTTTCCAGAGTTATTAAAAAAGACATTTCAAGCGAAAGTCAGATAACGACGACTTCCTTTTGTTTTAGTGAAAATCCCATTTAATAATGAGCATTGTCGGTGATTATCGACTGACGATTAAACTGATGATCTGGACTTACAGAAAAAGAATCACCGCTTTTAATGGTTTTATTTCGACATGGGTACTTCATGAACAATCTATATTAATATGTAAATCATATTTGCAATAAATTAAGCTACCATTCATTCATACACTCCAACAAACAATGTGTTGCGTTCAATAATTTGCAAACACAGCGTTTGTTCGTATTTTGTTTTAGGAGAGATCTGAATTTAAATCTATTGGCTTATGAAAATAAGGATGTTAACTAGTGTTTGGATATCGAAAGAAAATATCGTTATTAATATCGTCGATAGTATCGGACCCTCACATCGATATTCCGATAAAATCGGATCAAAAATATCAATATATCGGAAAATATCGATATTTCAGAAAAATGTTGTTAAAAATTAATCGATGCATACGGTATGTATCACAACAGTTAGCAGGACACCGTTGACGTCATTTGACGTAATATTGTTTACAATTTATACCTTGAAGTCTAATTTTAGATCAATGACTACTGTATAAAATAAATTATTTTACTGCAAAAGACTCTTGTTTCAAGTAGTCTACATAGCCAATATAATTTTTTTAAATTGTGGATAGGCATATCTTTACAGCAAAACAACAAAAATAATAAAAAAATTAACTGCAACCCCTTTCTTGTAGCTAATAAGTTATTTTCAAATTTATATCTTTAATATTTACCAATCGAATAATATTTAATTACTACTAATAAAAAAGTGCAGAAAAGATTAAACTTTATTTTATTCATGTATTATTCTTAAAAATCTCCTAATATCAAAACTAACGATAATATCGAAATAAAATATCGATTGTTTACGATTTATCGGATATCGATACCAAACACTAATGTTAACATATTAGCTTATGTATAGTTTATGTAAACCTCTCCAGTGTATGGATGCGTAATGTTTGGTCAATGGTCAACCCACACTACACCCTCCCCCTCTCTGCAGTGTTTGTTCAAAGTTACCGATAGTGCGAGGCAACGGTATTTCGAGCAAACGCTTTGGCTAGCCGATAATGTGCGACGCAGTAATGCAAGATAAATTAGTGTCTCAAAATACTTCATGTCATAAATAAAAAATACCTTAATCTTATCGTTAATGAATACCCTTTTCACTGTTTCTGGGTTGAGAACTGATTGGAAAATAACTTTATTTTACCGCATAGTACGTTGATGAAGTTATTTGCCTTTGGATCTGAAGCTTTGTGAGCAAATTCAAACATGTTAAATTAAAAATATGAATTTTTTGGACGATTTACGATCTTATGATGGGCTAAATACCAACCTCGTGGTCTTAGTTATTTAGTCTGATGTGGACCATCCCGTTTTCCAGATCACTTGATCACTTGATCACTTGATCACTTGATCACTTTAATAAGACAGGTACCTCATTGAGGACGTTACCCTGAATATGAGTGAAGGATGAGTGTGATGATCGTGATGATAGTGGCGCGATCTTGTAGCCTTGTTACTGACTAAGGTTGGCATGTTCCTTAGACAGGATTGTTAATTAATAGCCCAACAACCAATGGGTTGTTTAATTAATAATTAATTAATAACATAATGTAATTATAATAAAAAATTATAATAATAATTATAATAATTATAATAATAATTATTATTATAATTATTATTTAATATTTATAATATTATTTATTATAATATAAAATTATAATAATTATAATAATTATTATAATAATAAAAATAATTAATTAATAATGTAATTAATTAATAACAACAACAGAACAGCCTTTTCCCTAAAAAATTATTTTTAAATATGCATCTCCATCTTAAAACCAAAAAGTTTATTTATTTTAATACAAAACTTGGATAACGTATTGATAGAGACAAATGAAGATTTAATTTGCATCCCCTTCTTAAAACTAAAAATCGTAATTATTTTAATACAAAACCTTGGATAACGTATTGATGGAGTTTAATAAATCTTTAATTTGATTAAAGGGAATAGAAGAAAATGTATACAAGCAATAATTATTATTGTGCATAAGGTTTGCGGGTAATCAGACATTTTGGATGCGTGAGAAGTAATAAACCACACTCAATAAAATTAATTAGTCATAGAGTTCTCATAGGTAGACTGAATCAACTCCCTAGCACAATTACGATAGGCTAGTTGTATTATAACTCGAACTACGTAGAATTGTAAATTGAAATAAGATTATTATTATGACCAAACAATCTCGTGAAATTATGTTCAAGTTTATATAGCCTCTAATGATGGCTCCCGTTGTTTTGCTCTCATTACGGTGTTTTAATTACTTCACAAATGATCACCAAGAAAGCGCTCGTTCTCAAACCCCTGCGATTGATCGTTATGAATATTTTATGAAAAACATACATTGTATAGTTCTCTTAACACTCCAAAAACTTTTATTACTTCAGTTCTCTTTGAATTTTAGTGTTTTAGCATACCAGGAAATCGAGAACAACCTTTGAAAAATAATCAAAGTGGGCCTAGATTTTTTGTTTGGCTTTCAAATTAATACCTATGCTATAAAATTAAAAGGCTTAATAGTATCAAGACTTAAAACTACTTTTATCACAAAAATATAGGAGCCCCATTAGTCAGGTTTGATGACTTCCCAAAAATAAAAAATTAATAGATTATTGTGCATGTTTATAAACTTCACAATGCCTTTTCAGATGGTTGTAACCAACTAAATCCCAAAATTCTTCATCTCTTGAGCCAATGTAGTTAGACATAAAATACGGTGCCCTGGAATTGACCTCATCATATTTTTATGATATTATGTTATAAAACTTAAGCCAATAGTATAGTCGTACAGGTTAATAGAATATTGGTTGTATTGCAATCTACCGAAGTTTATTATTATTTAGTCTGTGGAGAGACAATTGTAGTTTTCCCTCTAAACGTTTTGGGCCAAACTTTAATAATTTAATCTTAAAAAAAAATAAACACTACAATTAAGTGACAAATAATTCAACGATTTCGCCCCCAATGTAACAATTAGTGTGTATTTGTCATGGGGTAGTCCCACCGGTCTGTTCCATTATCAAACTCCCCTCAACGGTGGAAAATTAATTCATTTTCCCCCTCATGGGCTACCACAAACCCGTAACAGTATTGGGTCGAATGCAGGCAGCGTGCAGTGATTTATGTTTGTTTTTCATTTAGAGTTACAGAGAGAATACAATAATGCCCGTCATCGGTCCATAAACAAAAATGTTTGGGGATATAAGCTTTGACTGAAAAGCTAACCAAACTCCAACTGTATGTGGAAATCGTGTTCCACTGTGTATCAGCAAATATTAGGGTACAAATTGTAGTAATTAGTCAAAAAGTGTATATTTTTAAAGCTTCAGCTTTTCAATTACCTTTATTCCTGTTGTAAATGTTTATAAAGACATGTTTTAGATAACTATTGAAGTGTTGATACGCGTGTTGCTTGGGTTGGTCAGCCCTAAACAATGTTGAAACTGACAGCAAAGTTCAACTTTCTAAGCTAATAATGAATAACAATGTAGCCCTAATAGTGCTGTCAAAAAGGTTGCGAGCTCAAATGTGTTTGTTATTGTCGTTAGTTCGTCCAGCGTTAGTTATTTCAAAATGTAAAAGGCGTGGCGGTCTTTATTCATGAAATTGTTTATATTTTTGTTAAATGCATGTTGTGTGATAGTAATGAAGACCGGCCAAGTGCTAGCCTAATCTCAATAGTTAATCTAGTTGGTTTAGGCTTGACTTTACTCTGAAATTCACATTTCTATTAAAATTTTGGTACTGGCCGTGTTAATTGGATGATTAAAGGTTAATCCCATAATTGCCTGTCCATGTAAGTAATTAATCAAGATTATTACGATATGGAAGTTACTAAGCATAGTACTTTCACTATTTCAAATATTTGAAACAATCGCACTTAGATAATGCGCAGCTCATTGACACAAATAGCGAACAGCGTGCGTGTGCTAGAATGGAGGCTGCTAGCTAGTTAAACAGCTGCTTCAACAAACATGCCAATTATTTGTCCAATCAGCTGTTCAGTCAGACACTAGAACTGCGAGCTGCGATTTCTGACTTGATAACAGGATAGATTACAGTCGATCAGCTGATTACTATCTCCTCTAACCTTTTTACCTATCTTAACTTTTTGACTATTGGCTACACAAATAAACTAATAGTCATGTTTAATTAAAATAATGTACCAGTTACCTCAACAGGAACGTGCTCTCTTAAATTGATCTCGTGATAGTATTTTTATACTAAAGTCAATAGCTTCTATAAGTAATGGTGCTACCATACTTTACGTACTTTAAGTCGTTGTAAGTGCAAGTAGGTAGGACTTTAAAAAATATATGTCATAAAGTATTAAAAATTACTTAAATTTGGAATCACTTCATACAATCGCAATTTTAAACAGGTGCATTGTTTTTGCAATCGTCATTTAGGCCCAGCGTGGTATTGCTTTTTTAAATTAGATTGTATAGAAAAAAATATATTTATTGGAAAAACAAAAGAATTTGAAGATATACAACCTGCAAATGTTTTTTGCTCGGTTTACCAATGTTTCGTTGTTCCAACAAATCTGTTTTGATGGAATAATAAATCAGTTTTGTTGTTCCAATAAATCTGATTATTCCAACGAAAAGATTGGTGGACCGAGCAAAAAGCATTTGCAGGCTGTATATCTGCAACTGTTTTAGTTGTTCCAACAAATCTTTTTTACTCATTCACTTTTTTTTACTCACTTTACTTGATAGTAAATAAGAAATCAGTGTAGGATGATTCTAGCGCGATCTCCTAATCTAAAATGGGGTT
Organism: Flexamia atlantica; assembly: GCA_035578135.1. Lineage (NCBI taxonomy): Eukaryota > Metazoa > Arthropoda > Insecta > Hemiptera > Cicadellidae > Flexamia > Flexamia atlantica. The sequence goes on from JAQJVK010000027.1 coordinate 5,754,273, forward strand.
TGCGTCTGTAAAGTATTGTCTTCTTTATCTTGATTTTCACTTAAGCTTAAGTAGTTTAATCATGTTTCCTAAATGTTTCTATTGTTAGGGATATAATTAACGTTGTATCAAACAAACCTTTCTGTAGGTTTCTAGGAGAATAATTTATCGTACGCAAACCGAAGCAGCTGCTTTCACGTTCATATTCCAAAGTCGAGGACAACAAACTCATAACTCACGCTAATTGCCCCACTGATATTAAATCGAACACTAAACAATGGCTAATCGCCCGTTAGACAAATTACCGCTCATTGTTGGAGGATTCATTTATCCATGGGAAGGTCTCACATTTGGCAGGTAGCGCGGTAGACGCTGGCTGTAGCGGTTGATTATTTACAGCGGATATTTGAATATTCAATGAAGTGTTCATCTAGATCAGTGATTAGCCAGAAGTGGCGGTGAGCAGTGAATATATCGAACAGGTGCCCGCTGCTGGCTGTTCCCACGGTTCTGAACCGCTTCTCAGAATGATTTTAAACTGCAGTTATTTTTTCTACATTTAGAAAGCTTTAACATGTGTAAGTTATTAGTGTACTTGGTATCAAAAAATATGGCTGGTGGTGGAAACTGTTTTCAGAAATTAATTTCAGGTTAAAAATTAAGTAAAATGTGAAAAAGCGTATTTTTCTGGTTGTGCTAACAGAATAGTATATGACGTTACTAGGCCAAAAAGTACTGTTTTGCCGGACGAGAATGATAGTTCCCGCGCGAGCAAAAGCCAGTGCGGGAATGTCATGTGAGTAAGGTAAAACTTTCCGGCCGTGTAACGTACGATACCTTTCATCATCGTACGTAAAACGATAACGTAGTCGTAGTCCTTGCATAAACCATTACATTTCTCAATCCTTCAAACCTAATCTATAACAAACAGAACAAACCTTTGCATCTGCTACCAGTGTTGCCACTACATTCCTCTAAAAAGTAACCAATAAACAAGCATTAAATGTCGGTAAGCATTAAATGTCGGTTTGCTGCAAATCAGCTGATTGTTTTCTTCCGTTTTCCCGGCCTAGTACGGGCTCAGGTTTTTCCCGGACTAGGACGGCAATGGGTATCTTTCGAGCTAACAAAAAGGATCAGAAAACAGATATTTCTAAGTCAGTGTGATGAAAACTTTATTTCGGGCGAGAATAACTGGTAATAACTTCTCATACCTCTGTCTGTACGTCGGGTTTCGAGCCCGCTAACTTGGAACGCAAACCATTAAGATTGTGATATGGCCTTACTCGCCTTTAGCCATTAATGGGGTGGAGGTTAGGTGTCACGGAGAATATCATTAGTACTTCATTTATTACCTGGTTTTATGGCACTGCCGTGCGGGTGTGTATGTAGTTGAATCTCAGGTCGTAGGAGGTACAGTTAACGAACTGGTCGGGATATGCCGACTAGAAAATGTTTTCAATATAATAAGTTAAAGTCTCAAACAACCATACAGTTTATTTGTTTATTGTAGATGGTTTTGGTAAAGTTATAATATATTCTTGCACTTTAAAGGTTGTGTCAACATTTTAACTGTAATATTACGAGCTTATCGTTTGAGTAAAACTATTGTATTAATATAAGGAAATCAGGTACTTTACAAAATTTATATTTCTTTAACAATTTATTACAACAATTTAGATGCAGTATCTTAGTTACGTAAGTAAATACAAACTCCCTTCATATATGCCTAATACATTGTAGACAAAATAGGATTGTGATTCCATAACTAACTGGGGAACTCAACAATAACTCACTGTCAATATTATCCATTCACGATTACATAAAAACACATCGACTCTTTCTCCTATTTAAAAAACCGAAGGTTACGTCAAAATCGATCCATCACTTTCCATCCCGGCGTTCTGAGGACCTTCACCTATTAGGTAACTCCAATAAAATACTGACCGGCTCATAACAATAACCCGGGAACAATTAAAACTCGAAGTAAACGAGATGTGATTAATGATGGAACCTATTACATTCAAGGAACGGTTCCAGTCGGTCACAGTTACCCAGTCATTAGGTCAGTCGTGAGAGGGAGCGCCGTCCTCTCACGTTCTTGCAGAGATAGATCGCTTGTATTATTCCAGACGTCTTTCCAACTGTTCAATGCACTGGTTGGCCTTGCAGACCACCGAGTAAATAATTACCCGTATTGAATTGTTTATTCTGTAAATCTACAACCGGCACGACACGTAAAAGTATTTTAAATTCGTCAATTGCATCATCGAACTGCAAAAAGTAAAGTGAAAATTTATCAGTGCCAATTTGTTGTTTTTCAGTAGTTCTTATTGCCCTAGTAGTCCATGCCTGATAAGGTGAGGCTTCCAAACGATATGCAAGAGGAAAAGTAGGTTAGTGTGTCTATTGTTCCCGTGTCTATTTTCGTGGTGTCTTATTCTTTGGTGTCACTATTTCCTGTTGATAAAGAACAGTGTCTAGTTGAATGGATTGTTTGGCTTATGTTTGTCTACTCAGGAATCAAATGTCTGCAAAAATAATAATTTTAATCATTTTTTACCGAAGGTTTTTAAGCTACTAAGAAATATTTTACAGGCTCAAAAGTTGAATTACTCGTCCGGGGCCTGTTTCATTAACGAGTTCATTAACTCGTGATATCAGCGTATCCGAATACCTACTTATCTCAGTCATATGATAAATTGAAAGTTTTTGTAAAACAATTTATTCAAATATAATCCTTCAGTAGGCATCAGATCGATCATAATCTAAACATGAATGATAAATTATTAAAAAATGTGGAGAAACATCATTATTGACGGGTCGTTCTCATTAAACTTCGGTGGTAGTTCGTGACGGCAAAACTACTTTCAATTGCTGATGTATAACATGTTAAACGCCAAAAAATATTCATAATACTGTGAACAGGATTGGTCACATAACTAACAATGAGGTTACAAGAGCGTAAAAAATTGCCAGAGTGTTGAAAGCATGTTTTTTAAGCATCGGCTATTTTTATTGATTGTTGATAGAACTGCAGTAGCGAAAATGCATTTCACTTTTCCAGATGGTAGGCCTATGTAATTCCCCTCTACTCAATAATTCCTCATTCACCTTTCAGTATGGAATTTTCATGAGCCATGTGTTTCAAATGACAAAAAAGGTTGCACTACCCATATTAAATAATAATCAGCTGATGATTTTGTCATCACATGATACAGACTTCGTAAAGGCCCTTATAGACGGGGACAGTAAAACGGTCAGAAGACCGGACAGTAGAGGCATGGTGGAAGGAATATCAATATACTATTGAATAAGGTGTGATACTCAGCTGAACGAGTTTTGGACCGTTCTGCGCATGTCGATCAGCTGTTGCGTCATGACGTCACGTGGGGGCTAACGGCGATGTCAAAAACATGGCGAGATATTGGACAAACGCGACGTGCGCTGCTTTGAATTGAAATTGTGACCTAATTAAAACCTCCATCTCGTTTACCGAGTTCATTTTTCAAACTAAATACAATTCTCTATCGATTGGTGTTATTTGTTTTTAGGAATAGTCTTTTTTATTCATCATTATAGACGACCAAAGGTAGAAGAGTTATCCTTAGGTATGAAAATGTCACCACTCCAATTACGTTTTTTTTTTAATAGGAAGCTTTTCCTTAAAAAGAAACTATTTATTCTTGTTTTTCAAGAGTTGCTCGTAATATCAATGCAAAAATTTACCATTTTTATTGAAAAATACATCAAACACAATTTTAAATACAATTTGTTTTGAATGCAGTTAAATACTAGTTTACTAAAATTAGGCCAACAGCAAATTAAAAGTGTAGCGATATGAATATTTGTTTGTATCTTATGTTACATTTGGACTCACAATACATTTTTCGATTGTTTTTAAGATGTTTGTGAGTGAAGAAAACAATTATTGTAGGACAATTTTCGAAAAATAGGCCTATAACAAGTCGCGCATACTTCATTACATTTGCGTCCATTAATCTAATTAAAACAATAAAAGTAAAGGATTGTCTCGCCCATTATGCTCAAACTTTGAATACTACATTAGCAAATATTTAAATAATTAATATCTCCAAATAATTAAACTCACTAGAGCTAAGCGATGACAAATTAAAGAACCTAGTTCCTTTAACAAATGAGTTTTAAACCATCTTTTGTATAGGGTGCTAGAAAACAAACATAGGGCCTATCCCTTTTTGCAGGACAACCTTTTTTGCCAAAAATATTTCAACATAACCTTTTCTGAATAAGTTATTACTAGAAGAAAGCACTTGAATTTTTGCTTAGGCCTATAAATAAATAAGCCTATTCAAAGTGAATAGGCCTAGTTTAAGTGAATTTCTAAATTCACTATGAATTAAAATGTAAAATGGTAGTATTCAAATATCACCAAAATATCTGTTTGGATTTACAATAAAATACAGGTTCAATTTTAAAACATCAACTCATGTTATTTGTTGTAATAGGCCCTATCATTGAAACAAATGTGATTTCTCTGATTGAACATGTCAGTGTCTCCAAATTGTAAGGTAGCACATTTAGCTTAGAAGTTCGCGAACTAGATAACAAATGCATCCGTTTGTTGTCTAAATTTTCTCAAGAGAAGCTTTTTAAATTATATCCAAAATTCAAATTTTACTAAGGTTATTTTTAATTTTTTTTACTTTCCTTTTTTATTATTAAAGAGAATACATTATAAATTTATTGCTTGCCAGCCTATTTGTTAATACTTGATTTGGGGCCTACAAAAGCTAGCTTGATTAAGGCTTTATCATGTTGTGGATAAGTTATAATTTACACAAAAACTTACCTAATTAGTCAAAATTCCAGTTACTCCACTCATGCATCATAATTGATTGCTAGATAAAACCAAAGCAATTTAGATATCCTGAGAAAATGTTGCAAAAGTTCAAATCTGGACAAAGCTACCATCGATTAATAGGCTATTAATTAATAATCCTGCAAATGATCGAATCAGCTGGTTTATCATACATTCTATCATAATCTTTTATATTCATATTCACCTTAAAACATCCCTACTGGGTTTTATGAATTAAATGTAATTCATTCCATCCTCACTTTTTTTAAGGAGATTCTGTAAATGCTGTTTAGGTCTGATGTAGCCTACTTAACAGGCCTGATATAAGTATAGGTCTGATGTGTATGTTTAGGTCTGAACACCATACTTGGACACATAGGTGTGTTTAGGTCTGATGCAAAAGGTGGTGGTCCACAATTTCTCAAAACTTTAAGTTGTGCAGAGAAATAACTTTTTTTTCATTTAACACATACAATTTGTATATACTGTTCACACACTTATTTACATACTAGTTAACCCACTTACTTTAGAACACCGTTTATAAAGATAATCACAATCAAACCAAACCTTAATATGTTGTATTGTAGCATGACTACACTGAAGAAGACTCATATTGTATCAACCTTGTTTTAGCCATGCTTATTTCATGGTGGGGTGAATATATTTAAAATATATGTGGTTTGACTTATGTCACTAACAGAGTTTGCTATTGTAAACTATTCCATTGTGTTATTTACAAAGGTTTACTATGCCAATAATAGGGCTACTAAACTCTCACCAAAATACCCTCCACCCCTGGTATTATCCCCTCTTTAGAGCATAATTCAAGGTTGTGGGGGAGAGGGCAGAATACTCTGTTTCCTCTTTTTATCTTGTTTGCAAAAGAAAAGCAAAAGTAATCAGGTAGTACATCAATTAAACGGCTATAGAAAGTCAATCCACTTCAATATTTAAAGTATTTCAGTGGCTGGCACCCTCATAAAAACAAGAAATACAATAAATTCCACTTTATTAAAATAAATTCCACCTGGTACCTACATACAAAGTTTTGTTTTACCGCAACCCTAATTTTATTTATCAGTAAAGGGATTACACCCCCCAAGGTCCTCAGATTTGACCCCACTAGATTAATTTCTTTGGGGATAGGCCTACATAAAAAGTAAGGCCTATGAAAACAAACCACAGGATATTCAGCAGCTGAAAATAAACATAACAAATTTAATACAAGATACTGAAAGATATACTTGGCAAAATGTGTTCAAGTATTTAGTGAAGAGAGCACAACTTTGTTCATCCATGCGGATTGTTTGGGCATCTAATGTAACCTAAATGTGATACAACCTGAAATAGTTGGTTGTATGAAATGTAAAAATTAACCAATTATTTCAACTGCATATGTGCACCATTCAATCTTAAACTTGGGTTGCATAAAAAAAACACCCTGAAGTAAAGGCTGCGCCTCCCAGTATTACTCCTTATACCGATTTGGATTATCGGTGATTCGTATCGTCAGAGTTCTACTGTAATGTACATCAGATAGATATTGAATAATTTTCACATTATATCAGCGGCTATGGCCAAATTAGCTGATAGCAAGACACAGGGAGGAGAGGTGGTAATTTTCTACAAACATTGTTCTACATTCCAGCTGCATGTCTTATGTTGTATTTACCAATATTAAAATTATGCTAACCATTAAGGTGTTTTGATCCGGTTAGTAGTGCATAGCGCAGATGTAATGCACAAATTGTAATTTTTAGAGCTGTCTCTATTTTGTTGTGTCTCTGGGATCAAGACCTTTAATTTGAGCCTTCTCCCATTATTCTGGGACCCCCACAATGGTTGTATCAGTTACATAATTGAACTGTGTATTGTATGAATGGTTATAAACATAAATAACATAAATGGTTATGAACTGTGTATATGTATGAATGGATGTATGTTAATTGTTTTGCTGATGAAAATGATAATGCTGTATTCATCTCTTTTAGTTTTAATTTAATTTCCAATGACAAATATGGAGAAATGCTAAACTTTAGGGGCCGGGATGAAGGCTTTTCCCCCTTCTTACCTTGAAAAATGTTAAATCTTACAACATTTCCTCTCCAGACTCTTGCCAATCACATCTAAAATCTAAAAAACCTTAAAGTAATTATTTGGAACACTGAAATTATTAAAATCTCTCCAAAAATATAGGAGGAGGCTTGATCATAACAAATGCCTATTTTTAAATTCATGTAATATATTAAAATTTATTAACATACAAAATCTTTCACATAATTTACAGTCTTCAAAGAATTGATTTTTTACCCTGCAGTATTTTGATTTGGATTTAAGATATTAAAAATAACTAGTAGGCCTACATAATCAGTTAAACAATACATAACCAGTAAATAATCCAGTTGGAATATTTTCCAACTTTATGTACGGTACAAAAATTAATCAACTATTCTAAAAATGAATTTATAAAATTAAAGTAAATAAAACATTGAAGTCTTCAGTTACACTGCTATGTAATGTTGCTAGCTTAAACTACAAAAGTACCTACATCCAATGATTAAAACAAATGAAAAATGTCCAGCATTTCAAGAGTTAGGTTTTTAACCCATTCAGAATGTACAGGGAGGGAATTATCATGTGGTATCAAATACAATTTTTTTAAATTTTTTCTTATCACTAGGAAACATTTCAGAAAAGTGTTTCTTACATGAACAGTCCATTTTTATTGATAGTTCAAAATTATCATTGTCACAAATCAAAAGTACCACAACACAGACAGTAGTTTATCACTCTTATTTTGCATCAATAATGAGCTCTGATTTAATTTGTCGAGGTAATTTATCATCATCAGTACATATATTTAGATTACACAATAGAAGCATTGAGAAGAATCTGTAATCTCCATAGATCTACAAAGAATATTTCATCAAACACAACTTTTTATAATTGCAACGCTAAATCCAGCAAATAAATGAGTTGGAAAGCTGCATATAGCATATAATTCTTAACTTTAAAGAATATATTTGATCCTAGCATTGGCAGTTTTTAGCGAATTTCCCCTATAGGGATTAGCGAATAGGGAAGAAGCTATTACCTTGGGTCTCATGGTAAGACCTAAGCGCGGGACCATCATAACTTTTCGTTTTGGTGCCCCCAGATACCAAAAACACCATTCGTTCAAATTTGCATATATATATATATATATAGCTATATATAGATCTACTTATATATATATATATATATGTGTCTGTAAGCACGATAGCGCTCGCAAAAATGGTCGATCGGAATGAAATTTGGCATAGGCGTATAAAGTAGTAATTATTCGGATGAGTTCGAAAACCAGCCCGATCGGACCACTGGAAGGGGGGGTAAAGGGGGATAAATCCCCCCAAAAATGGGTTTTTTGGGGTTTTCACATATAAAAATAAAAATAATCCAATTTTAGTTAGCACCATTGAATTCAGCTCAAAAAAACAAAAAAATTTGTATTTTAAATCATTGCTCTATGTCCATTGGTTACCGAGATATTCTAAGTGGTAAACACAGTACGTTGTCCCAATGTTAACCTTATGGGAAATAAGTAAAATTCTATACCCCGCTTATTTCTCAATATATCTTAATAAAACTTGGTTTGTGGCTTCATCTAGATAAGATCTAATGCATTTTAGTCTAAAACCCCCGCAATTTCCATTTTTATGGCAGCAAACCTGCATACTCATTCCCCATGTTATCCTTATGGGAAATAAAAAATTCTATATCTTCCTTATTTTTTGACATATCTTGATAAAAGTTGGTATATGGTTTCTTGCAGTTCAGATCTACAAAATATTTAATTAAAACCACCCAGTTTTAACAGACCTGTTGCAGCAAACCTGCATACCATTCTCCATATTATTCTTATGGAGCTTACAAAAACATATTAAATTTCAAAATGGAGCTTACACAAAAAGCTCCATTATAATATTGTTACAAATCTTAAGAGCTTTCAAAATTAGAACATTTAATTTTTCTAAGAAGTCTGATACTTTAGTGCTAGGAGATATATAAATTCCAATAACAATAGGTTTATAATGGTTAAAAGTAAATTTTACAGCAAAAAATTCAAACGTTTTATCCTCGCATAAATTAATAAAACTAGGAGCAGTCAGCTGTCTGCATTCAGTGTAGTCCCTTGCAAGTATACATACACACCTCCTTTAGACGTTGATTTTCTACAGTAAAAAGCATTAACATTAAATCCGTAAATTTTGAATTTACTAAATTCATTGTCGTTTATATCATGTTCAGTCAAAACAATTACTGTAGGGTCAATTTCTTGCAAGACAATTTGTAAAGGTCCAGAACGGTTATTAAAACTTTGAATGTTTTGATGAAAGATTTTTATTTTATGCCACCTTTTTAAGTTTTTTTACTAATTGGCGTTTCTCGCCAGTCAGGGCATTTGAATATCTCAACTTTCTATTTATTTGTTTTATTTTTATGTGTGTTCTTATTGAAATATATCGTCTAATAACTTCTTTATTAACATCTTCATTTAGACCCAGTGACAAATATTGATCCAAGATTGCAGAAACTGATCCAGGTTGATTATTTATGTATGGCCTGTGAAATTCCCCAAAGCACTCTTCAGCCTTTATTATGCTTTGATAAAGAGATTCTGATGGTTGCGTAAGACGTCCCCTGCTTATAAAATCTATCCATGATTCATTACTTATGTTGTCCGGCATAGTTTTGGTTTTGTCTTCCAATTGAGGGAACTTATTTTTAAAAATAAAGGCTACATAGCCGGCAAGATATCTCAGCCCTTCTCTACTAATAGCATTATCAATGCCAGGTATGGCGTCATAATCATGATCTAAGAGGGCTTCTTCAGGCTCCACATCTTCAACCATGGCCTCTTGAGGAATAATTTTAGCCAACAGTTCTTGAGTTACACAATTGTCTAGGAGGGAAGGTGTCTCTGGTAATAACTGGGATTGGGTTTTTTCAGGATCTGCAGCATTTTTGAAAATAACACTTGAATGCTTTCCAAGCACATACCACCTTAGGCGGTATCTGAAGTCCAATGCCGTGGGGTGGTCTTTTGAAATCCCCATACCTCTAATATAAGAAAAAAAATGCTCTATTATGTCCTGGTTTAACTTTTGTGTCATGATGTATTTTATGCCATATTTTGAAGAGACAAATTCATACATCTGCTTAAGAGCATTATTGGATGTAATAATGCCTGTCTGGAAAGGTAAAAGAGGGGGTTCCTTTTCTTTTTTGGAAACAATTTCTGAATAAACAGCAGGATCATTTTTGCCTTTCTTTTTGCCGGTCTTTATTGATTGTGTTATGTTATTCATCTGATCCAATATTTTGTTTTGATTTAGAATGTTACAGCCATAAGCATTTTGAGTTAAGCCAAATTTTTTTCCAGTGTTCATTATGTCAAACCAATCATTCACTAATTTAAAAATTTCACCTGAATTTTGCCAATTCCCTTTAATTAGATTTCTTTCTCCAAGCCAATGAATTGCTTTTGATGTTGTGTTTGAAAACAGCTGTGTGGCTGGCCAAACCCGTTGTCTCTGTGACCCTCTTACCATCAGATGGTGTTCCGTAAGTTTTGGGGCAATTTTAAGCTCTCCTCCACTCTGTTGATTTAGGATTTGTTCAATTATTGTTTTGTCAATTGTTCCCATTTTTTCTATTTCAAAGCCTTCATCAATAAAATGATTTCTCAAGAGTTTTATTAAATGAGGAGCATCGGCGAAACAATATACTTTCCTCTCTGGTGTGTACGGATTGACAAAGTAAGGGTTTTGTGGTGTGATTTTTAAATCTCTCCAAACCCCAAGGTTGGAGCCACCCAAGTCACTTACCACCCCTACAACTGGGTACCCAATCTCTTCTAATTCATTAATTATGTTTTTTAAAGTCAGGGCATTGATTGGTTCGTCGAATTTATAATAAATTGGTTGTTTCCAATTTCCGACTAACCCTCGGGCGAAAACTACCTGTACTGCCTTACATGGTCCTAAGATTTGTTCCTTTTTCTTATCAAACCCAATCTCTTCTGACAGATACATCTCATCATACGATAGGATTGTCACTCGTTGTATTTCAGTTAAAGTTCTTGAAGTACTTTGAAGGAGTTTTAAAATATCTTTTAAAACTCCCTCATCAAGGCAAAATGATTTTAATGCCCATTTTCTTAAAGTGCTTAGGGCTGGTAATGGGTAGTTCATTTTTCCCCTCAGGTAGCGGTACGCCTTGGGACTGACGCTCCTCAATGAAATTGCAGCTGCGTAGTCTTCTATCGTCCAACTAACCCGTTTTTTCTTTGTTAATAAGCACTTTATCTGACCTGGGGTAAATATCGGGGATAAAACTGAGTGGACTCGGTCATTGATATTTTGTTTTTCCTTTTTTTTTATGTTGCTCAGTTCTTCAAGGAGTTTCCTTTTTTGTAATTCGGAGGATGTCAACTTCTTTGAGAGACTATCTCTCTCCCTCTCAAGTTGCTCTATTTTGTTTTTGAGTGCGGCCATTTCATTTGCTGCAATCGCTTCAGGTTGTCTGAAAAAGTAACATACTTCAAAGTAAGTGATAAACAAAATTACAGTACACATTACAGTGAAGAAATGGCAATTTACAAAAGAGAAAGAACAACCAACATAGCTTTGACCATCTCTTTTTAAATAAACAAATAAATGTTAATTTGAAACAGTTCACAGATTCGTTACTAAGTGAGGCTGCTTCACATAAAATCTGAAATTTTAAAAGCCTCTTTTATGAGTCCAACCATGGCCCCCACAAGGGTGTGGTTGGTGCAACTCTGGTCACAGGGCCCGGGCCTAGCTCTATTTTAATTTCCTTCACACTTATTTCAGAATATTTTACAGCAGATCATGATCAAAAATTCAAAAACATAAATGTTCATAAAGTTTAGTAAAATAATATTAATTTGAGATTTGTGGTTACTTACTATTTTAATTAGGTGCATACGTGCAGTCACTGTTGTTTGCAAATTAGTGTAGCCCCTATAAATGTTTTGCGCATTATATCTCTGGCTATGGCTAAAATGCTACAAATCGTATGATACAGGGTGTTTTTGTTAAACGCAACCCATTTTTAAGATTGAATGATGCACATATATAAAGATATGAAATGGGTATTGTTTTGATTATCTTTGCATTTTATACAACCTATTATTTAAGTTCGATCACATTTAGCTTACATTAAAGGTTCAAATAATCCACCATTAACATTTTTACAGAGTTGTGTTCTCTCCGTCAAATTCCTGAACACGTTTTGCAAAGTACCTCCTTGAATTTCTGGTATTAAATTTGTTATGTTTTTTGAGTTGCTGGATATCCTGTGAATTGTTTTCGTGGGCCTTACTTTTTACATATCCCCAAAAAAATAATATAATGGGGTCAAATCTGTGGATCTTGGGGAGACTAATCATTCGCTGATAAAATAAAGTTTTGGATTCCGTTAAAAAAACACCCCGTATAATATTTTCTACATATCATATTGGTAAACACAATGTTTGTCAAACATTGGGGCCAAAGAACAATGTTTTCAGAAAAGTACCCCCTCTCCCCCCCCCCGTCTTGCAATCAGCTGATTCTGCCATACCTGGAGATATAATGCGCGAACTGTACAGCAGCGTGCTCGGGGGGCCCAACTGAATTTTAATCTTGATGAGTAAGGGAAATCTAAAATGGAAATGTATTTTCTGTAAAATTAAAGTAAGTGAATGATTTATTAAAATTTATGTTTACAATAATTTTCCCAATAATGCTGGTTTTTTAGATTGTACTAATAGCCTTAATTATTTATTATTGTCAATTATCAGTCCAAATCAAAATTTTAAAGGATTAAAAAATTATCAAGTAATTTTTGAAACGTAGCATAGCACGCGAACATAGGGGGGTCCGAGGCTGATCCTGGTTACAGGGCCCGCAATCGAATGTGGGGGCCATGATTCCAACTATTGATATAACAATAAATGCTTTGGGATCAATTTGCTGTTTTTTGAAAGAAATTTAAAATGTTGCTTTGTGTAAAAAACATAAAATTAAATAAGGATAAATATAGAGAGAGAAGATTTAGGGAGCTAATACCTATCACTTTCCATTGTCGTCTCTTCCTCCCTTACAGCTGTTGCAGTTTCTTGTTGACATGTATAAATATTGGGTTCAACACGGACATCATTGTCTTCAGACAATCTAAAAATAAAAAACCAATTGATTTTCCAATTTTAGAACTGTAATCAGCACATATTGAATATATTTAAGTACCTGGAGGACTGAGCTCGCTTGGTATTGAAGTTTATATTCATGTTATGTCTACCATTTACCAATATACTGACAACAGTTATGCATTTCTTTAGATGCCCCCCTCCTCTTTCTACTACTATAACAACCCATAATGTTGTGTCAAGATTTTTTTTTAAATCATATACAGTTTAAACTGTTATTAATTTTTTTCTTAAAATTGTAGTTATGTTACGTGCTGTTTAGCAAATACATAAATTTAAATTGTACTCAGGAATTTGAAATCAATTCAATAAAAATATAAACTGTTTGAGACATTACATTTCTATTATCAATAAATAGTTGACTGAAGCACACTCTGCTTGTGTCTTAGATGAAAACTGGTACATATGGAACATTGTATATGAAATTTCTTCTCTAGATTTGAAGTAATTAATATAAGCATTTATTTTGAAAAGCTTTGAATAAAAGTAATTCTCTTGTCCTATGTTAACATTATTATCAATTTATAGTTTATTGTGTTACAATATCATGTGTACGAGTCCCTGGCCCCTTAAACACTGACCCCTTAATTGGTCCTTGGTCCCTTGCTCTCTTGTCACCCCACATGAAATAAAAAAATCTTAAGTATTTTATTACCTTTTTTCCAATGTTATCACTTCATTCAAAGTGCAAAGTTCCACTGCTGTTGCTGTTTCTTGTGGACTGGTAGAAATTTTGTGTCCAGCATGGATGTCTTTGGCTTTAACCAATCTAAAAAATAAAATTGATTTTCTAATGCCTTTTAATTTTACAAATGGATCAAACACACTCATTGATTTCAGTAGTTTTCAGTATTTTGTTTTACTTAATTAAATAAGATGCCTTTTAGCTGATTTCTCCTACTGGGAAGGAGCTTTTACTATAGTCTTATGGTAAGACACAAGCCAAGGACCCTCATAACCTTTTATTTTTGGGCCCCAGGTGCAAAAAAATACCATTTTTACTTTATTTACTATTTTATACATTAAGGTGTCATATCAAATCAAAATAACTTAATTTTCTCCATCACAAATACTGTACAAAAATAGTGTTAAATAATACAATTAATATTAACATCTGCTACAAATTCATGTAAAAAAAATCATCCAAAGAGTAGAGTGCTTTTTGTATCAGGCACTATTTCAAACCCCTATTCAATTCATCAGAATTTTCAATATGATATTTGTTTACCAAGAATATCATGCCTGCAATAATTCACTGTATAATATTTTGTTACTTGACATTTTTCTGAAAAAAGTATTCAATTAAATATAACTTAACTTGCTGTTTAAATCATTAAAAATTTCCTAGGTGTTTCAATATCTTTTTAATTAATAGATTACTGAACAGACAATGTCTCAATCATAAACTCTTTACATGATTTGATTTTTTCTATTAATTACCAAAATCTGCTTCTTATTACCTTTTTTCTGACGACGACTCTTCATTTCTTACTGCTGTTGCAGTTTCTTGGGGACATGTGTTGTATTTAGGGTGGACTTCTGTGTTTTTCAACCTAAAAAATCAATAAATTAATTAATTAATTTTCCAATTCCCATTCATCAAATGGATCCATGATATATTGTTTCCCGCAATTTGATATTTTTTACCATGAATATCATGCCTGCAATAATTCACTGTATGATATTTTGTTACTTGACATTTTTCTGAAAAAAGTATTCAATTAAATAAAACTTAACTTGCTGTTTAAATCATTAAAAATTTCCTAGGTGTTTCAATATCTTTTTAATTAATAGATTACTGAACAGACAATGTCTCAATCATAAACTCTTTACATTATTTGATTTTTTCTATTAATTACCAAAATCTGCTTCTTATTACCTTTTTTCTGACGACGACTCTTCATTTCTTACTGCTGTTGCAGTTTCTTGGGGACATGTGTTGTATTTAGGGTGGACTTTTGTGTTTTTCAACCTAAAAAATCAATAAATTAATTAATTTTCCAATTCCCATTCATCAAATGGATCCATGATATATTGTTTCCCGCAATTTGATATTTTTACCATGAATATCATGCCTGCAATAACTTAATTCACTGTATGATATTTTGTTACTTGACATTTTTCTGAAAAAAGTATTCAATTAAATATAACTTAACTTGCTGTTTAAATCATTAAAAATTTCCTAGGTGTTTCAATATCTTTTTAATTAATAGATTACTGAACAGACAATGTCTCAATCATAAACTCTTTACATTATTTGATTTTTTCTATTAATTACCAAAATCTGCTTCTTATTACCTTTTTTCTGACGACGACTCTTCATTTCTTACTGCTGTTGCAGTTTCTTTGGGACATGTGTTGTATTTAGGGTGGACTTCTGTGTTTTTCAACCTAAAAAATCAATAAATTAATTAAATTAATTAATTAATTTTCCAATTCCCATTCATCAAATGGATTCATGATATATTGTTTCCCGCAATTTGATATTTTTTACCATGAATATCATGCCTGCAATAATTCACTGTATGATATTTTGTTACTTGACATTTTTCTGAAAAAGTATTCAATTAAATATAACTTAACTTGCTGTTTAAATCATTAAAAATTTCCTAGGTGTTTCAATATCTTTTTAATTAATAGATTACTGAACAGACAATGTCTCAATCATAAACTCTTTACATTATTTGATTTTTTCTATTAATTACCAAAATCTGCTTCTTATTACCTTTTTTCTGACGATGACTCTTCATTTCTTACTGCTGTTGCAGTTTCTTGGGGACATGTGTTATATTTAGGGTGGACTTCTGTGTTTTTCAACCTAAAAATCAATCAACATATATTCAACATATATCTATCAAACATATATATCAACATATATCTATCAAATGGATCCAACATATATTGTTTCCGCAACTGTTTCTATCTTCATTAATTGAGATGCCTTTTTGCAAATTTTCCCTACATCTCTTTTTTTTCATTATATAGGAAAGAAGCTACTCTGTTAAGAGTTATGGGCTCAGGGAACCATCACATTTTGTGCTGGGGGCCTCAGATGCCAAAAACACTACTTGTAAATAGTTGTACATAAATATCTTTAGATATTTTTAACTATACATATATATGCGCTAGGCCTACATATATACCTCCCACATGTGAGAAGATCTCAATGTGGAACCCCAATTGTTTGTTATGTGGGGTTGTATGTTTAAACTCCAGGAATATTTACACTTAAAATTTCTAATCTAGATAAAAATAGTAAAAATGTATCCTAATTTTTTAGTAACACTAAAAATGATCTCTAGTTACGATGTTGTACATGACTTATTTTAAGATTGAGGCTGAAACGAAGAGGCTGAATTTAAGATTGAGGCTTAATGCGATTGATAATGCGCTCAGTATGTAATTAAAAGTGATATATACAATAATTTTCTCATTTGGAGATAATCTACAAAACTAACCAAAATATACATTTTATTTGTTACATTTTAAATTATAATTCATCTTTTAAAAACGTAAAGGAAATTAATTGAAATGTGGTGGTAAATAACTATATCTGAAAGGTAACTATGCTTAGTAAAAGTATTTTTACACATCTACTTACGTGACATTTTTTAAAATCTGTTGCACAAATTTCGTATTTGTCCTTTTATTTAATCGTTTCTGCCTTTCATCAGTTAAGCTCACGGGGATTGTAGAAGCTTTAGGGAGATTCAAGGTTGGCACAGCATCGCTTGTTAACTTTCTTCCATTTTTTGGAGAATATCCCAATAGTAATTCCCGCAGAGGTTTTTCATGAAATCTTGTTTCGAAATGAAGTGAACAAACTCTAGCTGCAAAGAAGATGTAAGTTTAAAATTACATTGTATTTAAAATATCTCTGTATTATCGTTTTAGAGTAAGTCCATTGCATTTCAGAAAATTTTAATGAACTACTGTCATAGCCTACTACTCGCATTTTCCATAACCGAAATATTATAGGCTATCGAGATAACAAATTGATATATAGCGGCGGTAAAAACGCCGCGCCGTTTAGCGGGTTTTACAGGTGTATAGCGCCTTTAAGAGCCAGACGCAACCGCAATACATGAATGTAAGACACACTTAAACCAGTACGAGATAACGTCTCGTCTCAGCTATAACGAAGAATTTGTCCATATTTAAGATTAATTTTGTGTAGGACTTTAATCTTAAATTATTTTCGCTTGTTATTGTCATTCAATGTCAATTCATCATATAAAGCCCCAGTTGTTGCCTAATATAATTTCCTCCTACTTTTCGTTAGCAAAACACAACTCACCTAATTTATTCGTTTTGTATCGGCAAAATTTCCGAAACGTAACTTATCTCAAAATAATAATAATTACCAAATATTATACATTTTTATGTACGCTTATGTATGTGTAATTCGTTCATTGCACGAGTTAAAAACTAATTTTACTTACCATGGTTGACGTTAATTTTATCCGTCCGGTTACATGCAGATATCCATCTTTTACAAAGGTCTTGTTGCTTTGGAAACCTATAGTATCTGACATTTTCAGGGGTATTTTTATTATGAGAACTGGAAAAACAACCGTAAATAGAACAAGTTGGCATTATTAACTCAGCCAAAAAACTGTTACCTCATTAATACAACCATCACTCTAAGTAAAACGGCCTCTTATGGCGGTGCGTCTCTTCAAGAGGATTAAGGTAGGTAAGCGGAAAAGGAAGTGATCAACAATGCTTACGATGGAGAATAACGTGTTTTCCACATAGAGTAAAATGAGAAAGAGTAATGATGACAGAGTAATTGAATAAAGAATGGGTTTTTAATAAATTGCTGGTTGTTCCAATTAAAAAATGCGATGCGGGCTGTACAGATTCATATTATGGTTGAAAAAAGGCGAAAATGTTGATTATTTCTATATTTTTTTTAATTTCATCTTAGTTTAACCGTAACCGTCCATTTTGCATTTATTGAAGTAAATTAAGATTTCAAGAGCCCTAGCAGGGAATATTTTTATAGGACATGGTATTTACTCTTTCAGTTTATGTTCGTAAAAGTTTTCCGAAATTAAATTTATCTGACTTTAAAAATTTAAAATGGCCGTCAATTTGAAATTTCATAAGTCAGATAAAAATATTTTTTTGTATCTGTTAGGCAATAAACTTAAAGTGTATAGGAATACCAATAGTTTCATTAAAACATCTCCCATAACCTTTGAATTAACTGATTATCTTAAAACAACCCCGTTGCAGCAGACCTGCATACTCAGCGAATTTTATGTGCAAAAGAACATTTTTCAATCCAACATAGCGAGATTTGACGTGTTTTTTAAGTTCCATAAGAATAACATGGAAAATGTGTATGCAGGTTTGCTGCAATATATATTATGTTAAAACTGGGTGGTTTAATTCATTATTTAGTAGATCTGAACTAGATTAAGTCATGAACTGAGATTTATCAAGATATGATAAAAAAAGATTTCCCATAAGGATAACATGGGGAATGAGTATGCAGGTTTTCTGCAACTAAAAATGAAATTTCGGGGATTTTAGACTAAAATACATTAGATCTCATCTAGATGAAGCCACAAACCAGGTTTTATTGCGATATGTTGATAAATAAGCGAGATATTTTAATTATTTCCCATAAGGATTGGGGCAACAAACTGTGTAAACACCTTTAAATGTCTCGGTAACCAATGGATATAGTGGTTCAAAATACTGAATTGTTTGTTATTTCGAGCTGAATTCGAAAAAGTTTTTTCGGTGCAAACAAAATTGGATAATTTTCATTTTTCTTTGTAAAAACGAAAATAACCCGTATTGAGGGGGGGGGGGTTATCCGCTCCCTATGCGAAATTCGCTAAAAATACAAAATGGTGGATTACGGCAAAAATAAACTAAAAATAAAAAATGTAATTCTGCTTTTTTAGTTATTTTTTCGCACAGAATCCGAATCTGCATAGCCAGCAACGCTTTTGAGGAACGTCCTGATTATTAGTATCACGAGTAATGTGATTTCACTTTGTGTATTTTCATAACATACTGCAAGAAAATAGCCCTAACACAAAAGTTTAAGTCCAAGTTTCAAAATTCATCGAGATGAAAGCATGTAATATTTAAATATTTCCATTAAAAATTGGTCCATTCTGTCCAATTTAAAAACATCTACTGATTTCATTGGTTGTCATTTGATTAGGGACAATATAGACTATTTAAAAGTACGTAGCCTACCATTGTCTAATTTCGATTTAGTAATAAATTTAGCTTGGTCGGTGGCGTTATACTAGTTGAAATTTTGCCGGACCTGGGTTTCAATCTTTCACATCTTTCATTGGGTAAACTATCAAATTGTGTATGACTCTTTAAAGTCAAATCATTTATGATTTAAGAACAAGTAAGCTTATTTAGCTTAGTAGTGTGAACTTTACCAGTATAGTGCCCAGAATGTTTTCGGTAGGGGGGGATATCATTGATTTACGTCCACATTTCACCTATTTTGACATTATATTCAACACATTTTAGGGGTTCGGTGAAAAAGAGGGGTATATTCCGATATCTCCCCCCCCAAACTTAACTGATTGAACCAACACAGCCAACACAAATCAGCCATCACACACTTCAAAATTCGCTAAACTTATTAAAAATTCAAGCATTTAATAGGCGACGCAGTTCTTTACTTTATATTGTTTTCATTCGAGTATAACGGACGCAAATGTAATTCAGTTTGCGCATCTTGGTATATTTTTTGAAAACTTTCCTATCATAATTGTTTGCATTACACATAAATATTTTAAAGCTATAGAGGAAAAAATGCATTGAAAGTCCGAGTGTACCTTAAGATACAAGAACAACGTGTTTAATTTGCCATACTCTTATTGCATTTTTGCCGTTGGCCTAATTTTAGTAAACTAATACAGTACTTAATTGCATTTAAAAAATAATTTTTTTAATTTGTATTTTATGTACCGTATTATTTAATAAAAATGGCTAAATTTAGCATTGATATTACGGGAACTTCTTAAGAAACAAGAATAAATAGTTTTTTTAAGGAAAAACTTTCTATTTTTCCAAAAATAACGTAATGGAGTGGTGGTATTTTCATAATTAATGATAACTCTTCTACCTTTAGTCGTCTATAATAATTAATAAAAAATACTATACGTAAAAACAAATTATACCAATCGATAAAGAATTTTATTTTCTTTGAAAAATGCACTCGGTGGACGAGATGGAAGTTTTGGTTTGGCCATAATTTCAATTCAAAGCAGCGCGCGTCGAGTTCGCCCAATCTCTCGCCATGTTTTTGTCGTAGCCGTTAGCCCCCACTTGACGTCATGACAACAGCTGGCCCGACAATCAGCTGACGCTGGATGCGCAGTAGCACACCTTACTAATTCCACCAAGAGTAGAGGCTGGTTCACAGTTGTTCCTTATGCTGATCATATGGGTTGACTCTGCCGCTATCTACCAGCAATCACTGAAACCTCCTCTTCTATCTTTACCATAAAGAACGAATGCATTTGGAGCAGTGATTTGAAAAATTCATTATCTAAATTTATTTTAAAACTTACTATAATAGTGAATTACTATTTCACCGGTTGTATATTAATTATATATTAATATATTAATGTTTTTGTGCAATTTATGAATATTGTAGCCACCCTTTTGCATAATAACATCAGGAAATTTTTTTGCTATAAACATTTGGGGTCTTTTAACAAATTTTTAAGATATATGAGTGCTATACCAAAATAAATAATAAAGTATAAATCTTTTTTATAACATACAAAAATTATAGCCTCTGGAGAAACAAATTTTGAACAGCTTATGTCAACTTTATTTTTATTTGTTTACGTTTAGGGGTGTAACAGGTTTATAGCGCGCTATGCAAAACCGGACTTTTTAACATAAAAATACAGTAAGAATTGTTTTCTTTCTAAATTTTGCCCAGTCAGGCAGTTATCTGTCTGTATGTTTTTCTCATATAATTTAACATTGCTTTTGAGCTATTTCAGGCATCTACTTCAAACTTTACACACATAAATAAGATTTTTTGTGATTTGTGAGCGATTTTAGCACAGAGTAACAAGTAATAACTCGGCCCAAAAAATGAATAATAAAAATTTTCTGAAATTATTACAGAAATCTTTAGCCAACTATAGCATTTTTTCATTACAGTTCAATTGGCGATTGGCGATCTCTATTGCAATATAAATAATTAATGCGAAACACGTGTCCACTTAATATTACGATGATATTCACAGTTAATATGTTTATATTTTCATAAGGTAACTTCTAACAAATTTTAAAATGTTTTGCATATTACAAAGGCCATAAATGTGAAATATTAAGCATATAAATATTATAAATATAAAAAGGTCCCCATTTTTAGTTGTTGGACAAGGTAGAAACTTGGTAATTTATTCCCAAATTTACACCATTATAGTCATTGATTAAGTATATTTTAAGTAACTAATTCAATTAGGTTCAAGCGATATGTTGAATTATATGAGAAAAATACATTTGGATAGCCGCCTTTCCCAAAACAATCTTCTATTGTATTTTCTTTGTAGGATCCGGATACCATGAAATTACGAAATTATCAACGAAATAATCTGAAGTAATTTAATAAATAAAGGTGCGTATTAAATTTAGAAAATCCTGATGAGATCTACGCACTGAAATAATATGTTAAATACTAATTCGTTAAACATTTCATTACATCTTTTAAAATGTGCTCTTGCCCCCCTTTTAGTTTTATTAGCGAATTTCCTTTTTAAACGTATCTCGTATAGTGGCTACGTAATAACCACATGTCGTTTGTTACATAAGAGGACAACGTCAATCAGCTGCTACATTGTTGTATAATATAAATATTTTGAAGTTGGCTTAAGGAGGACCTAATTTGGATTTGAACACAATGGGCGCGTTCAGCCGCTGTCACCGGTGGGTTATCTACTAACCTATTATAAGTGAGCGGTAGTGGTGGATGTAACACCTACCGACCATTGTTGTGCATCCACCGATGTTGTGTTTACGGTGGATTCGGTAAGTAACCGGACATTGTTGATTGTCAAGATGCGGTGGATTTGCCTATTAGTGACTATGGTAACTGGTTAGCCACCGGTGACTGCGGCTAAACGCACCCATTGTCGGACGATTCTACTGAAAAAACAGAAGTTCAATGTTACTAGATGCTTCTTGTCAGATCGTTTTTTAAAACCAAATCAAGAAGATTTTTATCGTCACGTTATAAATCTTGTAAATTAATTCTTTTTAGGATATTATGCTTTAAAATCCAAAGTAACTAATGGTAAAAGCCATAAACTAGATACTCCATACTAGAAGTTTGATCAGACTTTACTATACGTCCTAAATTTAAATTAGATACCTACAGAGGTTATAAATAAATATGTGAAAGGTATATAGAAACCAACCGAAAAAAAGCTATGAAGCTTGAAAACAATTATTAAAAAGTAAATTATGTTTTAAGATGCTGGGACAAAGCCTCAGAATTAGCCATGAGCGTGTTTTGCTTTTTTGTGTGTGTAACGCCATAATGCCAGTGTTTTTCTTAATGTTTTGATTGGGAAAGCCGCAAATCTAGCCTATTTCACTACCTAATAGCCATTTTTTAAAAGGCATAATTTAAAATATAGCCTAAAGAGAAATAACAAACAGTGGCGGATCCAGAGCATAAGTTCGGGGGGGCAAGTAGGATTTTGAAGGTAACCTTCCAGGGGGTCTGGGAGGTACGGGGGCCCCCCCGGAAAATTTTTGAAAATTTGAACTGAAACCTCGTGTTTTTAAACAATCTAGAGACAAAAACGTGCTCAATTTTCAATTAAAAACTACAGTTTTTTATTGGATTTATTTATTAAAGTGTAGGTAATTAGGGAAGAAAAGACTTGTTTAGAGGTTCAAGCCATAATTTTATTATTTACAATACTTGAATACTTTCTCCAGAAAACTTAAAACTAAGTTCTAGATCGGGACTTCTTTTTCTACCTTAGCATAACGCTCGATTACATTATCAACATTCACAACGATGTATGCAAAAAGACATAGTCCGTTCAACCTCTCTTCAACAATTCTTGTCCGTAACCAAGATTTAACCAGCTTTAAATTTGCCGTTTATCAGCGATCGGCAAACACTCAAGATAGTTTTTCACGGCCGATCGCAGTTCCGCAAAGCTAGATCGGCTATTTATTTATCTGCGATCGGCTGACACGCGCTATCGTATTACGCGGCCGTTCACCAGCGAGGACAGATTTCTGTGCTCGCTGCCGTTCACGAATTCCGCAAAGTTTATTTAGCCGTTTCGATCGTTATCGCGGCCGATTGCTAGTTTTTATTCGCGAAACTTTTTGCGGTCGATCACGAGTTTCTTAAAGCTGAATTTGCTGTTTATTCGCGATCGGCAAATACGCGCCTTTTTTGCGGCGGATCGCAAGTTTCGTGAACACTCTTGTTACGATTTTTCCCCACATTCTCGGGGGGGGGGGGGCAATTACCCCCTTTGCCCCCCCCCCTTGGATCCGCCACTGATAACAAATGGATCCAGTTTCAAAACCCCTGTGCAAAAAATTGCGGCGGCCGGCGCGGGGCAGCGTCG
The DNA here is from genome assembly GCA_035578135.1 of Flexamia atlantica. Lineage (NCBI taxonomy): Eukaryota > Metazoa > Arthropoda > Insecta > Hemiptera > Cicadellidae > Flexamia > Flexamia atlantica. The sequence continues at coordinate 5,777,953 of JAQJVK010000027.1, forward strand.
CGATTCCGCGCGGTCAGCCATCCAAGTTTAGACCATGCCCGACGTTGCTTGATATTTTTCTACTGTCCAGACTTCTGTCCAAAAATCAAACATGTTTGATTTTACTGTCCAGTATTTTTACTGACCGCTCGCAATGTTAATAGATAGGAGGAGACAGTAAATTAGTTCAGCGGACAGAAGAAATTTATGGAGCGCTAGTATCGCTCCGATTATTTTAACATTGATTTAAATGGAAGAGGAGCAATGTGAACAGGTCTCTACTGTCCGGTCTTCTGACCGTTTTACTATCCCCGTCTATAAGGGCCTTAAACAAATACACTTAGCAAAGGTAATAGAATAGGTCTTTGGGTAGATGGCATAAGCTGATAAGTCACTTTTTTGGCCGAATTGAGTTATGCATTTGGGCGTGTTCAGAAAATCAAGCTCTATAAGATGGTAAAATCTGATAAGTTGAAACTCAATTAATAAAAAAAATATAGCCCTTGCCCAAACCTGTTAAGTGGTTTTTTTTTGCAATATCAAAGATGACAAAAACTGTTAAGTAGGTTTAACATTAAATCTTTTACTTAAATCTAATCATTGCAAGTTGGCAAAATTAGATAAGTATTTATATAAATTTTTGGTTACTTGTAAAAATATATCAATAATCATGTTTTGCCATCTGTTTAAACTACGAATATGTCACCAAACAATGAGGCAATCCTTGATAGGAGCGCATATGAATTTTTGCCATCTTATGTTAAGTTACAAATTAAACTTTTACAAGTAACCAAAAACTGATATAATTACTTATCTAATTTTGCCATCTTATGTTAAGATACAAATCGAGTCATGAGGCAGATGACAAAACATGATATCTAATAACATCACTTTATAAAAATAATAATATTAAATTTGAATAAAAATGAACCTTGATATTTTGTATACGTATAGCCAAATAACGGCTGCATAGTTTAATAAAAAAATGTTATAAATAATGTAAAACCTGATTTTTTTCAAGCGTGCCTAACTTTAAAATTGCTCTCCTGAAAAGTTTATAAAAAGTGACTTATCAGCTTATGCTATCTAGCCACAGAGGTATCTCCCGTATGAACTGTACTGAAAGGTGAACGTGGAATCGAGTATAGCCATGTTCAATCCCTCCCTCCATGTATCGGTGGCTTCGACTCAGGATACAAACAATCGCGGTGTAGAAAAACTAATCATATCTTTGGTTTCGTTACTGGAATAATGAGAACCGGACAAACAAATTATATCTATAAACAGTTGTCGAGTAAATGTACTACTGTACAAAAAAATATTAATTTATTAGTTTAAAAACAAAATATGTAAATCGAACTTTGCTAAACGAATGAGTCTATACGAATTTGCAATATCTCAGAATTTGCAATATCTCAGGATATTGCAAATTCTGCTTTCTAATCCATTCGCTAGCTTTGGCTGAGGCTCGGACCGGTCACTCACCCGCTTGACCTTCTCACACTTCAGACTTTCTACAACCCCAATTTTACAAAGCGATACAATGAAAAAATGTACGTGAAACATGCAGGTTTTAGTAAATTATTTAGAATGTGTTATTCGAACGAGGGAGATAGATTAACAGATATAGGTTCACTGTTATGGTTCTTTTGATCTTGATCACAAAATCGTCGTCTAAAATGAACATAAATAAAGGATGTTTTTTTTTAACGCAACCCATTTTTAAGACTGAATAATGCGAATAGTATGAATATGAAATGAGTGTTATTGTTTTGTTAAATCTTACATTTTAGGCAACCTATTATTTAAGTTTGATCTCATTATTCGGTTCACATTATGTGTTCAAACAATCCGCCATTGGAATTTCTAGAAATTTGTGCTCTCTCCATAAAATTCCTGAATACGTGTTGCAAGGTACGTTTTTGAATTTCTTGCATTAAATTTGTTATGTTTCTTTTGAGGTACTGAATACCCTGTGAATTAATTGTTTTCGTAGGCCTTACTTTTTTAGTATCCCCAAAGAAAACTATATAGTGGGTCGAATCCAGGGATCTTGGGTTGAATAATCCTTTACTAATAAAATAAAGCTTTGGGTTGCGTAAAAAACACCCTTTATTACCTAATTAAATCGGGATTCTCTGGTAAAATATGATTTCCGTTTAAATCCAAGTGATATTTTGAAACCTGTGATTTCAATATTGTGAGTGGGTATTGATGAATAAATTGATGCCGTAACTCAGACACAATTTTAACAATAATTCTAGACATCCTGCAAGGAAATGGTTCCGGTGTGTGGCAAAGAAATTAATTTTGGCCTAATGATTAAGCAGTTATTTACTGACAATTTCTAGTAAATGTGATTTTTATACACTAAATAAAATCACAATATATTGATTTTGATTTGTTTTGAAAGATATGTGTTGAATATGAAATATCCCTAACAAAAGTAATTGAAAGAGCAGATGGCTGTCAATTAAACCAAATTAGCGCTAAAAGCCAAACCGTCGAATGTAGAAATCGATGCGTGCTTCCGAAATTTACTTCACACATAAATAATATCTAGCATTTTGGACGGAAATGGAACACAGTTTGCGATTTTGGAAGAGGAAAAACAAACATTAGCAGGGGACGGTGTCCAGCTTTAGTTATTTGAGCACTTAATTAAGATAATGTTTTTTGTAATTAGTCATTTTGTAATTCATGGCTTGAAAAAAATACCACCTTCTTAATGATGCGTTTTATTGTGTAATGGAATTGAGATTACATGAATTACAAAAAACTTCCCCAGCTTTTATAGTGGTTTTCTTATATTAATAAGGAATCGATATTGAAGAACGTTAAATAGCTATTATAAACTTCGTTCACTAAAATCTCCAAGCTAAAAATCTAATTGTGTTTGTTCCTAATTTCCCACACATTAATTCGAACGAAGTGAGTTATACTCGACTTGAAAATCTCTCTTTGTGAACTAACTCCTCTTTTATTGTTTGATGAAAATTCATGAAATTTGAACTGCATCATATTTATACCTCGTAGATTGTTTTATCTATAAATAAGTAGTTAATTATATGTTTAAATATTTATTTTTTTATTTAACAGCCTTCATTTAATTTTACTGCACTTCATTCGACCTATATGCGACATAGGAGCGTACTCCTAGTTATTTATGGATTACATTTAAAGAAAAACTCAAATAATGTCGAACTATTAACTCCTTCAGAGTATTTAAAAATTGAACATTTACTCGTTTATTATTTTATATTTACTCGATTGAAAACTGATACTGATCATAAATAATTTCTGATCAAAGCGACCGTGTAAAGAGCAGCGGTTGTATTGATTGTAACGCGTTCAACCACCGAACCGTGAACTGGCCACTGCCGCTGTGACGTGTCACTTCCGCCACTGCTGCTACATGCAGCAGGTTGTCGTACAGCCGGAACTGAAATGTTCGAAGCTATATAGATGTCATACATCCATACAGATTATGGATGTCTGATATCGGGGTGGGATAAGAGGATTGGCTTCGGCCGATCAACCCAATCCCTTACATCGCACTACGTCGGTACAGCTGTTAGTGAGTTGCCACGTGGTGGTACGTCTTAGGTTGAGGCTGTCGACAAATTAATCAGATCTTTGTTAAACGTCACTTAAAATTGTGACGTAAAAAAGTGTAAAAGCTTATAGTGAAAGACCTCGGTCTTAAAATTAGAGCGCAATTAAAGCTAAAACACAAAAGTCTGCACCAGCGTAAGAATTTATAAGGGTTGTACAGTAATAGGAATAAGGGTTAAGTATTGAAAACCATTAATAAAACATCGATTATTGTTAAAATACTAGTAAAAATTCTATAATACTTTCACTGCAATTCAATTTAATACAACGTAAACTTATGGAAGGAGATTATTATTGTTACTTGTTGCACTGGACGCTTTAACGTTAGAAGATTCGACGTCCAAATATACTTACTGTTTACTATGTTTAACTCATTAATGGTATGGGGCTCACAAATACCTAGTACTGACTTTATTATCCTATTTTTCTTTCAAATGAAGATAACTACTCAATGATTCTAACATAAAAAATTTAAATTTTTTTCATCACACCACGACGTAATCACCTGTTTAACAAACGTCATTGGGTGTCCGAAACCAGCTCTTTTCCGCCAGAGGGCCGAAAGTCAGCTGATCGTTTATTTGCTTAAAACAACGTGAGAAAATCACATGATAAACGGCATTCAGGATAGCTGCAATCATATGATTTTTATGGCTGTGTTTACTTAAACCATGTGAAAGAAGTTGTAATATCGCTCATAACCTCAAAGTTTTGTTTTTAAGTGTGTCAAATAAATAACACACTCGACTTATAGTCTCGAATTGTAAACACGATCTCGCGTCTGCAAAGCCTCGATTTCAGCCTTTTTTGTGTAATATACCATTATATAGGGTGTTTTTTTTAACGCAACCCATTTTTAAGATCGAATAATGCACATATAAATATGTAAAGAGTATTGTTTAGTTGATCTTTACATTTTATACAACCTATTATTAAGTTTGATCACATTTAGTTTGCATTATGTGTTCAAACAATCCGCCATCGGCGTTTGTATAAAGTTGAGCTCTCTCTCTATCACATTCCTTAACACTTGTTGCAAGGCACCTCTTCTAATTTCTTGCAATCAATTTGTAAAGTTTGTTTTGGGGTGATTAATATCCTGTAAATTATTTTTGTAGGCCCTACTTTTTACGTACCCCCAAAGAAAATAATATACTGGGGTCAAATCCGAGGATCTTTGGAGGAAATAATCCTCCACTGATAAAATAAAGTTTTGGTTGCGTTAAAAAAACAACCTGTATATACTGCTTTAAGAGGAGTTTTATAACAATTACATAAGTGAAAACAACACAACCAAAACAAAACAACAACAATCCATTGACAGTAGTGACTGAGAAAGCGCCGGCTGTCACGGCAATCCTCGACCTAACGGGAGCGTGATAACTCGCTAATCCTGGCTGACAACCTTTGGAAACCGGTCGCCCAAAACCGCGGAAGGACTGGCTAGTTTGGGAACGCTGCCGCTCAAACATGACACGACACTACGACACCGTCAGCTAACCAACACCAGCTGCCGACTGACGGATACTGATTGTATTTACGATGATCAGATATATATTCCAGCGGTGCTCCTTGGTGATCTGAAATTGACGTGATTTATTATAATACAAGTTGTGTTTAAGAATATAATGAATTGGGAATTTGGCTTTTTGCATAGTTAAGAATAATGAGCTCTTATTCGTACGTCTCAAAGCTTTATTCATTTATGTATCTTATGTTGATAATAATTTCTGCTTTTCATGTTCTTAAATTATTGTTCTAGCTTCTTCCTCCTTCAACTATATTTTGTTTCAACTAAAGAAAATATCTTCTTCCACATCATACATAATGTATAAATGTGAGCCGAGGAACAGTTTAGCATTGAGCGTGGCGTCAACACATTGTTGAACAACTTTCAAACTTTTATGAGGGTAGGTCATATTAAGTTTATGAAGATAGATGGCAATGACGTAATTTCTTGGTGTTCCGTGAGAATAAAAGCCCATAATTCTCTCACCTTTGGGATTAGTACTTCCCTTCTAACTCCAGAATTTAGTATCACAATTTAAAGCTTTCTCCATGAAGGTGAGTACAAATATTTTTTGTGCTACACCTAAAATAATTTTAGGTGCTCCCTTACCTCGGACTTGCATTAACCAAATAATTCGATAAAATAAAACTTAACCAGTGATGTATACAACTAATAAGTAAAAGACAAACATGTGCTCCTCGTCCAGAATTGACCTAACTAATCATCACGGTTGAAATAGGCCTAACACGAGGGATGAAAGACGTGTGCCGGGGAACAAAAAGCGTGACGAAAGCGTGTCTGATGCGACGACACCTGCTAGACAACACCTGCCCGGGCGGCTGTCCTCCCACCGCAACACACAACACCCGGGTGGAAAACAATCACACGGTTCTGTACAGGAAGTACAGCGTGGCAGCTGGAAGTGCTACAGCTGTTTAAGTTTATTTTTGAAGTTGGATGTTAGAAAGAGAAGTGCAGTACGAGTCGGGACCTCAACAGGAATTAGTATTTTTTTAGTTCTGTAACGGCAAGTGCCGCACTGTAAATTAATCTATACTAAAGTATAGATTAATAGTTGGCATTAAAGTAGGTATTATGCAGGCATTAAAATGTACCAGACTGTACCAAGCTCTCTTAAGTCAGTCACGGACACAACAAAATTTAAAGCAAAACTTAAAAATGTTTTGATGGCCAATAATCTTTATTTGTTAGAGGAGTTTTGGGAGAATTGTACCCAAAATAACCAACATAACCTAACCCCACCCTGTGGGCTCAGTGACGCTTTAAAAGAGGGCACTATTGACAAGTCCTCCGTTTTTGAATGAAGAAATGGGACGCCACGGAAAAGTAAAGTAAAGTAAAATACATGATCATAAAGAATAAAACAAGATATTCATAGTATATGCATGTAGATCAATATTCATGATTTCAGGATTTTGGGTTTATTATTTATTACAATACCAATTGAGAACATAGTGAAATCAAGATAGAAACGGAAACTGAAGTTGTTTGAAAACTAGCCTATAAATAAGCGTTTTATAAGCCTCCTAATGGCCTAAAAACCTAAAGAACGTATTAGCGAATTTCCCCTATAGGGAAGAAGCTGTTACCGTAGGTCTCATGGTAAGACCTAAGCCTAAAACCATCATAACTTTTCTTTTTGAGGTCCTCAGATGCCAAAAACACCATTCGTTCACTTTCATAGATATATATATATATATCTATCTATATATCTATATATATATATGTGTCTTTAAGCACGATAACTTGCGCAAAAATGGTCCAATCGGAATGAAATTTGGCATAGACGTGTAAAGTAGTAATTATTCGGACGAGTTCGTAAACCAGCCCGATCGGACCACCGGAAGGGGGGGTAAAGGGGGGTAAACCCCCCCAAAAATGGGTTTTTCGAGATTTTTACATCGAAAAATAAAATTTTTCAAATTTTTATTGGCACCATTGAATTCAGCCCAAAAAAACAAACAATTTAGTATTTTGAATCATAGCTCTATGTCTATTGGTTACCGAGATATTGAAATTGGTAAACACAGTACGTTGTCCCAATGTTAACCTTATGGGAAATAAGTAAAATTCTATATCTCGCTTATTTCTCAACATATCTTGATAAAACTTGGTAAATGGCTTCTTCTAGTTCAGATCTACTAAAAACTGAATTAAAACCACCCAGTTTTAATATACCCGTAGCAGCAAACCTGCATACTCATTCCCCATGTTATTCTTATGGAGCTTACAAAAACATGTCAAATCTCGCTATGATGGATCGAAATATGTTGTTTTGCACTTGAAATTCGCTGAGTATGCAGGTCTGCTGCAACGGGGGTATTTTTCCAGTTCTATTTTATCTGTGAACCAATTTGTCTAACTTGTTTATTCCCACTAAAGATCAGACAGAGAGGTTTGAGCTAATCTAAATTATACTCCTAGATTTATCTGTTAGACGCTATAATGTAAACAAACCACAAATTATATTTCAAACTCTAAAGAATTTAAAACTATTGCCTTTGACTTTGAAGCGACACTTATTGAATAAAATAAACCTAACAACTTTCAGCCTTAAAATTTAACTGCGTAGAAAAATGCCTGTTTGTTACCTAAACAAAGGTTTATTCCATAGTCGAAGGTTTATGCATGTAATAAACTTTATTGTGTCTTTAAAAACAGTTAAGCTTTGTGAAAACTTCTTTATAGCATAATAGCATCATTCAAATAATTGAATGCATCACCGAAAGGTGGTATGACCTGGAGATGAGACCTTTGCTCCGTGCCTGTGATGTTTGGTATTAGTCATCTGATTTGGTCAAGTTACTGAGACCAACACCAAATAAGTTAAGTACTGAGCCATTGTTTCATTTCAGCGCATACCGTGGCTGATCCATCTGTTGTAAAAATTACAAACATAAAATTGAATTGTCTGAAAAAAATAAACAAACCGTCTTGAACTAATCTTTTTAGTACGGCTTTTTAATCTCATCTGATTTCTTAATTTCCATGACTTGAATTTTGTTTACATATCGATTTTAGTTTAATATGCTCTTGGAAAATAGCTAACTTGTGTTCTATTCCTCTGTCTCGAGTTTCGTTTATGAAAAACACTTTAAGGTCAACGATATCAGTCCTAGTGAAAATAATTATTCCACGAGTTGTTACAATGGATACGGGTTTCCTTTCCTTATTTTTCAACAGAAAAATCAGTCTTAAGAGTCAAATGAGACCTAATCAATTCAATTGTTCAATTAAAGCACTGTTTTCCTTGACAATTCACGTGTCAACCAAAATGATTTTGATAATGAATCACTATCTCACGAATCAATATTCGAACAAAGCGAGTAATTAAAAATTAATTTTCAATAACCAACTTGTATCGCAGACTCCAGTTCTGTACCAAGGCCTCGCAGCATCAGGTTCAGGTTCAAATCCGGGAACGCTGACTACATGCAATACAACACTGGGAAATCTCCCCATCGCACTTTCCGCCGGCGCCGCGCCGGGATATATCTCATAACGTTCAAAGTAATCTATATACAGGGTGTTTACGAAAAACCCTTACAGACTTCGGGATATGGTTACTTACATCAAAAATAAGAAAAAAGTTCCCGTACACATGGGTCCTAAAATGCTCCGTTATCCGTCTGTCGGTCTGTATGTGTTTTTAACATGGTTTTGCATAACTTTGGATCTACTAACGATATCAACTTAAAACTTGGTACGTATATGCTGACTAATAGGACCTATTTTGGTGCGGAGTGTCAAGTTTCTACTTTGTACCATTTCAAAATGGCAGCCATTTTTATATTTTAAAACGTAATACCTCAAAATCCGTAAATTTTACAAAATATTTATGCAAGGGACAAAAAAGTTGCGTAATTTTATTTCCTACAAAACCCCATAAAGATCACAAAGACTGAACTACAATTAACGGAGTTATTGCAATTTTTCTACCAAAATACTTGCCTGTTTATGACAGTTATAGCAAATATTCGCATTATTTTGTTAGAAAAATTGCAATAACTCCGTTAATTAAAGTTTGACCTTTATGATCTTTATATGGCTTTGTAGGAAATAAAATTTCACAACTTTTTTGTTTCTTGTCCAATTTTTGAAAAATTTACGGTTTTTAAGATATTAAGTTTTAATATATAAAATGGCTGCCATTTTGAAATGGTACAAAGTAGAAACTTGATACTTCGCACCAAAATAGGTCCTAATAGTCAGTATATAAGTACTAAGTTTGAAGTAGTTATCTTTTGTAGTTTCAAAGTTATTCAAAATCATGTTAAAACACATAGAGACCGACAGACGGATAACCGAGCGTTTTAGGATCCAGGGACTTTTGTCTTAGTTTTGATGCAAGTAACCATATCCCAAAGTCTGTAAGGGTTTTTCGTAAACACCCTGTATAATGTTGTAATGTGTTGTACCACATTGTGGTCTTGGAATGTTCCCTGTTTTTCGATAAGTAAGCATAGTTAGAGAATATTCAAAATTATGCCTAACTGTAAACGCGCTGCCTAACTTCACGCGCCTAACCGTAAAAATAAGTATTTTTTTATTATTTCATTACTCATAAGTATTTATCATGAAATAAAAATAATGTTACAAGCATAATAAAAAGTGCATTCCGGAATCAAAAAGTACAATTTACGTAGAATTTGACGATAAAGTAATAATGAATCATCCTATAAAGAATTGGAAGATATTAAAATAGGTATACTTCTAAAATTATTAAGCTAAAATAATAAAAAACCTTTAGCTAATGAAAAAGCCTCTTGAAGCCTTGAAAACGATTTATTCATGAAACCTATTTATTTGGGTTTTGTATTAATATACAGTAGAACCTTGATAAGAAGACTCAATGGGATTCTGGAAATAGTCTCATTGTCAAGGGATTCTTCTTATTGAGGTTCTTGTTAACAAGACATTAAGTGTCATTACAATTTTAAGAAGACTTGAAAAGTGCACTTTTTATCAAGGTTTTTGTGTTATCGAGTGTCTTCTTATTGAGGTTTTACTGTATTGTTTAAAGAACGTCTCAAATTAACGGCAATGAAATTATAACGTTGAACTTAAACTAGAACGAACACTAGTTTTATTAAATCCTTTCTAACTTATCGTATCTTAAAAAATATATAATTTAAGCGAATAAAAATTATAATAAAATGAAAATAATAATTATGTTCACTTTTGAATTTAGTAACCAACGAATTTAAACCTGTGTGATATTTTTATAAAAACAAATTATTGGGACATCTACTGAAAAATCCTTTATTCAAAAAATGCAGCTTAACAACGGTCCTGAGGGAAGGAAAGATGAGGTTACATCAGTAAATGCAGTAATCAGAGTGTCGCTCGTCAGTCTGTAGTCACAATATGACTGAGGTAAGTGCTTAAGGGGGCGGTCTACCTCAAGTTCCGAGTGCTAAAACAGGGTTTTGTATCTTATTCATTGATAGCTGGATTTTCGTATGATTTCCAATATTTTGGTGTCATTTTAAAAAGGATATGTTTTTGTAGGTCGCTATAATTTTAGAATTTTTGATTTTATCCCCGTTTATTTACAGGAATTGTGGAAATCTTTCAAAAAAAGGTAGTTTTTTGTTAGATTTTAAAGTCTCATAACTAGCGACAGAAACGCTTCATAGAAAAATAAAAATTGTAGAGACCTATAAAATATTCTGAAGAACGTGAACCCACTCTCATTTTTATTAAATCTTAAAAAATAAAGCGTTTGTCGTCCAGATACGAAACGTCTGCAAGCTTACTTCAGCGCGCTTTAGCCCTATCTTTACAATGTTATTTCGCTCCGTGACGCAGATTATTCTGTCAAGGTAGACCGCCCCCTTAATTCGACAGCTGTGTACATATCTTGGTATTGATTTGACAACCGACCGACCGATCTGAGAACCGAATAACTCGATGGCTTAGTACTTGATAGACGATTAGTCGGCGAAAGCTATCGTAATAGAGGGCTAAACATCCAGTAACTTTATATAGGCCCTACCGTAGTATTTTTTTGGACATTAAATTAGATTCGTTCTTTTTGAAAACGATACAGTAAAACTAATCACAAATTATTGCCTCGATGTACACAGGCCCATTGAGGAAAAGCATTTTCTACTATTTGCAAACGACAAACAAGGCCAATCAAATTTATTTTGGAAACTGAAAGTGTTGTTTAGGTACATTGCTACAGATCAGACGCGTCGACGACGTTTACGGTGGAAGTAGAAGTAGTTACAGACCGAAAGTGCAAATTTATTAAGATTGGAAGGGATGTGATATCTAATAAAAGATTAAAATATTTCTTTGGAATAATAAAAAAAGACAGTTAATGAATTTTATTCTTATTGCTTTGAACTTTTTCACGTACACAAAATTATCAGTTTTTGTCTTAGTATATCTCTTTCCACGACCAGCAAATATATAAAATATATAACAATTCATATAGAATACCGATATCAAGAATCAGTTTGAATATCGGCAGCGCTTTGATTCAATAAGAAGATTCAGCGCTTAGCTTGGTTTAAAATAAAATATTTACATCCAAAATATCTTAAAGTTGGTGGTTTACAGCTTCCGGAAGAAATCGACCTTCCGGTGACATGGACGTGACCACGTGACGCAGCTGAAATCACTTCCGGCACCCTCTCTGGGCGGGGGACAGCTGCAGCGACATTTTTAAGGTGATAAATTAATAGGTTTTGTTAAAATTACCTATCTTCTTTATTTTTAAATCGGCTTTTACATTTACTTTTATTGTTTTTTAATATTAAGGTTTACCACCAACTTACGTAATACTTCATCAAAACAGTGCTAGTACATTTAAGTTATTTATTAAGTCATACAGTTTAGTTCATGGTGCTTGCAGAGAATCTCTCAAATGTACGGTGATAAAATTAATGTGCCGTATAAATAAAGTAGATTATAAAGACGAACAAATTTTTGTTTTGTAAGATTGCCTTCGTTTTCGAAATAATTCCTGGTATGAGTTTGGAAATAATTTCCTCAATTAAAGAGAACGAGTTATTAGACGAATTTAGAAAAATAAAGAAGTTTGTCTTGCGCTTTTCCATTTGATTTAATAGCAATTAAATGCTAAATGAAATAAACTTTTATATATAATGAAGATGAGTCTGTTGTAATTACTTTTTGTTTTCAACGAGTTATATAATGATCTTCTAATTAGGAAGGCTGTCTGATCAATTAATTTGTTCACAAATAATCCTCGTGTTGAAGAAGGATTTTCTGAGACAATTATCAATGCAAAATGTTTATCTCCCATCTTACATGCATTAAATAATCCTTAGTTTCAAGCTATTGATATATTGTTTTTTATTCTCTAGACTCTTACTAAAACAAATACGCATTCATGATTATTTAATTTTACAGTACTAATTTAAGTCAAAAATTAAAATCAATAAAGTTTTAATTTAATGATACTGTGAAATTGGAAAAATGTGTTAATTTTTAAATGATTTAAATTGATATCCAACCATTAACTTTGTATAATACGATCATATAGAGTTTAGTCACGTCGCGGCAGCAAACTAAAACAGAAATCATGACAGAAACAAGACAGCAATTATGAAAGTTACTTTCAACTTAGTTTCGTACCAGCAGAATTGTTTGATCGAGTCAGCAAAAATTAATAAGCTTCAAGTGGAGCTTTCTTTGATAAGAACAATGTTTCCGGTTACTATTATTATACGCAGTACTAATTTGAACGAAATTACCATGAAGTAACGAAGTTACCATGAAGAAATAAATTTAAACTTAATTTCAATATATTTACTATATTTATACATGTTTTGTAACGAAGAACTATGTTATTGAATTACAATTTGTTGCTCCCATATTCCATATAATGTTTTTTTTTTTTCAATTTTATCTGTTTATTGGACAGTTAAGACTTTTTTCTATATCCTCCCGAGCTACATTTTACAGTTCTTTGGACAGCTACATGTGAGATATGAGCGAATATCTCAGTGTTTTAATAATAGATTCAAACACTTCAAAACATTAGTTGATTGTTGTTCTTTCTTCTTTAAAACTTTTAACTTAGAAATAACATGTCTTACCATCCGACAAAATTAAATGGGGTTTCTGACAACTATAATGTCTATAATATATATTTAAGATGGTTTGTTGGTAAGACATTTTATTTCTATACATACATATGGATAAAAGGTGTATTTAAAACCTGCCATCACTGTGATTAAGTCCACATCCTTCAAAATGAAGACTGAATTAATAGAGATTCAATCAATACTGTAAGCTTTAACCATGCATTTGTTCAGTCAACTCTTCTCTCAGCAGGATTTGTATAGGCCTACATAATTTATAAGCTTACTACTTTATTATAATATACTTAATAGTAAGGTGTGTATAATAGTAAACCTTTCTTTTTTGTGTTTTATGTATACCTTGTTCAAAAAAATTAATTAATTAATTAATTAATTAATTAATTAAAAATTAATTAATTAATTAATTAATTAATTAAAAATTAATTAATTAATTAGTCATGTTTTTACGTGACGTTGGTATTAGTAGACATGTATTGGTTTAGTTTGTTGAATAAAATATTAAAATATAGAGAAATAAATATTCAAATTAAACGTAAAAATATATATCTCATTAGGTACAACGTGAGTCGTAAATAATAAACATAAACTTCAATTTATTCGGAGAAGGGAAGTGAGTGAAGTTGTGTTTTAATTTGATGGAATCCGCAGATAACCAAGTGGCTACAGTTTCCATTCAGTCGGGTTTTTTTGTCGGATCTCATTAAAAGTTCAGACGGATACACTTCTTCCCTTCATTTTTTCAGGTAAACTAACGTACTGTGTTTTGCTTCAACATTTTTTTCTCATTACAGGCTATTCTATTTAGTTACTTAAGTACTACCAAGTTCATAAATAATGTATAGAAATAAATATTGACGGAACAATCATTATCTATTTACATTTCTCGAAACAATACGTATTTACCAAGTCATATTTCTACTTTTTTCAAATCCGACGGAAAATCGGACTTTAAAAAGAAGAATGGTTTCTATGCCGAAAAAATTTAAAAAATTGTGACGATTTTTCTGTGATGAAAAAAATCCTAATTAGTATATAAAAATAATATAATTAGTCCTAAAAAATATATAATTAATTAACTCTTAAGAAAGGTAAAAATCTTCATTTTTAGTACCTGACAATATATATTTCATGGATGGAACACGATATTTATTGTTTCTGCGAGAAAGCCAAGGAATAAGTTTCTAATTTAGCAAACAAACAATGCCCAGAAAACTGATTGGGTAACAACAACAGCCAAAGACTGCTGGCAACCGACTGGTCATTGTTTGAGTTAATCAATTTATCTAGTTTTGCAGCCCTACTCACATCGTTACAAATGAAGCCCTTTGCTTAAGACTCGTAGTAACGTAAGAAACGATAGTAATAAAACGGCTTTCATATAAAATTATTTGAAATTAATAAAATTTTTATTTTTAGACACATTTAGTCATCACTGTTCAGCTTTTTTGCCGACTCAAAATTATTTTAGTTAGTTCCAGCTTCTCCTTACATTTAGTGAGAAGCCGACCGTTTTGTCTGCCTGACTAGTTTTTTATTCTCTCAGGTGAAAAAAATAAAAATCCTCAACGTTTTAAAATTTAAAAATGGTATGTTCTTAAATAATAAAAAATCTTTTATGGTAGGATCGTTTGAAACTTAATTGAAAAGGTTTATTACAACAATACTATTATTAACGATGACGGCGCAGCAGTGAATTACAGCGAGGATTTAATGAAGATCATTAACAACGAAGGTCCTTGAGCGTTTGAGATTCGCCGGCCGTCGGCAGTCATGGCCGTGTCTGCGATATTCATTCTCTTTGTTGAACTGGTTGTTAAAATAATAAAGCAAAAAATACAGACGAGAAGAAAAACACTTGGAAACGTATAAAGTTTCACAGCTTATGAGGTTGTACGCGTTCTTACACGACAGAGATTCTAAAATCATTAAATGGAAACGCAGTTCTCGTAAACCATATAAGTCACGCCCCAAACATGACAAGAGACATTCATTTACAAAGTTTCATCCAACTTAGTTTTCCTGCAATTAGAAGCGGTCTGATCGAGTTAAGGAAAGTAATAGCTCCCTTCAACAAAAAGTACTCTGTTTAATTAAAATCTCTCCCAGCTGTGCTCGTCTGAAAACTGCAAGTTTTGTCATTCAATCTTGATTTTTAACATCGTGCATTTTATTTATAGTCTTAAATTTTGTTTTATTGTAAATGATTATCGATCGAGGGTGTAAAAATAAATGGAAATAAAATGCAAAGTTAAATTGCACAATTCATTCGTTTTGATTTAAAAAAATTTGTATTTGAGTTGTATGAAATAACTTAATCTATTACGGTATTACTGATTAAACACGCTATGGTTTTATTGTGATCTTGACTCTTCCTATACAATTTTTATCAGGGGTTTTATAATTTATTACTAAATCAAGCAGTTTATAAAATGCTTGACGGCTTGATAATCTATTTCAAACTTAATTTAGAAAAGCGACAAAATGTTGTTTGTGCCACATTAACGTGTTCAAATCATCACCATCATCAGGATGAAGAAAAGTGTGTAAGTCCTAATCGCAGATGAGAAGGATTAGGGACATCGGTGTGGTTCGAGAGGAGGATTTATTTGTGTCAGTTAATCTGATGTTATAACTACATATCAAAAGCGCTAAATACTGGTGAATGACGCAGAGCCAAAAAACAAACGGGAAAACCCCGAAAATCCTCTTTTGCTTTAGAACCTCTGGTTTACCTCTGCTTGTTGATACCTTAAACCCGTCTGTTCCATGAAACCTATACAGAAAATAATAATATTATAATAATATAATAATATTTAAACCTGAAAATCTTTTGAAAGATCAAAATTAAGCTTTTTCCTTTAAAATTATGGCCCTAGGATTTTTTGTTTTCAAAAATGTAAATAATACAAAGAGTAAAAACCTTATAACCAAATTGATTAAGTGTTATGCTATTCATGGCAAGAGTTCGCATTTCCATTCACGTAAAGGTAATACGCGATCAGTTCCATTCACAGAGGTAATTGGTTTCCGCATGAATTAAAAGTTTTAAAACCAACGTTATTGTTTTGGTTTTGAATAGTCGGTGAAATCGATAAATTTAGAAGGAAAACCTTATAAATATTACTAACGTCACCAGAAAACAACTTGCATTCTTAAGGTTGTTATATGATAAACTTAAAGTTGTAAGTTTAAAGTTAAAGTTGTGTTTTAAGTTAAAGTTGTTGTAAGTTTAACTTATATAGAGGACATTGTGGTTCATTTTGCTTTACTTAAAATTTTTCTCTCAGTAGTTTGCCTCTAGTAGTTTTTCTCTAGTGTAGTTTGTAATTTTTGTAGTTGTTTGCATTTTAAAACAAAAAACAAAGTCGTTGAAGCATCGCAACAAATATTGCGAAAAAATAAATTAAATGCCAATGTGTTGTACCTTCCGGAAGCAAAGGACAGCAAAGGACTCAAGTAAAGCCGTAAATTCAGCCGATCTGAGAACAATGTGAGCGTTCAGAGATAACACGGTCGGTTCAGCCACGTGTCAGTGATAACGGCGCGACGTGCCACGGCCCCGCGGCAACTTGTAATTGAACTCTCTCAGTTTGGGCCCAGATTGTAGGCAGACCAAACAGTATAAGTTGAAGAAGTAGGCACAAAGTTTATAGGGAGAAACCTTTGCAAACTCATTCGGATGAAAATCTGTAGGCCAACTGGTAATCTTTGATAAATTTTAATTATAAATATTTAAAAGAGTAAAACGCTCTTGGTTATCGTGCGAAAAAGTTCTGATCATAATATAGCAGTAGTCGGTCGTAAATTATATCGATATAGACCACGGCACAATGACGTGATGCTTTCAAGGAAACGAAACGTTATGAGTGGACCACATACATAACTGAATAAATAAGGTTTCTAACTAATTAAAAGTACGAGGTAGGAGAAAAGGTTTCCTAATCAACCTTAGTCAATCTGCGTTGCTTATAACTTAATTGATTTCATAATCTGAACAACAGGATATTTTATTCCGGATATCTTACTGCGCCTTTTAATTTGTAATTTATACTTAAAAAAAGCCAATTTGATAACACGAAATGCTTCAATATATTTAAGAATCATACGTTGTATGTTATTGGAAGGAAAACATGAAATGTTTTTCGGGCGGCAGAATTTGAGTGACAATAATATCAAATACGTAATACGTAAAATAAAAATACGTATATAAACACGTGAAAAATAATGTATTTAAAAGTTTTCTTTCGAAGGGTTTCAATTAAAGTTAGTTGTTCTCAGTCGAAAACCGCCATCAAAAGATGTGCAGTCTAAAATCTCTGCCTTCCTGGCTTAAAAAAGCACACATCAAAATTTACATTCAATTGCATGCTAAATTTGATTTAAAACTTGAAACATTTTTTACCTCTAAGCAAAAAACAAAACTGTTGACACATTTTAAACTGGCTTAAAATTTATCAATATTATTTTAAAAGTGAAGGAAGATAGGAATTTAATTCCTTATCTACTTGTAGGCAGCAAATTCGTATCACATTATTCGACTGTATAACAAGGCGGTCCCCCTAACGCTTCTATTCTCCCCTTGAAACTGGCGTCTCCCGGTGATATCTCAAGGATTCACCGAAATCTCAAGGAGATTTCCGCCATCTCAGGGAGGAAGGCGGGGATAAACCGTCGCAGGAGGAAACAATAAACAATGAGGAGTGTTTACCTGCGACAGGCGACAGCTTCCGGACCACGCACCACCGCGACTTCCACTGCAACAGACAACAACATCAACATCAACGACAACACAACAACAACAACACAACAACAACAACAACGAATAGGACGACGAGCATACAAGAGCTGTGGTAAACAACAGTTAATTATACAAGTAAACAACATGCAATAATAAAAACCTACAATAATACAAATACACAGTTTAGTTGGTTAGAGCCTACATATAAACAACAGTGGATTTATTGTTTCCAACAGGTGAGACTGAGGTAATATTCAACTGTCTAAGGTAAGTACACTAGCACAGACGAATCAGATATGTATACTTCATCATCTATGACACGAGTGAGACAAAAGAGTAATGAATAATATATTTGGTCGCCGAGGTAAACAGCGAGGTTTTTCTTAGTGGAACGTAAACTAAACCGAAATTAAATTAATTTCACCGCAAATTGATGAGATAAGTAATTATTATTTAATTTGTTGGACTTTTCCTATCGCTTCTAGTGTTTAAACTACACTACGTTTCGAGAGGTATTGAAACTCCTCTCGTTTTCAAGTGACCCTACTTAAAGTTACATTAACCTACTTATGTTTATTTAACCTACTTTTTTTGGGTTTTTTTGTTTTTTTTTGACATACAATTACATTCATCCAACATTCAACAGAAATCTCACTCACACAAAATTTCATACAAAACACATTAAACATACTTAATACAGAAAGAAAATTAAAACTAAAACATATTACATGATAAAGGGCACAGAAAATTAAAACAAAAACATATACCTTACTGCCGGCAATGCCTCCAAGCTGGCAGTGGCACGACACGCACACACGTCCACTCACACTCACATACGCAACTCGAATGAAAAGTCCAACAAATTAAATAATAATTACAAATCCTTCGCTATTATGAATTTTAAAAATACAGGAGATAAGTAAGCCTATTAGTGTAATAGTGAAGGTATGATAAATCTTCAAATAAACTACTCTATTTTGATTATATAAAATAAAAACCTTGACACAATTTTCACTAAACTCCTATATTTTTTACAAGAAAGGGTATGTTGCGTCATGGTGGTTTTTAGTTTTCTATGTAGGTAAATAGAAAGAATATCTTTGACCTTAAAATAATTTTAAACGCGCTAAAATTGTTAATCCAATGAAATAAAAAACACCATTTTATCTCATTAGTCACGCATGATTGTAAATGACTTTGCAGGTCCGTTGGTCCAGTACTAGTAATTCCAGTTGCAGAGATAGACTGTGAGTGTGCTTTTTACGTAAGAACAGTGAAACTTTGTATATATCAAAGAAAGATTTCATCTTAAAGAACTAGCAAAATAAAAACTGTTTACACTCGAAACTCCACGAAAAGTGAAACTGACAGCTTTGTGAAACAAGTTACTGTCCATAGTCTGTGGCTATTCAAAACCACCACAAAATTTAATAAAGTGGAAGCTTGTTAGGTTGAAATGCCTATCAGCTCGGCAGATCTGCAGAGAGACGACCAAGGAAGCAACGTCACATTTCTATCTCACAGCAGGAGAGCGATGTGGCGGCTGCAGGCTGTGACGTCACCGGTGCTGACGTGACCCCGAGGTCACGCTGACCCACCGTGCTCCGCGGTGACCCGGTGACCCTGCCGCAGACGACTTGCTACACCCGAGGTATACAGTGTGGTTGCTGGTCTTGGTAATTTAATTTATGGGTGTCCTCTAAAGGAGATCTGGCACTGGGACTGTAGGACTGTGGATGCGTGCTCTGCTGCTCTGGCTTGGGTTCCTAAATTAAGCCTACATAGGTATATTTTTTAAATATTTATTTTATGAGAAGGTTAAGTCTAAACTAGAGCTGTTTATATTTTTTATTTCTTGACAGGATGAATTAATTTTCAAAATAAAAAAGTGAGGTTGAAATTCTCTTTGATAGCATTATAAAGCTTGTAAAGAGGAAAAACACATTAATTTTCTGAAAGTTAATAATTGATTTATTCCTTCTGGGATGTGAAAGAAAGAAGACAGCATGTCTTAACTATAATACTTGTTTCAAAGATTACAAATGCTTAATTTTTTTGTATTTTCAAAAGTTTTACCACCACATAATCAATACAAACGTTGTAACTTTTCGAGAAAATGGGTTTCTCTCATTAAAATTCAATAACGTTTATTTGAGATTGGTTCTTGAGAAAGCCCGAAAATGCATATGGAGGAGGCTTATATTGGGAAAGGTTTTAAGCAAAACCAAGTTTTTTTTTACTCGGAGGAGATAAGTTATAGGCTGGGCAACACAATTATAGCTGGACCATTTCTTTGATTTTTGTAAATTGCCGACATGCGATCTCAGTGACATAGCTACTGTGGCACCAAATGTTGCCACCCGCTGAATCTTAAGGCAACTAATGGAAATGTAGTTTATGAAAAGTATGTTGTTTAGTTTTTAGAGAGCTGACTATAATTGAAACATTTATTAATTTTATTATTTTTTCATCAAACTTACATTGGTAAAGTAGACTTTACAATACATCTCGGGAGAGGGCTGAATAAAATAGTTTAATTTTGGTCACTGGTTATCCATATAACTAACTGCTCCTAGATACGTGTCTTACGTGTCTTCATTCCCTCGTAGACCCAAATGGGCATGGGATCGTCAGCACCCATCCCGGTGCTTTCAGGCTGCCAGGAATAGGTAGGTTGAAGGATTAGGAATCTTCTTTTCTTCATTTCTTCGAGTACAGAAATATAAGCCTAATAATCATTCCACCCTTTACTTATCTCAGG
Source organism: Flexamia atlantica (assembly GCA_035578135.1). Lineage (NCBI taxonomy): Eukaryota > Metazoa > Arthropoda > Insecta > Hemiptera > Cicadellidae > Flexamia > Flexamia atlantica. The sequence goes on from JAQJVK010000027.1 coordinate 5,798,658, forward strand.
GAGGGGAGAAACGCCTCCACTGAGTAAAAAAAACCTTTTAACGAGAATACTTTTTTAAATTTGATAAGATTATCAATTGATTTAATACTGTCCGGCAAGTTTTGAAAAAGTTTTGGAACAAGGTACATAGGTTTCTCTTCAAACTGTTTCAGGTTATGAGTTACTGCTGTACAGTGTAGCCTGTTTCTTGTATTATATCCATGTTGGACTGGATATGACGAATGGTTTATTGACTTTGTGTAGGTGATAATTTCAAAAATGAATAAACAAGGAACATACAAGATACTGCTTAAAGACTTCGCTACAGCTTTCCCTAAAACTCAACCCTGTAATTACCCTAATGGCCCTTTTCTGAAGTTTAAAAATGTAATCCAAATTTTTCTTTGAGGAAGCTCTCCACAAAATAATTGAATATGAAATGTGGGACCATCTTAATACGATGATCATCTTTAAAAGGCGGTTGGAGTAGACTGTATTGTACGTTACGAGCGAACATAACTCGGGTCAAGGTGAGGACAGGACCTGGACCGAGCCTGTGATTAGAGGTCGGCAATCACAAGGCGATGAATCACACGGTTAATGACTGCTCTCCCTGGGCAACCATCCGTATACACTTCCTCCGTGTCTGTGCCAGTGGAACACCTACGGTCAGGAGCTTCCTTAAAGTTATTTAGGCCTAGATAGCTAAGGGAGAATATTTAATACCCTGTTTCAATTGCGACTAAACCTCCTAGACGCGATTTGAATACCTCACACATTAAATTATACGATTGAGTTTTTTTCATATTTTACGTGTTTTATTTATTAAAATTAAAATCACAGTTGAACTTTAAAATCATACAGAATTTTTACCGACTAACAAAACAATATCTCCGGTTTTCTCATGATTGTCTCAAATCCAGGTAACTGTAATTTTGTCGTGCTGATGTTGAAGAATACCAGAATACCAGGCCTCGCAGACCTCTTTATTTTCTTATCAAAGTTACAGAAAGATTAATCAAAATGATCTTTTTTAAATGCATTGGGAAATTGTTGGTTTAGTCTTCATATCGATCGAAAATCGGTAGGGTTTAATAAAAAATACGAAAGAATAAAAGTGCTTAAAAATGTGAGTTCAGTAGAGATTTAATCATAAAATGACTTCTAGTCGAGATTCACTCGTGGAAATGTATTATTATGAATATGCTTTTACTTAACGAGGAATAACTGGGATGGCACAGTTAAATGGACACGATGCATTTTAAATGGGGAAAATCAAACTTTAACTGCTCATATATCCTGAACCATTGAGTTTAGGAAAAAAAAACAAGGGAGAATAAAAAGTTCTTACATCCAATTTAAAAGAACCAAAACAAAAAATTAAACCATATCAGCAGATGGTTAACAAAATTAAAACATGATCTATTTTTAAGATAGTACAGGCTGGAAACTCGGTAGTTTTACACAATGGATTTGTAGGGTTTATTAGTAATTATAGCCACTAAACCGATAAAAATGTGAAATCTGAGACGATAATTATGCTGAATCGAGCACCAGACGAAACCAAATCTTTGGACCGGTGAATATCCTCGCTGATGTCTATCACCGGGCAACTTCTCATTATATATACCTACAGCCCGAGGGAAGTGACGTCACCCCCAGGTGTTGAGGGTGATAATATCTATAATGTCTACCACGCCGTCGCCGCCGGCCCCGTCACGTCATACACGTCGGTCTGGGAAATCTGTTACGAAACCGTGTGTGAGACAAGCTTGGGTTAATGATTGGCCCCTGAAATACGCCCTTGAGAGTTAAAAATGGACGGATCGGTGGTTAGTTTCTGAATTAATTTAGTATTTAAATGGCTTGTGTATAGTTACGGTTGAAGGAACAAAAGTGAAAACCGTAGAACGAATATGTCGGTTTGGTGAATGATCTGTCTCAGTGGTTTTGCGGTTGAGCACTACAAAAGAAGGTCGTCACATTACAAGTCTCAACAAAAAGTCCATTAGGACAGCCAGAGGAAATTTACCCGCTGTAAAATTAGCTGTTTTCTTCAACTTGCGGAGAGTCCAATGAGCAACTCAGTTCTGACAACTCAAACGAGTGATTATTTTCTTTGCTTCACTTCAACTTTTCGTCCCTTCTGTGACATTCCATTTCCCCGCAAATCCGGTAGTACATTTATTTTTCATCACAATGACACAGATGTCTATGCCAGATAAAGTGGAGGTTATCAGCTGATATGCAGCAAACTGACGTTTATTGCTTGTTTATTGGTTACTTTTTAGATGCATGTAGTGGCAGCACTGCATCCGTAGCAAATCTTTGTTCAGTTTGTTATAGGTTAGGTTTGAAGGATTGATAATCTAATATTTTTGCAAGGGCTACGTTATGATTGAAAGTATGTTTTTTTCTACGTAGTATGATGAAAAATATTGTACGATCGTCGTACGTATCGTGAAAAATATCAGCCGGCAAGTTTTGCCGGCCTAGTAACGTAATATACTATTATGGATCACACCTCAAGAAAACGTAGGCCAACGGCAAGATGAGTAGAACAAAATAGGTGGTCCTGTAACTAACATTTGTTCTTGAGACGTATTCACGTCCACTTCCAGCAGTGAATTCTGAACAAAAATACAATTGAAGGAAAAGCAATTTGATGACGTTACTACGTCTGCATCAGCTGGTCAGTAATGACGGGTTACAATGGAACCACCTGGTTTTATTCTATTAATCTTGGGCCAACGGTACCTAGACTTCTTATTAATGCTTGGATATCCTAATCTCTTTTATGTGGGCTTGGCTTAGTATCTAAATGCAAGAACAAGACGTAGAATCTAGAGTCTGAGTCAAGTAACTTGGCCTAGTCTACGCGTAAGAATAATGTTGATTTTGACATGGAATTTATGACTTATGGACGGCCTGTGTCACGTTATTTGACTTGGAATATAAAGCTAATTGAACAAAGTTTAGGCCTTTATGTTCAGAACAATGCAGAAACGGTGGTCAAACGACATTACTACACAGTACTTAATTATTGACAATACACAGTGTTACAATTAGTGAGAACGAAAATTTTACTTCATTCGGAAAAAACATTGAATTCACAAAGAAAAATTAAACATCGTAGCAAAATCCTTTTAATAAATGAAGAAGCTGGTCAATTAAGAGACAGTTTTGTTCACTATTAAGAGCTTGTACTGTTTTTCACTGAGGTAAAAGTGCCTCTCACTATTAAGGGGGCGGTCTACCTTGACAGAAAAATCTGCGTCACAGAGCGAAATAATATTGTAAAGATAGGGCTAAAGCGCGCTGAAGTACGCTTGCAGACGTTTCGTATCTGGACAACGAAAGCTTTGTTTTTTAAGATTTAATAAATACCCCCGTCGCAGCAGACCTGCGTACTCAGCGAATTTCCATAGGATTTATTTTGTATATGTGAGCATTCAACTTGTTTGAAGGAAGTATCATTTGAATACGTTAAGTAAATAATATACTAAAAATGCATACTTAATCATTCATGAGCTTTAAACATGAGGAGAATTAACAAAGAGACCATATTGGTTTTCATTAGTAATACATACACTTTTGTATTTTATATAATTCTTAGTCTTTTAATTTTTAATAACTGTAATCTTGTTATAGAATATAAATGTCAACAAACATATAACCAAAGAACTCAAAACACTCAAAACAAACAAATAATTTAATCTCATGAAAAAATTCAATTCAATCATATGGTCAGTTTTATAGTAATTAAAACATCCCTGTTGCAACAGACCTACATTTGCAGCCAATTTCAATAAAACATATTATCAATTCTCATAATTGTAAACATACCATATATTATGCTACATTTTCAGGCAGTTTAGACCAAGACATCTCCCCCTCCAAATGCTCTTACTTTCTTTATTAAATTTAAAAATAATTTGTACTTTTTTTATATAGTATATATTTTCTGCAAAATCTTGATCAATGAACTCTAACTATTCAAAATAAACACAAATAAAATATTCAACACCTGCAAATTTAATCATATGTTCAGAATTATATTTTTTTTAAATCTCAAATCAGGGTGACTATTCTTTTTGGAGGGAAAAATTAAAAACAATATTGGACAACGTACTGTGTTTAGCACATCAAATATTACCCAAAATCTAAGCAACGGATTGGCATAGAATAATAATTCAAAATGCTAAATTGTTTGTTTTTTTAAGCTGAATTCAATTTTGACAATTAAGTTTAAAAATAATTAGTAAAAAGGTGTTAAATCTTGAAAATAAATTTTATTTTGTGAAAAAAAACCTTCTTAGAGTAAATCAATCTTGCTGGTTTTCGAACTCGAAGTCATGAATGACGCTTTATACGTTTGTTCCAAATTTCATCAAGATCGGACCTTTTTTACAAAAGTTATCGCGCCTACGGACAGGTATATATATATATATATACATATATATGAAAATGAACGAACGGTGTTTTTGGGGTCTGGGGACCTCAAAATGAAAAAATAACATGGTCCCGGGCTTAAGTCTCACCATGCCGCCTACGGTAATAGCTACTTCCCTATAGGGGAAATTCGCTAAAATGAGAGTGGGTTCACGTTCTTCAGAATATTTTATAGGTCTCTACAATTTTTATTTTTCTATAAAGCGTTTCTGTCGTTAGTTATGAGACTTTAAAATCTAACAAAAAACTACCTTTTTTTGAAAGATTCACACAATTCCTGTAAATAAACGGGGATAAAATCAAAAATTCTAAAATAGCGACCTACAAAAACATATCCTTTTTAAAATGACACCAAAGTATTGGAAATCATATGAAAATCCAGCTATCAATGAATAAGATACAAAACCTTGTATTAGCGCTCGGAACTTGAGGTAGACCGCCCCCTTAATTATCTCTCAAGATTCTTACTCCGATTTTCGAGCTAAATCTTGATTCCGAACACTCCGATTCGAGTCCTTCACCACAGTCACTCTCGAGATGCAGGCCCTAGCCACACACACAGTTACTTTGGTACTTAGATAGCGTAATCGCCTTATAAACACGCCTAGGGCCATAACAAACAAGCTAGCAGGACATGTTTACCATTTACCATCCGCAATCTTCACCACAGTTCTATAAAGTATCTCAAACACGTTCGGGGGCCTGGGGCAGCGAGGCTGCTGGTAAGTAGGCAATTATTTCAACACAAGGACATTTACCTCGGGTAATAGCTCGCCGGTATCTGGAAATACCTTTCTCCGTACTTTATCATCGTTTGCACGACACGCCTATTTCCTCGCTTGGAGTGTAATGGTTTTCTCCGTCCTAACTCACGACCATCACATCGTTTCCATTTCCCGGGGACATCATCCGTTAAGGGGCAATATAAGCTAGCTTGAGGAGGAAATGTTGGGTTTGGAATAAATGTCAATATACACTCAAGTCACTCGAGTAAGGTGGTTAGAGTACACTTTTCAGCAATTGTTAAGGTTTAGGATATATCCAAATTAGTCTGCAAATTTAACAACAAAAACGTTTAATTAAATTTCCTATATATTTCAAGGAATAGTGCATTATAAGCCTAGGGAAAACGTTTTACTGTTTTGACAGCTGTTGGAGAAAGTGAAAACAATGTAAAATTTATAATATATTTCCCTTACACCTCAAACTATATAATGTTAACTGAAATATTCTTGTATAAATGTTGATTTTTTATCTGCACAGTCTAGCTGATACATTTAACGAATCATTCGAACGGGCTATGTAAAAATCAATACAAACTGAATGCACTCATTATTATTTAGAAACGATTTTTTTGTGGAATAACCAATTTTTTGTGGAATAACCAATTTTTTGTGGTAGTAAAACTACTTACGCTAAGGGTGAAGCTATTTATTATCTATTTATCTGCCAGGTACACGAAAGAAGACATTCAAAACTTGAGGACCAGAATTTCAAGTCCACCGCCACCAATCTATCGTGCTAGGCTTGGTGGGGGTGATAGCAAGTATAATGTGTTTATCACGTGGGGCCTCGGCCCAGACGGCATTTGTTATGTAGTCTTTGACCTTGCCCGTGGACCCGAACACATATCAAACTTATACCTCTTTGTCCCGATGATTTACAGGGCGTGTTGTGAAACTTGGCCGTTTGGCAACCCGGGTCCGAGAAGGCGTTTCAAATAAACGGCGTCATGGCGCGTTGCCGACCACTATTGACCTGCACTTTGAAGTCGGGTCTGCGAGAGTTCAGTCGTGAACGCGATATTGGTTTTAATGTGGCGAGAACATAACAAGGCGTGGCGGATTTGGATGGGTTGAAATTTTGTTTCGGACGTTATTAAGAGAGGGGACCAGTCACGAAAAATATCGCGTTTCTACCTGCTCGTCCCATAAGGCCTATGTTAAATTTCAAATTCGGTACAGCCTCAACCGCTAAACCAAAATCGTTAATTGTTAGCTCATTGAAAGAACAAAAAATTATCTAGCGATTTCCGTGAGCGGAATTTCGATATCACATTTAGAATAATTATTTATACACAAATTTGAAAAAATCTTTTTCGCGATTTTTTAACAACTAAGCAAAAAAATATCAAAATTCAACTCAGTGGAATCGCTAGATAATTTTTTGGTCTTTCAAATGAGCTGTAAATCAACGATTTTGGTTGAGCGGTTGACGCTGTAACGAATTTGAAAGTTAACAATGGTCTTATGGGAGGAGCAGGTAGTCGGCAATCACGAAAAATATTGCGTTTCTACCTGCTCCTCCCATAAGGCTAATGTTAACTTTCAAATTCGGTACAGCCTCAATCGATCAACCAAAATCGTTAACTTTTAGCTCATTTGAAAGAACAACAAATTATCTAGCGACTTCAGTGAGCAGAATTTCGACATCACATTTAGAATAATTTATACAAAATTCCGAAAATCTATTTTTGCGAATTTTTGACTACTAAAAAATATATATATCAAAATTCTGCTCACTGGAGTCGCTAGATAAGTTTTTTTTTCTCTTAACTGAGCTAAAAATTAACGATTTTGGTTGAGCGGTTGAGGCTGTACCGAATTTGAAAGTTAACATTGGTCTTATGGGAGGAGGAGGTAGTCGCGCGGGACTGGAGCCCCCTCGTAATAGTTGTGGTTGTTGACTTTCTGAAAGGCCACTTGAATGTTTAAGGAGTAATAATTTATTTTTCGAAATTTAATGACAGTTTTGAAATTGTTATTTAAATGTGTGGGACCCCACAAAAACATCGCCCAAAGTCTCGAGCAGCCAGAAAATTAAGGGAGCGATAAGTTGAGATTTATTTTTAATCCCCAAAAATTGATATTCTTTATGAACTACTACCATAGACCACACTTGACATTTTTTACAGGAAGGTCTTTTGTATGACTTTTTTGTCTAAAAGGTATGAAAACTCAGTTCACAATTATAAATATTAAAAGTCATTAGCCTATATGATTTCATTATAACGGAATTAAATAAGAACAGCGCTAGGCATCCTTGGTACGATATGACCTTACATTAATGACAATGGTATTAAGAGCGACAAGAGCTAATGAGTTTGTAATGTGACAAATAGAAACATAATATTGTGTAATGAGCGTTAACCGCTTCTACAATTAATACGTTTTATCTGAACTATATCGAGTGTGCATGCAACTAACAAATGCACAGCACACCCATCAAACTAGGTAACTATGTTTCAAATAAAATTGACGGGTATAGGTTTTCAGATGAAACAAGGCCGTAGCCAATGGGGGGGGTTAGGAGGTCAAAACCCCCCCGAAATAGTTGAAATAGCCTTGAAATTGTAGCCAATAGGGGTAGGCAGGGGGTCAAAATCCCCCCAAAATGGTTGAAACCCCCCCCCCCCCCGGGCAAATGGATAGGGGCCCGCGGCAAGAGCCAAAAAGGGTCCGAAATGGCGATAAAGGGGCTCGAAAACCGTTCGTAAACTAAAACAAAGGTCACCAGATTTCAGAGCCCGAAAATCCTGTCCCCGGGCCTGCCCAAACCCCCCCCCCCCCAAATAATTTCCTGGCTACGGCTTTGAGATTAAACATATCCTAACGGAGTCCAGTGGTCAGAGCCTGTCAAAACCAACACCCCAACTGAGTGCGGTGGTCACTGAAGTCCCTCACGGCATGCCCCCAACTGAGCGCGGTTGTCAAATTCGGTTTTTAAAAATAGTTTTCCAATATAATGCGTGGAAATACAGAACTTACCTCAGCAACATTTACCGTTTCTATCCTAATTTAATTCACTCTGTAACCTTCTACCTTCCTACCTTCTCTATGGGGCCTGCCTACTTAGATCTCACTTAACGAACTGAATAGGTCATGATGTATTAATGAAATATTATCGATGATAAGAATTATTGTGTCCATATGATGAAGACTAAAGACAAGAAACCAATCGAATTCCCGATATGAATAACTAAAATATACAAGTAATGACAAGGAGAATATAAGAATATGATAATTTACTTTATTCCAAATTATAATCATTATCAAATAATAATACCAATTTTTGCTTACCCATCCTGCTACTGTATGATGAAAACTTCATTATTGAATTTCATGAGACGCGACTAAACTTAAATTAAAAAGGAAATTTGTTACAAACTTGAAACTTTTTGGCAAACAAAAACTGAGGAAATAATTTCGCTTAATTAGAGTTTATCTAAGACCACTTCCCGTCAATAAACCTTATTGTATCACTTTTAAATTAAAATATTAGAACGTACTCTTTTTACAAAGAAAAACAGGTCTTTAAATAAATCCTACATAAATTAAGCACAAATTACGATCAACAATGAATACACACTTCAGAAAATCTCGCTTTTCGACACGTCCATCTGTTGGTAAATAATCAAACGGTATTTGGAAGCGGTGACTGAAGTATTCAGCGGTGCAGCAATGGCGGGGTGGGAGGCCAAGGAGGCAACCACCTTCCAACTATTCCAACAACGACCCCAACTATTTATACAAAGAGGAGAAAGGCCAATTATTCCGCCGAGTTGGGCATTACACAAGGTGGAGGTAGCGGGGGTAGGTAGAGCGCACAATTCCAAATTGCTGTCTGCTAGGTTTCTACAATATGCACTGTACAGAATTTATATTTTGATGTGATTTTGTTTTTATTTAACCATAGATAATGACCAATTTTACCATAGGCAATGAATATTAAACTTAGGCCTGAATCAAAACAAGATCTTTTACGGGAGAAAAATTAGTTTTATTTGTGTTTAAATTAACGTAAAATGTTAAAATGATTATATATTTTTCGTATATTATAACAGCGACAACATGTATTAGGTCAAATATTTGTAACTGAAATATAAATAAAAAAAGAGGGTTAAATCCAGTTTCAACTTTAATTTGCAAAATTTTTAAGAAAATAAAATAATGGCCTACAATACATTAGAATTTAATTTTCTAAAAATAATTAAGCTTGCAGCTGGGGCAGATCTGCTGAGTGAAATATTGGAAGGGCCACAAAGTAAAAAAATTGTCATAATCCGTTAATAGAAAATTAAAAAAAACCTAAACACAGTACAACCACTTGTGTTGTTGGAATTTTAAAGGAAATAAACATAAACACAATTATGATTCATGTTTGGATATTTGTTTAAACCATAACCCGATGAGATATATAGTTAAATTATCGTCAGAAGACTACTCGTGCAACTCAGTAGTAGTTGCATTGCATACCACTAAAATGTACATGAGAAAACAATTGTAAATCTTGAACGGAAAAAGAGATTTGTTGAAACAACAAAACCATTGATAAACCGAACAAATAAATTGCAGAATCTGCAAATCTGTTGCTTGGTTTACCAATTGTTTTGTTGTGCCGACAAATTTATTCCCCCCCCCCCCTTACTATGTTTAGACTCTTTACTCAAATAGATGAGTAAAATAATAATTTGTCTCCAAGTGGGATTAAAACGATTACTTTGTCTCCCGGAGGGCGCTAGTAGTAGAACGATACAAAATGGATAATATTTGTTACTTACTAACTACATTAAATAAATGTGTATAGATGAAATATTTATTACAGCAGGTGGGGGAAAAGTGATGTGTGCATTTCGGGAGTAAAGTACGTTGTCTCCCTCGTAAAAACTGTCCCCCTCAGAAAGTTCTTGCTCCAACATTTTCACTCGTAAGACGATGTTTTACTTTACTTACAAAACAAACAAATAATTTTTCCGTGTAAATAATTATTAATAACCTAATATACATGACGTTATAGTGTTAGACACAGGGTCGATACAAGCTTACGTTGAGTTAGCTTGGGCTCAGTACACAGTGCACAGCCCACACAAGTACCATTGAACGGGATCCCGGACCAAGCAACAGAGCAGCTGCCTCATTCATACTCGGTACTCACCGGTGATTCATTAACACAAGAGTTCTCGTACGTCGGGTGTTGTACTTCCGTTCGAAAAGAATGGAACTTGCAAGAGTTGTTTCATGAATACTACAACTGAGTACACCAGGTGGGCTATTCCAATGAAAATTAAACGTATACTGTAAAGGAGTGGCGTTTGGAATGTTGAGTATTTCAATGTTGAGTATTCAATTATTATTCGTTGAAAAATGATTAAGACCAGTTTTAAATAGAAACTTCTTTTAGTCTCTAAAATGGCTTGACTGTACTGAATAGCAGACTGAAATTATTTTGTTTTCATTTAACAATGTAAACCAAATTTGTCATTGAAGCTCCTGTGAAAAAAATTGGAGATCTGATTAGTAACCATCGTTTATTACCGATTCCAATAAGTTTACATTCCGAATCAAATGACAAGGCCCAGGCTGGACGTAAGCACTAAGCTCCACAGCATAACATCAGCCTTAAAGTTAACATTAGTCCGACAACATTACATTAGACATTACATTAGTCGGTCAACATTGTGTCCGGCGGATTAACATTAGTCCGACAACATTACCCGGACAACATTACATTAGACATTACATTAGTCGGACATTACATTAGTCGGTCAACATTGTGTCCGGCGGATTAAAATTAGTCCGACAACATTACCCGGACAACATTACATTAGACATTACATTAGTCGGTCAACATTGTGTCCGGCGGATTAACATCAGTCCGAAAACATTACCCGGACAACATTACTTAGACATTACATGAGTCGGTCAACATTGTGTCCGGCGGATTAACATTAGCCCGACAACATTACCCGGACAACATTACATTAGACATTACATTAGTCGAACATTACATGAGCCAGTAAACATTGTGTCCGGCGGATTAACATTAGTCCGACAACATTACCCGGACAACATTACATTAGACATTACATTAGTCGGTCAACATTGTGTCCGGCGGATTAACATCAGTCCGAAAACATTACCCGGACAACACTACATTGGACATTACATGAGTCGGTCAACATTGTGTCCGGCGGATTAACATTAGCCCGACAACATTACCCGGACAACATTACATTAGACATTACATGAGTCGGTCAAAATTGTGTCCTGCGGCAACATTACCTGGACAACATTACATTAGACATTACATTAGTCGGACAACATTGTGTCCGTAGGATTAACATTAGTCCGACAACATTACCTGGACAACATTACATTAGACATTACATTACCCAGACAACATAGTGTCCGGCGGATTAACATTAGTCCGACAACATTACCCGGACAACATTACATTAGACATTACATGAGTCGGTCAACATTGTGTCCGGCGGAATAACATTAGTCCGACAACATTACCCGGACAACATTACATTAGACATTACATGAGTCGGTCAACATTGTGTCCGGCGGAATAACATTAGTCCGACAACATTACCCGGACAACATTACATTAGACATTACATGATTCGGTCAACATTGTGTCCGGCGGATTAACATTAGTCCGACAACATTACCCGGACAACATTACATTAGACATTACATTAGTCGGTCAACATTGTGTCCGGCGGATTAACATCAGTCCGAAAACATTACCCGGACAACACTACATTGGACATTACATGAGTCGGTCAACATTGTGTCCGGCGGATTAACATTAGCCCGACAACATTACCCGGACAACATTACATTAGACATTACATGAGTCGGTCAAAATTGTGTCCTGCGGCAACATTACCTGGACAACATTACATTAGACATTACATTAGTCGGACAACATTGTGTCCGTAGGATTAACATTAGTCCGACAACATTACCTGGACAACATTACATTAGACATTACATTACCCAGACAACATAGTGTCCGGCGGATTAACATTAGTCCGACAACATTACCCGGACAACATTACATTAGACATTACATGAGTCGGTCAACATTGTGTCCGGCGGAATAACATTAGTCCGACAACATTACCCGGACAACATTACATTAGACATTACATGATTCGGTCAACATTGTGTCCGGCGGATTAACATTAGTCCGGCAACATTACCCGGACAACATTACATTAGACATTACATTAGTCGGACAACATTGTGTCCGGCGTATTAACATTAGTTTTGTGGACGAACTGGGTCACGTCATCACACGTCAGCATGAATTGTGTCTTCAGATCTTCAGGTATTCCACAAAAATATCAGTCGATACATACTGTGACGATGACGATAACGGTCTTATAAACCCCTACAGATGTAACCGATGTATTCTGACAAACTCCAATCCCAACCAGGCGTTGAAAACCCTAGCGAGTTGCAAATCAGCCGTTCACGTCAGCGCCAGTCGGCGGCGCGAACGACGAAATGACCGCAATTCGGAGGTAAACGGCCGCAGTTCGTAGTTCCCGCCCTGCAGGAAATACTTCGCCAAACAATAGCCTATCACAGCAGGGCCACCGCGGTACTCCCACAGGCAGGTGGGCTAATTGAGGATACATTCATGGATAGTGTGAGTGTGGGACTACCGAAACGAGGGTGGAATAATGAGATGAAATTTCAAGCAAATGTCAGTGAACTGGAAAAGCATAGGTAATTCCTTATTATCGATTAAATCCCGTAGAGGTAGAAAAGTCTTCCTAATCCTAAACAATTATGTACATCAATTTATGTACAATGTACAATGTTGATGTTTGCCAATTTATAATTTTTTTTCTATTTTGCTTTGTCAGTCACTGATTGAGATCACAAAGTGACGTCGTCTTGAGGACATAAAATTAATAGTAAGAAAAAGGATCATTAAACTGGCAAGGTTAATGTGATAAACGTGTCACCCACGAATATTGCTGATCACCGCTATACAAGAGCTTCACTCAAGGACCCTAATCAACACAACGCGTTACTCTCTATGAAATGAAATAAAAAAGGCGTCCGAATGTATTTATAAAAGAATCGTGAAATTTACTTATCGAAAGAATTAAAAAAATGTCAATCTGCTTTATGATCCCCTTAGGCTCATTTACAATAAATGTCTCGTTTAATAGTATGTATACCTATTTAGGCAAATAGGTATACATACTATTGAACTATTAAATAGGCAAATAGTATATTTGCCTATTTAAAATTGTTCATTTTGATTTGTCAGACACTGATTGGGATCCAAAACTGACATCGTCTTGAAGATATAAAATTTATAGAACGAAAAAGAATTGATACGTGTTTTCTTTCATGACGGCCTGGTTGTCAACGTCATTTCCTGGTATTTATGACTTACATTAACGCAGTTATGGCTCATTAAACTAGGAAGGTTAATGTGATAAACGTGTCACACACAGATATTGCTGATCACCGTTATTCTACCGGAGTACTGTACCAATAAAGCATTATCTAGATTGCAATACGTATTGAGTTTAAATTTGTGAGGGACATATTATTTGTAGGTATATTTGATTAGTATCGGGCAAATTTTAAATTTTAAAAGTACCGTAGTATACCTGGAAAAATGTTTTTTTTTTGTGAAACCTGTGTTGTTTCCAGGTGTTTACAAAATCCAATAAATAGGACCTAGGTGTTTATAGGTCCAATAAATAGGTTTTTTATCGGATGAAACCTCACGATACAATACATCAATGTAACTTAACCATAATTTGTGATGAACTTAAACAGAAATAACTATAACTATTCAGGTAACCTTTTAATTACAAACACGTGAAAGAACTAAATTACCTTCTTTCCATCCCGGAACTTGACAGTCCCTTCGATGATCGTGTTGGTATCCATGTTCACAAGCACAGTAAAGTAGCACTCGGTCCACGTCACACCGAAATGAACTGCATTTTTACATCGCAAGGAGGCGACGAGGCCAGACCTCCTCTAGCACGCCAAACACGCTCTCCCGGCACTGCCAGCAGACGACTGGCGCGCCGCAACAATGGACTGCACTAGCGCTGGCGGAGGCGGCGGCGGCTCGCGGAACTACGGGTATCACTGTTATCACTGGAAGACGCCAGCTGGACTTTGAGACGGTGAGAATCTTTTACCGTAAAACATTGGAGTATAGTGTGTTAGTTTTTTCAAGAGAATCAATTGTGTAGGTTACTTTAAAACTAATTCAGTTGAAGATTAGTATATGAGGAATACAAATTTTCCATATCAATAAGAACGACAAAATAATATTTTTGTAGGAGTTTTACCAAAATGTAAACGTTGAGTGATTGATGAAGATACATAAACATAACGATTTTTCAATAGGGTGTGACAAATGCTATTCTCTTGTTTACTTATATAGAAGCTTTGGTTGTTTATCGAAATAATACTTTATTTACCATCACATATAGGAAAATATCGAAAGAATAAAACAACAATGTATTATCAACCAGTGTTATGTAAAAAGTACGTTTTTCCATATTTTGGAAAGGTTAATGTAAAGATCGTTGTATTAAGATGTGGTTATATACAATGCCCAAGCAGGCTACTATTTAAACCAGAATTGCTGTCCGCAAAGTTCACGATAGTGAAACAAAATATTTAATACTGTACTTTACGGAAGGTTTTCGAAATTGGAAGCTATACGCACGGTGCAACATGTAATGGAAGACTTCGCGAAGAACTTGAAGAAAGCACAAGAATGATCTTTAACATTTATTTATTTATGTTATAGGAATGTTTACCAAAATGTAGTTATGACAGATAAAACCGTTAAATATTTTTCAGTTGAATGTGTTTCTAGCAACGACAGCGAGGAAAAGAATTATTGAGACTAGACATTCAATAAAACATATTAGAGTACGCAATAAATGTTTTAAACCTATACCTGCATAAATGCACTAAACTACGATTATTTGCGAAAACTATTTAATACGAGACCTACAGAATAGAGAACCAATCCATGAGAACCAAAAATAGGATGACCAGATTGTTTCCAAATAAAAACGGGACACAGACAAAACTCACCCCCCCCCCCCCCCAGTCACCAATACAACACACCACACACCAAGGTGTTTAATTATATGGGGGTCTCTGTAATTTACAAATTTTATTATTTGTAAAAATTAAGTATCAAACTGTTTTTGAAGCTTTTAGACTACGAATTTTATGTTCCATTTATTTAACTTATTTCAGCGCATGACTGTTACAGTTTTTCTTTAAGAATACAATAAATTGCAATCAGCCATGGAAGGTATTTTTTTCAATCGCCTCAAAGGGACTTAGGGTCAAAAATAATCGAGTCACATTTTTAAGATATTATAAAAGAAGAAAAGATGGGTTAACAATAAATTATGTAGGTGGTAATAAAATAGTAAGATCAAAAAAGTTTCATGATTATCTTAAACTTTAAGTTCTTATCTTTAATTGTTGTCATTATAGTAGGTGGCGTAAAACTAAAATCTTGTTTAGCATTTGGTAAAAGTTCGTAACATTCTTTTATAACCGTAAGTAATGTCAGATGCCTTTAATTTTTAAGATAAGGTTAGGTATGATTTTTTTATAAATATCCTACTTTTAAAAAAACGGGACATTTTGACGTCCCGACAAAGTTTTTCGGGACAACGAAACGCAATGTGAAAAAACGGGACTTTTCCGTTTTTACGGGACGTCTGGTCACCCTAACCAAAAAGGTTCCGTATTCTTTAACCATCCCTTTTCTAGGAATAATTTCTCAATCAAAAGGCATCCCTCCTTTTTCAGTTGGACATAAACTCGGCCATATTATTAAGAAAGAGAAAGTGAGTTATACACTGTAATCAGATGCTACGTTGACCTAGTGAGTTAAACGTAGCCACAATTCCACATCGACGAGTGACATTATAGATGCAAATGGTCGGCTCTAAAGTAATTTCCCTTGTTAAGTGTCATTATACCGAACATAGACAATTGTGAATGCTGCCTGACATTTGCTCCTACCTCTTACCTCGGTGTTGTGACCTTCAGGCTCCATTACGATTCAATGATTAGCTATTTAAATGCCGTAATTGAACTTTTTATGATGATAAATGCATGTAAAAGCTATTCAGGTAAACTTTGTATATGGGATTTGATAAGTAAAGTAAAAATTATCGAGCAAATAAAAATAATATATAAATGGTTAATTCTGTGGATATAAATTTATAAAAGGGTTCAAAAGATTAATAACTGGTCATAGATGTTTTACTCAGAAAATAAATAGGTTTTTTATTGGATGAAACCTCACGATACAATACATTAATGTAACTTACCCATAATTTGTGCTGAACTTAAACAGAAATAACTATAACACGAAATCAAACAATGTAACATAAACAACAAAATAACAAATAAACAAAAGATTTTATTGTAGGGCTTTTAATTCAACTCTAGCCCAATCATGTTTAGACAAAAATATAATAAAATTATACTTTTCCAACAAACCGGTATACATAATTTGGGAAAATTAATTCCTGTACCGCCGACCGACACTTGTAGAATAGGTTGCGTCATAAAATTACTACATTCCCATGACATGCGTTACTTGTTTATACAGCGCAGGTTTTAAATGTACCCCCTAATCTTTTTTACATTATTTTTTATAGCAATCCCAGACTAACCCCAACAATGATGTGTTGGGTAGTAAGCACATCATTTTGAGTGGGGCCGTAGTTTAAAACAATGGGTCACAACTTCAACTTTACACTTCGATAACTTAGCAAATTTCCAAAAAATGCTCCACAAGGATCCAAGATGGCGCTCGAAAGTGTTCAATTCGTCAAAATCACTTGGAAATGGTTTAACAATGACTGACGGTGGTTACTTGTCATCAACTAGCTTTATTTTGAGATTATGGGCATATTTTTATAAAACGTAATGTTAAAAAGTTTTTTGAACTTTTGAAAATTTTTGTGTTACCTTTGAAAAAATAATTTGTAAGCTATCCAATATGGGGGATCCAAGATGGCAGCCGAAAATGGCCCACTTTTTCATGCTGAATAGAAAGCCCGAATCTATTCTACTCGTAAATTAAAATAAAAAATAAGCAATAAACGTAAAGTAGCGTTTTGTAAAATATCATTTCACCTTGATGGTTAAAAATCATTATTGTTTATCAGATTTGGTCATGCGGTTGTTTCTAACTCAAGTGAAAAATTGACTTTATTCGTAATATTTTCAATATAAAAGTATTGAAAATTTGTTTGATATTTTTAAATCGGGCACTTCAATCTGCAGAATCGGTTCGGAATGAGTTTCAGAAGATAAGAAATATTTTCCTAGATACATCATATATTAGAACAGGTAGATTTCCTTAGGAAACATTTATTTTATCTTAAATTTTTTTTAATGCTGTGTTATTATTATCATTACTGTTATTATCTGTGAAATTATTTATTCGTTAATGATTATTGTTAAATATTTATTTTTGTTATTACTTTGTTTCTATTTATTATGTTACTATTATCTTGCGCAATCATTGTTGTTCTTATACACATATGTGCAACTTGTATCATTGTTTTTGCCATCTTTTTGTATTCTTGTTTTTGTGAAATGATGAATGCCGTTGGTAAATAAATAAATAAATAAATAAATAAATAAATAAATAAATAAATAAATAAATAAATAAATAAATAAATAATATCGTTTAAACCTTCAGTTGATTGTGCTTAATTTACATTTCTATCACCTCACCAACTTAACACTCTGTGAGTGTAATTTTGTATTCCCGTAGTCTAAGCGGCTTGTCCATTACAGAGTAGGTCTAGTTGTCAGCACGGATGAATATTAATGGTCCTGACCAGCGCCTGCGGCCGCCAGGAGTTGGGGAAGGTAAACAACAAAGTGTCGGCAACGTAGATGAGGAAAGTTGGACCAGAGGCACACGCCCCTCGACTGGGACTCGGGTCACAACAAAGTGTTGCTTCTGACTCGTCCATTTAAGATCAGATCATTATAAAATGCAGCTACTTAAAGAAGCACAAACCGTAACCTAGTTTTTCAATCATACTCTTTTCTCCATTACTTTTTCTAAAAAAATCCTCATTCATTCCTAATTATAACTTCATTAATTATTTTTTACACACTTATTCCCAATGATGAGGTCAAACTTACTCATTACATTACATAGCATTTGCTTTTGTCTGCTAATTCCATAAGACCATTCTTTTTTAGCAGCCAATAAAATTGTAATACAATGTATACATTTTTTTTGCATTTGCTATATTTTTATGTTTATTTGTAAAACTGTACATATTTCGTGGAATAAACGTTTCTTTCATTCAATCTTTCTTTCATTGAGAGTAGGAGACAAGTTGATTGATGTGTACGTAGGGTGAATTAGTTTATAGGAAATCAACAATATTTTAAACGAATTAGTTCATAAGTAATCAACAATATTTTAAACTATCTTAAAAAAGTTCATATAATGGTAATTAATTCTCTATAATTATATTATTCTAAACGGTCTCTGAAGTCTACATTCTTATTATTGTAATAGGTATGATTATAAATTATGGCTTCCTTTGTAAAAGTTACTTTTCTTGCTTCTTTAAATATACTTATCATCTTTTAGTGGTTTACGCCAATTAAATACATACCTTTACTTGACTAGTCTAAGTTAATAATATCCAAAATAAGCTGTAAAATGTAACGACATTTATTTTCTTTCAATTCGTCAAAGAGATTCGTGCATGTAATATAAGTCTTATTTCAAGGTTCTCCATATCCTTAATTTTCCCCGCATTTACATTTTTCAAACATTATACTTTCTTTTTAACAAAATCATAGCAATCTCTGACCTCTTGTACCACAGTCTAAATACAATCTTATAAACACCTCCAAACTAAACATCCCTCACCATAGTACTTCCTTTTCATGCACCACACATTTATATTATAACGCCATCACACTACTTAATGCCTTCCCTAACTCTCTGAAGTCTGAGGATAATTTTGGTTATTTTAAAAGGAAATTAAAGAAATTTTTGAATGAAAAATGTTTTTACTCTGTAAAGGAATTTTCAGAAAGTAGATAGTAAGCATGAACGTATAGTTAAGTATTGATTAATTTTGATAGTTTTGTTTTATTGTGACGCAAGCCAATGGATGTATATATGTTTCATGGCAATAAAGAATGTTTTCCTTTGACTTTGAAATATCAGTGCTGATTTTAAGCCGCACTTTTTCGCTTTAGCTCGATCATTATGAATTCGGCCCCCACTCGCCTCCCACTTGTGTAGGTGCCGAAGCCTTAGGTTAGATTAAATGGCCTGACCTGGGTCAAAGCCATTATTAAGGCTTTGGAAGCAAATAATAGAATAGAAGCCAATAGAACGAACAAAGGTCAAGGTAAATGTCCTTGACCTAGATCTGCTTTGTTTACAACCTACGGCTGAGGCTTACATGAGAACAGTAAGTGATGAGAGGGCGCCACCAGACAGTGAGTAGTGGATTAAAGAGAATAATTCACGAAGCTCTGACGATATCGCACTAAAAGAATGCATTACAGGAATCATAAAGGGTATTGTAATATATCAGAAACAACTGCATGGACGAACTCGGATTTAAACATCAGAAGATGCTAGAGAATAAGTCATAAACATATAATAAATGAGAGAATAGACATATATAAAATATATCTTTATTTGTATGCCGAAGCACGAAGCACAAGCATTTTAATTTCATACGCTGGATAGATTAATAGAGCATAATCAGGACAATTTTTCTACCGGTTTAATCGATCGCTTGTATTATGTTTAAATGTTTTCAATTGGCTTGGCCCTTTCTTCATTTCCTCTATTGGAACGAATTCTGGCTATTCCTTGAAAAACCTAAACTATTGAACAACATTCGGTTGCAGTCAATGGTCAGTGTAATTGTGTGCCTGTAAGTACTCACTCGTAATGAGTTGCAGTTATCACTTGTTACTTTGTTAAATAAATCATTTATTTATTACCTTATTGTAATATTAAATCTTACCTACCTGTCTAAGGAATAGGCCTATGTCGGCCTTAGTCAGTAACAAGACTACAAGATCGCGCCACAATCATTCTTCACTCATCTGTAATTCATACTTGGCTCAGAATACCTACCTGGGTAGGTCGTCATTTAGGTAATGTATCTAATGTAAATCCAGCCATTACCAATGACTATAAATTAATAACACTTATGAAGGAACGGGTAAAGGAATTTGTTGACTGTAATAAATACGATTCGTCATGCAGTCAGTTTCAGGAAATTGACTTTGGCGGACGGGTCCAAGCACCTGTCGACCTGTCACACCTGGTGCAACAATGCCCCAACAATGCTCGGCCCGCCTCGCTATTTGTAACAACTGGCTCGCCTTTCTTGGCCGAGCCGCTTGGCCGGCGACGTTCTGTCAGCCACATCTGAGTCCTTTGATGACAGAGTTCGAAATGCAGTAGCCTAATCGGAAGCCTGTCAAGAAATTCGTTTATGAATAAAACTATTGGTAAATGATGTATTAAAAAAAAACATTTTCAGAGGCTTTTTTCACTTTATATCAGTTTGCACGAACGAATAATATCTTGTTGCTGCTTATTGAAATGGACTTTAGGGACGTATCAAAATCTGAGACATATACACCATAACGAACTAAAGATGAATGAATGTATTTACTTGTCTGTATATGTTTAATTATACGACAAATTTGAGTTACCTTAACCTTAGGCCATGAAGTAAGCTAGTTTTACGTTGTCTTTAGAGTGTATTGGTAAAATATTTCACTGTAATTTTATGTAAGCAGTTTGCCTAGGAATCCAACATCCTATATTTTTATTTGAAGGAATTGAAAAAAATTAACAAAGAACCTTGTGAAACACAAATATATTCATAATCTTTTTCTGATAAATGAACTCCATCCAAGAGCCCTGAGTGTTATGAAAAGTATGGGATGATAAGTAATAGTAATTGTATAGCTATGCAATATTTTATTTTAATTCCTACCAAGCTCAGTTCGGTCATGTTTGTTAAATGATGATTGCGTTTCATGGTTTCATGTCATTATATATTCAAGCAATGTAAGCCTTAAATTTCAAATAAAATTTACCTTACATTTCAGTGACTTTTATGGTAGGCTATTTATTTTATATTTAGTTGTAATAATCCCTACAATGAAATGTGCGGATGGACCCGCATACTATATGGGAAGTGGCCTGATTCGTAAGATACGAAGACAGTAAAGTTAATGAATGACATAACCTTGTTGGATAACTGCAGCGGTATATAAGCCGGTGGGAACAAGCAGACTTCACACTCCCCGACCTCGACAGCGACATGCATCTACTCCTGGTCCTGGTGCTGACAGCGGCTGTCCGGGCGGAGGGGACGAGCGGAGAGAAGAAGCATGACAAGAGAGGCGTTGAAGAGTTTGGTCACCACGACTTCGGCGGTGGAGACTTTGGAGGTGACTTTGGAGGTCACGATCACCATCATCACCACGAGGTGAAGACCATCACGATAGAGAAGGAGGTGAAGGTGCCGTACCCGGTCCACGTGGAGAAGAAGGTACCGTACCCTGTCAAGGTGCACGTGGAGAGGCCTGTACCCTACCCTGTGGAGAAACCTTACCCGGTGACTATAGAGAAGAAAGTGCCTTACCCCGTCAAGGAGTACATCCCTAAACCTTACCCTGTCGAGAAGAAGATCCCCTACCCCGTGAAGGTGCCTGTTGAGAGGCCAGTCCCCGTGCACGTCCCCAAGCCTTACCCCGTCTACGTGGAGAAGAAGGTGCCCTACCCTGTAGAGAAACACATCCCCTACCCGGTCAAGGTGCCTGTCCCCCGGCCTGTTCCCTACCACGTTCCTGTGGTCAAACACGTGCCTTACCCCGTCGAGAAGAAGGTGCCTTACCCCGTCAAGGTGCCGGTCGAGAAGCCAGTCCCCTACCCTGTGGAGAAGCCCTACCCGGTTGTAGTGGAGAAGAAGGTTCCCTACCCGGTGGAGAAGGAGGTGCCGTATCCGGTCAAGGTTCCGGTTCACATCCCGGTCCGCGTTTACAAGCACCACGAGCATCAACATCACGAGCTTGAACATCATGAACACGAGCATTTTGGACATGAACATCATTTCGAGGGACATCATTTTTGATATCTCTGATCTCAGTTTAAAATTATTTCAACTATAATTGAATGTAATATATTCTATTAAATTTATTTTATAGAACTATGTTAATTCTTTTTCTTTTTTTGCGAAAGTATCTAACGCCTGGATTTAAGCTATGCAGCCTGGCAAGCATGCTAGTTAGCAAGTTGTCATCATTAGCTGATAGTAATATAACTTCATGGATCATTCCTAATATTAAAAAGTCATTATTCAAAACTAGCTGATGGAAATTTAAAATCAACGCTAGTTATTATACGTTTGTAAAACCATTGAGAAAGATTGAATGGCTGTTCCATGAAGATAATTAATGCATTAAAAATAATTGTACCGGTCGACCATTAGGTTTTCTCAAATCATTAAGCATGGTTGTTTGGACAGGAACAAAAATAAAGTCCTCCTTAACAATTCACTTCATTCAATGTCTATAATCTGATATAAGTAACTTATTAATTCAGAAAGTTCAAAATACGTTTTAAGCTTCAAAACGTTACAGAAACGTCCAAATCATTCGCTGTTTTATCTTTTAGAATTTTATCAGCAGCCCACGTCACTTAATGACTTCAAAATAATATATATTTAATGTGCTATAGTTTCATGTTGTATGTGTATGGGATTTTCTTAGCGTTATACACATTATGATGAGTTAACTACAACCATATACGTGAAAATTTAACAGCATAAATTAATTCCTTGCGAATTCTGAATTTTAAAATTGAAAATCTTCTCTAACATTGTCTATGTAAAAATTACACATTTTACCTCAGTCCAATTAATTACATGAAAGTTATTGGTTTTGAAAATATGTCTTCCTCATACAAAAATTGCATGAAAACAGAAATAAGTTGACGAGCGTAAACCTGTACTTACATTAGTTCAATAGTAAATCAAACATAAATCTTTAGGCTTGAATGTTCTCTTAGAAATCTCAAACATACTATTTAGACGAAAGTATATAACGCCTGGATATAAGCGATGCAACCCCGCAAGCCCGCCAGTTTGCAAGTTGTGATCGTTAGCTGACAGGCGCCGTGCATTGTAATCAGCTGCATTAAAAGTGAAGCTAGAAAAATATTTCTTGTAATTGTAATTCTATTAAACTGGTTCAGGCCTATGCATCTAGGCCATCAACGTTTGATTTGTTGAAAATATTGCATCTCAAAATTAAACTAGTTGCAACAATGAATAATTTTGAAGTTCACACATTCAAAATAAATTTAAGAGCAGCTATGTTCATTAACCCCCCCCCCCCTTTTATCCTGGAATCAAGAAAATAAATCTTAGATATATTGTTGTTTGTCCTAAACTAGCTGCTGTACCTTCTGTCGGTTCAGTAGTTTGTGCGCTTACCCAGAACTAACGACAACATAAACAACCTCTATTTTTCATGTCATAGGAACATTTGGATACATAACGTTATATTTTCCCAAGAAACACTTTCCTTTTAACAAATAATTTTCTTCTTGATTAGCATGATACATGTTGTTTTATATACTGGATATACATAAAATACGTCTTACAACACTTAAAAAATATTTACACTTATACTGTACTCATATATAAGACGGTAAATATACATACAAGATGGAAAATGGCGATCGATTTCGATTGGTCTTTAGCTTTTTTTCAATAGTCTTTGTTGAAATCATTAAAAATTAGGCTTACCTATCAAAATTGAAGAAGGCATTTATGAAAGCTTCTACAGTGAATAGAAGCCGAAATAAAACTTACGGCCTTAATAATATGGCGTTATAAAGGCGAAATCATGTTAGACTTACATTTTACACATACATGAAGTCGAACTAAGGATAAATACACTTAAGAAGAACCAGACGTATAATAATTTGTATTTTTATGAATAACAAATTACCATAAAGGAAGCAATTAAAAACCATATGAAATATACTTTTGAGATATAACTTAATAAAATCCCTTTTATTGTTCTATCTCAGCACTGAAAATTCTCAGAAAAAGAGAACAATCTCTTTTTATTGATGCTTAAATTCTGCCCCGAAGGTTTGTATGAAAAGAATTTCTTAGAAGGAAGTCTTTGAATATTAATATTGTTTGTATCGAATGTGGCAAAGAGATGAACTCAACTATGGTTTAAATAACCAAGGTGCATAAAAATATTTGTTTTAAATGTGCGAATAAAAATTAATAGAGGCGAATTGTGCCTGGACCAAAAGCTTTTTGGCAATCACACATCAAAATAAGTAGTTGACATTTTATTCATATCGTCATATATTTAATTTCGTAAGGTAATTCTTTGCGTCAAAATTAATTGTGGGCGTCTGGCAAGTCGTAGAAAGATGGGAGAGGGCTCAAATTGAAGGTCTCTATTCCGTGATGAGGGAAAATATTGATATTGATTGAAATTCACCAGGAAACGAGATATAACATAAAATATTTACCATTTAAATAGCATTGGGATCTAAAAACGATTGCTTTGTTTACATAAAACATGTGATGCTGATATTTGATTAAAAACCACATGCTATATTTAACATACGGTAGATCCGAAAGTAAGTCTGCTATATTTTGTACTAATATAGGCGTAAGTAAGGTATTTTGTACTAATATAGGCCTAAATGAGGATCATTAGAATTTTCCTTGTTTAGGGCCTTTTAGCCCCTTCAAGCCACTAGTATTTATACACAACTGCGTCGATGCCTTATGTCCTCTAATTAAAATTAAATGATACACTATGTTTTACTTGTGGCAAGAGAGGGACCGGTGTTTGTTAGTTATTGTGTCGGAGATAATTATTGCGGGATACGACACGACCACCAGACACTGACACTGGGTCACGGCTAATGAACCAATAACTCGACACTATACACTTCATTACCAGGTTAACAGCGAAGACTCGCCACTATTGTTCGTGTAACTTGGTTCTGTAGATATATAACTATGTGGTCATCGATAGCTTTTTTCCTCATCAGTTTCAATCGTTTACTTTTGCAAGTAAATAATATTTGCTGGGATATTGGTAGGTGTGATTGATTCCTAGATTGTGTCTAAATTTATTACTAGTGCCTATGTATTGGCGTAGGTTGTTAGGTCCAAAAAATACAGGATGATGCAGTATTAATCGCTTTGGCTATCCAGTGAGAACAGCTTTCCACTATCTTGTCTCCTTTTCGTTTCTTTGGGGCATATCACCTTTTGTTCTTAGAGACCTAAACGTCCAGTACTCGTGTGGGAGGGATTTCTGGATCCTTTATGCTTGTCCAGGTACACTAATTCCCCTAACAAGGTGGGTGGTAAAAGCAGGCCTGGGTTTGATAAACGTCCTCAAGGAAAGATGACCTGTTTCCGCTTTATATAACCCTTTTTTCAGTGGCTTCTGCAACAATTGCAGTGGATCAATGGAAGCAGTACACCTGATTTGTTGAAACCTCCTAATCGCAATTCATTATAACTTTATTACACAAAACGCTTGATATGCCCAGAGCAAGAGTCACCATGTAAGTAATGCCTGGGGAAAACATAAAAAGGGGAAATTTTTAAGAATATTGAATGACATTTACTGAGGATATGGAGTATCATTGTAACATTCAGCAGAAGAGGCTCAGTATTGGTACTACGCCAGTCAGATACAACGGCTGGCGTCGCTCCGTTCCTGGAGTGAAGGTTCATTCTTCAACCTCTGACGTCGTACTTTGATTTAAGGTAATGAAAGAATTGTTAATTGTAAAAACATATTGCTTTTACATATTCTTTAGAAGCCATGGAGGATATCTACGATACGATATGATAAAAGATTACAAACGTCTAACACTAATCATGAAAGATAAAGACAAAACATTTGTCTGAGAATATGTCAAAAATTATATCAATTTTGAGCACGAATTAAAAATGGACACTGCACAACTTCGTGGAAAATTATGTAATTTTTGCAATCTTATCACCATAAAAAATAAATATTATTCAATGTAAACCTAACAATTTGTAAAAATTAAACCAATACGACTACAGCTGAAAAGTATATATTGGTTTCGGCCAATTTCAACGTCACTGCGATATCCGCTTCCAACTCAAGTTTAAGGTCTTAACTTTGACTTGTAACTTTCATAATTTCCGCTTTACAACTCTCTTCATTTCCAATTTTGTCTGTTTACTTGTGAATCGGAATGAAATATAATTTTTCTGATCATAATATTCTCAGTCGTATGGTGCGATATACAAAATATTGTCCAGGTGAAATTAAAATCAATTTTTTTTTGTTAAAACTTTCGCACTAATAACATCCAACAATTGCAAAAAAACAATATAAATAACCCAATTACTGTAATGCATAGTTCAGAACATTATATATCGATAGTTTTTTATACTTTATATACATAAATTAATAAAATTTGTATCGTTCACTCAATATTCGTATCAGGGCAAATTAGTTAACCGTGGAGATAGACCTAATTTGAACTAGGAAATGCCTTGCACTATAATTTAGTTATGCTCTCAGATGACAAAACATAATTTCATGAAATCTCCAGCCAAAATAAATCCTACAAAAAATCATTAAAGTAATATATAACTTCAGGAAAATCTTATGGGGCTGAATAATTTCACACCGGGAGATCAAAGCTTCTGCCGGCGTCTACCGTCACGTATTGTTCGACAAACTCTTTGCTTTCAGAAATTCTCCGGTTTAATTTTTTTTAATTCTTTGCCTAAAATCACAATTAATCTGCAATTCGCAAAATTATTTTATCTACGACCATTGCAATAAGCACCAATTATGGTATTACAATAAACATTATAATGATATACATTAAAACACCAAACACCAAACAGTTGCATAATGACGACTTTATGATACTGGAGTCACTTTAGAGTACTGGTTCTAGACCAATGAGAGCTTGGCATTTGACGAAAGTAGTGTCATAATAACAATTACGCAATTCGCACATCAGCTGATTGTTGCATTACGATTCATGTTTGAGTTGACTTATCCCATCAGCTGATTGTTCAACAACGTTTCATGGTTAAGTCTGCTTATGTGTCTAACCTCAAAGTTGAGTTGACCTATTTATTCCATCATTAGTAAAAGTCATGAGTTTTGTTTTAGGGAAAATGTTGTCGTATATTGTTGGTCGTAGATAAAGTAGTGTATGCAACGATTGTATTAAGCCTTTAAGCCACTCGTGAGATATTTAGAACTCACTCGTGGCTTAAAGGCAGTCATTATACAATCATTGCATAAACTACTATTATTTTATTTTTCTTATTATCTCTATGAATCTCATTCTGCTGCATCAGACTCAGCATAAAACAAATTAGAATACAATTATTGTCTCGTTTTCTGATTAAGCTTGAAAAAGGTTAAAAGCCAAGCGATTTTAATGAATCTATCAAATCTTTTACAAAGAATAGTTTAAATTATTAAAAACCAATAGTATTAAAAAAAATTTCAGTAAATTTTATACATAGACATTTTAGATTAAATGTCATGTATATAGATATAGTGTATTCCAGTGGAAAATATTTACAATAACTTGAATAACAATAAATTGAAGCTTAAAATACAAATTTGTTTACTGAAACTGTCAAATTAATGTACACACGTCTTAGCCAGGAAGAAGTCTTTCATTTATCTTTGTTTTTAAATGATGATCTACTGAAAATTATATTTGTAGTTTGACATGTCGAACCTAAATGAAAGTGGTTGAAACTAAGTCCATTGCAGTACGAACAATGATATAAAACCGTTTTCTAATGCGATCTGTATTCGCGAGAGTGTGTTTTGACAGAGGGTCGCCCGCCTTGGCTCGTCCCCAACAATCCTCTCTACATCCCACTGTAAGTCGCAAGGTTTGTTATAGTTTACTGCAAAATTAAAACTCTTAAAAAAATCTAAAGTCCTATGCCGTTTACTGAATCAGCAGTTATTATTAAAAAAGTAATAAAAATATGTTGATAATTAGAAACAATCAGAAAAAAGGTTATATTAAGTTGGGACCATAAGTTTTTCTAAAGTCAAAATGAGGCGTAGATAAATCAACCAATTGAAAATTGTTCTATCCTAGTTGATAAGTAAAAAAAAATTGTAAAATATTAAAATATATCGATAAAAACTCTACAATGGTGTTAGGTTTTGTCTAAACAGCTGCCCTGCATCTTGTCTCCTCTTTGTCTCCTATTTTTACATATCTTTACAATATATAAAGATAGGATATTTTACCATCCACACTATAAAGGAGTTAATATAGATGAAAATTTTATATCCTAGTTTGTATAGTATGACACTGTCTGTCTTGAAACTGCTTTAAACATTAGTGAATTTCTTCATAATATTATGAGAGACTTTATAATGCAGTTTTGGTCAACGTACATAATCATCATTATTATTATAGAGTGATCCTATACAAACTGGTAATTTAGAATGGAGTAAATGTAAAATTTATATGAAACTGGAAAATAAAAGAACAATTTTGTTGTAGTAGAAAGGATACAAACAATACTTTTGACTTCGTCCATAAATTATACCTTTCATTAAAAAAGTTATTTGTTTTGAAACTTAATTTGCCAAAAATATGGTAAAACAGTAAAAATATATATTTGTGAATCCGACAGAAATTGTTGAATACATGATTCACCCCATGAATTCAAGTTTATTTTAAGAGCCGTAGGCCCTAATATTAACTCGAAGTGAAAAAAACAACAAATAAGTGAAAGTATTTCTAGCGTTATATTTATCGTAGCCTGGGGTACCGTTGAAAACAGAAAAATAAATCTTTCTCGTTGGCCTAAACACAAAAATCAAGCACAGAAGACGAGTCCACTTATTTTTTTTAAACACTTACTCGATAGATCGTTAATTTATTTTTAGTAACGTCTCTACTTACTGAGAAGTTTAATTATAAATTATTCATAAAATTTATTAAATAAAAACTAAATTATTGACCTTTTTTCATTTCTGCGCCCTATAAGAAAAAAATTCAGATTTTTGAAATCTAATTTACTCGAATTTTAAACTATAGTCATATAAAATAATCTGTTCCTATAATTAACACAAATTATTTATAATACTATTTTATTAATAAAACTTTAAAATTTATAAATTAAACCAAAAATGATGAGTTTGCGCTAATATTCGAAACTATTATGCTTGTATTTAATACGAAATTGAGAGGAGAAAGTGCTGTCAGTTTTCTGATACTATTATTTTCATACGGCGAGAAAGACTTTCATCACCGATATTGGCGGAACACATTTGTCCATGTATCGAACAAAAAGCGCTTTCGTGAGGCAAATGGATTGCTTTCAATACTCTGAATAACGATTCCACTTTTCAAATGAATTGATTCTCTCTTCCTAAAAAAGAGCAACATAACCTACGCCTCCATAGAGTTAAAGCATTCAACAGAAATTGCATATTAAGCCGTATTTAATATTTTATATATCAGGAAAAAATTATATATGAAATAAATATTTTTTCGTTGTACTGCTTCAAAAACAGATGTTTTTAATGCATGTTTTCCGGACCTAAATACACTCTTTTTATTCCTAGGAATTAAAAGCTGATGTACTCGATACCAGCTGACTCTTTATAGTCCTAGGACTATAAAAGTCAAAAAGTGCCGAGTACGTCGTAATAATCGAACAATATTCATTCGATTACAAATAATCGAAACATTCATCGTTATTATCGAAACATTCATTGTTGTCAATTTAATCAATTTGTGAAACTCGCTCATTTCACCAATCGATTATTACATGCGTTCGATACGTCGATAGTTGTTCATTGTTGTCAGTCTACCCTAACACAAATGAAACAGACAATCAGCTGATAGCTTCAAATAGCAAGAACAAGACGGTGGCATCTTTTCAAGGCATCTTCAAAGGTAAACAAGCTGTAACATTTTGGTTTTCTTAAGTAGTTTACGTATTGTATTGAGTAATATAACGAAAAATATAGTTCATCACACGGACCTAAAACTGCTTTACGTTACTCGGTCATTTTTCAACCTCGGCTTACAGCCTCGGTTGTAAAACTTGACCTTGTACGAAAAGCGTCACTTTAGGTCCTTGTAATGAAATATACTATTTCTTATAAAAAAATAAATAAATAGGGTAAACAAGTTTAAAAATAAATGTTTTTAAAAATCGACATATTTTCTTTAATTTTGAAACTAAGGTTTTTAAATCGTGTTCAGATAACTTTTGAAAAAATGTAGAGACAAAAATACTTCACATATTCTTTTAAATCTTTCGTACTATCATGTGACGTCCTTAAGGGATTTACAACTTTGTACAACCTCAGTGTGCTCCCTTTACGCTGGTGAGCTCTTGTATACTGTATAAACACTAAAACCTCTGACTGCAAGCCATGTGCACGTTCTTGTGTCATGAGTGGGTGAAAGAAAATACCTCGTAGGTGCTGTGGAATGGAACCATGTTTACATATTTTACTTAAATTTATAGAGGCAAAACCCAGTAAATATTAATAATACAGTTGAAACACAGATTTTTTATTTCTCTTTTAATAGTAATATTTAGAAAATTCATACTGAATTCGTTTAAAAAACAGTCTTTAAGAAAAATACCATCAGTAGGCTAATATTTAAAATTAGAGTATCATTCTAGAATACTGGACTACTTTATTGTCATTCTAAGCATATCATTTTACCTGCCTGTATTGTATAGTATGTTATATCAAACCTAGCTACAATTAATGGATTTCATTAACCTTTATGTCTCATCATTACGTTCATGGACATTTATAGATACAGTATACTCTCAATTATCCGAGCCCTGGTTATCCGAGAGTCCGGGTTATCCGAGGCAGCTCTAAGCTTAAAGATACGTTTTTATTTTCATACTAACCGTCATAATCATGCGTAAAACAAGTGTCTTTATTAAAACATTTATTATTTGCAACTCGAAAGGACTTTCACTGTCGTAGTAACTGGTAAATATTATATCTAATAAAACATTTTTTAAGTGGTCTTATTACAGCCTAACCTCAAAACACACGTAAACTCCGTATTATCCGAGGTTCGTGTTATCCGAGGTAGCCTCGGTCCCGAAGACCTCGGACTATCGGGAGTGTACTGTAAAATAAGAATTTTTATCAGATTTAAAATATTTAAAAACTGTTTGATATGTTTTAAGTAAAAATAAAGCTATTAGTAACAGTTCTAAAACACATTCTTAGAATGTTTCTTTCTTTGACAAAAATTATTTAAAAAGTAAGCTGGGACTTATTACAAGCAACAAAGCAGTTTATTTACAACCCCGCCAGTGCCAGCAGCTTGATCAATTAGAAGGCAGAGTTAGGGGCAAAGACTCTTGTTTCAATAAACGGCGCCAAACTGGCCCAACTGCGCAGATATGAATTACGCCCCTGCAAAGTCGCTAGTGGTAATTTGTTTTTGTCCTTCCAACGTTCCGACTTTAAATCACACTGAATTATGGGTGTTACTATTTTTATGAGAGTTATAAAACAATCGTTGTAATTTTAACTTTTATCCCTTTAGTTTCTTGCTGCATGATAAGTTATTCTGTGTATCAATTATTTTACGAAAACATAGTTATTGATAAATACTTGTATTTCAATTCGAGTTGTTTTAAGAGAATTACGAGTTTTACTCGGACAAATAGGCATTACAAGCTGCACTTTATGCAACTTTTTATGTACAAAATTAATTTTCTTGAATAGATTGCATTGAAATTTGGTTTTCAAAGGATTGTACTGATAGCTATTTTTTAATTGCATTTTAAAAAAAATCAAAAAAAACCTTATTCTGGCATTTAAATAAAACTCAAATATTTAAGGTGTGTGGGAAGCGTATATCACACAATACCTGAAGTTAACAGTTTTAGGCGTATTATCACACTTTTTAACAGTGTAAGTTTAATCTTCACTGAGGAAAAGATTGAAACACATATACATTTCTTCTCTTATAAAGGTGTAAGATGTATTTAAAAAACAAAAAAACAAAAACAAAAACAATACAAATATTTAATGTTTCTGTGGATGGCTTGTTTGAAAGAAGGAAGCACCTTCTCTTTACCCAGCTGATGACATTCCTGTTGGTCACTGTCCATTCATTATACCATTCTTTACTTAAGACTTTTTGTGTCTAAATAGATTTTAGATGGATTTGTAGGTCATATTGCCAATAGCTGTCAAGAAAGTACTCGATATTGCTCTTCAAGTATATTAAAAAATTAGCACACGCTATAAGATAAAATACGCGTTTTTCAGCATATTTGCATTCTCAGCTAATTGAAAACTCTTAGAATCATACTCCATCCTAGCTTAAGCGATAAATGTCGTTTTTATTTACTCTATAATAGTAATATGGGGAATGAGAACACAAGTCTGCTGTTGCAGAAATATGAAAATCGGTTTTTAGACTATTGTATATATTAAATATAATTTACAATAGATCGCAATACAATAAACCACAAACCAATTTTTCATTGAGTTATTTTGAAAAATAAGCGAGCTTTAGAATTTTATTTTCCCCCATTATGATAAATTTCTCCTTCCAGAGGTCCGATCACTAATTGTCGATCTCATCCGAATGATTGTCACTTTATACGTCTGCACCAAATTTTTTTTAATCGGAACATTTTTTCTGCTGTTATCGTACTTAATAAAAAAAGTGTTTTTTATGGGCTTATGAAAACGTGATAATGGTCTCGGGCTTCAGTCTTACAATGATACAATGTGACTAACGGCAAGAGCTTCTTTATTTCTTAGCTTTTTTCTTACCTAGTGATTAGGGGAAATTCCCTAACAGGTTAATTCTCTGTAGTCAGTGACGTTTGTCTTAGGATTTTGACTACACAGAATTTCATATGAATATAGATGACCAGCAATACTTTATACAGAGGGAAAATTATGACTGTAAATTAATGTAGAGCGGTAAAGCTGTCCACATCAGTTCATTATTTATTTTTAAGTGTAGTGTGCTAAGGAATTTGAGTAGAATAATAAGCAGATAAATTAGATAATAGATAGGTAGATAAATTAGGTAATTTGTTTCTTGTAACAACATTGAGTATTTTTTAAGGTTGGTAAACGCATGAACTATTCTCATAGCTTTTATACGTGTTTTTTTTTTAACGCAACCCATTTCTAAGATTAAACAGTGCAAATATAAATTTGAATTGAGTATTGTTTTGTTAATTTGTAAAGTGTTTTTTTGTAAAGTAATTGTTAATCTTTACATTTTATACGACCTATTATTTAAGTTTGATCACATTTACATTTAGCTTACATTATCTGTTCAAACGATCCTCAATTGACATTTAAACAAAGATCTGCTCTCCATACAATTCCTGAATACGTTTTGTAAAGTACGTCTTTGAATTAATTGTATTAAATTGGTTATCTTCGTTTTGAGGTGTTGAATATTCTGTAAATTGTTTCCATAGGCCTTACTTTCTATTCATCCCCAAAGAAAATAATATAGTGGAGTCAAATCCTGCGATCTTAGGGGGATATAATCCTTCACGGTAGTGCAACTTTCGGGTTGCGTTAAAAAAAAACACCCTGGTTAAGTCGTTTGTGATGGTAAACATACACACAAATCAACTGTGCTAACACAATGTATCAAGTAAAGTGGAAGAGGATGTCCACTCGGCCTACATTAGTGAAGATGGATCGCTGAGTCCTCTTCGATACAACAGTTTACTCTTCCTCTTGAGAGATAGTTTCCTTATAAAAAAGAATAATGTTTTTGGAGTTTTTTTTTATAGTGTTCTGGATAAAATAGCATTTTGTCCTTTTGAGCTTAATGGTTTTTAAATCCAATCGACCCAACCACAAATTGTTGATGTATTTATGTTACCAAGCTGTTTTATTTTCAGCTCGTTGAGAGAGTAATTTGTATATAAACCAGAAAACAATAGTTATAATATTATGATGTTGTCTAGTACAATATGCAATGACAAATAAAAACACTAGGGAAAAATAGTTAACGACTAGGTGCAATTTTCGTTTTAATACTTA
The DNA here is from genome assembly GCA_035578135.1 of Flexamia atlantica. Lineage (NCBI taxonomy): Eukaryota > Metazoa > Arthropoda > Insecta > Hemiptera > Cicadellidae > Flexamia > Flexamia atlantica. The sequence continues at coordinate 5,833,055 of JAQJVK010000027.1, forward strand.
AAACCGAACCTTTAAATCACTAAGCCATTAAAAACTAATATAGTATTTTTATTTTAGTTCTCCATAACAGTCACGTAGGTTGTGCAGAGAGGCAAAACGGAATGCTGTAAACAGGATTCAGAGTCGTTTGTTAGGCAAACTCGTTGCCAGGGTCATTATAGAAAAGTTTGGTTCCACGTGTAAAAAATTATTAACGTTAAAACCTTAAAGTTGTTTAGATTATTAACTTTTAAAAATTTCATTTGAATAAACAAAAGTAAACATACGCTCTTTGCAGTTGGCGTAAACATTAACTAGTTATTTTAACTGACTTTGGTTTTCCAAATGATCATGTTATTTGTACAGGGTGGCTCAAAAGTCATGATGCAAAATAAAAGAAATGTCGTTTCCAAACGTGTTGATTAAATTGATCAATAAAAATAGTATGTTTTTAAATTTAATTTAAATGTAGTTTTTTTTGGGTGTTCGATTATCCGCCACAGGTAAAAAGTGCGATGTTGTATGTCTCTTTAAAGCCTTTACTATTGTAAAATATTTGTTTGGTTCAATTAATACAATTTTTTACGTTAAGTTTTTAGCAGATATTTGTTGTTTACCTTTCCCAAAACATATCTCCAATTTCTATTTTAGCGGATGAACTTAGGACAATCAAACTCATTAGACAAAATATTTTGTTCATAATTAATTCTTTTGCGAGAATGAAGATTTTTTAGTCAACTTAATAAATGAGCTTTATTTCATTTTAAAACACTGACGCAAGTTTCTAGAAAGAAAAATCACCCATTCCATTTGGGGCATTATAGGAAGATAAGATCACTAAAAGCTCCAAAAGGAGCAGGGGACGAAGTTCTATGTTTTGTAAAAGAAAGAGGGGTACAACACAGTGATTAATGTTAAGAAACACGGCAGGGAAGATACATTCCGAACCAACTTCTTCTTAGTAACTTTGCTTTAACATTTTATCCTAAACTGTAAGCAGCATCGTAAAATAATTGTCAACTGTTTTCTGGTCGTTAAAAACTTATTTGCGGTAATTTTTTGTTTATGCTAAACATGTAAGATCAGGTCACTGACGAACTTTAGAAAACGTCAAGAAAGAAGGAGAAGGCTCGTGGGGCCTAACACAGTCAGAACTGTCAGAACTGTACCTACTAAAACGTCAAGAAGAGTAAATTGAATTAAATAGCTAATAAAAAGTGAATCCCTGTTTTCATTTCCGTGATCCTTGAAGCAAGGATCGATTACAATATACAATATAAGGGTAATTTATATTATTTTAATTAGGACAATTTAGGCTTATTAAAAATATTTAAGAGATTTCAGTACCAAAAATACTGTATAGGACCTTTATGGTTTTGATTAATAGTAATTATTCATAAACATTCGTGAAAAAATTTCGTAAAGTTATGTAATCATTTATCATTCTTACAATATATAAGATCAATTAACAAAATCAAAATAAAAAATAAAGAATCAATCAAAATATTCAACGAGTATGAAGACCACGTAAGTAAGTTCAATTAAACGAAATGGTAATGGTTTTAAACTCAAAACATACCTTTTTTGGCCATATTTTATGGTTTAAGGTTATTTTCCATAATACTTGGGTATTTCTCCCTGATATTTGGCAATTGTCCTCTCTTGAGGGTAATTTTAAGTATTTTATTAGGTAATTGGGTAATAAACTCTATTAACACTTCCAATTTGTCAGTGTAACCGATTGACTCCGAGTAATAATTCATCATGCTAAATTGTTTATTTTCTTAAACCTGAATCTAACATTGACCAATTAGTTTTCACGAAATTCATAAAATATGAACGGTCTTAAAATTAATACTTACTGCGTTAAAAACCTATTTTGTTTTAAATTGCTCCCATGAACGGGGGACGAAATAATTTTAACGGTTTTATAAAATATATAATTTTAATTCCTGTATTAATATGTTCAATTTTCATCGTAAGCTTAGCCACGGGTAACTGTTTATTATTCATTTAAATTTCTTAAAAATCGTATTGTATTTGTTCATTATTCACCTCCTGAGTTGATGCAATTTATCAAAATAAGGTTACGTACTTTTAAACTTGAGTAAATCATAAATATTGATTACTGAGAATTGACGACAGTTTAAAGGTACGTAACCTTATTTTGATAAATCGTATCGTATGATAAATTTACTATTTTGTTTCAGTACCAAATTATTTTGTTTCGGTACCTATTTCAAAATCCCTAAGTAAATGTGTTTAAAAACGTATGTTGAGGTTTTAGTAAACACCCCTGAGGCGTTGGCTGGGATTCACAGTCCCCAGATTGAGGCCAGTAGAACGTGACCCGACCCTTACGAATGTCATTTTTTTTTAAATCCCACCCTTCTTGTTGTTTGTGGCACATCCATAGTTGAATGTTCCTGAAGCACTAGAGTAGTTCCTCTCGGGGGAGTAGATGCAGCTCTTAACAAAAATTGCAAGAATAAAAGTCATTCGTAAAATTATGATGGGGCTTTTTTTTTGGGGGGGGGGGGGGGGGTTAAACAACCTAAAAAGCTGTAGACTAGCGAATATGTTATTTTTAGAACAATGAGCGAAAATGCAATACAGTTATAAAAAGGTATAAACATGTTGTTTTGGACATTTAAACTGCTCACTTTATGTTAATGACTTTATGAAGTTTATTGACAAATAACTACTAAGTATGTGTCAAATAGTTATTCTTAATTTGTTAGTCAGAAATTATTTGCCTTTTTAGATCCAAGCAGTTAAATCCCTAGGATCTAGATTTATTTAAGCGAAACCAAATAAGTTTTACTCATTGGCAAAAAATAGTAAATATTGCTATTGTGTTGCTATTGCTAGGGTTAAGACCATTAAGAACAAAAATGTGATTACATTTTACTATTTCATTTTACGTATGGCAGCGGCTAAGAGAAATTTCATGAGTAGTATAATTTAATAATCCCAGATAAGACTTAAGTAGAAACAAATACATACTTTATTAATTAAAATAGTCTAGAGATAATAGTAACGAGGTGTTTAAGTCCACTCGTTATTTGAAGCAATGACGAAATTTGTATATGAAAATATCCTATAACATTGCTTAAAGCCAAAAAGAATTATAATTAAATTCTGCTGTTTTTAAATACAAATTTCACAGCAGGATTTTCATTACCGTTCCTCACTCAAATGTTCGTGGATTCTACATCCTTTTTTGTGTAGTCCTTAACAAGGCTTCTACTTAACGTGGTCCATAACAACTGTGCTTGTTAGTGCAAATTTTACTCCGTCTAATCTTTCATCTGAGGTCCAGTTTATAAGGCGGCAACGAGATTGCGGTAAGTGATTAAGGCCTACTTGAGACAGGGCGGCAACACGCCACGGTGAAGCCTATTTATTCTCGGTAACCTCTTAACCTTGTGCGAGGACCGGCCTGAAGTGAACAGCCTGGTCTCTATTAGCTGAATCACGTCTTTGTGTTCACACAAAGAACACACTAATTACTTTAGTTTTATTTTCTTTTGTAATGGAGGTCGAATAGCCAAACCAATTTCCGCCAATAATTTGTTCCGGTAAAAACTGTAGCTCTTTGGCGAATGTGAAAATAGCGAGTACTTTTGCGAATTTTTATGATTTTAAGTGTAATTTTTCATGATTGGAAACTTTCTAAATTAATTAGTCGTAAAGGCATTTGATTTATTTATTTAGGGAAATCGTAGCAGTTATTGTTAGTTAGTTATTATTCAATATGGGCCTGATTTACAAACAAATGCAGTAAATTTAGCGTTTTCGAAAGCATTGAACCAAAATTTGTTTTTTACGAGGTGGGTAACCACAACCCGGGTACAAGTGGTTTTTATGAATAGTCATTAGGTTATTATAGATTTATAAAACAAAATTCAATTTTTTTTACTTACAAAGAACTCTTTTTTACGAGCCCGAAGAAAACAGTGTCCTTCTCAACTTTTTATCTAGTTTTACTTACGGAATTTCTACAAAAGCTACCGAGCCGGACCCTCCTCGGACAACTTTAGCACTGGCCAACGGGCCTCGCAACCAGACCGCACCTTCTTAATAGTGAATTTTTAAAAAGGTATTCACTGTTAAAATCCCAACTACAATTATTTAAAGCGAGTTTGAAAAGTGTAGTAAAACAAGACTATGAACTAAACACTGATGCAAAACTCATTTTCTACTGACGTCATCTCAAGTCTGAGGAATTTCTCAGAGGCTAATTAGATGTATTGTTAGGTTCATTATATTAAAAACCATATAGTAATTGAGAACAAAAATAACGTAGCGGTTGTTAATGTACATCAGAGATTACAGAACTACTGATCTGCATTTACGGCCGAAATAAGGATTTGCCTGCCACCTGGCGTCGTTCACCAGAACCACCCATCTGCCACCAGAGCTGCCATCTCGCGGAAACTCGTTCAAATATTTTTATTTTTTTCTAGTGAAGATGAAATAAAAATGTTTTTAAATTTTTTCCCAAAAATGTCTAATTTTGAAGCTACTAAATAAATAGATAAATAAATAAATAATAAATATATATATATTGATTAAAAACAACTTACCTTTTAATAAACATAGTGAATTGTTTGGTTTTAAAAAGTTGAATTTGAAATAATACTGCTTGGTTGATACCTATCATAACGTTTTCTTCATTATAATCTCAAAAATTTAAAGTAGACATAATGCTACGAAATAAACATTATATATGGGGAAAGAGTACCAAAATCTATTCGCCTCTTCATTTTTAGATACAAATTTTCTTGATATGGAGTAAAACATTATTAGAAGTTCTTGTTTATAAAATGTATGCTACTATTTCAATTTACATTCATGACTAATGGAGGTTACTACGTTTTAGGACACATAAAAATTGTGTAAAAAGTAATTTGAAAATTTAACTTTGAGAATGAGACAATTAAAATATATTTTCGTCGCAGGATTATTAGAATGTGATAATTTTTTCGGACGGTAGCTGCAGACTAGTTAGAAATAAAAAGAGAAAGACACTAATCATCTCTGTATTTTTTTAAGGTTAGATAAACTCGTTTTAGAATTTTAACTCGTTTAGTATAGTTCTCATTGATCACTGTAGTAATGTCAGGAAAAAATAATCATAGTTAAAACAGAAAACAAATTTAATCACAAAATCTATTGCAACAATATAGTGTATATTAATACATTGATGGAGATTACGGATATGCTAAATGATGACCCTCGAAATGATGTTCATGTCCAAAATGCTCGTGTTCATGCTCGTGCTGCTCAAGCTCGTGATGTTCATGCTCGTACTGCTCATGTTCATGTTGTTCATGCTCGTGATGTTCATGCTCGTGCTTGTGGACGCGGACTGGGATGTGAACCGGAACCTTGACCGGATACGGCACCTCCTTCTCCACCGGGTAGGGAACCTTCTTCTCCACTACAACCGGGTAGGGCTTCTCCACAGGGTAGGGGACTGGCTTCTCGACCGGCACCTTGACGGGGTAAGGCACCTTCTTCTCGACGGGGTAAGGCACGTGTTTGACCACAGGAACGTGGTAGGGGACAGGCCGGGGGACAGGCACCTTGACCGGGTAAGGGATGTGTTTCTCTACAGGGTAGGGCACCTTCTTCTCCACGTAGACGGGGTAAGGCTTGGGGACATGCACGGGGACTGGCCTCTCCACAGGCACCTTCACGGGGTAGGGGATCTTCTTCTCGACAGGGTAAGGTTTAGGGATGTACTCCTTGACGGGGTAAGGCACTTTCTTCTCTATAGTGACCGGGTAAGGCTTCTCCACAGGGTAGGGTACAGGCCTCTCCACGTGCACCTTGACAGGGTACGGTACCTTCTTCTCCACGTGGACCGGGTACGGCACCTTCACCTCCTTCTCTATCGTGATGGTCTTCACCTCGTGGTGGTGGTGACTGCTGATGTCCCCTCCAAACCCGTGACCTCCGAACTCGTAAACGCCCCGTTTGCTCTGCTTCTTGTCTTCGCCGTAGGCAGTGGCGACAACAGCCACAACAAGTAGGAGGATCTTCATGCCTGCTGAGAGAAGATGGTCTGATACTGTCTGAACAGTGGGCGTCCGTTATATACACATCCATTCTGATTACTGTAATAGTCGTGTTACAAGCCACTGTTACATCGCACCGCATTCCTTCGGCCAAATGTTATGTGGGCTCGCGTGAGTCTTGATTAGAGGCAAGATATTAGCAGATTGTCTATGTGCAATGTATAAAGAAAAAGAAAATATTTCTTTTACAGTACTCAACTGATTTTCTTCATCATGAACGTATAAATTATTTTATATAATGTTCCGTTTTTTTACTCTAGATTTTTTTATGATGTCTCGTATTCAAAAATCAAGAATTAAGATTTTATTTGCGTAAAAAATAAGTACATTACATGGGTATCGTCATCATGAATACCAAACATACCTCAATATAACTAATTTAAAACTGTAATCACTTACTTTAATAAAAAATATATAACTGTGTCCTGAAAATCTGTAAATTAAATTATTGCTACCTTAACCTAAGGGAGTCATACATACTGTAATATTACCTGTCTCTTAAGAGTTCTTTAAAAGTTATAAGGTAGTCTTACATACTGTAATATGATCTGTATATTGCGAGTTCTGAAAAACGGATCTTTAAACAAGGTCATTTCCACCTTAAGATCCTTAGGGAATAAGTTAAACATCCTTAAGCAATTCTATGAGATGTTGTGGAGAAAAAATGTTGTGTGTGTTTAGGAACCTGGTCGGAATGAATAATTAGAGCATTGACTATTTATTTATCTCTTTATTTATTTCCACGGTTGACATCACTTGTTATAAACAAACAAAAATTAAAAAGCAGAGGAGGAAGTTGGTTTTAACTATTAAAACCTATGCAGCATTTTGTTTTTGAAAAATATTAATTATATAAATATATACAGGCAACAGAAAGTTAAAATCTTGTTCGTACGGAAAATTAATCTTCATGAACCAGGTTTTATAAGATAAAATGCAAGACGTAGAGCATTTATGTAAGTCAAAACACATACTTAATGAGTGAACTCACAAGGCCCCAAACCTACAGAACTTTACATCATATATTTGAGGATAAAAAAATCCGTAATAAAGAATCATAATACATCAGAGTTTTCGTACTGCGTAAGCTTTCTGTGAGCAAAAAGACCATAACTAAGCTTACCTATGATATTATTTAAGTTATCACAATACCTCAGTTAGTATCCAGAGTTAATCCAAGAAAATTCACAGAATCACACCAAGGTATAAAGGCATACTCCACAAGAATCTCAGCTATGTCTGAGGTCTTGTTCTGAAAAATTTAAAAATTGAGACGGTGAACTTTATCAGTGTTTACAACATGAATATTACCTCTGAACCAATAAAACAGATAGTTCGCATAAACAAAACTTTCTAATTCAGCTTAACTTATTTTAGCTCGGAAGTATAGTGAAGTGTCGTTAGGAAACTGACACAATTCTGTCTTACTTGAAGAATTTGGAATACTATTAATTATAAAGGGGAAAAACAAAATTGGACCTATAATACTGGTCCTTGTGCGACACCAGTTCTGAAAGTAATCGAGAAAATCTTGAGAACACAGTTTAATTTACCAACATGAGACATTTCAAACTTTTCTTTACTATTTGAGGGATATCATTAAATATATTCACTTAGAAAATCTGCATACGCTTCAAAACTCCCATGAATAGGAAGTACACATGGCTTTAGGATTTGAATCTGAACCCCCAACAAACTCAAGCATGTTATCAACTTTTCTGTTAAGCGTATTTTTAGTGAGTTTATGAGTTTTTATTTTTATTTTCAGTGGATGACGACTAGTGTTCTTGAATAGAAGACTTTAAAAACGATATTGGGTATGTTGTAGCTCTGAGTAACTAACTCTGACTACAGTTTTTAGGTATATAACATTTTTCCCAGAAATTGTAACCACCTCAGGAATCATACAAATTTAAAAAGTTACAATCTAAGGTTTTAAACGTGAAATAGTAAGGTGGAAGATTCTAGCGAGGTCAGCACGTTTTGAATAACAAGTGATATAAGAAAAATATTAAGTGGCGTTCGTTTGCTGTCCTTGCAAGTCATTAAAATTCATAATTGTTGAAAAAATACTTTTCAAGTGTAAGTACTCAACGAAATTTGCGTATTCTTACAAAGCACCACTTAAACATTTTAACTGCACTCAAGAGTCTAAAGAAGTTTATTCAAATGTTAATTGAAAATGTTTTATAACATCTTTGGATTTCTCAACTCCCTATTTACGAATAATTAGGTTTAACGTCAAGTATTTTTATAAACCTAAAATATCGAATTAGAAAAACGCTGACAGCTGATCATATGACTCGTGTGCTTGCAGAACGATTATATTGTTACCTTTTATTTTAATTTTCTGATTTTGAAAATTAAAAGTATGTCTATTAGAAATTAGTTTAACTAATCTTCCTAGTTTACTGAAATATATAAAAACTAGTGGCTTGAAGGGGCTAAAAGCCCCTAATGAGAGGAAATTCAAACAATCCTTATTTATTATAGTACAAAATACCTTTATAGCAAAGTGAATCTACCTTATATTGACTTCTAGCCTACCACATGGTTTTCAATCAAGTATCAGCATCACATGTTTTATGTAAACAAAACAGACGTTTTTAGATCCCAATGCTTTTTAAATGGCAGATATTTTACGTTATTTCTCATTTTCTGGTGAATTTCAAGCAATGTCATTATTTTTCCCGCCATCACGGAATAGAGACCTTTATTTTGAGCCCTCTCCCATCTTTCTACGACTTGCCAGACGCCCACAATTTCAACGCAAAGAATCGCCTTACGAAATTAAATATATGATGTTACACCAGATATACTTCAGATGGATTTTAGTTTTATTTTTTTTATTCCGCCTTTATATGTTCATTTTACCTTTAAATGATGTAGCTAAAGGATGCACAAATTTTTGATAGTAGAATATTAGTAAAATGTCTTATTGAGAAGCGCGTTTTGAGTAAGGAGAAATTAGTTATGCAGTTTATTTTTATAGGTTTCAATTGGTTTGCCTATTCCCATTTTAATGACTTGAACGTCAGTGATCGTAAAATGAAATCCAATGTAGTGATCCAGTGGATTGTAAAATATAAATCACTTAATCGATCTTGTACAGTTAACAATCCTGTGATTTATTGCATACATCACCTACTTTAAATACGTTTAAAATTGTTTAGGTAGAAGTTTGGGCATTAAAAGGTTTTTTTTACTATATTCAAGCACAATCTGACCCGATTTAATTTGGAAGAATACTCATCCGTGTAACCTAAAGCCAATGCTCTGCTTGACTTGCATATTTAACTTGTAATTCTGTTCCTGTAGTTATACATATCAAAACAGTATTTATCATAAAACTATAATAACAAACATTTATGGTGATTGTATTTGCGAATTAAATTAAAGGGGGGACATTATATAAACCAAAAACTAGAAGCTAAATACAACACAACAAAACAAAGTGAATGAAATAAATAAACACATAAAGAGATTGGATAACTAAATCACTCTACAGGAAGGAAGATAACGTTGTGTTTTGTGTGGTGGTTTGCTGCGAATAAAATTAATGATCGCTCACAGCGTGAATTTAGCAAAATGGAATAGCCTATTTTAAGGCATTCTCACGCATAGTGCATTTATAATGTGTAGTGTATAGTGTTATAGTGTATAGTGTGTATGGATAAAAAATATTACCTAGTTAACTAACTAAAACTGAAACTAACTGAAAAATTTAGCTTTCGTGATGAAAAAACCCATTTTTACTGCTTTCTTGGTTGAATAACGTTTTATTGACTAAATATCAGGAGAAATTTTTTACGAACAAATTAATTGTATGGGAGTAAAATATTATGACTTATTCTCTTTCAACATTAACATTTAGATAACGAAAGTGAACAAGTAAACGCTAGAAGTTACATCTGCCGACTTCTGTCATACTATTGTTCCTCCATCCATATTTTACTTACGAGTTGGCAGTAACATTTATCATTAAGAACTCAAATAGCAGTGATTCCAAACTCACTGTAAACAGGGGACTTTTAAGTATCCGTAAAAACTTTACACTCCCAGTCATTTCGTTCATAGGTGCGGAAGTCTAAAAAAAGTACAAGGTTAACTGGTGTCAATTGAACAGTTTTTACCCAACTTACTCATATCCTTCTATACAACCGATTAGTTTTTACCGAACCAGTTTGGCGCTCTAGTTAGGCTCTAGAACGTCCCACGGAGATGCGCGGCTGGCGCCCAGGTGCTAACCTGCCTGTAGCCAAGGCCAAGGCCGGGCCGGGCAGGGTTCGGTCGCTAGGTGTCAAGTTCTAAGCCCACAGTCGAGCGTCTCAGCTGATGCCATGGAGCGGCTGTTGGTCGTCTCGGCTCTCCTGTTTCTTCTCGCCGTCATCGGCAAGGTGAGTGTTCACTATATTCTATTTCTTTGTAACAGTAGTTATGTTAAAGGCTACTATGTTTTAAATTTATCTACGTGCTTGGAAAACAGTTTTATGATTAAAGGGCTATTGTTAGTTTGATTTTGAAATGTTTACAGAGAAAATAAAGTTTACTTCTTGTGGTATTTGACGCATACGGGGTGTTTTACGGGAATTAAAACCTTTGGTAAGGGTTACATGGACTAAGAAGAAAAAAATCAATAAATGCCCGAAGCTCAATTGTTGTCTATTTAGAAGTTAAAATCGGGCTTACAGTTTTTAATGTTTCTATTGGACATTTCAACATTTAGGTTGAAATGTTGACAAAATAGGAGTCTTTTACAGCTATACATAATAAAGATTTGAAAATATGTTTCATTACAGTTTTCTGTAAACATTGAGTGTGGCTTATCAAAAATTCATAATAAAGTTTTTCTCAAAAATCAAGACCCAAAATTATTTTTCTTCTTTGGCATCTTTTTTTGGCTCGCAACTTTACTGAAGCCATAGAATTTAATAGCGAGACTAATAAAGTTAGGGGAATATACATCAATATTCAGACAATAATATTAAATCCAAGCGTTGATATGCAAATCAAATTAAAGATCTCTTTGAGTAGACGTCCGAAATCAGACGGACGACCGAGTCAAAATATTGCATCCCATCAAATTTTCCGTATTTGTAATATGCTATAAACCTTAAACGATTGACATCCGATTAAGATGTTGTTTGTAGCATTTAGTTAAACTTTATGATATCATTAAAATAGTATTCAGTTTGACATATGCTATATGCTTGCCTTATTACATAAACACCTTACTTTTTGGGTCTTCCTACAAGGAATGTTCTCTTTCGATCATGGTAAGCAAAGAGCCGAATGTATAATATGTTATATAATAATATAATATGTATAAAATGCTGCAAACGACAACTTAAAAGGACAACTATAACGCTCGTAACGGGAATTTATAATTGGTGAAATGTTAGGCTTACATTTATGTAAAGTTTTATTGGCTGTGATTTCAACTTCGTGAAAATTATGAATCTTTTAGCCAATTGAATTACAGAAATATTAAACCGCATCTGTATGTAAGAAATCAACTTCACCTTACGAACTTAATTTTGTAATACAAAACAATAATCACATACTGTAAGTGTAATAGATTTAATTTTTACGCAAAAAAGTTTTAAGATGTCCAAATCTGTATTTAACGAAAAATATTATTATTGAAATAAATCAATTGTTTATCCTATCACTTTAAATGAGCAATAAGAATTTATCCTTCAATCTTTTTTCACCATATTAGAGCAGCGTAGCAGATGTCAGTCGTGCCCAAGTGTGCTAATTGTACTTTTATTGTTTAAACATTCTCATTCCTGTACCCGCATTGCAAAAATTATTTGATGGCTGAAGTGTTTCAGTTTCATAAATTTCTAGTTGCAAATTGTTTATTATTAGAGGTATCCATCATATAACAACAATCATACAATTCCAAATGCGGACACATTTTTCACGAACGCATAATTGTCGACTAAGCCACGAAAAACCTTAAGTCCAAAACCAAAAGTGGTTATTTGGCGATTGTGGAATACTCACCACATTCGTAATCCACAAAAGTACCTGACCGAAGATAAATATTGTTCATAATTACAAAACGCGTTTAGTTATGCCGTCCTCAGCAAATACATCGCAATGGGCATCTGTTAGCTCATGCAGATGTAGTGCAAACACGGAGAGTAGGGACGTCACAGCGACGTCACAGTCGGCGTTTTGTTCGATATTGAATTTTGTTCCGTTCGTGGTTATGATAATCCATCATAAACCGCTTAGAGCTTTAATTAATGACAGTAATCATTTAGGGGAATTAGTTTTCAAGTTAAAGCTGTGATAAACAATGAATCTTTGTTACAGGGTTTTGGATTATTATTGTTAACATGTCAACAATGGTTTGAATGGGTTTTAAAGGTGTTTGTGAGGATCAAGAGAATATTTTTTTCTTTTTGTATGAAATTTGAGGTGAGCGCAAAACAAAGAGCATTTTTATTTTGAAGGTACATTGTTTTAGTCTTTAATATATAGAGATTAAATATCCTTGTGTTATTAAATAAGCTAATCACATGGAACGTACCTTGCTTTCTACCAGAACTTATTACATGACGTCAAAGGAGCAATAAAACTAATAGAGACTAATTATAGAAGTCATAGGCCTAAAAGGATTATCAGTAAGGTTTATAATTAATCGGTTTAATGATTTTACATGTTTTAGGTAAGCATTCACCTCAAATTAAGGAGATCTCTAAAGATTCTGATTTAATCTGAAGGTCAAAATCACTTAAACGCTTGATCATGGGATTTAAAAAAATAATAGCACAAAAACGACCATATAACAATGTTATTAACAGGCAGGCTTGGAGTCAATGACAAGTAGACACAACATTTTTGTGAGAATGACTTTTCACATTTACTACTGTAAAAGTTTAATCTCTACATGGGTCTCTGTTTTAATTTTGTTTTTTTTTCTGCAAGAATCCAAATCAGGAATGAATCTTCCTTCGATAGGTTAGTAAAAAATGTGCTTTTAGCACTGCTACCTGTAAATGACCTTATATAAAGGGAGTCAAGCTTCAACTGTCCGAAAATATTCCCGGTCATTCCGGTTAAAACACAAAAAATCATTGAGCTTATGGTCTATCTCGCACAGTTATCCATACGTCGGTATGTCCGTGATTCTTACATTTCCTACTACAACTTTGAAAATATCTGAGATCTAAACTTAAAAATGAGTATGTGTATGTGAGCAAATAATACCTACTTCGGCGAGGAATAAATTATCTACTTTGGATAAATTTCAAAATAGCTGCCATTTTTATTTTTCAAAGTCAAATATCGTAAGAACTATAATGTTTATAAACAAATGTCAAGATTAATAAAATATAAAGTTAAATTTTTTTCCCAATAACGTATAGTTTACACAATTAATTATTTTTTTTCTATATATACTACAAAAATAGTTTGGGGTGGTTTTATAGTCTAATCCCTAATAAATTTAGAAAACTTTAATTTCTCACTCATTGGGATACATAACCTATAAAACTATTGACCATCAACTTAACTATATTTTTTGTCTGCTTTAACCTGCTAAATAACCTGAAAATTGTTCGATCAGTCAAAATTTGATACCCGTATATTTAAAAGCCTAGGTATGCTTTTTCTTTGTTTACAGTATAGTCGTGGTAATCAAACACACCTGGAAAGCTTGAGCAACAGTTTAATTTATTATAAAAGGGGGCTCCAGTCACGAAATATTTCGCGTTTCTACCTCCTTCTCCCATAAGGCTAATGCCGACTTTCAAGTTCCGTCCAGCCTCAACCGTTCATCCAAAATCATTGATCTATGACTTATTTGAAACAGAAAAAAATATCTAGCGACATGAGTGAGCAGAATTTTGATATCGCTCTCTAAAAAAATTCAATAAATCCTGAAAATCGCAATTTTTGTGATTTTTTAAAACCAATCCAACGGTTATGTCAAAATTCTGCTAACTCATGTCACTAGATATTTTTTTATTTTTTAAATAAGCCATAGATCTAGGATTTTGGATGAGCGGTTGAGGCGGGACGGAACTTGAAAGTTAACATTGGTATTATGGGAGAAGCACGTAGTCGCGCGGGACTGGAGCCCCCCCTTGAGAGGGTTCCCTAGCTACGCCAAAATATGCCTAAAACACGCTTCTCGCGGTAAAATTTAGCACCTACAGTTTGCAAAATAAAATTTAATTTAACATAAAATGAAATTTATGCATTTTTTTTTAATTTGAAAGACAAAGTTTTGTAAAATTTTAAATGCAAATCAAAAATTCCAAACATATTCTAAACGTATTCTGAAGATACATGCCATTGAAGTTGACCAACTTTAACGCCATTTTTTTAAATGAGTGAGCGTAAACGATTTTGGAGAAGAAATAAACAATCAGCAACTCGTTATCTTTACAATGTTATATCCGAATAACTTTTATTTTAAGAATCGGAGACGCTAAATGACGCCACGTTTACCCCTGCAGCGGCTTGCGCGGCGAAAAGTGCATAAATTTAACATGGGCTCTTATGGAGCCGCAGTTCCAAAAGTCGCCGCTAGTGCAGAAAAACGAAAACTGTCGTTGGTAGGGAACCCTCTTAACTTCAGCTCCTACCGGTTTCTTCCATTTCCAGGCACACGGCTCACCGTTCCTCTTCCCCGAGCCTGACTGCCACCCAGAGTCGGAGCCCACAGGCTACAACTACCAGCCCCCGGACTACCAGGAGACGCTGCAGGGGATCCTGAGGGCCCTGCAGGAGATCGTGTACCTGACGTTGCGAGCCGCCAAGGAGGAGCTGGGTCACCTGTCGAGTATCTGGTCGCCCTGTGAGGCTGGAGATGGTGGGGACGCTACCCAGGAGTCGCCAGGAGGCTGGGAGCACGGCTACCCGGAGCACAGCACCCCGGGGGCAGGACCGTGGAGGTGGGATCTTACAATAGACCCTGGAAACTCATCCTCCTCATCATCAACTACTGAGACCACGACGAATGGAAAGGAAACAAGCACTACCCAAAATACCACAACTATAAAGGAGTCGGTGGGAGGCTGGAGTCAGGGTTACCCCGAACACAGCACTGCGGGGATAAGACCGTGGGATCTTACAATAGACCCTGGAAACACATCCTCTTCCTCATCGTCTACAGAAACCACGATGGCAGCACCGTGGGGCTTGGATCGTAAAATAGGTGGGGAAAACACATCCCTCTCCTCGTCACCTACTAGGGACACTACACAAAAGTCGGAGCAAGGCTATCCAGAACACAGCACCGTGGGGTTGGCAGCTACACTGGACAACAAAACAGGCAGTGGAAACACATTCTTCTCCTCCTCATCATCTACTAAGACCACGACGAATGGAACAAGAGAGACCATCACGACACAAAATACCACGGTAATCACATTTGTACAGAGTGTTGGAGTTTCAGGCAAGACGACTTCCAAAGCTGTCGAATCGACATCACCTGTGAATGTTGGGGAAGAGACCACTGAGTTTGATAAAGAGGAGACCACTACTTACAGTGTTACGATGACAAATGAAATAGAAGAGTGATTTTATTTTCTGAAAGACAATAATTTACAAAAAATCTAGTTTGATAGAAAATGTAAATATTGTAAATAAGTTTTAAAAATAATAATTTAGCTAAACGATAAAAAACGCATACTTTAGCTCATCATACTAAATCATTGCTCATTTCCTCATTTTAAGCCAGTTAGAAAAAGTAAAATATTTAGGTGAATAAAGTTTTTTTTACATTGCAGTTGAATTTATTTGCTAATTACCTTAAACAAACTAGTTTTTGATTACTTCAAACTATTTACTTTCTGCAATAAATTAGAGATCCATATTGTAAGTAAACGGTTTGATATTGTTATTTCAACCTAGTGTAAACACATGTTGGACGTGATTGTTTAGATTATCAACCAATCACATCGATTGATGTTTGGTGTTTTAATCTTATTAGCGATTTCACGCTTTTTAAGTAACTATACATTGCAAATTTCAATAAGCCTTTATTTTGCCGATATACCCGGGTGTCTCACCTAAAGTGAACCAATAGCTAATTTTTTGTTATAAATCTGTCAAAGAACTTCTTAGGGGGGACTTCCCCTTATTTAACGCTGCTTTTTGGAGTCACTTCGAGTTTTAAAAATATTGCCGCCGTTTTCCAATAGAGCGAACATCTTTGATTTTTCTTATAGAACACCCTATATTCTATTTAGTTTTTGGATTCTACGCTTAGTTTTAGAAACTTTTTATTCTTTCAAATTTTCCTACGCCGAATTGTTAAGGAGGTATGAGCAGTTAAAATTTGATTTTTCCCATTTAAAATGCATTGCGAAATTGTTGTTAGTCTGTATAACGGAAAAGGTTGGGTTTGAACAAGACACCTTAGAATAAAAGCGCCTAAAATGTGAGTTTAGCTGAGATTTAACTATAAAATAATTTTTAGTCGAGCTTCACCTATGGAAATGTATCATTTTGAATATGCTTTTACTCCATAAGGAATACATGGTATGGCACAGTTAAATGGACGCAATTCATTTTAAATGGGGAAAAATCAAACTGTAACTGCTCATGTCACTTGAACCACTGAGTTTAGGAAAAAATAAGATATGATAAAAAGCTCTTAAAATTAAGCGTAGAATCCAAAAAATATAGGGGTTCTAAAAGAAAAGTCAATGGTGTCCACCATATTGGAAAATGGCGACAATATTTTTAAATTCTGAAGTGACTCAAAAAAGCAGCGTCAAAAATAAAGGAAAGTCTCCCATTAAGTTCTTCGTCAGGGATTTATGATAAAAAAGTTAGCTATTTGTTCACTTTAGGTGAGACACCCGGTAGGATCAATTTTATTTTATTCTCAAATAACATATTAGTTTACCAAAAAACAAACTTAGCTTCCCAAGAATAATTTTCAAGGAAGCTCAGCCCTCGCTTTCATATCCATGGACATAAAATAGTTCGCGTGAGGGTAGTTAGTCACTAAAGGGGCGACGCCATCAACCGTCCTCGACAAGACAGGAGCGTGCTGGGGGCAAATCCAGCCAATCATGGGGGACATGCCTGCGACATGTAGCTCTGATAACAATTTATATTGTGTTAGTTACTGCTCTGTGATCTGTGAAAAACTGAAAAACGTTGGGAAATTTTATACGTGGAAGGTATTTGAATGTAAATTATTTAAAATGAAAATATAAATTGATTAAATCAAAGTTCGTATATTTTTGTCAAGGTCATAAATGATTTTTTACTCGCGCTAAAAGGCTAGTTCTTATTATTTGTGTTAATTATGTTTTTCTTTCATTAAGCAAAAGTATTTTAAGAACAGTTACAAATAAATAAGCATGGATTACGTAAGAAGGTCTTCTTTTTCTCTAGAGAAGTATCTTCCGATTACAATTTTCCCTGGTATTTTAGCCCCTAATTCTTCAAGACTTGGGCCGCAGGTGCCTAAGAGAGTCAAAAGTCATTTCATATTAGTTACTGT
This sequence comes from Flexamia atlantica, assembly GCA_035578135.1. Taxonomy (NCBI): domain Eukaryota; kingdom Metazoa; phylum Arthropoda; class Insecta; order Hemiptera; family Cicadellidae; genus Flexamia; species Flexamia atlantica. The sequence goes on from JAQJVK010000027.1 coordinate 5,850,602, forward strand.
GCATTTTTGTCATTCATATTGTATTTTTGAGTAATGTAGGTCATATAAGCTGTTGATTAATTTTAAATTCAAGACACTGTAAAAACAACAAATCCAAACGAAGTATTATCCTCACACTTAAGTACAAAAGATTGACACTTAGTAGGCCGGAACCCTGTCAGATGTCGGAAAATTCCCTACTTACTTAGGGGTTCTTTCGCCACAAGAGGAGTATAGCTGCTAAAATATATGATTCTAGGTGCAATAGTTTTGGAGGGCAAACATAAGAATACCAGTTTGCTACTGCTAGGGTTGCCTTTAAGCTTTATATTGATTTTAACAGATTATTATAATTTGTTATTGCATGTATGCTATTTACTCTTTAATCAATTCACAAACGGATTTGTAAGGCTTTGCCTTAAAAGCAAGGGGTTTTACTGGTGAAGACTGACTTTAACATGTCAATGCAATGTGGTTTTGGTGATATTGCTGGAGGGAGCTGTCCATGTCAATGTCAACCACACAAAGATTGTCTCTAGGCACTGAATCCCTTAGCAGCAATAGACATGTATATGTTCCAACATAAGTGCATAAATCCAATCATAAGAGTGCATAAATCATGACACATTTTAACTTGTCATACGCCATCAAAATGAAGGTTAACCTTTCAAGTGTCGTTATTGCATTGATTTTCTGTATCTTCCAAATAAATTTCAGTGAAGTCTGTGGTTATGTCGTCTTATTACAATTGTAGGGAAAGGGTGCCCTTAATGCATTTCCATAAAGCTTTCGTAAATAACTTAGTTAGCATAATGTTAATTTCGAAATAAATGGTTTGGACTAATTGTTTCGTACCGTACAAGAAATACTTAAGTGCCATAAAAGGACAAAGTCAGTAAGTTTATCATCACTCATCTTGGTGATGTTTGTACTCATACACTTCCTTAAGAAAACATTAATACCTTTATTAATTATGATTCATTATTTATCTTTATAAAGTATGTGTTAATAGAAGTTCTATAGGCAAAGAAATAAAAGTGACAAAAAATTGCTTTATTATTGCGTGTTACAAATTACACCCTAGTGAATTGCTGTTTTTTGAGAGAAAGAAAGTCTTTCCATAAGCCTAACTATCACAGCCAAGACCGGTTCCCTCCACACTTGCAGAGCCTTACGTCTGGTCCCCCGACCCGCAAGGACTGTCCTGAAACAATAACCAAATTTATTAATACAATATTGAAGAAAAGAACCAAGCGATGATCTCATAACGCATGATAATCAACAAAAAAATCATACAACTGACTTTTTACAGTTCGGTTTTTCTCATGGTAGCCTAGTGTTGATTTATAATATTCCTGTTTTGTTTAGTTATTTTATGTTTTTTGCTTTTCAGAAGTTTTTGTTAAACTCGTTTTACCTTAATGATATTCTATTCAGTTAAATCTCTCTCTATTGAAGGAAAATTTATATATATTTGATTTGGAAAGTCTTGAAAACATTCAAGCTGTCGTGTGTGGATAATAATGATTGATACGTTATTTAGATGATTGGTGTAAAGTGTGAGTATATTGCCGTTTTATAGTTATAATGTAAGGTGAAAGTAAAATAAGTTTCTATAGACCAAGAAAAACTAGCTGACTAACCTTACCTTATATTCTAGATGGAGCATTATTTGGCGTCTTTAAACACCAGTGAAAACTTAAAAATTTACCTCTTTAGTTGGTTGCAAACTTAGGTGGCCAATTTTGTGGTACTCCTTGCCAGATCGAGGCTTTAGCGTGGTGGCCGGGCATCTGGAGATTCTGAAATCATAAGTGAGTTTATATTTCAACCAAAGTTCAAAGTTAATAGAGTTATGTGAAATATGACATAGTTCACCGATAATTCCATTTGAGGGAAAACTTTTTAATCTACTCATTTTGCAAGCATAACATATCGGGATTACTATTGATAAACATTTCACGATGACTTTTTAGATTTGAGCTATGTTTACACCGAACGCAATCAAGACAACTTATATACATATTCTGTTTATACATATATTTGTTGAATCATTCTCAGTGGATATTTTCATATGATTTTTTAAATTTGTTGCCGTTAACAATTGGTATAAACATTTCATTGAAATAAAATTATATTATATTTGGAATATATAATACATTGTTAAATCTTAGCTCAGTGTCTGATTGACTAGTGTTTGGACCTTTTATTCATAATATTTTGAACTATAATGTGATCTCGTTATCATTGTGTTACCTTGAAAAGCAAGCAGAAAACCTGGTGTATCAGACTATTTGGAGTTTTTCTAGTACTTATTAACAGCGTGCCCGTTTGTAGTATTAGTTTAATGAGCGAACTTGGCAACTTCGCTATTAGCGTAACTTGCAGAAACCTATTTCCAGTAGCACTTCCGGCGATCAATAGCGTATAAAAAAGGCTGCTAACTTGATCCTGCCATTCTCATTGGACCTGATGATAATTGGTGTTGTCACTCGAAATTGTTCGTCATTTTCCATTTTTTATATTTACTGTTTTTAATATTAGTGCAATATAAATTTAAACATATTTTTAGTGTCATAAGAGAATATTAATTAAGTATTTAGTTTCTCACGGTACCTGGGGTGTTCATTGGAGCTGTAGGAGGAGATGGAGAGGTTGTCCATGTAGTCGGACAGGTCGGAGGTTCCGCTGCTGGTGCTGGGCGCGTCTATGAACCGCAGCACCTTCCCCTCTGAAACATGTCCTCAACTGTACGATGTGCTCAATTCGGGTATTTTCTGTTATATCCTCACATTTACGGGCTATTTTCTATTTATAGATTGTGGATTAATCAGGTATGTCCAAATAACTGTTTATAACTACTCCATAACATCTAAGAGAAGAAGTTTCCAGTTTTGTTGAGATCGGATAAGGGTTATCGCAAACAGGCCTCTGCATGCGTCACTCGCGTTATCGTTTTCCCATTGAGCACCGGCTGTTGTAGTATTGGTTATCGGTCGATGTTAGGATCACTAAACTAACATAATCTAACCTAATCTAACCTAACCTAACCTAACATAACATAACATAACATAACCAACTCACCAAATACATTAAGTTATTATGGCCACCAGAGTGACTTTAAAAAGTAACAATGTAATTAATATGTGTATTGTTTTTGTTTTTGGGTGTCAATAAGTCTATGTTAAAAAGTTGTTATAATACTCTTGTTACAACAATTAAACGTTTGAATGGAGAGTAAATATATTATTTCGCAGTATTAGTTCTATCCCGATTAATCCTCAGTCTATGGAGAGTATTTTGTAAATGCGGGGATGTATCAGAAAAGTCCCGCACATTCTGGATCATTCTTACAAAGCATGCTTGGGTTACGTTGAAAATAAATCATTATAAATAGTGTGAGCTTGATAGTTTTACATTAGACAACTTTAAATTGGTTTATGATATCGTCTCATTCATTCTCTAACGCTACTACTAGAAGATTACAAAAAAATCTAGATTTCTGTTGAGATATTGCGAACTATGGTGCAGAGCGTATTTAAATTGTTGAAGAAATAAAAGTGGTATTGAATAAAAGGTAAAACCCATTTTAAAGTTGGCGGATGGGATGCACGTATTTTTTTATAATAACTGTCATTGTGTTGGCTAGTTATCGAGCTTTTTCGAAGCTTGACATTGTGAAGAAATTATTATTACGATTATTCATTATACAATTTAATCCATAGAATAGATTCTAATGTGGAGTATTCTTGACTGCATTTTTATTTGAACAACTAACTCTGCAAGACTTACCTCTTCCACTGACGACCGTGAGAAGAGCAGACGTAGATTTAGCTGAGCTGGAAGAGTCTTGAAATTGGAACACCAGTTCGCCTAGAGGATCTATGGACTTGGACCTCCTAGGTAGGCTCAGGTCACTGGACGACTTCTTCATCTGCTTCAGCGCGTACTCCCTCAGCAGCTTGGCAGAGAGGGAAGTAGTTATGGGCATCTCGAACTCGGTGAAGTCGGTCCTGCGGAGTCTCAGAGAGGCGGTGGACACTCCGGAATCGTTGGAGCTCGAGGAGTCTCGGTTGTGTCCCGGTTTGAAGTTCACAGTGCACGACCGTCTCACAGCTGAGAAACACGTGTCTTGGCTACCGCACTCCAGGTCCGCCGGCAGGGGAGGAAGTCTAAGATTCCTCAGGTGTTCCTTGTACTTTTCAATTTCAGATTCCCTTCCACCGAATCTGTCCGGTACCGAAGATAATGATAGGTTGAGTTCAGAGGCGGACAAGAACCTGTTCCCGCTCATGTAGCGAGTACTCTGACTGCACAACGAGTTCAGCGACCCCTTGACGCTAAGGTCGTTAGTGGTGTTCACCATGGTGTCCGATGAGATGGTGTCGTCCGAGTGGTACTGTGACTCTTCAAGCCGGTGTCTAGCGGTGGAAATGGATTTTCTCGCGTGTCTTTGAATCTCTTGGGCGGTAACTGGACGGAGGTTCCTGATAAAATCGATCAGTTTGGATAAAGAAATCCTGGGACGTATTAGGCTAGAAGGTATAAGGTGTATTTCTGGATCGCTGATCGCCCGGATTTTATAGTCCTTAGGAGTTTTACAAACACTATGTAGACAAATCGAACTTTTTGATCTCCATCTTAAGAAAGACGGTGTAGAGGATTCTTTGTTTTCACTGGTTGCTACGGGGTCATTCGATCTATCTGCAATGTTCGCTAAGGATGACATTTTTATGTAGCCTTGGTTTTCATCACATTTTGCGTTAGTAGACAGCCCGAAATAACTTGAATTCGCCTGTCTCATAAGGTTACAGTTCCTACAAAAACCATTCGTCACCCATTGATCTGAGCTGAAATTCAATTCACGATCACTGTCAAATTCACTCACTAGTTTGTTGTAACAGTCTTTACAGTTTTCATAGTATTTTAGCGATTCGGCAAAACTTAAGTTCACATAGTTGGATTTTTGTGGTGGATTCTTGGGTAGCTCCGAAAACGTCACGGACTTTGTACATCTTTTTGCCTGACATAGTGTGTTTGCCTTAACATTCATATAGCAGCAACAATTAGAATGAGATTCTTGTTTGTAGCAAATGTCTGGGTTCCAACCAGGATCAGATGACAGACTTGATGGTTCTTCGTCGTTTTGATAAATATGACAGTTATTAGTGAAAAGGCTTCCTGTTCGCTCAGTGCGACTTCGAAAGGGAAGAGGTTTTACCTCTCTCGTTGAAAGTCCAAATAGAGACTGAAACAGAGTCGAATATTTGTCATTAAATATTGGCGATAACATTTTTTACTAAAGACATGCATACAATCTATATGAGAGAACGTTGGATTAATATAAATTTAAAGCTTATGAACCCGGTCACCGTTGGGCCACTTGCCTTGAAATTTGAAGCATGTATGTAAGATATCACGGATAAAGTTTCTAAGCATTTATTTTATTTTAAATCAATTGGGTTCCTTCCTAGAGGCCCGAAACAGTCCCCATTTTAAGTTTATGCATATATATTGTTTACGTAAAAGCTAATGACATGTTTATTTGAACAGGTGATCTTTGGTAAATAGTCAAAGGCATGACAGCGTCTACCGGGTTCAGCTAGTGTTTTCTAAACACAAAGCAATGATGTCTCCACAATTATAAGTTTTAAAAAATTCTAATAATTTTTTTCTGATAAACATGACTTTGTATCAGAAGAATTAATGAAGTATTAATACTCCCTAAAAAGAAGCCAATTCTACTACAACAATGATTAGAGGTTCAGTAAGATAAGGATATCTTTAATTTTGATCAATTAATTATATCCAATTAATTCTGTACGAAAATTTAAAACACACTATGAATCCGCAATAAACGAGAAATATTTTGACATACCTGGTTCACAGAGAAAGATTGGCTAAGCCCACTTTTAATGCTGGTTTTGCAATTGCAAACAGTCTTGTCCATACATGGGACTACTGATTCTGATCTGTAACACAGGCCATTACATTATAAATTACAGAAAAGAGTCCAAAATTTTAGTGTAAAAACAATATTGCATTATTATTTTAACAACAAATTCTTAACTAAATCATAATATCTAAAAAAATTATGAAAATGTACACAAAATAAAACCTTGCTCGGTAAAGATTGGCTCATTGATTACAAATAGTTTCAGTCATAGCAACATTTTATTATTTTTTATACCTTTCATGATTGCTCTCTTAGATCTACAAATGATACTCGACGTGATTTGCAGTCAGTTATTTATTATGTTAATTGAAGATGATTTTATGCTAGTTCTAATTCTAATTCTTATTACGTTTTGTATTTTAATTTACTAAAATTGTTAGATAACAAAAATTGGGACAAACTTTTATGATTTATTATATTTGCTTTTCTAAGCGACCATGTTTTCCATGAAAACATATTACCTTTCAGGCTCTTCCATTATTGTATTCTTTAAACTTCTTGGCGTATCATAGTACTCTTCACTCTAAAAAAAAAAATACATTGGTATACAAATTTGCTGTATATTTCTTGTACTATCATTTATGTTAAACAACCAAGTGAATTAAGAAAAGGTACAACCAGGTATTCAGCATTTTTACAGTATTTAATTAATGAAGTACTGATAAGGAATAAAGAAAAGTAAGTTCCTAACTAAGAAATTGTTTTGAATAACTTAATTAACCCCGTATGGATATATCTTTCAAAGGAAAATATTATTATATATTATTATATATATATTTGGTTTCTTGCATGACTATGTTTAGTTTTGCTTACACACATAGTCTCTTTCACATTTGCTCTTAAGTCCACATCTTTTTTGCAGACCTTATAATATTTACATATAGAACTATGATACAGAATATTTTCTAATATCACCCCGAATAACTAAAGTTCTTCAAAATTGCCCTTAAGAATATTTTACGAAAATTGGTTTTATAAATTTGAAAATATAATTTTTCATAGCAGTATTCGTGAATGAATAGTAAAGCATCACGTTTAAACTACCAGTCTAGTTATCAGTTGAGTTTAATATAGGTTAGCTATCCAGTAACGATGCCAAAAAAATCATGAATTTTACAATAAATTAAATATTAATTACGAATTATCAGGCTGTCACACACTTAGCAACCCCATACACTCTTCTGTAATATGTACCAAAACAAAAGTGTTTAAAACTAACGTACAGAGATGGGGGCGTCGCAGTCGCAGCGGCCGAGGCCGATGAGAGGCATCGAGGGCGAGGGTCTCGGCCTCTTGAGGCCCCCTGGCGTCTCCTCCGAGGCCGGCAGCTTGGTCTTCGGGGGCCTCGGCGGAGGGCGACCGGGACTGCCAGGGTCCCTGAAATTATTTCTTTTAAAACGGTCATAGAGTTAAAAAAGGCTACGTTTAAGTCTATTACGTGGGCTTTAAAATGAGCATCTAGAGGTAATAAAGCCTTTTAAAAATAGAGTAGGTAATAATAATCGTAATATTTTATTAAACGAGCTTTAGTTATAAGACGCTTGAAAAATGGTTATCTTGTTTTTATTATGCCTGTTAGTCACGTTGGAGCTTCATTTAAAAACGGAAATTATCTACCACTACAACGTGTGCCGGAAATTAGTTTTGAACAACATTTATTGGGTTTAAATTAAGAATAATTTAAATAACTTGGTAAATTAACATAAACACAGGAGTTTTGAATCATTTTAATTAATTATCGGTATAGATAAAGATTTATTTTTAGTTGGTTTTTAACAGGTGATCTGTTTAGGTATATGTAAGGAGTAAACTTATATTGATATCTATATGAGATTATTTCCGGTTTGATATTAAAGGTTATTTAAATAAGAAGTCGAATGTGCTGTGAAAAACTTAAACACAGTACACAGACTCACTTCAAACGTGAAAATCTAAAATTTTAATTCCAAAAGTATAAGTTTACCTCGAAAACCATAAAAACTATAATATTTCGTTAGTTTCTTGGTGTATCACAATCTAAAGTTACAAAGGTTAAACAGAAATTTCCGTAAGCTTATTAGATATACAAGCATACTAGACTGAAATATAATTTTTATCGTTCACGAATTTTAAAGAGAAATGTGTTGAAAAGTTTTAAATTGAACTCTGTAGCTTACTATGAATCCCTTTCTTAACGTTCTCAAAAGCGAATAAATATATCTTTTGAAGCAAAGATCATTATTTAAATTGGACTTTAATGAATGATAATGAATGATTAATTAGAATAATTTTGATTAATTTGAAACAGACAAGAGGGACCGAGATTCATAGAACATAATTTAATTACCATTATCACCTTCATTACTCACTTCACAGACGTCTTGTTTTGTCCATGACTGTTTTAGACAACACTGTTTATTTGCAGTAATTAATTTCAGTTTAATAATATAATTAGTACGGTACTTCAGAAAACGTAATTCAATATTGCATCAGTTAAAACTCATACACTATCAGCTTGTTTTCGTGTTACATGTGGCAGATATTGTCTGAATTGACTCTAGAGACCTTGAGAGTTTTAAGAATGTTGTTCTACAGAGATATAATTTTACACTTACCAGATCGGGGTTAGAGCGGAGGCTTGCCGCTGCTCCAGGCAGCTGGGAGACTTAGTTAAGGGCTGAACACTCCCACCTACAAGTTATACTTAAGGTTATAAACAAATTGAAAATATTTGTTGTATCTGTAAACAATTTCTCGTGGCTTTTCTAGCTTTTAAAAATGGTATACTTTTAAAAATTACTCAGTATTAACGTCATGCTTATAGTGTGGAACTACAAGGGATGAAAATTATGAAACAGGCCTGTGTTAGATCTAATCTAAATAACACCTTAAAATATGTATGCAGCCTAGATATTATAATTTTCATATCTCAAACTAGAAGTAGTGCGACTTAGGATTAAGTTTGAAAACAATTAATTGCATGATCTTTTTTATGCAACACTGTATTTAAAAAATATAAAAAAACATAAATATTTCTTTATTTATTCAAAGTTTTTTTTTTAATAATTTACAACTTTCCAAAATATTTTTTTATTGTTTTTAGAATTAAAAAGTACAAGAATTCTAGAGATGAATGTGATTAATTAAAAAAATATATGAGAGTAAATAATTAGTATGAAAACTTAAGCAATCTTTAATAAAACTGTTCGCAACTTAAAAACGAAGACTAATTTACTATTAAGTGTAAACAGTGTTATGACAATATAATATCACAGCGGATAGAACGTAGATTACAATCCAATGAATATTCCGCTTAGTTATGCAATTTTCGCCGCTTCGTTGCGGTTCCTGATTTATACAAGCTCATATATTTTAGCCATATCTTGATTATAATTCAACAATCAAATCATACACATTCACAAACTCGCTTTATTCATGTGTTTTAAGGATAAATAAATGCCTCTAAAATGGCTAATATTTAGAGTATTAATGTAATAAAAAAATTAAAAGTTTAGTAAGGTCTTAAGGTAAATAAAGTTCAAAGTATAATAGTGAAATACAGTTTTTAAATAAATTTGCAAAACAAATAACTTAAGCTTTGAGCAGAACTCATTGGATTGCAAAGCTGTGTATTTTAATTTGGTAGTTGATGTGGCATTAAATGGGAAATTACAAAGTTTCCCATCTGGATAGTATAATTATTGCTAAGGATACTTTCTACAGTAAAAATATGTAATCTCATTTTTTTAGTCAAAGTTTTGTCACGGTGTCCTAGAAAAAGGCTGAATTAAATACCCCACATGTAAAAAAAATAAAATACTCTTGCTCTGTTTAGGAATTAGAACGTTTACAACTAGCTCTATATTTTACAGCGTTAGGTCAAACTGTAATAGTTTACGGTTCATAGAAGAACTTTCCGTTATATTAAAATGAATAGAAGATCTTCTAAACAAATTAGGATATTTTTGAACACATCATCAAATTGCTACATAAGGGTAATTAGCTTGTTTATCTAGGTATAAACTCTTTGTTATTTCAAAAAATCCATTTTCTATCTGGCTTTATCCACATTTATAAAACCAATAGACATACTATTCAACGAACAGAAAAAAATAATCTTTGTAAGCAAACTTCCTAATCTAAACCTTAAGGTATGACTGAATTTCTCTGAATAGAGATACAAATTAACGGAGGAACGTACAAGACTCCATGGTCCAGGTGAAGCCAGTGCCAGGGGTGCAGGCGACGGTGGAGGAGCGAGACAGACGGACGTGGCAGCTCTTACAGCGTGGCCGAGACACCGCCCCCTCCTGCACACAACATCAGACATATAACGGAGGAACGTACAAGACTCCATGGTCCAGGTGAAGCCAGTGCCAGGAGGGCAGGCGACGGTGGAGGAGCGAGACAGGCGGACGTGGCAGCTCTTACAGCGTGGCCGAGACACCGCCCCCTCCTGCACACAACATCAGACATATAACGGAGGAACGTACAAGACTCCATGGTCCAGGTGAAGCCAGTGCCAGGAGGGCAGGCGACGGTGGAGGAGCGAGACAGGCGGACGTGGCAGCTCTTACAGCGTGGCCGAGACACCGCCCCCTCCTGCACACAACATCAGACATATAACGGAGGAACGTACAAGACTCCATGGTCCAGGTGAAGCCAGTGCCAGGAGGGCAGGCGACGGTGGAGGAGCGAGACATGCGGACGTGGCAGCTCTTACAGCGTGGCCGAGACACCGCCCCCTCCTGCACACAACATCAGACCTATAACGGAGGAACGTACAAGACTCCATGGTCCAGGTGAAGCCAGTGCCAGGGGTGCAGGCGACGGTGGAGGAGCGAGACAGGCGGACGTGGCAGCTCTTACAGCGTGGCCGAGACACCGCCCCCTCCTGCACACAACATCAGACCTATAACGGAGGAACGTACAAGACTCCATGGTCCAGGTGAAGCCAGTGCCAGGGGCGCAGGCGACGGTGGAGGAGCGAGACAGGCGGACGTGGCAGCTCTTACAGCGTGGCCGAGACACCGCCCCCTCCTGCACACAACATCAGACCTATAACGGAGGAACGTACAAGACTCCACGGTCCAGGTGAAGCCAGTGCCGGGGGCGCAGGCGACGGTGGAGGAGCGAGACAGGCGGACGTGGCAGCTCTTACAGCGTGGCCAAGACACCGCCCCCTCCTGCACACAACATCAGACCTATAACGAAGGAACGTACAAGACTCCACGGTCCAGGTGAAGCCAGTGCCGGGGGCGCAGGCGACGGTGGAGGAGCGAGACAGGCGGACGTGGCAGCTCTTACAGCGTGACCGAGACACCGCCCCCTCCTGCACATACAACATCAGACCTATAACGGAGGAACGTACAAGACTCCATGGTCCAGGTGAAGCCAGTGCCAGGGGCACAGGCGACGGTGGAGGAGCGAGACAGGCGGACGTGGCAGCTCTTACAGCGTGGCCGAGACACCGCCCCCTATTGCACACAACATCAGACCTATAACGGAGGAACGTACAAGACTCCATGGTCCAGGTGAAGCCAGTGCCAGGGGCGCAGGCGACGGTGGAGGAGCGAGACAGGCGGACGTGGCAGCTCTTACAGCGTGGCCGAGACACCGCCACCTCCTGCACACAACATCAGACCTATAACGGAGGAACGTACAAGACTCCATGGTCCAGGTGAAGCCAGGGCCAGGGGCGCAGGCGACGGTGGAGGAGCGAGACAGGCGGACGTGGCAGCACTTACAGCGTGGCCGAGACACCGCCCCCTCCTGCACACAACATCAGACCTATAACGGAGGAACGTACAAGTCTCCATTGTCCAGGTGAAGCCAGTGCCAGGGGCGCAGGCGACGGTGGAGGAGCGAGACAGGCGGACGTGGCAGCTCTTACAGCGTGGCCGAGACACCGCCCCCTCCTGCACACAACATCAGACCTATAACGGAGGAACGTACAAGACTCCATGGTCCAGGTGAAGCCAGTGCCAGGGGCGCAGGCGACGGTGGAGGAGCGAGACAGGCGGACGTGGCAGCACTTACAGCGTGGCCGAGACACCGCCCCCTCCTGCACACAACATCAGACCTATAACGGAGGAACGTACAAGACTCCATGGTCCAGGTGAAGCCAGTGCCAGGGGCGCAGGCGACGGTGGAGGAGCGAGACAGACGGACGTGGCAGCTCTTACAGCGTGGCCGAGACACCGCCCCCTCCTGCACACAACATCAGACCTATAACGGAGGAACGTACAAGACTCCATGGTCCAGGTGAAGCCAGTGCCGGGGGCGCAGGCGACGGTGGAGGAGCGAGACAGGCGGACGTGGCAGCTCTTACAGCGTGGCCGAGACACCGCCCCCTCCTGCACACAACATCAGACCTATAACGGAGGAACGTACAAGTCTCCATTGTCCAGGTGAAGCCAGTGCCAGGAGGGCAGGCGACGATGGAGGAGCGAGACAGGCGGACGTGGCAGCTCTTACAGCGTGGCCGAGACACCGCCCCCTCCTGCACACATCAAACCTTCGCTGCAACTTAAACTAGTTGAATTTTCGTTTCACAAAATTAATTTAAATTAATCCGACTATACTCATTTGATACGCTGGAGGTTTTTTGTGATCAAGAATATTCTACAGCTCTAAACTGATTGAAATAATTAAGGTATCGCTGGAAAGAGCTCTGCGTGACGTTTTGCAGAAAATTAAATTTATAATGCTTGGACTGAAGACAAGAGCCCTTGATAACCCTGAAGTTCCGTATTTGCTTAGAAGATTTAACATGGTAATAGAAATTTCAGAAAACAGCTTATTTATAATTATTATTTTACCCACAGACTAAACAAAAATGCAAAGCTATTGGGCAGCGCGTGACCACTGGTCTCGTTGAGATTACTGAGATAAATTTATGTTACTAACAAGAGGCTGAAGGTGGACTATAAAAAAGAGTCACATAAAAACTGATCGATCGAACGCTCAAGTAATTTCAACCTTGGCAGTCGTAAAACTTCCATTGTTTGGTTTATAGGTGCAGTATATAAGTGCTACTTAGAGGATATGAGAGGGGTAAACGAAGTTTAGATTATAACTGTAGATTATACAGTTATTGGTATACCTAGAAAACTTTTAAAAGACTTGCACATTCTTAAACAAACTATGCCACTGAGATCAAATCTATGATTGCAGGTCCTAATTGGCTTTCTGGCTGACAACGATGGATACGGTAAATAGAATCTATCGTGTAGTGATTCTATGTCGTTATCCAGAATCACTAACTCCTGAAAACTTGGTTCTTTATTATCTCTCTGGAAACTTTGATACCCAGTGTAGCTATGATAAACATGTCCGGCTCTCGAGGGAATAATGGATCATCCCGGCTTGTCCGTAAGAGACGGGATAGAGAACCTTTCCTGCATGGCACCTCCTAGGCTCTGCCAGCTAGAGGGCAACCGTTCTTGGCAAGGCTCTCCACTGCAATTTGGATAGTACAGGGTGGTGGTCCCTGTCTGAGGGCCCTGTGGGGTTGTTACTTAAGAGTGATATTCGCCCTTTTGAAAGCCCAGAGGATAGGTTTGAAATGATTCTGTCTTTCTCCCAGAGTGAGGCTAACTAACCACGTCATACCTTTTCCATCCCTAAGGTCCCTTCCTTCCTAATTTACACAATATTCCAAAGGGGGACGTGCCTAGCCAAGTTTGTTGAGGCTTTCTATCCTTTACAATCTATCTAACATCCTATCATTCCTAGCTTGACCATATTACATCAAATACCCAAGAAACGCATTTTCTCTTAGTTGATGAGACTATGTACTCATAAAAAAATTACATTTCTCAATTAACATTTACAACTAATAAGTCAATACACCAAAAACCTTTAGCTGATTGGAAACACAACTCTTGTATTTAATTACTCCTAACTTACCGTCCCTTAAAAAGGTTTGACAACCATTCATTTCTCCAGTTTTCTCTTGCAGTTCATTACCAACACTCACCCGGGGACACAGGGCGGGCTCCCAGGGGCCGTCGCCGGGGGGCGCCCAGCACAGGTTCTCCTGGCTCCTGGACCGACAGTCGCCCAGCTGCTCGCACAGATTGGCTTCTGTTCGGCTGCTGCTGATGGACCGCTCCCGGACTGCCAGGGGCAGATGTGGAGAAAATTCTTATTAAAAATTACTCTTCTCAAATTTCGTTTTTCTGTTAAGCCAGAACATAAAAAGGATAAACGTTTCTACTACTAACTCTGTACCTTATTTGTCCACATATTCCAAAATCAATAGACAAATTTTAAAACTAAAGTTGAAATACCTTCTGGAGTGTTCTTTTGCATTTGTTTTTAGCAATGGGAAGTTTGATCAATCTTTTGAGACATTTTCCATTACTTATTGATTAGTAAAATCCGTTTTACTAAGTTTCGAAATATGGAATCGATTCTATGTAGTTGGAAGATGCTATAGAATGCAACAAGATTGGTAACAAATTAGCAAACGAACGTGTTCGGAGCATATAATTAAAACTTCTAGTTCAACTTGGTCTGGTTTTTTATTTACTTTATCATATTCTGGTATTCTTCTATCTGAAGATAAGATAGGTTCCAGACCAAGTGAAGTCCTGAAACTCGCTTTTAAAAGTTAGTGTTGGTCAATCTTTAAAGGAAAAATAGTATAATTTAGGGGAAAATGTAATGGGAAAAATAAATTTTGCTAAATAAATTTAGGTAGATTGAAAAAGTAAACCTAGAATAATTTTTGTAAACAATATTCATTTGAAATTTAAAACAAACTATAAAGAATTCTTCATAACAATATTCATTTAGTTTAAAATACAAAACAAATAAGTGGTTCCTTCCTCAGAGATTTATTGTATGTGATGGTTAGTTTATGTTTTTATTTTTATCCGGACATTTGCCTTCACTGATAGTAAAATCAAGTTTCATCATGACATTTGGGATCTAGAATCGTATCTCGTCTTCAGGTGTAAAAGAAACTAGAAAAATAAGATTAGTATCGCACAGCCAGGAAGACCTGAACAAAAAACATAAATAAGACAGAGAATTCTAATAGCGATTTAAAACAAAAAAGTTGATATCCAAGCAAAAACAGAATACTGTAATACATAGCTCTGATTGGGCGTTGATGTTTTGCTCCGATCGGTGAAATTCATTCAATATTCATTGAATTAATGTGTTTTTTCTGCATGAGTATTTTTGACTGCTTTGACAGTTTTCTGTTTCAGCTATGTTTTTGTCCAGGCTTTCTTGGCTGTGTGTAGCTAATCTTGTCATCGAGGTTACAATTTCTTTTGCCTTCTCGCCATCCCCAAACGAACTGTAATCTGTACGCTGTGTCGAGGATTTGACTGCTGAAATCTGCAGTCGGCATCCACCTGAAGAGATCCAGTAAGATCGAAACACAAAGTTCTTGTTGTTCTATCCTCGACCGAAGTCTCACGACTTGACTGTGAACCAACAGATGGTCCAAACCTTTAACACTGAACATTTACGTGTAGCAGTGCAGCCAGTCGGCGTCTATGGTCTAAAGCGTACTCTGGAGTGACGCAAGCTAAATCGGCAATTGCCTGGAGACCTGTTCTTGCTCTCCTTAAGGTTTCCCCCTCATGTAAACAGGGTGTGAATTGTCGCTTGCCTTCTTGTTTACAAAAGCAAATCAGCTCGCGAAGGTGCTGAGTTCTGTGGCTGGAGACACTCCAGAGCCTGGACCTCTAGCTACCAATCGTTTCGCATGGTAAGCAGGATGTTTACCTCCTAACTAGTCTAAACAAAGCTGCAAAGTCAACAATTGTATTCCAAAAAAATTCCTCTATTCTTTTTCGTTGTCTAGACTAGATGGTAAATTTATTAAAATTTTAAATAAAAAATCAAAAGTTGGTTGGGAGTACCGTGGAGGTAGGCGCGGCGGGCCAGCGGCGTGTGGCCCAGCGCGGCGGCGCGGAGGGCCCGGCAGACGTCGTCGCCGCGGTCCGTCAGCAGCACGTGCACGCCCTCGCCGCGCCCGCACTGCGACCCGCCCTCGAAGCAGAACCGCCCGGCGATCACGCCGTACTTCCTGCAACATGTCACAATCGAGCTTGGCTACTTATTAAAAATATATATTTCGAAAACTATAATCGACGATATTTTGAATTCAACACTGGGTTGACTTTTTTTAGGTTATGTATACCTGAGCGGTTGTAATGAATTTTACAAACATTAATATAAGCTCACCAAAGGATGACTATGTGATTTTACACTGCACAGAGTGTCTACAAAAGAACTCCGGGATTTTAAAAATTCATATCTTAATAACTGTAGACGGCATCAAAATGCAGTTAATTTGTCTGAAACGAGTAGCTCGTCAATTTTTACTCGTACAAATTGGGAATGTTTTCGTCAAGAAGTGGCAGCGCTGCGGAGCGTTGAACTTGAAACAACGTATCGCGGCTGTCAGTGCTGACTTATACAAACTAAATCTTTTGTTACGGTACAAAGGAGCTTTCGAAAATTCTTGATGTTGACCATCTCAGGCAACGAATAATTAATTTTGTGTGGCAACCGTCCACCCCGACATGCTGGCTGGGACATGGGAAGAAATGGAATATCGTTACGATGTGTGCTGTGCCACTATGGGGACTCATATTGAACTTCATTAAATTGCTAAAAAAACTTGAAAATGCAACCTTTCTAATAATGTATCAAACAATTATAAAAAATTTTTACCTCATTAAAATGTTTTGCCTCAAAACCCCGCAGTTCTTTCATAGACACCCTTTACTATTGCATGGAAGTTATTATCTTAAATGCTAGCACATTCCCATGGAGGGGGGGGCTGCTGTAGCCCACCTGGCTCCATGAGCTACTATCTGAGCTGCTCGGTTAAACTTTGCTCAGCAAATTGGTTCACCTTCAGTTAAACATCTTCACATATTACATCCTACATCTTCCATCGGTTACGTTACCACGCAGTGGTCTTGAACTTGACAAGTTACCAGGCGTGGTCCGCAGCTTAACTTAAAATAAAACGTCCTGCATTTTAATTCTGACCTGATCAGTTAACGAACAAATTCTATATTATGATGCGTCTCCAAAGTAAAACCACTCAACTCACTCAACACAGCCTCTTTGGATACTTCTTACAACGGCTACAGTGTCCAGTAACGAATGATTGTTCTCTACTTTTGTCAAATAGGGAAACGTGCACGTTCCCGTGATATACCGGGTGTCCCATAATAGTCCCCCCCCTAACTTTTTCCTATATTTTTTCAAATATCAATTCCACACCACCCCCAAACCCGTTTTTAATTATAGTGTTGGATTTTCAAGATATTGACATTTTTCCAATAAAAATCTCAAAAATATTAATTTTTAAAAAACTAAGTTTTACAGCTGAAAACGGGTTGCAGCATTGAATTCGGCGTAAAAAACTAGTTTGAAATGATGGGTCACAGTCCCAACTTCATGTTTGAAATAACTTACCTCATTTCAAAATGGCGGATCCAAGATGGCGGCCGAAAAATTTACATTGGTGAATGTTAAGTGTAAATCTCTCAACAATGACTGATGGTGGTTATTCGTCCATATCTAGCATTATTTTGTGGTCATAAGCCTGTTTTATTAATTTGTAACGTTTAAAATGGTTGAAAATAAATTAAATAAAAGTACCTTGAGAACCTTGTATAAACCTTGTATAAAAGTATCTTGAGAACCAATTGAGATATTAAAAAACGGATTGCGGCATTGTAATCAGTGAAAAAATCTAATTCAAAATGATGGGTCACAACACCACTTTTACATTTGAAAAAATTGTTTTGTATCCAATATGGCGGATCCAAGATGGCGGCCAAAATTGGGTACCCCTCAAAATGAAGTATTAGCTACCCAATAATGTTTGGGGGTGGTGTGGAATTGATATTTGAAAAAATATAGGAAAAAGTTAGGGGGGGGGACTATTATAGGACACCCGGTATATTGTAGGGGCACGTGCTTTCTAGAAAGACTGGAACGTTGGCGTATCCTGGAGGCCTAATCGAGCTACTTGGAGTCATGTTTGTTATACTTAACTCTTAATGCATCAGTTATCCTGTTTAATCAAGTAGCAGAGTCGGTCGATATAACTGATTCTCTTACTCTCTTTAAAAACAAATGTTTAGATAGATTAAGAAATATCTCGTGATGTCCGGAATACCTGCAATAAATTTTTTTAACTATGCATTTTCTAGATTTTCTGTATTTTTATCCATTAAATTAAATTTAAATTTTTAAATTTTTTGTTGACTTGTGCGCAAATAGTTAAATATTTCATATCAGGCTACATTATTTTCTTTTAAATTGAACATTTCCTTGAGTTATTTTCAATTTGATGGTTGTATTGCATTACAGAAAAAAAATTAATAAATCAAATAAATCTGAGACTCCCGCCCATAAACAGAAGGCTTGCACTTCTCTTGGATGTGAATTATTTATCTTACTTAACTATGTAAAAATTGCTTTTGAATAAACTAATTTGATCATAACTACCGTATTGTATTATTTAAATAAATATTTTATAGTTAAGTTTTTGTTAGTGGACTGTGTTGAAATTGTATATTTTGAAGAGAAATGAAGATTATTATCATTATTATTATCCATGCTAGTCATATAAATAGTTACATAGATACACTTAGATACTTAGTCACCTGAGGTGGGCGATCTCCCAGTGGCCGAGCAGGCGGGGCGGCACACCCGCGGTCAGGCAGAACCGGCGCTCCAGCACGTGGAGCCGGGCTGGTCCGGGCGTCAGCTTGCTGCGCGGCGGCGCCGACGACACCTGCACCAGGAACTGCTCGTCTGCACAAGGAGGAGTCGTCAAAACAAGAGATACTACATAAAAAATGCCCCCGTTGCAGCAGACCTGCATGCTCAGCGAATTTCAAGTGCGAAACAACATATTTCAATCCGACATAGCGAGCTTCGACATGTTTTTGCAAGCTCCTTGAGAATAACATGGGGAATGAGTATGCAGGTTTGCTGCTACAGGGTGTAAAACTGGGTGGTTTTAATTCCATATTTAGTAGATCTCAACTAGAAGAAGCCATTCACCAAGTATTATCGAGACATGTTGAAAAATAAAGCGAGATATAAAATTTTACTTTTTTCCCATAAGGTTAACACTGAGACAACGTACTGAGTTTACCACTTTCAATATCTCGGTAACCAATGGACATATAGCAGTGATTCAAAACACTATATTATTTGTTTTTTAGCTGAATTCAATGGTGCCACCAAAATGGATGATTTTTATTTTTCTGTGTAAAAAACACAAAAAACCCATTTTTGGGGGGTTTTCCTTCCTTTACTCCCCTTCCGGTAGTCCGATTGGGCTGGTTTATGAACTCGTCCGAATAAATACTACTTTACACATCCATGACAAATTTCATTAAGATCGGACCATTTTTACGCGAGTTATCGTGCTTAAAGACACACATATATATTATACTATATATATTTATGAAAATTAACGAATAGTGTTTTTTGCTTCTGAGGGCCCCAAAACGAAAAGTTATCATGGTCTCGGGCTTAGGTATTACCATGAGTACTACGGTAACAGATTCTTCCCTATAGAGGAAATTCGCTAAAAGATTATATTTAAGGATAAGTAGCTTTTTCATGGTGTTGAACCAATTGTTTTAGGGGTTGCGACTAGATCAATTATAAATTTAGCAAAGAATGAATTAAAACAAGGTTTGGTTTTTATTGCCTCATTAATCTTAAACAGGAACAAGCTTTGAACATACAATATTAAATGGTTATACAGGGTGGTTTTTTAACGTAACCCATTTTTAAGATTGAATAATGCACATATAAATATGAAATGAGTATTGTTTTATGGATCTCTACATTTTCTACAACCTATCATGTAAGTTTGATCACATTTAGTTTACAATATGTGTTCAAACAATCCGCCACTGGCATTTGTTTGAATTTGTGCTCTCTCCATCAAATTGCCGAACAAGTGTTGTTAGGTACCTCTTTGAATATCTTGCATTAAATTTGTTATGTTTGTTTTGAGGTGCTGAATATCCAGTGAATTGTTGTCGTAGGCCTTACTCTTTATGTATCCCCAAAGAAAAATAACATAATGGGGTCAAATCCGGGGATCTTGGAGGGAAATAATCCTTCACTGATAAAATAAAGTTTTGGGTCGCGTTAAAAGAAAACATCCTGTTTATATAGGAAATATTTAGGTCTACGTAGGTGATATAACAACAAAAATGTTAGATTAACGTCTCCTAATAAACATTTTCAAATTATTTTTAGATGCAGAAACGTATACAATTATGAGTCTTAAATAAGATAAGGGAGTTTTTCAGGGAGCGCAATAAACATTAATCGAAGAAATCTGCTGATTGTTTTATCGTATTTTTCCTACCTGCGCTTTCCAGTGTGTATGTGGAAAAAAATTAATTAAAACGCCCCCTGAGCATCCGTATTAATTAAAACGCCTGTATATGGTTAACCACCTTATAAGGCCACATTATTATGGGATGCATAGTTTGAATACCCCTTCCCTTGGAGGTATTTAATTTGACCAAAGAAAGTGGTAACGGTAAGGTAACATTACGATTATTACTTACACAAAATGACATAGTATATTAAGTTACTAGGCCGGGAAGTACTGTTTTGCCGGACGAGCATGATAGTTCCCGCGCGAGCGAAACGAGTGTAGGATTTTCATGCGAGTACAGCAAAACTTCACGGCCGTGTAACGTATGATATTTTTAACATACTACGCAGGAAAAACATACTGTACTTTCAATCATAACTTAGTCCTTGCATAAACATACTTCTCAAACCTTCAAACCTAACCTCTAACAAACAGAACAAACATTTGTTACGGATGCAGTGCTGCCACTATATGTCTATAAAAAGAAACTAATAAACGAGCATTAAACGTCGTTTTGCTGCAAATCAGCTGATTGTTTACTTCCGTTTCATCCGGCCTAGGCCAGAAAAAGTATATCCTGCCTAGGCCGGCCATGGGTAACTTTCGAGCCAACAAAAGGAACTGAAAACATATGTTTCTGTGTTAGTATGATGAAAATTATTTTTTAAAGTTATGTTAACGCAGTTGTTTTAATTACATATCATAAATCTCGAAACGTTGTGCAGCACCGGTTATATAAGTGGTGTGTACGTGCCTTCTCCCAGGTTGATGGCAATCTTGGCCTGCCACTGGATGAGTTGCTCGCGGGTGTCGAAGGCGAAGATGACGGTCACGTCCTCGCACAGGATGGCGATGGTGTTGGACTCCTTGTCCAGGGTGAAGCCTTCGGAGAGATAATTTGTTATTAAAAATACTTAAAGGAATAATTAGTTATTAAAACTACTGATTGGAGAATTAATTTGTTACGGGAAGTACTAAAATATTAAATGTAATAATCTTTTCCTGTAGATTACAGAGATGAAACA
Source organism: Flexamia atlantica (assembly GCA_035578135.1). Lineage (NCBI taxonomy): Eukaryota > Metazoa > Arthropoda > Insecta > Hemiptera > Cicadellidae > Flexamia > Flexamia atlantica. Next base: position 5,871,945 of record JAQJVK010000027.1, read on the forward strand.
AACCATAAACAAACCACAAACCATAAAAACGTGGTTTTTATAGTTAGTTGCATCAATTTATTTTAAAAAGTTAAGTCCCAGAGTTGTACTTATATGTAAACTTACTTCTTCTTACTCTCTTCTGTAGAGTCGTCCCTTTTGACCATATAGTGGTTTGAGACCAGTCAATGACACAAGTTAGGGTTGAAAGTAGTTATGAAAGTAGTTTTTATAGCTCAACTAATGATTTGCCAAGTCCAACACATCAGCAACTTAGAAAGCTATCAGCTTCTCAAAATACGATTCAAGCAGTCCCTAACTGCTAGATCCAAGTAAAACAAAACAATGCCATTTCTAAGTGTTAACGATTGCTATTATTAATTTCCAGTTTCAAAAGGATCGAAACTGGGTCCAGTTGTCATTTGTCATTGGGCTATGAATTAATGAAGCTATCTAACAAAAGGTCGTCATTATTTAGTAGATAATAAAACGAGACTCGGGTTTGGACCGTTCCCGATCAAAACGTAAAAAATGCCACTGGCGTTGGAACTCAAAATACACAAACCCCTCCCCCCCCCCAAAAAAAACGGGGAGATTCTATATTTCAACCTTTTCCTTGCGTCTAAAAAAATTCCTCTAAAACATTAACATTGTAATCTGCCAGCAATATTCCATGGACTTAAAGACTTTCCCAAAACGAATTTGTGTTTAGGCTTTACCTTTGTGTATTTTTGCTATAAACTATACGAAATCACATACAGTACCTGTCTGGACGGCTAGGAAGAACTGTAGGGAGAGAGAGGCCTTGGTCTGACCGTTGTTGTAGCGGTCCTTGCTGTCCCGGTACAACTGTACATGGACACAGTCTGAAACAAAAAGATATTCTTGTGTACAATTGGCAATTTAACTCATATCATTATAACCAGTTTGTGCAAAATCATATGGCAGAGTAAGAGTAAGTAATTATGAAAATGTTCAACTCAGTCAATTATAAACTATGTGTGGATTTTCAACTGGCTTATTTGTCTGTAGGGAAATCGAAGTCGAAGATGATGTATCAGTTCACACATTCAGAATTAATTTGTAATACAACTCTTCTAAAAAATTGAACTCTTCCCATCTGATTCTAATAAACAGTTTTTTTAGACGACAGTTTTTGGCCACGAGAAGTGAAATTTTTGAAGTTATTGTTTAAGGCATGAATGTAAAAACTACAATAAATGCTGTTTTTGAGGCTGGGGGCTTTAAATAGCCTTAGGCCTAAATAATACCAAGCCACCCCAATAAAATAGCCAGTTAATAAAGTTTGCAAGTAAAGGAATATATTAGGGAGAGGAAGAATAGAGTAGAATAGAATAAACGTTTATTTATCCATAAAATTACATGATACAATTTACATATACATACAATACAATACAATATACATTAATATATACAAGATACTATAGAACTATCATGAATTATTAGTATGGATAAATCTAGGGACCCCCTAGGCATAGCCAGTTTTGGGGTCTCCATCAGTTAGCATCATTACAAAAGGCTGAAGGATTAAGTAACTTATATAGTAAAAATAGACAAATTCTTTAACATGCAGAAAAACAACTTTTTAGGACATTTGTTTGTAAATAATGTGTTGCAATTTTTCATTAATTTTTTATATATATATAAATAAATAAATAAGTGAGTAATATCACACACACGACTGAAGTACCAAAATTACAGTGATTCATTACTACTAAAACACAAGAACTAATACATAACTGTTACATGAGAAGGATATATAAGTGAAGGGAGAACTATATTAACCTACAATTTGAAACAGAAATTCTACATTTTCGTATTCAAACAACCATCCTTTTAGACACCGCATATACTTCACAACTGAGTCAAGACATTAATTATTTTAAGAGAAACTCATTCATAGTGAACAAATTATATATTTTATAAAACACTGAAAATGGACTACTGAATGTAAACAACAACAATAATAACAATAATTTATATCACATGATTCTAAAACATGTGCTATATTAAACATCTCCCTCTTCAGCTTCTTATCTTACACTTTCTCTCCTCTTTATACAATTTTCATTTCTTCTTTTTATCCCCTTGTCTTTGATTTCGACTAGATATGACCTTGGCTGTTTGAGCTTTTGTACAATCATCCCTTCATCCCACTGTTTGTTTAGTGTATCTTGAACCCATACTTTCTCTCCAACAGCAAAGTTTTCTTCATTTTTTAATGCAGTTTTGTCATAGTGCGACTTTTGTTCTTTTTGTGTCTCGAGCATTTTCTCATAAACATTTTCATCAACTAACTTTGGTCTTAATAATTCTTCTCTCATAGGAATCTTACTCCTTAATGTTCTGCTGTTAAGCAGCTGAGATGGTGACACTTCAAGATTGGATACAGGACTATTTCTGTAATTAAGTAAATATAACTCTAGATCTTGTTTTGTTTCTTGACATTTTTTCAACATTTCCTTGACTATTCCAACTGATTTTTCAGCCAGTCCATTTGATTTAGGATAGTACGGACTTATGGTAATAATCTGCATATCCCACTCATGTGCAAACTGTTTAAATTCTTGACTGTTAAATGGTACATTATCAGCAATCACCGTTTTAGGGATCCCAAATCTTGAAAAAACTTCTTTAAGCTTGGATATTATCACACCGCTTCTTTTGTCACTGATTTTTAAAGCTTCAATCCATCGAGAATAGTAGTCGACAATCACTAAATAGTAGCTTTTATGAAATTCAGCAATGTCCACTCCGATTTTATTGAATGGAATGCTTGGGATTTCATGATTTATGAAATGGGACTTATTTATGGGACTTTTGGTTTTAGACTTCCCAAATTTTTGACAAATCTTACATGTTGATACAACATTTGTTACATCAGATGCTATTCCTGGCCAATAGAACAACTGTTTCATTTTCTTCAAGATTTTAGACGATCCTAGATGGGTTTCATGTAAAACATCTAGAACAAATTTCCGCAAACTTTTTGGAACGATCAATCTGTCGCCATAGTATATTAAATCATCATTAGCTTGCAGTTCTTGCCTAATATTAAAAAAATGCTTAGGTTCGCCTTCAAGGCAACTTGGATCTGGCCAACCTTGATGAAGATACTCATTAATCAATGTTAGAGTTTCATCGGTTTTAGTTTTGGTTTGAAACAGTTTCAATCTAGGTTCATCTTCAGTTATTTCATGAGCTTCGACAGTGTGAATGTAATCATCCATGAGCACATCTTTAGTTTCTGGCGTTTTGATTCCACATCTTGACATGAAGTCAGCGATGAACATGTATTTTCCAGGTAGATATTTGATTTTCAGTTGATAATCAATTAATTTGAGTTTCAACCTTTTGAGCCTGTTGTTTGGAATCTTACTAAGTGGTTTTACCGCAATTGAAACTAGTGGTAAATGGTCTGTAAACACAACAACATTTTGGTGACCATAAATGTAAGTGTGTAGTTTATTAATTGCAAAACAAATGGCCAAAAACTCTTTTTCTATCTGAGCATAATCTTGTTCTGTACTGTTCATTGATCTTGATCCAAAATGTACTGGTTTGTTGTTCTGGAGCATGCAAAAGCCAATGGCATCCTTGGAAGAATCACATTGAATTTCCACCGGTAAATCTGGGTTGAAAGGTGCAAGAACCTGTGAGCTGCAAATTATTTTCTTCAAATCTTCAAACACTTTTGTATGACTTTCAGTCCAGTTCCACTCAACATTCTTTTTTAATAGCTCTCTAAGTGGAGCGGTGATTTCAGACAGTTTCGGAATAAAACTTCTCAAATAATTTACCATACCAAGCATTCTCTGTAATTCAATTTTATTGCCTGGTTTAACTAACTTGTTAATACTATCAACTTTGTCGGGATCAGGTGACATGCCTTCTTTTGAAAATCGTACACCTAGGTACTTCACTTCACTTTTGCAGTACTGAAATTTATTGAAATTAAACTTTATGTTGTATTGCCGTGCTCGGTCAAAAACCTTTTTAAGGATTTCATCGTTTTCTTCTTTAGAGGTGCTTGCAATGCATAAATCATCAAAATAAACTGATACTCCTGGTATATCTTCAAAGTATTTACTTACAAGCCTTTGAAACATTTCTGGCATACAGGAGAGTCCAAAAGGAGCTCGCAAAAATTTGTATGTACCAAAAACAGTTGCAAATGAACATAAGTTACTTGACTCTTCATCTAAACGTACATGGTAAAACCCATCTTTCAAATCTAGAATGGAGAAGTGAGTTTTGTTTACTAGTTTTGGAGCAATTTCATTTAATGTTGGAATTGTGAATTTCTCTTGTACGATATGTTTATTCAACTCAATAGGATCTATGCAAATCCTCAAAGAACCATTAGGTTTTTCCACTACTACAACATTACTTACCCAATCGACTGGTTCCTCTACAGGTTTTATTATTCCCCTTTCCACAAGAGAATCTAGAGTCTCCTTAAATTTGTCTTTAATTTTCAAAGGTAATCTTCTTGCAGTACTGATGGTTGGTTTTGCTCCCTCTTTAAGTTTTATTTTGCACTTATTAGGAAAACAACCCAACCCTTCAAAAACATCTTTATTTTTCTCAAATACATTTAGTTTCTCCTTTTCAGGTAGAATTCGTTCTCTTCACTACTTACCATGTCAATACGTTTCAGCAAATTGAGTTTAACACAGGTCTCAAGACCTAATATTGGCACTGTATTTTCATTTTTTACTATCAAAAAGCTAGCTATATCAATTTTGTTTTCTGTCTCGATTTGTCCATCAATGACACCAAAAGGTTTAATAGAAAACCCCCCAAATGATTGCAAAGTTATATTGCAAGGTCTTACTTTACAATTAATTTTGAGGTCCTTGAAATAATGATATGGTAAAACATTAACATCGGCCCCACTGTCAAGTTTGAATCTTATCTGTTTCCCTTCAAGCAAAAGTGTTTTGTGCCAAGCGTTTTTGTTCTTTAAAGAATCAACTATGTAGAGACTATTAATATCTGGACCATCACAAGGTTTTCCTTTTACTGTTGGCTCATAGTTACTTTTATTTAATAAATCATTACAATGTTTGTAACCAAGAAACTTTTGAGATGTCTTGCAAACATTTGCAAAATGATTTGGCTTACCACATTTCTTGCAAGTTTTTCCCAAAGCTGGACACAAATGAACCCCATTATGGAAACCACCACATCTATAACAATCTTTTGTCTTATTTGGACTTACCTTTGACATGCTTTTGAGACCTTGTTGTGCAGTTGATACGCCCTCATTAGCTGATACATCTTTACTGAATGATTCAACATTAAACTTCTCATGAACAATGTTACTATTACTATTGATGATTTGCATATTTTTCCCAGCAAGCTCTGATGCTTTACAAAAGTTCAAAACTTTGTCAAAACTTGTGTCTTCTCGTAAAAGTTTTTCTTGCAATTCTTTGTTACTGACTCCTAGAACTATTAGCGCTTTTAGGATTTTTTCTTCCTGACCTTCAAACTTACAGGGCTTTATCAAGTGTCTTAGGGTCGCATAAAATGATTCAAAGTTTTCATCGGGTAATTGTCTCCTAGAAAATAGAGTATGAATGATCATGGTCATGTTCTGTTTCGGCGTACAATGTTTTTCCAACGTTTCCATCACATATTCCACACTTTCAATTACAGATTCATTTTTTATGGAATTGTACAGTTTCAGTCCATCTGAACCTAATAAATTCTTCAGCCTTGCTAATTCAACTTCTTTACTTTCCTTTGTAGTTTTTGTGGCAACAAAATAAATGTCAATTTCTTCCTTAAACTGCTTGAAGTTATCCGCAACATTGCCTGTTAGGTTAAGAGGTTCTGGTTTGTTGAACTCCATTTTCGTTTTGTATTTTGTTGTAATAAGGTATATTTTTAAATCACTTCAAACTATTTATTTTGTATTAATCATTATTTTTACTTCTTTATTCGACTGCGCCATAATTATTTTAAGAGAAACTCATTCATAGTGAACAAATTATATATTTTATAAAACACTGAAAATGGACTACTGAATGTAAACAACAACAATAATAACAATAATTTATATCACATGATTCTAAAACATGTGCTATATTAAACAGACATGTTGACTGTTGTAGTGTAAATGTGTTATATATCCTTGGGGCATTAAATTTATAAAAATGTCTATAAAAAGAATGCTTTGGCCTGGGAACTGGTGCAGGATTAAAATTTCTAAGATTATATTGACTTTTCAAAACATTACATGGATAGCTTGAATTTTGAATATAAAATGTCTTTAAGGCCTTAAAAATTGAATTGCGTGAATGTTAAGAGGTACATTTCTTTATTATTTCAATGAGCTTATATCAAGCATAATATAATATTTAAAGGTTTAAGCATACTAAACAACTATTTAATATACAAATGCTGTAAGTAATTTAATTTGAAATCGTTCTATTACAATTCGAATTTCTATTACAATTCAAACGTCGAAAAGCCGCAATTTTCGTAATAACAAGAACGAACACAAAGACATAAAAAGGAGATGAATGCGTTCCGGAGACTAACGACAGCAAAAAGTTACCGTTTAGGTCATTATTTTCTCCTCATTAAATGACCCTCCCTTTGTTACAAACCTCTCCGGGGGAATAGCGGTAGAAAGACTCATTTGTGAATTGTATTACATCTATCTTATATTGATAATTCTGATCAAAAATAAAAAAAACCGTTTTAATCAAAGCAATGAACATTAAAATATTAGAATGATATTTTTGTTGTAAATTTATTAAACATTTTAATTAAATTCTACTCTCTTTCTACAAAGTAGAATATCACGAAAACCTTGAACCAAAACCCATGTGAAATACTTCCACAGACAGTATCACGCACAAATCCCCTATCAGTTAAAGTCAGCTAAAAGAAAACCCCTATTTATTTTAACATTACTTATAGAACGTTATAACGTATAAGTAGAACGTAACTTATAAAACGATTACTCATGAAAATATTCTATGAAATTCTGAGTATCATGTTTTAAGCTCTAGGATGATAACGCACGTGACGAGAGTAAAGGTCCATGAATGTAAAACGATGTCAATGAAACAAAAAGTTTAGATATAAATTCGTGTCTATACTTGCTAGGTTTTCAGATATTACAATCATAAAAATTCTAAAGTAACCAAAATAATGGTCTTTTTTTAAATTAAAGAGTTTCAAAAACAAATATTTTATGTGAAAAACGTCTTTAAAAAAGAAGAAAAAGATTTCAACAAAGGCACTAGATCCCAATGGAAGAGGATTCATTCAGAGTACTGTTATCGGGGAATTCAATATTTCACTCAGGAAAGGAGGGCTACGTAGGCTATCGCTTCTAGCTTTCATGGACACATTCGGGAAAAAGAATTTAAAAGTTAGCTTAATGGAGTAATTTAAATTTTAGAAAATTACACGTTAGTGCCGAATTCAATATTACACATGATTTTAAATGATATGCCTACTAGCAGCTTAAACCCATTTATAATGAAAGTTAAAAGGTAGGAAGTCCTTACATACAAGGTTCATCCATAGATAAAGCAACACATTATTTTTTAATGATTTTGTGAATATTATTTGTTATATAGGCCAATACGAGTAGTTTCAAACATTCGTTAACAAATACAGTACTGAATTTCGTGTCGATTTTAAGTATATGCAGTTGGTTACTCCTACACGTTCCAGGAGTTGAAAACTAATTAAAATGATACAATACCACACATTCTTATCCCGAAGTACACCGTTGCGTGTGCAATGGTGTAATCTTACGACACGACCATAACACGTATAAATCGTTAACTCGGATCTGGAGGATTTCACACCAGCCATGGCTCGTCTCCTAGCAGCAGTATGCCTGCTAGCGGCGGCCTCCGCTGAACATTTCCACCTGGACGACCACCACCACATCGACGAGCACTTCCAACATCACCACGAGCACGTCAAAGCCATCACGATAACCAAGCAGGTGCCTGTGCCGTACCCCGTCACCGTGGAGAAGAAAGTCCCGTACACCGTGGAGGTACCGGTCGACAAACCGTACCCGGTCCACGTGCCCAAGCCGTACCCCGTCTACGTAGAGAAGAAAGTGCCGTACACGGTCAAGGAGTACGTCCCACAGCCGTACACGGTGTACAAGAAGGAGCCGTACCCGGTCGAGGTGCCCGTCGACAAGCCGTACCCCGTCCACGTCCCTAAACCTTATCCCGTGGTCGTCGAGAAGAAAGTACCTTACACGGTAGAGAAGCACGTGCCGTACACTGTAAAGGTACCTGTGGACAAGCCGTACCCCGTGCACGTGCCTGTCGTCAAGCATGTCCCGTACACTGTAGAGCAGAAGGTGCCTTACAAGGTGGAGGTGCCTGTGGAGAAGCCCTACCCTGTGCCTGTGCCCAAGCCTTTCCCCGTCTACGTGGAGAAGAAGGTGCCTTACAAGGTGGAGGTGCCTGTGGAGAAGCCCTACCCTGTGCCTGTGCCCAAGCCTTACCCCGTCTACGTGGAGAAGAAGGTGCCTTACACTGTAGAGAAGAAGGTGCCTTACAAGGTGGAGGTGCCTGTGGAGAAGCCCTACCCTGTGCCTGTGCCCAAGCCTTACCCCGTCTACGTGGAGAAGAAGGTGCCTTACACTGTAGAGAAGAAGGTGCCTTACAAGGTGGAGGTGCCTGTGGAGAAGCCCTACCCTGTGCCTGTGCCCAAGCCTTACCCCGTCTACGTGGAGAAGAAGGTGCCTTACACTGTAGAGAAGAAGGTGCCTTATCCCGTCAAGGTGCCTGTCTACGTGCCTGTGCACCACCACGAGCGCCACGAGCAAGAACATCACGAGCATGATTATGAGTTCCACTGAGAAAATCGTCAATAAATTTGAGGACGCGATTAGATAAGTACAAATCATAAGTTTTTTCCATTGAAATTGTTATCGTGAAAACTTTTGGTAACAATTATTATCAATACTTTTAGATTAAACTGTATGTCATCACAACAAATATATATAATTATAAATTCGAATTTGAAACCTTGTATTTTTATAAAATCCCATTAATGCCATTTTTTTGGAAGTGAAATTAAAATACTTATCAAATACAGATTACAAACTGTATAGAATGAAGTGATTGATATGCACCAATGGTAAACATACCAAAAGTAAAAAAAATAAAATCCATATTTTAATTAGTTTTAGCGTGTTCTTTCTTATTTTATGTTGGAATGATAATATGTTTAAAAATAAATTTTCTTGCACACTTTAACCGTGGCAAACTGCGAAACACCCCGAATTCAAATATGATGCCCATCGATTTTATTTCAATAATTTCACATTTACCAATGTTATTTCTATTTTAATACACTAATTAATTTTGCAGTAGTAAATTTAGTTCTATAATTACTGTTAAGCTAGCATTCTTCAAACTGTATTTTAATTTGTAATAATTTCAGAAACAGCAGGTAATTTCTAAAATCTTAATCCATTGCAAATGAAAATTCACCCTGTTTAGGAAGTGAAAGCGTTCATTAGCAGAGTTGTTTAGCCATCCGCTACATGGACAAAAGATAATCTGTAATTTAGAACATCACTAATTCCTAAGGCAGGTTTGCCACTCCCCTAAGTAGACAATAATTACAAGAGAGTTTCGTCCCTTGCCTCCCCTCTATTAATTAGCATCTTTCCGTTCAAAATGTCATTGCAAAACGACATTCGTTAGCATTTTTAAATCATAAAAATATTATGTAAATGAGGACTCATTACGATTGTTGAATTTTGCCAGTTTTAATTATTTTAAATTCTTTTTTAGACTCGTAGTACTCATATGATCGTCAGATCATAATACCCCTCAAGAATAATGTTTTTAAAAGTTGATGTTTCATTATTTAAATCAACATACAAATAAACCGTGGCATTTAACTGGCATATTATTCGTCAATTAATTAATGTTGTCAGGAAACCTTTTGAAAATCATTAGTCTGTCTTGACCTTGTTGCTCTTCTTAGCAAATAACTTCATAATGGTTAATTTATTAATAATCACTCAAAATATACAAAAAGATCTAAATCGTATTTTTTATTTATTTAAAATAAATAATTATTGTATACCATTTATTATAACACTGTAGAGAAGAAGGTGCCTTACAAGGTGGAGGTGCCTGTGGAGAAGCCCTACCCTGTGCCTGTGCCCAAGCCTTACCCCGTCTACGTGGAGAAGAAGCTGCCTTACACTGTAGAGAAGAAGGTGCCTTACAAGGTGGAGGTGCCTGTGGAGAAGCCCTACCCTGTGCCTGTGCCCAAGCCTTACCCCGTCTACGTGGAGAAGAAGGTGCCTTACACTGTAGAGAAGAAGGTGCCTTACAAGGTGGAAGTGCCTGTGGAGAAGCCCTACCCTGTGCCTGTGCCCAAGCCTTACCCCGTCTACGTGGAGAAGAAGGTGCCTTACACTGTAGAGAAGAAGGTGTTTTATTGTATAAATGTTATGCAATAAAAATATGTTATTGTATAACATTTAGTTATACAATAACATTGTATTTATATGTTATATTAATTAAATAGTTTTAGACTTGTAGAAAAATTTTATTATGCCTCATAAAACATAGGTCTAGACTTTTCTTTATCTCCGAGCAGAAGTTAGAATAAATCCAGACTGTTTCTTAGAAGGAGCATTACATATTTTTTGCTATCATAAAATTAATTAACCTTCATTAGCTCACCCTAATAATATGCAAATAAAAATAAACAAACCCCATTCTTTGTGAAGTGAGTAAGAAATAGAGCAGATATGTTTGGGCGAATACTTATAAATATTAAAACCAAAAGCAGATACCACTTTGACATACCTTTTGTTGAAAGAACAACTGTCTCGGGAGATGGGCTCCTTTATACTTCAAGATTTAACTCGCTCCAAGTAAATAATTCCCTCGGCTCACTTCAGCACAGAATCCCGAGAAAATAGGTTTTTTGTCTAAAACTTTATTCAAACCTTATCTCATTCATTGAGTTAATAATAAGTAAATTTGTATTTAACATGATTAATTAGTAGTTTTCGTGTAAAAACTAGTCGGTAGAATATTTTATGTGGTTACTAAATGTTACCTATATAGTAATTACACAAATTTCCAAATGCCAATTTTTAATTACACAATGAAATATTCATTTGTAATTTCTCACCACCACATGTTTAATACCATGCATCTATTAGCAGGTATTTGTCAATTGTAGCTAGATTGTACCTTTCTCATTTCTTTTTTACCATGGTTTATTATTGGCATTAAAAGAATAAATTGAATAGCTGTTCCTATTCTCTTTTTAACATAAATTAATTTGAATTACTGTAAAAAAAAAAACTATTTCAGCTAGCAGATATACCACAAATAATAAAAACAGAAGTAATTGCACGCATTAAGAAATAGATAAAAAAGTGCTGAGAAAGGCGTATTTACTTATTAAAACGGTAAAAATGTTTTTGTAAGAGTTATTTATTTAGTAATACAATTACTTTCATTGTTTTGAGAGCAGGCTCTGTTTTTACTTTCTAATTTGATTTCAGACTATTATAGTGACGTTTAGCGCCTAGGTTTAGGCATGGTGAACCTGTCGCACATTAAAATACAATACACCTAAGTAGTAATTTAATATTTCATTCAATTCTGCCTTTTGTATTTCATCAGTTTCGTAATCGATATAGCAATTCAAGATGAGTGATTAGTGAATGTATCTTTTTCAGTAATCTCTACGATTCTTTTCTTCAAAAATGATTTTATCCTCATTTAATTAGTAAAGTCTTAAATTATTTCAAATACTCAAACTCTCAAATGTAGGTGTTTTCAAATAATTCTAAGCTAAAACGCCATTATATTTTTACCGTCCCCACGTATAATTAATTAAAATCTTTCATCAACCATCTAAGTAAAGGACTCCATAAACGTTAGGAGCCTAGAAGTGATGGATGAGTTGGTTTTAGTTCCAGGACGAACATTCCGGATGAAAACAATAATTACCTTGAGAGACGGAGGGCAACAAAGGTTCGGGAAGGGAAGCTTCTCAAACGGGAGTTTTGCTAATTAACATTGCAGTGGTTACCTGGCCAAACTACCCACTACCCACCCAGTAACCTCTGCCCTCCCCGCAAACGCGCCTTCCTCGGCGAAACGGAAATAGTAGTATACATCCAGGTAGTAGTAAGTCAGTTGTGTTCTAAAAATGAAAAACAGCAAAAGTAATTCGATGAAATATAGGTTCTCGGATAAAGATAAAAAGGACGTTCATAAAGCCACCTGGTGTTCCTAGATATATTCATTTAACGGGAAAATTACAGAAGAAGACGAGTTACTATGAATCATTAATTGATTGTAACTTCTTATTAAATAGGAACTATAGAGATTAATTTATTAATTTTTGTAAGTTTGGATACAAGAGTTGGAAGAAAATATTTAGCAATGTTATCCGTTTTTGACTTACATGTCTTTTCTACAGCATTCTCTAGAAGTTAATATGATCATTATTACCATATGAATATTCTCGTAAATTTCATACTCAAAACGTTACCAAATATTTGGCATTATTAATAGGTTATTACATATCCTTAAATATGTTTAAAAATTGACCTGATAAAGATGTGTTTAATAACTTTTGTAGGTATAAAGATGTTATATGGTAATAAATAATAAATATAGTTATTTTCAATATATTTGTTATTTGGTCTTCAACTCAATATCGATCTAATATGGAAAATCAGTTTAAAACACGTTTGTCATTAAACGAAGTATAACCCCTTGTTTTAACTAATTCTACACAATTTTAACCTACAGCACAGCAATTCTATTTTGTATTATGTAGGCATTTCTCTGTCAAAACCACTTTACTTTTGGAGTAATCAATAATGGATCCGTCATCGCCTTTCTCAGGTGCGCACCCTTGTGAGGGAGCCTCAATAAGCCATTCAAAACCTGTCACCGGGAGAATTTCATATTTCACTCAATTCCAGAACAAATATTACTCCTCGTATGTTATGCCTCTAGGTATTAAATTAGGATTAAACTTTTGGGTAAAAGTTTTATAGCTTTCGTAATTCTTAACTACTTAATTAGTGTTATGGAGATTAGGAAAAATCTTAGGAATCGTTTTTAGAATGCGAAAATTTGTTTATTTAGTACTTTTTTAGCATTGTTTACATTAAATAATGTTACAAAATGTAAATTCGAACCACAATAATACATTTTTACTTCTTTAACGCATTTACGTTGGCATCATATTAACTTTTTACACTAGTTATTTTTGTTACAGATTCCAGTATTTGGCTTTATTTATTAAAAATTTTGACTATAATTGAGCATATGATTTTTATATTCCAATTAAGTTAGATGGTGTAAACAAAGTTTCAATAAATGCGAAAGGATTTATTCAAAGAATAGACTAAATGATGGCACTGATATTCCAAGTACCTAAAATCAATAAGGGTATTATCAAAACACCGATCTACGATCGATTAAGATAATTTTGTGTTTATAGAAAAATCGCACTCAGTCACATGGCCGCTGACGATAACGCGTTTTATGACATTTGTTCTCGTAAAACGGCAAAGATCGTAACTGGAAAGAAAACTCAGCTTTATATCAAGTACACTAACTTTGATATAAATACGTTCTAAAAAGCAGATAACAAGTAAATTCCCTTGTAAACAAAATTAACGATCAAATTTTATTTAGAAATAATAACGTATTGTTTGTATATATCATATTCACGATTTTAAAATACCCATAAACATGTAAATTAATCCTATGTAACTTACTGATTTGTAAAAATAATCTGTAACCCCACAGAAAAGTAAAGTTTATAATGAGAGATACAAATATCCTTCAATTTAGAAAGCTGTGGCAATACTGAATTTATGTCAAATGATTTAATTAAAAAATTATTTAAAGTTCTAAAGTGGTTTGTTATAACTTGTTGATGTAATAAATAGCTGTCACCGTTGAAAAAATTACTTAAACACGTCATAATTTACTCCCAGTTTGTACAAATTCTCAGCACAAAATGGAAATGGTTTGTTGCTAAACCACCCACATAAACACAGGTTATGTTTGTCTGATGAATTAATCAAGCGCATTTCAGTTAGAATAATACCAAACAGAGGCTGATGCCGAGTGATTACTGTTTGTACATGATCCCAGGAGAACGCCTGTGTTGGTAAAACGTAACCTTACGTTAACTCCACTTTCCCGTTTTTGCTTTGCAGAGGTCGTAAGCCCCAAAAGTTTCGAATATGAAAATATAGTAAAATTGATCTCGCTTGAAATGGTTTCTTTAGGTCTATGAATAATTTATTAGGTACGATAGTCAAATTAACATCAAATAGTAAGTAGATTTACGAAACCCGTAGATGTCAGAGATTTTTAAAACATTTACTATTAAGGTTATCACGGTTTACTTGATTTCTTTGTGTCCAAAATATGAATAAGAAACATCTACGTCCTAATAATTGCTAGAACATTTCGATTTGAAAATTATTGAATCTGGCTACAGAATCAGCTTGTCTTTTCCAGAGACAAAGCTTTCTACACTCATCTCTTATTCTTACTCACCATAGATCACCCGCACTGGTGGTCGGCGGTGAACTTTCGATTACCTCACTAACTTTGTTCAATATTATACAATTTATCAATAATTACAAAAAACATATTTGTAAGCTGTTACGGAACTAAACTCGAGCACATTCCTAAGCAGTTATGAAGAAAAGCAACCAGGCAGCACTAACAACTTATTTAGTATTGGAGAATAAGAATTTGATTTGATTGAAACAAAACCATTATTACGTGTGTTCTCCCTCTATTAATCCGTGATGGGGATTACTCCGGGAAGTAGAGGGAGTCCCATGAGAGGAAGGGTTGACTTGCAGGGCGGGGGACTAAGGGCTCACGGAGGGCCGACTAATTAACTGTCGTAATTACCTGAACAGAAGATGAGGCAGCGTATTGAAATTCCAATGACAGAAAATGATCCGCTTTTCATCAAGCTTTTACAAATGTTTAGAAAAGTTTCCAGTGTAGTCATCCTGAAGTAGGTACCAATACATACCAATTCGTAAAGGAAATGAATTGAATCTTAATCACTAATATGGTTTTGTTACGCATAATTTAAGGTTTAGTTTTCCCACTTCGTTTCTGACGAATAGGTGGTTTGTGAAAATCAAAAGATGAAATGCTAAAGCGTATAATCGAGTATACTTACAGGATAGACGTTGAGTTATAACCAGATCGGTTATATAATGGAAGTAATTAAAAGCAATCCTTGAAAATGTTAACAATATTGAACGATATGGCAAAATAATTTTGTAAAGGTGTTATGTTACAAAGGAAGATTTTAACCTTATCACTCTAAAGCGTAAGCTGACCATCATGGTTTACAAGCTACTAGCTAAGTTCTCTTGCTCTAGTCAGTTCAATAGTTTTTTACAAAATGAATAAAATATAGGTTTTACAGGGATTAAATAAATATGACTTTGTATTATTTCACAAGGAAAATTTTGGGATGTTATTTAATTAATGCGAGGATTGTAAGGTGGGAGCTTGTATCGGAATTTAATTTTTAGTGAAATAGCAAAAGAAATTCAAATAAAACATGACATCGTTATACGATTTTTATTAATAAGTTTGAATAACCTTTTAGTATTATAACTACTGTGTGTGTAGAATATTTCATATGCCAACCCAGCAAACAGTCATTTGGACTATGCTCTATTCAGTACAGTACAACAGTAACTATACATATGTATAATTTTTTCGGTAAAACAGACTTTTTACCTTGAAACTGTTGTTATAATAGTTATTTGTCATTTGAGCATGATATTGCTGCATTGTTTTGAAATTCTTTTATGAAATTAAAGCACTGTTTTTTGTTTTGTTTTGTTTGTTTGTTATTTCACAAACAAACAAACCTAGCACGATAGATCTCAAGTTTCGTCTAAATATTAACACAACCATGAGATTTTAAATGGAAACACGCTGTTAAAACTGTGAGTTGTTCCGCATATTACTTTTTGGCTAACAAGACTGCCGCAGTAATGGTCTTGATAACAACTGCGTTATATTTAGTATCTCATTTCCATAGTTCAATGAGATATGCAGGACTGATTGAAGTTTGTCCAGCACTTTATATCAGATGACGCTTTTAATGGGCGGGGAATCTGGAAGTAATTGCGGGGTGACAAAGGGTCCCTTTGCGTCTAGGGAGGGGGGGGGAGTGGAGGGGTGAGTGGAGGGGGGTAGACCTGGGTTGCCAATTAACATCAAAGTTATACCTAGCGCTAATCCAGCTGTAGCCCACTGTGGATTAGACGAACAATTAACTGTTCGTACAACATTCCCACCAACGTGATGTTTAGTACACACTGGTTCTATTGTTAAAAGCTGACTTACACTTTTGAGCGTCCCGTTAGTTTTTCTGTAATGAGTCGAGTATGTAAAATCTTAGAACTGATAAAATACGCATTACTCACAAATTAGCAAAGTTAGTGTACCTACTTTAAATGAAGCGTTGAAAAGATTCAAAGAAGTAGAATGTACATAAATTTTCTAACATTAACGAACAAATAAAAATGTCCATTCGACCAAAAGTATCTTTAAGGTATTGTATTGTAATATTCGATGAATCATTTAATCGTTTTGAAGAAAATCGTAACTTAAACCTTTATTTTTAAATCGTTCTACGTACATTTAACTGGTATTAATTTTTACTTTATATATTTTGACTTTTGTCTGTCTGAAAAAAAGTTTTAACTGGTAAACATTTTAAAATTAATGTAAGCTTATATATTATTTATCTTCTTGTAATTTAAAATTACATCGAAGCTTCGTTCAAATAAATCGAATTAAATGCACATAATATATTGGCTGTGTGGTGTCTCCCTTTGGTAGATCAAGAAGAACTATAAAATTGTATAACTATTTACAATTATATAAAAGGTTTGGAAACGCAGTTCACTAATTTATCCTAAAAAATAAATGGTTTGATGGTTGTTAGCCTAGATAAATCAGCCTACCAATTCGTGAAACAATATGAAATCTAGAATAGATTAGGAAAATGCGTCTCTCTAAGATCGCATTGAAATAACTAAAACTACCAATAACGCCGATTTTGAAGATTTATTGTTTTGACAACGACAAATAGTTAAGCTTTGAAGAGAGCGAACCAATAGAAGCAAGACAGACTCCTGAATCGGGTGGAATATGAAGTTGACTCGTTCAGGTGGTGTCTGATAACTTGTTTTATGGTTCCCAACTCGTAAATACTCAAATCGCTTACGGCCATTTGACGCCGCATTTTTTAGATAAAAATAACGAAACTGATGTAAAAGAACTTACTTAAATTAGTTTTTGAAGAATTATATCTTAAAATTAGCTTTTAGGAAATTGTATATTTTAAATACCTGGCATTGAGATCCATTAAAAACCATCAAAACATTAGCAACCGGAAATCTTGAAACGAACGAGTAAAGTTTGCTATGAAAATAAAAGGGGGGTACGATACAAAAAGTATTAACACCTTTTAGCGAATTTCCCCTATAAGGAAGAAGCTATTACCGTAGGTCTCATGGTAAGACCTAAGCCCGAGACCATGATAACTTTTCGTTTTGGGGCCACCAGAAGCAGAAAACACTATTCGTTCGAATTTATATATATATATGTCTGTAAGCACGATAGCGGCTGCAGCAAAAATGGTCCGATCTTAATGAAATTTGGTACAGACATGTAAAGTGGTTATCCCTCGGACGAGTTCGTAAACCAGCCCGATCGGACCACCGGAAGGGGGGGTAAAGGGGGATAAACTCCCCCAAAAATGGGTTTTTAGAGTTTTTTACATAGGAAAATAAAATTTATCAAATTTTTTGTTAGCACCATTGCATTCAGCTCAAAAAACAAACAATTTAGTATTTTTAATTACTGGTTTATGTCCATTGGTTACTGAGATATTGAAAGTGGTAAACACAGTACGTTGTCCCAATGTTAACCTTATGGGAAATAAGTAAAATTCTATATCTCGCTTATTTCTCAACATATCTTGATAAAACTTGGTAAATAGCTTCTTCTAGTTCAGATCTACTGAATATTGAATTAAAACCACCCAGTTTTAATATACCTGTAGCAGCAAACCTGCATACTTATTCCCTATGTTATTCTTATGGAGCTTACCAAAATATGTCAAATCTCGCTATGTTGGATTGAAATATGTTGTTTTGCATTTGAAATTCGCTGAGTATGCAGGTCTGCTGCAACGGGGGTATTTATTAATCACTTACATGTCCGTAACAATGCTTGATCTTAGCAATTATACAAGACTGCTTGCTTTGCTTCTAGATTTTAATTTTTTTATCTTTAGTTGCGTACTTTAAAAGTAATACTTATTTCTTAAGATATTTTTATGTGGAAGGGAAGTGGTGGAAGGGTATGATCGCCAAAGCTTAATTTTACAACCCTAAGGCGGATTTACACACGGCTATACTGTATAACGACAGGGCTGCAACGACAATTCGCAGAGTATTGTCGGGTAATCACATCATATCGTTAACACGTTACGTATTTTCTCCTAGGTAGCTTAACGTTAATATAATTTTAAAGCTTGGAGGAAGCCTAACATCAGAAGACTAGAATAAAGATGAGTAGAAAAAATAGGTGGTCCCGTAACTTATGTTTGTTCTTATGACTTATTCGCGTCTACTTCCATCTGTGAATCCTGAACTAAAATACAATTGAAGGAAAATAAATTTGATGACGTATTTACGTCTGCATCAGCTGGTCAGTGATGACGGGTTAAAATGGAACCATCTGGTTTTATTGTATTCATCTTGGACTAGCATATTACAAGAAGATTGCCTTGCTTGTGTAAGTGGCAAGTGGTAACTGGAATAAAACTGATTTTGGGTTTTAATTATTTGAATATAAGTATAGCCTCAACGCGTCACTATTAATTTGTAAAGGTCGTTAAAGATTTTTACTGTACAATCAGTTACAATAAACTCTGTACTAAAAATTCAAAATATCATCGTTTACGTATGATGTCTCCAGTGCTTGGGTTTGAATGCAAAAATGTTAAAATTTTAATGTAAACCTCTCCTTCCAACAGCTTTGATCAGTAGCAAGAGAAGGAAATCAATACATAAATGTAAATGAATAGCATTTAAATAAAAATTGAACCAATACTAAGGTTAAAACCCCTTTGGAAATGTCTTTTTGCTTGTGTATGAATGTCATAAATTTTGACATATTCATGTACTTTTTGGGGTTTGCTGTGGAATTTATATTTTCACTCATTGGCACTGCAGTTTTATGCACAATTCAGCAGGTTAACAGAAACAATAATTTCTTTTTGATAATCCAATTTAAAAAGCCTTTTTAATATTTCATTTTATTTAATGAACCAGCAGATAAATTATTTGACTTAAATCTTGCAGATCTAATAAATAAATTGTGTAGCTTTATAGCTTGAACTTTTTCCCTGACGCGTAATTGTTTCATGTGTTGATAACAGATTAAGGCTATTGATAAATCGTCTCGAAGGTCGTCTCTCAATGTTGTCAAACGCAGGAAACCCGTTCCTCCCTTTTGGTGTAAAGAGTGTCCCGATGACATCCCTAAATCATCACCCTTTTAGTGGTTGGCTAAAGATTCCTCATAAGTATTTCAGTAATGTTCATTTAAAGGTATAGATAGTTAAATAATTACTGTAACTTAAATTATCATGCCACATCTGATCACGTTGGATCAATTGATACTGAATTGCAATAGAGCCAAATCACAACGTGTGTCTATGCTTATGATTATATGCTTGTATGTTATACTTATGCTATATGCTATGCATATGCCTTTATCATTTATCTAATGCCTTTAGACTATTTTTTGAATTGGCAAGATACTTTTAATTAACATTATTATTTGTTTGTACGGTATTTGAAGGTACAAATGATTAAGTATACCTGACGACGACAGCTTTTTAACCTTTAAGCGTCGATTAACCAATAGCTTCTAGAAAACTAGTCTCATGCATTACTAGTTGGTCAAGTACTAGGTGTTACAAAGGAATAAGTATACGTCATCAGTTAAGCATGCCCGTAATTAGTGCACAGCTATGAAGGATGTGGTAAAAACAAAACGCTTACAGGATGTAATGGGCACATTTGGGTAATAACGCACGCATTTTGCACTTCACATTTACAACTCGGTACACAAATATAAGGAGGGGCGTATATCTGATTTTGACGAATTACACAGGATTGCATTAGCCTAAACCCTCGGTGCTAATTAAATTGATGAATGGCTCGTCCAATATGCTTTTATTGAACCCAATATTGTGTGTTTTACATGTTGTGTGTGAGCAGTGTGAGACGTAAATCTCTCATATAGATTTCAAGGATAATTAAACATACACGAAATATTAGATTGAAACCTACAAATAAGCAAAATCAGGATTCAACATGTTCACACTTACTGGAACTGAAAGAAATCTCTAATAACAAACAATTAATTTAATCAATGATAGAGGGCTGGACACAGTAAAACTTTAATAATCGTAACTAAAACTTGAATGCTTTACCAACCAACAATTTTCTATGTTAAACAATCTCAATTATAAATCAAAATATTAAATAAACTCGGTATAAAAATTGTGAATTTCTTTAACTTAGGTAAGAAGGGTGGTTTATAAAAAAAAGTCCCTATGTAAGGAAATTATAAATTTATTCACGGTCTTGAGATAACTCTTAAATACTTTTCAAAAAATGATCAAGTAAGATTAAAATATGGTGAATATACGTAAAAATAAAGACATGATATTATTAAAAATTCATCAGAATACCTAAATATATTTTAAATTATGAATATTTTATTAAAAATAAAAAAATATTTTTACTAAAGAAAGACTTAAATTAACAATTGTTACAAGCCACTGGTTGAAAATGGGTTTTAACATTCAATCAACAAATTGAAAGCCAATTTTTATTCAAAGTTGGCGATTCGTTTCACGTTTTCACTCAATTCTCTCCCGCCTTTCAGTCTGAACCTGCCTAATTAAATCACGGATTCCTCGCGCTCGACGCTCAACGACTCAAAGAACCTTCACAAAAGCCTCCACAATCCATCATCACATCACTTTGTGACTTTTAAGAATCCTTTGAAAAATGAGGAAACGAAGAAAGGAATCAAACATAGCCACAAGACATTATTTGGATTTTCCGAACATATTTGTGCCTTCACATATAATTATAACACGTTTTACGACGTTTTGGGAGTCTTGTTCCCGACGTAATCTTCTCAATATTTCTTCAATAGAGAAAGAAAATCAAACCGATTTCTGTAATGAGCGAGGAAATAATGTTGGCATAATATAATGATGAGACGGTTACTCATTACATAAAATATAAAATATGATAATGGCATAAATGGTGTTTTCGGGTTTTACCCAAACACACATACATCGTATTTAGTCTAAAAAAAAACATGACATAATAACCAAAGTGTTGTTACTAGGCTAAATATGAGTTATGATATAATTTCAAAATATGTTAGTTATCCTATTATAATTTAGTTTTATGTCGTATGTTGAGTTGATCTGCCTACGATTTTCAAATACAATATGTTCGGTGATTATCAACAATATATTAGCCATTCATTTACGATTGATGCCTTAGAATATCGCCATCTCTTCCCCAAAGTAAACGAAATTCCAACATTCTGATTCCGTCGAAGTACAGCGACAATAAATATTCCATGATTCGGTTATACTTCTAGACTTAAATTCACTTATACCAAATAAATAAAAAGAATTTCAACACTATATCTTCTTTTCCCAGTCGCTGTTACTATATTTTAATATTCACTCCTCTTGTTTGATTAAATATGTTTTAGTGTATTTCCAAATGCAAAAATAAGCAGTTATTTTTCTTTTTGTTTTTAAGTTACGCCACCTCTGATGTAAGGAAAGAATCATTGAACAATTCAAGAGCAATTTTTTGGGGATCGGTTTTGATATATTAGTAAGAGTAAACATCTTATACGATCATTGCACTTTAATAAAAATGTAAAACTATATTATCCACATGTAAGACCGGATAAGGAAAGATTAACTAGGAAGAAATCTAACGTTTGTAATTGTTTATTATTAATCAATATAGGTAAAAATATAATTATTATATAGAAAATAAGCTATGATTTTCCTAGAAGCAATCAACAGTATGTTGATCATGTACCCTCAATGCCTGAGAACATCGCCCTAAGCAAAGCCAAAAGCCTTATTGCATATTTACGTGTTTAAGCCAAAAACATTACGTCCTTTGAAATGACTGTAAGAACATTTCTCCTGGTAAAAAAACAAAAATACTACTAGCTCATGATATAAATTAGCAATCCAAGATTTAGAGAACTAATTTGTAACAAATATCTTCGGAGTTTCTTTCAATATTTCAGAATTAAGACATAATTTTTATTTTCTTTTTTTATCGAATTCATAAACATTTTGTAATTGCCGCCCCAGGTTCAGTTGCCGCAGGAATACATATCACAGACGGAGGTATTAATCACCTCCCCTTGATTTGATTAGTATCAGTAGAAGAGGGGAAAAAGCTTGATTGGGCGCTACGTGAACTGAATATGATGTAGAGCCAGTTCGATGTAAGGGCTGATGTGAAAGCGATATTGTATGACGAGCTGTTTTGAAAGATAACCGGAGACATTAGAACACTCTTACACACGATATAACCATTTCTATCGTGGAAACGTACAATTTTAAAATCGTGGTTTAATTTCTTTGAATGAATGTCAATAAACAAATAGAGTACATTACAAATGACGGATGACACCTGATTTTAATGGTTATCAACTTAAGATCAAACGATTTGGAAACCTTTACAAAGTTAGTCATCACTTAAGATATTAAATCAGAAAGTATACATCTTTTCATTTAATCTTATCGATTAACATTGCTTGGATGTATGTGAAATGTATATTATGTTTGACGTATGCATGGTGTGTTTAAGTTTGTTAGTTAATTTATAATACTTAATAGTTTCAGAAGTCATCAAAAGTCACTTATTAAAAGCCTCTTGGCTAATAGGTCAAAGGGTTTCTCCTATTTTGTAGTATGACAAAAATATGTTTATTATTAACAGTTTATCCGACCCATCCAAAAATTAAAGGTGTAGACGAATATGTTTATATGTGCGTATCCTCTTGACTACAAAATAAGGCTATAGATTTATTAACCCTTAAGTACTGGCGCGGTTTTTTGTGACACTACTACTGGCACGGGGGTCTGCTGAACCCCCATTTTAAAAGTTTTGTAAATATATTGTTAAACACTTTTTTTTACAAAACCTTTGATTTCCTTATAGTTTGGAATGTTTTAAACCGTTATTTATCACTTACAAGTAGATTTAATCAAATTTAATTATATAAAATGAAACATTTTAAATTACGAAAATCTTGGTTGAAAATGTAAGGGTTGTGTTCAGTTTGCATGCAAAATTTAAAGTGCAATTTAAAATGTTTTAAACATTTATATTCCTGTAAATTAGTGTTGGAAACATGGAAAAAAATTAAAATTTTCAGTATATTAATAATAGATTGCTTATTTTTTGGACCTAAACTTAGACATCTAAAATTTTACTAAAATATGGCAATTTTTGGTGAGAAAACAAAACAATCGCCATATATATTCTCAAAATTTTTTTAAATTTTTTATTTTGAACAAATTTAATAAAATATTGAAAAATACAAGGAATCCTATAAATTTTTGGTTACATGAAACAGGTTTTGGAATCTTAAGTCCATACTACTCTGAAGCATCTTGGACTTCCAATACTTTTGGCAAACAGTTTTCATGTGGCTCACACACATCGGCTTCTTAATTATTCATGTTTGGAAATTACTAAGAATGAACAAAATGAAAAATAAGCTAAACTTTACTTTCTAGTGATAAATAATACATGTAAAATCACCGCCGTGCTAGAACGCAATCACTGGCGCGGGGATCTTGGTGCACCCCGGGGCAAGTTTCACCCACAACAGAATGTGATGAACTAACAAAATCTGTGCCAACAGGTGAGGGGGGATGTAACTTGAAGGTACTAGGACGCACAGCATTGCTGATAACTTATTTCAGCTTCCAGAGCAAAATTTCCAGACCTGGGGGTCTTAAAACACCCCGCGCCAGTACTTAATGGTTTTAATGGTTTAAAAGAGAGTCGCTCAGTGGAAATATTTTGGGTAATTCAAATTTACGTTTATCATGATCGTGGATTCTGGTAAGAAAACTACGTCATTAACAAAAACGGGCATAGTAAAATATTTGAATTAGAGCTCTTAAGCTTCAGAACATTGCTGTAGTATTTTCAATTAAAATATTAAAGTACAGCTTGCTTGGACGACTTTGTTTCTTGTAGTCCAGCTGCGTGCGATGTTATTCTGAACTTGATTAGCAGAAGTCAAATCATAATATATCAGAAAGATGTTTTTTGTTCGTAAAATAGCAGAGAAAATTACTATTTACTTCGTATTAAATAACTGTAACCTAAGTTTAATAATTTTGTACTAAGTATCTACTTGCACTCATATGCTCACAATAATACATAATTGCATGCACATATACACCAATAACTATATCTTTTAAATAATCTGAGTAAATAATGAAGATAACGAGAAATTGAATATTGCAGTAAAGATACCAAAACAAGAAGGCGAGGAAAGAAGAAGAACTTGCAGACGTCGCCGGGGGAGATTTGTGGCTAACGCCCGGAACAAAGGATCTTTAATTCTTTGTTCCGAGGGAAAGCTGTTTATGCCTAAGAATTTTCAAACATAAATTGGCCTTAATAACATCCGAGGTACAAGTAATATATTTTTTAATTAAAACATATAATATTTGTTTGGTGTGGTACCCCCATGTTATATCCATACCATTAATCCCCGATAAGAATTAAAAACAAAAAGTAAGTTCAGTTACAGTGTTTTTGACTCAAATCCGCCTTAGAGAGGCAAAGTAGACTGTGCTGGAATGATTCACTTTGCTCAAAGGTCGTAATTAGAACACAGGTCAGCCTTGTCATTTTAAGTTTTAATTTTTGAACGGAGTCAGTCCATCACAAATATAAGACCGTTAAGATTTTATTGAATCTTGGTTGTACTGGTTGGTTTAGCCCTCTGAATGCTGTATACTAAAGTTATTAAGGTAAATTTTTAACTTTATCACATTTAGGTTAAATTGAGTACTGTAATTTTGTAAGAATCTCGTTTGTAGTTGTTTGAAGAATCAATGACGAGATTAAAAAAACATTATAATTTTACCAACAAAGATAGAATCGAGCTTTTTTTATTTAGAATCCCTTGTATACGAGTCCTTGAAAAACATACGTACTGTGTCTTTTCTCAACTTCCAAAGCTTATTTGCTATTCATTCCCTTTCTGAATAAATGGAGTTTCAATCCGTTGTCGTTTGCTTTGTGACCTTCCTTCTATGCCTTTTTGTGAATTATTTACAGAGTAAGCATATTTACTTCAAGCCCAGCACGTTCGGACTTTTATTTTTTGTCGTATGATTAAAGATAGTAGCGTTATTCCTTACACGAAAATAACTCCTGTTTATTTAGGTTTAGATTTAGATATATTTAATGTGGTTATTTATAAGGACCAAGAGTGTAACATAAAACTACCTTAACAATAAACAAATTGCGATACAAATGTTTATTTTATTTACAAGAACTGTCTTCAAAAAATACCTTCGCCTTTCTTTCCGGTAAGAGAAATCGTACTTAAAGTGTTGTTTTAAGCTTACCGTATGGTTAACATATAATTATTACCACTTATTTTAACGGAAAAAATATTATAAATTTCGATTTATAATGTCCATAATATTGTCTGACATGTTATAAAGTAGTTGTTTAATGGCTTAGGATGGATTAATTAATTATGTGTTTAAGTTATTCCATAATATTAAATTTGTAGGGGTTGTGTTAGTAACGACGGTTTATTATCACAATTTATTAATTACAAAAGACACGATTGTAAAATCTAAAACCCTTTAAACAACAGTGTTAATTTAATTTCTTCCTGACCACACTGTTTGGACAGCGAGCGGTTGTTCGTCCCCTCCCTCTGCCAGTCTGGGGGGCGTCCGGGGTAAAGGTCTCCTTCAGGCGTCAGTCATGCCCTCGCTTCATTTACTTACCCGCCACGCTATTTCACAACTGTATTCATATGTATAAAAACAATAGGAAATGAATACTAAATTCGTAAACATTAACGAAAATGTTAAAAAATTGCGTTTTATTCGCTTAGGTTTTAATTGATAATCTAATATACAAAATTTAGCCGTTTTACCCTGTAATACCTCTAGTTTATCGTAAGATTCTGTTTAGTAAGAGTTGCAATCATTGGACGCATTTATCTGTTCTCTACAAAGGCTATAGGACCGCACGGTTAACTCTGAAAGGCTATAGGATCCCCAATCTTCGGTCTGGCTGGAGCGCTTTCTTAGACAACACCACCCTCTCATACGTTCCGACGGCGACATTGTCATATCCCATTCACACTCAGTGCAGTTACTAAACGACATTTCTGTCAGAAAAGGCTCTGTTTTTACTTTCGAATTTTTTTCAGGCTATTATAGTGACATTTATCGCCTAAGCAGCATGGTTGAATCTGTCACACATTAAAACGCAATACACTTTCTAAAAGTAGTAATTTAATATTTCATTCAAATCTTCCTTTTGTATTTCATCAGTTTCGTCTATCGTTTTAAAAATTAGGTTCCTGACACCAAACTTTGAATGTCATTTTTTTACCTGTTGGATGTATTTTCATTAATAATCGATATAGCAATTCAAGAGTGAATGTATCTTTTTTAGTAATCTCTACGATTCTTTTATTCAAAAATGATTTTATCCTCAGTTAATTAGTAAAGTCTTAAATTATTTCAAATAACAATTAATAATTAATTAATAATAGCATTTTAAAATAATGCTAAGCTAAGCCATTATATTTTTACCGTCCCCACGTATAATTAATTAAAATCTTTCATCAACCAACTAGTAAGTAAAGGACGCCATAAACGTTAGGAGCCTAGAAGTGATGGATGAGATGGCTTTAGTTCCAGGACGAACATTCCGGATGAAAACAATAATTACCTTGAGAGACGGAGGGCAACAAAGGTTCGGGAAGGGAAGCTTCTCAAACGGGAGTTTTGCTAATTAACATTGCAGTGGTTACCTGGCAAAACTACCCACTACCCACCCAGTAAACTCTGCCCTCCCCGCAAACGCGCCTTCCTCAGCGAAACGGAAATATTAGTATACGTCCAGGTAGTAGTAAGTCAGTTGTGTTCTAAAAATGAAAAACAGCAAAAGTAATTCGATAAAATATAGGTTCTCGGATAAAGATAAAAAGGACGTTCATAAAGCCACCTGGTGTTCTTAGATATGTTCATTTAACGGGAAAATTACAGAATAAGACGAGTTACTATAAATCATTAATTGATTGTAACTTCTTATTAAATAGGAACTAAAGAGATTAATTTATTAATTTTTGTAAGTTTGGATACAAGAGTTGGAAGAAAATATTTAGCAATGTTATCCGTTTTTGACTTACATGTCTTTTCTACAGCATTCTCTAGAAGTTAATATGATCATTTTTACCATATAAACATTCTCGTAAATATACTCAAAACGTTATCAAATGTTTGGCATTATTAATAGCTTACTATACATCCTAAAATATGGTTGAAAATTGACCTGACAAAGATGTGTTTAATAACTTTTGTAGGTATACTTTATTATATTAAGTAATAAATCGAGTTCTTTTCAATATATTTGTTATTTTGTTCCTAAAATTAATACTGAGCTAATATGTAAAGCATTGTTTAAAACACGTTTTTTAATGAAACGAAGTATCATTAAAAATACCCCCCTGTTTTAATTAATTCTACAAAATTTTAACCTACAGTACAGCAATTCTATTTTGTATTATGTAGGCATTTCTCTGTCAAAACCACTTTACTTTTGGAGTAATCAATAATGGATCCGTCATCGCCTTTCTCAGGTGCGCACCCTTGTGAGGGAGCCTCAATAAGCCATTCAAAACCTGTCACCGGGAAAATTTCATATTTCACTCAATTCCAGAACAAATATTACTCCTTGTACGTTATGCCTCTAGATATTAAAGTAGGATTAAACTTTTGGGTAAACGTTTTATAGCTTTTGTAATTTTCTACTACTTAATTAATTAGTGTTATGGAGCTCGGGAAAAATCATGGGAATCATTTTTAGAATGCCAAATTTGTTTATTTTGTACTTTTTTTAGCATTTTTTACATTGAATTATGTTATAAAATGTAAATTCG
The DNA here is from genome assembly GCA_035578135.1 of Flexamia atlantica. NCBI lineage: Eukaryota > Metazoa > Arthropoda > Insecta > Hemiptera > Cicadellidae > Flexamia > Flexamia atlantica. The sequence continues at coordinate 5,900,315 of JAQJVK010000027.1, forward strand.
AACCACGATAATACATTTTTACTTCTTTAACGCATTTAAGTTGGCATCATATTAATTTTTTACACTAGTAATTTCTGTTACAAATTCCGATATTTGGCTTTATTTATTTAAAACCTTAACCATAATTGAGCATTTGATTTTTATATTCCAATTAAGTTAGATGGAGTAAACAAAGTTTCAATAAATGCGAAAGGATTTATTCAAAGAATACACTAAATTATGGCACTGATATTCCAATTACTTAAAATCAATAAGGGTCATATGAAAACACCGATCTCCGATCGATTAAGATAATTTTGAGTTTATAGAAAAATCGCACTCAGTCACATGGCCGCTGACGATAACGCGTTTTATGACATTTGTTCTCGTAAAACGGCAAAGATCGTAACTGGAAAGAAAACTCAGCTTTATATCAAGCACACTAACTGTGATATAAATACGTTCTAAAAATCAGATAACAAGTAAATTCCCTTGTAATCAAAATTAACGATCAAATTTTATTTAGAAATAACAACGTATTGTTGGGAATTTTTCATAATCACGATTTTCAAATACCCATAAACATGTAAATTAATCTTATTTAACTTACTGATTTGTAAAAAGATTTTGTAACCCCACAGAAAAGTAAAGCTTTATAATGAGAGATGCAAATATCCTTCAATTTAGAAAGCTGTGGCAATACTGTATTTATGTCAAATTATTTAATTAAAAAATTATTTAAAGATTTTAGTCGTTCTAAAGTGGTTTGTTATAACTTGTTGATGTAATAAATAGCTGTCACCGTTGAAAAAATTACTTAAACACGTCATAATTTACTCCCAAGTTGTACAAATTCTCAGCACAAATGGAAATGGTTTGTTGCTAAACCACCCACATAAACACAGGTTATGTTTGTCTGATGAATTAATCAAGCGCATTTCAGTTAGAATAATACCAAACAGAGGCAGATGCCGAGTGATTACTGTTTGTACATGATCCCAGGAGAACGCCTGTGTTGGTAAAACGTAACCTTACGTTAACTCCACTTTCCCGTTTTTGCTTTGCAGAGGTCGAAAGCCCTAAAAGTTTCGAATATGAAAATATAGTAAAATTGATCTCGCTTGAAATGGTTTCTTTAGGTCTATGAATAATTTATTAGGTACGATAGTCAAATTAACATCAAATAGTAAGTAGATTTACGAAACCCGTAGATGTCAGAGATTTTTAAAACATTTACTATTAAGGTTATCACGGTTTACTTGATTTCTTTGTGTCCAAAATATGAATAAGAAACATCTACGTCCTAATAATTGCTATAACAACATTTCGATTTCAAAATTATTGAATCTGGCTAAAGAATCAGCTTGTCTTTTCCAGAGACAAAGCTTTCTACACTCATCTCTTATTCTTAATCACCATAGATCACCCGCACTGGTGGTCGGCGGCGAACTTACGATTATCTCACGTACTTTGTTCAATATTATACAATTTATCAATAGTTACAAAAAACATATTTGTAAGCTGTTACGGAACTAAACTCGAGCACATTCCTAAGCAGTTATGAAGAAAAGCAACTAGGCAACACTAACAACTTATTTAGTATTGGAGAATAAGAATTTGATTTGATTGAAACAAAACCATTATTACGTGTATTCTCCCTAGTAATCCATGAAGGGGATTGCTCTAGGAAGTAGAGGGAGTCCCACGAGAGGAAGGGTTGACTTGCAGGGCGGGGAACTAAGGGCTCACCGAGGGCCGACTAATTAACTGTCGTAATTACCTGAACAGAAGATCAGGGAGCGTATTGAAATTCCATATGACAGAAAACGATCCGCTTTTCATCAAGCTTTTACAAATGTTTAGAAAAGTTTCCAGTGTAGTCGTCCTAAAGTAGGTACCAATACATACTAATTCATAAAGGAAGTGAACTGAATTTTAATCACTAATATGGTTTTGTTACGCATGATTTAAGGTTTAGTTTTCCCTCTTCATTTCTGACGAATAGGTGGTTTTTGAAAATCAAAAGATGAAATGCTAAAGCGTATAATCGAGTATACTTACAGGATAGACGTTGAGTTATTACCAGATCAGTTATATAATGGAAGTAATTAAAAGCGATCCTTGAAAATGTTAACAATATTGAACGATATGGAAAAATAATTTTGTAAGGGTGTTATGTTGCAAAGGAAGATTTTAACCTTATCACTCTAAAGCGTAAGCGAACCATCATGGTTTACAAGCTACTAGCTAAGTTCTCTTGCTCTAGTCAGTTCAATATTTTTTTACAAAATGAATAAAATATAGGTTTTACAGGGATTAAATAAATATGACTTTGTATTATTTCACAAAGAATAATTTGGGATGTTATTTAAATAATGCCACGAAGGTAAGGTGGGAGGTTGTATCGGAATTTAATTTTTAGTGAAATAGCAAAAAACATTCAAATAAAACATGACATCGTTATACGATTTTTATTAATAAGTTTGAATAACTTTTTAGTATTATAACTACTGTGTGTGTAGAATATTTCATATGCCAACCCAGCAGGCAGTCTTTTGGACTGTGCTCTATTCAGTACAGTACAACAGTAACTATACATATGTATAATTTTTGTCGGTAAATACAGACTTTTTGCCTTGAAACTGTTGTTATAATCGTTATTTGTCATTTGAGCATGATATTACTGCATTGTTTTGTAATTCTTTTATATATTAAAGCACTGTTTTTTGTTTTGTTTTGTTTGTTCGTTATTTCACAAAGAAACAAACCTAGCACGATAGATCTCAAGTTTCGTCTAAAACTTAACACAACCGTGAGATTTTAAATGCAAACACGCTGTTAAAACCGCGAATTGTTCCGCATATTAATTTGTGGCTAACAAGACCGCCACGGTAATGGTCTTGATAACAACTGCGTTATATTTAGTATCTCATTTCCATAGTTCAATAAGATATGCAGGACTGATTGAAGTTTGTCCAGCACTTTATATCAGATGACGCTTTTAATGGGCAGGGAATCTGGAAGTAATTGCGGGGTGACAAAGGGTCCCTTTGCGTCTATGGAGGGGGGGGGAGTGGAGGGGGGAGTGGAGGGGGGTAGACCTGGGTTGCCAATTAACATCAAAGTTATACCTAGCGCTAATCCAGCTGTAGCCCACTGTGGATTAGACGAACAATTAACTGTTCGTACAACATTCCCACCGACCGTGATGTTTAGTACACACTGGCTCTATTGTTAAAAGCTTACTTATACTTTTGAGCGTCCTGTTAGTTTTTCTGTAATGAGTCGAGTATGTAAAATCTTGGAACTAATGAAATACGCATTACTCACAAATTAGCAAAGTGTACCTACTTTAAATGAAGCGTTGAAAAGATTCAAAGAAGTAGAATGTACATAAATTTACACCAACACCAACGAACAAATAAAAATGTCCATTCGACCAAAAGTATCTTTAAAGTAGTATTGTAATATTCGATGAATAATTTTATCGTTTTGAAGAAAATCGTAACTTAAACCTTTATTTTTAAATCGTTCTACGTACATTTAACTGGTATTATTTTTTACTTTATATATTTTGACTTTTGTTCGTCTGAAAAGCAGTCTTAACCGATAAACATTTTAAAATTAATGTAAGCTTATATAATATTTATCTTCTTGTAATTTAAAATTACATCGAAGCTTCGTTCAAATAAAACTAATTAAACGCACATAATACATTGGCTGTTACTATCGTGTACCCTTTTGGTAGGTCAAGAAGAACTATAAAACCGTATAACTATTTACAATTAAAAGGTTTGGAAACATTACGCAGTTCACTATTTTATCCTAAAAAGTAATTGCTTGGATGGTTGTTAGCCTAGATAAATTAACCTACCAATGCCGTAGATATATCAGCCTACCAATTCGTGAAACAATATGAAATCTTGAATAGATTAGGAAAATGCGTGTCTCTAAGATCGTATTGAAATAACTAAAACTACTGATAACGCCGATTTTGAAGATTTATTGTTTTGACAACGACAAATAGTTAAACTTTAAAGAAAGCGAACCAATAGAAGCAAGACAGACTCCTGAATCGGGAGGAATATGAGCGTTGACTCGTTCAGGTGGTGTCTGATAACTTGCTTTATGGTTCCCAACTCGTAAATACTCAAATCGCTTACGGTCATTTGACGCCGCATTTTTAGATAAAAATAACGATCCTGACGTTAAAGAACATACTTAAAATTAATTTTGATGAATTATATCTTTAAATTATTTTTAGAAAATTGTATGTTTTAAAACTTGGCATTAAGATCCATAAAAAACCATCAAAACTTTAGCAACCGGAAATCTTGAAACGAAGTTTGCTATGAAAATAAAAGGGGGTTAAATGCAAAAAGTATTAACTCCTTTTTATCGATCACTTAAAAGTCCGTAACAGTGCTTGATCTTAGCTACTATGCAAGATTGCTTGCTTTGATTTAAGATCTTAATTTGATTTGATGATTAGTCTGCGTACCTTAAAAGTAATACTTATTTCTTAAGATATTTTTATGTGGAAGGGAAGTGGTGGAAGGGTATGATCGCCAAAGCTTTATTTTACAACCCTAAGGCGGATTTACACACGGCTATACTGTATAACGACAGGGCTGCAACGACAATTCGCAGAGTATTGTCGGGTAATCACATCATATCGTTAACACGTTACGTCTTTTCTCCTAGGCAGCTTAACGTTAATATAATTTTAAAGCTTGGAGGAAGCCTAACATCAGAAGACTAGAATAAAGATGAGTAGAAAAAATAGGTGGTCCCGTAACTTATGTTTGTTCTTATGACTTATTCGCGTCTACTTCCATCTGTGAATCCTGAACTAAAATACAATTGAAGGAAAATAAATTTGATGACGTATTTACGTCTACATCAGCTGGTCAGAGATGACGGGTTAAAATGGAACCATCTGGTTTTATTGTATTCATCTTGGACTAGAATATTACAAGAAGATTGGCTTGCTTGTGTAAGTGGCAAGTGGTAAGTGGAATAAAACTGATTTTGGGTTTCAATGATTTGAATATAAGTATAGCCTCAACGCGTCACTATTAATTTGTAAAGGTCGTTAAAGATTTTTACTGTACAATCAGTTACAATAAACTCTGTACTAAAAATTAAAAATATCATCGTTTACGTATGATGTCTCCAGGTTTGAATGCAAAAATGTTAAAATTTTAATGTAAACCTCTCCTTCCAACAGCTTTGATCAGTAGCAAGAGAAGGAAATCAATACATAAATGTAAATGAGTAGCATTTAAATAAAAATTGAATCAATACTAAGGTTAAAACCCCTTTGGAAATGTCTTTTTGCTTGTGTATGAATGTCATAAATTTTGACAAATTCATATACTTTCTGGGGTTTGCTGTGAAATTTATGTTTTTACTCATTGGCACAGCAGTTTTATGCACAATTCAGCAGGTTAACAGAAACAATAATTTCTTTTTGATAATCCAATTTAAATTGTTTTAAATATTTCATTTCATTTAATGAACCAGCAGATAATTATTTGACTTAAATCTTGTAGATCTAACAAGTGAATTGCGGAGCTTTATAGCTTGAACTTTTTTCCTGACTCGTGATTGTTTCATGTGTTGATAACAGATTAAGGCTGTTGATAAATCGTCTCGAAGGTCGTCTCTCAATGTTGTCAAACGCAGGAAACCCGTTCCTCCCTTTTGGTGTAAAGAGTGTCCCGATGACATCCCTAAATCATCACCCTTTTAGTGGTTGGCTAAAGATTCCTCATACTATTTAAGTTTGTTCATTTAAAGGTATAGATAGTTAAATAATTACCGTAACTTAAATTATAATGCCACATCTGATCCCGTTGGATCAATTGATACTGAATTGCAATAGTGACAAATCACAACGTGTGTCTATGCTTATGATTATATGCTTGTATGTTATGCTTATACTTATGCTATATGCTATGCCTATGCCTTTATAAATGTCTTTAGACTATTTTTTTGAATCGACAAGATACTAAGTCGTTAAATAGTCTATAAAGTCTTTAAATAAACATGACTATTTGTTTGTACGATATTTGAAGGTACAATGATTAAATATACCTGACGACGACAACTTTTTAAGCTATAGCTATAAGCGTCGATTAACCAATAGCTTCTAGAAAACTAGTCTCATGCATTACTAGTTGGTCAAGTACCAGGTGTTACAAAGAAATAAGTATACGTCATCAGTTAAGCATGCCCGTAATTAGTGCACAGCTATGAAGGATGTGGTAAAAACACAACGCTTACAGGATGTAATGGGCACATTTGGGTAGTAACGCACGCATTTTGCACTTCACATTTACAACTCAGTACACAAATATAAGGAGGGGCGTATATCTGATTTTGACGAATTACACAGGATTGCATTAGCCTAAACCCTCGTAGGGTTTAATTAAATTGATGAATGGCTCGTCCAATATGCTTTTATTGAACCCAATATTGTATGTTTTACATGTTGTGTGTGAGCAGTGTGAGACGTAAATCTCTCATATAGATTTCAAGGATAATTAAACATATACGGAATATTAAATTGAAACCTACAAATAAGCAAAATCAGGACTTAATTCAACATTTTCACACTTACTGGAACTGAAAGAAATCTCTAATATCAAACAATTATTTTAAACGATGATAGAGGACTGGACACAGTAAAACGTTAATAATCGTAACTAAAACTTGAATGCTTTACCAACCAACAATTTTCTACGTTAAATCATCTCAGTTATAAATCAAAATATTAAATAAACTCGGTATAACAATTGTAAATTTCTTTTAACGTAGTTAAGAAGGGTGGTTTATAAAAAAAGTCACTATGTAAGGAAATTATAAATTTATTCACGGTCTTGAGATAACTCTTAAATACTTTTCAAAAAATGATCAAGATTAAAATATGGTGAATATACTTAAAATTAAATACATGATATTATTAAAAATTCATTAGATTACCTAAATATATTATAAATTACGAATATTTGATTAAAAATAAAAATATTTATACTAAAGAAAGGTAAAATTTTTAAAATTAACAATTGTTACAAGCCACTGGTTGGAAATGGGTTTTAACATTCAATCAACAAATTGAAAGCCAATTTTTATTCAAAGTTGGCGATTCGTTTCACGTTTTCACTCAATTCTCTCCCGCCTTTCAGTCTGACTGCGCCTAATTAAATCACAGATCCCTCGCGCTCGACGCTCAACGACTCAAAGAACCTTCACAAAAGCCTCACAATCCATCATCACATCACTTTGTAACTTTTAAGAATTCTCTGAAATATGAGGAAACGAAGAAAGGAATCAAACATAGCCACAAGACATTATTTGGTTTTTCCGAACATATTTATGCCTTCACCAATTATAACACGTTTCATGACGTTTTGGGAGTCTTGTTCCCGACGTAATCCTCTCAACATTTCTTTAATAGAGAAAGAAAATTAAACCGAGATCTTTAATGAGCGAGGAAATAATGTCGGCATGTTATAACGATGAGTCGGTTACTCATCACATAAAATCATACGATAATGGCATAAATGGTGTTTTCGGGTTTTACCCAAACACACATACATCGTATTTAGTCTAAAAAAACATGACATAATAACCAAAGTGTTGTTACTAGGCTAAATATGAGTTATGATATAATTTCAAAATATGTTAGTTATCCTATTATAATTTAGTTTTATGTCGTATGTTGAGTTGATCTGCCTACGATTTTCAAATACAATATGTTCGGTGATTATCAACAATATATTAGCCATTCATTTACGATTGATGCCTTAGAATATCGCCATCTCTTCCCCAAAGTAAACGAAATTCCAACATTCCGATTCCGTCCAAGTACAGCGACAATAAATATTCCATGAGTCGGTTATACTTCTAGACTTAAATTCACTTATACCAAATAAATAAAAAGAATTTCAACACTATATCTTCTTTTCCCAGTCGCTGTTACTATATTTTAATATTCACTCCTCTTGTTCGATTAAATATGTTTTAGTGTATTTCCAAATGCAAAAATAAGCAGTTATTTTTCTTTTTGTTTTTAAGTTACGCCACTCTGATGCAAGGAAAGAGTCATTGAGCAATTCAAGAGCAATTTTTGGGGATCGGTTTTGATATATTAGTAAGAGTAAATATCTGATACGATCATTGCAGTTTAATAAAAATTTAAAACTATATTATCTACATGAAAGATCGGTTAAGGAAAGATTAATTAGGAAGAAATCTAATGTTTGTAATTGTTTGTTATTGATCAATATAGGTAAGATTATAATTATGATATAGAAAATAAGCTATTATTTCCCTAGAAACAATCAACAATATGTTGATCATTTACCCTCAATGCCTAGAACATCGCCCTAAGCAAAGCCAAAAGCCATATTGCATTTACGTGTTTAAGCCAAAAACATTACGTCCTTTGAAGTGACTGTAAGAACATTTCTCCTGGTAAAAAAAACAAAAATACTACTAGCTCATGTTATAAATTATCAATCCAAGATTTAGAGAACTAATTTGTAACACATACCTTTGGAGATTTTTTTTCAATATTTCAGAATTAATACATCATTTTATTCTTCTTTTTTTATTGAATTCATTAATATTTAGTAATTACCACCCCCAGGTTCAGTTGCCACTTGACCGGAATACATATCACAGACGGAGGTATTAATCACCTCCCCTTGATTTGATTAGTATCAGTAGAAGAGGGGAAAAAGCTTGATTGGGCGCGTCGTGAGCTGAATATGATGTAAAGCCAGTTCGATGTAAGGGCTGATGTGAAAGCGATATTGTATGACGAGCTGTTTTGAAAGATAACCGGAGACATTAGAACACTCTTACACACGATATAACCATTAAAATCGTGAACACTTACAATTTTAAAATTATGGTTTAATTTCTTTGAATGAATGTCAATAAACAAATAGAGTACGTTACACTTAACGGATGACACCCGATTTTAATGGTTATCAACTTAAGATCAAACGATTTGGAAACCTTTAAAAAGTTAGAAAACACTTATTAAATCTTTTCATTTAATCTTATCGATTAACATTGCTTGGATGTATGTGAAAAGTATATTATGTTTGACGTATGCATGGTGTGTTTAAGTTTGTTAGTTAATTTATAATAGGCCTACTTAATAGTTTCAGAAGTCATCAAAAGTCACTTATTAAAAGCCTCTTGGCTAATAGGTCAAAAGGTATCTCCTATTTTGTAGTATGACAAAAATATGTTTATTATTAACAGTTATCCGACCCATCCAAAAATTAAAGGTGTAGACGATTATGTTTACATGTGTGTATCCTCTTGACTAAAAAATTAGGCTATAGATTTATTAATGGTTTAAAATAGTGTCGCTCAGTGGAAATAGTATAGGTATTTCAAATTTACGTTTATCATGATCGTGGATTCTGGTAAGAAAACTACGTCATTAACAAAAACGGGCATAGTAAAATATTTGAATTAGAGCTCTTAAGCTTCAGAACATTGCTATAGTATTTTCAATTAAAATATTAAAGTACAGCTTGCATGAACCACTTTGTTTCTTGTAGTCCAGCCGCCTGTAATGTTATTCTGTACTTGATTAGCAAAAGTCAAATCATATTATATCAGAAAGATGTTTTTGTTCGTAAAATGTAGTGTAAATAGCAGAGGAAATTACTATTTACTTCGTATTAAATAACTGTAACCTAAGTTTAATAATTTTGCACTACGTATCTACTTGCACTCAAATGCTCACTATAATACATAATTGCATGCACATATACACCAATAACTATATCTTTTAAATAATCTGAGTAAATAATGAAGATAACGAGAAATTGAATATTGCAGTAAAGATACCAAAACAAGAAGGCGAGGAAAGAAGAAGAACTTGCAGACGTCGCCGGGGGAGATTTGTGGCTAACGCCCGGAACAAAGGATCTTTAATTCTTTGTTCCGAGGGAAAGCTGTTTATGCCTAAGAATTTTCAAACATAAATTGGTCTTAATAACATCTGAGGTACAAGTAATTTTTTTTATCTAAACATATAATATTTTTTATGGTTTGGTACCCCCATATTATATCCATAACATTAATCCCCGATAAGAATTAATACCCCCGTTGCAGCAGACCTGCATACTCAGCGAATTTCAAATGCAAAACAACATATTTCAATCCAACATAGCGAGATTTGACATGTTTCGGTAACCTTCATAAGAATAACATGGGGAATGAGTATGCAGGTTTGCTGCTACAGGTATGTTAAAACTGGGTAGTTTTAATTCAATATTTTGTAGGTCTGAACTAGAAGAAGCCATTTACCAAGTTTTATCAAGATATGTTGAGAAATAAGCGAGATATATAATTTTACTTATTTCCCATAAGGTTAACATTGGGACAACGTACTGTGTTTACCACTTTTAATATCTCGGTAACTAATAGACATAGAGCAGTGATTCAATATATTAAATTGTTTGTTTTTTATAGCTGAATTCAATGGTGCCAACCAAAATTTGTTAAATTTTATTTTTCTATGTAAAAAAACCAAAAAACCCATTTTTGGGGGGGTTTAACCCCCTTTACCCCCCCTTCCGGTGGTCCGATCGGGCTGGTTCACGAACTCGTCCGAATAATTACTACTTTACACATCCATGCCAAATTTCATTAAGATTGGGCCATTTTTACGCGAGTTATCGTGCTTAAAGACACATATATATATATATATATATATATATATATATATATATATATATATATATATATATATATATATATATAGATATATATATATTTATGAAAATGAACGAATAGTGTTTTTTACTTCTGGGGCCCCCAAAACGAAAAGTTATCATGGTCTCGGGCTTAGGTCTTACCATGAGTACTACGGTAACAGCTTCTTCCCTATAGGGGAAATTCGCTAAAAGTAAGTTCACTTACAGTGTTTTGAACTCAAATCCGCCTTAGAGAGGCAAAGTAGACTGTGCTGGGATGATTCACTTTGCTCAAAGGTCGTAATTAGAACACAGGTCAGCCTTGTCATTTTAAGTTTTAACTTTTGAACGGAATCAGTCCATCACAAATATAAGACCGTTAAGATTTTATTGAATCTTGGTTGTACTGGTTGGTTTAGCCCTCTGAATGCTGCATACTAAAGTTATTAAGGTAAATAGTTACCAATCTAATAAAGTGATATTGAATATTAAGTGTTTAGTTGTTTGTTTACTTACTTTGTTTAACTTTATCATTTAGGTTAAATTGAGTACTGTAATTTTGTAAGAATATCGTTTGTAATTGTTTGAAGAATCAATGACGAGATTAAAAAACATTTTAATTTCACCAACAAAGATATGATCGAGCTTTTTTTATTTAGAACCCCCTGTATAAGAGTCCTTGAAAAACATACCGTACTGTGTCTTTTCTCAACTTCCAAAGCTTATTTGCTATTCATTCCCTTTCTGAATAAATGGAGTTTCAATCCGTTGTCGTTTGCTTTGTGACCTTCCTTCTATACCTTTTTGTGAATTATTTACAGAGTAAGCATATTTACTTCAAGCCCAGCACGTTTGGACTTTTCTTTTTTGTCGTATAATTAAAGATAGTAGCGTTATTCCTTACACGAAAATAACTCCTGTTTATTTAGGTTTAGATTTAGATATATTTAATGTGGTTATTTATAAGGACCAAGAGTGTAAGATAAAACTACCTTAACAATAAACAAACTGCGATACAAATGTTTATTTTATTTACAAGAACTGTCTTTAAAAAATACCTTCGCCTTTCTTTCCGGTAAGAGAAATCGTACTTAAAGTGTTGTTTTGCGCTTACCGTATGGTTAACATATAATTATTACCACTTATTTTAACGGAAAAAATATTATAAATTTCGATTTATAATGTCCATAATACTGTCTGACATGTTATAAAGTAGTTGTTTAATGGCTTAGGATGGATTAATTAATTATGTGTTTAAGTTATTCCATAATATTAAATTTGTAGCGGTTGTGTTAGTAACGACGGTTTATTACCACAATTTATTAATTACAAAAGATACGATTGTAAAATCTAAAACCCTTTAAACAACAGTGTTAATTTAATTTCTTCCCGACCACACTGGACAGCGAGCGGTTGTTCGTTCCCTCCCTCTGCCAGTCTGGTGGGCGTCCGGGGTAAAGGTCTCCTTCAGGCGTCAGTCATGCCCTCGCTTCATTTACTTACCCGCCACGCTATTTCACAACTGTATTTATACGTTTCAAAACAACCGGAAATGAACACTAATGTCGTAAACATATTATCGCATATTTTAATCAAAATTGCATTTTATCGCTTTATCCAACGATGGTGTTGAGGTCCGTGCGCCGATGTCACATACTGTAGGTGAGATGTGGTCCGTCAGGCTGCACTGATTGATAGTTTCGCAGGAGCGCTTTCGGCGTCTTGCCATTTTCAACTGCTACTGATTCTCTACATTGTTCCATCTCCGCTTAGATAGGCTTATCAATGGTTCCAGAATGTGTGGGATGATTCGAGGCGATGGGCTTTCCTGGAATTCGGAGGGGGTTTTTTGTTCTTGGAAGGATCCGGGGGTGGTTCTCTGGTCTATTGTTGTCAGATTCTTCTACTGTCGGGCCGTTTTTAGCAATTAATTTCCTTTTATGAATTTTTATTTAATTATGATTTTTTTTACTATTATTGTTGACGATAATAATAATAACGCTAAATCTTCCTTCCGTTTGGATATAGGACGAGGTGGCAATAGTAAGTACAGCTGCATGGAAAAGACTTGTGTTTATAGTGCTGTGTTTACATTGTGTTTATGATTTTTATTTTATTCGCTTAAGATTTTATGATAATCCAAACAAATTTAGCCGTTTTACCCTGTAATATCTCTAGTTTATCGTAAGATTCTGTTTAGTAAGAGTTGCAATCGTGGGACGCATTTATCTGTTGTCTACCGCACGGTTAACTCTGAAAGGCTACAGTATCCCCAATCTCCTTCGGTCTGGCTGGAGCGCTTCGTCGACGGCGCGTCGCATACAACGCAACGCCACCCTCTCACGTTCCGATGGCGACATTGTCATATCCCATCCATACTCTTAGTGCAGTTACTAGATGGAATTTTTGCCAGAAAAGGTTTGTTTTGTCTGAACCTTTGGAAGAGTAAGGCCAGTTTTACATAGTTACTGAAGAAGTATGTTTTTATTTTGGTTTTTCACATATATAATAAAAATCACGTGTGAAAAGAATCAATGTTATAAAAAATCTATTATTTAATACTCTAGGGGTTTTTGTGATCATTACTCCCCTTACATATCCAAAACTATTTAAATTATTTAAATATCGGTGAATATTTTGCAGGAAATAAAATTTGTGAATGCATGTAAGACTAAAGAGGAAATCCCTTAAAGTTTAGTCTGGACGCTCTTAAATTTTTGTATATGCCCTAAAAATTTACATCTAAATAGTAATTACAGGGAAAATCTGATTAAAACAAATATCGTTTTTTCAGAGGACGATCTGCAAAAATGAAATAAAAACTTAAAAGCTACTGCACAGCGCGTGACCACTGGTATTATTATTGAGTAAAATTTCACCCTCATGTTTAAGTTGGATTAATTAACTACCTTGCTCGATGAATATGGAAACATATACTGCATTTACCTATTCAATTAATTAGGTGATATTTTAGTAACTAAAGGAATTCTAGTTATTACTAGTTTTAATTTTTACTAATTCTGTGAGATGTAACCTGGGCCTATATTTTATTCAGTAGGTGTCGTAGAACTAGCTCTGCTTAAAGAGTTGGAAAATTACAAAATCGAACGATAAGTTAACCGAGAAGTCAAACTTGATTGGTCGAGACGTGACTGGCATTGGACACCTGAAACGTTCGAACTTCCGTTTGGGTATAGGATGAGGTGGCAATAGTACATCTGCATGTAAAATACTTTTCCTGTGTTCACAATATGTCTTATCATGGTTCTTTGATGTTCGAAAATTTTATTCTTAACCTAACTTAACAAAGTGGTGGACAATTGGTGATTTATTCGAACCGCAACCAAATCGGTGCATGTGTTCTTGGAGCTATTGAATGCCCAAGAGTAAATGAGGTTTGATCTTTATTAATATAAACTAGTGGCTTGAAGGGGCTAAAAGCCCCTATAATGAGGGAAAATTCAAACAATCCTTATTTATTGTAGTTGAAAATACCTTCATAGCAAACTGAATCTACCTTATGTTGATATCTAGCCTACCACATGATTTTCAATCAAGTATAAGCATCACATGTTTTATGTAAACAAAACAGACGTTTTTCAATCCCAATGCTTTTTAAATGACAGATATTTTACGTTATTTCTCGTTTTCTGGTGAATTTCAAGCAGTTTCATTATTTTTCCCGCTATCACGGAATAGAGCCCTTAATTTAAGCCCCCTCCAAACTTTCTACGACTTGCCAGACGCCCACAGTTTTGACGTAAAGAATCGCCTTACGAAATTAAATATATGATTTGATAGGTCGTTGTTTCATCATAAACAATTATAATCTTGACTACTTCTGAATTGAGGATGGCTGGGAAAAATTAAATAAATGGAAATGTAAGCTAAAATAACTTGAGGGAGTAGAGCAGAGATTTTCTTTGTGATAAACGATAAATGAAGAACATTTTTACGTAACTATACGGAGATAGCCCTCAGAAAAATTACGTAATTGAAGGAAACGAGGTAGCAACACTAATACCACTATAGAATATTACTTGTGAATATACATTTCCAAAGCAATGTATTTTGATTTTGAAATTATACTCCTCTCTCATTCTTTAACTAGCTCAATGCCCAATAACCTATAAATACTAAACTTCAGATTTACTTCCTTTTAATAAATAACCAGTATGCCTACTATAAAGAAATAAAGTGTAAAAACATTGCTATGCGCCCTCGCTGGATTCCGGAAACAATAGATAAAAAGTAAGGAAATAAACAACATAAAGTAACGTTACAAAGAGGGCAACAATGAATCACATTGTCAAGATGGCGGCGCGTTGACAGTCGCCAGCCCCCGCTCGGAGAAAGGAAGGAATTCCTTACACTGAAGAGAGAGGAATTATCATGTATAATATTTTAAAGAAAATTTACTATTAGCTTTTTATTTAAGAATTAAGAGGTTCTTAGTGCGCATATAGAGCCTTTAGAAATATATTTGTGCCATGTTTCGTGGCCCGAAGCCTTGCAGTTTTTGAGAAACTGTGATCAGTGGGTCAGTTAGTCAGTTAGTCAACCGTTTGTGGCTTTTATAAATATAGATTTAGAACATTTGATATAGTTTTGAAATATAAATATTATAAAAGTTTTGCTTTCAACTGCGCTGTGCTCGCTGGTGTGAATCACTGCCGTTGTAATTTCTGGTGTTGTAGATAGAAATTAACCCTCATCGGGTCTTAGTATATTATGGCGCGGGTCTTAGTATTTTATGGCGTTAACTTTTCCTGCTCATTATTTTCACAAAAAGTTGAATGTACGGATACTGCTTAGGATTAGTCAACAAGTTAGTCCATCACTTCACTTGTTACTCTATTTACTGTCGAACATCAGAGAGCATTTTTATTTATGCTATTTGAATAAACTCCGTTCGTTGTATATACGTACATACATACAAACAGATGCGTCGTCCCCTAGACCTACCAATGCGAGTGAGACATTGAAAAATGTCTACTGCCTACTGAAAAGAATTTTCATTAGGCATGATTAATAATTCTTCTTTTTTGGTTTTTGAACAAAATCTTTTTCAAATAAACCATTGCTAAGAACGTACTTACATTTATTTTGATGAAACATGGTTTTTTCATTTAAAATGTAGGACTATAGTAAGAATACTAAATCACCGAAATTATATTTTCTTCGTGATCCAAGGCTAGAGCTCGACACTAGAGCCACATTTAAAATGTATTAAATCGTCCAACTCGACTTCAATAAAAAATAAACACAAGCTAACTTCCCCTTAAAAGTCAGTTATAATGTAAACTCTGCCAACATTAACTTTTAAACTGACTCTACTGTACCTTGTTTTAACCGTCGAATATCTTTTCTTTAAAAAGGTTAGGCTACGTAAAGGTATTATTTGTTTTTTAAGTAACACCCTTCTGTTTTAAGAGTATTATTGTTAGATTATTGTTTTTTGTTATAATCTGTGGGTTATAATTTGTAATTATTCAGAATTTCCCTTTAAAAATACGAGATGTTTATTTATTACCTAATAACAATTAATTTCAACTTGAGGCCCATTAAAGAATACTGTTGATGGATACTAACCTTTGCCAAGGCTTCCAAACAGGTGTTAACGTTAAAATGATTTAAACTGGATCAGTAACACAGTAAGACAAGATTCGCTCGCAAAAATTACAGAGTTAAATCAAAGAAATAATTTAATTGCTTAAAAACGTATGTTATGTTGTAAAAACGTATGTTGGATGCTATAACAATCAGCTGATTGTCTGTTTCATTTGTGTTTAGGTTAGACTGTCAGCAACCAACTATTAACGTATGGAACACATTGAACTATCGAATGGTGAAATACTGCAGTTAAAAATCGGTCAGCTGGCTTCCTCGATTTCAGCTCATTTTTTCTCTCTAGGGAGAGAAAGAGGTTATTTATCTCCGCAACACATGTGATAAAAATACAGTTTTCGTAGCGGTATGATGGGAAATAAGTTGTATCATCACTGTTAATATCAAGGTTTCGTTTTCATGTTTTGGAATAAATATTTAGATTTTAAATGTTGAATGGGGATTTATTCTATTCTGTAGTGTGGTGAAAATATTTTTCGTTACACTACAACGTAATTACCTGTTTTAAAAACGTCATTTGGTCGTCGAAACTAGCTCTTTTCCACCAGAGGGCCTCAAACTTTCGGCCCCTAGGACCGAAAGTCAGCTGATCGTTTATTTGCCTATGATTATACGGCATTCATAGGTTCCAAAGAGAGAACAGTTTCGATCACATGTTTTACAAAGCTGTGTTTGTTTGAAGAAGTTGTATCGTCCCTCATAACCTCAAAGCTTTTTTTTAAGTGTGTCAAATAAGTAATCAGATTTGTAAAATTATTTAGGGTATTGTGTAGTGTGGTGAAGAATACCGTTCGCATCTCAGCCGAAAGGGTTTTGCAACTCTCGATCTCAAACCTGAAAAACCTCATTTTCGGACCTTGTTGTGAAAAATACAAGTTCGCACCTCGGCCGAAAAAGTTCTGCAGCTCTCTATCGTTTCGAATTTTCACCTTAGTCTCGAATTTTATACGCCATATCATCATAAAAACCTCAAATTCGGCCCTAGGTACGAAATAAAATATTCTGTCTTTGTTTTTTAACTGTGAGTTTTAAAATGTACAAGTACAAATAATTATAGTTCGCCTTTGATTTAGTTTACGATACATTTGAAATTATTATGTGACTTAAATAAGTATCCACATCGTGAAGAGTGTAATCCGCTCACGCATAGATAGTGTTAAAAAAAATCTCTGCTGGTAAAGATTAATCGTGGAAAAAGTCCTCGGCGTGGCAGTGTTTCCATCCTCTTGTGAGTTGTACTGGCGTCAGTGTTGTAGCTTAACAAGCGTTTCGAGTCAAAGACAATGGAAATCGAGGGTTCTACGAGTAGTAAGCGACACCCCTCTCTCGGCGACCTCACCAAAGCCTTGCAGAAGTCGAACTCTGTGATAATTAGGGAGGGGACGTTGCTGAAGTATATTTCTCCCCTGCAGTTGTTAATGTTTAACGGCTATTTCGTTCCTTGCATCATATTTTAAAAAAGTAAGAAGATACTTTTTTTTAGTAAAGGTTATAAAAGAAGCATTTGTTGGAGATCTCTCAATAGTCAAGAGTGAATTAACTACGTATAGACAATTGAAAGAGCTCTTTAAGGGGTTGAGGAAATGGTGTTTCTACAAATTGAGCGACCTTTGGAGCCAAGAGCCTTGAAAACCACCACAAATGGCTTTGTTGAAGCCTATAGGCGTTAGCGTTAATTCATTACGCTAAGAAAATCACAGGACTAAATGCAATATTTTGTAAACTAAACACAACTTCACCAAAGTACAAAACCATTTCTGTATCTCCTCATTTTATCTAGCCTATATGTTTACGTGATACGACTTTATTTATTATGGCAGTATTTTATGACTCGTACTGTCAAAGTTTCAATTATTGTAGAAGATAAAAGAATGAAAACACTAAATAATATAATTGACCTTTACGTAAATGAATATAAACTAACTGTTGAGTTCATTCATGTGTGTAAATTGAGCAGGTATGTTCTTCGAAGTATGAGGATAATTTCAAATACCACACCACTGCGTTTTACCAAGTAATAAAACGTATTTGGTCGAGATAACCTTAGCATAACATTTTGAGAAGGAAAACTATCATTGAAAAGAATTATTGTGGACTATCAACTAAAATATTATTTGGCTGGGTCAGTCATTAAATTAATTGTTTGGAAAACTTATGTTATGAATTAAAGTTGTAGAACATATTCAAAAATACATAAACAAAAGAAAATGTGTAGTGGTAGATAGTTAGACCCTAGAGTAACCAAAAGTAATCGAATATAGGTTGTCTTTTATGTCTATGCTATTAATAATATTATATGGCCCAGTTGCCATAATAATATATGGTTTGTTTTCTGTTCATGGCTTAAAGATACGATAAGGACAGGAAACCTTTTCCACGTGCTGCACCATTAAAAGGAATTGAATATTCAACGCTTGCGTTCATAACATTAGTTGAATAACTGAAAATTCCTCTATTATCTTCTTAATGATTATTGAATAATAAATAAACTATCGTCCAAGAAAATAGACTATGGTCGTAACTTCAGGAGGTTTTCACAACAATGTACTAAACAAAGACTACAAAAGAGTAATGTAAGCAATTTCCAGATGTTGGCAGAAGTGAGTTCTGTGGATCCATTAGCAAACCACTTTCCTGTAAACAGACTTGGGGCAGTTAACTGAGTAACTGTCAACTGAGGAGACCTCCTCTCGTCTTTCAGTCAAACTACAGGAATAAAGTATAAAAGATAAATAAAGTGTTACCTTTTCCTCACTTCCCCAAGTGATGAGTACTGTTTTTAAGTAAACAAAAAAGCAAATGTTGGCATAAAATTCCACTTTTATGTATAACTTTTAATATACCTTTCCTCAAACAGTCAGTACTTTCACAGTTAAGTGTCTGTGAACTAAAAAATATTTTTAGTACTTAGTCATATTATTCATAGCTAGTCTCTTGATCATTTAAAAATGAACGTTTTATTTGAGCGATGTATGTTAATGGAACTTCGTAATTCTGTACGAATTCTGGCATTTGCTATAATTTGTTTTTGCCATAAACGATTTTTAGTACTTATGTCGGTTTCTTTTAACATATTGATACGAAGTCGTGATTTTTCGGTAAATATTTTGAAAAGAATATTCATATTCGTATGTAGAATAATATTTTCCTAAAAAATAATTATGTTTGTGTGGATGATGCGTGGTTTTATATTATTTTAACAGGCACCTAAACGTGAGTATTTTTTAAAGAGATGTGGAGGGATGCGGGTAACTTCCCCCATCGAGACCACAACCCGGCAGTGATGCGTGTTAAAACATATAATCAGTGATGCCTAAAGTTTCGTTGGAAATATTTCGTTCGACCCGTGAATGCACAGGCTGGTCTTAAAACCAACTAATTTTCACACGATAAATAATAGAAGCAATATAAAGTTAAATACCCCCGTTGCAGCAGACCTGCATACTCAGCGAATTTCAAATGCAAAACAACATTTTTCAATCCAACATAGCGAGATTTGACATGTTTTAGTAAGCTCCATAAGAATAACATGGGGAATGAGTATGCAGGTTTGCTGCTACAGGTATGTTAAAACTGGGTGATTTTAACTCAATATTTCGTAGATCTGAACTAGAAGAAGCTATTTACCAAGTTTTATCAAGATATGTTGAAAAATAACGGAGATTACAGAATTTTACTTATTTCCCATAAGGTTAACATTGGGACAACATACTGTATTTACCACTTCCAATATCTCGGTAACTAATGGGCATAGAGCAGCGATTCAAAATACTAAATTGTTTGTTTTTTCGAGCTAAATTCAATGGTGCCAATTAAAATTTGTTAAATTTTATTTTTCTATGTAAAAACTAAAAAAAACCCATTTTTGGGGGGTTTTAACTTTACCCCCCCTTCCGGTGATCCGATCGGGCTGGTTCACGAACTCGTCCGAGTGATTACCACTTTACACGTCTGTACCAATTTTCATTAAGATTGGACCATTTTAACGGCCGCTATCGTGCTAACAGGCACACACACACACACACACACACACACACACACACACACACACACACACACACACACACACACATATATATATAAATTCGACCGAATGGTGTTTTTTGCTTCTGGTG
Organism: Flexamia atlantica; assembly: GCA_035578135.1. Taxonomy (NCBI): domain Eukaryota; kingdom Metazoa; phylum Arthropoda; class Insecta; order Hemiptera; family Cicadellidae; genus Flexamia; species Flexamia atlantica. The sequence goes on from JAQJVK010000027.1 coordinate 5,920,767, forward strand.
GCCCCAAAACGAAAAGTTATCATGGTCTCGGGCTTAGGTCTTACCATGAGACCTACGGTAATAGCTTCTTCCCTATAGGGGAAATTCGCTAAAATTGTATCCAAATATTGTGTGATTAACTTTTGAGCTGTAGGTTCAGGAAGTCAAGGCAAGTGTATCTCCAATATCTCTCAATTCACGTTTTAAAATGGAATCATAAGCTAATATTATTAGCCTCGATGTTGAATGTCTCACAGACAACTATAAAATCATGATATGAGCTGCATCAGCCAAACGTTCGACAATAAAACGTTTTACGGCTACAGTTCTTGGAAACCTAACACTTCGTGGCGACAATCTATGTAGTTGGAATATTTTTAGCTTATATGTGTACGAATATACACTCTGTAGTACATAAATGCTAGTGAGAAGGTTTTATATTTATTTTTGGTAGGTATTTCAAATCAACTTATTGTCCATGAAGAAATGCTTTATCAATTGTTCAACCTTCTATAGGTCTGTACATAAAAAGAGTGCTGCGATGAGTAAACTAATGAATACGTTCAGAGGAAATTCAAGAGCCACTTTTGAGTTCTAAAACGTGCTTAGGTTTAATGCTTAAAACATTCACTTAAATGCTAAAACCAACTCGTTAACTTAATGGCTAAAATATGTATGTAACTTCGCCAATAAAACTTCCAAAGTAATCTAAAACTTATTAGAAGATCTCAACCTAGGCTCCTATTGATTCTTAGTAATGAAGTATCGATAGAAATTCTAAATTATTGACCGATTTTCTTAACGGGACCACTTTTTGAGATACTGCGCGAGAGAGATGGAGAATCTTGTAAGGGGAAGTGTTAACCAATCACAGTCCCTCAACGTGACATGCTCGATCACGATTGGCTGAAGCAAATATGTTTTTTGTTTTTTTTTTTATAATTTAACAGTTTCGTGATATCTGTTACATACGTCACTTTGATACGATGATCCCTGAACCTAATACTTTGTAACTTGTATTAGTAACGAATGTCTGTTTTCATGTCGTCAGGAGAAGAATTAAATGGTTTTCAAAATAAAACAGCTGTTGATAGCTTTTTAAATTAAGGCTATCAGCAAGAAAAGAAATATCTATGGCCGAATATAAATAATGTTAAAAAAAATGGAATTGTATATGTGAATGCTTATTTTTAAGTGATAATGTTTTGTGCAAAATGGCTGTTACAATACTTATCTCAAAAATAATCATAGGATAATTCAAGTATTAAGTTATATTAGGTTTTTTATTTAATCAATCTATTATTAGTTTAGTTTATATTTTTAATTATGAAGTTAACTAGGCGTTTAGCAAATCGTATATAATGATGGGAGAGGGTTAAAACTAATATTATTTGATCCTAGAACTCGGCAAGAGTAACAGTAGCCTATCCTTATGTTCTCAGGTTCTAGACGTAGTTTGCTTGCGTTCACGCGTGAGAAAGGGTGCAGTCACACCAGACCAACGTAGTGTAGCCATTCAAACTCGCGAACCAATAAACATAAAAGAAGGCATCAATGTTAAGCGGATAAATTAACGTTGATATCCAAGACGGTGCGGGATTTTCTGATACGTGATGCAAGCTCTAGTTTATATGTTTAGGGCTTTAGGCCTACTTGATCGAGTGCTGACGAATGCGAATGCGATCTACAAACGAGCAGGAGTGAACGTCAAAAATGGTGGGAGTTCACTATCGTCGAACCAGGGTGAACCTGACTTTCCCTGCAACCATTCGGTGTATTATGCTGTTTGAGGCTTTGAAAGAGCGCTTAGGAACAATCCATGCTGAAAATCTGTTTAATCAATCAAAAGAGGCTTTTTCAAAAAGTATTAATCGGTGTTTAAAAACCAAATAAGCTCTACATATGTAATCATAACTATGTGTGTTTTTAGTAGGCCTACATCCTAATTTCCGATATTTTACGTATAAGAATCTTATAATTGGTTCATATTCGCTTTACCTAATTTGTTCACTATTAAGACTGACACCAGACACATTTTTGTTCTTCACCACTACGGAGATGGAAAAATGTACCACGCACACTCTATGATTGTCAAGATAAACGTTAAAAAAGTGGTGGGCATGAAAAAAATATGTCCTTAAAATGCGCTATTTCATATAGTATGCACGACAAAAAAGCCTTTCTATACTCGTAATTTTCTTTTCATCCTCTGATCTAAATAAGAAACCCAAAAAATTCTTCACAGCTGTCTTTTGAATAATAGTGAAAAGAAACTGTTGCAACTGCAACCAGTAAAAGGACAGTTAACATTAACAACATATTTCTAAATAGCAGTTGCATACGAAAAAGAAATAGTTCCTCTAATCCGTTCCGTAGTTTGAAGGGGAAAGATGAATGACGGGAGGGGTTTTACCTCCCCTACATGCGCGGAAATTTTCTGCGCATGGACTCGATTAGAAAATCCAAGAATAATACAGCTCCACCTAACAAGAATTGTACCAACTTCCTTAATAACATCCTTCTTATATGACACTTAGTGTTGTAAGTTTCAGCAATTTTCATCTGACATTCAACGCGAAAACGTGAAAGCAAGAAGGGAGTGTTAAGAGATCCTTACATAAACGATCGCATTCCGTGTTAGGGATATGAGTTCAACTTCCATTAGAACAATTAGTGAACGAGTGCTGCATTTTATTGTCTCACACATCCTTCACTCCGTAAGCAATTAGACTGGATTTCTGAGTGCACTGAGTGGAGACGAACGTTATGAACTACGGAAATCCGCTCCATTCTAGTGCAATGAGGATGTGTTGGCTTCTTTTTCGCAATTTAAATTCAAACATTAAGGTACTTATACTTAGTGCTTATGTATCATGTACTTATACAATTTACTTGCATAGATGCAATTGATGTCAATTTAGAAAAAATCTCAATCGTTCCATAAAATGTTAAGTTTTTTCAGTCAAAGAATTAGTACAGATTTCACAAAAACTTTATTTATTAATATTTGATTTTACTTAAAAATGTACATACTACTAACTGGACAACCCGGTTTCACACGCGGAAAAACAGAAAAATATTCCTTGGATTCATAATTCTTATTAAGGTGTCATACTTTATTAGGTTGTAATGACAACTTTATAAGCTTCCCTATACTTTAAAATTGAAAATTTAAGGTACCATATAAGGCGTAGCCCCAAGTAAATTTGTATAAATCCATTCTTAACGGGTGCTTACGCCCTAAGAGGAAAGTCCGTGCAAATTTTCAAGTTTCCAGGTCAAGGAGCATGTATGGGCTGTACAATTATAGGTAAGTGGTATTTGATTAACATTTAGTAGATGCTTAGGGACCAGACAAACAATCGCATCATTTCTAATAATAAACAAGATTAAAATGCTGTAGAATTATTAATAATGTTTGCATTATTAATAATGTTTCTTTTCCATGTCATACCATTATAATGTAATTGAAAATTTAAACTAGCCTATATTAATAGGATTGCGAGAAGTGTTCATAGAACATCTTCTTCGAGGTCTACATACATTAGTGATTTTTTTCATCCCTTCTCTCATACTCAATATGGGAGAACAAACTTAAAACTCGTTTGCTTACAAGTATATTATCACATTGACACACGAATATCTAAATCGCATTTTAAATCGTGCTATAACATATATACGGTTGCCACTGTATAAGAGTGTTTCTTGTCCATGTTACACCAAAATAATGCACTTTTAAATACAATTGAAAACTAACATATTATGTTATATTATACTCATTACAACGATTACGAGAAGTATTCGTAGAACATCTTCGAGGTCTACATATATCAGGCATTCTTTTTTCATCCCTTCCCTCAAACTTAAAACTCGTTTTCTGACAAGTATATTATTACATTGACATACGACGGTAAATAAAATAGTATTTTGCCGTGGAAAACATATAAACAGTTACCACAGTGTAAGTACAAACGATAATCTCCCTCCTCCCCTGGTGTCCCAACCGCAGCCGTAATTGTCTGCCCCGCTGCCCCGCGGCGAGAGGGGGCCATCCATCCATCCACATCAGCCACTGAACCGACCACTTGCAGGGCTTTAAAGCATGCGAGAAGCAAAAAGTAATGATTGTTGACAACACAAATCGAATAACACAGTCTAAAAGTGACAGTAAAGGACTAAAGTGTTCACTCTATAATGTTATGGAATGTTTGAAATATTAAGAAAAGTTATAGCATTGATTGTATATGGTGTTTTTTTAACGCAAACCATTTTAAAGATTGAAAAATGTACATATAAAAATGAAAATGAGTATTGTTTTATTAATCATTACATTTTATACAACCTGTTATTTAAATTTGGTCACGTTTATTTTACATTATGTGTTCAAACAATCCGCTATTGACATTTATACAAAGTCGCGTTCTCTACATTAAATCCTGAACACGTTTTGCCAAGTACCACTTTGAATTTCTCGTATTAAAGTTGTTATGTTTGTTTTGAGGTGCTGAATATCATATAAATTGTTGTCATAGGCCTTACTTTTTATGATTCCTCAGATAAAATGATATAGTAGGTGGTCAAATCCGGGGATCTTGAAGGGAATAATCCTTCACTGATAAAATAAAGTTTTGGGTTGCGTTTAAAAAACACACCCTGGATAAAGGAAAAGTTATAGCATTGATTATATCACGTATGGTTATAGAGTACTACACTTCATGAGGAAGGCCCTAATATTTGACTTCACTAGAGTCACATCTGTAGTGAAGAATTAAAGAAATATGAAAAGATGCTCGGGAGTGAAGAAAGGTTTCATTCGTTTTAAATGATTAATTCGTTTTAAATGAGCTCAATAATTTCCCAACACAAACGCTTTAAGAATATAATAAATGTACTTATTTTATTGTTATAATGAATGTAAAATTCTAATTTTCTTAATTTAAAAATTTTATGATACGTACGCAGGACACGCAGAACTTTCGATCTTTTAGACTTAACAATAGTGACTATAATTCTTTACCAATACTTTATTGTAATAGAGATGTAGGATATTAATTAAAAAAAAAAAGTTTTTACCTTATCTGCTTAAAATAAAAACGCCCCTCAAAAGGTAATAGCTTTCTACAGCTCTATCTTTCTTCGTTACAATATTGAATTTATGTGGTAATACAGACTTCTCTTTAGCCTTATTAGATTATCCATGAGCGATAAGCAAACCAAGTAAAAGCACGTGGGTCCAATAATGATTCTGTTTTATTTAATGTATTTTTATTTACTATAATTATCACCATCAATATTACAATTTTAGAACATGCCCTCTCTCAGACCAACTTTAAATCTGCGATCTCTTTACAAGTTTTTGGCACAAGTGAAACCCCTCTTATGCTGATATAAATCGATCGCAGCTGTTTCACATGTCGTTTACTATTAGGAGAGTAAGAATTTTTTCAATTTCGAAAGAAGGAGGTTCAGTGGGGTATGCGAGATGATTATCAAGTGATCTACGCCGTCAGATTAAACTAACTCGCTTAGAACGATATGGCCCATTACCCTGACGTCAGCGATCCCTGCTGTCTTAGTTAAGCACTTGATTGAAACTGATAACTGATGTCTAATACCGTTACCTAGAGTGTTGTGAAACTAAAATGTAATTTGACCCATTTATCAAAACAAGTTTACTTTTTATTTATGGTATTCCCTGCAAAGACACGGTCTTTGTTTTGTAACACTTTTTGATTTCTAATTCATTTTATTACGTTATTAGATTTCTCTGGCTAAGTAATCTGCGTAGAACACGCTTTTGAGTCATAAAATACTTATTTTCAGACTTTGAATGAGATCCTTGAAGGCTTTTTTGAGATAATTGTGCAAGCAAGCAAGCACGCAAGATAACATAGCTCATATAAGAGTATAGGATTGTAAGTGAAGGTGAAGTTTTTTCCTAATAGTAAAAAAGTATATAACGTAATGACAAATAAATTATTTTGAAGAAAAACGCATTACGTAATCAACATTAATATTTCCATGCTTAAAACACATTGCAAGTGAAGGTAAGGTTTTCCTTATAATAAAAAAAATTAATGTAATGATGAATAAATTGTATCAAATTAAAACGAATTACATAAGCCACATTAATATTTATTTGCTCAAAACACATTGTAATTGAAGTTGAGATTATTCTTACTTTTAAATTCCTGCGGACGTTACCGATTAGTTAAATAAAATGATCGACTCTTAGCTTTCCGATTCCAAAACGGGTCCGAGTGAAGGGTTGGTAGGGGCTCGTATTGCAGAGTTGAAAGACAAACCGCCTTTCGGCGTCGAAGAACAAAGGGGTGCAGCGCTGCGCCGTTCGGTGTCAGGATAACTGGGCTTGTCGTGGAATGTTAAAAAATCTCTCTTTGAATACAGATTGTTATAAAAATGTAAAATATTAATTTGTTGTCTTTGTAGTTTTAAAATTATGAATTTTTTTTAAATCTTTGTTGAGGTTTTGTCTAAAAAAACAAGATTTAAAGATTTTTTATATCTTTGTAACAAAGATTTTTTAAATCTTTCAAGTTGTAAACATATATTTTAAAACAAATGTATAAATAAAAAATATATTTGACATATTTTGTTTTAAAGGAATTCTATATCAAGTTGATTAATAGTAAGTAATTCAGTAGTAATCTAAATTTTTGACAAAAAAGGTCATCCTTTCCAACGGTAATACTTATTATTGCACTGATGATTCTATCGAGTCAACATTTCTCATTCCTTTATGTAACACTTATTTGGCAGTTAACACTGTTAATTACTATCTGATCACAACGGAAATTGCTCCTCTCCCTTTCCAACTCCAGGCGCATCTGACCAGTTTTAACTGTCTTTAGTTGGAGGCTTAATTTAATTTTTCAGAAATAAACAACTAATGGTAATTATATACAAGATTGACCACACAATTTATTGTGTTTTATGCAGCTCAGAGCTTCACTTCAAATTCATAAATAAGTAATATTTTAAAGTTATTATTGAAGATTTCGGCAGCATAAATTATTCGGAGGCTAAAAGTAATTTTCAGTATAAATGTAATTGCTTAAAAATTTGAGAAGTTGGTAGAAAACAAAAAGCGTTAAAAATAAACGGTAAACTATTACTTAAACTATTACTTATTATTAGCATAATCGGTAATTGAAGTTAAGTTACGTTTTCAACACAAACCCGACTGAAAATTTCCCTTGGGACTTTGTCTAAACAGCAATCACTCAGCTTCTGCCCCTGACCGACATAATTACAGTAGAAATGCCAGGGTACAAATTTTAGTCCTTTAGGTTAGAAGAGTAATTTACCCAGCCAAATTTGCCTCCATTATTAATATTTTCCCCTTAGAATTGTATTTATTACATTGTACCGTATCCTATTCAAATAACAGTTGATTTATGTTTTACCAACAACAACTTGGACAAAGTAGTGGTAATGTATTGTAACAGGAACGTGAATAGACTGTTTTGTTTAGAATGAGTGAGATGACTACTGTACAATTACAACTAAAAAAAGGTTTACTAGCTAAAATCATTCATTACTCTATAATGCAAAGGTTAACCTAAGTTTAGAATTTTCGTACATATTTTCCAAGTCTTGTTTTGGATGTACAGGACATAATGCCATACAAAGTTTTGGTCTTGTTTTGGTTGCAGGAATTGGCCATACAAATTTGTAATAGCGTTAGTCTTACGTCACGATATATGCATTTAGTAAAAAGTAATTATTTATCAATTTCGGAACTGAACGAGGCTATGAACGTTTCTTAATTCCGTCACAGAGGGTCTCTGTGGTTTCGTACATGAGTTCCATGTTTTATTTAAATAACTCGTGAAGTTTTTTACCATCCCAAAGAGCAGGACACGAATCCTAGTTTTGAATAATTGTGCGTCACACAAAAGAAGGAAAAAGACATATTGGTTATACTTTCCACTCGACGAATCGAATAAAGTAGAGAACATTGAGTATGAGTAGGTCTCCCTCGTCAGTTCAAGAGCTCCCACCACCTTAAACCTTGGCAGCCAGCCACTGACACCATCTTGCCAACGCAGTTATAGTCTTTTATAGGATTGCGAGTTACAGCTTTCAACTACCCCTGTTCAAATTTTTGAATATCTGGAAAATTGTCGGTTTTTTTGATTTTTTTCTATATTACTAACAATTTGTAATACATAAGTTAAATATTTATTTTAATTTTTGGGGTAAACTGATCAGAGCATTCTGATACAAACATACTATTATTAAGAATACGACGCCAAATTTAACAGCCAATGCGTGAATAACCTAGTGACACAAGAGAATCACCGGTACTACACGAATAAAGTTCAATACAGGAAACTAGATAATAGTTTTTTTTTTTAATATGAAAACGGAAAAAACGGTTTAAATATATAAAAAAAATAGTTTCCCTTTAAATACTTGTCCTTGCAAGTATCTAAAAGGAAACAGAAATACACCTTTCACAGCGCGATGAAATATTAAGTACTTGCTCTGGGGTCACACGAGACACACATCCGCCATGTGAAAGGATTATTCTCATCAACTACGAGACTTGGCAGCGTCTCGCTTCTGAACTTCAAGCTCACTAAATCCATCTGGGAAATAGAAGTTTTCATTTCTCCAAAGCAGGAAAATAGTTGAGGATGTTGTCTGAATTTAGTAACTATAATTGCAAAGTGTGCGCTTTGATTTATAATGTTATTTTATACAATTAAATTATTAACAATTAGATCAGTTGAACAGGTTAGTTCCAGTATTCGAATAACTACCACATCCTCGGATATTAATGATTAGCCCTTGACTTGGATGGTATAGGGCTAAACATGGTCGGAATATTATAGAGAGCTACTTCGACGTGAAGGCTAGTTAATGTATCTTCATATTCTTAATAATAATACTTGAAAATACCAATTTACTTAAGGTTATGTCAGCATTTGCTGGGTTCCAATAACTTTTTTTTATTTATTACCTTACGTTTTCAAATGTTCTTTTAGAAAATTTATGAAAATAATCTCAAACAATCATGATTTCATGATAACTTTTTCTTAGACAAGTAATAATTACAATTTCAACAGCCTTTTCGAATAAATCAATCAAATTCAAATTCAAACAGGTTTATTTCACAAAAATATGGTACAAATACAAAAAATTTGCAGAAAAAAGAAATAATACCCCCGCATGGGCCAAAGCCTGTGTGCGGAGATAGAGCCATCAACGAGTCCATCCGATGTAACCACTCACTAGTCCAAATGCACGTGCACATCACTAGGAAAAAAACTAGAAATTACATGTGTTTATATAGGTTTACATGTGTAAATTTAAAAAAACCGTATTTAGATATCTTACATAATTTAGTTTAATTGAAGCTACAACAGAAAGAATTTATCATGCCATTAATTAAAAAAAAAAAAATAAAATAAAATAAATAATAACCATTCCCTTACAGAAGACCCGACTGCTCGCGTACACGCACGCGTGCCCACACACACACACACACACACACACACACACACACACACACACACACACACACGCACGCACGCACGCACGCACGCACGCACGCAACGCACGCACACTCTCGCTCTGCATACCTTCAAACTACAAAGAAACTTGATTTTTGGTTCGAACGTCATCGATAGAAGGAAGTAATGAATGTTTCAATACCTTGCCTACCTACATCCAGGAGCCAGTAATTTACCATAGTTTTATAAGTGTCGATTTTGTTTGTACTCGGAAATTTTAATTGTTCTGGAAGTTTAGAAAATAAAAGGCTTGAAATATAAAAGGGACAGGTTACGTTAATTGATTTATTGACTTTAGGAATAACTATACCGGTGTTTACTAAGGACCTAGTTTGATAGTTATGATTTGGTTGATCAAATATTGTCGTTCTGTTTTTAAAAATGTACATGATTAATGATCTAACGTAAAGTTGAGGGATACTAAGAACTTTAAATTCATCAAAAAGTTGTTCAGTTGGGAATCTAACAGGTTTTTGAAGTGCTGTCTTAATAATGGCTTTTTGAATTATAGTTAATGGTTGCAACACATTTGAAAATGTACCACCCCAAACTATAATTCCATACTGCAAGATTGATTGAACATATGCAAAGTAAACACTTTTAAGCACCTTAGGCGAAAGAATACGCCCAAGTGTATGAAAAACAAAAATAAACTTCCTAAGCCTGACTCTGAGATGCTGAGCGTGTTCTGACCATTTCAGTCGATTATCAATTATTACGCCCAAGTACTTATAACACGACACTCGCTCAACACATTCACACGTCACACAAGCATTCTGGCCGCCACAAGTATGAAGTCTCAGGAAATGGCCATCCGGGTCACCGTCAGCTCTTAGTGAAACGGCCATATATTTAGTTTTTTGTAAATTAAGAGTGAGCCGGTTTTGATCAAACCATCTCTTGATTTCCAGAAGGCCGCGCTCCGCCGTGATATGCACCTCCTCCCAGCTGTCGCCCTCAAAGAGAATTGCCGTGTCATCCGCATACAAGTAGAGTTTACCGTTATATAGATTTAATTTACCAATATTATTTACATAGATTAGGAAAAGCAAAGGTGCAAGGGTACTCCCCTGAATAATCCCATAGTCTAATTTAATTTGAGAGCTTAATTTATCAGAAATAGAAACAACTTGATATCTATCAGACAAATAATCTTTAAACCACTCAAAAGCCGATCCTTTAATGCCAATGAATGAAAGTTTTTTAAGGAGGAGATGCCGGTCGACTGTATCGAAGGCTTTGGCGAGGTCAATAAAGATCAGTATCGTTTTTTTGTTTCTGCCTACCGCATTATGAATATCTTTCATTAAAAGGAAAAGGTCATCATTAATATTTTTATCACGTCGGAAGCCGAATTGATTGTCATATAAAATATTGTTTTCATATAAATATTTTTCAAGTTGTATTTTAACACATTTATCTATCAACTTAGCGAGAACGCTGGCTAAGGTAATTGGCCTATAATTAATACTTTTGTCTTTTTCTCCCCCTTTAAAAATAGGTATTACTTTCCCAATTTTGAAAATAGATGGATAAATTCCTTGCATCAGACTTAAGTTAATAATATGCCGTAATGGAGCTTTGATTGATAAAAAATTGTCTTTTATGACGTGACCAGGAATATTATCTAATCCCGGGGCGGACCCCCCTCTCAGTTCGCCGACAACACGTGCAAGTTCATCCTCAGTGACAGGGCGCAGCCGGAAGGCGGTGTCGAGTTGGAAGGCGCTGTCGTCTATGACGCAGTCGGACACAGGGGGAATGGCACTTGCTAAGTCGGCGCCGACCTTACAGTAATACCTATTGAGTGTATCTGCAACACTTACAATATCTGACTCTTCTACAGGGTTTTTCTCTTTCAAAAAATGTTCAATCGGAAAACTATCATTTTTCTTGTGAGTGTTAGTAATTTCTTTAATATTTTCCAAAGCAATTTACAATTTCCTTGTGCTTGATTGATTTTATTAGTGTAATATCTTTCTTTTGCAATTTTTATTAGATTACTTAACATATTTCTATAATTTTGAAAACGTAATCTTAACTCGGGATTGAAAGGTTGTTTTTTTACCTGTTTACTGAGTTTATCTCTTGTCCGAATGGATTTGACCAAACCATTAGTAATCCAAGACTTTATTTTAATATTGTTAGAACTTAATAATTTCACTTTTGTGGCCTGAGATATTAAATTTTGAAGATTTTGTACAAAAATGTTGCAGCTTAAATTTACATCAAATGTGTTTAAAACAGGCAACCAATCAACGTCAGACAGGAGCACTTTTAAAGAGGCATTATCGAGGAAAGAAAATGATTTATTAAAATGCGTGGTGTTAACTTCCTTTTGAATTTCAATAACAGTAAAATAGTGATCCGTCATTTCCGCCTTGATAACACCAGATCGCGTTAATTTAGCATGTTGAGCATTGATGAAAATATGATCCAAACAGCTTTTCGTGTTAGCAGTAACCCTCGTCGCAACGTTAATACAACTTACAAAACCAGCACCATACAAAACGTCTAAATATCGTTGCGACGTAGGCTCTAAAGTTTCCGGTAAGATGCAACAATTAATATCGCCAACAATGCAGCGCATGGTCCAGTTCCTGTTCCAGGCGTCACAGTACGACTGCAGGTCGCTGATAAACCTTTCAAGGTCACGGTCGGGGCTCGGGCTTCTGTAAATAGCCAGGACTGATAACCGCTCGCTTCCAAACGAAATATCAACCTTAATACTTGTGGCGCCATACAAACACACTTCCTCATAACTCACCGCAAACCTCTTACTCACAAACACAATCACACCATCGTTTTGATTTCTGCTAATTTTATTCATAATCACATCATACCCATCCATTCCCACATTCGCACAACTTTCATTCAGCCAAGTCTCTGTAAGTATGATTATATCAAACTTATCTGGCAGGCTGTTAAGTATAACAAGGAGTTCATCGGCATGCTTGTTGTAGCTTCTTACATTTGCATTAAAAACTCTAATACCTTTATAATTTTTAACATTTGATTTGAATTCTTTGAAAAAATCGAAAGAATTTATTTCTTCATACAAACTTTCACTAGCACAATCAAATACATCGTCATTATTTGCAACGATGTCCATTCTAGGTACATAAAAAACCCTACCTACCTGTCAAGAAAGAAGAAAAAAAAACAATAAAACATTTCACATTCTATTACTTCCGTATTTAATCTTTGACATAAAACAGAGCTCTTACGCCGTCCTATCCAATAATAAACAATAATTATAGTTTTATAACATTATTAATGAAAGTTATACTTTTTTGTCCGCAACATACTTATAGTGATTACTTAATGTTTCGTAAAACTAGGCCTAATAATAACTTTTGCAGAGAAAAATGTGTTAAGTTACATGAAAAATTAAAGAAAAGATAAATCTTATTACCCTTAGATGTAACTAGTTATAAATTTAAAAAAATATATATATATATAGATAACGAAATTGAAAAAAAAGTTATAAAATAGAGGACATTGTCTTGATATATCTACATTAAAAAAACATTCCATCAAATTAGGGCTTCATGACAGAATTATATATAGGATAAAAACTGCTAAGAAATATTACTGTGTTTAAGGTAATATTGATTAAAATATAATAATATGAACTGATATTAACGGAAAAATAATAATTACTATCTCAAACCAGCTATGGCGTGTACAAGTACAAGTGAAAAACGTGTAAAATATTAAAATGATGATATCAAAAAATTTGCAAATTAATATACACAGTTGCGGTAAATGTTTGCATTATTATATTAATAGAATTTCTTTAGCTTACATATACATAACAAGGAAAAAACTAACCCCGAGATATCGAGGAAGATATCGTAAAACTAAAGAGGCGGCTAGAATAGCTTGTTGTTGCATTGTAGATAGTAAGTAGATATGAAAAAGAGCAAGACACAAGTTACCATTAGGTTGCCATATTAATTTTAGTTTATTTCTAGCGCATAATACCTCATTAGATGTACATATTTTAGGATTTAATAAAGAGACACAAATTTATTAAATAACACCCCATTAGGCTTAAAAACCTCTTACATTTTTACCTCACTCATCCGATTCTTTAGATTCCCAATATGTAGGTGTGATTAAAAATAATGACATCTTCCAGCATACGTGAAAAAGCTATTTTTAATGTAAAACAACTAAAAGAGAGAAACAAATTTCCAGCAAGAAAATAAAGAACCCTGCAATTTAGGCATAAGAGATAAAAAAAATCCAGTATTTGTACTGTACTATGTTCCACCGCTGTCACCTCACTTCACTGTCGCCGGTGCCGGCGCCGCAGGGCCCGTCGCCGCCACTCCCGCTGCCGTCGACGCTCCTGCCGCCGGCGCCGTCACCGTCGTTCCACCACCAGCTTCCGCCTCCACCTCTGCCGTAGTACGCATCCTTACAGACGGAGAATCCGTTGACTTTCGGACGAAGATTTTGCCGTCCTTGGACCAGGCATATGCGAGTCTTCCTTGTTTGACCAGGGACTTGGCGCGGCCCAGGACTGCCTTATTATATGGCGTGAGGTGATCGCCAATAAAGACGGGCGCCGGAGTGAAGGCCGAGGATAGATCGGTGGTTTTAATCCTCTTCTCTTTGGCTGCTGTAAGCCACATTGCTTTCGTGGTTCTTGAGACAAATTGAACCACGATATTTGGATGGAAACGCTTGTCTCTGGGGGCCGGCAATCGATGGGCGACTGAGAAGTCCTCTCTTCTGTAGGTCAGTGCGAGGGCTCGAGCGACGGCCTGCAGCAGAGTGTAGATGTCTTCATTTCTGGTGAGGGGGATGCCACGAATCTCGACATTGTTGACTCTGCTGTACTGCTGAACCTCACACATCTCTGCCTCAAGATCCCACACCCGCTTCGATAATTTAATATTATCCTCTTTTAGCTGGTCATATGATGTTTTTAGTTTAGAGTTCTCCGCCTCGACAGCCGTGATTCTTGATGTTAGGCCCGCAAGTGTTTGATTCACCGTGTGTATAGCTTTACCAAGACCTTCAAATTTCTCTAGATTAAGTCTCTTACCCTCCGCCACTTCACTCCTTAGACTCCTCAGCAGTTCCACGACTACCGACGAATCCTCGTTGTCCGAGCGGCTGTTAGTAGATGCGTTTTCGAGCTGGCAGTCGACGCACTTCCAAACGGCGAGCGTAGCATCAGTCATTTTCTTAAGCTTGGCTACGGTTCTAATTCTGCAGCATGTAACGTGAATTTTCGAACCGCAGTCCGAACATGTCACACTTTCCCTCACATTTGTGATGTCTAATTTACACTTGTTACACGTGGCCATTATTTAATATAATTAAAGATCACCGTCGCGGCGGGTTTAAACGAAATCAAAACTGCACCAAAAGTTGTTGCCCGAATTCCGACACCAAACCGATACAGCACAGTTAAATTCAAACAAAGTTTATATATAAAACACTTAGAAATATATCGAACAGACAGGTAGGCCGGGCGCGAGCAGGACTAGTCACGCGATTTCGAGCAGCGCACGTGGACAACCTTCCGCATCGGAGGACTGATAACGACTCAGAGTAAAGATAATACCTCAGAGTAAAGATAAGCAAGTTTTTGTAGAGTTATTTGACCTTTACATTAGCCTCTCAACTACGTCAACTAACATTAAATCAAGCAGACATTACTTATTAGTTTCAATCAACAGTTCATCTGAGCGTGTAGGGGATTGCCTGCGTCAGGTCTGTTGGCATCAGCCAAGTTAATCGAATAACGTACGTCACTCGATAATCTAAATTAATCTCTCACTCCTACGAAATATATATGTACATAATGAGAACGCATAATATTCATAAACAGTACAAATAAATACGTATTTCCCTGCCAAAATCTTAAATCAGCTGTAAATAGTGTTTTTGAATTTCAACATCACTGAGTAAAAATTATTATTATAGTAGATTCAATCTAATATTTTTACCATTTGTAATTAGACAAGTAATAATTACAATTTTAGCAGCCTTTTTGAATAATTATTACCTCAAAGTTAAAGATAAACAAGTTTTTGTATAGCTAGTTGTCTTTAACATTAGGCACACACCTACGTCAACTAACATTAAGTCAAAGCTTAAGTTGTTATAACCCATTATTTAAGTTTCAATATATTTGCGTTATAACCCATTACTTTTTAGTTTAAATCAAGGGTTCACCTGAGCGTGAACTGAATAATTTTATCAAATAGTTTAAGAAGTCTAATTGTTTTACTGAGAATAATATTCGTCTGATAAAATTTTATTTCATCTAATATTCGCTTTAAATAATACACTGTAACTGAAAGAAAAAATTGTGAATTTCAAAGAATATTGTATATGTTCAGAGAGTTAATCAATAATTTTAGAAAAACATTTTTACTCTGTTCTACATAGCTTACTATAATCAAGACCAATTTGGTCATAAAAGCAGTTTTTTTAGTTTCAAACCGCTTTCCTTGGAAATAAGGAATTGGAGATCCCTTTGTTCCAGGCGTTAGCCACAAATCTCCCCCGGCGACGACTGCAAGTACTTTTCTTCCCCCCGCCTTCTTGTTTTGGCATCTTTGCAATTCACAATTCGTCTTCACCTCATTCCGTACGTTTTACGCTTTTGATTACACTAGTTTATTATTGTCTTGTGAGTTCTAAAAATATAATGTCATAAACAAGTTATTCATTATGATTATTCGATAAAAACAATCGGAGAAAAATAACTGTACTGACTAAAATGGTAACTAATGAATGTTTTACTATGGAATTTCCTTATACTATATGGCACCAGAATATGTTTTAAAACCTGTAAAGTCCGTTATAAATAGAATTTTGAAGATGCTGTTTAATGAAATGTCGCTAGAACTTTTAGTTATAATGAGTTTTGAGAATCTAGCAAGGTGCACAGATCTTAGCAGACATTATTTTGATGAAAACTATAGGTTACAACACAATGTTAGTTATAGTTTAAGGAACCGACAATTTTTAGTACAAAGAATCGACAACAAATACGGAAAAATGACTTTGGAGTACAGATTACCAAGGCTACTAAATTCATTACCTAAAGATTTAAAAACACTGCAAAACAAAGCCCAATTGAAAACATATTTAAAAAACCATTTCATCAGTACTACGATAAACGAACATTGAATGCTACACATAATTCAATGTAAGTAAACACTAAGGGTCAATAAAACAAGTTAGGTTGAAATTGAATAGCTAGGATAGAATACAAGCCGTCTAGCTTTCACTAACCTTCCAAACATAGTAATCGGTAATCCAATACTTCACAGATTAGTCGAACACACTGAACACTTACACATAAATTAACACATAAATTAATAGATAACAGAAATAACGCTAATAATAGGCCTATGTTAGACACAAAGTGAAACAGTGACTTAGGCTAGACAAATAGGCATACACAATATTAGGCTGTCAGATTCTAAATAAACACAAATCTCCACATAACAGATACATATTATCATTAAAGGTAATGGACTTAGTACTGGAAATCAAAGGAATTTGCTATATTGGGGATAAAGTAATCATTAAAATCAGATCTGGGTCTGCAAATGTGCAGTGGTACCGGGCCAAGCAGCTTTCACTTTTTCTATCAGGTTAAGAATTGTCGTTTCCAGTTAACGTTTAAGTTATTATTCCTCGCAGTGATGTAAATAGTCACTTTGCGAAATAAATTTCCCTCTTTGCATTATGTTTTGATTGTTATATTAGTTTTCATAAGTTAATTTGTTATGTATATATATAATTTATCGAAGCGCTTGTTATAACTTATGTGATTAGCTGATCTATCAATTAGCTTTTAAGCTAGAGATATTAATATTTATAACTGCTGTGTAACCGAATATTGTATTTAAATGAAATAAATAAATAAATAAAAACTAAGTCTTCGCATTCTACCGGAACAGCTACTTATGAAATATTAAAACTACGTGTTAAATATAATTACTATTTTTAATAAATACTTCGAGTTTAAAATTAAATTGCTCTGAGATATAACAGAAAAAATTAACAAAATACACATCCAATAAAAAATTAAAATAAACATTGGCTACGCTTTCACTGACGGAAATATTTAATAAGAAATGGTATAACACGTCATTGTTATTAGGTGAATTGAAGATGCCCATATGACGACAGACGAAAATAACTGCTATAAAAGATGGCTAAGGAAATTTACCTTCAAAACATAATGGACTAAAATTTGCACTGAACTGACATTCCTCTGATATTTCTACTGTAATTAAGTCTTTCAGGGGCAGAAGCTGAGTGATTACTGTTTAGACAAAGTCCCAAGGGAAATGTTCGGTCGGGTTTGTGTTGAAAACGTAACTCAACTTCAATGACTGATTGTACTAGGTTTATGAGTTTAAATAATAGTTAACTGTTCGTTTTCCGATCACCTTTCTTTTGTTCGACTTCTCAAATTTTTAAGGAATTTTAGATTTAAATTGGGTCTTTTTGTTACCCTCAGCTTAGTTTGTTCTATCGGAATCGTCGACAATAATGTTGTATGATAATACTGTATTTAAAAAAATAATACTCTATGGTAATACTCTTTTTAATTCTGTAAAATGTAAAATTAATCATAAAACTAGACATGTAGAACTGGCCTGATAGAAAGGGAGATGAGTAATTTCCGTCAAGGATCACATGGAGCTAACAGTGTTAGCTGTCAAACACGTGTAAATCTATTTCGTACATAATAGTAGTTTATGCAACGATTGTATCATGAATGTCTTTAAGCCACGGGTGAGACGTAAGCTAGAACACGAGTGAAGCGAGTGTTAAATATCTCACGAGTGGCTTAAAGGCATAATACAATCGTTGAATACACTACTTTATCTACAAAACTCATGACTTTTACTAATGATGGAATAGGTCAACTCAAATTTGAGGTTAGGCACATAAGCAGACTTAACCATGAATCGTTTTGGAACAATCAGCTGATGGGATAAGTCAACTCAAACATGAATCGTAATGCAACAATCAGCTGATGTGCGAATTGCGTAACTGTCATTATGACACTACTTTCGTCAAATGCCGCGTTCCCATTGGTCTAGAACGTGTATCATAAAGTGACACCAGTTATATTAATGTTATCTTTATGCAACTGGTTTGTATTTGGTTTAATAATGGACCTCATTATGACATTAGTTGTAATATCGTTATTGGTGATTATTGCAATGGTCGTAGATGTCTTTGTTAATTAAGTTAATTGTCTTAAATAAGTCTTTGTCTTAAGTTAATTAAATAGACGAATCACTAGTAATATACAAACAGTAAGCTTCCTTTGTAATGCTAAAATTTTAGAACTTCTAAAATTGGGGCAACGGTTATTTTCTTATTGAGCCTTAATGAAAAAAAAACTTTAATTCGCCTACAAATCAACTAAAGACTTTTAGAACCTCGAAGTAAGATAGTTAAATGATCAGTTTTTTATCCATCCTTTTGCACAATAAAGTAACAGAGTACACTTTGGCAGGATCATTAGCGGTGGGTTCACGACTCTCGCCTACAAAGGCCGCTGGAGGTGTTAGGTTACAAAGGCGCACCTTTACCCGACATCGAAAGCATTTTTATCTTGTCTTTTTGACTTCCTTTCAACGACACATCATTCGGTGTAGAATCTGCTATCATAGCTTCTTCTATCGTGCATTGAAATCGCTAAATATGGACATGTTGGATTTCAGGATATAATAGTAGTTTTCATCACTAGGAGCGAAAGTGGCTCTTTTAGGTTCGAGATCGTAATTTACAGGCGAGGCGCAGCCGAGCTTGGAAATGCGATCGAGTACCAAGGAGACACTTTTGCTCCGTGTGATGAACAACTAGGGCCTATTTTCATCATTATGTATAAACCATTTAATCGTTAAAAAATTAAACTACATAATTTTGAGGTTATCCAAAATAGTCATCGTCATTTACACACCTGTTAGTTGTTTACAAACACAAGATAAGAAATCGTTCAACCTTTCAAACGTAACATAAACTAATTTTGACATTAGAGTCCGGCAAAATTTACCATATGCTTTTTCAGTACTCCTATTCGACGTGATCCAAAAACGATCATTTTGCGTACGATTTAGAGAACTAAAAAATGTTTTTTTCCGGATAGTGTGATGAAAAAGCATTTTATTACTGCCTCCCGTTTCATAGTCAGGAGGCTTCAACGTTTGCAAGGCGTTAGGGCAGGATATCGCTCGAGCGGGGAGCGGAAGAACCTCGATTCCCATCGTCTTTTGCCTGGGGGTCATTGTCAGGCGGGGTTGTAGACGGACGTAAAGGGAGAGAATGTCCAAGTCATACCACCCCCGAACGGAAGTCTACAATTATATTGCCTTGACGCTCTTTAATAATCTAAAATAAATATCATATTTAAAAGTTCTAGCAATTAAATTAAACTCTTAAAAACAGGGGACAAACTAATGTCACATTGGTACTTCATATAAGGTTGTCATAGTAAAATAGCAAATTAAAAACCAAACTACTGCTGGAAATTCATTAAATGTTCTAAATAAAATAAATAAAAGATTTCATCTACTCTTATAATTTTAAATAAAATGTTGCCATGACAAAAAATAAATAGTAACTGCCAATTTGATTTTGTTCGAATTCACATGTTAATGAAGCAGTTTTAACCATTACATAAGCTAAAGCCTAAAGCTTCAACTATTTCTTTTAGAAAATTATATTCCCTTGACATGCAGAAAAGGGTAAGTCTGGAGCTATGGACTTAAAACGAAGCAAATCGTCCCACTCGACTTTAATAAAAACTCCCCTAACTTTCTTCCTAAAAGTCAAGTTATACTGTAAACTCTGCCGACGTTAACTTTTTACTTTTAAACTGCGTCTTTACTGTAACTTGGTTTAACCATTCACTTTAACCCCCTTTAAACGAGTAAGGCTTTAGAAAGACGACAGTATGTTTTATTACAGCTATTGTGTCTCTTTTACAAGTTATTAACTTATAAGTTGTTAACTTGACAGAGTTACAACTTTTCAACCTAAATATATTTTGTATTTATGTCTTTGAAACTCATTCATTCGTAAATCATACAACAGCATTAAAATTTGGTGGATTAAGGAAATACAACGAATATTTATAATGTAAATAATTAACAATATGATGATAGTAAGACAATTTTTAACATTTTGCAGCGTTAAATTCATGTATTAAAATTCATGGTGGTAAAGTTACCATGAAGTTGAATAGAATCAACGTAGAAGGTTATTGTTTTGATCGTTATTCTTCTCTTAAAATTATCTTTAAAATGGATCACAAGATGGGATTTATATTTTCTAGTTTTTACTTTTTCCCAATCTATTTCATTTTCAGGGAGAGGAAAAATTGTCAAACATTGAAAAACTCTGATTTAATCACATAAACGTCCTCCGAATGTACGTTGTCATCTCCGATAATAATAAAATAAATAAAGTGGGAACTTTGGTACAACGGTATAGTTTTTCTCAAATATTTTAAAAGGAAATAAAGTTTTTTCTCGAGATCGGAACTAACTGACCGAGTGTCAGTAATGGAGAGTCGTATATATTTTAAAATGCGGAATCACGGATATAAATTCTCAGCGCTATACGTTGAACGAATACTAAATTCCTTATACGTGAAAAGTAGGTTTCTTCCTCTTCCGAACAAGGGCTGGCGACTGCCCACGCGCCGCCATCTTGACAATGTGATTCATTGTTGCCACTTTGTAACGATACCTTAAGTTGTTTATTTCCTAACTTTTACCAAGACGGTTCGTGAATTTGTTTTTTAAAGCGTTGGAAATAAGCGTGTTGCATGGAATAACTTCTAAACGATTAGAGAAAAAAGTAAAATCAATAACTGATTAACTGAGTAGTGTTAGCATTCTCACTTTGTAGTTCTATTTTATCTCACTTTAAATTTACCCGGTTTTAATCATGACAACGCTGGATCAAAATTTAAACCAAAACGTCTTAAAAATTCATATGACAAAGTAAACGAATAACAAAATAAAATGTTTTCAACTTAACACTTGAAAAAAACAGGTACATTATGTGAGGTAAGAAAAAAACTTTGCAGGCAATTTAAAATTGTACCGATTAAATGTTTATATCAAATGATGTTTTAAACTAAACGTAATATTTTTTCTACATTTAAATAGACCATAAGTCTATACTTCCGAACCATTTACCTTTAATAATAAAAAACAACTTATGATTACTTTATTTAAAGATTTAACATTGAAAACACTATCCACCAGTGTTGTAAAGTGAGTCGGAGGCGCAGTTTAGTGCACTTGGCCTCGGATCTGTGTTCTCAAAGCGTCGTAGATTCGAGACTTGGGCTTGTCGCATACTTTTAGCAATACTAATGTTCATCCTTGTACTGTACCGGCTCACCCTTGCCTTTGCTTGAAAACGTCCACGCACAGATCAATAGTCAATGTGGGCGGGGCAAAGGCAAGGTGGAAAAGAGGCCGCCACCCTCTTAAAAAACAACAAAACAAAACAAACAATGAAAGAAACTAAAAAATTATATGTGTAATTATTATACTACTAACCATAGAGATCCTAGTATTACCTTCTTCTCTAACCAAACTGAACGTTTCCGAACGTTCCAGGTGTCCAATGCCAGTCACGTCTCGACCAATCAAGTTTGACTTCTCGGTTAACTTATCGTTCGATGTTGAAATTTTCCAACTCTTTAAGCGGGCTAGTTCGACATCACCTACTGAATCGTAAAATCCTGAATTGGACGTTGAACCAAACATAAAAGAAAAATATAGGTCGGTTTTATTCTGTGAGCGGCTGTATTTATATACATTTCTGTTCATCCTTGAACAAAAAGCTTCTCCGTCCTTATCATAAAAACTAATACTTGTCAGCTTTGATAAAATTAACTTTCCAGGATCAAGGTTTGTTTTAAATTAATTACTTTTCACGAATTTGTATTACTACTCAAAATTTTCATAGCCTTAGTAACAATGCTATTTACGTATATGTTACTTCAAATTTACTTTCAATAATTATGAAAACTGGATTTTTTTTATTTTATTATGTAATTTTACTGACAACAATAAAATATAGGTATTCTTAAAAATCGGTTTTCAACCATGGCTGAGCCCTACGTTGTTGAATGCGGCGCTTGACATTCTTCATCTAAGCCATCCTTTATTATTTAGTCGCTATTCAACCTACTTCAACATAATTAATAAATTATTTGATTATATTGATTCCTTTCTCTCATCATTCCATCTATTCGATTCGATACCGTTCTGGTCATCATCGTCACACCCTTTCAGATAATACCTCGTAAAGTAACTGCTTCACAGTCTTGAAAGCGAGTCGCACGCGTGAAAAAGTCGCCGGAAGGTATTTCGGAGGGTGGCATTGTTGCGACGTCGCCGGCGCCTCGAGGGGTCGGAGAGGATTGGGGATCAACGCTGAGGGCCTTTCAGATCCACTGAAGCGTCGGAGGAGGGAACAGGATGAGACGCGTGTCCTGCGATTGCAACTTCTACACGTAACCGCTGTTACATAAGCGGTCAAAACGCCCTCAAAATTATAAAATCCGATGCCAATAAGTATTTTCCCTACCTGCTATGTTTAGACGCATTTTACTCCTTGTAATGCGAGAGTAAAATGATAACTTGTCTCCCAGCGGGAGTAAAGAAATTACTTAGTCTCCCGCCGAGAGACAAAGTAAACCCATAGGAATAACATTTTCTTGATCATTCTTGATCACTCTTAATAAGACAGGTACGTCATGGAGGACGTTGCCCTGAATATAAGTGAAGGATGAGTGTGATGATTGTGATGGTAGTGATATCGACTAAACTAATGGGATTGGGGTCTATACTTATTTAATGATCTAAAAATCCACAACTTTATTGGTTTTTACTTAATAAAGCTTATAGTTAAAAAAACTAAAATAAATAATTCTAAAATTAAAGCGCATTCTAATTTCCACGGACGCATGCAAATATGTTGCAGCTCAACGAATGCAAGCGCTAATCGCTGTTTTAGTGGCAGGAATTGTAAAATAGGAATAACATTAACGACAATAGCTGTTAGAACGACTAAAGCGTGAATACAAGCGTGAACCAAGCGTGTATTTTTTGCGTGAATTAAGCGTGTAATAACGTTGCAACAATCAGCTGATCGCAGATGCATGAATGATTGATTGCAGCTACCCGGATGCAGGCGCTAGTAGCAGAATGAAACAAAATGGGTAATGTTTGTTACTTACTAAGTTAATGAAATAGATGTTTTTAGATTGGGAAATTATTTTTGCAGGTGGGGAAAAATGTGTGTATTTCGAGAGTATAGTACATTGTCTCACTTGTGAAAATTGTTGCCCTCGCAAATTTTTGGCGCCAACATCGTCACTCAGACAGTGTTGTACTTTACTCACTCAACACACAAATAGCTACTATCGTTTCAAACTCAAAAATACAGTTACTTTGTAAAGTGGTGGGAAGTAACCGTGGCGTGGGGACCACTGCGTCTGGAGGAGACCTCGGCCTCGGGCGTCGGCGCGGCGGAGGGAGCGAACCCTACACGGCTCGCTGTCCAAACAGGGTAGTTCAAGATGTTTATTTTAATTTATTGTTGTTTGAAAGGGGATTTTTCGTCAATTTTTTTAAGGAGCTAGATGATATTTTAATTACAATGTTTTAAATACCAAAACTTCAATTTGTCTCAGCAAATAAAGCCTTCAATTTAATTTTGATATGCACTCTTCCCGAAAAATTTTATGTTTTTCGCATAAGCTATTAGTGAATCATACTTTGTAAGCTTAAGCTGTTTTACCTACTATTTATTACAAAAAATCTTTATCGTGAACTGACAACGTAAACCAAAATTAGACAAAGTATTCTTAAATTAAACATAAGGTTTAATTTATATTGAATAGTATCGTGTAGCTTAAAAAACATAATTAATTTTGCCCAATGTATTGCATTAACCTTAAGGAAGTTATTTTCAACTGTCGTCGTATGGACATGTACAATTCCCCTAATAACAATGAGGAGTTTTTCCAATTCTTGTTAAATTTTTCCGCTACTTAAAGCAACAAAGAATGAGAAATACATTTTTTAATTTGTTCTCTTATACAGTCAGAGCAATTTAAATCGATTAAAGTTTAAAATCTAAGAATGAATTCCATGATTATAATCTATTGGACTTTTATAGAAATACTACAAACAGGTTGAATTTATTTTTAACCATGCCATTAGTGGATGTTCAAATAGAATGTCAAGCCTTTTTTACAATTTTTAATCCTATCATCAATCACTTATTATTCTAAAAAAATTTTATAATTCTTCTATGCGATTGTTTTTATCAAAAAGTATCATTATTTGTTAGACAGTTATAGGTCTAACAATTTCTTAGACCCCACAAGACAATGAATTATAGTAATCAAAGAGTAAAACGTACGGAATGAGAAGAAGACGAATTGTGAATAATTGCAAAGACGCCAAAACAAGAAGGCGGGGGAATGAAAAGTACTTGCAGTCGTCGCCGGGGGAGATTTGTGGCTAACGCCTGGAACAAAGGGATCTCCAATTCTTTATACCCAAGGAAAGCCGTTTAAAACTTAAAGAAACCGCATTTACGTAAAAGTTTGTCTTGATAATAACAAGCTATGTAGAACAATGCAAACAATTTTATAAAATTACTGATACACTCTTAGAACTTATACGGTCTAGTTGGTAATTCAGAAAAATGTATTTCAAATAATTACTGTAAAGTATTGAAACCAATCATTTTAATGAGTAAATAATAGGCTTTAAAACAATTTGGTCATATTATTTACGAGTGGCTAAGCTAATTGGATTCGGGGTCTATACTTATTTAATGATCTAAAAATCCGTAACTTTATTGGTTTTTATTTAATAAAGCTTATAGTTTAAAAAACTATTTACAACAGAATTAATGTTTTGGCAGGAAAATATATTTTCATCATACTGTCCCGAAAACAGCCGTTTTTAGTTCTCTAAATCGTACGCAAAATGATCGTTTTTGGATCACTTCGAATAGGAGTACTGAAAAAACATATGATAAATTTTGCCGTACTCTAATGATAAAATTTGTTTATGTTACGTTTGAAAGGTTGAACGATTTCTTAACTTGTGTTTGTAAGCAACTAACAGATGTGTAAATGACGGTGACTATTTTGGATAACCTCAAAATTATGTAGTCTAATTTTTTAACGATTAACTGGTTATTTTTAAAAAATGATGAAAATAGTTGTTCATCATACGGATCAAAAGTGTCTCCTTGGTAATCGATCGCTTTTCCAAACTCGACTGCGCCTCGCCTGTAAATTACGATCTCGCACCAAAAAGAGACACTTTCGCTCCTAGTGATGAAAACTACTATTTTAATTGTATGTTTATGGACGTAATGAATTATCATTATGTACAACACCCAGTAAGAGTGAAAGGTTAATTTAGATTATAAAGTGACGTACGTTATTCGATTAACTCGGCGGATGCAAACAGCCCTGACGCAGGCAATCCCCCACACGCTCAGGTGAACTCTTGATTGAAACTCTTGCTTGTTAGCAATGCCTGCCATTATTGAAGCTTTGACTTAATGTTAGTTGACGTATAGTGTGCCAATGTTAAAGACAACTGACTATATAAAAACTTACTTACCTTTTACTTTGATGTATTATTTATTCAACAATATTTTTGAAATTTTACTTATTACTTGTGCAATTATTACTAATTGTCTAACTAGACAAGGTAAAACTCTGAAAAGCTGGCACAGAAATACAAATAGCTTGGGGTTGTGGTTCTGAATATTGAATTAAAAGCGGAAGGCGATTAATAGAAAAATTGTGTAAGAACCCAGCAAATGTTTACCTAAACATTGAGGAATTCAGTATTTTTTGGGTATTATTCAGTCGCTAATATTAATACTTTATTCGTTTCGTAATGTGTTCGTGTATCAGTATATGTTTGTGCTATATTTATAAACTGTTGACGACCTTTCACAAGTAATGATTTTAAGTTCTTGTACGAGGATTTGAAGATGAGGACCTGTCCTCGAAACGCGTAATCCACCAAAGGGATATACAGGATCACTCTGGTAGACCCAGGTAATTTTATACCTTTTATAGTTAATATTAAGACCAACCTTCTCGTAGAACTAGCTCTATATAATATTCAGGCTATGCTCAGCCCAATACATTTCAAATCAAGGACTGGTCATTAATATCCAACATTAGGCCTGATATTTCTGGTATTTTTTCCAACATTGGGCCTGAACAGATATAATAATATGATAATTTTGGTGCGTTAAAAACATTACAAATTAAAGCAGATGATTTGAAATTAGTTACTTATCTTAGACATAATTGGTACTTATTTTAATTGAAAGTATACTTTAATTAAAATAAGTTTTATTTATGTATTTCTTTTCATCATTTAATCGTTCAAAACAAACTCTTCCAAAAATAGTTTTGTATTGTAAGTAAAGTTTTAAAACACACAGTCCCAGATGGATTTAGTGAGCTCGAAGTACAGGAACGAGACGCTGCCAAGTCTCGTAGTTGATGAGAATAATCCTTTCACAGGGCGGATGTGTGTGTCTCGTGTGACCCCAGAGCAAGTACTTAATATTTCATCGCGCTATGAAAGGTGTATTTCTGTTTTCTCCTCTGAATAACATAAAAGGGGTTTCAGTTTTAAATAAAAAATATGTTTTACAGTAAACGCAAGCTATGTTAATGTGGTACCGGTGATTCACTTTTATTGCTAGTTTATTCATGCAACACGCATTGGCTGTTGGATTTGGCTGTAATAAACTGTTAGTTTGCACCCTTCATATCAGTAAGTCTGTATAAAAATGCCCTAATCAGTTAAACCTCTCAAAAAATATAAATAGGTGACTTCGCTAAAGCAAATATTTAACAGAATAAAATAAATAAATCAAATATCCCCGTTGCAGCAGACCTACAAACTCAGCAAATTTTAAATGCAAAAGAGGACAAACTCTCCCCCAAAAACAATTTTGGAGGGTTAACCAAAATTGATGACAACAATAAATTATTATTTTGGTATCTTTTAAGTAGTTAAAATGTTTTCTGGTGGTTCTTAATCGATTTAAATGTGAATATCCGAACGCAGAAAATACTCAATTTTAATTCACGGGCGTAATTTTTGAATTTTTGACAAATGTTTGTGCTACTCCCCCCCCCCCCCGAAATCCAACTATGGGGATAGGGGCAGAAATGGCGAGTACGTCAAAAATTAGCTTTTTTAGTACCAAAAGGTATGTAAAATATTATCATTTGATATCTGGCTTACTTTAAAATATATTAAACCGGTCTGGGACTTTTGGGACACACAGTATATACATTTTTACAACTATATATTTTTATTATGAACAACAGCTGCTATGCAACTGATTTGTTCCTTATTGTAAAGGTTGTCACCTACAGTATATGTTTCTATCGCAAAGAATGTTTGGCCATTAACCAAATCTGTGCATCGTCCCCTGTAAAATTCTTTAACCTTTTATATTCCTGATAGAATTATGCTTATGCATCATAACGTAAGAAATTAATTTCTTACATGCCGTACCAATTTATGAAAACACCATTTACTAAAAAACTTGTCACGACTAAAAACTGCAAGAGGTGAATGTTGACAATAATGCACCAAACAAGACTTGCAAAAACAGTGAAGAGTAATGCAGGTAGTTTCTGGATGGTGGAAATGAGTTTTGTGGATCCATTAGCACACCACTCTCCTGTAAACAGACTTGGGGCAGTCAACTGAGTAACTGTCACTGTGGCGACCTCCTCTATATTTCACGTCAGTAATAGTTTAACAAACATTTGAACATAAATAAGGTCAAATTTAGAGATCGAGGGATCATTTAAACAAATAGTTCAATTACAAACTCGAATTAGAAAAAAGAACTTTCTCCATATTTTCCACTTTACCTTACCTATGTGGCCACTCAAACCTCAGTAGGTTTTTGGCCTCACCAATAACAAGTCGCCATCTCTCTCTGTCTTCCATCCAATCTGTCTCTGCTCTTAGCTTTCCCATGTCTCTTCGCACTTGGTCCTGCCATCTTAACCGAGGTCGTCCTAGTGGCCGTTTTCCCCGAGGAGGATTTGCAGACACTATTCTTAGCATCGAATCTTCTTCTCTTCTTTTCACATGGCTTTTCATATTTTCCACACAGAAAAGAAAAATTAAAAATACAAAATTTATTGTTTAGTTTAATGGTTCACTTAATTTAATGCAACTAATGATTCCACAAATGATTGCTTGCTGAATTGATTTAGGCCTGCGTTACGTTCATACATATACATCAACGTATAATTTAGGTAAGTTTATTTACGTCCTTTCTCTATACAGTTTTTTCGAGCTATATATATTTATATCACTTGGATTTCATTTTAATACAATATCGTCATGCACCAAATTAATTTTCATTTATATTCAAACTAAATGGTTTAGATGCCTTTTTCCGTCAAGTGATTCTGATCAATTAGAAGTCCTATATTTAAACCCGTTTGTATAGACCGAATCTCTTACAAAACGTTTTACTAGGTCGGGAGGATTTACACGGATCGAATTGGAGGACAAGTTAGACGGCTGAGTTCCTATGCGCCTGTTCAACTCGCCTATTGTTATCAGTCTGGGCGAGTCGAGCAGCGTTTGTAGGTTATGAACATTTAGAAGAGTACAGCTGGCAACCACGACGTGTACCAGCGTGAAGTGTGTGTTGTGACTCTACAATTCAGATTCAGAAACTCGTCTGAGTCTGAATTACCGTCACTACAACCGTCCCAAGAGTTGTCTGGGTGGCTAGTTAGCTTAAAATGTGGGCGAGTGAAATAAACAATTCACTCGACCGCCGACTCGCCCAGTTTCACTCGGCCGTTGAACTCGCCCCGGGTAAATCCGCCCTACCTTTTACCTTATAGGTTCCAACTGTTTATAACACTTAAGAAGTATTTAAGCTTAAAGTTTTTAATGCAATATTATTTCCTATATTATTACTTCAATAGAAAGATTTTTTTTTACTCTTTTTATATAAGATAGTTAGTTGTACCATTCCACATCGAAGTAAACTAGTTTCATCAAACTTTGTTTCATGGTTAAGTGCTAACAGGGTTTGAACAGTATGATTTTTGTGTGCAGTCATCGCTAGTGAATACAGTATTATGTTACGCTTGAGACTAAAATATAGAATAAACCCATAAAATCACGCCAAGACCTGCATCAGCTAGACGTTCAACAATAAAACGTTTTACGGCCATAGTTCTCGTAAAACGAGCACTAGCAGTCCATGCGAGGAGAGGTTCACAATATGTAAAAAGCTGCGCTCTGTAATGTACATGCAAATTCAAAGTAAACGTTGTTAACTAAAAATAGCTAACCGACCATAAATAATAATTCGCTTTGGGCATCTCGTTATCTGTTGGTTTTTGATTCTGCGGGTATAGTTTGTAATTTTGCATAATTTAAGTTGGGTTTTGTTAAAAAAGTTGATAACCCTTAGGGGATATATAAATTAGAAATAATAGTACGTTTTTAATGAGCACAAATGTGTCACAATGTTATTAAGTGTATGTATGTTGGACCAGGGTAAACACTAATTTTCATTTTTTAAATGCATAGAAAAATCTAA
Organism: Flexamia atlantica; assembly: GCA_035578135.1. NCBI lineage: Eukaryota > Metazoa > Arthropoda > Insecta > Hemiptera > Cicadellidae > Flexamia > Flexamia atlantica. Next base: position 5,950,967 of record JAQJVK010000027.1, read on the forward strand.
CAAATTTTAATTTTTTTAGTTTACAACAGGTAAACTCAACACTCTTGTTATCGACTTCAACGCATCATATATTAGTGCTTAATTTAAAATAACTATGTTTTTCGAGTAATAATGAGCTTTATTATAGTCAGACCAAACTGTTAAGACCATTGATCATAAAGAGAAAAAATTAGAGTCATTGTTAAATTGTAGGTATAAAGTCAATGGTTGTAACACTAAATCACATTGTTTAACAGAATGATGGCATAGATATATGAATTGTTTAAAAGACTGAAATTAATTTTAATACTAATTTTTTAAAGAGGCAAAGCTGTGTCGATCCTTACGTTAATGATCCCGCCCCATGTAAGGGGTAGGGTCGGGTTCAACTTCCATTAGAACAATTAGTGAACGAGTGCTGCATTTTATTGTCTTCGCGCCCTTCGTCCTGTTAGTCATTAGACTGGATTTCTGAGTGGAAACGAAGCTCACGAACGTCGCGACGCCGCGTCGACGCTTGAGGCCTGCTTATTCCTTTTAGTAACGTGTAACTAATATGCCTAAGATATTATTATACAGGGTGTCTATAAAAGAACTTCGGGATTTTAAAAATTCATATCGTAACAACTGTAGAATGTAGCAAAAGGTAGTTAATTTCTCTGAAAAGAGAAGCCCATCAAGTTTTACTCATACTACAGTCGACTCTTGTTAACTCGAAATTCCACGGGACTGCGATTTTTCTTCGTGTTACGTATAGTTCGTCGTAGGCATAGTTCGAGTTACAGAGGTAAACCAAATGAAAATTCGTGATACAGAGGTAAAGAAAGGTTTATTCCCTACATCTTCGACAAATATAAGTTTTTAACTTATATAAATATTATATATCAATGAAAAATAATGCATTTGTAATTTAATAATTTGCAAAACACTATGACAGATGAGATCATGTTTATTCTAATTAAAAATTCCGTAGTCTTCCTCTACTTTAACATGTTAAAACAATTACAGTATCGATCATATTTTTTATTAAAACAAAACTATAAAGAGACTTTACTGTATACGCTAAAGATACAAAAATAAACTTTTAACTTTTATTAATTCCACTAATTAAAAAGTCTATAATCTTCCTCTTTGTAAAAACAATTATAGTATCGATCATAATTCATTAAAACTATTTAGACTGCAGACAGACTAGGACTGCTTGACCCCGGATATGATCCTTCGACAGGTTGTATCCTGAACGCCGGGATTTCGTATTACAGAGGTCCATTCTGAAAACTTCGTGGTGTGGAGGTTAACTTCGAGTTATGGAGGTAAAGCGCGAATCGAATTCGTCTTATCTACTGTAATTCGTGTTATAGAGGTAAAATATAACCGGAAAATTAGTTCGTGTTATGTATGTATAGTAATTTATTCGTGTTAGACAGGTTTTTCCAAGGGGATTAAAAATAATTCGTGATATCAAGGATTTTGTGATATCAAGGTTCGTGTTAGCGAGAGTTGACTGTAATTGGGAATGTTTTCGTCGAGATTTGGCAGTACTGTGGAGCGTTGACCCTGAAACAACGTAGCGCGGCTAACAGAGCTGTCTGGATTGCCGCACCGTGGCGACACCACAACTAAAGACTCAATGCGTTATTTGGCTAATAGAAACTAAATCTGTTTTTACGGAACAAAGTAACTTTTGACGTAATTAGGATGTCGACCATCTCAGGCAACAAATAATCAATTTTGTGGCAACCGTCCCCCCTACCATACTGGCCATGACATGGGAAGAGTTGGAATACAGTTAGGCCCTGCGATTTGTGCCCTGACACTTACAGGGCTCATATTGAACTTTATTAAATTGCTAACAAACTTGGATATGCAACCTTTCGAATCTTGTATTAAACATTTGTATAAGTTTTTTACTTCATAAACATATTTTGCCTCAAAAACCCGGAGTTCTTTTATAGACACCCTGTATTATTCGTCCACTTAAGTGCAATATATTTATCATCATAATGATACAGAAACATCGGGTTTCTGTTCGTTCCTTTTTGTTGGCTCGAAAGGTACAAATCGCCGTACTAGTCGAAAAAACCTTGATTACAGGAAATGGAAATAAACAATCAGCTGATTTGCAGAAACCCGACGGTTAATGCGTGTTTATTGGTTACTTTTAAGAGTAATTTAGTGGGAGCACTGGCATCAGTAGCAAATGTTTGTTTTGTTTATTACAGGTTAGGTTTGAAGGATTGAGAAACGTATTGGTTTATGCATGAAAGGATGTTTTTTCCGAGTAGTATGATGAAAAGTATCGTACTTTACACGGCCGGTAAATTTTACCGTTCTCCCATGAAAATCATCATACTCGCCCAGTAAAACAAAACTTTCCGGTTTAGTAGCGTAATATACTATTTCAGTTAAGTTCTTCGTTCGTAATATCACAAAAAAAGGTTGAAAATGAATAGGGTTTTGTATAAAACCCCCGCAAAAATGGACAAAAAAGTGGACAAAAATGGAGCAAAAATGGACAAATGTTTGTTTTAGTAGTAAATGGTTAGTTTTTGTTGTAAAAATATCGAAAGTTGGCTGAAATTTTGTTTGAAGTAAAGTTTAAATCTTATTATCTTATTTAAAATTTACTGTTCAGATAAGTGAAATTAAATTTTTAATCGATTATTAAAAGTCGGTTGAATATAACATTTTTCGTTAAAAGGAGTTAAAATGCTATATAGAGCGGTGTCATTTTGTAACTATGAGGATCAGTAGAGCACTCCAGGGGTATCAAGTGATCTACGTCATCAGATTAAGGCACTCGATTAGAATGATATGGCCCATTACCTTGACATCAGCGATCTCTTGTGTTCGTTGTAAAGCATTTGATTGGAACCGATAACTGATGAGCTTAAGTAAGGAGTTTTTCTACTGGTACTAAACTGAAATCAACGTTTTTTCCCGGAAAATAAAAATAGAAGTCAGACTTTCTTATTTATTCTTACTGAAAAGAATAAGAACAGAATCTTCTAAGATAACCATGATGTTAATCTAGTTTTCAATAGCATATAACTCACACAATTAATTATTAATAATTATAATATCTCAAACCCTAATATACGCAATTAGGGTTCAGTTATTAAATGAAGTTTGATTAAAATTTGTAAGATTGCAACATTTATCGAACTGATTAATATTAGTATTGCGCACAAATGTCTGGTACTGTGCAATGCAGACTGGACGCCGGCGCCGCGGCGCCGCACGACGACGGAAGCTAGGTCTAACCATCAGAGAGTAATAGGAAAAGCCATGTAGAATCCCTACATAGCTTAAGGAACATGAGAAAGGCTAATTTTACGGTAAGCCAACAAAATCCTGTTACTCATTCCGATAATCTCTAATGTAGGCGAAAAAAATATAAGAAATGGTGGCGGTGAATGAAAGGAAAATATCCTATTTACAACTATAATACAATGGATATGGGTATTATGTTAATCTCACATTCACGTTCCATACATCAATGCTAATCGAATTATAACGTGAATCGATATCGTGAAAAACTGTGAAATAAGCGAAGTTAACTATCTTTTGTTAAAGTATCATAAATAAACCTTTTCAAAGTAACAGAATTTTTTTCTACATTGTTACTTAATAATTTTATTTCAATGGCCTTAACTTAACATTTTAGACAATGGCTATAACATTTTAGATTTTTTTAATTTTTAATTCATTTCCACTGGTATTATTTATTGTGTTATAAATGTAGGTACCAAGAAATGTATTATAAAACAAAAGAATAAATAGTGTTGTTAACTTATATCTTTTAAAGTGTGAAGTTCCGAATAATCCAAAATACTTATTTCTGTTGGCTAAGAGCCACCCTAATACCACACTGCATGGCGCTGCACCCCTTCTCTTCTGACGCCGGGAGACTCGTCTTTCAACCAGACAATACAGACCCTCGCAACTTCCCCATCTACTCGCATTTGGCTCCCCAAGTGGAAAGTTATCTTCAGAAGTCATAATCTCTACAATACCTTTTGTAGAGTACGATTATGACTAAGACTCCGAATCTTCAATCAATGTGAAGTAAATGTGTCTATAACCATCGAGTAAAAGTGTGATCGTTGTTTTATTTATGGTGCTTCTTGATATTTAGTATTAAATTTTAATGATTTCATATTTTTATGAGAGAAAATATTGTAGTTTTAATAAAGAATGGGCGTAAAAAAGATAATCTAAAAAAAATCTAGATAAAATAACGATATAAATAATACTCGTAAATATATGATGAAGATTTTTTGTTAGTGTTTTATTGTTAAAACTATTTTACAACGACAAATACGACAAAAAAATGTCAATAGAAAATATTTTAAAGTTATTTTTGTTAGTCTTTAGTTGTTTTGTTTTATTTTGTACGCAGTCTGATTTTTTATTTGCTAATTTATAATTGTTATTATAATTATAATTAAAGAAACGTGGTGGTTCATGTTTTGCAATTATTGTAATGAATACGAGTAAAACAAAAGTTAACTTAAAACAAACCTAATTTAATATTATAAACTCCTCGATAAAACTTGATAGCATTTTCTACATTGTTCAATAATATTTTCCGAAAGATAACGATTATCAACTATTCCAAATAAGTTACATGTTGTTTTCAAACAAACTAAATTGTTAAAATATTAAGTCGTTTGCTCACAAAATAAAAAAATATTATTATTACGAATATAACAGGTTTACTTGTATCGATTTGATTCCACATATTTAGACTACATTTATTAACATAAATTGATATTTCATATAGATTATTTTTGTTCGATTGATCCACCTTTTCTGCAGATTTTCAACCTTTAATTTCAAAGAAATATAAAGCAATCAAAAAAATTATTTGCCCATTCAATTAGAATTCTATTCTATTTCACACCCAACAAACAGTTTACACGAGTCGGTATCGCTCGCAGAGGTTATTAAGGCTAAAGTTAAGCCAACCCAGAGCGGCAGACAGCTTACTTTAAGCTCTGCTCTGTGTTCATTATTAAATTACCATAAGGGAACGGTTCTTTGAGTTAAATATTGGCTGAGTAGCTACCGAGGAAAGGGATATCTTAGTCTACACTGAATGAAATGTAATCTCGTATTTACCTTCTTTAATTTTTGTACAGTTATCGTACAACGTACTTAACGTGCCTTTATCCTATACTCTTATACGAGTAGTGTTATCTTGTATGTATGCTTGTATGTATGCTTGCCTGCACAACGATCTCAAAAACGGCTCCGAGGATTCCCTTCAAAGTCTGTAAATAAGTAATTTATGACTCAAAAACGTCTTTTATGCAAATTATTTGTCCAGAGAAAATCTAATAACGTAATAAAAAGAATTTTAAAATTGTGAAATTTAAACATTGGCCTTATGGGTTGCCGTGATAGCAACGAAAATAAACAAGGAAAGTGTAAACAAATGAAGTAATCTTAACAGCTGTTAGGAATCTACAGCCATCAAGGGAAAATACACCAAGTGGGATGAAGAGTCCATGGAGCAATAAAAAAGGTTTCTATTTATCAATTTTATGACATTGAAATATTTTATAGTGACTGGATGAACTGGTAAACGTGAAATAACACCGAGCAATGCTCGGTCCACCAGGTACTTTATGATAACATGGTAACATTATCAACAGAGGTAAATAAATTAAATATTTCTCACTGCCCCGTAAAAAATTAATTATTAATATTTTTAAGTAAGAATAGAATACAATTTTCAAAAACCATATATAAAAATAGTGTAGCGCTGACTAAAAATTAAAGCTTTCATGCTTTTACTAATAAGCTTACACATAGAGCACACAACTACAATGTGATAACAACTCTGTTGGGGTCGCTGACTTCTGAACCGAGTCGTAATTTAACACTTTTGTTGCTCTCCACGAGCCAGACCGTGAAGGGCCACTGTCCCATTGTTGTAATACCATTCCATGTAATAATGATCACCCAACCAGTGCCCACAGTCTCGTTTGGTCCTATCCGCTTTAGGGGTTTTTCTTCGATGTTGCGATTATGGCGGAATTAATTGATTGCCAGGTTTTGCACCAATTGAGTTTTTTATTTTATTTGAATATCATTAGCGGTAGAACTTTCTAAATACAATTTTCCTGCATTAACTTTGATTTTTATTTGTTTATTCAGTAAATGGGCCATGAATACTACTTGTGTAATTTTTGCGATATTTTAATGGATTTTCTTATTAACATTTTGATAAACCCGTACATCTGGTCATTGTTTGTCTTAACTTCTACAAAATACTATAACTTGGATATTTATTGGAACAATGTATAATGTAGTAGTATTTGACTGCTAGAAATACTAATCAGCCTATTCCTTTAACATATTAATAATCCCTGATTTTGAAAACCTCATTATCGAAACAAAGCATTAAATTCAACGCTAATAGTGTTAACTAAACAAAATTAGAATCAACAATTATTCTTTAACAATAAACTCTACTAATTTAATTTTAGCTACTTATAATAGGAAAACACAGTAATATTTTTGGGAAATTCATTCGAGATGTTTACATGTAAAGTAAAATAATCAAAAGATTATAAGGTTAGGAAGTGCCTTCATCCAGTAGTAAGTCTAAAGTTCGATAATGAAAATATGAGGATGGGTGAAATTAAAGTCTAATCTACGGTACTGCCTGTATGTTCGACGAAATGTAATGAAATTTTAAACTGTTATAAAATATGAAACGTAGCTTTAAGGTTATTAATTTATAAAATGTTATTGTAAATATCTATTTTCCTCTTAGAGGGTTTATTATATGATTATAAATATTATGATTTACATAAAACTAAGTACTCTTTTTTCATAACTAATTCTTTATTTGAAAAAATCGCTCGGGCTTTTACGTAAGAATCAAATAAAAGCTACTTGAAATTAATTAATCGACTGTTACTTCCAGTTTTTCCCATAGAACTTAGAGTGGTGTTACTAAAAATATTTTATTACGGATTTTTATATTTTCTACGGATTATTTTTTGTATGATTTTTCTTTAATCTAAAAGGACACACCACTTTGGAAAGGAACCGTTTTGTTATTTTAACATAAACCACCCACCAGTAATTATTGATTTATGTTGCACAATTCAGTTTTAAACCCCTTTGGTGACGTTAGGTCTCATCAGGTGACGTTCGGTGACGTTATATTTACATTTTAAATATAAATTTACTGGTAAAAATGGAGACAATGATAGTTTGAGACAATAAATTTCTAGACACTAAATATGACAAGCAATTCGTTAAAACCAATAAACCGCAGCACAGCAGTCGGTGAAGTGGGGTTACGTTTGCCAACACGAACCCGACCGACACATTTCCCACGGGACTCTGTCTAAACAGCAATCACTCTCAGTTTCTACCCAATATGGCATAATTGCAGTAGAAATACCAGAGTACATGGATCAAATTTTATCAACTAAAATTTTCGGTTTACGTTTCTCATTTTTATTATTTTATATTTGTATTTAGATCTGACTTTTATTTAGAAATTTATTAAAGATATTAAAATATTAAATAATATTATATATATAATAAAAAGCATTTTACCTCAGTGCCCTTGGAATCATTTTTATTTATTTTTAACCCTATTTTTATTATTATTCCGTGTTCCCTTGTAACTATATAATTTTCCATCTTGAGGTATGTTTTGAACTAAATTAACTACAAATAACAGCTCTGGACGATATTCAGTAGCTGTACAGATTTTATAGTTAACAGTAAATAGTTTTATGCTATATGTTAACAAAACTCTCATTTTTTCTGCCAAAGAAAACATTCCAAGAGCTTTAAGCAGTTGAGAGCGAGAAATAAAAAAAATACCAACACTAAAGACGGGAATATGTTAAACATGATATTGAATTGTTTTAATAATGGAAGGAGAAATAAACGGGCTTAAACTTTCTATACACCATGCATCCACGATGAAAAAAGTTACGTTTACACTTATAACAAATGTTTTTGAGTAATGAACCACCAATTAACTAATTTGAGTAAACTTAAGCTCCATTACTTCACAGCCTTTCAATTTATTTTTTAACAACTCGATAATGTTTTTGTTTATTTAGAGGAATGGGTGGGAGCTATGACCTTTATTTGGTTGTAAGTGGCTGAAAGGTAGGACATGTGCGTATGAAATACATATTAGTCTTACTCAATAGAAACACATGAAGAAAAATTAATCAATAAGTAAAATTATCCCTCGTAAACAAATCTCACATGACCCCAAATTCCTTCCTCCGAACTCGGCGACCGCCGCCGCCATCTTGCCATTTTAGTGTATCCCATGCGTCCTATGGGCTTATTTATCCAAATAACGTAAAAATTGTGCTTCCCAGGTCATACCATTGTCCACAACTCCAATAAGTTTGTTTATTCGAAATTTTTTAAAGGCTTCATTTGTGATTAAATATCTTGTTTGTAACTAAGTGTAACAATTATCTTGTCTGTAATTTGTAACGAATTGCTCGCTTCAACCAGACTGGTTGAAGCGAGCAATTCATTTGCTTTTCATTCTAATTGCAATATAATGGACATTGTGAAGAGGAAAAAGAAGGATCATAAAAAATTAAAATTAATACTATTATTGCAAATCCACTAAAGGTTTTGAAGGAACATTTTTGTAAAAGTTTTGCATTTAGTTCAGGTGCTGCTGAACCTCGTCTAGTTAAACATATTAGAATTGTTTATGAAGGATATGCACCTTTCACAGCGTCATGAAATTTTAAATACTTCCTCTAGGGTCACAAGCGACTCACACATCCGCCCTTTGAAAGGATTATTCTCATCAACTACGAGACTTGGCAGCGTCTCGTTTCTGCACTTCAACCTAACATAATCTATCTGGGTAATACTAATTTTTATTCAGTCGATCTTATACAATGTTATATATCGTTATTATAAAAAATATATCTTAAATATTCAAATTTGTCGTATTAAAGTTGTGGGGGTTTCTTTCAAAACGTCCATTGGTATCTTTCGAAGATTAACTGAATGTAAGGTTTCGTGAACTTAACAAATTTGAAATAACGTTCAAGATAACTTTAAAAAATAAAACACTGTCACGTTTATACTTTTAAAATTCAAGTTGTGAAACATTATTGCATTACTGAACATACAAATATTTCTGCTTCTCAACTAGAAACAAAAGAGTTATGTGTTTTTATATTTTGCTTGTTGGTTTTTGTTTTTGTCCTATATAATAACTCAACAATTTTATTTATAAAACGGCCGGTATGTTTACTTCATAATCATTGGATTGACTAACTTTACGTGATATTTTTACCATCAATTTGAAAACCGATCCTTTTAGGAGTACAATGAATAGAAACTACTGTTAGGTATCAAAAGTGGGTGTTTATCAGCTATTGTTAGAATTGAAACCTATCATCGTAAATTAAAATATCCTATTTTGCTTTATAGCAGTAAACGTAACGTCTGCTTAAGATTCGAAAAAAGTGTAACAAATCAAAGCTAGATAAAAAGAAAACTAAAATAAAAACTAAATATTAAAAAACTTGCTTAGCTAACCCGATGTGGTTTTACAAGGGGGGGCGGGGAATAAATATAATTATTTTGGCCGACGCCAGTTTATATTTAATTAGATGTTTCGAATCGAGTTCTTTGATGTTAATTAGTCACCAATGAAAGAGCTTTAAGCGTAAAACTCCCAAGGGAATACCAGCTGTATGTAATTCAATAAAACAGATTAGTTAGGTTTACGATATTGCCTATGCTACATGAATATTTGAAATGCTAATTTATACGGTTCTCTAAATTATATTGAAATGTTTAGAATATAAAACTGTTATAATCACGAATTTAATCAACCAATGTATTGCTATAACTCTTTTTTGAAGTAATATTCAAAATGTTCTAAAAATGTTAACATTTTAAAATTATCGTTTGTTACGATTCCATTAGGATAAAAAGCAAACAACCCAATAATCTAAATGGCATTGCGGGGAACGGGTGAAGGATGGGGACGTTCAGCCAACACAACCCGAAACGTTTCTCTGGGGCTAAAACTCCGCTGTTTCCTTGTTTGTAAATGTTCTATTACATGTATTTCACGTATACACATATGGTCAACTAAAACATGTTTTCAAACAACATAATGTTTGAGGCTAATTATTCGCAATATGTTTAAGTAGTGCAACTGTTATAATTTAAATTACGATTTTATGTAAACACATCAACAATTACATATTTATCGTATAGTATAAATTAGTTCTATTTTGTAATCTGTATTTTACAAAATCTGTAAATTTGTAATTTGTAAATTTGTAATCTGTAAATTTTGTATTTTGTATTATGTCGTAATCTCTGAATCCTCATTTATTTTTAAATTAAATTTTTTTATAGCCTAGGGAATTTAACTTAACTTACAACTACCTCAAAAACTATGAAATCAGTTTTATTTTAACGAATTATCAAAATTATGTACTTTTTTAGAATAACGTTTGCTCTCCGTAAGTGAGTCAAATATAGTTTGGATTCCCGATCTCATTTAAAGTAAACCCGTTTAAAAATGCCGTATAATAACTACTATACCCATAAGCATGTTCATACATATATCTTATTTAAATTGAAAATATGATACTTAAATCTACTTACAAAAACGCAGGAAGATTGGAAGGTTTCTTACCTGAAAAAATACCAGTTCCTAAGTTTAAACAGCATTTATTTATATCATTCAAAATAAGCTATCTGTAACATTTAACACACAATTTAAGGTGCTGCTTGAGATTTAATTTATAAATTTAACATTGAGGGATCAATGAATGTAAAACTACATTTTTAACACTACTACAACTATAGTGAAAACAAATGGAGCAAAGAAACTGTTTTCGTAAATGTAAAAGCGTTTGGCTTCACCTCAACGCCTTGTAAATCCCCAACTCCTGGTCTCAATACTGCGTAAATATTTCCCAACGGAGGGGAGTATTGGAGGATTGGCAATACCGTTTTGCAGCTTATTTTGGGACTGGATGTTTAGATCGTGTTTTCATTTTACTTCCACAAAAAAGGAGTTTAAACAGCGGAATGTAGATACAAAACATAAATAGTAAATTATTATATAAAACATTCCTATGCTGTAACAGTTTAGAGTACCTACAACTACGTTTGTTCAACTAAATTCCTTTTAAATTTTGTGGACCGTTTTAAGAAGGAAGTAGTTAGTTTTGATTTTTTAGCTTGGATTCCCCATTATTTCTAGGCATATTGTCCATAAAAGTGATGTTTTCAGTTACAGTTTTCCACCAGCTGCGGTGCGTCTGAGGGGACCAAAACGGCATGCGGGTGTCTCCACCACAGCCTCCACCACAGCCTAGCCGCAGCCCAAGGTGATCAATGCCTGGGTTTACATGGAGAAAAATACTAAATTATGTATACATAAATACTTTTCTGTATTGTTATGCTTTTGTCAGATAAAATTGTAGAACTTGTTCATCGTTTTTGAGTTAATATTTATATGGTTAATATAACAAATTTGAACAAAATAAATCGTTCCCTTAGAACTTAGAGGTCCTCCGAAGAAAAACTTGTGGATAACAGCGGAATAAGAATGACAGTGGATTCTCAAAATGTATTGATTTGTGGCGGTACGTTTACCTTATTTACTCAGCAAAGACCCAACATTCTTACATTTTGTAGATATTATAAACAAACATACAATGCATTAGGGAAATTGTCATTCCACCTTAAGGTTCATTAATCTTTAAAATTATGAGTTAGTACAGTTTCTTTACTTAATTAGTGCCGGAAAAAAATTTAATGTAGGTGCAAGAAGTGCCGGACATTTTTTCATTGTTACCTGCAAGAAGTGCCAGGCCTTTTTTAGCAAAAATGTAAGGGTTTGGGAAAAAATTCACTAAAAATGTATTTATTAAAATTTTTTAACAAATCTTTTTTTATTTGTTTCTAATTACTTCTATTATTTATAAATGACAAGAAGAAAGACAAATTTCAAGTTTCTGGTAAAAATAAATGTTAATAAATTTAAAAAAAATTTTGCATCATATTCATTTTTTATGTTTACACTAAAAAAACATATTTACGTTTTTCTCTGATGCAATTTTTATTAGTTTTATGTGAAACTACGTTAAAAAACAAGTAAAAACCATGTATAAAACATCAATTTTCTGTAATAGGTTATGAATTAACAAAATAAAACGATAACCTTGCAACAATGCATAGTTGAACAACGTCACTAAGCAACCTACTTAAAACAGTATTCGTATTCCATATTTACACTAGAAACATCATTTAACATTTAAAAAGATCCACAATAACAAAATACAAACTATATTTCAATTATAACCCTATAGGTATAACAAAAACATAACCTAAAAATTACACAATCGAAGTTGCATCACCGCCATATGAAATGCATGGTTATTTGTCTGCCAACAGCTGTTTGCATTTCAGTATGTCATTCCAGCTAACCATAAAGACAGTTCAGGAGAAAAGTCATATCAAACGAAAGATTTGATTATAGAAAGGCATTTGGCACGAATTCCAGCCAGTAAAAACGAAAAAATATATTTTATATGTATAAAAATGTAAACGTCTCGCTACGAGATCCTGGCATACTATGCAGTTAGAGACAGGATCTCGCTAAGAGATCCCGGCACTAGCGGTAGTTAGTGTGCGCGTCTCGCTACGAGATCCTGGCACTAAAAGGGTTAAGTCATCTTCAGTCCGGTCAAAATTGGTATCTTAAACTCTCTTGGAAATAAAGTTCTGTATATAAAAATATTTAATCCTCGTAATTTCCTCTTTAACAAAACCTAATCATATTTTCATTCCATTTTACGATCTCTCGCACAATAAAAGGGACAAAGAGATCATTAACTGTAATTCAATTTTAATTAAATTTTAAAGTACATGGCATTTCATTAGATTAACTTCATTCAAACCTGAAACTGCTTCATAGCTAACAATAAACTGTTTAAGAACGTATCTACTTTCTTGTGGTGCTAAACGTGTGCAACTCGATTATTTCAATCAAAATTACAGCATCTGTCCAGTGAAAGACCTTTCATGAAGTGTCCAATGCTCATTAGACACATAATATTACTATCAGGGCATGTTGGACAATTACTATAAACTTTTTGTTAAAGTTAAGAATAAACCTTTTGAATATTTTTTGAGTCAGAAGGTTTTACTATTGATTTCAATTCCCCAATGACGAATTCAGGTACATAATTTGTACCTTATTGACTTTAAATTCGAGGATTAAATTATATTTATATATATATATATATATATATATATATATATATATATAAAACAAGTTATTCCACAAGGATTTCTTTTGTTATTTTAATTTTATTTCTATCGATTTTCCTGCCACAATGACAGTTAATGCAATTTTTTACGACAAAACAAAAAGCAATATATGCATTTTTATTCTAATGCGCATTGCCTCAATAACCCTTTTTAAAAAACTAACACCTTTCTGGGGTATTTAAATCTTGTTCCGCTGAATAGTGTTGCAGACTTTGAGTCATTGAGTTAACAAAGACAAGAACCTAGTTGGCAACTTCGTGGTGTGAGCGACGGGACATTTTACTGCACGAGTCCCTTCCTAACAGAAAAATTTTTTAACAATTAAAAATGGAAATAAAAATTACCACGAATGACTTGTTGACACAACATAAACACTTGACTTCCTAAGGACAATTTTGGTGCGAAATCTTTATTGTAGATTAGGTATATATGTAAATTTTATTTTATAGGCTAATGCAGTAAATATCAGTCAGTTAACAAACTTTCCAGACTTGTTTCTAAGTTTAATTAATAAGACAAAAGGAATTTTAAATATAAAACTTTTGGGCATGCATATTATATAACTTCGCAAATATTCCTTACGAAATTGAAAGGGGAGTTGGTTTGAAATATGCCTCATTCATGAGGAGAGTGAATGACAAATTATTTCTCTCAAGATACGCACATGTATGACTTTGCTTTGAAAGGATTTCTCATCAGCTCCGAACTTCACAATGTCTCATTCCAGGACAAGAGCTCAGATGGAACATTGCGGGGATTGGTTATATACGCTTGTAAAACTCGGCTCAACAATTCACATCCACGTCCCTATAGTACTACTAAAAACCTTTTCTAATAGGCCTGCAAATTATCAGGTTTTAGTTGCAACGTAATGTTTTAGAGCATCGTTGAAGCTTTCAATTAGTCTGAAGCTTCTGTTTTGTTACATAAGATTGGGAAGAAAACTATTCCTAATGCGGTTTCACAATTTTTTAATTGGTCATATTGAAAAAAAGAAATATATACATATATTTCTTTTAATTTTACAATGTATTATTATGATAAATTACCATTATAGTAACTTTTTAATCTGTGTATGCTTTACACAGATCGTGTTTTTACGATTCCTTCAATTTATTACTGAGCATTAAAATATCAATTATTTATAAATTAATAATTTGAGATTTTTTATGGACTAGTATAAATGTTTAGGAACAGACATTCTCTTACAAAACTTTCTCACGAATCAGTTTCTAAATAAATTATTCATTCTGACGACCAAATAAACTACAGTAATTCCTACATCCCGTTACAGACCCATTCGCCATGCGAAATCATTTCTATCTATCGCCTTTTTCCTCCAACTTCACACGTTTAACTTTCTGAAATCCACCTCTACATCTTGCTGCCATCTTCTTCTAGGCCTTCCTTTCTTCCTTATTCCAATTATATTGCTATTCAAAATTCTTTTTTGGATCGTCACTCATTATTTCCACATGACCTAACCCCTTTATATTGATGTTATATTAATCTAACTATCTTCTCTCCCACTTATCTCATTTATTTCATTATTATGCCTAACCATCCAAAACTTCTCCATCTTTAACAGGACCGTACATCCTTCTATATATCGTTATTTCAAAAGCTTGTAGAGCTTTCACATCTTCATTGGTCAATACTAACAACTCTGATCCATACGCTACAACTGGCCTGACTAGTGTTTTATAAAGTCCAATTTAGGTTCTACTAGAAACTAATTTTCATTTTAATACGAGCCAGTTTACATGAGAATATCTTTTACCAATCGATATCCTATTTTGTATCTCATTTTAAATCAGGTTCTTTGAACTGAAACAAGTCCCTAAATATTTAAACTCGTCCACCTTCTAAAACGTGTGTCCTTCTAAATTTAGACCACCAGCAGCTATCCTATTTTCTCCGTGATTATAATATTCAACAGAGTATTTAAACGAGTATGAAACTGTCATAGTAAACTAGTCTCGTTTAATTTCTCCTAAAATTGCAATTTCGAACTATTAAACCAAGGCAATCAGGGATATAAATTTCTAAGAAGATTTTTGATGTACGCGTGAAAAAGTAGATTGAAATAAACGTATAACATGAGGAGCTTACTTCTAAAACTAAATATTGCATACAAAAATCATAAAATATCCTATTTTATCAAAATTATTTTTATTAATACAATTATCAACCTTTAACGAACTCCAGCAATGTTGTTTCGGACCATACTAAAATTACAGCACAATTACAACTACTACATAGGGTAGTAAACGGTTTGGAAGACAAAATCGCATCTGCCAATGACTGCGGCGCCCCGGCGCCCCACTGATGTACGAGGGGGGCGAACCTCTTCCATATCTCACACTGTCGATGTCGGAGACAGTAGCTGCTCCGAATTATTTATATATTACTGAAAATAATATTTCCAATGTAATTTTTATTTTTTTTATTTTAGTATGTTTAAACCAGACATTACAGATTTTATTTCAAGAAGTAACTTGGTAAACACTTAAACTTTGACTTTTAATACGACTTGACTGTAGGGTTTGTATTTTTTGGCTGCGGTTGCATTTGTTTTTCTATAGCGTGGAACAAGGCTGCCACACTTTAAGCGGTAATTTTGAACTTTTGCATATTAATATAATTAACCTTTTTTGAAGCCCACCTCATGCCACACTAAATACTTATAATGCATTTTTTGTTATATAATTATGATAAGGATAATAAAGCTTACTATCCAGATTAGCATTTATAAATTAATGTCGGACGAGTATGTAAAATGTTGCTCGTATTATATTGGACCTCTGTGATAAGCTGTATACTTATCAAGGCCATTAAAATGTATTGTGAATAAATAAATAAATTTTTATTTGGCTGAAGAGATGAACATTATTTTAATTATTTTATATTTTTATAGTGATTAAATAGTATTGCTTGTTATGATATGCAAACAGGAACGATTGAATACGTCTAAACTAAATAGTAGGATGACAACCAATGACTTATGTTCAGTTATTCAATGAATCAGTTAAGTCCATCTCAAGTTGGCTTTCTATATATAACGCTAAGGATAAATAAGTAAATAAGTAAATTTTAATCACAATCATGCAAAGAGTTATAATCCCCGCTATTTTGTTTTGAATATTATACATCCCGCTTTTTGTGGTTATAAGACACAACACAGCTAAGACGATGATTTCTTAGAAATAAGAAATCAAACATTTCTGATTTCTGAATATAGTTTACGTAGTCACGGTTGACAGCAGAAAAAAATGGAGCAGGTGATATGATTCAATATTTTTACTTACAAAGAGGACCCCAATAAACCCCAATCAATAAAATTGAATAGATTAAAAAGTTTCATTGCCTTCGTTTCACCCCAACTCTGGCTCTTAAAGGTCTCCCTCTTCTTTTGATACTTTAGGCTGGTCTTTCAGTCAGTTTCAACTTTTCCGAATGATTGGCGTTTAAACGCACTTATTGGAAAAAAAATTCGAAACGTGTGATTAACATGCGCACCCTGCACGCCCCACGTGCTCATATTTATTGGGTTTGTTTGAACTATTGGAAATATGGAACGTCCTGTGTGTGAAGTGAAGTTTCTAGAACTTTATTTACTAGAGGATTAAAAAGTTATAATATTCAAAAGTTTGAATATACAAAATATTTATCATATATGTTTCCTTGCTACTTTTTTATACTCTGGCGTATAGTTATATACGTATAGTTACATATACATCCTGGACATTTGAGATTCGTTATAATAAAAGGAAGTGTGATATAGCTTCGACACCTTATTTGTTTATACGCATTATAATCCGATACTTTTATCTTAGTTTGGTTTATAAAACGTATTTACTTCTAAAATATCAGTCCAAAAAATAAATATATAAATAAATAAAATATCAGCCGCCCAAGGGCGTCTAACAGCCTACTTTGAGATTATTTATTCCATGTTTATTACTAGATTACCCTTGGAGGATACCTCACTGTGCTAAGTACTCGTATTTATTGATACGATAGGGTGTTCACAGTGATTTTTTACACACTTAATTAGTATAAATAAAACGCTTCTCTATACATATTTCTTTATACATCTGAGTTTTCCGCCTGTCAGTCCGTGAAGATTTGTACATTATACCTCTTACCTTTTAAATAACTTGAGCTATCAAATTTAACTTGGTCGGTAATTGAAAAACATCAATGTCTGTGCAGAATATCAAGTGGCTACACGTATTTTTCCAAAAAGATCATATTTGTTTTAAGGCTGAACATCTTAAAGTTCAAAGTTTAAAGCTCAACATTTTAAAGTTTATACGAATTTCTCAAAAGACAACATGGATACAAAACCTAAGTCCAAAATTAAAATTTTGTTTCGTTTATTTAGGGTTGCTGCACATATATATGGAAAATACCCCTTACACGACCCTTTGTAATAATGACCGAAGGAATTCATGAGTCCTGGTATGGTTCATGGTTCATATTTTTAGTAAGTCATGTTGTAACACTAATAAAACAGTTGCATTACTTACAATTAAGAATAGTTACCGAGCATAACTAATAAACTAAACAATGTAAATAAAAATACTCTACAGTTTTTCTCATAAAAATGAAATAATATTAACAGTTTTTGATATTTTGAGATGTAAATTTAAACACCAAACATTTTCCCCGTATTTTGTCGGAGGAATCTATTTCCGAAGTAAGGTAAAATGTTTATGAACACCTGAATAAAGTAGCTTAGGTCTAGATACTGTACGTATTGAAATCCAATTTTTCAATCTAAACAATAAATTTAGAGAATTTTCTCACTTTTATTACATTTTTTCTATAAACAAATCCCTATAGAGTAGCAACGTTTGCAGCAATATTTCCAGTATTTGTCAGATACTTTTTCTAGAGCTTTACAAATAACTTATTGTAAGTCAAGGTAATCTGTAACCAGTCGATTTGATAGTTTAATATAATCCCTTAACATACAGTAAACATAATTTTTATTTTTATTCACATATTTTTTAGCAATTAAGCAAGTAGAAGTTGACACTGATTGCCGAGGAAATGGAGACGCGCCCGGAGAGCGAGTCAGCGCTGTTGCTGATCACATTGCGATTTCTACCGGATATTGCTGATCTACCTTCGATCATTCTATGTATCTGGCCAATCAGTTCTTTTAGTGCGTAGCAGTATATCAAGGTAGTAGAAATTTATATGTTTAAGATGTAAACTTATGTAAACTTTGGTACCTACTCTAAGAATTAACCTCTAAAAGAATTAAATTATTTCATGTTGTAAATTTCGCACATTTTGACTGAAAAATGGTTTCTTTCATCATTAAGATAAAAACAATTTCTTAGTAAAAAGGTGAGCAATTAACACAATTAATAAAATATTTCATTACTAGGACCAAAAGCGACGCTTTCCGTAAGAAGTCAAGTTTTACAATTATTTTAAAACTTGTCATTACGTTAAAAAGTTTTGAGGTTATATTAGTATTATCAATGGTTTTTTTTTTTTTTTGGTAGGAGGTGGAATGCGTTTACGCACACTGAGGGGCTCGTTGTCCCCTCAGTAGTGTCGGACTCCCACGAGCTCGATGTCCCGTGAACTACCGACTAAACCACCTCCCTCGGCACCGAGGACACTAGCCTGGAACTGTTTCACACATTACTTCGGGCTAGGCCTTTGATATTACGCCGCTAGGGCAACCTCCGTGGGGAAATGCTGAGGATTAAGGCCGATCGAGGTCGACCTTTTTCGCCCGAAGAATGGCCTGGACGTAGTGCTTGACACAGTTCCAGTTGCCCTCTCCCTGGAGCATAGCTCCAACGATGTTGTTTGGGCTGACGATCACGCCGATCTCAGATGAAAGCGAGGCTCGGCGGACGTGCCAACGGTCGCACTGAAAGAAGGTGTGCTCGGACGTATCTGGGATGCCGGGGCAATACAGACAGTCCGGGCTGGCGACTTTGCCCATCCGGTGCAGATAGGCTCGGAAGTACCCGTGTCCAGAAAGAAACTGGGTCACGTAGTAATCGACCTCGCCGTGCTGCCGCTCCACCCATGGTCGGACGGAAGGTATGAGCTGGAAGGTCCAACGTCCCCTCGGCTCGGCTTCCCAGTCGCGCTGCCAGGAGTCGAAGCTGCGATCGCGCTCTTCCCTGGCAGCTGTTTCCCGGCCCACTTCAGGCCTCCTCCGGTAAATCGCCTGCCTCTCCCTCGCGAGAAAGAGGACGGGGATGACTCCGGCGATCACCATCACAGCAGGCTCGGAGACTGTGCGGTAGGCCGAGGCGACCCGCAGAGCTCCTCGGCGCTGGACTCGGGCAAGCCGGTCTCGGTAGACTCGCTTCTCGAGTGCGTGAGCCCATACCTCCGCCCCGTACAGCAAGACTGACTGGACGGCAGTCATGAGCAGACGGCGCTTGCAGGAACGAGGACCGCCGACATTGGGCATAAGCCTACCAAGGGCAACGACACCCTTAGCGGCTTTGTCGGCGGCGCGCTGGATCTGCTCGCCGAAAGACAGTCTGCTGTCGACCATGACTCCCAGGTACTTTGCAGCAGGCTTAGTCTCGAGTGTGACGTCACCTATCTGCACCGAGAACACGGTGTTTATCCTCTTTTTGGTGAGGACGACGATCTCCGTCTTACTGATAGCCAGGGACAAGCCGTGATCTCGCATCCACCCGTTGACCTTGGCCATTACAACGCTAAGCCTCAGTTTTGCCTGCTCGACGTTCCTCGCAGCGATCAAGGCAGCGACGTCGTCAGCATAGCCAACGAGGCGGGTCTCATCGGGCATGTTTAGCCTCAGCAAGCTGTCGTAGGACACGTTCCAGAGATCTGGTCCGAGAATGGACCCCTGCGCAGCCCCGGAAGTGATGGGAATGCGCCGCTGACCTTCGGTCGTGTCGTACAACAGAACGCGGTCTGACAAATACGCTTCTATCATACGCAGGAGGTAGGAGGGAACTTGGAACGTATGCTCAAGCGCCCACAGCATATCGCTCCACCTGGCGGAGTTAAAAGCGTTCTTCACGTCGAGCGTGACGAGAAGGACCACGCGGCGCGACCAATGGTTGTGGTCCTCCGCCCTCCGCACTGCCTCAACTACCTCCTGAATAGCGTCGATGGTAGAGCGACCGGATCTGAAGCCGTATTGCTGCGGGGACAAGTCTCCCGCAGAGACGATGGCCTCGGTCAGCCTGACGCGCAGGAGCTTCTCAAGCACTTTCCCGGCCGTGTCGAGCATACACAGGGGTCGGAAAGAAGAAGGGGTCCCCGGTGTGCTCTTCGCCTTCGGGATAAGAACAAGGCGGGCAACCTTCCACGAAGAAAAGAAAACGCCTTCCGCCAGACACGCGTTGAACATATCGAGCAGAAGCCTTGGATTCACCTCCGCAGCGAGCTTGAGCACCTCCGCCGGAATGCCATCGGGACCGGGCGCTCTTCTGGGTCGTAGGGATCGGACGGCAGCGGTGAGTTCCTCTTCCCGGAAAACTGGGAAGGCGCCTACCTCTCCGAATTCCCTGACTGGCCGAACTGGGTGGCTGGGAAACAGTGTATCGACGACGGCGGCCATGGCTTGTGGTTCCATGACCGCAGGTGGTGAGCGAACCCCTAGCTTCTGGGTTACAAGTTTGTAGCCCATCCCCCAGGGGTCGTTGTCGATATCCTGACACAGCTGCTTCCAGCACCTGACTTTACTCCGGTTGATGGCACCGCGGAGCTCTCGGCGGGCCGCTCTATGCTCAGCCGATCTGGCATTTGCATCAGGGCGGTTCCTGGCTCGCTGCGCAGCTCGTCGGAGACCAAGGCATCTCCTCCGGAGTTCCGCAATTTCAGGCGTCCACCAGTAAACCGGCTTCTTCCTGTGGCGGCGGGAAACTCCGGGCATCGACTGCTCACACGCGGTCGCGATGAGACGCATCGTCGATGCTGCCAGATCTTCGGCGCTTATGAAATTCTCAATGCTCTGGTCTTTAATTACGTTTGTAAAAGTTTCTTTGCTCAGACGACTGGTGTTCCAGCGTCGAGCCAGAGGAGCAGGTTCAGCGCGCAAGCGCGCACCCTCGGGAAGGACCTTGAAAAGGATCGCCTGGTGGTCGCTGGAGGAATAGTCCTCGCAGACACGCCAGTCGGAGATTCGCTGGGCAATCCCTTCGGAGGCAAGGGATATGTCTGGGATCGTCTCTCTGCACCCCGGACGGCGAAAGGTGGAAATGCCACCCGTGTTGAGGATACAGAGGCCCGACCTGGCAGCCGACTCGAGGATGTAACGACCTCGAGTGTCGGTCCGCGGGGAACCCCATTCCACGGCTTTGGCGTTAAAGTCGCCACCGACTATGACCCCGCCAGAGGTGTTCATGATCTTTTCCTCGATGGAATCGACCATGTGGCGGTAGTCTACGATCGGTTGGTTAGGCGTGAGGTAACAGGAGAAGACAGTGAAACCCCTACTCCTCACCCAAACGAAGCCGTTGCCCGATCCGGAATCGAGAACAGGCACCTTCCCGAGGTCCAAGATCCATATCGCCGCAGTGCCGGAGGGATCCGAGAACCACTGCGCGGAGCGTCGGTTCTGGTACTGCTCACTGAGAAGCAGTAGGTCAGCACCCTGCTCCGTGGCGAACTGGAACAGCAAGTCGTTTGCTGTCCTGCTCCTCTGCATATTAAGTTGCAGAACACTGATCATTTCTTTTGTGTTTGGCGAAGCTCCTGGATGGCCTGCCTGTACTGCCCGCAACGACCTGACCCAGCGGAATGCTTGACCTGGTCGCCCTTCAAGCCGGCTTCAGTACACAGGACACAGGACAACGCTGCATTGCATGCGCTGGCCTTGTGGTCCTGGCCGCCGCACTTGAAGCAGAGCTTGCTTCTATCGGGTCCAGGGCAACGATTAGCGACGTGACCGAACCCCAGACATTTAAAACATCTGGAGGCCACGAGCTTTTCGCGCACCCGACAGCTCACATACCAGACTTTGAGGTGGCCCTTCTCCAGGAGCTTCGCAGCTGCTCTGGCTCCCAGCGTGAGGATCGCCACCTTCTGACCCCGAGCGTTCGCCTTTGAGAGGAAGGTTTTCACCTCGACGTTGTCGCCGATGGCGGATTTGACGGCAGCGGTCACCTCTGCCTCGGTCGTCAGCTCGTCAAGGTCCCTCACCTCCAGCGTCGACTTGGGTTCGAGAACGCGGACGGTCGCGTTCGCCCCCAAGATGGTCTGCGGGTCCTCGCTGAAGGCGGCTTTGCTTTTGGAGGCGTCACCGAGCTCGACCAAAAGATCGCCGGCTCGGGTCTTCCTCATGCCCTTGATGACGGCGCCCTTCTCATCGGGCTTCGCTTTGCTGCGAATTTCGCCCAGCACGTCGGCGTAGGATTTCCCCTCCGACGGCTTGATGAGAAGAGCGTCCGGCCGCTGCTTGCGGGACTTTTTCCTCGGCGCCTTCTTCTTGTCCTGAGTGCCAGGCTGGCATCCAGGCAGCTGGGGAGGGTCTCTCTTCTTCCCCCTCTTCCTGACGACGTCGGTCCATTTTTCGGGGTCTGATGTCTCCCCTGGACCGTTTCCTCGAGGTTTTTTCTCAGCCTCCGGTTGGGCGGGGCTGGAAGCGGCCCGCTTCCCACCGGCTGACTGAGCCTTTACCCGCAATGACGGGGTCGTCTGCGTCGAAGCAGTCACCGACTCACATGACTGCCACGACCTCCTCAGCTGAATGATGTGGTGAAGGCTGGCCTCCAATTGGACGATGCCATCCTTCACATCCTGACTGATGTTCTTCTGCCGGGTGGTCGCGGCCTTCATCACAGCGAGGGTGTCGAAGCACTTTTTGATGTGCTCCTCCTCCTGCTGCCTGGCGAGCGCGATGACCGCCTCGAAGGGAGACGGGTTGGCGTCCATCGGTACGTTGTCTCCATCGGGTTGCTTCTCAGTGGCCACAGATGTTCTGGCCACCGATGAGGCAGGTGTCACGTTGCGGCCTGGCGGCGATCTCGTGAGGCGGGACCTTCGCTCGAAGGGGCTAGCCACCTCACCCGTGAGCCCGCTCGGAGAAGCGGTTGATTTCGTTGTTGGGGTTAGGGTACCCCGGAAAGAGTCTGGCACCTTTTCAGACGTATTTTTATTGTTTGCTGCCATCATGTCTGGTTTGGCCCCCAAGACTAGGCATTTGACCCCCCAAAATGTGCCCCAATGAGAAAGTCAGACCGACCCATCACCAGAGCAACTATATCCGTGTTCGACCGCCTCCAAAACACCGGCGATCCTAGACGAGCAGTGGCCTCGGCAGAGCCCCCCCGTGACCGCAGCGGGGCCCTATCCGGTCGCCAACCGGCACCGCCACGGCCAAGGGGATTTTCGCCGGCTGATAGGGCAGCCAGGTCAGCTGGCTGGGCTGACCCGGGCCCCTGTACTATCCGGCAGCCTGGGAGGTGCAGAACCCAGTTTTTAAGCTGTACCCTCTGCTCGTCCTAGACCCCCAGCGCAGTGGAGGTTGAAGAACACAGAGTCAACCCGGCGAGTAGGACGGAATGATTTAGAAAAACAACCGGGCTATTGAAATGATTCGGAGAATGGAGTTGTGAAAAGGAGACGCGAAAAAGGACCAGTGCGCCCCCCTCCCCTTTTAGTCGGCTCTTACGACAAGCAGGGGATACTGTTGGACATTCTGCCCCGGCCCAACACAGGGCGGTATTATCAAAGGTTACATTTCTGTTGTTTACTAACAAAATATATGACAATTCATTTGCTCTTTTTAATATAGATTCAGGCATATTTGAATCAATCATGTTTATATGTGTATGTTTTATGTTTGTAAACACTCCTTAACATTACTAGTGATTTATCCGGTTTTTGCATTACAGTTTACACAACCCAGCTGGTAACGGTTAGTTTCTATCACAGCTGATAGTATTTGAAACAGTAGTTTAATGCGATGGTATGACGAAACGTTTTTTTCATCACTCTGTATACGAAAATTGCCCGTTACCGTACAGCTGAAATCTACGAAAACTCTCGATTTCCTTACGTCAAAACAAATAATGAGCAGCTGCTTTTTCGGAACCCAAACATTTCATTCCCGTACCCAATCAAACCATTTCCGTACCAAAACAAAATTTTGCAGTACCGAATCAAACGGTTTTCCTATTTGACAGTTCAACCAGCTGACTCTAAACAAAAGTAGACAGTTTAGCTATATCGTGTTTGCTTATAGAAAATTTATTGAATTATGAAATGTAGGATGATATTTTATAAGTTTGGTTACTTATTTGCATCGTGATGAAAATTATTGTTCACAACTCGTCACAAAAGTCCCATTTCGGGGCTCGATAGTGTTTTACATGCTCGGCTTACTCCTCGCAAGTAAAACACTATCTTGCCCCGATATAGGCTACTTTAGTGACTAGTAGTGAAATATACTATTGCTGTAACTTATGACTACGCGTAATTTATAATTTCTGATTGGATGCAATATATGTAAATAAAAGTTAAATAACATTTACAAGAAATTTATTTTCAGCGGAACAAAATTAAATTGTTCAGAACTTGGATTTTGAACACGGTATTAGTCTTCCAAATGAAAATAAAAGCAAATATCTTGCCGAGTGTTGTTTTTTGGACCTCTTGAAACATTACGGATATGACTTATAACGCGAGAGCTCGAGAAGTAATTCCTGTAGGGTCGCAGGAGACGCACACATCCGCTCTTTGAAAGGATTATTCTCATCAACTGCGAGACTTTGCTGCGACTCGTTTCCTAGTGCTCATAAAACGTCAGTTGGAGATTCATTTTTCTGTTTACTTTCTTGAAAAGCAGCTAGGACTTTTTTACATGTTAGGAGTTTTGATTACCGATGTGAGTATATTAACGTGGGGGAGTTTTTGGTTCGCACAAGTATATATAATATGTATATTTATAATATTTTATACATGTAAACTTAAATAAACAACAATTATGTAAAAAAAGTCTTCAGCATTTTGAAATCAAGAAACAAACCCACATTCTCTTTCATTTTCATTTAGTGTTCTTTTGTATATCATTTTCTCTTGATTTCAAAGTGTTTTAGGCTTAGAAAGGGGACGTGTCAAAACCAATCCCCTCTCCCAGATCTAGGGGAGGACTCAATATTGAATGTCTTGAAGTGAAATGAATAGAGCGTTCTCGGCTTATTCATTCAAAGAATCCATGTCGTCAGTAATTATAGGTATATTAAATGGTTCGACTACCTACTTTAAAGTTTTAAATAGTTTATGGGTTGAATGCAATGAAATGTATATCGGTATTTTCTTGGAAAATAAACATACATATATATTAACATATATTTATTTTATCGAAAACCTCTTACTTTTGATACTTAAGAAAAATAAAAGAAAAGAAAAAGCATTTTTCTACTTAAATGAATAGTTTTGCAAACAAAATGTATAGTATAATGACGCTGCAGACTAAAAACCATAACCATGTGCTCAAGTCCATAAACATGTCAATGAGTTGATATTTTGTTTATGTGACTGCCAAAATTTCTTTAAAAAATAAATAAAAATTAATTTGTAAATTGATTTGTTTTTCTAATAGAAGAACTGCTATCACTCTTTTCAATTATGTTCAACCTACGTATCGTATTTGACTACTAACTTTTAATTCGCATTTTCATTAACTGTTCCTTAAAGTTAATTTTCAATCCTAATTACGGTAGCTCTTGTAATAAATGAATCGACAACATATTCGAGAATTTTTCAAACGCTATGGATTTCTCTGGCGTTAGATCCCCTCACCTGTAGGGTCCCTCTTCTTTTAATGCCTTAGGCTCGTCTTTCAACTAGACAATACGAATTCTTTCTCAACTTCTCGATCTTAACTGGCATTTAGACGCATCAATTGCAAAGTTATATTTCTAAAGCTCTACACAATTAAAAAAGTTTACAAAGAAATCAAATTAGATTTAATTATTCCGTACAAAATGTTAGATTCAAATTTTTCAATCGCTAAAAATTGTATGCAGGTAACTAACAAAGCTTACAGGAATATCCAAAAGTCCCGGAACGGATTAATAGTTCAAAAACTATATTAAGAAATGTTTGCAAATGTTTGTACTCAAGTTAAGACAAAAACCACCACATTTTGCTTGTATGATTTATATTTGCCCTCGACCTAAAAAATGTGCGACTAATTAAGGTTGAATTAAATTATAAAACCTTCATTAAAATAAAACTATACCGATTACCCAATCATGTAATTTGCCTGTTGATGCTAACGTATATGTATATAGCTTTTTCTTAATATCAGGCCTTTATTCATACAATATAGTGATTCATCATCATAGATTTACAGCCTCTATAAATTGATTTTCAACCTATAAATTAAAAAGGAAGATGAATTCACCTAAAACACTTAAAATGCTTTTTGGTATTTATTTCATCTTCGTTCATTTTTCTTTTGTCACAATCATGAACATGTTATATTCAATTGGACGTTAGCATTCATGCACAATTCCTTTTAATACTACTCATCTATCTTTGAGAAGATCGAAGCCTAATAATAATTGTCTTAGTTCACACAAAACTTGCAGTTTACATTAGAATGTAATGCTCTCAAGCGTTATTAGGGCTAAAGTTAAGCCACCCCGAGCGTCTGACAGCTTACTTTAAGCTCTGTTCTGTGTTCATTATTAAATTACCTTAGGGAAATAATGTTCCGAGCTAAATATGAGCTAATCCGTCTTAAAAAATTATATATTTTATAAACTAAACATAGACTTATGTTTCCATACCTCGATTTTTTTATACAGAACATCTAGGAATGTTTCTTTTTTTTACATCAATAGTCAGAGTAATATGTAAAAACCAAAGGAGAAAAAATTCCGTTTGATCTCTCTTTTTAGTCTATAACAATTTATTGCTAGGGAGGGAACTTACAAAATATTTTACGATTGAATTAACAGGGTGAATCTAGATGTTATTTCTAATAAAGTACCTAAACTACTTCAAGATTATAGGCATGTGTATGTCCTGTATTTAAAATTATGAACAATTTATTACTGAAGAATCTAGGGTGTTGTCGGAGGAAATAGAGACATTTTTGTTCAGCTGTCAGCCAGTGCTGCTGATGACGTTGCTGATCTCTGGCGGAAATTGCTGATCTGCCTTTCGATCACCTGGTGTATCTGACCAAATCATTACTCTAATGGGTGCAATTCACATGTCAGGCTCCTATATATAAATGTTAGAAGCCAAGTTTGGAATATTAGCTAATATTACACTAAACAAATACAGTCAACATTAATGAAAATATATTATTCGTAGCAATTTTTTTCGTGGGTCTTTTTACGAGGGAATCTATTAAATTTAAATGCTTTCAGGGAACATTATTATTATTAATGGCTATTAGGGAAATTATTTGGTAACCTATTAATGTTCTCTTTAAGGGCGACGATGCGTATGTGTAAAAAGCTACTTTCATAATGAAAGAGCTTTGGTGTGACATTTAACTTTTAATTTTTTGTTAAAGGTGTTTTGAATGTTTCTTAACTGTTCCAGACCTATTGACAGATATTTTTCAATAGATTTTAAAACTATAAATAAATACTTACGTTTGATTATTCTAAAAGTGAATCAGTGTGAAGAAAAACGAATCGGTTGGTAAACATTGACTGTTTTTATTTATAATTAAGATGATTAATTAATACTAAATCCTACGAATGCCAGCGTTGCAACATTTATGACAGCCTTATTACTTTTATTTACATTTTTAACAAACTTAATTGCCACAAAAAAGTAAACCCAAAAGTAAACAAAGCTGGTTTCATCAGGCCAATATTTTCAATTAAAACCAACCAATTATAATGAGGCATGGATCTGTATTGAATTTGCCTCTTCCTATCTCTTCTCGTAAGATAAGCTAATTTCCGTCTTAAAAAACAGATTTTAAAGCAATAACGCGGAAAGTCTTTCAATCGATGAAGTCCAGCAAGGTTGTGCACTAGGTATTCCAAAAAAGGAAATCAGGAATCCGAATGAATAACTCCTTTGATAATACAAAGAGAGAAGTCACCGGCTTATTTCATAATAATGAACATATCACAGAAAAAACCTCTACAGGTTGATAATAAATAGTAGCACATCATTCTCGGTTAACCCATTATTATTTATTTCATATTTATGTCTAAATCCGCATATTTAACATTGAAAGTAATTAAAATTGCACCCTCACATCTCATCACACAAATATTCTTATAACTCCGCAAAATGTAATTTGTTAGCAGAGATAAGTACTTAAAAAACCAACATCGCTTGAAAAATACTTTTACCGTCGTAATAGTTTTGAACCTTTTATTTTGAAAGGAAAAACGCCTACGACTGGTAAGTTTTGTTTTTTAAATCAGCAGAGCTTGAAAAAGTATGTTTTCCTTTGGTTCTAAATAGTTATACTGTACTGATATCATTAAATTTTATATCACTCAAAACACTATTTACATGAAACTCACAAACCTCAAAACGAAGGTGAAATGTGCGTGCACTACTTAAACATGTTCCAAAGGTTCCAAACGAAAAATACTGAAGGATTTAATCTCCTTCGTGCCATCGGATCCCCTTGCTTTTAAAACCAATGCTCGTCTTTCATCCAAGTAATTCGTACCTTTCAGCTTCGTTTTCCATTTAAATACTATTTTTAGAGTAAAAAATGAAAAACTATATTATTTCAAAAATTTATAATTATTGCAGTATTGGCCTAATTGTATTATTGATGCAAAAAGAGTACAAAATCATATATTTTTCTAGATTTTATTACATTTAAAAGATTAGAAATCAGTTTATGTGTAGAAGAAGGGACTACAGTTTCAAGCTAAAAATAAAGCGACATTTTATATTGACTGTTAGTTCGAAATTTCTTTGCACGGGAATAAGGTTTTTATAAGCAAAAAGTCCAGCCCAGTTGTAGAGAGCTGGTTAAGAAACTATTAAACACTCAACAGTGTTTAATAGTTAACCCCCTCATCCCTCATCACGTGGTATATTTAGTAGGTTGGTTTGAAGAACAGGTAAAGTGATGAGGTAAAAGTATTTTATATAAAATACCATGCTAAAGTTTACATTAATTATAAACATTTGAGGGTTGACCGAGGTTAATATTGGCACATTACTTCTAAAATACATGAATGGTGATATTGAAAACCCCAGGTAAAAGTATTATAAAATTATTAGTTACTGTCATAATGTAGCTCGGAGCTAGAAAATGAATTCCTAAGAATTATTTTTCAAACTAAAAAATGAATCAGCAAATGAATAAAAACCATGAAGACAGTTTAAAATACTATAGATAAAATTTTAGCTTTAAAAACTATTTTAAGGTTAAAGGAGGTGAGAATAGCTCAAGCTTTCAACTGAAGGTGCCCTTCGTTTTATGGTAGAGCTCTCTTTTTTTACGCAGTAACATTGACTTTTGTATAGCCCAAAGAAGGCTACTTTTTATATTTATCATGTTAAAATATTTCTTCATGCAGCTTAAGTTTCCCGTTCTTTTAACTGCAGAAGGGAAACCAAAACATTTTTAGTATTTATTCTTTTCCGAATATAAAATTTCCCACAGAACATTTCTAACATATTTCGACTTTCTAGCTCAGGGGGAAGTGGAAAATTATTTTTACCCCTAAGTCAGTGAGTAAGTGAGTGAGTTAATTAAGGACTAGGGAAAATCATTAATTATTTTTGGATAGAAATCTTACGTCCAGACTCACTGAGTAATTTGGTAAACGGTGGCTGAAGCTTGTTTATTTAATTAGGAGCTGCAGATCAAGTTCTTTGATGTTAATTGGTAACCAACGGACTAGTTCCAAGCTTCAAACCTCCCCAGTTATGCTTTGTAAAATTTAAAACCCAGAGTCTAGATGTTCCAAATTATTAAATTTAAATTAGTAATCTGGCCGGTTTAAAATAGTGTAATAGGGAAAAAATCTATCAAAATCAAATCTGTTATTAATGCCAGCAAGAACATTCTTTGATTATAACAATCTCTTGGATAACAGTGGATACACATAAAACCATTATTTATATTAATGACATGTAAATGAATCTATGTTTTTTTAGAATTTTTAAAAGCACAAACAAAAACTAAATGGATGTCCAGTTTATATGTTTTTCCAATCTAAATTTTACTTCTTACAACATGATAAATCATCCACAGTTTTAAATATTTTATTTAATTTTTTAATTGTGTTATTGAATTTGCTATCATTTTAACTCACTGAAGATACTTTCTTTTACAATCAAGCTACTTGGTACCACGATTTGTACTAAGAAAATTGTACATCATACTGCCAAAAAACAGCAGCTTTTCATTCTCAAACCCGTTTGTAAAATCGCAATTTTGAGTACGAGAACTAAACATCAACTGTTACGCCTTCACGGCTCTAACCCTAAACATTGGTCGTACATTCATAGACAACAGTAATGTACTCATTGTAAATTAAGTCGTTGTAGTTAATTTAAAGGGACCAACAAATTAAAAGAAATTCAACGGTTAATAGTTTTTTTTACGTTATAATAATAAAAGACATTGTCCACCAAAAAAGTAAAATAAAAAAGGCTGTACACCAAAAAGTGCCAATTTTTGTTTGTTATGATAAAAACTACTACTTCTTCACTAAATAAATCGACAAAATCGAAAATTAGTGTGATACGTAATGAGGACAAGCCTGAATGCGGCATCGACGAAGGATGGAGAACCGAGATGCGGGCGCCTCGGCCACAGCGTGACCACAGCCAGTGATCAATACTGAGCGTGGGTCGGCACTTTACAAAATGCCACCAAAAGTTGTAATCAGGTAAAACAAAAGAAATATTCTATTAAGGGTTTTATTCGACAGAAACAAAAATATTTGTAAGTACAACTTTAGGAACATTTAAAAAGCTCCAAATTCATAATCATGTTTATGCTTATGCTCGTGGTGTTCATGGCGCTCGTGGTGGTGCACAGGCACGTAGACAGGCACCTTGACGGGGTAAGGCACCTTCTTCTCTACAGTGTAAGGCACCTTCTTCTCCACAAAGACGGGGAAAGGCATGGGCACAGGCACAGGGTAGGGCTTCTCCACAGGCACCTCCACCTTGTAAGGCACCTTCTTCTCTACAGTGTACGGGACATGCTTGACGACAGGCACGTGGACGGGGTACGGCTTGTCCACAGGTACCTTTACAGTGGTACGGCACGTGCTTCTCTACCGTGTAAGGTACTTTCTTCTCGACGACCACGGGGTAAGGTTTAGGGACGTGGACGGGGTACGGCTTGTCTACGGGCACCTCGACCGGGTACGGCTCCTTCTTGTAGACCGTGTACAGCTGTGGGACGTACTCCTTGACCGTGTACGGCATTTTCTTCTCTACGTAGACGGGGTACGGCTTGGGCACGTGGACCGGGTACGGTTTGTCGACCGGTACCTCCACGGTGTACGGGACTTTCTTCTCGACGGTGACGGGGTACGGCACAGGCACCTGCTTGGTTATCGTGATGGCCTTGACGTGCTCGTCGATGTGGGGATGGTCAGCGGAGGCCGCCGCCAGGAGGCACAGTGCTGCCAGGAGACGAGCCATGGCTGGTGTGTGCTCTACCAGACGTCGATGTGGTGATGGTCAGCGGAGGCCGCCGCCAGGAGGCACAGTGCTGCCAGGAGACGAGCCATGGCTGGTGTGTGCTTTACCAGACGTTGATGTGGTGATGGTCAGCGGAGGCCGCCGCCAGGAGGCACAGTGCTGCCAGGAGACGAGCCATGGCTGGTGTGTGCTTTACCAGACGTCGATGTGGTGATGGTCAGCGGAGGCCGCCGCCAGGAGGCACAGTGCTGCCAGGAGACGAGCCATGGCTGGTGTGTGCTTTACCAGACGTTGATGTGGTGATGGTCAGCGGAGGCCGCCGCCAGGAGGCACAGTGCTGCCAGGAGACGAGCCATGGCTGGTGTGTGCTTTACCAGACGTTGATGTGGTGATGGTCAGCGGAGGCCGCCG
This sequence comes from Flexamia atlantica, assembly GCA_035578135.1. Classification (NCBI taxonomy): domain Eukaryota; kingdom Metazoa; phylum Arthropoda; class Insecta; order Hemiptera; family Cicadellidae; genus Flexamia; species Flexamia atlantica. The sequence continues at coordinate 5,983,265 of JAQJVK010000027.1, forward strand.
CCAGGAGGCACAGTGCTGCCAGGAGACGAGCCATGGCTGGTGTGTGCTTTACCAGACGTCGATGTGGTGATGGTCAGCGAAGGCCGCCGCCAGGAGGCACAGTGCTGCCAGGAGACGAGCCATGGCTGGTGTGTGCTTTACCAGACGTCGATGTGGTGATGGTCAGCGGAGGCCGCCGCCAGGAGGCACAGTGCTGCCAGGAGACGAGCCATGGCTGGTGTGTGCTCTACCAGACGTCGATGTGGCGATGGTCAGCGGAGGCCGCCGCCAGGAGGCACAGTGCTGCCAGGAGAAGAGCCATGGCTGGTGTGTGCTCTACCAGACGTCGATGTGGGGATGGTCAGCGGAGGCCGCCGCCAGGAGGCACAGTGCTGCCAGGAGACGAACCATTGCTGGTGTGTGCTCTACCAGACGTCGATGTGGTGATGGTCAGCGGAGGCCGCCGCCAGGAGGCACAGTGCTGCCAGGAGACGAACCATTGCTGGTGTGTGCTCTACCAGACGTCGATGTGGGGATGGTCAGCGGAGGCCGCCGCCAGGAGGCACAGTGCTGCCAGGAGACGAACCATTGCTGGTGTGTGCTCTACCAGACGTCGATGTGGTGATGGTCAGCGGAGGCCGCCGCCAGGAGGCACAGTGCTGCCAGGAGACGAACCATTGCTGGTGTGTGCTCTACCAGACGTAGATGTGGGGATGGTCAGCGGAGGCCGCCGCCAGGAGGCACAGTGCTGCCAGGAGACGAGCCATAGCTGGTGTGTGCTTTACCAGACGTCGATGTGGTGATGGTCAGCGGAGGCCGCCGCCAGGAGGCACAGTGCTGCCAGGAGACGAGCCATGGCTGGTATGTGCTCTACCAGACGTCGATGTGGCGATGGTCAGCGGAGGCCGCCGCCAGGAGGCACAGTGCTGCCAGGAGACGAGCCATGGCTGGTATGTGCTCTACCAGACGTCGATGTGGGGATGGTCAGCGGAGGCCGCTGCCAGGAGGCACAGTGCTGCCAGGAGACGAGCCATGGCTGGTGTGTGCTCTACCAGACGTCGATGTGGGGATGGTCAGCGGAGGCCGCCGCCAGGAGGCACAGTGCTGCCAGGAGACGAGCCATGGCTGTTGTGTGCTCTACCAGACGTCGATGTGGTGATGGTCAGCGGAGGCCGCCGCCAGGAGGCACAGTGCTGCCAGGAGACGAGCCATAGCTGGTGTGTGCTCTACCAGACGTCGATGTGGTGATGGTCAGCGGAGGCCGCCGCCAGGAGGCACAGTGCTGCCAGGAGACGAGCCATGGCTGGTGTGTGCTTTACCAGACGTCGATGTGGGGATGGTCAGCGGAGGCCGCCGCCAGGAGGCACAGTGCTGCCAGGAGACGAGCCATGGCTGGTATGTGCTCTACCAGACGTCGATGTGGTGATGGTCAGCGGAGGCCGCCGCCAGGAGGCACAGTGCTGCCAGGAGACGAGCCATAGCTGGTGTGTGCTCTACCAGACGTCGATGTGGGGATGGTCAGCGGAGGCCGCCGCCGGGAGGCACAGTGCTGCCAGGAGAGGAGCCATGGCTGGTGTGTGCTCTACCAGACGTCGATGTGGCGATGGTCAGCGGAGGCCGCCGCCAGGAGGCACAGTGCTGCCAGGAGACGAGCCATAGCTGGTGTGTGCTCTACCAGACGTCGATGTGGTGATGGTCAGCGGAGGCCGCCGCCAGAAGGCACAGTGCTGCCAGGAGAAGAGCCATAGCTGGTGTGTGCTCTACCAGACGTCGATGTGGTGATGGTCAGCGGAGGCCGCCGCCAGGAGGCACAGTGCTGCCAGGAGACGAGCCATGGCTGGTATGTGCTCTACCAGACGTCGATGTGGTGATGGTCAGCGGAGGCCGCCGCCAGGAGGCACAGTGCTGCCAGGAGACGAGCCATAGCTGGTGTGTGCTCTACCAGACGTCGATGTGGGGATGGTCAGCGGAGGCCGCCGCCAGGAGGCACAGTGCTGCCAGGAGACGAGCCATGGCTGGTGTGTGCTCTACCAGACGTCGATGTGGTGATGGTCAGCAGAGGCCGCCGCCAGGAGGCACAGTGCTGCCAGGAGACGAGCCATAGCTGGTGTGTGCTCTACCAGACGTCGATGTGGGGATGGTCAGCGGAGGCCGCCGCCGGGAGGCACAGTGCTGCCAGGAGAGGAGCCATGGCTGGTGTGTGCTCTACCAGACGTCGATGTGGTGATGGTCAGCGGAGGCCGCCGCCAGGAGGCACAGTGGTGCCAGGAGAGGAGCTATGGCTGGTGTGTGCTCTACCAGACGTCGATGTGGTGATGGTCAGCGGAGGCCGCCGCCAGGAGGCACAGTGCTGCCAGGAGAGGGGCCATGGCTGGTGTGTGCTCTACCAGACGTCGATGTGGTGATGGTCAGTGGAGGCCGCCGCCAGGAGGCACAGTGCTGCCAGGAGACGAGCCATGGCTGGTGTGTGCTTTACCAGACGTCGATGTGGGGATGGTCAGCGGGGGCCGCCGCCAGGAGGCACAGTGCTGCCAGGAGACGAGCCATGGCTGGTATGTGCTCTACCAGACGTCGATGTGGTGATGGTCAGTGGAGGCCGCCGCCAGGAGGCACAGTGCTGCCAGGAGACGAGCCATAGCTGGTGTGTGCTCTACCAGACGTCGATGTGGGGATGGTCAGCGGAGGCCGCCGCCGGGAGGCACAGTGCTGCCAGGAGAGGAGCCATGGCTGGTGTGTGCTCTACCAGACGTCGATGTGGCGATGGTCAGCGGAGGCCGCCGCCAGGAGGCACAGTGCTGCCAGGAGACGAGCCATAGCTGGTGTGTGCTCTACCAGACGTCGATGTGGTGATGGTCAGCGGAGGCCGCCGCCAGAAGGCACAGTGCTGCCAGGAGACGAGCCATAGCTGGTGTGTGCTCTACCAGACGTCGATGTGGTGATGGTCAGCGGAGGCCGCCGCCAGGAGGCACAGTGCTGCCAGGAGAGGAGCCATGGCTGGTATGTGCTCTACCAGACGTCGATGTGGGGATGGTCAGCGGAGGCCGCCGCCAGGAGGCACAGTGCTGCCAGGAGACGAGCCATGGCTGGTGTGTGCTCTACCAGACCTCGATGTGGTGATGGTCAGCGGAGGCCGCCGCCAGGAGGCACAGTGCTGCCAGGAGACGAGCCATAGCGTGTGTGTGCTCTACCAGACGTCGATGTGGGGATGGTCAGCGGAGGCCGCCGCCGGGAGGCACAGTGCTGCCAGGAGACGAGCCATGGCTGGTGTGTGCTCTACCAGACGTCGATGTGGTGATGGTCAGCGGAGGCCGCCGCCAGGAGGCACAGTGCTGCCAGGAGACGAGCCATGGCTGGTGTGTGCTTTACCAGACGTCGATGTGGGGATGGTCAGCGGAGGCCGCCGCCAGGAGGTACAGTGCTGCCAGGAGACGAGCCATGGCTGGTGTGTGCTCTACCAGACCTCGATGTGGTGATGGTCAGCGGAGGCCGCCGCCAGGAGGTACAGTGCTGCCAGGAGACGAGCCATAGCTGGTGTGTGCTTTACCAGACGTCGATGTGGGGATGGTCAGCGGAGGCCGCCGCCAGGAGGCACAGTGCTGCCAGGAGACGAGCCATGGCTGGTGTGTGCTCTACCAGACGTCGATGTGGGGATGGTCAGCGGAGGCCGCCGCCGGGAGGCACAGTGCTGCCAGGAGAGGAGCCATAGCTGGTATGTGCTCTACCAGACGTCGATGTGGTGATGGTCAGCGGAGGCCGCCGACAGGAGGCACAGTGCTGCCAGGAGAGGAGCCATGGCTGGTGTGTGCTTTACCAGACGTCGATGTGGGGATGGTCAGCGGAGGCCGCCGCCGGGAGGCACAGTGCTGCCAGGAGACGAGCCATGGCTGGTGTGTGCTCTACCAGACGTCGATGTGGTGATGGTCAGCGGAGGCCGCCGCCAGGAGGCACAGTGCTGCCAGGAGACGAGCCATGGCTGGTATGTGCTCTACCAGACGTCGATGTGGCTATGGTCAGTGGAGGCCGCCGCCAGGAGGCACAGTGCTGCCAGGAGACGAGCCATGGCTGGTGTGTGCTTTACCAGACGTCGATGTGGTGATGGTCAGCGGAGGCCGCCGCCAGGAGGCACAGTGCTGCCAGGAGACGAGCCATAGCTGGTGTGTGCTCTACCAGACGTCGATGTGGTGATGGTCAGTGGAGGCCGCCGCCAGGAGGCACAGTGCTGCCAGGAGACGAGCCATGGCTGGTGTGTGCTTTACCAGACGTCGATGTGGTGATGGTCAGCGGAGGCCACCGCCAGGAGGCACAGTGCTGCCAGGAGACGAGCCATAGCTGGTGTGTGCTTTACCAGACGTCGATGTGGTGATGGTCAGCGGAGGCCGCCGCCAGGAGGCACAGTGCTGCCAGGAGACGAGCCATAGCTGGTGTGTGCTCTACCAGACGTCGATGTGGCTATGGTCAGTGGAGGCCGCCGCCAGGAGGCACAGTGCTGCCAGGAGACGAGCCATGGCTGGTGTGTGCTTTACCAGACGTCGATGTGGTGATGGTCAGCGGTGGCCGCCGCCATGAGGCACAGTGCTGCCAGGAGACGAGCCATAGCTGGTGAGTGCTCTACCAGACGTCGATGTGGTGATGGTCAGCGGAGGCCGCCGCCAGGAGGCACAGTGCTGCCAGGAGACGAGCCATGGCTGGTATGTGCTCTACCAGACGTCGATGTGGCTATGGTCAGTGGAGGCCGCCGCCAGGAGGCACAGTGCTGCCAGGAGACGAGCCATGGCTGGTGTGTGCTTTACCAGACGTCGATGTGGGGATGGTCAGCGGAGGCCGCCGCCGGGAGGCACAGTGCTGCCAGGAGAGGAGCCATGGCTGGTGTGTGCTCTACCAGACGTCGATGTGGTGATGGTCAGCGGAGGCCGCCGCCAGGAGGCACAGTGCTGCCAGGAGAGGAGCCATGGCTGGTGTGTGCTTTACCAGACGTCGATGTGGTGATGGTCAGCGGAGGCCGCCGCCAGGAGTCACAGTGCTGCCAGGAGAGGAGCCATGGCTGGTGTGTGCTTTACCAGACGTCGATGTGGGGATGGTCAGCGGAGGCCGCCGCCGGGAGGCACAGTGCTGCCAGGAGAGGAGCCATGGCTGGTGTGTGCTCTACCAGACGTCGATGTGGTGATGGTCAGCGGAGGCCGCCGCCAGGAGGCACAGTGGTGCCAGGAGAGGAGCCATGGCTGGTGTGTGCTCTACCAGACGTCGATGTGGTGATGGTCAGCGGAGGCCGCCGCCAGGAGGCACAGTGCTGCCAGGAGAGGGGCCATGGCTGGTGTGTGCTCTACCAGACGTCGATGTGGTGATGGTCAGTGGAGGCCGCCGCCAGGAGGCACAGTGCTGCCAGGAGACGAGCCATGGCTGGTGTGTGCTTTACCAGAAATCGATGTGGGGATGGTCAGCGGAGGCCGCCGCCAGGAGGCACAGTGCTGCCAGGAGACGAGCCATGGCTGGTATGTGCTCTACCAGACGTCGATGTGGTGATGGTCAGTGGAGGCCGCCGCCAGGAGGCACAGTGCTGCCAGGAGACGAGCCATAGCTGGTGTGTGCTCTACCAGACGTCGATGTGGGGATGGTCAGCGGAGGCCGCCGCCGGGAGGCACAGTGCTGCCAGGAGAGGAGCCATGGCTGGTGTGTGCTCTACCAGACGTCGATGTGGCGATGGTCAGCGGAGGCCGCCGCCAGGAGGCACAGTGCTGCCAGGAGACGAGCCATAGCTGGTGTGTGCTCTACCAGACGTCGATGTGGTGATGGTCAGCGGAGGCCGCCGCCAGAAGGCACAGTGCTGCCAGGAGACGAGCCATAGCTGGTGTGTGCTCTACCAGACGTCGATGTGGTGATGGTCAGCGGAGGCCGCCGCCAGGAGGCACAGTGCTGCCAGGAGAGGAGCCATGGCTGGTATGTGCTCTACCAGACGTCGATGTGGGGATGGTCAGCGGAGGCCGCCGCCAGGAGGCACAGTGCTGCCAGGAGACGAGCCATGGCTGGTGTGTGCTCTACCAGACCTCGATGTGGTGATGGTCAGCGGAGGCCGCCGCGAGGAGGCACAGTGCTGCCAGGAGACGAGCCATAGCTGGTGTGTGCTCTACCAGACGTCGATGTGGGGATGGTCAGCGGAGGCCGCCGCCGGGAGGCACAGTGCTGCCAGGAGACGAGCCATGGCTGGTGTGTGCTCTACCAGACGTCGATGTGGTGATGGTCAGCGGAGGCCGCCGCCAGGAGGCACAGTGCTGCCAGGAGACGAGCCATGGCTGGTGTGTGCTCTACCAGACCTCGATGTGGTGATGGTCAGCGGAGGCCGCCGCGAGGAGGCACAGTGCTGCCAGGAGACGAGCCATAGCTGGTGTGTGCTCTACCAGACGTCGATGTGGGGATGGTCAGCGGAGGCCGCCGCCGGGAGGCACAGTGCTGCCAGGAGACGAGCCATGGCTGGTGTGTGCTCTACCAGACGTCGATGTGGTGATGGTCAGCGGAGGCCGCCGCCAGGAGGCACAGTGCTGCCAGGAGACGAGCCATGGCTGGTGTGTGCTTTACCAGACGTCGATGTGGGGATGGTCAGCGGAGGCCGCCGCCAGGAGGTACAGTGCTGCCAGGAGACGAGCCATGGCTGGTGTGTGCTCTACCAGACCTCGATGTGGTGATGGTCAGCGGAGGCCGCCGCCAGGAGGTACAGTGCTGCCAGGAGACGAGCCATAGCTGGTGTGTGCTTTACCAGACGTCGATGTGGGGATGGTCAGCGGAGGCCGCCGCCAGGAGGCACAGTGCTGCCAGGAGAGGAGCCATGGCTGGTGTGTGCTTTACCAGACGTCGATGTGGGGATGGTCAGCGGAGGCCGCCGCCGGGAGGCACAGTGCTGCCAGGAGACGAGCCATGGCTGGTGTGTGCTCTACCAGACGTCGATGTGGTGATGGTCAGCGGAGGCCGCCGCCAGGAGGCACAGTGCTGCCAGGAGACGAGCCATGGCTGGTATGTGCTCTACCAGACGTCGATGTGGCTATGGTCAGTGGAGGCCGCCGCCAGGAGGCACAGTGCTGCCAGGAGACGAGCCATGGCTGGTGTGTGCTTTACCAGACGTCGATGTGGTGATGGTCAGCGGAGGCCGCCGCCAGGAGGCACAGTGCTGCCAGGAGACGAGCCATAGCTGGTGTGTGCTCTACCAGACGTCGATGTGGTGATGGTCAGTGGAGGCCGCCGCCAGGAGGCACAGTGCTGCCAGGAGACGAGCCATGGCTGGTGTGTGCTTTACCAGACGTCGATGTGGTGATGGTCAGCGGAGGCCGCCGCCAGGAGGCACAGTGCTGCCAGGAGACGAGCCATAGCTGGTGTGTGCTTTACCAGACCTCGATGTGGTGATGGTCAGCGGAGGCCGCCGCCAGGAGGCACTGTGCTGCCAGGAGACGAGCCATAGCTGGTGTGTGCTCTACCAGACGTCGATGTGGCTATGGTCAGTGGAGGCCGCCGCCAGGAGGCACAGTGCTGCCAGGAGACGAGCCATGGCTGGTGTGTGCTTTACCAGACGTCGATGTGGTGATGGTCAGCGGAGGCCGCCGCCAGGAGGCACAGTGCTGCCAGGAGACGAGCCATAGCTGGTGTGTGCTCTACCAGACGTCGATGTGGTGATGGTCAGCGGAGGCCGACGCCAGGAGGCACAGTGCTGCCAGGAGACGAGCCATGGCTGGTATGTGCTCTACCAGACGTCGATGTGGCTATGGTCAGTGGAGGCCGCCGCCAGGAGGCACAGTGCTGCCAGGAGACGAGCCATGGCTGGTGTGTGCTTTACCAGACGTCGATGTGGGGATGGTCAGCGGAGGCCGCCGCCGGGAGGCACAGTGCTGCCAGGAGAGGAGCCATGGCTGGTGTGTGCTCTACCAGACGTCGATGTGGTGATGGTCAGCGGAGGCCGCCGCCAGGAGGCACAGTGCTGCCAGGAGAGGAGCCATGGTTGGTGTGTGCTTTACCAGACGTCGATGTGGTGATGGTCAGCGGAGGCCGCCGCCAGGAGGCACAGTGCTGCCAGGAGAGGAGCCATGGCTGGTGTGTGCTTTACCAGACGTCGATGTGGGGATGGTCAGCGGAGGCCGCCGCCGGGAGGCACAGTGCTGCCAGGAGAGGAGCCATGGCTGGTGTGTGCTCTACCAGACGTCGATGTGGTGATGGTCAGCGGAGGCCGCCGCCAGGAGGCACAGTGCTGCCAGGAGACGAGCCATGGCTGGTGTGTGCTCTACCAGACGTCGATGTGGTGATGGTCAGCGGAGGCCGCCGCCAGGAGGCACAGTGCTGCCAGGAGACGAGCCATGGCTGGTGTGTGCTCTACCAGACGTCGATGTGGGGATGGTCAGCGGAGGCCGTCGCCAGGAGGCACAGTGCTGCCAGGAGACGAGCCATGGCTGGTGTGTGCTCTACCAGACGTCGATGTGGCTATGGTCAGTGGAGGCCGCCGCCAGGAGGCACAGTGCTGCCAGGAGACGAGCCATGGCTGGTGTGTGCTCTACCAGACGTCGATGTGGGGATGGTCAGCGGAGGCCGTCGCCAGGAGGCACAGTGCTGCCAGGAGACGAGCCATAGCTGGTGTGTGCTCTACCAGACGTCGATGTGGGGATGGTCAGCGGAGGCCGCCGCCAGGAGGCACAGTGCTGCCAGGAGACGAGCCATAGCTGGTGTGTGCTCTACCAGACTTCGATGTGGTGATGGTCAGCGGAGGCCGCCGCCAGGAGGCACAGTGCTGCCAGGAGACGAGCCATGGCTGGTGTGTGCTCTACCAGACGTCGATGTGGGGATGGTCAGCGGAGGCCGTCGCCAGGAGGCACAGTGCTGCCAGGAGACGAGCCATAGCTGGTGTGTGCTCTACCAGACGTCGATGTGGGGATGGTCAGCGGAGGCCGCCGCCAGGAGGCACAGTGCTGCCAGGAGACGAGCCATGCCTGGTATGTGCTCTACCAGACGTCGATGTGGGGATGGTCAGCGGAGGCCGTCGCCAGGAGGCACAGTGCTGCCAGGACACGAGCCATAGCTGGTGTGTGCTCTACCAGACGTCGATGTGGGGATGGTCAGCGGAGGCCGCCGCCAGGAGGCACAGTGCTGCCAGGAGACGAGCCATAGCTGGTGTGTGCTCTACCAGACGTCGATGTGGTGATGGTCAGCGGAGGCCGTCGCCAGGAGGCACAGTGCTGCCAGGAGAGGAGCCATGGCTGGTGTGTGCTCTACCAGACGTCGATGTGGTGATGGTCAGCGGAGGCCGCCGCCGGGAGGCACAGTGCTGCCAGGAGACGAGCCATGGCTGGTGTGTGCTCTACCAGACGTCGATGTGGTGATGGTCAGCGGAGGCCGCCGCCAGGAGGCACAGTGCTGCCAGGAGACGAGCCATGGCTGGTATGTGCTCTACCAGACGTCGATGTGGTGATGGTCAGCGGAGGCCGCTGCCAGGAGGCACAGTGCTGCCAGGAGACGAGCCATGGCTGGTGTGTGCTCTACCAGACGTCGATGTGGTGATGGTCAGCGGAGGCCGCCGCCGGGAGGCACAGTGCTGCCAGGAGACGAGCCATGGCTGGTATGTGCTCTACCAGACGTCGATGTGGGGATGGTCAGCGGAGGCCGCCGCCAGGAGGCACAGTGCTGCCAGGAGACGAGCCATAGCTGGTGTGTGCTCTACCAGACGTCGATGTGGTGATGGTCTGCGGAGGCCGCCGCCAGGAGGCACAGTGCTGCCAGGAGAGGAGCCATGGCTGGTGTGTGCTCTACCAGACGTCGATGTGGGGATGGTCAGCGGAGGCCGCCGCCAGGAGGCACAGTGCTGCCAGGAGACGAGCCATAGCTGGTGTGTGCTCTACCAGACGTCGATGTGGGGATGGTCAGCGGAGGCCGTCGCCAGGAGGCACAGTGCTGCCAGGAGAGGAGCCATGGCTGGTGTGTGCTCTACCAGACGTCGATGTGGCGATGGTCAGCGGAGGCCGCCGCCAGGAGGCACAGTGCTGCCAGGAGAGGAGCCATGGCTGGTATGTGCTCTACCAGACGTCGATGTGGCGATGGTCAGCGGAGTCCGCCGCCAGGAGGCACAGTGCTGCCAGGAGACGAGCCATAGCTGGTATGTGCTCTACCAGACGTCGATGTGGTGATGGTCAGCGGAGGCCGCCGCCAGGAGGCACAGTGCTGCCAGGAGACGAGCCATAGCTGGTGTGTGCTCTACCAGACGTCGATATGGGGATGGTCAGCGGAGGCCGCCGCCAGGAGGCACAGTGCTGCCAGGAGAGGAGCCATGGCTGGTGTGTGCTCTACCAGACGTCGATGTGGTGATGGTCAGCGGAGGCCGCCGCCAGGAGGCACAGTGCTGCCAGGAGACGAGCCATAGCTGGTGTGTGCTCTACCAGACGTCGATGTGGGGATGGTCAGCGGAGGCCGCCGCCAGGAGGCACAGTGCTGCCAGGAGAGGAGCCATGGCTGGTGTGTGCTCTACCAGACGTCGATGTGGTGATGGTCAGCGGAGGCCGCCGCCAGGAGGCACAGTGCTGCCAGGAGAGGAGCCATGGCTGGTGTGTGCTCTACCAGACGTCGATGTGGGGATGGTCAGCGGAGGCCGCCGCCAGGAGGCACAGTGCTGCCAGGAGACGAGCCATGGCTGGTATGTGCTCTACCAGACGTCGATGTGGGGATGGTCAGTGGAGGCCGCCGCCGGGAGGCACAGTGCTGCCAGGAGAGGAGCCATGGCTGGTGTGTGCTCTACCAGACGTCGATGTGGTGATGGTCAGCGGAGGCCGCCGCCAGGAGGCACAGTGCTGCCAGGAGACGAGCCATGGCTGGTATGTGCTCTACCAGACGTCGATGTGGTGATGGTCAGCGGAGGCCGCCGCCAGGAGGCACAGTGCTGCCAGGAGACGAGCCATGGCTGGTATGTGCTCTACCAGACGTCGATGTGGTGATGGTCAGTGGAGGCCGCCGCCAGGAGGCACAGTGCTGCCAGGAGAGGAGCCATGGCTGGTGTGTGCTCTACCAGACGTCGATGTGGGGATGGTCAGCGGAGGCCGCCGCCAGGAGGCACAGTGCTGCCAGGAGACGAGCCATGGCTGGTATGTGCTCTACCAGACGTCGATGTGGGGATGGTCAGTGGAGGCCGCCGCCGGGAGGCACAGTGCTGCCAGGAGAGGAGCCATGGCTGGTGTGTGCTCTACCAGACGTCGATGTGGTGATGGTCAGCGGAGGCCGCCGCCAGGAGGCACAGTGCTGCCAGGAGACGAGCCATGGCTGGTATGTGCTCTACCAGACGTCGATGTGGTGATGGTCAGCGGAGGCCGCCGCCAGGAGGCACAGTGCTGCCAGGAGACGAGCCATGGCTGGTATGTGCTCTACCAGACGTCGATGTGGTGATGGTCAGTGGAGGCCGCCGCCAGGAGGCACAGTGCTGCCAGGAGACGAGCCATGGCTGGTGTGTGCTCTACCAGACGTCGATGTGGTGATGGTCAGCGGAGGCCGCCGCCAGGAGGCACAGTGCTGCCAGGAGACGAGCCATGGCTGGTATGTGCTCTACCAGACGTCGATGTGGTGATGGTTGCGGAGGCCGCCGCCGGGAGGCACAGTGCTGCCAGGAGAGGAGCCATGGCTGGTGTGAGCTCTACCAGACGTCGATGTGGTGATGGTCAGCGGAGGCCGCCGCCAGGAGGCACAGTGCTGCCAGGAGACGAGCCATGGCTGGTGTGTGCTCTACCAGACGACGATGTGGTGATGGTCAGCGGAGGCCGCCGCCAGGAGGCACAGTGCTGCCAGGAGACGAGCCATGGCTGGTGTGTGCTTTACCAGACGTCGATGTGGCAATGGTCAGCGGAGGCCGCCGCCGGGAGGCACAGTGCTGCCAGGAGACGAGCCATGGCTGGTGTGAGCTCTACCAGACGTCGATGTGGTGATGGTCAGCGGAGGCCGCCGCCAGGAGGCACAGTGCTGCCAGGAGACGAGCCATGGCTGGTGTGTGCTCTACCAGACGTCGATGTGGCGATGGTCAGCGGAGGCCGCCGCCAGGAGGCACAGTGCTGCCAGGAGACGAGCCATGGCTGGTGTGTGCTTTACCAGACGTCGATGTGGCAATGGTCAGCGGAGGCCGCCGCCGGGAGGCACAGTGCTGCCAGGAGACGAGCCATGGCTGGTGTGAGCTCTACCAGACGTCGATGTGGTGATGGTCAGCGGAGGCCGCCGCCAGGAGGCACAGTGCTGCCAGGAGACGAGCCATGGCTGGTGTGTGCTCTACCAGACGTCGATGTGGCGATGGTCAGCGGAGGCCGCCGCCAGGAGGTACAGTGCTGCCAGGAGACGAGCCATGGTCGTGTGTGCTCTACCGATGCACTCAGCCCCTTATATCTGATGAATTCGTAATGGATTAACATGAACGACTACACGGTTTTCTCAACCTTTGTATAATCCTGATTAATACTGTTAACATACTCAAGGGATGTATGAGGAACACCCATTAATTTCAATCATGTCTTTTATGTATAACTGCATTTACAAAACATACCTTTTCAAATTATAGTTTTAATTTGAGATTTCTTTTGAACTAATAGAGGTTTTTGACTTTATCAGAAATCCAATAACTAAACGTTTCCAACTGCTTGTAAGAATTGAATTCTTTACTGTTTCTAATACTCTATCACATCTAACTGTCTTCGTACAGATAACTAAGCAATGCATATAACTATTTTTGCAGGGCATTTATGCTTAAAGCTAAATTCATTATTAATCAATACAATCTACAACCTACAATTTTTATCATATTTCAAAGCGGTTTTTGTCTGTTTGGCACGAAATAATTTAGCAATAGTTATGGAAAGAACCATTTTCATTCCACAATAATGGTAATCAAAGCTTATATTTCTGACTTATTTTCACTATTCAAAATACTCTTACATAGTTAAAAACACCACTTTGGCTTACTAAATATAACAGGAAATTGAATCTACCAGTCCTTTGATCCATCGAGAAAAGTTAGAGAACATTGAATAAGACTCCCCTCGTGAGTGGATAACTCGCCCTAACACCTTCGCTGGCAGCCGGCCCACCGGCGCCGCCATCTTGACAATGCAGTTTATGTCTCCATATAAGCTTACCACTACTGCGATCATTGATTTCAACCTCTGCTACTGCCTTATAGGAAGAACATTCTATATTTTGAAACCATCCACAATGCAATTTAATCCTGGCTAGTAAAAATTATTTTTATGTCCTTTTGTTTTTGACTGATACCTTGAGATAGTTATGTGCACTCGTTGATCAATGAAGGATAAGAAAATTTTCTAATTTTCTGTCAAACCTCAAGTGAAACAATGCCGTTATAAACTACGTTTCCTTCATAAAGAATCAAACGGAAAAATATGCAAAATTCCGTAATGCTCAAAATTTGAGGGACTCCGACAGCTTGCCTTTTAGCTTTTGCAGTACTTTCATGGGAAGCGCCGTTCAACGTTGACACCAGTAGCAAAAACCTTCACTAATCTTAGAAGCATTTATTTTTGAGGATGGTTGATAAATAATTGTTTACCATACTACATGTGGAAGTGAACGATTTAGTTTAATCAAAGGTGCTCATTTATTAGAATCGCCATTTGTAATAATAACTCGTCTACTTAATAGAAAATTATTATTGGATCCAACTAGATAAAATTAGTAATAATCAAAACTCATAAACATGATTTTGAAATATTATTATTTTCATCTAATGCTGATTTTAAGGAAAAAATTAAAAGAATCGGCAATTTAATGACGAAAACAATGGGTTTCATGTTTGGCAACTAAAAAAAACGACTTCCTCATTTAGCTACGCGAAAATATAGATGTCCCTCTACATTATTATTTGTGATTTAATATTTAAAACTAAAAATAAATCCAAAATAATGATTTACCATGACATTGAACCAGAAAAATTGACCTATTGTAGCTATTTAAATAATTGCCGCTAAATAGTAGGTTGCAGACAGCAAATGATTAAGTTAACAAAAGGGGAAACCTGATTGGCAACTTCGTGATGTGAATGACAGCACATTCTCTACGTGTCGCTCGAGAGTTTTCAACAATAAAGAACAAGAAAACCTTTGCCGTAGTGGTGAGGTAATCGTTCTTCCTCAAAACCAATTAATAGAACTCTTTTTTTACAAAGGAACTGTTTATAATTATCTTTTTATCAAATAGCTAATCGTGTAAAGACATAAGAACAAAACTTTTCTGCGGTTTTTGCATGATATACAGTTACACTATTACTGGATTAATAGAGGGCTAAACTGATACACCCCTGAGCAGAAGAAAAATATAACTATTTCTCTCCATATATGCATTTGTATGTCTTTGAAAGAATTTCTCATTAGATCCAAGACGAAACGTTGACATTACAGAGCCACAGTGAAGGTGAACCATCCTTGGGGAATTGGTTATTTTCTTGCATGACCCAGCCCCAACAATCTGCTGAGGAAATTGTTGACATTCTATTCATTCTGAGTACTAAAAGTGGCTTCATGAATCTTGAAGTAAAGTACCGAACCGTAAATGTAAAAATAAATAATTATGAATTTGATATTATCGCTTAAAAGTGTTTAATGTCTACATTTCAAGTTTGTAACGAATTTTAAAACACATATTTCTAGCCCCCGAGCTCCGTTAAGTCTAAATTAAATTATACAGGGTGTTTCCAAATTGTCTGGATGTATTTTGTAGACTTGCTCCGTGGGCTAAGACAAACATAAAATGCCATATACGTATGGGTCTAAAATTCCTAGATTTCTGTCTGTCGGTCTGTTTGTGATTTTTTTTTAAATATTTATATCTTGGGCATTTTTCAAGATATAAATTTCAAAATTAGTAAAAATGTGCAGTTTATAAGGTAAAAAGAGCTTAAAAAATGTCGTTAAAATATCTCAAGCCGTTTCAATATGGCGGCCATTTAAAATATTTAATGCCAAATTTAATGAAAATCGTAAATATTAAGAAAGTTGTTTTTATAATAAAAAGATAAAGAGTTTATATTCAAATCAAATGAGACCTTGTTTGTTAAAATCGGATAACAAACAACCGAGTTACCAGTTTTCTTCTACATTCGGTTATGCAATTTAATAGGCCTGCCATACAGGTACAGCAGGCCTATTAAAATATGTCCAGACAATTTGGACCTTTACCTTCGTCACAAACAACTACTGATAACACCGCCACCGCCACGACGAAGCAAGGGTGATTCCAGCCAGTCATCTGCTAGAGTTCGGTGATGTAAGAGATCGTGGAACAGGTCTGTATATGGAAATTTAAAGTAGGCTTATTCGATATATGCGTGTTGTGTTGTAAATATATTATGTTTTAACGACGCCTTATGGCTGAAAATTTCAGTGTAAAGATTGCATATATATTCCGAAACGTCCTTAACGTTTGGTAACAAACTAGAAGTTGTATGACGAAGGTGAGATTTATAATTTAAATCAACACATTTTTACTGGAGTTACATAAGGGATTTTTTGTAGCGTTGATAACATTTTTGAAACTAAAATAATTATATAAGTATAATCAATATTCATGAGATTTTTCGGGGATAGTTTAAAATAGTAAAATTTAAAACAGATAATAATTGATACAATTTTATATTATTTTTACTGCTATACAGTTGTAAAATGTGTTTTTTTTTTATAAACCTGCATGTAACTATGTTGTATTTTATCCAATAAATCTACTGTTAAACAAATTAGGATGTGCATTATTAAAATTATTCTGTCTATTTTGTTTGAAGAGTAATACGTTATTGAATATTTCACCACACTAAGGAAAATTATAATTATAAGCAGCGTTTTATAACTGTATTTTATAAGAATTAAATAAATCGATGATAAAACATTACTACCAATTTAAAACTTCCTGGAAGCTTAAACACTGAACTTATTGTGAGCGTAGACTGATTGCACTTGTTAAGTTCCAACAAACTTTTAATCGATTGTTCTAAGATTTGAGAATTTCTTATTTAACAAAAGATTCAAATAAGTTTTTTCTTTTGTTCCCAAGCTGTTTACCCAGCTTAATTGGCTGTTAAATGGCGGGTTCAATATTTTTTTCTCAGATATATTTTAATATGAAGTCTTCTTTATAATTCAGCAGTTTTTTATATTACTTACAATGTAAATAGATGATATTTTAATTTTAATTTTAATTTTTTTTGGAACTATTAATTGCATTTTAATAGTTCCATCTTTTGAGATAATACAAATAATATCTTTCGGATGAAACATACAACTTGGTGTTAAACTTATCTTTTTCGTCAAACATTCAATGACATACAGGACCCATTTCAAACCTTTCGGGGTTATTGTATAAAGTATAGTCTGTTTATATTAAGAGTTTTTTCTTTATTTTTCGGTTATACATATTTATAGAACCTTATTTATAGTCCTTACATCTAAACTAAAATATAAGTTGTTGTGAACGAATGTCCTATAATGTGTATTTACCCAGATATCCATCATTCAGTATTTTTAATAAAATAGTTTTTATCTCCGAAGGTGTTAAACAAGACTTTTTTTAAACTTAGTGTATAACTACAAATAGTCAAGGTCAGTTTAGGAAATAATAATCAACATGACCGAATGTTAAATTTCAAAATGGAAACCGTTTAAATTCTTTAAATTTAAATACCGGAAAACAATATTTTTTACAAAAACATATACAGAATAAAACCTTTTCGTTAGTTTAGTTTCCAATCTAATCGGTTAATTCATAACTGAGTAATGGTTGAATTTAGTAAACTAGGCAGCATAAATTTGGAGAAAAATATTCTATCGTTGCACTGAGCCATGCGCTGAAATAGGCCAATTATGCTGTCTTTTTAGATAAACTAAACTATTACACAGTTGTTTATCAACTGATTTTCATAATTTTAGTTTGATTGGATTGTAAATTGAATTTTCTAGAAATTATTATTCTGTATATTTTTTGTTAAACATACCATTTTCAGGTTTTTCAAATTAAAGAATTTAAACGGTCGTCATTTTGGAATTAACCATTCGATCATGTTGATTATTTTTCCCTACACTGTCGTTGACTGGAAATAGTCTTTTTTATAATATAGTTTATAGTATTTTTGAATAGGTTCATAATATAAGGTTTCAAAAAGACTGTTATAAACTTCGGAGATGACAAATATTTTGTGGAAAATACAAAATGGCAGATATTTGGGTAATTATGCATTTTAGGATGTACCTTCATATCAACTTTTTTCTCAGTTCAGGTGTAAGGAATCATATCTCGGAATCCTGAAACGTTTTTAATGGACACCCTGTATGTCCAAAATATAAATATTTAACGGAGTATTTGCGGGGGTTTGGCCCGCTCATGCGTGCTAGATTCATAACAAAACATTTAAACAGTCTTACTCCAAATGTTTGCGTTGATTTAGTTGAAATTACGTTAAACATTTTGTTGGCTAACACATAAAATGTTCATTTCTCAAACCCCTTTTGTGCAAGGTATAGACAGTATAGTATAAATTTACAAAAAATAAAAAGTTATAAAAATAAACATATCTGAGTACAAAGAATACAAAAATTAATTCGCTCTGTTTTCGCTCCCTATAAATTATCAAGTGAACTACCCGTATATGAAAATTAAAAATTTGGATATTAATATTATTGGTATGAGTCTCGCTCTTTTCAGTGACGATTAATTTATTTTGTAAAACTTGCTATTTTGACTTGTAGATATAAACACAGATATTCGTTAGTTCAAGTATTAACCGTTTCTTACAAATAGACTTAATTCGACTTTCTTTGTCTGTGGTACCAGAACGATTACGTGGCATAAGCTAGCCGTATAGTCAAGCATTTACTTCTTTGTAGGGTGAAATTGCATACATGCAATTACATTAGCAACATGTCTTAAAACAACTTTAAAAGGAGACTTTTTGACTGTGTAGGAAATTTTGTAGAGCTATACATGTTTATGTTTTTTAGCAAAAATACAAATTGTATATTTATTTTGATTTACCACCGAAAGTTATGCTTAACACATTTTATAATTGGATGTCTTTATAAAAAACAAAATTAAAGGTGGGGTTTAAAGACGTAATACAACCAAAATATATTTAAAGTTAAAAACAAGACAGAAAATTCAAGCCAAAAGGGACAACACATAGCATTTTTGCTTAGGTTTTTACAAAGCAATCGATCACTATCGACAGCAGTACTCCACATCAACATTGCGCAATTATAAAATAAATGCTGTAAGCTATTCAGCATCCTTCCTGGCTCAATATTCAGCCAGTTCGTGAGGAAATAAAAAAAAGAATAAATAAAGGCTATTGAAAGATATTAGTAAACCATATATCTATAAAGTTACTTACGCTGGCATAGCGTATGATGTATATGAATAACGTAATCAAAAACAATTTGTTGGAGTAATACAAGATGTTTGGAAAGCCTATTGTGAGTAATGTTATTCTTCGGCTGGCGTCCAAACACAAGCGCAGAGTTTCCCTTTAGTTTGCCAATTCAAACAAGGCCAATAATTTATTGTTCGGCCGCTCTTTGTTCCGAGAATTAGAGACAAACAATTGTCACCATGTAGCAGATATTCCACACGAAGAGGTGGGCAATATTTTGTAAATTTGGACAGTGGTTGTTAATGGCTTAATAACATTTTGTTTAAATGATTATAAATTATAAATTTTTTTGAGAAAAATATTTATTTTTCAAAGCTTTTTCGATTGCCAATGTTCATAATTAAAATATATTTAAATTTATATTGATAGAAAGTTTTTGAACACTAAACAAAATTAATGTAACAAAGAAGTTTTTAGGCTATTGTTTGATAATTAAGTTGTTTGTAGTCAGTTTTCCGTCTCTATTTATAGTAAAATTACTGATGGAAAATATCGGTTTGAAATAAAATGAGTTACCATTTAATACATTATAAGGTTTGCTGATCTTATGCAAATGACGATGAAATCGCAAAATATGTAATAAGAAACCTCACTAAAACCTGGGATATTTATTGCTTCCTTATTTTTACCGTTCCTCAGTATTTTTATTTCAGTCAAGCTCTGAATAGTAACAGATAATCATATTTTCAAGGTATCAAAATTCATGAGTGGGTTGGATGGAGATACACAAAATAATCTATAAATTAATATGTGGGACAGGACCAATATTAATTAATACAATGCTAATATCAAGCACCAAATTAAGACTTCAACGATATGTAAAATAAATTATCTTAAAACCTTACAAAACAGGCAAATGTATACAACTTACTGAAAGGATTATTCGATCAACATTATAAATTTACACTATTCAAAAAATAATTTAAAGATTATTTAATCGAAAGTTTTACAGTTTGGTGAGCTTAAAGCTCACATTTAAGATCATAGGATGAAAAACAAAGGCGTAAATATTAAATTGATAAAGAAATATTAATTTAAATTATAGTAAATAAGTTTAATTAAGATATATACTGATGTGAAAAATGACTAAAATAAGTTAGCATTACTGAAACTATATATGTTTATTTTTGTATACATATTTTATATATTCGAAATTGTTCGTACGTTTGGAAAATTGTCTTATACGTAACATTGATATTTAAAGAAAAAGCTTTTGTTGTAATGGCGTTTAAAAATAATAATATTATTAATAAGTTTTATATTTCACAACGTTATATCATTTGAAATGTTAGATAATAAACTAACTCAACACCACTCTTACTTACAGATGTGAAATTAGATTTTACTGTGATTGCATTTATATAAACATGCATTTTATGGTATTTGCAATGTTTCAATACATCGAAAACGCATAGCGTGATTTGAATTTTTATTCCACAAAATTTTTCGTGCACCTTAATTTTATGTATCTTAAAGGGTACTTAACTGTTCAAAAGTTTCAAGTATTAATGGATGAGGGTGAGGAAAGGGATCATAAGGGAATAAAATGTACATCTTTAACTAAAAAAAACCATACATCTAAAACCTATAAATATACACATTAAAACTGATATGAGTCTTTAACGTAATAAAAATTACACTCGAGTTTCCGACTCATTTATTTGCCCCCTTAATCTTCGACTGAGCCCCACCCGCATCCTGAAGACCCTTTGAGCTCAGGGATTATTGTTATCATCAACCACAAAGCTTATAACTTTCGCTGAGCGACGAGCAAGTTTACTCTAAATCCATAAGACAAGTTCAATGAGGAGCTTCATGACAATGAAGTAACTCATTTGATATGATATATGCTACCCTGATCAATTCAAGCTTATCAATCTTGAATGACTTGTTATGTCCATGACATTGTAGTATAAAGGTTAATTTACAGTGGATTAGCTTAGCAGTATAATCGTCATTTTCTGAGATATATGCTTATTGTATTAATATATTTGGTCTTTAATCAAATAATCTAACCATGAATCAGATAATCTACCCATGAATCAAATAATCTATCATGAATATTTGTGATGTTTTATTTTCCTTTTGAATGGGATGACAGGTTCCTCTTTTACGAAAAGCTATTCTGTATTTTAAGTATTAAATTGAAATCGTCCTTGCAAACAATACTTTATAATAGCGTTAATCTTCCAAATGGGTTATTATCACATAACAGCCTCATGATGAGGCAACAGAAGTTCTGCAGCGTCTCGATTGATGAGCCAGCATTAGCCCGGTAATGCCATGGAGGCGAAAGATGTTTTATCTTGGGCTCTTCAGTTTGTTTTCACTAATCTAACAACTCCGAGAAATTGTCTATTTTTTAGTTTTTTTATGTGGAATTTTTTAATTTAACTGACTTATACAGCATGTTTATTTAATTACGCGCACTATAAAAGAATGGGTGGTCAGATATATGTAAAAGATGCATTTAAATTTCATTTCAAAAATTTGATAGTGATAAAATATTATTTTATTGAATTTCGACGAAATAGTGTTCATATTGTGCATTTAGGGACTTCAGTGTAAATTTTTACACCTCGGAAAAATTGTCGCCCTTGTGCATCGGGACAACAGTTTCCCTCACGGAGAAAAAGTACTTTTCGTTATACCACTGCGAAAACGGCAGTTTTCATTACATGTGTTGCGGGTCTAAAGAGGCTCTTTTTCGCCCTAGGGAGAGAAACAATAAGCTGATGTGAGGACGTCAGCTGCTCGTTTATAGTGTACTAAAACTGCAAACGTGTGTACGTCAGCGTCGATGGTATCGATTGCATCGAGAGTGGTTATAGGTTATTATTATCAATTGCAATTCATTGTTGCATTGTTGTCGGTTTAATCAATTTGTGAAACTCGCTTGGTTAACCAATCGATTATTACATGCTTTCGATACATCGATCATGTATCGAAAGCATGTATGTTGTTCATTGTTGTCAGTCTAACCTAACACAAATGAAACAGACAATCAGCTGATTGCTTCAAATAGCAAGAAAAAGATGGTAGCATCTTTGGGAGATATCGTTAAAGGTAAAGAAGCTGTAACATTTTGGTTTTCTTGAGTAGTTTTTCGGCTTACAGCCTCGGTCGTAAAACGTAACCTTTTACGAAAAGCGAGGGTTAGAAACAATCATGTTTATACAACGTTCGGCATATCGACATCAACAAACTCTAGATAATATGTATATAATCAGTTTTTAAATTAAATTCATGCAAAAATAGTATAGCCTGGTAATTAAATGCATACGGTTTTATGTTCTTAAGTTTAAAAACTGAAGCTCTTCAATTAAACAGAGTGCACAAATGAAAATCAAAAGTGTTGCTATATTTTCTCCCTGTAACACGCAGCGTTGCCGGAGAGATTACTTTAACGTCCATGGGGAAAAAGTAGATACTTTCAGTTCCATAGAGTAACAACTAAACTAGCACCTTATTTTTCTATTCCAGAGAATATAGACGACTTTATATAGTAGGTGGAGAAAAAGTAATATTTTGTCTGAAAAAACCGGATCGAAGTTACTTATGTGAAACAACAATTCTCTGGGTAAGAGGGCACGTAGTATGGGCAGACAGTAAGCTGATTATCATTTTTGATGAAAGATATTATATGAAGCTTCACTGGTAAACCTACAGTGTATGTTAAGAATACAGTTATGTCTTTTTATCCAACACTGATATTTTAACAACCCGTTCATCGATAAAACCAATTCAACAGTTATTTCAATAAAATATTTTGCGTAATAATATCGAAAATCAAGCTTAAGGAAAGAAACAATGATTTCTCCGAAGAGTTACACCGAGGTCCACTGAAGGAATGAAGACTGCGGGGATATGGGAATCACGTCCTCCTCCCTTCGCCGCACTACAACACTCTCTTTCACTTTGTGTAAACTGCTATCAGTGTTATAAAAACCCTACAGGGCCTTTGAAACAATGGTTAGTAGAATTTATAACTAACTAGACAACCAAATGTGTAATAATCGTCATTAAAATATATTACGTTTCATTTGCCAGGATAAGCAAGTATTTTTATTTGGATTTCAAGTAAATTTATAGGCATTCTATTTTATACTAAATATAGCAAATGTTTACACCAAATATTTTGTGTTAGCCTATACTAAATATATTTAGATATTATATTACTGACAATGATTTTAATCGTAACTGTTCATAGTGATATATTAAGCGTCTGAGTTCGCTTACACACTGAGAAGTAATAAAGATAAGTAAGTGAAAACTATGCACCCTACTGATATTAAGTTACAAACTCAAAGAAAACTAAATTCTCTACAATTTAAGTGCTTTGCAGCTCTGTAGCTTTTATGGTTCTGGAGATATAGTTATTCAGAGAT
This sequence comes from Flexamia atlantica, assembly GCA_035578135.1. Classification (NCBI taxonomy): domain Eukaryota; kingdom Metazoa; phylum Arthropoda; class Insecta; order Hemiptera; family Cicadellidae; genus Flexamia; species Flexamia atlantica. Next base: position 6,006,044 of record JAQJVK010000027.1, read on the forward strand.
GAGTGAAATTCTTCCATTTGATTAAGATAGGCCCGTTTGATTAAGATAGGTCAATTTTGATTAACATAGGAAATTTAAAAAATTTCGAAGGCCACCAGGGCAAAGCCCTAAAAGGTTGGGACAAAATTGATGGTTTAAACATATTTTTCGTGCAAGCTTTAATAAGTATACCAAGCTCAATGGCAAACGGTCGAACAGTTTTTGAACCAATCAACGTCAGACAAACCCTTCGGTCCCATAACTACAGGCGAACATGTAAAAAGGAATATGTTTTAATTTTTTGGAGTCAATATGTTTTAATTTGATTGGTTCGAAGTGAAGATTATACTCTGAAATTGTATAACTGATACTTTTAGGGTGTTCTATAGCTATTCAACTGACAGCCTGGACGTGTTGGTAGTTTTCGCGTTTACCTTGCACAACAAACTAATGAACAGACAGAAAACACCTCTTTTTTAAGCTATAAAGTTGATTTAGATTGAGGTGTTATCATATTAGACTATCTTACTGGAAACTACTTCAATGGGTGCTTATATAAAACAAAAACTATCAAATAAATAGCAGTCAGCTGTCGAAGAAGAAAAAAATGTAATCAAAGTTTTCTCCTTTAGACACTAACACACAAAGGGGATCACGAAAATATCCTCCTTATTGTGTGGTATTTTACTCTTGTATACTCCTTACAAGAGGAGGATACGTTTACTCGTAAACTTCGACGATAATGATTTTTTCACCTTTGCGTCGATAATAATTTCGCTTTATATGATTTATAACCCATTTGAAGAGGTAATAACTTTCTGAAAAATCGAAGGCTTTATGGTCTCAATAACTTTGACTAGCTCTTTATTTGCAACTTAATACTAATGATTTCAGGGTATTTCCTTGCTTTTCTCTTCTTATTTTCAGAATTTATCAGTAACAGATAAGACCAAGCAATGTTTAAAAATTGCTAAATTTGGTTTAGTAACATTTAACATTAATCAAATCTCCTAATTAGTTATACATAACAGCTATACGTTATGTAGTATTTTATTCATGTTTAATAAATATCTACCTTAGAGAAATGTTATGCTTATAGGATGCAAATATTAGTTTTATAATTTTTAATCGGGAAGTTCTTTACTCTTTTATCAGTTTATAAAAATATGAGTAACACAAATGAGACTCAAGACAAATTTAGTCGAAAGCTTAATAAACTACATCGTCTTCAAATTCTTCCTTACATAAATGGATGTAGGTAGAAAGTCTTCTTTTACACTGACTTGATTAAGTGATTTCTTCTACCAAATGACGCTATTAATTAGTTGAGGAATGAAATCGTTAAATTGTTCTGTATACAAGGTGATTACAGGTACGTTCAAAGATCAATTTGATCAGTTTTATATCCTTATGAAACGCTGACAACATGTCTGTACTTGTTGATTATCCCAACAAAACTACTCTTGCATCAACTGCTTATGATTTCAACTGCAAGTGGCTATTGCTTGGTAAGAGTATTTTGTTTGACATTATTCAACATCGTAAAACAATCACTGTTAAGAACCATTAGGGTACGAGTTTGGTACAGTATTTGTTTGTATATACATTATTTCCAGAGGGTCAACGTTTACGAAAATTAAGAGAGAAAACAGATGAAACCGTGTTGGGCCAGACGTCCTGCTGAAGCTAGAATGAGGTTTCTTCCGTCGGAAGTCATTACGCGTTAACGACCTGTCATCAAGTGGACTTTCAGAGGCGCGACTGTTCAAATTGTATCGCTTAAGTAGTGTCTGGATATCGGGTGTTTATTGTTGGTGTTTATTGTTTGTATCTAAAAGTTATTTTTTTGCGACGAATGAATAATGAATAATGATTTATTTCCACGTTTTACAAATAAATATAAAACTAGTGTAAAAATGCTTTGGACAACTGGTCTCATTTTCCACTAATTGTGACCAGGATTAAAAAAAATCTATTAAAAAACTTTAAATTGGGTACAGTAGAAGTAAATGAATCTCTTCCGTTCTTCCTGCAGCAACACAACAACAGAGGATTTATCTAAGACTGATTGTAAAAGTAAACAGACAAAATTTTGGTACAACTAACTGTCTTATTTAAACATTATTTCCCTGAGGTACGATACATCAGCTACTTCAAATAACCGAGACTTAAGTACCAAACAAGTTTACCAAACATTTTTAAAATCAAACAAGTTCTTAGATTAAAGGGAATTTTATTGAGTAAAAATGGTTCTAAAAATAGAAAAAGAATTTTTAAAGTGAGCCTTAAGTCCAAAAGTTTCTATGGTGTATGTTTCTGAAAGGATAAAATAAATTTTCAGTTCTCATATTATAATGTCCACTTCTCAGTTCTCTCAAAAAAGAATCTTAAGACTTTATAGATAAATAATTTATGAAGAACTATTGTTGAAAAATGTATGCCTTGGGTGCGGGTATTCCCTTTACCATTTTATGTTCTGTGATCTCTTGAAGTGAAATTCCTGTTCTTAATAAAAACAACTAAACTACATTTATTTATGTGGAGGCCTTGCTATGGTTTTTAACAGTGATAATTTACAATGGTGTATTGATCCCCTGTAAATTTTCACAGGTGATAATCACACAAGGGTAACACATAGCGAAATCAGGTGATTTCATATTAGTGTAGGGAAAGAAATAAAGTTAAATACCTTTTTTTTTTTTGTTTTTGCGACACTAACAAAATTATTTTTGTTGCATCATTAACTGTGTAGCGAAACTTATTGTTCAAAACAAGAGTGAAATCGGTGTGCATATTCTCGACCTTATGGCTCATTTTCCACTCTTAAAATGAAACCTACTATCATAGGTTACGCATAATATTGTAAATTAACATTAGGGAAGTAGTAAGAATATTATTGTTTATTTTAATTTTGCAAGCCTTGAATTATTTCCATTGACTAAGAACAATTTCAGCGGCCTTTTATTTGAGATCTAGAGATAACAACAACTCGGTTGCTCAAAGCGACTGAAACCACGGGGAAATTTTTGTGAAGGAAGTGGGGCCAGATGGAGATTAAAGTAGAGACTTAATTTGTTCTGAATATGAATTAGGATTACACTCGCCTCGTTTGGGACAAGCCACGCGATAAATTTGAGCTAAAGTATTTGCACAAAGGTTGTAATCTTAGTAAACATATGAGTTCTTTTAGCGATGTTAAAGGAGAGATGTCAATCTTACTGACGTTGGGCTTGCCCTTCGCATTTGACATCATCACTCACATTAAAATTATTATCTTTAAAATATTTTTGCTCTTTTATGAGAATTTCGTGACTTGAAATAATTAAAAGACTTAATTTACTCACTTCAGTAAAGTTATTAATAAGCATGTAGAAAATAAGAACCACTTAAGTTTTAGCGAAATTAAGCGAGCCAATACTACTTTGTACTGGTGCATTTCTTATTGCAAAAGTTACTAAAGAAATTAAATTTGTCAGGCAGTTCCATACAAAACACAACAATTCAAATATTTTAAAAAACTATTAAATTGAAATAACTTTTGTTTTAATTTTTATTTAACTTTACTTAACGGATAACGTTTACGCGTAGAACTTTCCATCCGAGTTTTGATATCATGTTATTATTGTGTTATTATTATTTTGCAAAATAGTGGCAGATTCAGTGTTCCAGAGCAGGTAATTTAAATATATGGTTTTTGGATTTTGATTTGGATTTTTGCGGACGTTTACCACCACTGATTAGTAAAAAACAACTGTTTTTTACTAATCAGTGATGGCAAATGTCCGCAAAAATCCAAATCAAAATATAAAATCACCATCACCCAAACAAAGAATGGTTTTTGTGTTTTGTTTTATTGTTAGTGATTTCGTCTTATGTTTTATAATTTACATCAAAAATATTCTGTGAAATCAATGTACAGTAAGTATTACTTAAACTGCGCAACTTTATGTTAAAATTGATTTGTCTAAGCAATAATGCGAGTTGTGCCTCCAATATCGAAATAATAAAGTTTTTATGTTCGTTAATCCCACCAAACAACCAATCTCAAACATCCGCCAAAATTTCTCCAATCAAGTCTGTTGTGTTTAAGTTTATTATTATGTTTTTTATGAATAATTATGAATGTTCTATTCTTAGTAAAAATGTATTGCGTTGTGGAAGATACTAATGGTTTATAGAAAAATAATTTTCAAGCTAATTTAATATTAACACCAATATTATACCATTTTAGATATTTTACATTTGCAATATAGTGGGTAGTGACGATGATATTAATTATCACTTAAGTAGTTACTCTTACTCCTTTGGCTATTCGAACCCTAGATGGGTTGTAGCCTTGCCAACCAGCCGCCTCCATTCTTTCCTATCCTGAGCCATCTTCAAATCCGCTCCTATCTTCCCCAGGTCAATTCTGACTTGGTCATTCCAGCACATTCTGGATCCTCCCAATGGTTTGTTCCTGCCCAAATTTTCTTCACAATTTTGTCTTCATCTCGCCTAATGACGCCCAGTCACATTATTCTCCTAGCTCTTGCTAAAGCTGCAATATCTGGCTTCTATTATAACTCTCTCATTTCCTTATTTTTTCTAATTCTCCAAACATCTCCTTTTATTATTGGTCCCTTAATTCTCCTCAGAACCTTATTTTCAAAAGTTATCAATTTTTTTCTGGACTTTTTCGTCAAGGCCCATATTTCCGACCCATACAGCACCTCTGGTTGGATCATTGTTTAATAACTCCTTACCTAAGTGATTTTTGATAAAATCTTGCTTTTTAAAAGCTTGGTTAAACTCCAGTAACTCCTATCAGCAGCTTCAACCCTGTACTGGATTTCTATTTCTTCTTTATTGGCGGTGCTTATTGCTACTCCCAGATATTTAAATTCTTTGGTCTGTTTAAATTATAGTTAGTGACCGTAAGGGGAGTTGGGTTTTCATCTTTTTTCTGCTTATTTTCACATAATGTGTTTTCTGCTCATTACCTAATAATCATACTGCTTTCGCATGTATTCAAAAGTGCTCTGTTAATTCCTTCAAATCTTCTTTTATCTCAGAAATTATTACTACATCATCTGCAAAGGCCAATATTTTAATGTTTGCATTTATATTTATTTTTCACCTTCAGGTAGGTTTTTTCTTTAAAGATTTTTCAATAACAATATTAAATAACATCGGAGATAGCCCACCTCCTTGTTTAACGCCTGTATTTATATCGAATGTGTCAGTGCGTTCTCTCTCTACGTTTACTTTTCCTTTTGAGTTATTATACAAATTTTTGTTAGATCAATTGACTTCTCCGGAATTTTGGCTCGTTTCATCAGGGGCCAGATTTTTATCCTCTTACTATTATCATAAGATTTTTTTGAAATGATTGAAAATAAAAGATGATTTTTTTATGCTCCCAATACTTTGAGGCCAGCTCCTTTAATGAAAATATTTGGTCCATATTAATGATCTTTCCTTTATAAAACCAGCTTGGTGATCTCCGATGATTTCTTAAATTGTTACACTTCTCTATTAATTTCTTTAGCAATTTTTTCATCGCCTCGCACGTATATTAACAAAGATAAGCCATGGGTATTCCTTTATCTGTGGTTAACCAAGAAAACGCCATTGTAAATATATGTAAGTCTGAGTCTGCTATAAAAACCACAGTTTTCTAAAGTGCAACAAATAATGACATAATGAAAACATGTGTTTCTTTTAAGGGTACTAAGGTTTCTATATATTAATTATATCACATTCATCTCAGAATACATACTTAATACTATTTTATGTTACAATTTACGAATAAATAAATAAATTGAACGCGATCAATCTCCTAAAGTAATGTTATCAAAAGTAGATTTTGCAAACTTGTCACTGGAATCTTACGGCGTGACAGTTTCATCTCAAATAGCAACGTTACATATTGCTCTATTACACGAATACTTAGGTTTTATTTCAATTTGGTCAACTTAAAAAAAAAACCTATTATTGAATAACACTTTGAAATATACCTAAACAATTGATTGTAAAATAGTAATTTCAATACGAAATTAATAAAAATTTAAACTATTTAGCATAGCAATTTTAATCTTTTCTTTTTTATTTAATTTATTTTTATTTTTAATTCAATCTTTGATTTGAATCTATCAAAAAAAGTTCATGTACCTCAACGTATCGTGCTCTAAAATAAAAATAACTTGAACGTTCGAATAAATCAATCTGGTAAAGCTTGATTCACAATCCTTGAACAACTCCCATTTTTGGAGAGGTATTCAACGTAAACCCCCCTCGACAACAATGTGACCCAGCCTGAATCCTTTCACAAAGAGCTTAAAACTCAACAACCGGACTGAACTTTTTTTTCACAAAGATGTATATATATCAATGTAGTATTTTACTGTAATATCATAAAAGTATGGCTGTGGCCATTTTAGCAAGCTATTGTTAGGAATACGAATTCGTATTCGAAAGATTCGTATTCGAAAAGCTCTACGTCTTTTACGTTATTAGACAGTCAATACGATGTGCAATTAAAACTTGATCATTTAGACGGCAAGACAAGTTCCAGCAATTATCGCTGTTAAAACTTAAAGTGATTTTTAACTTGTAATGACACTTATTCAAAGATCATTAAGTTAAATTAAACAAAAGTAGAGCACGAAATGTGAAGTTTTTCATGTTATTGAACAGTTAAATATCAATAGGCTATCACTCTTATTCTTAAAAGCCCTATTTCTATAGGGCTTGTAAACGTAAATTCAAAATACAATTACAAAAGTAAATTTTTTGGATTTATTTTTACGTTGGCTTGTGTTTCTAGTCAATTCAAGTCTAATGAACTACTGTATGTTTTTAACATAAACAATTTACATCATGACATTAAAAGAAAAACCTAAATGATCAGAATTTCAATGAAAATTCACTCCGTCTACAATAATCTAGATTTAAAAAGCGAAAGCAGCCTTTCCAGAATAGATGAGCCTAAGATAAGAAAGAATAAAATACGGATTTTCCCACTAATTTAAGCCAAAAATACCTCAAAACTTCTAAAATTATCTTAAACCGAGTAAAATGACAAATTTTATTGTTAATGATTTCTCTTAAAGTCCGGGTATTTTTACTACCATATACATGCCCGGTCCGGGTTATTTTGGAGATTTTTGGAGATTGTCAATCAGTGAAAATAACACTTCACATTCATGATCACTTTCACTACACTCAGATTCGTCACTAAATATGTCATTAGTTATAAAATTCCGCTATTTCACAATCGCGAAGAAAACGCTGGTCACACGAGCCCATTTTGTTTTGTTTACAAACTGAGCAACAGCTGACGACGCAACTAAATGTGCATTCATTTCGTTTCCCAGTGTTCCCACCTGGGAAAATAACAAAACCAAATATACCATTAGAAAGCTTGTTTTCTGACGAAAAAAACATATAACTTGTGACCAAAAGTTTGTTAGTCTGTGAAGGCAAGGACCGCTGAAACCGAACGATGTCTGATCCCGCCTATAGGCGGGCGTGGACCAGCGGCGGGCTGGGGGTCATCCCGCATATGTGCGGGCGTGGACTTCAAGAGGTTTTTAACCCTCCTACTGGAACCCAACCATTAAACATTCATTTTAGTTTATTTCCATTGATATGTTCTTCTTTGATATCCCTAAATTACATTAATTATACGAATAAAAATTTCATAAATAATCTAATGGTACTGTATATAGGCCTACTACAAAACAAACTACTTGTGAATATGCTCTAAATTCAGTAAGTATTCATGAAATAATATATAATATAATAATATAGTTTTCATAAATAATTATATCTGTATGTTATAGCATAAAAATTGCTTGATTTAAAACCTCAATTCATATGGGTCCCGTACGGAACCTTTTCATGTCCCATAACGAACCTGAAAACTTAAATATAAATCTGAACTAACCTTTGATAAACATGAAATATTTGCATAAAGTAGTGTAGAAATATGTCTCATATTGCTCTATATACTTTTAAATCTTTTTTATAAAAAATAACAATACATTTTTGCAAAACTAGGATGACACGTTATTTTGTGACGTCCCGTGTGGAACCAGCTTTTTGTTAATTTTTTCAAAGAATATAAAATCTTAACAATAAAAAATAATACATATTGATTGATTATTGTTTGGCATTGAAATTAAAGTATATTTTCAATACGTAAAACCAGTTTAAATATTGTTTTAAGACCATGAAGTAGTTGTAAACATAGTCAAACTGTCCCTTATGATACTTGGAAAGGTTAAAAGGATATTACTTTTAATGGCGAGAATTTCTACAAAAAAAAAATCAATAATTCATTATGCATAGCACGACAGGTTGGGCGTTATTTCATTGGTTTTCACATTAAGAAATGTCTATTAAGAAGGATTTTTTACATAAAATTCGAAGAAGGTCAAAACATAATGTGGTGTATAACTTCGTCTTTTCATGTTCCTACATCTAATATTTTTGTGGCATTGACTAACTGTTATGAAATGACAATTTTGGCTCTAGTTTGTAAACGAACTCTTTAGTTTTTTAACAACCTATCTCAGTTTGACGATTGAAAAGTCTCTATTACTCATTCAAGCCAACGATGTTATCATCTTAATTAGGTCAAACACGTATTGACATTTACTGGTCTTTTGGATCTTAATGTGTGATTTTTACATGTTACAATGTCCCTGCAGGAATACAAAGCCGTCCAGGGTCTGCCATTTGCATGACAAGGTGGTCAAGTCTACATCACTTGAATAACAAATTGGTTTATTTGTCTGCTCACTGCCTTTGTATATGTGACCAAATATTTATCTGAAGGTTGTTTTGTTGTCTCTTCATGCTTGAATACTTATTTTTTTTTTATTTAGATTATTTATAATAGCTGCCATTCACAATTTAAACTACCAAAACTTTTTATAACAACATGTGGTAAAAATATATGGTTTTATAAAACATATTGTATTAATATTAGAGGCGAATATGAAGTATATAATTTTTACTTCAACTTACACACGCATACAAAATATCAAAATATCATTTTTCAATCAATTATAATTTAGTACTATTAATATAGTAGAAGACAATAACGTTAAATCTTTCTGATAACGGTCAGCACCCATAGATATAAACATGACCGAGGTGATGTGGTTACGGTCATATTAATATTTAGCCATGTCGTGTTGGCAGTACTGTTGCACAGCTCTATCCCTTATTAAAATAGGATGAAAATAATTTAAAATAATTTGTATTTAGAATTATTAAAACATAGTATTACTTAATTAATTATTTAAGAGGCAATTACCATTGCATAATTCTAGTGTATATTGATCTGTTCATTACATGATATTGAATATGTTTACATTACCTGATTTTGTAACCTGTTTCAAACCAAGGAAATAAAATAAATTAATAAGAAATGTCAACGGTTATAATAATATGTTTACAATACAGAATTTGTAAGATATGCCACGGTTTCAAAGAAATTCAAGAAGATGGTCCAAGGATCGATCCGAAAAACTCTGGGTAGAGAGGCGCTTACCAAATTAAGTAAAGTTTTCTACACCTATTTAAAATATGTATTTCATCACACTACGATGTATTAACTTTTAAAACGCCATATGAAGGCCGAAAACATATTTTTCCGAAAAGGGACCGAACGTTTTTTTAGCCCCAGAGCCAAAAGTCAGCTGGCCGTCTATTTGCTTGAAACAATGTGTGAACAGATCGTAACTATACGGTATTCAATAGGTTTCAACAACAGGCAAGTTACGATTATATGATTTTTAATGCTGATTTTGCTTAGTAACCATTGCAAAGAAGTTCTATCACAGCTCATAATCTCAAAGTTTTGTTTTCAAGTTTGTCAAATAATCAAATTTTTAATTTTATATATCGGGTTTCATTCATCGTGCAGTGTAGTGAAAAATATAATTTGCAACTTGGTCAAAAGGGTTTGCAGTTCTCGACTTCGTCTCGAATTTGATACACGATTATCAGACCTCAAAACCTAATTTTCCCCCCTAATTGCTAAATATACTATTAAGGTCCCAAAAAAAGTAATTACGAGTTAACTAGCAATTTCTAATCAACAAATCAAACTGTGACACAATTTTTTTAGACAAATAATGCTAAAAACACAATATAATTAGCGATAAACTCTGTGATAATTAATACTCTTAAAAAAAGGTTTAGTACGTGAAGAATCTAAACCCATAGGTAATGTCATGTTGTCAAGCAGTCCATCAATAAGAACGAATCTGTTAGGTTTCATCATCTTGAAGAAGAATCAATGATACTCGTAATAGTGTCATGATCACGTGCCTTCAATAATATCATATCACTTAAGTGTTATAATGATTGTTTTACAGTGTTTAAAATAACTGTGAATTCAACTGAATTTTTCAGTAATGCTATGAGACGAACGTACACCTTTAAAGAAACCAGGGCCTGGCTTCGGACCGTTTCCGACCAGAACTTCAAAATGGCCAAGGTATATACAAACCCGAAATAATAATATTAATATGCTAATATTTTATAATATCGCCTTAAACATTCCACGAAGTAGTGTAGCTCAGTAACCTTGTAGCTTCTCCAAGAGACAAAACACTCATAGTAGTTTAACAACTTCTTATTACTCATAATAGTGTAAATAGGTTTTTTTTAACGCAACCCATGTTTAAGATTGAATAATGGACACATATATAGATGAAATTAGTATTGTTTTGTTAATCTTTACATTTTATACAACTTATTATTTAAGTCTGAACACATTTTGCTTACATTATGTGTTCAAACAATCCGCCACTAACATTTACACAGAGTTGTGCCCTCTTCATCAATTTCCTGAACACGTTTTGAAAAGTAACTCTTTAAATTTCTTGTATTCTTTTTTTGAGCTGCTTTGTGAATTGTTTTCCTGTGAATTGTTTTCGTAGGCCTTACTTTTCATGTATCCGTAAATAAAATAATCTAGTGAGGTCGAATCCGGAGATCTTGGGGGGTATATTCCTTCACTGATAAAATAAAATTTGAGTTGCGTTACAAAAACACGCTGTAAGTAATTATCACACTGCTATGAGTGTGTGTATTTAGGAAAAAATAATTAATTTGATATTCTTTCCCAAAGAGTTCCATCTCACTGATAATGTAAAATTATAATCAGCGGTTTATCGAAGAAACATGATACACTGTGGAAAACAACTTCAAAGTAAGCTGTCAGAGATCATGATATTCATAACAAATAAAAGTATTATCAATAATGCCTTGTAACTTATCGAAGGAATAGATTATGCATTGTTGAATGATAGGTCTTTAACTATGAATTTACACCCCATAGAACTGGAATTAACTGTGCGATACGACCATCATTTAGTTTTACCACATGAACGTGAAACGTTGTATATCATATCGTATTTGCTCTTTATCACACACTTTTTTCTCGAAAGTTAAGCATTACAGATGAGAATTACATTTTAATACTTATTTGCTTGCCCACCAACTTTACTTTTTGTAATACAAAAAGCAAATTCGGATCGACAGTTCAACCAGAGCATATTAAGACTTGCTTGAAAATAACCAATGCTAGGATTATCTTCACCCTGATTAAGTTGTATTAGTAAAGGGGTGGAGGGATCAAAAACATGACGAGAGACCTCTGATCTGATCCCACGACTTTGTAATACCAAAATTAATTCTCCAATACCACACGATTCCGAGAAATAAGTAATGTTTCAACAATTGTATTACAGTTGTCCAGAGTGTAAAGCATCGATTCTCGGAAGGGCACAAATGACATTTTCACCTCGAAAATCCCATCAGATTGAAGTGGAGTAATCTACTGAGCTTGTTTAAGGGACATACACGAATCAGCCTGCTGTAGCATCTCTGAAAACTTAGTTTTCATTTTATTTTAAGTACTGCGGTATCTTTGTTTTTTTTTTTTTTTTGTAAATGTGTTATTATTACGATTTCAATTTTAAGAACAAGAAAATATACCCTTGTATATATTATATTTCTTCGTGAATTACTTCGTAGAACTTCATGAAACCTCATTCAGTTAAGTTCATGAATAGCTTCATTTTAAGGTAGTCTTCATAAAAACTACCTTAAAATTGTAGAAAAATGTAGTTTTCTCAAAATAAATAATATTTACGTGTTTAATGTAATTACTACAAATGTTTACAAACAGCAATCTAGAAACAGGTGTTACAAATACAACATTTTGCGGTGCTTCTGCTTTAATATCAATGAGATGGTAGACCGCAACCTATCTGATATGGTTCCACAATTATATATGCAGAGCTCTTGCGTGCACGCTCGGAGTATTGGCGATATGCATGTAATTTATTTACCCACCGTGTTTTTAGCAATGTTTGCTTGTTGCTTTTACGTGGATCAGCGATTAAGACCTACTGTAATACGTTTGAATTTGCTTTTTGTCAAAAATATTTTCCTGTCGTAAAACGTTGACATTCTTTAGCTAGATTAGTATTTATTTGCTTTTTTACGGTTGCTTTCATTGTTTTCTCCCGTAACGTATAGTCCAACCATAGCGTTATCTCTATATAATAATATAATAAAAGAACTTGGGGAAGGGGAAATATATTATTTCTTTGTTAGTCAAATATGCAGAGAAAAGATGAAACATTAATTAATTAATTAAATTTAATATAATAATCCAGAATAATTTACACTGAAAGTCAAAACATTTTTAATTTCTTAAAAGCATGTTTATACAAAACTAACTACTTCTTTGACACTTGGACTAAGAAAAGGAATCTATTTTAACTGACTGGATATCTTTAAAGATGGAGAATAAAAGAACTTTTAAGGCTATAATTTTTACGCGGTGAAAACGTTATTTATAGTGCAACTAACTGCGCTTTCGAGGGAATCGGGGTGTAACGTTGATAATAAGGGCAAGAGGGAGGCTTCTGGAACGGATCCAAAACCATATAAACTCGAGACAGACGCTTCCTCCTAAGGAGGGCAATGATTTTTAAAGTATCGATATATCGCTTTATCGATGTATCGAAACTATCAATAGATTCGATAGATCGAGAGTAAACTATCGATATATCCGATATTTTGATATTCTTTTGACATCTCTACTTCGCCCTCCGTAGTGAGTGGTCAGGGGGAGGTTGTCAATATCTGGAGATCTTTATTGAAACTTGGCGCAACACAACGCCAACTCATAGGTCTACTACCTATTTGGAAGTGATTAGGTTTGAAAGATTGATGGTAAAAGCTACATTCATTGATTTAAATTATATTTTTCACCTTTGTTTTACAGTTATACGATACTGCATTAAAATGTTGCCTGGCGTAAATTAATTATGATAATTCATTTTAATAAAAATATATAATTTCCCACTTCATTAAACTTTTTGATTTTCAAAAATAAATTTTTGATTAATTTTTTTGCAATGAGTTAAAACACAGTAACGTTAACATAATTTAAGTTTCAGTGAACGTGTACGTGCAAGTTACAGAATATGAAAACTTTTATTGTCAATATTGAACGGCAGCAAATTTATTTTCAAAGTGCATTCTTGCCGAGCCACATGGTATTGTAAAATGAATTGTGTCGCAAAAAATTAAAGATGTAGCTAAAAAAATCTTCTTCCTGAATTACCGCTAAGACTATAAACTAGTTGTGTTGTACGTGAAAGCTTAACCATTAGCTCTTGATTGCAGGCTACGCATGTTATATTTCTTTCATAACTTATTTCTTATGTTACTTTTATATAGCCAACACCCCTTTTAAAAACCAGCTTGTGTACTTATTTGCTTTTTCATATACGAAATAAGTTTGGGGATAACTATTCCCTCTTCATACCGAGAACAAATTTAGTTCCCCTTTAATCCACGCCAACCCTCCCCTTTCTAATCCCACCCGCATACTGAGGAGCCTTTGAGCTCCACATTGGTGATAATTATTATCATCAATGTCAAACTTATGTTGGCTTTGCTCCCAGATAATTATAATTTTCATGAGACACAAATAAATTAACTTTCAAATAAATTTGTACTCACTGTACAAAATTTATTTGAAAGTTAATGCTTTTGTGTAAAATAATTTTTTTTTATAAATCACACTGATTTAAAAAAATATATAAATTAACGAAGATAATTCAATTAACGATTAAGAGTTGTGTTTAGTAATTTTTATTTATCAATTTAGTCTAACTATTTATTTATAACCCCTTCCCCCAAACAAAAAACTTAATCACTTACATGAATTTCTATCTAACCTTGATCTACCGGGGAGTCCTGGAAACATTTAAACAGCTTTTTTATCGTTGAAGTGGCTTGGATATGCAAATGTTACATATCATTTTGAAGCTTGTTTTACTAAGTTTAATGTAGAGCAGTCGAAAATCAATATTTTTGTTAATACTTGCGATACAACAGAAAAATTCGAATCATCGTCTAAATTGTGAAAAAGATACGAAAATTAGGTAAAATCTTATGTTTTTTATTGTTTTATTAATCGAATGAACCATGACGGCTGCTTATGAGGAAAATTCAGTCATAAAATCGTAAAAGGAATACAGCTGAATTTCTCGCATACCGCAGCCTTTATTCAGGCCTTTCACTAATCCTTCGATAAGGATTACTACATTTTTTAATATCTGCTGTGAAGTTATTGATCAAAGAATTGGTGAAAGGCCTGAGTAAAGGCTACAGTAGGCAAGAAATTCAGCAGAATTTCTTTTACGATTTTATGAATGGATTTCCCTTACATACAACAGTCACGTTGTACTCGGTTTATAAAACCATAAAAACACAATGTTTAACTTAATTTCGTAGCCTTTTTCACAATGTAGACGAAAATTTAAATGTTACATATCAAGTATTAACGAAAACATTGGTTCCCGACTGTTCTAGATAAAACTTAATAAAATGAGCTTCGAATTGGTGTTTATGAAACATGCATATCCAAACCAATCCTACGTAAACACAGTTGTTTCAATGTTTCCATCACTTTAGGAACACCCGGTATTTTAAAATTAACTCAGTACAAAACTATAACTAATGCTAATTGATCTAAAGCCAATTAAATTTTATAACTTCATGATTCATTTGTTGTTCATTTTAAGTTATCTACAGATCAAAACGCCCCAGTAACATACTTCATAATACTGCTTAGATTTTTCGAGTTAATTTTAGCCGTATGTCGGCAGAAAACCTGATCAATTAGTTTTATAGAGAATCTGCGTTTTAAATTTAAATTGGGTATGGTTAATTCTTTGTTATTTTCTAAAGTAGATCCAAATTTTAAATTCTGTTAAATGTAATCCACAGAAGGCAAAATCCAAGCATAAAACTACAATTTACATTATTGCTTAAACCGTTTTTTAAACGTAGTGTTCTATTTTCTATAAGTAAATTTTTGTTAATAATATATAAAAAATAACTAATTCTTAAACCAGCTCACTACGACTTGGCATTGTTTGTAACATCAAATAATGTCAGTCCACAAAACACGGAAAACAAGCATGTAATACAGACTGTGATCACGAGTTTGCAATACAAACTTTTCGCAGCTTTTAATACCTTTCAAATCCCTTATATAATAACCAGTCCCAAACCCATTTCCGCAAAAATCAATATTTGAGTGCGACACGTGCTGTGGTTTGCCCGGTCTCCGTACGTGCTGATAGTTTCAAGCGTGTAATATGTGTTTTAAGTGATAAATATGAACTATAGCAGGTGGTATTTATTATACAGTAAGTTATTACCGACTTCTGTAAAGGCATATCATTTCATAGCAAACAAAGATTACGTTTGTATAAGAATAATGTATGTTTGGAGAAATATACTTGTTTCATGGTAAAATGAGTCAAACGTAAGTAAACCAATTTAGTTTGTTGTATAAAAAAATATTTCTGGGAATCATCATGTTATGACTGTAATTTTAATAAATAAAAATTCTCTCCTTTCGTTTGTAAAATTGTAGGGCCTAATCATTGTAATCTAGAATTTTCAAAGGTACGATTGATAATGGATACTTTTTCCTTTCCTTTTTTGTTTACTGTCCCACCTTCACATCCCAGGACGCTAGCCCTAGCCTGGAACTGTTTTGCACATTACTTCAGGCTAGGACTAGTGGGTCACGGCATTATCATATAACGAAAAAGCCATTGGTGATTGGTAGGATTTCAACCCAGGCCCCTAAGATCGGATTACCGCGCTCTAACCACTACAGAGGCCGCTCCCCATTGATAATGTATATTGGATACTGGTCTTGTTTTAATTTACTATAGTGTAATAAAGCCCGTACCTATGTAATATGTATTTTGTAAGATGATTCCTCTTTTAAATTGGCTCTAGTAGTACAGGTCTACAATGTAGTTAGTAGGCTCACGATTGAATAAGAACCCTCCAGAGTAACGAACTATTGTTTATATTTTATTCAGGTCAATCGGCAGATGTATTTTTTCATTCAAATGTTTAATTTCTTCTAATGGGACAGTTACACGCCAAAGCCATAATATTTCAGTGGAGGTGTATTATAGAAAGTTATTATTAATTGAACACCCTGCCGCTGAACTCACAAGTTACAAAATTGTTGGATATGCAGCCTCAACACCTGGCACAACGAGTAACAGTACGAGTAACCACCACCTGGCACAACGAGTAACAGTACGAGTAACCACCACCAGGCACAACGAGTAACAGTACCAGTAACCACCATCTAGCACAACGAGTAACAGTACCAGTAACCACCACCTGACACAACGAGTAATAGTACCAGTAACCACCACCTGGCACAACGAGTAACAGTACGAGTAACCACCACCTGGTACAACGAGTAACAGTACGAGTAACCACCACCTGGCACAACGAGTAATAGTACCAGTAACCACCACCTGACACAACGAGTAACAGTACCAGTAAACACCACCTGGCACAACGAGTAACAGTACCAGTAACCACCACCTGGCACAACGAGTAACAGTACGAGTAGCCACCACCTGGCACAACGAGTAATAGTACCAGTAACCACCACCTGGCACAACGAGTAACAGTACCAGTAACCACCACCTGGCACAACGAGTAACAGTACCAGTAAGCAACACCTGGCACAACGAGTAACAGTACCAGTAACCACCACCTGGCACAACGAGTAACAGTACCAGTAACCACCTCCTGGCACAACGAGTAACAGTACGAGTAACCACCACCTGGCACAACGAGTAACAGTACCAGTAACCACCACCTGACACAACGAGTAACAGTACCAGTAAACACCACCTGGCACAACGAGTAACAGTACCAGTAACCACCACCTGGCACAACGAGTAACAGTACGAGTAGCCACCACCTGGCACAACGAGTAATAGTACCAGTAACCACCACCTGGCACAACGAGTAACAGTACCAGTAACCACCACCTGGCACAACGAGTAACAGTACCAGTAAGCAACACCTGGCACAACGAGTAACAGTACCAGTAACCACCACCTGGCACAACGAGTAACAGTACCAGTAACCACCTCCTGGCACAACGAGTAACAGTACCAGTAACCACCACCTGGCACAACGAGTAACAGTACCAGTAACCACCACCTGGCACAACGAGTAACAGTACCAGTAACCACCACCTGGCACAACGAGTAACAGTACCAGTAACCACCACCTGGCACAACGAGTAACAGTACCAGTAACCACCACCTGGCACAACGAGTAACAGTACCAGTAACCCCCACCTGGCACAACGAGTAACAGTACCAGTAACCACCACCTGGCACAACGAGTAACAGTACGAGTAACCACCACCTGGCACAACGAGTAACAGTACGAGTAACCACCACCTGGTACAACGAGTAACAGTACCAGTAACCACCACCTGGCACAACGAGTAACAGTACGAGTAACCACCACCTGGCACAACGAGTAACAGTACGAGTAGCCACCACCTGGCACAACGAGTAATAGTACCAGTAACCACCACCTGGCACAACGAGTAACAGTACCAGTAACCACCACCTGGCACAACGAGTAACAGTACCAGTAACCACCACCTGGCACAACGAGTAACAGTACGAGTAACCACCACCTGGCACAACGAGTAACAGTACCAGTAACCACCACCTGGCACAACGAGTAACAGTACCAGTAACCACCACCTGGCACAACGAGTAACAGTACGAGTAACCACCACCTGGCACAACGAGTAACAGTACCAGTAACCACCACCTGGCACAACGAGTAACAGTACCAGTAACCACCACCTGGCACAACGAGTAACAGTACCAGTAACCCCCACCTGGCACAACGAGTAACAGTACCAGTAACCACCACCTGGCACAACGAGTAACAGTACGAGTAGCCACCACCTGGCACAACGAGTAACAGTACGAGTAACCACCACCTGGCACAACGAGTAACAGTAAGAGTAACCACCACCTGGCACAACGAGTAACAGTAAGAGTAACCACCACCTGGCACAACGAGTAACAATACGAGTAGCCACCACCTGGCACAACGAGTAACAGTACCAGTAACCACCATCTAGCACAACGAGTAACAGTACGAGTAACCACAGATGGTGCAGTTTTACTCAATCTCAGTCTGTCCCGTAGATCTAGGCATATATTTAGTGTCTGCCGTGTTTACTGACATTCGACTTTGATCGAACTGTTTGACAGAACAGTGGCAGAACGCGCCCCGCCAAACATCGCCTGTCGCCACATCTGTCGCCACCAGAGAGCAAAGCGGAATCGTCAACATAAAGGAATATTTTGTAAATACATTCTCAAAAGATTTCATTCAAACAGAATGGATCTGAAACGTTGCCCTGAAAATCGAATCAATATGAGATCCAAAACTGAATCCAAAACTTTCACCGATGGATAAGGGTGGTCAGAAATGGCCATATTAAGTGATTAAATTTGTATAACTGTTCAGAAGTTATATGTTTTGTAATTTTGCGACAAAACAGCAATTTAGGTTGCACCTGAAGAAAGTCTCGGGATATTTTTTGGAAATTTCAAATATTAGCCGGTTCGTTTTTTCTAGAATTAAAGTTGAATTATTTATTCTCTTGAAATACTCGATAAAGTCAACTATCAATAACAACATTGTAAAGTTTGCGCATTGGTGAACAGAACAGCCTAATATATGGAGTAAACTAATCAATCTAGCAATCGATGTTTACACATTACCTAAACTCGTAATTAATACAAGTAATCAAGAGGCCAAGTTTCCCCGAGGCTCCAAGCTGCAAACTTGAGGCAAACTACTCTAATGTATTCTAACAACATATTAAAAATCGACCTTATTAAACATTATTAAAATGTATTAACAACATATTAAAAAAAAAACTTTTGTGAATCAGACGACTTAGACGACTGGGCTATTAATGCGAAGTTACGTAGGAGATTTGTATTGAAGTATCAAGGTATAATTACTTTAAACGCAATTTATGTTTGGAACAATTTCCTAACAGAAAGATGGACCTTATGCTAAGGACAAAGCGATAAAAAAGTTTTATTTATTTGTAAAATTCAAATTACAAAAGTTAATGAATATAAAGGGTTTATGAATGATGTTGTTTGATTTTAATCAGATAAGCTTGCGATCGGGATTACGGGAGAAGTTGGTCGTATGAAGAATCTGAAGTCGCCAAGACAAAATTAATACTTTCTTTTTTCAGCTTTTGAAAAAGTAACAAATGCCGGAAATTATTGCCCGGCTAATTGAAGATTTCCCCTGAACGAAAAACTATAACTGAGTGTGGTGAGATCGGTTTAGTTAAGTTAGTGCAGAGAGAGAGTATGTAACAATTTTTACTACCAAAACGTCGTTAAATTTACAACGTGACACCACATAACAAAAAACTTGTTTACTATTTTACAAACTGGATGTATATCTAATTGCATTTTTAAACTATATATTTTTTATATTCAAGGTAACACGTTAGCCAGTCAGTTTGTCTTTCACATAAAAGTATAAATTTCATGCAACTTTTAACAATTTTTTTTAGTTTCTTTTAGAAAACTTAAACATTTTTAGTTATTTTTGTAAGTTAATAATTTGGCGAATCGTGTTAGTATTTAAAAGTTATGCTTTTTCCAAAGAGGACAAACTTTACCGTAGGTGAAGAATTATTATTAAAATATACGTATTAAAGCGAAATTCCGTACAACGTCCAGTCCAAATCATGGGACCCTGCAACATTTTTAATGTATACTTATTTTTTAGCGTAGGCAACCCCTAAAAATAGATGTTTCGAAATCAAATTTTTTTCGCCCTACAGAGAGTAGGGGAATGCGTTTTATTTTTTTATAAAATATTGCAATTTTTCTTTTTGGCAGATGTTTACTGAATTTAATAAATGGATTAATGATAAATAGGTTCATTCAAATGGATTCAAAACTCATTGTGCACCGGCAGCAAGTAATAACTTAAATATATGTATAATAACTTACTAAAACCATAGTATATATAATACTATCTGTAGCATTCAAACACATTAATTTTCTTTGCTAATTTGTATTAATCAACTGCTAATATTTGATGTTAATTGCTCAGTGTTTGTAATAAAACTCAAACAACCAGCAGCTAGTAGGTAATTAAAATTTTTTCGTTTTTTGGAATTAAATGTTTGGTTTTTCATATTTCATGTGTTTTCGTGGAGTAAACTTTTGTTCAACCAAACTTGCAGTATTAACTCAAGAAGGATCTTAACAAAATGTATATAATATACATAAAGAGAATATGGAGAAAAGTAGAGTATTATAAAGAAAATATAGTCGGAAATCTCGGCCCAGCTATAAAAAATATTACAATTGACCCAACTAACCCTAAACTATGTGATCGTTTCCAGTTGTAATGTTTCCGTGGGTAAAAAAGCTGTGCTGAGCTGTTGAAATTCGCGTGACAAGGAGGACATGTCTCGACATCACTTGAATAACAAACTGGTTTACTATTTTACAAACTCCATGTATGTCTCTGACCGTATTTTCAAACTATGTATTTTTAACTAGGTAACATGGTAAAGTCAGTTTTTTATTTTTACATAAAAGTATAATTTCCATGCGACTTTTAATTCATTTAGTTTCTTGTACAATTCTTAAACAATTTTAGTTATTTTTTTCAATCAATAAAAAATAATCATCATTGATGATCATGATGATTATGATAATAATTATCGTTTGTTATTAAATATTACTAAACCTCTAAACTAAAAAAACTAGGCGTAAAATTAAACGGTGTCAGTATAAGTTTAGTATGATTTTAGTTTATTAAAATGCAATTCAATATATTGCTGATTTTATATTGTTTTGCAGTTTTTCTCAAATGAATATTTTCTTAATGTAAGTGTTATTCTTAGCCTTCTTTAGTTAGGATTCGAATGTACAAAAATCTAAATTTTTCTCCTCCAGGATATTACGTATTATTGATTATAACCGAGTAACATTTTGTTTCCATGGGGCCAACAGTTCGATATGCCTACGAATTTCTCAAATGAAAACAACGGCCCTTAATTACTTATAACGGAACCTCTTTTAAAATAAACACTACTTTGTATGTTTGATGGTTGGAGTAAAACAAAAACAAAGGGGTTACTCCGTTGCAGTTTGGTTTTACCAGAGAAGCTGGGCTGCGATATGATTTTATTCGCATGACTGATCGCCATGTCGAGAATATTTACCTTTCCTGAATTTTCTTTCCAACCAGTTATTAGTTTTTGCATCGTTGCAAAAATATACTGTTCACAAACTAATAAATGAAGACCACCCGTGCAAACTGAATGTGAATAATTGATAGCTGGTGTAATCAAAATCTTATAAATTATATAATTAAAATTAAATTGATTTATAATTGAATCAATCGTTTCATAGACTGAAAATGTTATGTTCTTGTTGGACATTTATTTATTTATTCGCCGTTCATATATTTTCAACCAAGTGACTTTAACCGTTGAGATTATTAAGGAAAGATGTTCCTCTCCACCTCCCGTAATTTCCCCTTTAGCTGCATTAAATACCTATTATTGTTTGGAGTCGTAACATGTGCTTCGTTACGGTATAATCAAATATCACAACGACTAAATGAAGCCACCCCCCCCCTCCCCCCAGTCTAGCCAACTTTACTCTTAGTCCCATTTCGAATGTCATAAAAGACTTAGTAAAGCTCAGTTTATAGCTTAATATCCGTTTCAGGAGAAAAAATAGCTTGCATAACTACTTACTTACGATGAACCAAATCCGTGACTACATCGATATTTCGTACAGATTTTATTGAAGTTTAATGAAATGCTCCCGTTTATAAGGCTAATTATGGTCTCAAATACAGTACCTTCAAAAACTATTTCATTATGGAACTAGAAGTAGGCTGTGTTTTTTTTCAAAACCTTGGTAAGATTGCATTATTATTAATCGTTTATACGTAAAACAAATGACCCATGATTTAAAATAAATAATTAAATGTATTTCATTTAGCTTAAGCGTTGTTTATATTTAAATAACCTCAATAACAGAAACTATTGTACTGTTTAGCGCCAAAATCCCACGAGCTGATCAAAAGATTAAGGTCTACATTTGTCCTACTTCATCCAAAAACAAAAATGTAATTGTTTTGTAAAAAGCTGTGCACAAACTTTTAACTAGGTTTTTAATATGTAAAGTGCAGCTGCGTTTCCGAGTGAATCTAAGTGTAACAGTGATAATATAAAGGGGAGAATGGGAAGATTCTGGAATGAATCCAAAATCGAATAACTCGGGGAAACAGACGTTTCCGCCGCTGCCTCGAGTGGACGGTCAGTGGGCGGTTATCAATATCTGGAGATCTTTATTGAAACTTGGGGCAGCACTGATTATTTGGAGTTTATTCTCTGGAGCGTTTAAAGCTGAGAATCCATATCTATGGTTCTACTTTCCTTGTCCTTAATGGAAAAAGTCTTTAGAAACAGCTTCTTATCTCAGAGAATTTTATTCTTCCCTGTGTTCTTGTGTACTAACGAGAGAAAGATTAAAGAAACATAATATTAACAGTTCAGTTATTAATCAGAGAAAAAGTCATTGGTATATCGGAACAATCGTGATTTCAATATTGACGATCAAGGTTTCTCTTTAAAAGTAATTTTGGCATTTTTCAAATACTAAAATTTGTTCTCTCTAATTAATTTATGTTTACATTAAGTGAGTGCTTCAATGAAATTAGCTAACCATCTGACCATATCATTGGGTGTTAAACAAACAGGAAAGTAAAAACTGTTTTTACAGAGCTGTTACTTTAAAAAATCGAGTGAAATAAATAAATGTTAAATTAAGGTTAAGTGTGAGGGGTTTTTCTTTTAAATTTTAAATTGAATGGCAATACTATAAAAATTGATTTTTTAAGATTTGGATTTGCATATGCAATATTGTAATCATCCCAGCTAATTCCATTATTATTCTTTGTTTGAAATTCATTGTTGATGATGGTGATTTTATATTTTGATTTGAATTTTTGCGGACATTTGCCATCACTGATTAGTAAAAAACCATTATTATAATCAGTGATGGACCTTACTCCACAAGCACGTCGTTGGTCACTCACACCAGTCGTTGGGTTTTAATGTATTTTTTTCTTCGAGAATAATTTTAATGTGAAATGAAGCATTAGTAAAACTACCATTACAACCTCACTCTGTTGGAGTCACAAGACTTGAGTGGAGATGGTTGTCAACATACCTGCAACTGGGGACAGCTTTCTCATCACACACCATCGGGACTTCCACTGCAACATAGGGAATACATTAATGTGGCTCTCTGGCGATGTGCAGTACGGTCCCTGACAGGCGAGGTATTATGAGGGTATTGCATTTTAAATAACATTTGGTGATTTACTTAAATTTAATTGCTTTGAGTTAAATTTTTATTGTGTTGTTTCACTTTAACTGAGGAGTCCGAGATTCAACATTACATTTCTCTTCATTGTGTTTTAATGCTATTAAAATCACACATGTAATTAAAAAAAAAATAAGTATTAAAAATATACTACCTATTCGGATAATTTACAAGATAAATTCTTGATTAGTATGTACATGTTGTTTTATTCATTGGATGTAAAAAAAATCTTACGTAAAAATCACACCAATCGAAATCGATCGCCATTTTTCAACCACTTATATTTACCATCTTGTATGTAAATACAGTATAAGTAAAAATATATTTTCAAGTGTTATAAGACGTTTTTTATCTACTTACAGATAATTTGTTGATAAATATTTTACTTCATAAATATCAAAGCCGTTCAAAATGATAGAAGTTTGCGTTTGAAATTGAGAGCAAGCCTCACTCAACCCACCCATCAAGAAAAAGTCTGGGGACAAGGACAGTGCAACAAAAACAGTGTTTTTGGTTGTAACTGATTTGCAAGATGTCCTTACCCTGCCCTATTTAGTCAAAAAGCTGTAAGCCCACCCGGATAGTTTTCGGGGCATTTATTTGTCTATAATTGTATTAAAATACCAAATACAACTGGCTGACTCATCAAGGATTTTCAAAAACTATGTGCGCATAGTATATAGATTTTGTTGTATAATTTATTATTTTGAATAAAATAGTCCGATAAAATTTATAAAAATCCTTAAATGTATGAAGGTAATGGTTTCGCCAATTCCTAGTCAACGACGTGCCCACGAACAGCCAAAAATGCTTCACTACCTTGAATTCAAAATTTTTTGGAATATAAGAATCTAATACAACTGGATTTCTCAAAAGATATTTTTCCAACCAACAGTCTACTTCTTAAAGCGTTGAGTGGAACCGCAGGTATTTGCTAGTTTGGTATATATAATAGGATAACAATTATGTAGTTAACTTATTTTGATGTAGATATATATCCATGGAGATTTATATTTAAGAAGATTTATTTTATTTTCGTGTTTAAATCTAGGAAGCGGAGTGAACTGCTGATTTAAAAACCCTTTTCTTAAACAAATTCTTATCCTCACTTCGTTAAAATGAAAATTCGCTGAGCTATAGAAGAATTCATTTGAGCTGAAATGCGGTTGTGGCAAAGGAAAAAATAGCTTTTACATTAAAAGCCCTTTGTTATTTTATCAAAGAGCCCGAAGCCGTGCGACAAAAATTGACGTCTTTCAGTCTCATGAATTCAGAAATGTTTATTATTATTTTATTTTCTATATATAATTCAATCAATTTTCGAATTAATACTAAAGAAAATTTGATTATTTTAAATATTTTCTATTACAAAATCATTTATAAAGCTGTCAGTAATGTTTTACTGTTCTCACTTATATTATTTTTGATAAAAAAAGATTTTTCGTCGGTACGGTAAAATCGTGATGGTGTTATCTTTATGCTTTAGGACTATTTTATCATTTTGACTGGAGTTTCAAGGTAAATAATAAAAAAAATTTAATTTCGTATAATATTGCATTTTAATGTATACAGTAAAGAATACCCACTCAAAACAAAAATAAAATAAACACGAAAGCAATCTAAGGTAGAGCGTTTTAATTGAAAATAACCAAGCTTATTTCTCGTTTTCAAGAATTGATGTATAAACAATTTTTCCATGACTAATCAAAAACCTAATAAATCATACAACAGGCCTTAACTTTTGATCTATTATCGTTGTGTACATCAATTAAATAATTAATTGAAACAAGATGTTTTCACGCGTTATTTTTCGCTTTTACTAGATTTAATTACATTCAATGAATTTATCCTTAGAAAATGTTTAAAATGAAGGTTTATGTTTAATTTAAATTTCATATAATGGTACTTTGAATATTTTTAAAGACTTATATTGTGCTCTTGCTACTCTGGCCAATAACTTTTAAAGATTTCCTATCATAATTATTATGATACTAGTCAATCAAAGAAATTCAATTCTATGTAATTTCTAGCTTAGACCTAGTCAGTAAAATACATTTTATGTAATTACGGGATATCCCTGCTTGGAAATAAGCTGTTTCCCTGTCTCATGATAAGACCTAAGGCCCAGGACCTTCAAAACTATTTGAACTATTTGTGTTTTGGGGGTTGCTCAGTTTCAACAGTTTCTATGTATACAGCTAGATATGAGTCTTTAATCACAATAACACTCGCCAAAATGTTCCTATCATAATGGCATGCAGCACAGGCATGTAAAGTACTTAATCATTTGGAAGAGTTCTAAAACCATTGGTAAACCAGTTGGTAAAAGAGGATTAGCAGCCTACATTCCTACCCATCAAAATTTGCAGGTTAAGGCTAAAGAAAGGGTCATGTCGCCATAACCTTGCAAATGATAGGGATTAAAATATAAGAATTTTCAGTTGCATTTCATTTCATGGCTACGATCGCAGCGAAAGAAAAATGGCACATTGAAACACACTCCATATCAACCATCTTACTTAATAATATCTGCATTAAATTTAAAATATGGTCTCTTCCAGTTCAGATCTACTTGATAAGGAATTAGAAACCACCCAATTTCTTCATGTTTAGAAGTCATACTCATTCCCAATGTTATTCCTATAGAAAATACACAAAAATTCATACGTCATCTATATTAAATATAACTTTTCACGTTAAATACAAGTTTCAAGCGCTTGAGACTTATCAAGTTCGCAATTAGGATGTAACGAAAGTATTTCTTAGGAAATAAGAAGTTTATTTTCCCACTTTCAATGCATAAATTATTATAATTAGAAAAAAATTTATTTGCCAAGGCATATCCTTCTTATCCACTACATGTAAAAATTATTTAAAACATTTAACATTATCAGTAAAATGTACGCATTCTTGATCGGAAACTTGAACATAACAAATGAAAAATATTTATCTTTATTAAGGAATTAAGGGTTTTCATACCATGTAACTCAAACAAATAGCAAGAAAAACAAAGAAAAAATTCTTTATCTGTTTCTTCAAATTATATTTTTAACTGTCCATATGAGTTTTTCGAATCATAGCGCTGTCAGCAGAAAAATTCCTATAAATGAAAAGATCATCATCGTAAAAATATGGGAATATAAGTTACTCAATTATTGATATCCTTTCGAAAGTCGGTTGTGGATTCAAAACACATCAGTTAATCAATGAAGTTGAGGTAATCCATTAGGGCGACAGCGAGACCGAAATATAATACTCCGCTGTCAAAGCGATGGCGGTGTGATCAATTTGCGAGGTTATTGTTTAGTCTTTTGCACGGTTTGTTGTTTCTTTGTACATCCCCAATTTCAGTATTTAATATCTACGTCTGCTATCTTATTGTTATGTATATGCAATTTCCTGCTTCATTGACATACATTTCTATTTGTAATTGTTGGAAATGTTGGCTCTGTGTATCTTTATATTTTTAACTAAATACAATTCAAAAGCTTTAGCAACCAGAATAAAGGTAATCATTCGATTTTTACGAATGATTACCTTTAGTTTAACAACTAAATTTATTTCATCGAGGTAGGCCTGGTTTGAAAATGATGCAATGAGTAATTTTAATATCCTCCCCCCCCCCATACACGGAAATATTTTAATAAAAAAAATGGGATGTCCGGAAATTATGGTAAAATATTTAGTATATGATAGTAGAGGTAAAAATATGAAAAAAAGTTTATATAAATATAGGTCCTAAAGTGCTTCGTTTTCCTGCTGTGTGTCGATCTGATTGTGATTTTTTTAATATTTGATCATATCTCACGAACCACTTAACATATAAACTTCAAACTTGGTACATGGATAACCAATATCAACAACTATCTTTTTGAGAAGTATCAAATTTCTACTTTGTACCATTGCGAAAAGGCGACTGGTTTTTGTTTTCAAAGATAAATGTCTTAAAAACCAGGAATTATAGAAAAAATATACAAGAGACAAAAAAGTTGCGAAATTTAATCCAATTGACGCTGATATTAAGATTATGATGATCGGACAACTAATAATGGAGAACTTTTTAATTATCCGAATGAAAATATGCTAATTTCAAACGGTATATTCTAAAGAACCATGTTTTTATTCAGTAAAGTTAAAATTTCTCCATTATTAGTAATCCTATCATCATAATCCTAATATCAGCGTTAATTGTATTAAATTTCGCAACTTTTTTATCTTTTGAATAGTTATTCTAAAATTGGCAGTTTTAAGATATTTAGCTTTGAAAACAAAAAACAGTCGCCATTTTGAAATGGTATAAAGTAGAAATTTGATACTTCCCACAAAAATAGTTCTTAAAAGTGGTTATCCCAGCGAGCGCAGAATAATACTTCTTTAAATTTTACTTTTAATTTTTTTTTATTTTAATACTTCTGTGCTCGCTGAATTATCCATGTTCCAAGTTTGAAGTTTATATATTAAGAGATTAGTGAATATGAATAAGTATGTGAAAATCACAAACAGACACAAAGTCGGAAAACGAAGTACTTTAGGACCTATGTTTATATAAACTTTTTTTATTATTTTTATCTCATATACCAAAATATTTTACCGTAATTTCCGGACACCCTGTATAACCAAACATCAATTCCAGACCAACTCCAAACATGTTTGAAAGCAATATAAGTTATTAATTTGCTCCAGTAGGGAGTTACAGAATCTACTTAACTGATATAATCTGACTTCATGAATTAATTAGTTAATTAGAAGGATAGAATGTTATTTAAACATTACGTGTGTAGTGGGAATCGTCCAGCACTTCACTACTTAATCTACGAGTTGAAATCAGACAGTTCATAGAAGAAGACGTCTGCTTCCTACCATCTGATTTAGAAATCGAGCGATAAAGAGTTCATATTGCCGAAAGTCTCAGTTCAGTGAACTCACTGTGCTTAAAAAGCACATTTCAATTTGCATTTCACGTTGACAAATTATAAAATTTAAGTTGATAATTATAAGTATAGTAAAGTTAGTGTTGTGTACTGAAATCTTACATCCTTATTTATTTGAGGGAATAAAAAATACTTACAAAAATATTTCATCGAGCTTTACCACTAAATATACCAAAAAGCTAATAAGTTTTTTTTATGTAAGTTATTAGAAAACATTCTCGTGTTCACTTTAGCTAAATAATATAATGCTCCACAGAAAACTTGATGTTAAATTGGAATGGTATTATTTCTTCATCAATCTCGCTTTCAAAGTTTGTTCGCAAATAAATAATCGAAGCAAGCTTTAAAAGAAAAAGTCACAAATCGACATTCGTTTTATTGCATTCAATTTTAGTACTTCTCTGAACAACAAACGATCAAAATTAAATTTGACGTTTCGTTGAAGTTGACAAAACATATTAGATCGACAGAGATACAGAGAGATACAAAGCACGGTGTAATGTGACCGGGAATGCTCAAGTGATTTCTGTCTTTTGTCATTACTGTACATGATGCCTGTCTCTCGTGTGATTTATTTCAATTTGCATGTAAAATTTAAGAGGACAACTCTTTTTAACATTTTAAAATTACAATTTATAGTAAATTTTAAAAAAGTGTTATTATTAGTAACATAAATATGGCGGTAGCCGTGTACAAATCAGCTTCATAACACAATAAATTTACAAAATATTCTGTATTTGCACCAGTACATTGCATACTGTACAGCTCAATTACTGTCCATTAACCTGTAAGCCTAAATAACATAAGGGGACTTATTAAATTTATATCAGAAAAATCAACTTTCCATTTAAGTGTCAGTGAAGTAATTGTATAATTGTATATATTATCAGCAAAAATATCACTACTACATTAATACTTTTTCGCTATACCTGCGAAAACGGCAGTTTTCATTACATGTGCTCCGGGCACAAAGAAGCTCTAGGGAGGAAAAGAATCAGCTGATACGTCAGGACGTCAGTTGTTCGTTCATAGCTAAAACTGCAAACGTGTGTATGTCAATGTCGATGGTGATGAGCTATCGATTGCATTGAGAATGGTTATTGGTTTTTATTATCAATTGTAATTCATTGGTACACTGCTGACGGTCAAATCTATTTGTGAAATTTGCTCATTTCACCAATCAATAGTTCAATGCGTTCGATATATCGATAGTCGTTCATTGTTGACTGTCTAACCTATCAAAAGTGAAACACACAATCAGCTGATTGTTTTAAACAGCAAGAATAAAATGAAAGCCTCCTTGGAAGATATCTTTAAAGGTAATATTTTGGTTTTCTTAAGTAGTTAGCCTGTTGTATTGAGCGCTAAAACGAAAAATATAGTTCATCTTTAAGCTGCTTTTCAATGGTCGGTGATGGTAAAACTTGACCTCTTACGAAAAGTGTCACTTTAGGCCCTAATAATGAAATATGTATTATCCATCTTCACTATTTTTTAACATCAAATGCGAATATAGATAATTTTACCTCTGGCTACATCGCGTGACGTTTGATCCATCAGGAGGACCGTCCACGGTTGCAGCGGATTGTTACCGAACTTGATCGTGTAAAGAGATATTCTGTCGGCGATTCATTTGTGCTCCCATTCAAACGGTCGATCTTTTATTTCTTTATAAATCGTTGTGTAGACGCTTAAGTACTAATTTATTTTTTGTTCTTTATTATTATTGCGAGATAGTAGTTAAATATTATATTATAATTAACAGCTTTAAATATTTTTTAAAACTTTTTGTTATGCTTTAAAAATAAAAATTTCACATTTTTACGTAGCTTTCCATTTAAAATATCAAACACTCTCTAAAATTTTTAAATGCAACATAATTAAGACTAAAAATAAAATACCTCCATAACTTCAGTGATTTAAGAACACTTGACTTATTTAATTCTTTAATTTTCGCTCGCATGAGCTATTCCTTCGCTATTTTAAAGCTCTCATATTTTATAAATTATGATTTACCCGTTTATAAAGGTATGGGAGTTTTGTATCTATTTTCTCATTTGTTACTTTTCGCTGTGTGCTCTAACAAAAGTTCCTAAACGAATCATAGAGGTCTCTAAAAATATGTGATTTTACTTAATATTCGACATTCAAGATATTGACATAAATTCTGGACAATGGCTTTGATTGAAGATACCTCCAAATACCAATCCAAATATCTCCAGATCTGTCAGCGAGGATCATTTAGGATATTTTCATCCAAATATACAAAACAAATATAAATAAATTTATACTTTTAGAAAATTTTCAACAGATCACTTTGACTTTACGCAAAGAGAATTCCACAGTCGTAAATATTTTATAAAACAGATACTTCTAACCAATCGAACTGCTTAGAAATGAATGTACAGTAATACATTTCTGATTCTTCCAAGTTGATATTACTACAGATATACACAGAGACAAGACGAGGTACAAGGCAGAGCGTAATGTGACCGGAATGCTCGAGTGATTGCCGTCTTTGTCATTACTGTACATGTCTGTCAACCGTGTGATGCATTCCTCTTTACTTGTGATCCAAAACAACTTTTGGCGAAATAAAAAATGATCGACAGCATTCTGTGCATTTTTAAGACATACGTCTACTCTCAATTATGAATTTAGTAGGTGATACTCATTTTTTGGTATAGTTTTAAAAATGTACAGCATTAGCATTTTTCACGTTATTATAAAAGTCCTTTGGGATCAAAAGATTTCAACATTGGTTTTCAGTATAGTTTTAAAAATGTACACGATTGACATTATTTAACATTATTAGAAAAACAAGAAATTCCTTAGGGAATTATTATAATAGATGCTTTGGATTCAAAAGAGTTTAACATTGTTTTGTATATGTACATAAATTATTACGAAATATTTTCAAAGCAATAGTCGATTAAACATACTAATACAGGATATCCATTAAACACGTTTCAGGATTTCGGGAGTGATTCCTTTAATCTAAGAAGATGAGCAAAGAAAAAAAGATGATAAGAGGTATGTTCTAAAATGCTCATTTACCAAGATATCCGCCTCATTTACAAAATATTTTTCAACCTTTTTTTTACCCAGTATATATCTATATTAATCAAGGTTAGTTTATGGAACAATAATCAACAAGATCAAATTGTAAATTTCAAAATAGCTGACGTATAATATCTTTAATTTAAAAACCGAAAAAACTGTAAGTTTAAAAATATAAAGTATAACAATTATCGATCATCTTAGCCTCTGGATTGCTTGTATACAATTAATAATATATAGTATCACCTTAACAATCCTAATATTGAGATGCAAAATCGATTTCAAATCCGAAGGTCCATCCCAACTGACGATGGAACACTACAATTAGAAAGTTATACTATTAATTATTAAATATTTTAATTTCCATATAATAGAGTCTCGGAAAATTTATCTAAAATATTTTCAACGTAGAGTGAGCAAAGCGAAACATTTGTCTTTTTAATGCTGTTTCAAAAGAATTATGTTATGGCGCCCATAAAAGTACAAAATGTATCGATGAAGACAAAAATTAAATATTAAGATATCAAAATCACAGACTACGTTTTTGACGTGGCGCTATGAATTGGCGTGAATAAATCTATAACCCCTTCAGAGCAAAAACTGCAACGCCAATCCATCATGGCGGCTTATGATCCATCAGGTCACCGGCCTAATCCCCGTCATCGAGGGATACGCCGCTCGATCATCACGCTATCTATAGCACGACGTCTCTCTTTAGATTTAAGTATTTTCGGTGTTTTACGTCAAAATTAATATAATTTTTTATGTTAATAGTTGCAGTCTTAAATATACTCGACCTTACACCACAATTATTACATTACACCTTAAATTACCTTGCATTAAAAGCCTAAAAATCGCTACTCTATTACCTTTTGTGGAATATTTATTTACATAATCCATAATTTAAAATGCCAATGCTTATGGAAATTAGATACCGAAGGATGAACGTGGAACAGAGAATAGCAAATTTGTTTTCGTTTTGAATTTTTGTGAACCGAAACAGTTATTTGTTCATCTAGGGACTAAAGTGCAACGTTTCCTCCCTGAGGGAAACTGTTGTCACCCGATGATATAGCCAAGAGCGACAATTTTCCCGAGGGAGAAAAATTTCTTTCTTACTTTGGTGGATACTAAAAAGGATATTAATAATATTGACAAACTACTAATATAGGTTTCTAACAAGTTCAACCAATTATTAGTACATTTAAAAAATTGAAAATAAACCACAACATACAGTTATTTTGAAATTAGGTTACGTAAATCCCAGTTTGAACAGGCCTTAAATAAAATTTATATTTGTGAACAAGCTTCAAATTTGTATTACTAATAGAATAAAAATGTATTAATATTAAGTTTGTAGCTTAGAATTGTAGAGGACCAGAAAAACCTAAGCCCGCCCAGTGACAATACCAGTCAAAATATTTGGTCGTGTTTGAGGGGTACAAAAATGTTGAAAAGAAAAGTTCACCGGAGGACTAGAGACAATAAACGGATATTATTTCGACGCAAACCGCGTCTCGGTGCGCCAGCGTTTAGTGTCCCCGGAGGATTAAAATATTGTTTGAAAAACGGACATTTTCCGTGACGTGTCCTCTCCATTTCTCCCTTATATCGATGATTAACGAGCCTTGGCCGAGTGGGAAAGTATTTTTGTGGCTTCAAAACTCAGTTTCAAAACTCCATTATTTTGTTATTGACTGTTTTAATTTAAATAAATTTGACGTTTTTTTTACAAACTAACATGCTTGCGGAGTGAATTAACAAATGTGTTGAACAGTTTTACAGTATTTCATATAGTCAAGATACAATTTAAGGTGTAATGGCTGTTCGTTTTTCAATAAAAGCCTTATTTTAACGTTCAATAACATTTTTTACTTTTTTTAGGGAATTTCCCTTATACCATCTCCATTCGACACTGATTCTGTACAGTGTTCAATATCCGCATTTATTTACTCGTATATCCGCCACTTTGTTTTTTTTTCTTCATAAAATCAATATATTTTTAATACGTGAGGGGTTTTCTTTTCACATTCATTCATAAATAACAGTTGGGCCGATTGCAACTTTGTGAGGTGCAAATAGACAACACAATGGTTGATGTGGCTTACCAGCATATTTTTTACTTGGTATTGACACGAAGACATCTTAAATACGTTATCTCCCTTATTTATAATCAGATTTTTCATTCGATATCATGGGATTTGTAATTGAATATTCTACAACTACAATTAATATGAATTTTTGAGATATTGACGTATGCAATTTTTGAGCAACCACCATTTTAATAAACATCACATCAAGTTGTTTCTGTAGGTAGGTCTTAAGGTTATAAAGCTGTATACCAAGATTCATTATTTTACAGCAAACCGATCTTTAAAAAAATTGCTGCTCTACGAGTACATTTAGATATTTTTAAGCTTTCAACATGTTTTTTTACTTTTCTATGGTCCATAAAAACAATACCCAAAACAAACAAACAATACCCAACAAACAATATCCAAAATTATTAGAAAGTTCTGACACACCCTATATATTCCGACAGTCTGGCTGACGCAATTTTAGTTTAATAATCTGGGGGTTGGTATAGGAACATAACTTTCTACAAGATGTCCCGGAACTTCATTCATGTTCTCGGAGGTTTCATTTTATTTCAATAAATCGTTTTCAAATTAAAACTCATTTTGTGAAAAAAATTGCAGCTGAACAAGTAAATGTTACAATATCAAGCTGAATATGTTACAATGTAAAGGTTGAACATGGTATATTGACTTGTCCATTTGTCCAAGAAAAAAACATAAATATTGGTAGAGGGATTCGGGACACCAAATTTAATAGCTTAGGCATGTTCGTTGGGCAAAAAATTCGGAAAACCCCTAACCACGCTTTTGGGATAAAACGCTTTTTTTAGAGTTTTTGGAACATAAACGGACCAAAAATAAGCTTAAAATGTACTTTGAATGTATGTTTTATCAAATAAAAATTTATACTCAAGAAATTATAGCTCAGAAAAGGACCGTCTATATAATAAAATTTGAATTTAAAAAACGTCCAAAGTAATTTTGCACTACAATGGCCGCAATTTTTATCTAATTTACTTTCAGCAGAGAAATTATTTTCTATGATCGAATGGAAGGTTAGTTTGGGGAATAAAGCGGAATGCCACGCCCCCATTTTTGGAGGACATAACCCAAAAATTTTGTTTTTTTTGGGTCTGAAATGGGCAACTAAGGTTCCTTTATGTTGAAATTCGCACCCTCATTTCAGTGAGCTACGTTCGTAAGTACGTACTCGCTAGGTTTATTGAATTGCGAGCGCAGAACCAAATACCAATACTAATTGTACTATTATCACTAACTGTTTAGTTTTTACTTAAAAAATAACAAACAGACGGGTGTTGTCGAAGACGAATGGTGATGTATGATGACGTATGATGAATGATGATGTATGATGTCGTGTGTTGAGAGGAGTCTAATCATGTTATTGTAGTGCAACATATTGGCCATCTCTTGTTTTTGTTTCTTACACAGTTGTTAATATTTATAAATTTATTTTCCTCAGTACAGATAGCAGAACAAATTACAAAAAATGTTTAGGATAAGGCTGAATTCGGAATACAAATAAATATTTTACAAGCGTTTCAACTTAAGAAAGTTGTTCTTGGCATTTTTCTCCAAATATCATAGAAAGCATTCATTAATTTTTCCTCTCATGGCCTGAACAGGAAGAAGAAGCTTCTAAATTTGTAGTTATCTTAAAAGTCACCCAAAAACTCGATGAATTCTTGAACTAAGTCTTTCATACAAAATATAAATTGATAATGGAAATTAAATTACTACAAAATTAATTTTCAGTTATTCTTGTATCATCCCAATATCCCAATATATATTATAAAGAAGACGTGGTTTCTGTATGTATTTATGTATGGGAGAAGTGAACTCGAAAAATACTGAACCGACTGGGTTGAATTTTCACACAGAGATAGATCTTGAACCTGGGAAACATATAGGCCTATTCACTTCCTTAAAATCCCCTCGGGCTTCCCCCCGTGAACTTCCTTTGCTTCAATGTTTACATTCGATGAGGATGTAAACATTTAAATACCGAAATGTAAACAGCTGTGAATACTACAATTTGACAGTTCAAAGAGCATAAGTAAGATCAGCTGTAATTTTTATCGTGAGCGAAACCACGGGCAATTGCTAGTCCCAAAATAAAGGCAAGGATAATTAAAGAAAATTGTAAATAATTCATTAGAACAAAAAAGCGTTAGCATTTAAAAACTAAGCATAAATTATAGCTAAATGAATGTTTTCTTAACATAAATTTTACTTTAATTATTAAACCATGTATTATATTAAGAGCGGTACAAAATCAATTTTTAAGAATGGGTTTTTAGTGAATCATGAGTCATAAATTATTATTCTTCATTTAAATTATTAAAACTAAAACTTTAATTTGGTTCACAACCTCTCTTTCCAACTAGTACAATAAATTACCTATTTAATAATTAGACAAATCAATTCGAAATTAATAAGTTAAAAAACATATCCTAAATTACAGTATGTTATACTTATCTGTTTATTAATATAATTAAATTATTTTTTCATAAAAATTACCTTCTTGCCATCTCGGAATTTAAGGGTACCCTCGATAATAGTGTTAGTATCCATGACACAGCCTGCGAACTTGAGTCGGCAACAGCAATCCACAGACTAACTGACAGGAGCGCGTCTCTTGCTTCGACACCGGCACCCACCCACCCACACCCACACCCACACCCGCACACCCGCACACACCCGCACACCGCCTGGCCGCACACACACGCGCGCCGAGGCGACATTAATATTCATAACCTCTGAAACCGGTGCTCCACTCCGTAAACTAATTGTTTCTGAAACTGCGGCAAAATAAATATCCACGCTCAGACTGGGGAACTCCCGACGGAAATAAATAAATTCTGATCGCGGCGGGAAAATGTGTGACTCGCGTCGAACGTTGACGGAGAGGACAAAGATTTATGGGAGGGGTTTGGATTGTGATGAGCTTCAGTTGTGAATCGTGTTTATTGATAAGGTTTGGGTAGTATACAGGTATTTGGTGAAGGTGACAACATTAAGTCTCTCAAAAAATTGATGGTTTGTAAATGTGTGTATTTAATTTGTGTTGATGTGTGAGTTTATTGTAAATGATTTTAAGTTATTTTTCGTCATTTTAAATTTGTGCAAAATGAAACGTTCCTTCAAAACTCTTCAAAATGCTAAATTTTTGTTTAGATCTTTGAGGCAAAACCACCACTGCTATCAAATATATCCTTATATAAATATTAAAATGAACGGACGGTGTTTTTAGGGTCTAGGGGCATATAAATGAAAAGTTACGGTGGTCCCGTGCTTAAGTCTTACCATACCGCCTACGGTAATAGCTACTTCCTTATAGGAGAAATTCGCTAAAAAGGTACGAAATTAAAATAGTAGTTTATGCAACGATTGTATAATGAATGCCTTTAAGCCACGAGTGAGATATAAGTTATCTCACTCGTGGCTTAAAGGCATAATACAATAGTTGCATACACTACTTTATTTACGACCAACAATATACGACAAAGTTTTCCCTGAAGTTAAACAAAACTCATGACTTTTACTAATGAAGGAATAGGTCAACTCAACTTTGAGGTAAGGCACCCAATAAGTAACTGGGTCCATGATTTGTTTACATTTTTATAAATAACACTATATGAAATTAATCCGTATTTGATTTTTGCAGTCAACTATTCTACTCTACCAGTAAGGGCATCATATTGTACAGGGTGTTTTTTTAACGAACCCAAAACTTTATTTCATCAGTGAAGGATTATTCCTCCCCGAGATGCCTGATTTGATCCCACTACATTATTTTCATTACGGATGGATAAAAAGTAAGGTCTACGAAAACAATTCACAGGATATTCAGCACCTGAAACAAACCTAACAAATGATACAAGAAATTCAAAGAGGTACTTTGCAAAACGTATTCAGGAATTCGATGGAGAGAGCACAACTTTGTATCGATGTCAATGGTGGATTGTTTGAACACATACTGTAAGCTAAATGTGATCAAACTTAAATATTAGGATGTATAAAATGTTAATATTATTGAAATAATACTCATTTCATCTTTATACGTGCATTATTCACTCTTAAAAATGGGTTGCGTTAAAAAAACACCCTGTACAAACAAATCCATATACCCTTTACTTTATCAGATTTACTATACAAAAATAAATCTCTAATTCGGCTAATTGAAACAGCAAAGACTTGTGGTTGTGCGAATGTAAGGGATTTAATGTCCGGGCGGAGAGATTAATGATGTAATTAGTGTAATTGTTGTCGTTCCCAAATCAACGATTACAAGTTTTAAGTACCACAAAGGGACGGTCTGCTATTTATCCCCTTGTTTGTAAACTACTCTGCCACAAGGTGTTTTCCTTTGTTAGTTAATTCAGATTAAAAACATGAACATATTAGATTTAACCTGAAATTTATTCAGATTGAAACATGAGTTTGTGTTCAGATAGAGAATTCGCCCATAGTCTATGATGAAGCGAATACATTTAGTGCAGTTATCACATTACTGTAGTTCGATTTCTGTGGACATCATTGATTGTAAGAAACACGTTTTACACCGTGCAGGATCTTCAATCTGAGATCTGAATTCTGAAACGTAGCCATCCTTGTATTGACTAGCTATTTATAGTTTTAGTCCTTACAATTAAACTAATAACATGAAATCATTATCCGTGATAATTAATCTCAAACAAAGCATTTATTTATTGTTTTAAAGTTACGAGACCGCTATATTGTATTTGTTTGTTACTATTTATACATGATCAAATAATCGTGACTTGTCAATTCCAAAATTAGCTAGTAATTATTATACTGCATCATTTGGCATCATTTTTTGATAGCCTATTTTCAGCCCATTTTGTAGTTCTATTCAAAACTACAACTTTTTCTATTACGAGGAATGAACAGTTTACTAATGACCAATGACAAATTATAAGCATAAAAGAGCAGCTGAGCTGATAACTACTAACAAACTATCTTTCTTATGGCAACACTATTGCTAATTGTCTGATATAAAACTGATATTTCTCCCTAGGAAAATTTTTACGTTATACTACCACACTACCACATAACTATTACTGTCAGAAATTTCAAATAACGACCTTAAACGAATCACTTATGACAATCTAATTCCACATCATAAACACACAAAATACGGCCCACCTTTGTGGTCCGACGAGTGAATTATGTTCCTAACGAGATTAGCAGATAGATATGTAGATGGAGTGGCGCGATGCGGTGGTAGATGTATGAGAGATGATTGCCTCCCTGTACAACGGGACAAATGGCTGATACAACAGATAGCGGCCATTATGTTCATTTCCATAATCGGCCCTCGCTTTGGCTCTTCACTTTTTAATCCATTCCTAACAAAGAGCTTTTTTTATAATCTAATTGAAACTAAAACAAGAATCGCATTAGGGGGACACAAATGGATGACCAATAGTTGGTTGTGTTGAATGATACTATGAATCGGTCAAACAGAACGTGATTATAAGTTTATAAATAGATATGGATTGAATAATATTATTTGATCACTTAACGTCTTTCCAATCAGAATACATATTTCAACGGGTAAATAGGCTATGTAGGTCTAGTTTCTACTACAAAAACTGACTGGAGCTTTTATAGAAGGGTTGGAAAATTAAAGCAATAGAAGGGGTTTTTGTATAACATTTTTATCACTCATCTATTATAATAATTATACTGTTTTACAATCTACTAGTAGGACCCGTGGCTTCGCCGACAATAACAACATAACATACAGCTTTCTCTTTAATAATATAGTTTTGCTTTTTTATATATTCTTCTTGCAAAACGTTTTTCTTTACACATGCCAAATGTACTGTAATGAAACAGAAAATTATTTTAGAAATTCGCTTAGTATGCAGGCCTGCTGCGACGAGGGTATTCTATTCCTATCTAAAGAGTCTATACTAAAAGTGCGACCATATTCAGCCCTCCACCGGCAAAGCCCCAAGGGTGTTGCTGCCCTGGGTAGGTTCTTGCCCAATGTCGGCGGTGATCCCTCTTGCAAATGCCGTTTGCATGTGTCGGCTGTCCAGTCGATCTTGCTATGAGGTGGAGAGAATTGTGCTCACGCACTCTAGAAAGAGTTTACCGAGACTGGCTTAACCGAGTCAAATGCCGAGAAGCATTTATGGTCGTTTCTGCTTACCGCACAGTACCTGAGCTTTCCCTGATGATGACCATGGGGCAAATGATTGCCAATTCGTACCTTTAGCATAACTCGAGAGAAACAGAAATAATTATAAAAAAACTTAATTCCTTCCGATTTTAAAGTGTGGTGCAATCACTAGCTGCCTCCTTAAGAGCGCAATTGAAAAATTAAAAATTACTTCAAGTAACATTTTTGATAAAAGTAAATCAGGAAGTTAGATAATTTTGTAAAAACTGCACATTGCTTAGTATAATTTAATTAAAATTAGTTATCCTCTAAGCGGGCGAAACCGCGGTTATTTGCTAGCGGGTATTTGCTAATATTGTATATTTGCTAGTCTCATCAATAAATTGGACATCATGTTGCTGAAATGTTAACCGGGACATTCTTCAATTTAAAAATGTAAGAAGAAATATTTTATTTCACCAAAAAAAACATTGAAAATATTGGACTTCAGAACCAAAGTCATATGATTGCCAATACGTCACAAACAATTGGTTTCTCGATATTGAAGAAGCCTTGAGTAAATACTGAAAAGAAAACAAGGCATTTCTCTCTTAGCTCAAATATTGCGAGATCTTGAGAGGAGAAATAGGAAAGTGGTAGAT
This sequence comes from Flexamia atlantica, assembly GCA_035578135.1. Taxonomy (NCBI): domain Eukaryota; kingdom Metazoa; phylum Arthropoda; class Insecta; order Hemiptera; family Cicadellidae; genus Flexamia; species Flexamia atlantica. Next base: position 6,046,757 of record JAQJVK010000027.1, read on the forward strand.
AACATGTTATCAGTAGGTTGAAGGTTTTTGTTTTGTAAAAATAGTACTATTTTATGTTTGATTATTCTTAATGTTTCAATAACGATTTAGTGCAAAACTTCAAAACACCAATTCCTTTCATTCAAAAAATATAAAAATCCCCGTGATAGTAATGTCTTCACTTGTCCAGTACTGTGCCAGCAGGTATTGCGAAAAATCAATTTCAAATAATAATAGAAAAAACTAAAAAGTTTTCTAAGGAATATTTCAGGTAAATGGTTGCGTGTTAGTAAGCAAGATGAAATATAAGTTTACTGAGAACGTAAAATTCATTTTTATGTTGCAATTTCGTCGTTTCAATAAAATATCTAAAATAAAAAATGTATAGTTTCGTTAGCTAATATTTACTTTAGAGCACTACAATATTTCGATTTAATTCAAACAACAACGTTAACATGTAATTATTTAAGGACGCCGCTTCTCTTCATAAACTATTAGTCAATGATGATGGTGAAGAAAATTCAACAACATTAATTGTTGCAGACATAAACATTAATCACTGAAATCAAATTTAACATCATAACAGTACAACAATATCATGGTTTATTAAGAACTCAAAAACAGATTGGGAACTCAATACCTGGAAAACATACAGTTAACCAAGTTTAGGACAATTTTCATCACGATAGTGATGATCGTTTTCATGATTATTGTGTTGATGATGTTCATGTTTACGATGTTCCTGAAAGAAAGTTTTATGATGTTGTTGCTTATACAGCCCTGATAATGATGGTCATGTCGTTCATGCCCGTAATGTTCGTGTCCTTGAAGTTCATGTTTATGATTCCCTTGTCCATAATTACATCCAATGAGTTCTTGCTTATATGAAGATCTTGTCCATAATGAGGTTCAAAATTATTCTTCTGCCCATGACGGTTGTGGCCATGATGATTACGATCTTGAAGTCTTTGCTCAAGGTGCTCGTGTTAAAGTTAGTCGTGCATATGAAGTTCTTGCTTATGGTTCATGTCCATAATGCCTAGGCTCATTAAGTTAATGCTCGTAATTTGCGCGCTCACTATGATCGTGAAGTACATGTCAATGATGCTCGTGTCCTTGAAGTTCACGTTGATGAAGCTCTTGCCCGTGACGATTAGTCCGTCATGCTCATGTTCGCAAAGGTTGTGTTCTTTTTGCTTGTACTCATGACGTTCTTGCTCATGATGCTCATGTTCATGAGTGTCGTGGTTATGAAGCTCATTTCCACAACGCTGGATTCATAAGGTTCATGTTCGTGATGCTCGTGTTGATGATGCTCTTTTTGAACATGCTCATGTCCACGATGCTTACGCTCGTAAAGTTTTTGCTCAAGAAGCGAATGTTCATAGTTTTCGTGCCCATGAAGTGTGAGTTCTTGATGCTTGTACATTTGAAGTTCGTGCTCATGATGCCGATGTCCATTATTTGCGCTGTTAAGCTTTTGCTTATGTTACCCATTTTCAAAATGCTTGAACCCATCAGATTTTTGCTCGTAACACTCATTTTTATTATGCTTGTGTCCATTATATTAGGATTAAGTAATATTTCAGAACTATGCCGAGAGATTTTCTGCATGGGTTTATCTGTGTAAACTTGACTTTCTTCGATATCGTTCTTTGATGATTTATAGGACAGCTGGACGATGCTTTTCACTAAAACTCTTATCAAAACCGCATTCATTTAATTAGCCTACTTTCAACTTCATTGGAATCACTGACTCAATTGGCCATCGATTTAAATAAAAAGGGGAGAGCTTGGTGATTTCAGTTGCATAAATGGACACAACGGTTGCTGCTATCTGTTAAATAAACCATTCGTCCCTTTGAACGGAGAAGAGCCAATCATCTCTCACTCATATAGACATCTTCATCGTATTTGATTCATATATATTTTATAACTTTTGGATCCTGTATTTTGTAAAGCACCTAATAGAGCAAAACTAACAACACTCAGTGTCGTTATTTATTACAGGTTATGCTATTCATCTATTCATCCATTTTTCTTTTTTTTATACAGTATAGTGGTTCCAAAAGTCCCGGACCAGCTCTGTAACTTAAAAATCAAAAAGATTAGTTAAAAATATTTTGCACATGAGTTCTAGCAAACAAAAAAACACTCTTTATCTCAATGTTAAATTGAATTTATCTTTACAAACTCAAGACAAATCATCCCCATTTCGATATACAAACCAAATATTAAATTAAAATCCATATTTTTAGCCCCTGAGCTGCGATATGACTAATTAACTTATAGATACCTTCGTCATACAGCTCCTATGTTCGTTACAACATAGGAGCTGTATGACGAAGGTATTTATAAGTTAATTATTACAAATATTAAACCTTTTCATTAATATTACTCAGATCAGGCTTTGACCAAGCTATCGTTAGCGACGCCTGCTATGCTAATGGTTGAAATAAATACCGTATGAACGAACTGCGAGGTAATACATGATAAATAAATAATAAATATTATTTTATTTTTATAATTTACAAATGCAAACAGATATAAGACAACTGGTCAAATTTTCCAGTAATCGTGACCAGGATGAAAAACTGGTGTAATAAAACTTAAGTTTGAATTTTAGCCCAGTATACTACACATAAATCACTTCAGTTCCACCTGCAGCAACACAAAAACAGAAACTTATTTAAAGATTGATAACAAAGGTAATCCGGTAAAAACATGCAAGATGAGGAATTTCAACTCATTTCCTCATACTTTATTGCAACATTGCATAACTGATTTTACCTGCGCCAAAAGGACCCAGCATTTTATGTCGATGTATAATTAAATGTTTTTCTCTCCCTCTCTTGGGAGGTTTCAAAGCGAAGTTAGTCGTGGTGATTAGAGGTTTGGCGTAAACCGTCCCCCCACCCCTCACCCCCCCCCCCCCACGGACCGAGGATTACAGCTCTAATTACAGGTAATGAGAAAAAGAGAACCATCTCGCTCATGGAACAAATATTATTCCCTAAGGATGTATTTGTTTAAATTTCATCTTTTCCATTTTTAGGGTAAAACACTTAGCTTTTAATGTCGTATTATTCAATACAGCTGTACAGTACGTTGCTAAATATTTTTTTATTTTACAGTTGTGTAAAAATCCTCATTTTTACATCAGTTTTTGTCACAAACATTACTGGCAATGTGCTTCTTCCTTGTAATCTTTCAGTTAAACCTTTTTGTATGCTTCTCATTTCATCATCTCCAGATGGTTTGCCGGCCTGATTGTTTTAGTAATCCTAATCTAGGTGATATTTACCTTGTAATCTACACTAATTATCAATAATTTTCATCTGCGGCTTGTTCTGGGGGGATGAGATGCACGGAAAGCGAGTACATCTCCACGGTGACGCTGCTTCCTTTACAGACACAATAATTCTGCGGCGCGGCGCCGCGCGCTGCTTGCGTCTGGTTAACAATGGTTCATAACTTATCTCACGACTTGTTTATACATTTACAGTGGCAGAAAGTGGCTTTCAAAAGTAAATATTAGCAAATTTCCATTACCAGAACCAAGGTTATACGTGATAAATGTTACTGTTGAGCCTGACATCGCGTGTTGCAGCATGTCTATTTTGTTAATTCATAAAACACAAATCGCACTTCGTTTAGAATAGTTTTCAAAAAGATGTATGATTTTTATATGATTCCGATTTCACCATGTACGAAAGGACGAATGGCTGATGAGACAGATAGCAGCCATAATGCTAATATGAATATATGGAAAGTTCCTAAGCGTATTTTATTAATTATTGATTACGTTAACAGAACTGATATTGCTGCCAAAAATGTTATTAGTTAAAATTCTAATTTTTATGGAGGAATGCTATGACAATAACACCCAATTTAAATCAACCTAAGATTTACGTAATACAAATTACACATAGTTTTGGTGTCACATTCTCCACTAGCCCCAAGTTCAAGCCCCTTACCGCTTCGCGCGGTAGCACATCAACCGCTTAATGGGGTTGAATAAAAAATATTTAAAAAGTAAGCTGCATAAATCACCACAGTATCTACATATTATAATCATACCTGAAAGTTGTGCTAACTATTCTCAAATATTTTGGGGCATTCACTCACCGTAGTAGTCAGTGCAGTTAAACTTCCAGGTGTCCAGAGGTCATGAAAACACAGATAAATTAAACAAATACTGGAAAACGCACTATATTTTTACGGTCAACCTTTCGCGGACACAAAAACAAATCCGCTTTATCAAGACCGGCCGGTGGATGGATTACGGCCACGAAGACGCTCGGAACTTCACACGACTCCAAGGCGTTGTTTTATGTCCGCGTATTTGTTTAGTTTTTGTGTGTTAGCGAATTTCCCCTATAGGGAAGAAGCTATTACCGTAGGTCTCATGGTAAGACCTAAGCCCGAGACCATGATAACTTTTCGTTTTGGGGCCACCAGAAGCCAACAACACCATTCGTTCAAATTTTTATATATCTATCTATCTATCTATCTATATATATATATATATATATATATATATGTATGTCTGTCAGCACGATAGCGGCCGTAAATATGGTCCGATCTTAATGAAATTTGGTTCAGACATGTAAAATGGTAATCGATCGGACGAGTTCTATAATCAGCCCGATCGGACCTCCGGAAGGGGGGGTAAGTGGGGATAAACCCCTCCAAAAATGGGTTTTTTGAGTTTTTTACACGCAAAAATATAAATTATCTAGTTTTTGTTTGCACCATTGAATTCACCTCAAAAAAACAAACAATTTAGTATATTGAATCATTGCTCTATGTCCATTGGTTACCGAGATATTGAAAGTGGTAAACACAGTACGTTGTCCCAATGTTAACCTTATGGGGAATAAGTAAAATTCTATATCTCGGTTATTTCTCAACACATCTTAATAAAACTTGGTTTGTGGCTTCATCTAAATGAAATCTAATGTTTAATCGTCTAAAATCCTCGATACTTCGATTTTTGTGGCAGCAAACCTGCATACTCATTACCCACGTTATCCTTATGGGAAATAAAAAATGCTATATCTTTCTTATTTCTTAATATATGTTAATGAAACTTGGGGTATGGCTTCTTCTAGTTAAGATCTATTAAATACAGAAGTAAAAACAATTAGTTTTAACATACATTATGCAGCAAACCTGCATACTCATTCCCCTTGTTATTCTTATGGAGATTACAAAAACATGTCACATCTTGCTATGTTGGATTGAAATATGTTCTTTTGCAATTTGAAATTCGCTGAGTATGCAGGTCTGCTGCAACGGGGGTATTTTTATGACCCCTGGACACCTGGAAGTTTAACTGCACAGACTACTACGGTGAGTGAATGCCCCAAAATATTTGAGAATAATAATCACCTCACCAAAAAATCATGCCATTCAGAAAGATTGATCTAACTAGTGTTGGTGTTCAGTGCTGAGTCAACCGAATATATTAGTTCATAGAATATAATTTTATCAACATTACTCCTAACTATAATCACAATAAGCTGAAAGGTACGTGTGCCACACGGAGGCTGGACTGGCGGAGTACCGAGATACGAGTTAGGGAAGAGCTGAAAGCCGGTACAGCAGTTCCGGCCCGTGCACACATGACGTCATCAGTTAACTCCATTGTGTCCAGCCGGCATTGTCTGCCTACTCATATTGCCGTGCCCCATGTTGGGTCGGGCCCTAACTCGTATTTAACAACTTTTCAAGGGGTTATTTCCGCAAAGAACTCTTTTGTAGAACCCTTTTACTCATTGGCTTACTCATTTTAGCGGCGGTTTGATAAAATATCATTGCTTGTTTATGTGTAATGTTAGCCGCCAATTTAGTTTTTACTAATTTACTGAATATTAGATCAAGGCATTTATTTATATTCTAGCAATTAAGGTAACAAATTGGTGTACTTTTATGTTTCTGTAGACATTTTAAAAATAAATATCTACTGGAAAACTTTTTGTCGATCAATCTTCTAAAGAAAATAATTGTTTTAACTGTCTTAAAACGCGCAAATTAAAAATAAATATACATAACCGTTAGGCCTGGTAACAAAAATTAAAGAAGGTTTTGTCAAACCTCTGAAATAAACAAAACAGAAACTCATTTTTCGAGGATAAATTTGATTTGACATGTAAATATAAAAAAGAGATTTTATATTACTCTATTTTAACTGTGTAATGCGATTAATGTAAGCGATGTTGCATGATTTTTTTTAAATATTTCTTTCTGTCTTAAGACGCTTTTAAACAGAAGTAAGCCTTTGGCAATTCAAAGTTTTAATTCGCTTTTCAGTCACAAAATTTCAATCAGGAATTGAATCATGAATAAAAAGAAAATCAGGAACATATATGGCTTTATGACAGTTTTGACTCATATATGTCAAATGATAAGCGTGATAAACGTTATCACTAAGGAAATGTTTTTTACAAGTATTTATATTGAAAATATAATTCATAAAAAGTATAAAACCATTAAATCTGGATTATATCCTGATTGATTTAATAATAAATACATGTTCTATAAAAAATAAATCGGGCTACCAATATACGTATTGGTGAAACAACGACACCAATAAATAAATAATCAAGGTTGATGTAAAATAGTATATTTCATTATATACTAAGGCCTAAAGTGACGCTTTTCGTACTAGGTCAAGTTTTACCTTGAAAAATGACCGAGTAACGAAAAGCAGCTTTAGCATAGGCTCGTCTGATGAACTATATATTTCGTTATATCGCCTCAATACAACACGCAAACTACTTAAGAAAACCAAAATGTTACAGCTTGTTTACCTTTAAAGGTAAACTACCAAAGATGCTTCCATCTTGTTCTTACTATTTGAAGCAATCAAGTGATTTGTCTGTTTCATTTGTGTTAGGTTAGACTGACAACAATAAACAACTATCGATGTATCAAACGCTTGTAATAATCGATTGGTGAAATGAGCGAGTTTCACAAATTGATTAAACCGACAGCAATGCAACAATGTATTGAAATTTATAATACTGACCGATAACCACTCTCTATGCAATCGATAGCTCACCATCGACGCTGACGGACACATTTTTGCAGTTTTAGTACATTATAAACGAACAGCTGACGTCCTCGACATCAGCTGATTGTTTCTCTCCCTAGGGCGAAAAAGAGCCTCTTTATACCCGCAACACATGTAATGAAATCTGCCGTTTTCGCAGCGGTATAATGAAAAAGACATTATGCAAAACATAATACGCCCTCCTTCTTTCTATAATTTCATAATCTTATTATCAAACACAATACTATCGTTACTTACGACAATAATTGGTTTTATACACTTGGTGCGACTTCATTTTACACATTTAAAGAAAATTTCACCTTTTTAATCTTCAGATTTAACGGGTTTGAACTAAATTTTAAGGGCGAAAGAGGGTTGTGTGAGAGGGTGTGGATGTTCACAGTTTCCGCCACAGACATATATGTCTCCAGGCGCCGCGTTGCTCTTGAGTCTGTTGTCTTCATTCCATAACTCATTCAACAACAAATATATTTTCAGTATAAAAATATATAAGATATTGAAACATTCTAATCTCCCTGAACTAACCGTGAAATAAAAAGTTAGTTTCACGTTCTGTGGCAGTTAAAATTTTTCAAAATCACCAGTTAACAATTGTTTATTTTCATAATTAAAATAAGTACCTAACTACAGTTAATGCCTTTTAATTTCAATGATTATAAAATCTACTATAGTAGTGGGCAAGTGGCGTTTCTGGCCCAATCAAACTTTGACAGGCAGTCAATTTTTTGACAGCTACTTCCGGTCACGTGACCGGAAGTGACGTCATCAGCTGTGACGTAGCTGTGACGTGTTGTTGGTGGGTATTTAAAGTTTAAATGCCCTGCTGTGCTGGGTATTTAAATTTTAAATGGCCGGAAGTGTGTCAAGGTCGTTTGGGGATGTTTTTAAAAAAGATCTTGCATTTTCAGAAGATCCGAAAATGCAAGATATTTTCTTTTTTTATTTATTTGTTTTTTTTACAAAAGTATTATTTTACAAGTTAGTAAAGTTTGCTCCCAAATTTGAAAAGTAAGTTGTTGTCGGTGCTGAAATTTCTTGTTTATTTTCATTCTTCTTGTTGTTGTATGTTGGCAAAAACACATTTTTTTCGTTTTGATTGTTTGTTGCATAAAGTTCTAAAGATAAACCAAACCCAGTGGTTATAAGTTGTTTTAGTTCTTCACTAAAAATTTCCAAATCCTTGTAGGTTGTAAGATTGATAGTGTTGTAGTGAATCCCGCGAATGTTGAGAGACATGACTAGAGTTGTTTACTCGACGAGAGGTGTAGCAGGAATGACTATTGCAAAGCCGGTGCTGCAGGTACCTCCGATGGTAGTGGGGGTAGTGGTGGGGGTAATGGCAGGTGTTTGTTTAATCACTTTGAATTTAATCGTTGCCACAATAGACCGAGTCGATGTTGCAATTCTTCTAGTTTATCCAACCGGTTCTTTTGATATGTTTTGCAACTACATTTACAATAGCAGAAAGAATTACATTTTGTACAAGCTTGTCCGTCAACTTGATCTTCAGGTATTCTAAAACATTTTTCTTTGCAACAATAAGTTATAAGTGTTAGATTATTTCTTTTGGATGACATGTTGGTTGTAGCTTGTCTTAAACAGAACTGAGCCTCTCAACGTTAAAGTTTCGTATTTATGTAAAGTATTCGAATAAAACTATCGAATAAAATAATCGAATAATACTATCGAATAAAATAATCGAATAATACTATCGATTAAAAGTTCAAGGTCATCCGTTTGAGGTTTTAAAAAAATACAACATATCAGTATATAAAAACATATACTGATATGTTGTTGTTTTTTATCTTTTTATTTAAAACATTTTGTTTACAATATTATTTTTGTGCGATGTGCAGAGTTAGTTCCGTAGAGTTGTTTCCGCTCATTCCGTGTGACACCAAATATAATGATCCTGGTTGGATTTCCCGCAGATCTTCATTTTGCAACAACTGGACGAATCGTTTTGGAAGATATACTTGAAACTTTGGTTCATCACCCGGTGTATATGGTGCATCGGATAAAGATGCGACGACTGCGTCTCCATGCGTTGTATCAATTTTCTTCATTTCATGAACTATATAATGTTTCTGTTCTTTTAATTCTGAACATTTCTTGATAATTAGAGTATTTGATTTTGAATGCAAGTTGAATTGTTCAACTAAACATTGGAGAAACTGTTGTGATGCCATCCTTCACAGGAGATGTTGTCTGTTCGGAGTATGGAGTTAGACTGATACTCGGGGTGTGTTGCCTCTTCGTTTATATAACCTTCGGAACCCCCACTACATTCTTCCGTTTGTTGTTGTAAGTAAGCAGCCAAGTGGTACGCGTTTTGTAATGCGCATTGAGATTGGTTGTGTTTCGGATTTATTGTAGAAACACAAATATTTCTAGCATCAAAGTGAAATGTTTTGTCCACTTTTATGTTTAAAACTTCTTTGTTTGTGTACTGTCGTATCCAATTCTTTTTTTCCAATCCTCTGGTATATATATGTGTGTAAATTGTTTGCAAAAATGAAACATAATTTTGTGTACATTGTTGTACGGTAGGAAACCTTCATACCAATGGATATGATGAAAATTATTTGTTAGCCATCTGTTTGTTATTTTAGCTTTTGACTTTAGTTCATGGACAGAACACGGTGCTTCAAATAAAAACGGGTATGCTACTTGTGTAAGCAAATCCAAAATTACCAATTCTTTTATGATAAATCTATCATCGTTTCCGCGAAATGCTTGAAATTCAATTACACAAGGTTTTGCTGCCATTTCTTCATCCTGTCTGCTCATTATGGTGTCTGCTGATCAACTGTTTTCCACACCACGGTAGGTTAGATATATATATAAACCAGGCCGTACAGTTGTAGGCGCGTTGGTGTATGTTTAACGTGGGCACCATCCCCAGTAGGCCTACCCCACGGTTTATTCTTTTGTTAAATTACATTGTAGTTTTAACCTAGCAAAGTTTCTTCTTCTGTATTATTGTTGTTGGTGGTTTCTTCTTCTGTACTGTTGTTGTTGTTGTTGGTTTCTTCTTCTGTAGCCTCCGTTGCAACTTCGGTAAAAGGTTCAAAGTTTCTTAACTGCCTCCACATTTCCACTTCGTGAGGTATTCTATTAAAGATGGATGTATCTATTGGTCCGTATTGTAAAGTGCTTTCTGGTTGTTTTTCGCATGCATCTACCAGATATTCCTTAATAACAGAGCTTGAAAATACTGATTGTTTCATATACCTGGTAATAGGTGATGTTGCATAGTTTAAAATGTAAAATTCTTCACGTGTTAGAAGAATTTTATTTTCAAATTGTGTCGAGTCTCTAATTCTTACTTGTTGTTGACCACGATGTTTAATAATGTCAATTTCATTGTCACAATCCAAAAGTCGAATGTTAGTTTTTCTTCCAAAGAAACTGTTGGCTAAATAACATTCAATAAGATGTAGATGTTTTAAAAAGGAATCCCAAGCATTTTCTGAAAATAAAACCATCTTTGTTCCATGGCTTAGTATTACTGCGGGAGAGTAGTCTAATGATTTTACCAATCCTATCGACACACTTTTACTCATGCAAGATGAAATAGGATAAAGGATGCGAAGGAAAACTTCAGTTAAAATGTTTGGTGGAATATTTTCTTCAAGTTTTCTTTTCTTTCTTACGTTTGTTTTATTATTTTCCAACTTTTTATTTTGTTTTCCAAACTTTAAAAAGTCATCAATTTCCTTTACAATATTTTCTTCAAAATGTTTATCATCATTTTTCAATAAAGGTGCTGTTTCGGAAACGTCTTGTACAACTGATAAAGAACTCATTTTGTTTATAATGCTGTAGACGATGTTACCCATACAACTGTAGACAGTAAACTAAACAATTTTTGTTCCCGCTCCTGCTTTTATAACCGAGTGGTGGGGGTATTTTTTTCCTTTTCATTTTACAAAACTGCTTTTACAATTCCTGTTAAAGGTGTATATGTAACAATTTTATCATGTAAAATTAAACAATAAGCAGATGTATCTTTGGGTACATTTTGTTCAAATTCCATTTCTATTTTTATATCTACACTGGAAGATTTTACAGATTCGTTTTGTTTTGAACAATCAACTACAACAATCGGATAGTTAGATTTAAATTGGTTTGGCGTTAATAAAGGTGTGTTTGTTTTTCCATAATATGAATTTTGGAATCTTGCGTACATATCGTACAAAACGCTAAACCTGTCTTTTGTAAAGTTTATGTTGAAGTTGTCGTATGGAAAGAATTGAGAGTTTAGAAACACCTTAAAATTTGTAAGTTTGCAATGATCAAATTCACCAGCATGTTTAGTTATTTCGTTTCTTCTTTTTGTTTGTAATCCAAATATTACATATCTTGCCTTTTCCAAATGAGTAGAAGTTTTTACAGTCCATGTATGACGTTGTGTTTCCGGTAAAACCGGATATTCATGAAACTCCCAACTTCTAAATGGTATTACGATATCACGATCTGATTTTAAAGTTCTTAATAATGAAATTCTATTCTGATCGTTTAACCGTACATGTGGTACTCTCCAAACAATTTTGTCTAATTGCATTTTCCATTCTAAAGTAGCTTCCGTTGTTCCATCAGTTGCTTGAATAATATCTTTGTCGTTTGATGATCTTAACAAAACTAATTCTTGTTTTACGTTTATTATTATTTTTCGGTAATCTTCGGCAAAGCCTAAAAGTAATCTTAAAGGAATGCAAAAGTCAAAATTGCCTGAAGTGTTTGGAGTGATTGTACTGGAATCGGGTGCTACCCATCCTGCGGCGGCCAGCATATTTTTTTCACTCGGTGTTAAAGATGCTAATCCTTTTAATGTACTTGTAATTCCCACCTTTTTTGTTGAATCTACTGTAACTCCGGAAATTTCATATCTTATTTCATCAAACAAATATGCCATGGGGTTATTTATGAACGGAACAGTACTTGCAGTGCTTCCATCTCTTTTTGTTACTCTTCCTTCGATATACAAATAACTTTCACATGGAAGTGTATAAATATCCTGTTGTTGTATGGGAATTCTAATTTCATCATTATTATTTAATTTTGATGAAGCGTAAGGGTTGTGCGTATGATATTCCTTTTCCCATAAGGTTTCGTCGAATGTCGGACCCTGCGCTATATCCAATATTTCCATTATTAATAAGTTTTAATCCAATTTCTTCTAGAAAACGAATGTTATCACTTGTTAATCCTTCTATAGCTGAAGTGCTACTGACTTGTTTACCAGTCAGCTCTTTCTTTTTAAATGATAACCCCATTGTTATACGGTTGATTTTATATGTATTCGTATAGTTATAGGTTCGTCTCTAAAATCAATATGATTTCCGTCTTGATCTAGTATGTTCACCACAATTTCTGAAATAAAACTGGTGTTTAACGGTAGGTACACCAAGTTTTGTGGCTTTTCCACAATTTTAAAACCCGGAGCGACCGTTGGATAGAATGTGTGCAATATATGAGTATTTTCACCATCTCTATAAGAACCATGTATAATATTACATGTAACATCTATACTGTTAACTTTCATTATTGTCACAGTTCTAGCACCTGAATGGTTAATATTAGGTTCTAAAATTTTTGTTGTTTTAGGAAATCCTAATAAACTACCAATTGAATGTTCTTTGCTAAAATCTATATAATATTTAGATTTAATTTCAGCTTTCATAGTATTGTTATTTCCTTTTATTGTTATATTATCTTTTCCCATATGATTTTGTATCGCTTCATTTATATCATCAATTTCATATGCTCCAGTGGGTAAACTAAATACTTGTATATCTGAATATTTGTTTGTATTTTTATCTTTTGTTTTGTAATAATGTATTTTGTCATTAACATTTTCAGTAACGTTGGGAATAGAATTATAAGTTGTTATATCTAATAATGCGGCTTCCCATAATTTATCTTTTTCCAAACGTAACGCAGGGAAAAGAACACTTCGCAAAGTAGATGAAGTTCCAGTTAATGATACTGTATAGGAAGACATCTTAAAGTTGACTAACGCTTTTTGTTAAAAAATCTAAACATAAATGTCCACAGATTACCGTATCATCAGGTTGCTCTCTTTTATAATTGTATAGTACATTTTTAGCTGTTTTAAAGTAATATTGTAGTTCTTTTGGTGGTGGGAGATTACCAAAACTATCAAAGTAGTAAATAGTTGATCCTAGTTTCTTATAACATACCCAATGAGTGCCTGATCCTTTACTATTATCTAAATTTACTATTCCGGTTTCATTTTTCCATATTTTAACAGGTAATGCATCTTTCATAAACACTCCTCTAAAAAATGGAATTTTTAAACAAGAAACATAAGTAATTAATTCTTTATCTGTTAATTCTTTATTTGGAATTAGTAATTGTTTTTTTCTGTTTAATACACACGATACGGTCTTAGGTATAATCCTCCTCCTTTTTTTATCATTGACCATATTGTTTGTTTCTTTTTATTTTTACCTGCGGTGGATCGTCGTTTTCTTCTTATATTTCCTCCACGTTTCTTTGCAGGTTTTCTTCTCCTTTTTCCACCTCCTTTCTTCTTTCCACCTCCAAACATCGTTTTACCCTTCATTGCTGCTGATACCGCTAAAGCTGCTGCTTTTTCACCGATACTAGCGTCACTGGATGTTACTCTTTGCCAAGCTTTTTCAGCAAGTGCTCTATCCGCTATTGATCTATTTTTAGTATCTGCAAACTTTGAATATGCTATATCGTGTTGTTTGCAGGCTTGATCAAGTTTATTTATTCCAAGATCTCCTCTAGCGAGTCTTTTTTTCAATTTTGTTCCAGGACCACAATATTGATAACCTCCTGGTAAATGTAGTTCTACAGGTAATAAATCGATAGCTTTATTAACTATAGCTCCAACCGGCTTAGTAATAAGAGAAAGTGCTGTTGATGCTATTCCTCTTCCTCTCTTTATAACGTGTCGATTATGACTGATGCGTTGAACTTTCAACATGGTTTTTTATAGTGAAAGGAAATGCCAATACTTGTTTATTTTATAAATTCCTTATAATGAATGATGCACTTATCCTTTGACATTGTTTATTTATAATAAACATGTATTTTGTTTATGGGTAATAAACTTTTACCCAGTCTTTTGGTAGGATTGTATCCTTTTTATCAACATCAACTTGAGCAAATCTTAAATTTCCAGTTTTCATATTTAAAAAATATTTTTCCATAACATTTTTCTTAACCCAATGTAGTTTTTGATCAGCTTTTATGGGCTTTATCGTGTTATAAACATCATATAACACTACACTTAAGAGTCTTATAATGTAATTTACATTAACAGCATCAACAATATCAATAGGGTCATCTAAGCTAGTCAATCGCAAGTTTTGACAATAAAAAAACTTGTTGTGTTTTTCTGTTCTTAAGCATCTTTCACGCCATTCTCTTACTCTAACTGCATCACTGTCATTTACTCCCATTCCAACATTAAATAGTGGTCTTTCTTTACAATCAAAGCCTTGTTGACCAAATCTTGATGAAATTTCTTTTAATACAGGAACTTGTCCAATTGTTGCTACATCAACATCATTCAACCCTTCTTTAACATTAGTAATTATTTTTGCATCCGCATCCCATTTGTTATTGTTTAATTTCATTATTTGACTTATTGTAGCTGCATCTGATTTTGCAGTTCCCTCCTTAACGTTAGTTAACACTTTATTTTTGCAATCAATTGACTTAATATCATGTGTAATACAATGATCTGTAACATATTGAAGGTTTACCGCATCTTTCATATCTTTAGGGTCTCCAATATCGTGTATTACAAAGTTGTAAAAGGAAAATTTATCTGTTTTTTCAGGTATGACTGAATGTAAATACTTTTTGGTAACTGAATCTTGATCATTAACAGGATCTGCTATATTGGCTATTCTAAGATCTTTTGCATCATATGCTTTATTATTACTTTTAGGATCATATCTTAAGGTTTGGTTTATGTACCACATTAAATATTCTTTATTTACCGAATCATTCTTATCTATTGGTTTTGGAAGATTTGCAATTCTATAAAAATTAGCGTTATACACTTCATTTTGAAGCTTTAAGCTAGGTAATGTTTCACTTCTTAAAGTTTTAAAATTTACCGCATCATTATCATCTTTTGGATCATTTACAAACTTTAAACGTTTGTTATTTATATCATAATCTCCATCGGATGTTAGTGGTAAACCACCTCTTTTTCCATAAGATCCTGATTTGCTTCCAGTTTCGGAATACCGTCCAAACTTATCCACACTCATGGTTATACTAAATATTTAATCAGTTATACTTGTATTATATATATATATATATATATACTCATATTTTTTTTATGCAATTACTCCTCGATTTCGCAGTTCGCCGACCAAAGCTACCCATTCATTTTCTAAACCACTATGTCCGGCTTGTTTAGCTTCATATATCAACTTCATTCTGTCAACCAATTTGTTTATATCGTTGTAGTATATTATATTAGTATCATACAAGTTTTTTAATAATCCTTTTCCTGATAAACTTGATTGATTTGTTTTTCTTCTTTTATGTAAAATATTTATTTCAGCAGAAGATAATGATTTTCTTTTTATGGGTTCCCTTCTTTTTGGTGGGAAAAGTTTAGCAATAATAGTTTTATATTTTTCTGATGCATTTCTATGAACATTGAAATTTTTAGAATAATTTTTCTTATGCGCATTTGTATCCTCCAATATTTGTTTAAAAATGTTTAAATCCTTTTTAGTATATTTATTAGGTTTCGGCTTAAAAATAAGTTCAAACAATCCTTTTGTACCCTTGTATTGTTTATTATTTATAATAATATTGTCATGTTCGTCTACATCAAGTTTGCTATCTCCAATCATTAGCCCATTTTCTTCTATTCTAGCACCAAAAGTATGATATTTTCGAGTTGGTTGTGCAGAATGTAACATTTTTAATACAAATTGTCTTGCAAGCGGCCCTTTATACGCAATATCCGAGCCCAATTTGCTCAAGTTGGATGGATTAATAGGCTCTTCTTCTTCTTGTTGTTCTTCGCTTGTAGAAAGACCTTCTTTTTCTGTTAAAACATCCGTTTCTTCACCTAGTTCGCTTTCTTCTTCAGTTGTTTCTCCTTGTTGTGTAAAACTTGTATCACTTTCATATTCTTCTTTTTGTTCAAATTTTGAAATGGGTAAAATAGCATCTCCGGAAAAATTAAATGTTGAATGTTTAACATTTTGTCCTAATTGTTTTAATGGCTCAGTAATAGGTTTAAATGTTGATTCCAGAAATTTCTCTCTTTCACTTATTCCTAATCTTAACGCTCTGTTTTTATGTCTAATAGAATCACTAAGTGATTTTATTTCTTTTAATAGCTTTTCCTGATTAACCATGTTTACACCATGAAGACTTGTACGATAATGTTGTTAATTAATGTATTAAAACAAATTTATCAAAACCTATGCGGTAACGACCATCTGTTATAGCTTTATCTTTCATAATTACCAAAAATCCATATTTTTCCGCCCAAGCTTTTCCACAAAGCTCTTTGAATTTATCAAATGACATATCAGCATTTACATGATCGTTGTATATATGTTTTAGGTTTGTATCGTCTTGTTTGAATAAAACTAAAATATTTGCATTGTCTCTAATTAGTTGTTTTGGAATTTTGCTATATGTTTGTCCGATATATATGCTATCAATATTATTATGTCTTCCCATGGCAAAATAGTTTCTAATAGTATCATGATTTTCACTAGATACATCATCAAATACAAATACAGAATACGGCTTAGCCTGGTCTGGTTGCATAACACTGTCACTAGCATTAAATTTGTAATAGTTAACATCAGGCACATCAGTCAGGATCTTTTCCAACAATTGATACTTTGGTTGATGTAAGGACTTTGAAAAAATATATAGGTTATTAAATCGCAATCCTTTTGTGTTTGTAATTAAGTTAAACACAACGTTAGTTTTGCCACAGTTTGAAGGACCGCTGACTATACATCGTACAGTGTTTGGAAATAAACTGCCGTGTTTACCATTGTTGATTTTAACGTTATCTACGGTTAAATCATCAATGTTATTAATATTAAATTTATCTTTATGGTGAACAATCTCCATCTTATTCAAAGGCAGAAGAGTAAATAAGTTGATTTAAAACTAAATCAAATCTTTTATAGGTATCCACGAATCTTCAGTTTTATCAAACCCCAACCAACGTACTTTAACTTGGTCTTTTTTCCTTTGCAACACCTTTTCAACAAGATAAACATCGCCTACTGTTGACTTTAACAATTCATGTCCGTAAAAACCGCCTTGTAACAAATTTCCTTTGTTATCTTTTAAAATATAAGTTTCCGGTACAGTAGGTTGTACTTTATACACTGTAAAAACTTCGTTTGTCCAATTGGGCAGGTATTTTTTAGTAAACACTCCTTTGTATTTACTAATTCGAACTTTATCATTTACATTAAATTATCTTGGTTTTCTTTGTTCCGCTTTTGGCTGTGTATTCTTTTTAATTCGTTGTAAAACTAGTTTAGCGTTTTTCTTACTCACTTTGTTAGGTGCCATACCGATAGTTCTATGAAACTTGTTGTTGTAATCGCTTATTAATTTTGGTAAGATATCAACCCATACGTAAGAACCTCTTTTCGAAAACATTTTATACATTGCACCTTTTAAGGTTCTATTAAATCTTTCAATTATAGCTGCCTTTTTCTCAGAATTTGTGGAATAATGATTTATGTTATATTTTTTCATTAACAAGGCAAAAGGTTTATTAAAAAATTCTTTCCCATCATCAGTTTGTAAATGTTTAATTTTATTTTTATCTCTTTTTATAGCTACTTCCATAGCTTTTGTTATGCTGTTACCAGTTTTGTCTTTTAATGGCAAAGCATCTGCAACTTTAGTAAAACAATTAATAATCGTAAGTATGTATTTAAATCCTTTATTTATTTTACTATGCGGTTGCATTTCAATTAAATCTGCTTGATATAAATCATTTATTCCTTTTATAACAGTATTTCGTCGTGGAAACTTTATTCTTGCAGGTTTATGAAGTTCATTAACAATCTTTTCCTTTAAGTCTGTCATGATGATTTTACTAACAAAGTCAAGTTAGTATTGAGTGTTTCTTTTTCTGCATCCGCTTTTATAGTTCAAGGTCATTTCAACATATTTTAAAAAAAGGGGAAATCACAGCGAGCATGCTGTGATTTCCCCTTTTTTTCTTTTTTTTCTTTTTTTCTTTTTTTCTTTTTTTCTTTTTTTTCTTTTTGTTTTTACTCATTGATAGTATTGAGAGAGTAGTGGCCGAATGGTAGAGTGTGAATTTTGTCTGGAAGAATGTGTCGTTTGTCATCATTGGAGCAGAGTGCTTTTTTCACTTCTGTTACGCTGTACAGTTGATGGTTGAAACTTCTGATGGTGTTGAATTTTGCAGTTATAGTCGTTTCTTCAAATAAGCATTGCTTGTAGTTTTCCAAATTTACATTCTTCTTAAGATACAAACTTTTTACTCCCTTAGCTTTTTTAATAATATTGTTTTCTTCTTTATGCAATTGTAGTGAATACAATTTTGACATTAGTGCAATAAGTTCTTTCAGTAAAATTCCATTTGCTTCGTCTTTAAATTTTCCAAGTTTCTTTTTGTTCCGATCATTGTCATAATTTAAATGATCTTTTGGATAGTCACTAAAATCAAATTCATTTTTGTGAACAAATGTTCGAAGATCCAAATACATATCTTCAGTAAGAATCCAGTAGATGAAAGCGTCCGTGTCCATGTAGGCGATTCCGATGTTATCTCTACCGTAGAAGGCGACCATTTTGTTGTAGTGGAAATCATATATGTGGGTTTTGGAAATATCCAAGATTGACATTCCAACGTACAACGGACGATCCATTTTCACGCTTGTCTTCTTCATAGATACTGCCACAAGGTTTTCATTGATGATAACGGATGTTCCAAAGTTTGGTTTTTGTACAAGTTTTTCTAGTTTTATAGGATCTGTAATTAATTTAACATTTTTGTGTTTTCTTTTGTTTTCCAATGTTTTTCCAAATATCGCATTATTCATTAATTTTAAAAAGTCCTTTTGAAATGTTGATGTTGCAGCTGCTCTTCTTCTGGTGTTTGAATCAATGTACGGTTTTAACCAGCAAGATTGGAAAAATTTTAAAACTCTATAAATTTTGGTTATACGTAAACCCAATTGGAGTGCTTGTTGAACAACCCAAAAGTGAGCTACGTATCTTTGTTTATTTTCAAGAGTCATCATTAATTTTGGATGTTTGCCAATTGGTGAAACTTCTGTTTTTGCAAGGAGCGGAAGATCGTAATGAAGATCATGCAAGTGTTCTGGATATTCAAAGTCACAGTCCAATATGTATCCGGTGTCTCCGTCTTTTGAAATTTGCGAAATATCACCAATAGAGTCTGGATTAACCCATTCAAAGTTTCCAAAAGGAAGTGGATTAGACATGGCCCATCCGTATAAATTGTTGGCATCGAAATATCCTAAGAACACTGATGGTTTTTCTTTATCGTAGTTTGGAAGATATTTGTTGTTAGCTTTAACATGTCTAGTAACACTTTGGGTCAATCCACCTCTAACGCCCGATTCGATCATCAACACCATGTCAATATCTGTTAATAATTGAAGGTTGCACTTTGTTTCTTTTAGCATAGCTTGCCAAGCTAGTCCTGGAGAAGTATAAGAATGAAGAGGGTCTAATCCGTAAGCTTCAAAGCAGGTGTTTCTAAATTCTTCCATCACATCGCAGAGAAGGGTCACATCAAGTTTTACATAAAAGTCAGAATAATCTCCCAGAGTGTTCATTTCCAATTCGTCCCAAACTCTGCATGCGTGTTGATAGTCTTCAGGTGAAATGTCCAAATCGGTAAGTTTACTTTTGAAAGCTTCTGGTGGAGGAAGTGACGTTTCTTGAAATTTATGTAGTCCATCGATGTAATCATACGGGAAAACTCCTTTCCGAAGAACCAAATCCATTTTTTCTGCAGGTACAATTTTGCTTGTTTCTATTAAATTTTGTCTTCTTAAATTTTCAGAAAGTTTCATAAGACTGGAAGGCATAAATCGAAAAGAATCAACAAATCTAAGTTTAATTTTGCCCACCTTTTTTGAAAAGCTTATAAATTTTTCCATAGTTTGTGCTATAACGTCTATTTCACCGTTGTCTCTTGCTAATTCGGGAATGATAAAATGTCCATCGTATCCGCTAAGATTGTGAAAAACCACGGGAATAAAAGATGGTAGTTTGTAGTTGATGTTACATCCGTTGCAAGCTGCACCTCTGTAGGCTCCTGTCAGATGGTCATGGTCGCGAACTTTAACTTTAGTTTCTGTAAATTGATTGTTACACAAATAGCATGTTGTTGTCGAATCATAAAGATAAATTTCTTCCGGTGTCATAGGTGACATAGGAACCACATTGCTATACATTGCTTCCACTTTCCCAGCGATGTCGTATAAATCATCAACAAAGTATCGAGCTGCTTCTTCTCCACGATAGATCTTTGGTGTAGATGTCAAACCATATTCTTGAAGATGTTCTTCAGGCAGAGTGGATTTTACTATTAAACAGTAGCTGTTTGGTTTGTGAAGTTGATACTTTGTTCTGCTTGTAATTTCCTCTCCTTCTTCTTGTTCAAGTGGAAGCAATGAAGATTCAAAATCTGCATACACTACAACGGGAATTCTGTATTGTTGGATAACTTTATCAAATTTTACTTGTGATCTGCTAGGGTGTGGTAATTTAATTCTTACTTCATAGTTTCCATTGCATAATCTTTTATGTTCTGTTAACCATTCTGAACCTCCTCTTCTTAAAGGTTTGTTTACAAAACAGAAACATCTTTTACAAGTTGTTTTTGGTTGTTCACGTTTTGATAACTGTTTGCAAACTAGAGCTTCAAAATCTTTAATATATACATAATGTGAGATATCACCTTTAGTTATAAATAATAAATCAGTATGATCTCTGCGTTCGGTGGGTGTTATACGTAAGGGATGGACATTGTTGGATGAATCTAAGCCAAAGATGTTTACAGATGCAAAAGGATTTTTCTTTTCAAATTTTGATATGTCTTGAATTGAAACAGGATAAGTCATGCCTTGAAAGTTATACATATAGGAAACCTCATCGTATGCTCTACTTGGTCGTTCCACATGATCTTCTACATATTTTGCTAGCATTGCATACTTGAAACATTCAGCATTTTCATTTTGTACATTAACACAAGATTTGGTTATTTGAATCTTCCTTGGCAAAGCAATATAACTACTACCTCTCATTCCATATCCATGTTTATGAACTCTCACATCTAAGCTTGTTATACTTAACAAACTCCATCCAGAACCTCTTCCTTCATGTTCTTGTAATTTTGTTAAAAGTTCTTCAAAACAATCATCCACAATTGAGCTTATATCCGATGCAAACATGATGGTTTTGTTTTTAGTTAAAAATCCTCTTGGTGATGTTTCATTCTGAACATTTGTAAATACAGTATCTAATAATATTCCAAACTTTATAAAATTTAATCTTCTTAGTTCATTCTTCAATGTTTCTGTTACTAATGTTTTTGCTTTTAATATAAATTGTGCTAGTTGCAATTGAGCATTGTCAATCTTAAAATGAGTTACTACACTACCTGGTAAGGCTCGGGCGTATAATTCCACATCCAAAGATGGTCCGGGTGCGTATTGAATAACACTTGATCTTGAATTTAGTTGTTGTTGTACGGTAGCCAGTATTTGATCTAAATCTTCCAAATATTCTTCTTCTGCATTGTTATTTGTTTCTTGATTTGTTTCTTGGTTTGTTTCTTAGTTTGTTTCGTTGTTATGGTAAACTTCTTTGTGTATTTGTAGTAAAATTTCCTCTTCAAAAGATTCTTCGCAACTAATGCAGTAATACATGACGTAGGTGTGCTCTCCACAAAAGTTGCCGTAATAATGAAAACCACTCTAAAACTACCCCTATTTATAGCATTACCCCCACCACTTTTCCCCCATCACAAAAAGTGTAAATAACAGTTAAATTTCTTTTATTTTAAAAACCCCTAAGTATTAAGATTATCCGATGAAAGTTTAAAAAAGAAATCCAAGTTTCAAGGTCAAATAATGCAAGTTTTTTAGAAAAAATATTTTTTTCTGTATTAAACATAGAAAGTGTAAATAACTGCTAAATGTTTTTATATTTCAAAACCCCTAAGTATTAAGACCATCCAATGTAAGTTTCAAAAGAAATCTAAGTGTCAAGGTCAAATAATGCAAGTTTAAAAAAATCTCGTTGTAAAGTGAATGTTGAAGCAAATGTTTGAAAAACTTTCTAAGTCCTAAAATATTAATTAAGGGGAAGTTTTAACGATTAAAATTTTTACAAGTCCAATGTAAAGTAAAATAAAGAAATGTTGTTGCTTGTTGGAACAGTAACAAAAGAATGATGGGTTTAAAAAATTTTCTAAGTCCTAAAATATTAATTATTGAGAAGTTTTAACACTTAAACCTTTTACAAGTCCAATGTAAAGTAAAATAAAAAGAAGTGTTGTTGCCTGTTGGAACAGTGGCGAAAGAAAGATGGAAACCAAACTCGCAGCATAAAAGAAACTTAATATTGTAAAATAAATGTTGAAGCAAATGTTTGAAAATTTTTCTAAGTCTAGAAGGATTAATTATTGGGAGGTTTTAACACTTAAAATTTTGCAAGTCCCATGTAAAGTAAAAAAAAAGAAAGAAGTGTTGTTGCCTGTTGGAATAGTGGCAAAAGAATGATGGAAACCAAACTCGCAGCAAAAAAGAAACTTGACATTGTAAAATAAATGTTGGAGCAAATGTTTGAAAAAATTTTCTAAGTCCAGAAGGATTAATTATTAGGAAGTTTTAACACTTAAAATTTTACAAGTCCCATGTAAAGTAAAATAAAGAAAGAAGTGTTGTCGCCTGTTGGAACACTGGCGAAAGAATGATGCAAACCAAACTCGCTGCAAGGCTCCTGTGGTTTGGGAGGGGGGATGACCTCGAACCGAGTTCGGGTCCGGGGTCTGCGCTTGTGCTTCGACATCAGTTGCTCATTAGACAGTGAGGTGGTAACATGGTCAGAAGGCGCCCTGAACATTTTATCATTTTTACTGTTTAGTGAAAATATCTTGGTGTTATTTGTATAATAACATCTTGACGTAGGACTGATTAATTTTAAGGCATGGTAATTTAAGCATGGTAGTTGTTTGTGCTTGTAGATACCCTAGGGTTTGTAGTTTGTTTTTAATTTGCTGGTTTGGTAGTTAGTATTATTTTAAAATCTTTCTTTTACTTACAATATATTTCTGCCTGGAATGTTTAAATTTAAAGTAATATTTTTGTTTTTAAGAATGTTATATGATATGTTTTTAATACCTTTCTATTCCAATTTCCTTTTTCCAACAAGCTTGTTGAGGGCATTCCCTCTCTTGTCTTGTACTCCTTTTTAGTTAGGGACACCTTTAAATTCCAATTTCCTTTCCTTTTTTCCTTCCATCTTTTGCACGGTAAAACCAATAATGGTAAAACCGGCTACCGCTTTTGTAGTGATTACGCTTACCAAAGCGGGTCACTTACAACCTCTATACGTGCTGGATGGGTAGTTCGCCTACCTCCGGAGTTTCGCTAGACCTCAGCTGTACTGCGTCGCTAATGGCGAGTCACTGGCTCCTTTAGTGTTAGGAAATAAAAACATATTTGTATAACATTTTTCCAAAATTTAATTAAGCAACGTGCTATTTCAGAATAACATTTTTTGTTTTAGCTTAGCGTTGTGCGCTTATGATGAGGTGTGTGAGTTCGCTTACGTGATGATCACACCGTAATCATGATGTGCAGCGCTGGGCTGTTTAGTTTTTTTTTACTTATCTTTTACTTTTTATTTATTATTTCTTTTAACTTAATTTTTTTTATTAATTGATCAACTCTAGGCAGGTTGTATTGTAAATTAGCTTTTCTTCTTTTAGGTTTCCGGGGGTGTACGGTTCTGTAAAACCATACACCCCCATTTTCTTTTTAATTAATGAATGACCTTGACCTACTTATTTTCAAGGTCAACCAAAAGAGTTAGCGAAAATTTCTAAGTCCCAAGGTTATTTTTATGTAAATTGTTCCGAACCCTATCATGTGGGTATTCAAATTATTTTAAAAATATCTAGTTGAATAAATGCAAAATAAACTACACTTGCAATTAAATATAAACATTTTATTAAATGATGTTACCAAACCTTTTTGTTTGTCTTTTCATTCTGCGTATTTTAAATACCTACATGATAGGATTTGGAAACATATAAAGAAAAATATGATTTAAAAGATTTTTTTTCAGTTTTTGAGCTATAACTTTTATACCTTTGGTTTTATCGAAAAATGTTACTGGACCTTTTTTGTTTGCCTTTTTATTCTGCGTAATTTGAGTAACCGCACGATAGATTTAGAGCATTTTTGTTATATCCACTGCCACCGTGTATGGCGACGCAGCTCAAAAGTTGAACGGCGACGATATCAAGTGGGGGGCCCCCCATTTCGCAAACTTACTCTAAACCTATTGTGCGGGTACTCAAATTACGCGGAATGAAAAGACAAACACAAAAGGTCCAGTAACATTTTTCGATAAATCCAACGGTATAAAAGTTATAACGAAAAAACTAAAGTTTCAAGGTCATTTAAAACTTTTACAAAACCTATCATGTGGTTACTCAAGTTACGTGGAATAAAAAAACAAACAAAAATGTTCAGTAACATTTTTCTATAAAACCAACGGTGTAGAAGTTATAACGCGAAAACTTAAGATTTAAAACCGCCCAGGTTACAAAACGTCCAGGTAACCTGGACGTTTTAGTAAAAACGTCCAGGCTACAAAATATTGTTAATTTCTTACAAAATAATGTTGATTTTATAACAAATGTTACCGAAGCTTGTTGTTGGTCTCATAATTTAAGTACTCACAAAATAAGGGTTGGAAACTTATAAAGTAAAATATAAAATGTTGGAAAATACTTTTTTTTAGTTTTTTCGTTATAACTTGTATACCGTTGGTTTTATCAAAAAATGTTAGTGGACATGTTTTGTTCGTCTTTTTATTCCAAATAATTTGAGTATATGCATGATAGGTTTGGAGCAATTTTGTAAAAGGGGGGGGTTGTCTGGAGGGGGGGAGGGGGGCGGGAGGGTGGGAGGGGGGGAGGGGTGGGGGAGGGGGGAGGGGGGGAGGGGGGTGAGAGGGGGAGGGGGGGAAGGGGGGGAAGGGGGGGAGGAAGGGGGGGGGCAAAATTGCAAAATTACTCTAAACCTATTGTGCTGGTACTCAAATTACGCGGAATGAAAAGACAAACACAAAAGGTCCAGTAACATTTTTCGATAAATCCAACGGTATAAAAGTTATAACGAAAAAACTAAAGTTTCAAGCTCATTTAAAACTTTTACAAAACCTATCATGTGGTTACTCAAGTTACGTGGAATAAAAAGCAAACAAAAATGTTCAGTAACATTTTTCTATAAAACCAACGGTGTAGAAGTTATAACGCGAAAACTTAAGATTTAAAACCGTCCAGGTTACAAAACGTCCAGGTAACCTGGACGTTTTAGTAAAAACGTCCAGGCTACAAAATATTGTTAATTTCTTACAAAATAATGTTGATTTTATAACAAATGTTACCGAAGCTTGTTGTTGGTCTCATAATTTAAGTACTCACAAAATAAGGGTTGGAAACTTATAAAGTAAAATATAAAATGTTGGAAAATACTTTTTTTTTAGTTTTTGCGTTATAACTTGTATACCGTTGGTTTTATCAAAAAATGTTACTGGACATGTTTTGTTCGTCTTTTTATTCCGAATAATTTGAGTATATGCATGATAGGTTTGGAGCAATTTTGTAAAGGGGGGGGGTTGCAAAATGACTCAAAACCTATTGTGCAGGTACTCAAATTACAAGGAATGAAAAGACAAACAAAAAAGGTCTAGTAACATTTTTCGATAAATATAATGGCATAAAAGTTATAACGCAAAAACTAAAGTTTCAAAGTAATTTAAACTTTTACAAAAATGACCTTGAGACTTAGAAATTTTCGCTAAGTCTTTTGTTGACCTTGAAAATAACTGGGTCAAGGTCATTCGATAATTAAAAAGAAAATGGGGGTGTACGGTTTGACAGAACCGTACACCCCCGGAAACCTAAAAGAAGAAAAGCTAATTTACAATACAATCTGCCTAGAGTTTAACAATTAATAAAAAATAAAATTAAGTTAAAAAAATAGCTAGACAACCCAGCGCTGCACATCATGATTACAGTGTGATCATCACGTAAGCGAACTCACACACCTCACCATAAGCGCACAACGCTAAGCTCAAACAAAAAATTTTATTTTGAAATAGCAAGTTGCTTAGTTAAATTTAGGAAAAATGTTATACAAATATGTTTTTTATTTCCTAACACTAAAGGAGCCAGTGACTCGCCATTAGCGACGCAGTACAGCTGAGGTCTAGCGAAACTCCGGAGGTAGGCGAACTACCCATCCAGCACGTATAGAGGTTGTAAGTGACCCGCTTTGGTAAGCGTAATCACTACAAAAGCGGTAGCCGGTTTTACCATTATTGGTTTTACCGTGCAAAAGATGGAAGGAAAAAAAGGAAAGGAAATTGGAATTGAAAGGTGTCCCTAACTAAAAAGGAGTACAAGACAAGAGAGGGAATGCCCTCAACAAGCTTGTTGGAAAAAGGAAATTGGAATAGAAAGGTATTAAAAACATATCATATAACATTCTTAAAAACAAAAATATTACTTTAAATTTAAACATTCCAGGCAGAAATATATTGTAAGTAAAAGAAAGATTTTAAATTAATACTAACTACCAAACCAGCAAATTAAAAACAAACTACAAACCCTAGGGTATCTACAAGCACAAACAACTACCATGCTTAAATTACCATGCCTTAAAATTAATCAGTCCTACGTCAAGATGTTATTATACAAATAACACCAAGATATTTTCACCAAACAGCAAAAATGATAAAATGTTCAGGGCGCCTTCTGAACATGTTACCACCTCACTGTCTAGCGAGCAACTGATGCCAAAGCACAAGCGCAGACCCCGGACCCCAACTCGGCTCGAGGTCACGGCAGCTGGCATACCGGGCCGGGCTGGTGCGGCAGCTGGTTGACCACCTGGTGTGAGCACCTGTATTGCCAACTGGTTGCCTTGGACACTGGTGACCTTGGACTAAACTTTTTGGTTGTCTCATCATTTTGAATGATTTGAGTACCCACAAAATAAGGCTTGGAAACTTATAAAATGTTGGAAAATACTTTTTAGTTTTCGTGTTATAACTTCTATAACGGGCAAAATTACTCTAAACCCATCATGCGGTTACTCAAATTACATGGAATGAAAAGACAAACAAAAATGTCCATTAACATTTTTTGATAAAACCAACGGTACAGAAGTTATAACACAAAAACTAAACTTTCAAAGTCATTTCAAACTTTTACAAAATATTGTTGATTTTATAACAAATGTTACCGAAAATTTTTGTTTGTCTAATTATTTAGCGTAATGTACTCTAAGTACTCACATAATAAAGTTTGGAAACATATTAAGTTAAGTAGGATGTACAAAAAATATTTTTTCTTTTTTAGTTTTTGCATTATAACTTTTAAACCGTTGGTTTTATTAAAAGATGTTACCACACCTTTTTGTTTGTCTTTTCATTCTGCGTATTTTGAATACCTACATGATAGGATTTGGAAACATATAAAGAAAAATATGATTTGAAAGATTTTTTTTCAGTTTTTGAGCTATAACTTTTATACCTTTGGTTTTATCGAAAAATGTTACTGGACCTTTTTTGTTTGCCTTTTTATTCTGAGTAATTTGAGTACCCGCACGATAGATTTAGAGAATTTTTGTTATATCCACTGCCACCGTGTATGGCGACGCAGCTCAAAAGTTGAACGTCGACGATATCAAGTGGGGGGCCCCCCATTCCGCAAAATTACTCTAAACCTATTGTGCGGGTACTCAAATTACGCGGAATGAAAAGACAAACACAAAAGGTCTAGTAAACTTTTTCGATAAATCCAACGGTATAAAAGTTATAACGAAAAAACTAAAGTTTCAAGGTCATTTAAAACTTTTACAAAACCTATCATGTGGTTACTCAAGTTACGTGGAATAAAAAAACAAACAAAAATGTTCAGTAACATTTTTCTATAAAACCAACGGTGTAGAAGTTATAACGCGAAAACTTAATATTTAAAACCGTCCAGGTTACAAAACGTCCAGGTAACCTGGACGTTTTAGTAAAAACGTCCAGGCTACAAAATATTGTTAATTTCTTACAAAATAATGTTGATTTTATAACAAATGTTACCGAAGCTTGTTGTTGGTCTCATAATTTAAGTACTCGCAAAATAAGGGTTGGAAACTTATAAAGTAAAATATAAAATCTTGGAAAATACTTTTTTTTTATTTTTTGCGTTATAACTTGTATACCGTTGGTTTTATCAAAAAATGTTACTGGACATGTTTTGTTCGTCTTTTTATTCCGAATAATTTGAGTATATGCATGATAGGTTTGGAGCAATTTTGAAAAAAGGGGGGGGGAGGTGGAGGGGGAGGAGGGGGGGAGGGGGGGTGAGGGGGGGAGGGGGGGGAGGGGGGAAGGGGGGGAGGGGGGGAGGGGGAGGGGGGGGGTTGTCCGCGGGGGGGGGGAAATTGCAAAATTACTCTAAACCTATTGTGCGGGTACTCAAATTGCGGGGAATGAAAAGACAAACAAAAAAGGTCCAGTTTAATTTTTCGATAAAACCAACGGTATAGGAGTTATAACGCAAAAACTTAAGTTTTAAGGTAATTTTCAAACTTTTACAAAACCTATCGTGCGGTTACTCAAATTACGTGGAATTAAAAGACAAACAAAAAGGTACAATAACATTTTTTTATATATCCAACAATATAGAAGTTATTACGCAACAACTGAAAAAAAAATATTTTACATTATCACTAAGCCATCTTTCTATTCCTGGTGACCTCGCACGCTTCCGTTAGTAAACCAGTTGGCAATGCGAGTGGTTGACCTTGTTGCGTCTGCTAACACACTCAACAGCTCATTCCCTGCTTTGGATAAATAATTTTCGCCAGTCTGCTTCCTGCCAGGGCTCGGGTATAGTTGGTCTACTGCAATGTTTGTATATTTGTACTGTGTTAAATGTGTATATGTATTGTGCGTGTTAGCTGTTGTGTCCTGACGACTCCGACCCGGATGAACGTTTTTTTAAACCCTTTTGTAATGGAGTTATTACTTCGAAACATGTACTGGATTCATCTACTATTTGAACTGTTGAACGTTGAGGTATGTTAAGCTATTCTACTCTGCCCATAATTTTGTATAATTTAAGTACTCACAAAATAGGGTTTGGAAACTTATAATGTAAAATATATATTTTTTTAATTTTTGCGTTATAACTTCCATAACGTTGGTTTTATTGGAAAATGTTACAGGACCTTTTTGTTTGTCTTTTAATTCCATGTAATTTGAGAACCCGCACGATAGGTTTTGTAAAAGTTTTAAATGACCTTGAAACTTTAGTTTTTTCGTTATAACTTTTATACCGTTGGATTTATCGAAAAATGTTACTGGACCTTTTGTGTTTATCTTTTTATTCTGCGTAATGTGAGTACCCGCACGATAGATTTAGAGTAATTTTGCGAAATGGGGGGGGGCCCACTTGATATCGTCGCCGTTCAACTTTTGAGCTGCGTCGACATACACGGTGGCAGTGGATATAACAAAAATGCTCTAAATCTATCGTGCGGGTACTCAAATTACGCAGAATAAAAAGGCAAACAAAAAAGGTCCAGTAACATTTTTCGATAAAACCAAAGGTATAAAAGTTATAGCTCAAAAACTGAAAAAAAATCTTTCAAATCATATTTTTCTTTATATGTTTCCAAATCCTATCATGTAGGTATTCAAAATACGCAGAATGAAAAGACGAACAAAAAAGGTCGAGTAACATTTTTCAATAAAACCAACGGTATAAAAGTTATGACACAAAAACTCAAAAATTATCTTTCTTTACATTATATTTCACTTTATATCTTTTCAAACCCTATCATGCAGATACTCAAAATACTTAGATTTAAAAGAGATACAATAAAGGTCCAGTAAATGTTTTTATAAAACCAACGGTATAAAAGTTATAACGTAAAAAAAATATTTCTACATCTTATATTTTATTTTATATGTTTCCAATCCCTATCGTGTGGTACTTCAATAATGCAGAATAATGAGACGAACAAAAAACTTTGGTAACATTTGTTAGTTAACTAACAATGTAAAAGTTATAACACAGAAACCAATTTTATATCTTTAACCAAGTTTATATTTAATCGCAACTGTAGTTTATCTTGCATTTCTGCAACTAAATATTTTTAGAAGTATCAAGGTGATATAAGAAAGTAGCATCTTTAAAATATTGTAACTTGTACAAAGTTAAATAAGTGTTAAAAACGATATTTTATTGCAAATATTTTAAAACCAAAAGTTAAGAACGATTGTTTAATACCGACATGTTCACTCAACAAGAGCAACAGTACGACTAACACTACATATCCAAATATTGCGAGGAGTCTTTCATGGTGGTGGGGGAAGGCAGACGTTCCGTGCTGTCCATGTCATTTCGAGGAAGGTCACTGCACTACAACCGACACATCAGTTTGCAGGTAGGACTCGCAGAGTAAACATCTAAATAAACATGAATTCTGTTTTATATGTTTCTTTTATCAAAGATGGACTTTGTATTGAAACGCAAAGTTTCACTATTGATGCAGATCCTGTACAACAAATTGTAGTACATCCTCCAGAAAATTATGATTCTATCTACATTTCGGTGCATGAACCTAACGACCGCCCACCACCAACATCTGCTGACAAGGGGTAGGACAGCGGGTACCATACGTCATTAAAGCTTCAGCTCTTCACCCGAGTACACATGGACTCTGAGCTTCAAGATAATACTGTTTCTTCTACATCTAAACAAACTTCCGAACAATTACCTACTACAAATGAAACTACTACAAGTCTAAAAGTAAATGAAATTTCATCAACTGTTAGTTCTGATGCGCAAGCAATAATGTTATCATTAATTGGTTTCGACTAAAAATTCAACAACGAAGGAAGAACGAAATTCGCTACTTTACAACTTGGTTTTTGCATATCAGTATATGTTTTTATATACTGATATGTTGTATTTTTTTAAACTCAAACGGATGACCTTGAACTTTTAATCGATGGTATTATTCGATTATTTTATTCGATTGTTTTATTCGAATACTTTACATAAATACGAAACTTTAACGTTGAGAGGCTCAGTTCTGTTTAAGACAAGCTACAACCAACATGTCATCCAAAAGAAATAATCTAACACTTATAACTTATTGTTGCAAAGAAAAATGTTTTAGAATACCTGAAGATCAAGTTGACGGACAAGCTTGTACAAAATGTAATTCTTTCTGCTATTGTAAATGTAGTTGCAAAACATATCAAAAGAACCGGTTGGATAAACTAGAAGAATTGCAACATCGACTCGGTCTATTGTGGCAACGATTAAATTCAAAGTGATTAAACAAACACCTGCCATTACCCCCACCACTACCCCCACTACCATCGGAGGTACCTGCAGCACCGGCTTTGCAATAGTCATTCCTGCTACACCTCTCGTCGAGTAAACAACTCTAGTCATGTCTCTCAACATTCGCGGGATTCACTACAACACTATCAATCTTACAACCTACAAGGATTTGGAAATTTTTAGTGAAGAACTAAAACAACTTATAACCACTGGGTTTGGTTTATCTTTAGAACTTTATGCAACAAACAATCAAAACGAAAAAAATGTGTTTTTGCCAACTTACAACAACAAGAAAAATGAAAATAAACAAGAAATTTCAGCACCGACAACAACTTACTTTTCAAATTTGGGAGCAAACTTTACTAACTTGTAAAATAATACTTTTGTAAAAAAAACAAATAAATAAAAAAAGAAAATATCTTGCATTTTCGGATTTTCCGAAAATGCAAGATCTTTTTTAAAAACATCCCCAATCGACCTTGACACACTTCCGGCCATTTAAAATTTAAATACCCAGCACAGCAGGGCATTTGAACTTTAAATACCCACCAACAACACGTCACAGCTACGTCACAGCTGATGACGTCACTTCCGGTCACGTGACCGGAAGTAGCTGTCAAAAAATTGACTGCCTGTCAAAGTTTGATTGGGCCAGAAACGCCACTTGCCCACTACTTACTATTAAAAATATATTGTGAGGATTACTAGAATAGCGTAGAGGAGAGTATTCTAAAAAGATTTCTAAGACCACGAAAAAAAATATTTCCACTAACATGATCATTTAAAAAAATGTAATAATAGTTTTGTTTGTATTTTATTTAAGTTTCTTTTATCGTGTTTATGTGAGGGAGTAGGGTCAGCATTATACAAATATTAATCAAACGAAAGCAATTTATTTTACAACAAATAAATTACTAAACAAATTATACATTTTAATGATTGAGGGTTTGTAAAATATAAAAGGAGTCTCAGTCGAAGTGATGCTCGTGATGTCCCTCAGAGTGGTGGTGTTCATGCTCGTGGTGTTCAATTTCATGATGCTCATAATGTTCAGGCACATGATGTTCATGCTCATGATGTTGATGCTCGTGGTGCTCGTGGACGCGGACCGGGATGTGAACCGGAACCTTGACCGGATACGGCACTTCCTTCTCCACCGGGTAGGGAACCTTCTTCTCCACTACAACCGGGTAGGGCTTCTCCACAGGGTAGGGGACTGGCTTCTCGACTGGCACCTTGACGGGGTAAGGCACCTGCTTCTCGACGGGGTAAGGCACGTGTTTGACCACAGGGACGTGGTAGGGGACGGGCCGGGGGACAGGCACCTTGACCGGGTAAGGGATGTGTTTCTCTACAGGGTAGGGCACCTTCTTCTCCACGTAGACGGGGTAAGGCTTGGGGACGTGCACGGGGACTGGCCTCTCCACAGGCACCTTAACGGGGTAGGGGATCTTCTTCTCGACAGGGTAAGGTTTAGGGATGTACTCCTTGACGGGGTAAGGCACTTTCTTCTCCACAGTCACCGGGTAGGGTTTCTCCACGGGGTAGGGAACAGGTCTCTCCACGTGCACCTTGACAGGGTACGGCACCTTCTTCTCCACGTGGACCGGGTACGGCACCTTCACCTCCTTCTCTATCGTGATGGTCTTCACCTCGTGGTGGTGGTGGTGATCGTGTCCTCCAAAGCCCTCTGTTCCACTCCTCCCAAATACGACTGCAACCAGACAAAGAAGCGCTAGAACATTCATGTTTGGGATGGGAAGATAGACTGATACTGCTTGGTTGGATCTGAAGCCTTATATATATCCGTGCAGTTGTTGCATGCTAGCACTAGATTCCGGGAAGCAAGTGCGTGAGGACACATCGCTTATATAACTTGTGGTTAAAACCAAATACTGGGATTGACCTGAATATTTCATTACAAACTTGTTGTTATATTTATAGTTGCTACAGAAAGTAACGAGCTAAGCACTTCACCGTTAGCACACTCGTACTTAAAATGAGTCAAATTCAGCCGAAAATCTATGTCCATGACACTTCGTCTCATCCGTTATCTTTGTTTCAACCGTTTTATGCAAAGGTAAACGTACCAGTGCCTGGCAGTTAAAAAAACAATGTACACTTCACAACTTATGGTTTCGTAAAACTAGGTATTTAAACTGTATTATAAATTGTACGCTATTCGAAATCAGGATTGGTTTTAAAATTTATAGTAATAATAGGTTTTAACAATATTGTTTTGTAATATTTATTAAACTAACTCAACCCTTATCCATGTTCCAGTGCCTGATGGTTAAAAAGGACTTGTACTTACATAATAATTACATCATATTTTTTGGAGTTGAATGACTGGAATGAAGATTTTTTATTTATGATTTATGATACACATGGATGAAACAAACATTATCCAAAAATCATTATTTTCATTTCTAAAACCTGATATGGATGTTACCCAATTTTTCCTTGTTCATAAATCTCAAAAGCCTATAATCTCAGAGAGTCATTATAAACTGGAGCAATTTTTACAATCCTATCTTTTATAAGAGCAGTGTTTGCTTGCTTATCCCAAAATCAGTGAGTTTAAACAATTATCTCAAAAACTGCTCCTAGAACTTCCTTCAAATTTTGAAAATAAGTTATTTTGGCTCAAAGACGTGTTCCATGCATGTTAGTTGGCGAGACAAAATGTAATCGTACACTATAGTTAATTTTTCGATGCAAAATCATGGTTTATGGCTTGTTAATTTGGAAATAAAATAACAACTTATTGTAAACATAATCATTACTATGGCTTCATAAGTATAAGACAAAAACAATGAAAAATAATGAACTACCAAGCAAAGCTCAATCCACCAGGTAGTTATTGTTAAGAACTACAGAACTTCCAAAAGAACTTTAACTGGTTTTTCTTGCAATTCATTTATAACTATAACAAACAATATTGGAAAGAAACATTTTAGTTTAATGTGTATTGACATGGTATATATGGTAATTAATGGACTGCATTAAATAAAGGTGGAATTATTGAGTTTATAAAAAATTAGCGGAGAGTTAACTTGAATTTGACTTTGCAAAAAATATTTGACCAGGTCACAAAAATGTAAAGGCGGAAGAAAAAAGTACCGTGTTACCTGAACAACCGTCAGCGAGACGTTTGGTCGAGCTGTTGGTAGTTTTTCTTGTGAAAATAGTCCTTGAGGGTTGCGAGAGTAGAGTTGACGAAGCTTCGACAGGCCTGGTTAAACTATTTGATTTAATAGTTCCCGATCAAAACGTTAGAAAATGCCTCTGGCGTTGAAATTCACAATAAAACAAATAAAATAAAAAAACTTGCAGATTTTCTAAGAAGCGATTCTGTATGTTTAGTTGAATTATGGTGAAAATGAATCATTTGAAAGTACAGTGCATAACTATCGTAATGGCGTTTAATTTGGAAAAAGGTACTGACTTACTTATAAATGAAAAAAGTACTACATTTTTAAAGTGAAGATTACGTGTACTGAACTGAATCACTGTTGAGAAGCGACTAGACCTTGGCTATTCCTGCCTAACGAGTAATCCTGTCGCATTGGTTGTGACGTAAAATACTCTAGACAATTTTTTTCGGAAGGACTGAGGTATTCAATTGCTATTGGAAACTGATGTTTGGTTTGAATGTCTTGTAAAATTAAACTGTTTCTTCCTGAATTGTTTTGCAGTTTGCACTATGTTCAACTGACTTATTTGAGACAAATAAAATAATACTTCATTAAAAAAACAGAACTAGGCCTATTTCTTTAGACTCTAACAAAAACAAAAATTGCTCATGTTTTCTTTTTTTCTAATAATTCACCAAACATTATTAATTTAGGTCCTCATTCTCTAGGGCTATTTATCGCATAAAAATACTAAACATAATATTTTAAAATTAATATTTTTTCATGGTAGCCTATATAAACTGGTATGCAATAGTGCGACCAACAGCAGCTTGGCGATGGAGCGCATGGTCGGCCGTTTGTGACGTCAGAGACGGGGCTTCAAAGGTTCTGACGTGAATATTACAGAGCTTCGCCTTCGTCACTTACGTCCATTTACATACATTTACCAGCTTCATTACCCCGACCCCTCCTCCTTCTGTGGGATAGGGATGGTCACCGGTGGACGCCCATACATGACAATCTCATAACGTAGGAAGGGTATTAAGACATGTCAACATTTTTCATTTTACTATTTCTCCTTAAAAATGAAACTTTGAAAGTAAGAAAAAATTCTTAATTTATGACCCACTGTATTCGAGTTAACACATAACCAAGGTAGTTGCTATTGTCTTTAACTTTGTCTTACTTTTGTATCTGCTTTCAAACGGTAAGGGAGGAAAAGGATAATGTTCAAATGTCTGATTGGTTTTTTATCATCAAAGTATTGTAAGGGTTTTTGTTCCAAAAAGCCCAATCTTCATTAGGATAACTTGAAAGTTTTCTGACTTCCATCATCAAACCAAATTTGTATTTGTAGATACGTATTTCGATTTCTATACGAGTTCTGTGTCTGCTCCCAACGCGTGCGCACGCCCGGTAGATAAATGTTTAATGTACTTTGTGTAGTCAGTGTAATGTATCATGTGAAACTGTTTGTTCTTTTAACTAAAGTGACGCAGCTTAAGGAAATTGTAAATAAGCAAAGAAAATAGCCTTGTGAATAATAGTTTAGTACTAAAGATGGCCTAGTGCCGACATACGTATCTACAAATACAAATTTGGATTGATGACGTAAGTTAGAAAACTTTCAAGTTGTATCAAATCAATCCGTAGCTACAAATCATACATACATCATTCATTAGGATAGCAAGGCTTACATCCCCGTAAGTTTTGTAGCATATAGGTCAGAGAATATTCTGAATGTCCTTTATTGTGTGATGATTATTGTGAGCTGTTTCAACGGAACAAATAGTAAAATATTAAACATTGCCAAAATTAAATATTGGAGCGTTCTCATTATCTAAATAAACAACCTAAGAAACCATGAAGTATTTAACGTGAAGTAAAAGGTTTGGTTACAAATTAAATTTAATGGATTCAGTTATCCTCCACAACACTTTTTCTAAAGGATAAGATGGAGTACAATAATAATCTAGGAGTACCGGAAATGTAAACAAATTCTATAAGTAGTGTCAAGATGGAGAGTGTCCAAAACTTTTCTAAAAAAAGGTTAATTTAAGACCTCTTAAACATAGTTTTTTTGAGTACGTGACCCTTCAACAGGCATAAAAATAGGCCCAGAGAAAACAAATTTCAAATTTACGACCAACGCTAGGTAGGCTAAGTGGTGAAAATGTTAAATATATTAACTAATTTGTTCTTAGCTCTGTACGCTGATTCAGTCTACCTTTATATAGGGTGTAAAACATGTATTTTATATATAATTATGATCAGCTTGATATCTGTTGATGTACGTTAAAAATAATGTTTTTAAATAGTTTTTAGGAAAAAATACTAGTTTATAAAGACAAAGTATTGAAAAAATGGACACCTGCCTCACATTTGAAGCTGCTGTAAACAACGGAATTTTACTTTTAAAATTTGGTTTTAATTTTAGAAATAATATTTACAAAAAATATAATTTAGTAATTATTGGTGAATATAAGAGTAGTCAGTCCTATGTTAGTTTTCCAATTGGTAAAAGTGGTCAAATTTGCAATGCTAAATTTTACTGTGGTATTTGAATATTCTTGACTTTATTTAATTTGAAATGTGTCCACACAGCCATTACGAATTTTGAAACTGACTCTCTGGTATCTTTTACAGTCCAAATATATAAAATGTTTTGATATAATATTTTTTCCTCCAGTAATTAATCGTGTATTTATAAATAAATAACTTTCCTTCATGGACTATTATTTTACATACTTTTAAAAATATCGGCGAGGGAGGGAAAGGGGCAATTATTTTTTACAGAAGATTGAATAATGAGCTTGATATAAGCGGAAGCTTGTGGAACATGTCATCGCGTTGCTACATTGTACATGTAACTGGCGAGTATATAACGCAGACCGTGCTCCGGTAGAGCACACATAACCATGGCTCGTCTCCTGGCAGCACTGTGTCTCCTGGCGGCGGCCTCCGCTGAACACGTCCACCTGGACGACCATCACCACATCGACGAGCACGTCAAAGCCATCACGATAACCAAGCAGGTGCCTGTGCCGTACCCCGTCACCGTCGAGAAGAAAGTGCCGTACACCGTGGAGGTACCGGTCGACAAACCGTACCCGGTCCACGTGCCCAAGCCGTACCCCGTCTACGTAGAGAAGAAAGTGCCGTACACGGTCAAGGAGTACGTCCCACAGCCGTACACGGTCTACAAGAAGGAGCCGTACCCGGTCGAGGTGCCCGTCGACAAGCCGTACCCCGTCCACGTCCCTAAACCTTACCCCGTGGTCGTCGAGAAGAAAGTACCCTACACGGTAGAGAAGCACGTGCCGTACACTGTAAAGGTACCTGTGGACAAGCCTTACCCCGTGCACGTGCCTGTCGTCAAGCATGTCCCATACACTGTAGAGAAGAAGGTGCCTTACAAGGTGGAGGTGCCTGTGGAGAAGCCCTACCCTGTGCCTGTGCCAAAGCCTTACCCCGTCTACGTGGAGAAGAAGGTGCCTTACACTGTAGAGAAGAAGGTGCCTTACAAGGTGGAGGTGCCTGTGGAGAAGCCCTACCCTGTGCCTGTGCCAAAGCCTTACCCCGTCTACGTGGAGAAGAAGGTGCCTTACACTGTAGAGAAGAAGGTGCCTTACAAGGTGGAGGTGCCTGTGGAGAAGCCCTACCCTGTGCCTGTGCCAAAGCCTTACCCCGTCTACGTAGAGAAGAAGGTGCCTTATCCCGTCAAGGTGCCTGTCTACGTGCCTGTGCACCACCACGAGCATGAACACCACCAGTTTGGACATGAAATTCATGACTGGTCATAGCGAGTCTAGAAAGTCAATGTTGCAAGCCATGAGCTGTTACAATTAATTGTATAAATAAATCTTTTATGTTAGTTACACACTATTTTATTTTATTATCTAATTGAGAAACAATCATTCTTTCATGATTAAAGGCAATTAAAAATTTTCGTCGTAATCTTTAGCGAAGATTAATTATGTGAAATTACCTTGATATTTTTTATAAATTATTTAAATGAGGTAATATTAATCAAATTTAGTTTACAAAAACGGTATAATGCATCTTATAACCGTGTAAGATCTTATAATGCATCTTTAAGATGGCAGCTGGATCAAATCAACCCGAGATGAAATAAGAATGGTCTAATGTTTAAACTAGTAACGAAAACTGCCTTCTCGATTTATATGGTGCTATCATGTCTATAAAATTCAGGAAATAGACTTAAACGGAAATGGTAAAGCACATACTCAATTAGAACCATCATGAGTCAAGGACAGGTTTACAGTCGCTCTACAGATTTTTATAGGGCCCGTTCTATACATGAACCCGGTTGCTTTTGGGTAGGAGAGGCAGGGACTCTGTACTTTTGGAGCGATGCGGAAGGATT
Source organism: Flexamia atlantica (assembly GCA_035578135.1). NCBI lineage: Eukaryota > Metazoa > Arthropoda > Insecta > Hemiptera > Cicadellidae > Flexamia > Flexamia atlantica. The sequence continues at coordinate 6,086,020 of JAQJVK010000027.1, forward strand.
ATGCAGAAGAAAGGTAAAACATCAGTATGATTTTGCCTATATAAGTCCACATTTTCCATTCGTGACAATTCCTGAATTCAAAGCATAGTTTAAACACGTTAACCGAAACTAAGGGTGAAATGGATAATTTCTGGAAACTTTTACTATTCAAAAGCTGCGCATGTTGCCATTATTACATTGTTAACTGTGTAGCCTACATTAGTTCAATAAAATTTCAATTGTTTACACAGTACCGAGAGGAAGAATTATTATTCATTGTTATTACACAGCAAGAAACGCTGTTTTTTGTAACTTTGCAGGGCCTGCATACTCTAATATGAACATCCGTAAGGTAATTTGTTTTATAGTTTTTAAGTTTATAAAAGTTTGTTACTGTATTTTATATTTCAAATTGGGTTCTTAAAAAATGGCTCATCTTTCTGACCCACTGTTTATTTATAGATCATTAGGTTAATCAATTGATTGAATTAATGTGATCATTGTAGACATTTTCTAAGTTACGTTATCCTGTTGTTAGAAAATTTTGGAAATTTACAAAAATTCTTTGCATCCTGTGGGATATCATACCTATGTCAATATTACTGGAGGAGGGCAAGAGACATACAGACATCCTCATTGATTTCACAGAATGACTCGAGTGTTATGTATTTGTCATATATAATTGTAAATTTTAAAAAAATGATTTGTTAGAATTTTCTTAGTTTGGAGATAAATTAAAATTACCTTATACAACTAACATTGTTCCTAAGACAACATCTGGTATGAAGTCTTCCTTAGAACGACGTTCCTTAGAACTTCATCAGGTCTTCCAAGAGTGCAGCCATTTTAATCAATATGTCATTACATTGTGTCAGTGTACTCAATGAAAAGTCACAGTCATTATAATTAAAAATAGCTATATTGATAAACATGTTATAACATAATGGAACTGGAGTTACGCTGGCCAGTGCGTATCACTATCACAGACTAAAAATACTGACTCCTTATAAGAGTGATAAGTGCTGGCCAGCATATCTCCGGTTTTAATAAGTTTTAAGCTTTTCATGAATCTGACGACTTTTGTTCATACTGACTGCGACATTTTATTGAATCAACTGACCTGCCATAATATAATGATACATTGATTACTGTGACTGCACTTTTAGAAGAACGTCTGAAGTTCTTCGGAACGAAACATGTCGCCTTAGGCATAACATTATTATTAAATAGGGTAATTTTATTTTATAATTTAAATCATCGAAATTAGGGTCACAATGATCAGTTAGTTTGTGCCTATATTATGTAAAAATTTGATAAATAACAGTATTTTTGTAAAAAAAAAACACAAATAAAGGTGTTTTGCATATAATTAGATTTTTTGTGTTTTTTTTTTGTACTATTGAGAGGAAAGTGGGAAAATACAGTATTTAATTCATGAGTAGCTTTCCCTAGCGTTCTTGCTGGAATCGGTCAGACCTTTTATGAGGTAGAATTTAAAAAAACGGACTACGTCATTTTTAAAATATCTTTAGGTTGGACATGTTTTGTGTATTAATTGTAATTTATAAGTTACCAATTCTTAAACTAATACTAGTAAATCACGTGCTTGATTTAAATATATATTTGCTTTTTAATTCCATACCAAATGATTTGTCTAATAGAAAAATGTCGAAATATTTGTCTCCAGAGGGCTTGACTGTAAATTAATCCCAAAAGCAAAATAATTAAAAAAATTTTCAAAATATGTTTAAATTATTTGAGTGAGCTTAATGAGTGCAAAACATATCAGTTCCAAAAAGGTGAAGATTGACTTCATCTGTTTATGGAATTAAGTTCTTATTACTTTTTGATGCGAGGCTTTATCTATATTATCTATATGAGCATTTGGATTCCATCAAAAATCCAGATCCACTATAACGGCAGTATTTGTTTATCTGGTTTAGGGGGTTTAGTTCCCTAAACAAGCTGCAAGTTAATACTCACTATTTATTAATAATTGGGCTTCTCCCACCGGTTGATCAATTGCTGTGCGCAGGCTCCGAAGTCCACAGATGACACATACACAATTACAGTCACAAACGACACGAACGACACGAACATTAAAAATCTATCGGGCCCTCGCACAGTTCTTAAGATCTACGTTTCGCGGAAAATCATGTCATTCAGGAATAAGCTGCAAGTTATTCTTAACTGACCATTTGAAATATTTGAATGTAATTTAGTTTTTTGATGATTTTAAAGTAGTGTATTATTTTTTAATAAAATGCTAATTTTAATGATAATTTCTATAATTGCATTGATTACTCGATTATAACTCACTCAATACATTTTTTAGCAAAGCTGGTTAACCGATAGTCAATACGAGCAATGATATTATTATTCACAATTTACATGATTTTACAATTTACATGTTTGTTTTTTTTTAAGTTCCATGCGCCCTGCTTGGCGCGTGTGGGATTAAGTGTGTGTGATAATCCGAATCTGGTCATAGCTATCTTTGTTAGAAATCGCAAAATTGTCTATTATTATTGTTTGAAAACTATTTTACGCCACTTAACATGCCATAGAAGTTAATTTTGAATAGTCTACAGAGACATCGCTCTAAAATCATAGGAACATTTTAATGAACATTTAAAAAAAATAGCAAGTCGTTAGTATTGTAACAGAATCTTTAAAACAAATAATCATCTTAAATAACAATACTGAAGCTGTAAATGACTGGGGAGGGTTCTTGGAATCCATTTTCATAGATTAATTTAAAGCCCTCTCCTCGGACTCCTTTTGTTAATTAATAATACAATCTGCTCTTTGTTTACTGTGACGATAATAGTCTACCGAAAGAGGCCTACCAGTAAAAAATACTCAGGTTTTGACCGTTCCCGATTGAACCGTTAAATTAAATATGTCTCCGGTAGAAACCATTCAATTAATTGAAGAAAAAGTTAATAAGGTTAAAAGTGTTGCTATACGTTTGAGTATAAAACTGCAAAAAAAATTCTTATAACAATGTTAACAACGATTTTATACTAGTTGTTCTCGGTTTCTCCAAAGGAAGTCTTTCTGAATTTATTTTATCCCTAATCATTCTGATTCAGCACAATTGTATGTTAATAATTAATACCCCCGTCGCAGCGAACCTGCGTACTCAGCGAATTTCTAAAGAATTAATTTTTATTTTGGAGCTTATTTAATTTATGAACAGGAAAATGTTTCAAACATTTTTTGTAATTAATGCAATAAGTATATTACAAATCAATTCAAGAGCTTTAGATAAAAGGGAAATGATCATGGGAATCACATCGGTATCCATTCCACACTCTTTAACACTTTTTGTTATTCTTATAGTTATTAGTCTAATATTCTTTTTTAAGTGCATCCTTGTTATAGTATGAAAATGTAAGAAAACATAAAATCAATGATTTAAAACCAGTCAAAATAAAAACAAATAAAATAGTCACGTGAAAAAAATTAAATCCAAAAGTATGATTTATCTTAAAATTTAAATACACTTGTTAGCAAACTTGCATACTCAGTTGATATCTAAGGGATTTATTTTTTATATGTGGGAATATTTTACATAAGTTAGGGAAGTTGTTGTTTTGAATATTTTGTGTAAATATTAGTCTAAATAAAGTAAATTTTATCATTCATGATCTTATTTCTCAAAACTCATTCATATTCTGATAATTTAAAAAAAATGTATACTTGTTATAGTACATAAATGTCAGCAAACATATTATCAATCTACATACTCAAATCCAAGAAATAAAAATAAATCAAACCATCACATGAACAAATTAAATTCAATCATGTGGTTTGTATTATTATTGTTTTAAATCCCATTTTAGGGAAATTGAGTGAAAAATTTTGGATATTTCATACAAGAATTTGGACATTTTATGTCCCTTCAGGGAAAAACAAAAGACAATGTACGCATTTTGCAGATCCAATATCTCAGTAACCGATTGATGTAGAGTAATAATTCAAGATGCTATATTGTTTATTTTTTTAAGCTGAATTCAATTCTGACCATTAAATTTACAAAACATTAATAGAAATATGTTAAATCCTGAAAGTAAATTTTATTTAGTCAAAAAACTGCCTTAGAGTTCATACCGATCTTGCTGGTTTTCGAACTTAAAGTCATGAATATCGCTATAAATGTTTATTCCAAATTATATCAAGATCGGACTGTTTTACGAGAGTTATCGTGCCTACGAACACATATATATACATATATATATATATGAAATTGAACGAACGGTGTTTTTGGGTTCTAGAGACCTCGAAACGAAAAAAATGACATGGTCCCGGGCTTAACTCTAACCATGCCGCCTACGGTAATAGCTACTTCCCTATAGGGGGAAATTCGCCAAAAGCTATAATAATATCTCGATCTATTTAAATCCCTCTACGATTAGGTAACCATGAGAACAATTACTAGGGTTTATTTGATTTTTCAAGCTCACGAAGCAACCTCTTAAAGGTTTTACCTGTTTTACTAACTGGGTTTTAAAAATAAATATTTATTTAATATATTAAAACTTGTCATTCGCTCTAGATTTTATGTTTTAGACAAGCGACAACTCGCATGTGTGTTTCAGGAAAATCACAAATATTGTTCATTAAAACATCTGATTTGAAAGTATTTCTATTTCTCTTAAACTTACATTAAAATCGTTTTCAAACAAATAAATTTGCAAAAAAAATAAAAAAAGATGATTAAAGGAACACTTATTGATTTTCTAATTTTTATATCATATAAAGAAAAAATTGGCAATAATTTGCTCATGAAAATAAAAATAAATGGTATTTTTAATTCTGATTTTAAGGAAAATATACTATATGATGGCGAGGCTTCCAGGACCAGAACGGCGCATTCGGGCTGATGGGTCTGTTTTCCGCTGCAGACGAACATACATCTCCCGCGCGGCGCGGCGCCACCCCGCACGCCCCGTTTTTATTGTTCTCTGTTATTATTTTTCCTGAGAGAATTTTCAGTTAAATTTAATAAATGCGTGAATAAGGTATGGCTATTATAAAATTGAGAAATAAAACCCTGCCATAATCTAAGCGATTGGTATGAAACTATACTCATTACATTCATTTACCTTCGCGCAGGTGGCAATTTGCGGATTAGTTATAGCTTTGAGTAGAAAAAATATTATTTTCACATTCCTTTACCTGCGAAACACTTAAAATGCCTGTAGTGGTCCTATTTCAGAACAATTACACCAGTAATCCTATCAAGAATTAAACTAAACTAAACATTAAATGTGTCTAAATTACCTGAAACATTCCGACAAGCAAGAAAGCTATTGAAGCTATAAAAACTAGTGAAAAGATAAAATCAACCTACAAGTTAGTCTACTAAATACTCAGATACCAAAAGTTAGATTTTTAGCTGGACCACTCTTTCAACGGTCCATTAAAGGGGCATATGAACCATTTGTTATACTTATCTTAAAGGAGATTTTGAAATCGCGTCGGGGTGAAAAAAACATTATTGCACCAAAACTGGACGTGAAAAATGCTTCTCTCTGAATATTGTCCTTGATGATCAATACATGTACGATAATTTCCTTTACCGTATTCATCATTGTTTTCCATCTATTGTAGGTGAGCCTAATGCTGAGTTTTCTGTGTCATGGCATTCCATTAAAGTTGACCCTGAGATAAAATTGGTTCCGTCTTTGTTCATGAACTTAGAAGTGACAGTTGATACAATATATTACAGGGTGTTTTTTTCTTGAACGCAATCCATTTTTAAGATTTAATGCTGCACATATAGAGATGAAATGATTATTGTTTTATTCATCTTTACACTTTATACAAACTATTATTTAAGTCTGATGACATTTAGCTTAGATTTTGTGTTAAAAAAATCCGCCATCGACACTGATTCAAAGCTGCGCTCTCTCCATCAAATTCCTGAAAAAGTTTTGAAAGTACTTCTTTAAATTTCTTGTGTAAAATTTGTTATTTTTGTTTTGAGGTTCTGAATATCCTGTTATTTTTTTCGTAGGCCTTACTTTTTGTGTAAACCCAAAGAAAATGATATAGTGGGGTCAAATCCAGGGATATTGGGGAGAATAATCCTATACTGGTTTAATAAAGTTTTAGGTTGCGTAAAAAAACCTGTATTTATCGAAATAAACATAGCTTTAAAAAGTAGCAAATATGTGCTGACTTTACGTACAAAATCTTTAAGAAGAAACTTCTTTGGGCCCTGGATGTTTTGTGGGTCTTTACATATTGTGTTAATTTGACGTAAGAGTTATTAAATTCAAAAATATTTTTAACTAGGAAATATTTTGTTGAATTTAAAACTTTTACTAAATGTTGTATTACGATACTTTAAAAGTTGTTGTGTAAGATTTAAATTCAACAATACAAAAAGACTTATCGCTATACTTTATGAATAGTTCTATGCAATTCCCTATTTCTTACTAGACGTTACTAATACCCCCGTTGCAGCAGACCTGCATACTCAGTGAATTTCAAATGCAAAACAACATATTTCAATCCAACATAGCGAGATTTGACATGTTTTTGTAAGCTACATAAGATTAACATGGGGAATGAGTATGCAGGTTTGCTTGCTGCTTCGGGTATATTAAAACTGGTTGTTCTTTGTTTGAAATTCATTGTTGGTGATGGTGATTTTATATTTTGATTAGGATTTTTGCGGACATTTGCCATCACTGATTAGTAAAAAACAAGTATCACGACGTTTCGGGATCTGGAATCTGATCCCGTCTTCAGGTGGAAGAAAACCTAGAACATAACAAGATTAGTAACACATATCCAGGAAAACCTGGAGAAAAACACACTTTGACACTTGTGATTCCTGTGTTATTTTGTGTATTGTTTTTCTTTTCAGCTTATTGTTTTCGTGACTGCTTTTACAGTTCTCTTTTTTAGCTGTGTTTTTCTCCAGGTTTTCCTGGATATGTGTTACTAATCTTGTTATGTTCTAGGTTTTCTTCCACCTGAAGACGGGATCAGATTCCAGATCCCGAAACGTCGTGAAACTTGTTTTTTACTAATCAGTGATGGCAAATGTCCGCAAAAATCCTAATCAAAATATAAAACTGGTTGGTTTTAATTCAATATTGAGTAGATCTGAACTAGAAGAAGCCATTAATTTACCAAGTTGAGAGATATAGAATTTTACTTATTTCCCATAAGGTTAACACTGGGACAACGTACTGAAAAAAATCAAAATCACAGCAGTTTTATTAAAAAAATAATTGGTACAAAATATGTTTATTGTGTTTACCACTTTCAATATCTCGGTAACCAATGGACATAGAGCAGTGATTCTAAATACTAATTTATGTATTTTTTTAGCTGAATATAATGGTGTAAACGAAAATTGGATTATTTTTATTTTTCTATGTAAAAAAACTCAAAAAACCCATTTTTGGGGGTTTACCCCCTTTACCCCCCTTTCCGGTAGTCCGATCGGGCTGGATTACGAACTCGTCCGAATAATTACTACTTTACACATCCATGCCAAATTTCATTAAGATCGGACCATTTTTACGCGAGTTATCGTGCTTAAAGACACACACACATCTTCTACATTATTAATTCTGTAAGCGATTCTTTAAAATCAAAGTTGTGAGAGTTTGCGAGCTCGCAGGATGACAGGAGATGGTTCAAATGAAAGGTCTCGGCCCCAGGCGGTCGGGAAAAATAGCAGATTATGTCCAAATATACCAGAAAATGAGAAGTAACGAAAAATATTTGACATTTAAAATGCATTAGGATTGAAAAGATTGAAAAACGTCTGCTTTGTTGACATTAAACATGAGGTGCTAATGCTTGATTCAAAGCCATATGGTAGAAGTTGACATGTGGGATTTGTTTCAAAATGCAGCTAACTATGCGCGTTCAATGTACTATAACAAAAAATATTTTAAATTTAAGATTTTCTGATTTTATAACAATTAAGGGTTTGAGTTCTTCATAATTTAAAATTACAAAAAGTTAAGTACGTTTGTTTAGTTTATGTTATAACGATGCAGATCTAATACCAAATCATCTATATATATATATATATATATATAATTACGTAAGCGAAATTTTTGCGAAGAAATTGTTTGCAGGAAGGTTGCAGGATGATGGGGGGGGGGGGCTGAAACTGAAGGTCTCCATCTCAGGGACTCGGGGAAAATACTGAAATTGCAATTTTGTGGATCCAAAAGACTATTTTCTAAGATGGTATTTTGTACTACAGTAAAGAAGGATTATGCTTAGGGACTATTAGCCCCTTCAAGCCTCTAGTATATATATATATATATATATATATATATATATATATATATATATATATATATTTATGAAAATGAACGAATAGTGTTTTTTACTTCTGGGGGTCCCAAAACTAAATGTTATCATGTTCTCGGGCTTAGGTCTCAACATGAGTACTACGGTAACAGTTTCTTCCCTATAGGGAAAATTCGCTAAAATTAACCCTCTTTTAATACTAAACAGCAAATATAGTCTAAAAGTCTCACCATTTCCCGTTGAAAAAGAACAAACTTATAGATGCCTCACAGAGAAGAAATCAACTGTTACATAAACCATAAATTTCTATATTCTTCCTTCTCTGTGAGGCAAATAATAATAATTGTGTTGTAGAATCCATACTGATAATATCGCTGGAAAAATTATAAATACTAAATGTGCTTAGTCGTTACCAAGCAACAAAAATAATTACAATACTATTCATTCAATGACTGATTTTTTAAACTAGCGTATATTATTAATATTATTATTACCTGGTAACGTTCCACAAAATTTGCTTGGCATATTATATGAAGCTCATTGTCCAAATTTGTTAGACAAGATTCATGATTAGAACACCTTATTATCTTATTTTATAAATATCCATTATTTTATTCTTTTAGATATTTTTTACCTTATGATAAAAAAGATTTAAGAAGTTAAGATTTATTTTTCTAGTTGAGTTATTTATATGGTAGCCCCGTTATAGTAAATACATTTAAAAAATGTTGAAAATTGCAAATATTTTTTAAAGTAAATATAAATAAATATTATAGATTTTAGTTTTTGCACTGTTTATTGTTTTGGCTGATAAACAAAACCTACATGTTCCCCCAATGTAATCTCTGGAGGAAAACTAAACTCAAACTTTCATCTTTAAAGATATGAATAAAAACTGTGATCTAAAATAAATTTAACAACAAGTATGAAATTTAGAAGATTCTAAATTAGCCTATAACTTTGGAGAGTCATGCTACATCTTTAAAATGTTTTGAATCATTCAAAAATATATTTAGGAAAATAAACTATTAGAGATGTTAACCAATCATTAACTTAAATTTTTAATAAACAAAAACGTCTTACTTGACTCTACTTGACCATCGATTTTGGAATGAAACTGTTTCTAAGACTCATTCACTAAACTGGTCTAACAAATAACCAAGTGGTAATGTTTAACTGGATCGCAAGGATTGTCTAATAAGCCCTAACTCTCACAGTCACTGAACGAACAAGATGGCAACCCGAGTACTTGTGTGGTTTGCTTTGTTGCCCTTGTTTTCAAACTCTAGTTCTGTCGATAATATAGCAGCAACCAGCATTCCTAGTCAGAATGCCACAGGTCAGATCCTATCTCGACGCAAGAGGTACCTTACATTCCCTGAAGGAAGCACTTTTTCTGTAAGTAAAATATTTAAAGATAACCAATATATGCAGACCGAATGAAATCCCAGACATTAGCAGTCCCAAATTAAGATGGTGTTTTAAGACACAAAGATGAATACCCCCGTTGCAGCAAACCTGCAAACTCAGCGAATTTCAAATCCAAAACAACATATTTCAATCCAACATAGCGAGATTTGACATGTTTTTGTAAGCTTCATAAGAATAACATAGGGAATGAGTATGCAGGTTTGCTGCTACAGGTATATTAAAACTGGGTGGTTTCAATTCATTATTTAGTATATCTGAACTAGAAGAAGCTATTTACCAAGTTTTATCTATATATGTTAAGAAATAACCGAGATATAGAATTTTACTTATTTCCCATAAGGTTAACATTGGGACAACGTACTGTGTTTACCACTTTCAATATCTTGGTAAGCAATGGACATAGAGCAGTGATTCAAAATACTAAATTGTTGAGCTGAATTCAACGGTGCCAACAAAAATTCGATAAATTTTATTTTCCTATGTAAAAAACTCAAAAAACCCATTTTTGGGGGGTTTATTCCCCTTTACCCCCCCTTCCGGTAATTCGATCAGGCTGGTTTACGAACTCGTTCGAGGGATTACGACTTTACATGTCTGTACCAAATTTCATTAAGATCGGACCATTTTTGCGGCCGCTATCGTGCTCACAGACACATATATATATATATATATATAAATTCGAACGAATAGTGTTTTCTGCTTCTGGTGGCCCCAAAATGAAAAGTTATCAAGTTATCATGGTCCCGGGCTTAGGTCTTACCATGAGACCTACGGTAATAGCTTCTTCCCTATAGGGGAAATTCGCTAATTCCCTATAGGGGAAATTCGCTAAAAAGTAACCCTCATCTACAATTATCTCCTAAAAACCTCTGCACTTTGCGAAATATTCACATCTGTTTTAATAGGAATAAAGGTAATGACTTCACATTCAGAAGTTAGGGAGTTTGCTTGTTTGTTTGTTTGCTATTCAACCATGGTTTTTTAATTGGTTGGTAGATGGGTAATAACCCCGAGTAACATAGTGACAATTGTGACAAATTCTTATTCTTAAACATCCTCTGGCTATGCCCTATTGGCTTTTTTCATTTATAATTTACAGATTTTTATTTTGTTTCCATAACAACTATTATTACTTTAACAGTTACTTATCTAGCTCGTGTGGAAACGTGTAGAGCAGTTAGTTGGTATAAAATTATCAGCATTTGAACAGCAATAATAAACTTTGATTGATGGCAAGTTTCAGAAGTTGGTTGGATGTCATACAACTCGCCCGGAAACGTGTCCGATTTAATTAATCAATAGCTAAAACTGGAAGCCGGAAATATATTAATTTATTTAAAACACGTACATACTTTAAAAAACTGGAGATATCAATCGTTAGCCGATTAAAATATCGCTGGAGATAAATATCGCCAGCCCTGAAAAAATGTGTTTCTTCGAGGTCTGCATTTTGCATTAAGCTCAAAATCTTTTTAGGAATAATAATTTAAATTAAAGTCGTTGATCCACCGATTGTTTCAGTACAAGAAAATTGAGTATAACTCGAATAACACAGGAGTAATCAATTGAACTTCAATTGAAGGCTTGTTTACATAAAAATAATGATTAAATTAGTTGTTTTACCTCTCCCTCGCGTTTGAAACTCGTCCGATTCATACAAATAAAAGGTCTGATGAACCTTTTACCAAACGAACTGATGACTAAGGCATTTCGCTGAAGATTCTTAGTCCAAGACTTTTGATATAACATGATTATAACTAGAGATATGTATTAAAACGAAACAGTTTGTTTTGAATTAAATCAAATATATTTCGAATGGAGGTTTATAACTCGCCCTGAACCTGCCTCGTGTTTGAACGATCAATGGCTAAAATTAAAACCAATAATATCATAAAAGTGTTGAGACCAAAATTTAAAAATTAACCTCGATGAAACTGTAGTTATAAATCGTTGATAGAAGAGAAATCCTGAGAAATATTTTATATATGATTGTTCGCAGAAAATTCAACCGATTTGAATCAAAAATTGCTCAAATGATAGCCTACCATTTACTCAGTGTTTGGTAACCAACAAAACTTTTTTTGAACAACACTCGAAGTATTTATCTTAAATTATAGACAAGTTCTATAAAAATAAAATCATTGATAATTGATAATCATTTTCACTGTCCACCTTGCGCACTCTTAAAACTTGAGCGATTTGAATAACTAAAAGCCAGCTAATTGCCTGTGTATGCACAGAATGTAAATGCTCCTATATTCTGTTCATAGCGTACTCCCAATGTACAAACACAGTGAATAAAAAACAAAATGATCTCATAACTTTATGATGGGTGTGTTTAAGACCACCCACAATTAAAATTGGTTGAGTGTTGTCTGTGACCTCTTCAAACTACACAACAAACAGAGTAACCCTGTTTTCATCCATGGTGACATTTAACTTACCATATTTTGTATTACAGACTAGCAGTTGCCCGTGGCTTCGCTCACGATAGAGAGCTTGAAACAGCTGATCTTGCCACTGCTCTTAGAACTGTCAAATTAGTACACACAGCTGTTTACATTTTTGCGTTTGAATGTTTACATCCTTATAAAATGTTAACATTCAAACTGAAGACGTTTACGGGGCGTAGCCCGAGGGGATTTTAAGGAATTGAATAGGCCTTTTTGTTTCCCAGGTTCAAGATCTGCCTCTGTGTGAAATTTCAACCCAGTAGGTTCATTATTTTTCGCGCTCACTTACCACATCTAAATATACATTCAGAAAACACCTCCTCTTTATAATAGTACTAGCAGTTGCCCATGGCTTCGCTCACGATAAATATTACAGCTGATCTTACTTCTGTCAAATCGGAGTATATAAAGAGCTGTTTATATTTCAATATTTGAATGTTTATATTCCTCAAAATGTAAACATTGAAACTGATGAGGACGTTCACGGGGCGTAGGAATTTTAAGGAAGTGAATAGGTCTATGTGTTTCCCAGGTTCAAAATCTACATCTGTGTGAAATTTCAACCCGGTCGGTTCAGTATTTTTTGTGTTCACTTCCCACATACATACAGAAACCACCTCTTTTTTGTAGTATAGATGGATAGATGACATAATGCGCGTTCCAGTTTGCGTTCTGCATGGAGCTGAAAACGATAACCCAGGACATCGACATATTCTCGGAGGGCGTCGCGGTGGCCGCCAACTACGACTTGCCCTCCAAGCCCGACCAGCTGTTCACGGTCAAGCCGCGACCGCCCGCCCCCGTGCTGCAGCGCCGCCACCGGCGGGGCGTCTACACCAGGGCCGAGAACGTCTTCAATCTGTATGTACAGGCACAGACGAAGAATACTAGCCGTAGCATGTCTTCAGCAACCTTGAGTGGTTCAAATTTCTAATCTTCTCTGAATACATAATATTCTTGACAAAAAAACCCTAAAACAAAATCTATTTAGAGTTAAGCATTTTCACAGCCGTGTTGACTATATTGTCGATGAGAGACACTATAATGCACAGATTAGCATTTTTTCCTGTGCCACTTTTACTTTTCCTGCACTTTTTACTATACCTCAGATGAAAAAGTACTGTAATTCAGATTGGCAACCCAATGCACTTTTTCGTGCCTATTTTTTCTGGCGGCGCCGGCGTCAAGTTTGTTCGGCTATTTTGCCACCCAAAACGCATTGGTATCAAAATTATTATTGGATATATCTGTATATGATTTTCTATTGAAGAAATCTCCTTTGATACCAATGGATAACCAACATGGATTACAAAACAGCCTAACAAACTTTACGCCGCCCGAAAAACGGGCACGAAAAGTGCATTGGGTACCAATCCGTACTACTTCTTCATCCGTGGTATAGTATTGCTTTTACTAAATACTAACTAAACAAATTTTCATTGCGAGTATTAAATGCTTAGATGTTCTTTCTCAAATAGGTATATGAGTTAAAATTATTTGGATTTCGCAAAGATGCACGTTAAAGGCTTTTCACAGAATTGTACCCATAACTCATAAATTTCCAACAGAAACTGGAGGCTAAAACGGCTTGTCTCCAGTACTTCATCAGACTTAATTACTAAATCACCAAATCACTCATACCTACTCTTTTAAGTCTTCCCTTGGTAGCTAAGACCTATTTAAACTGACAACTTTGTACCATTTGACTCCCAGGGCGGGTCTGGACGGACGGTCTTGTGTGCTCAGAGCTCTGTGTGAGGCTGCCCAGCAGTTTGTCCCTGGAGTTGGCATGCTAGAGGAGATACTTCGCACAATTTTCTTGTAAGTTTTAGTAACACTTTTCAACATACATTCATGTACAAAAATAGATTAGTACTTCAGTAGGCCTACTTGTTGGTGAATTTCGTAGGGGAGCTTCCTTTTTGTTATGTCATTTTATAACAAAATGTCACGTTGCTGCATACCGGGTTAAATGTATAAATACTTTGAAACTATACTTGATGAATGAATATTCTCCTATTTAAGTAAATGGCCAAAAAATCATTGGAACTTTCCCTCCTAATGGTACTTAAGCTAGGTGTGAACTAAGCAGGGGTTACGCACTTTTAATGACTTGTGAGTGGCAAGAGGAATTACCAATGTAAATCTCAAATTACTTACCCCTTGTAGTGGGCGTCACTATGAGGTTTACACGTAGATTTTTGTGCCTTTTACAAGCCAGTAAAAGTGATACCAGTGCAACATGTTAGGGAACCCCTAATATGAGTCGTAGTTTATTGGATAGAGGACCAAACACCTATAGTAGAGTAATCCTCCGAGATTTTTTAGATACATTCTTAGCGCTCTCATAATTTACTGAAAGAATATTTAATTTTCCCTATGATGCGACATCTCAAACTTTATAATCGACCCTGCCATTTGGGATGTACCTAATTCACTAAGGATGCCATTGACTGAGTGTTTTTACTAGATATATGGCAGTAAAGAGATTAGACCTCCTTATTTTCTCTTCATGGAACGTGTTATCCTAGTTGCAGCTGAAAAATGTAAGGTTAGGTTAGGTTAGGTTTTGGAGCTTTGTCTTTCCAAGGCTTTGAGTATTATAAAATTAATTCTACATTACAGAGTTCCGACGGAGGGCATGACACCGGACGAACCGAAGGAACATTGGCAGTACAGCACTGCTTACAGGAGCGGGATACAGAATCTGAACTGTCAGCTGCTTTACCCTCGCTGTCCCATCTCCCTGCTGAACCTCCTCATGACATTGGAACCAGCTAACTTATTTTACAAATAAATCATTCAAAATACGTGACACAGTTTGGTTTATTTATACTTATTTTATACTTATTTACCTACTTAGTATATCCTTCGTTCGGTTTTGCGAAAAACAAGAACGGTAACAGAGTCAGCTCAAAATCCTCGATGTATCTAATAATTTTCACTCCCTTGGTAAAATTTATATAATTTTTTTATATACATAGCTCGAAATAATTTTGCGATTATATCTGACCTCTTAAGTCAAAGAGACCTAAAAATAACCTTTGTAACTCGAATAAGTTTACTTCTAAATTTTGAAATTTTCTCAGCGCACTTTTGTAAGTCGAAACTCTGGCGTTCAGGTCGCATCGTGTCAATTGAGCACTGTCCATAGAGTCACTATTATTTCACTTTATATCTCGAAATCATCTTTTCCTTTGTACGTCGTGTTTAATTAAGAATTACCTCTAACTCCTCGAATTTTACCTAAGTTGAACTGAACATAGCTCAACGAAAATCGCAGTCAAGCAGAATTTCTAGTTAGCGAGAGTCGACGTAATTCGAATAAGGCATAGTTTGAGTCATAAAGTTAATTTCTAATTGATTTTGACTTGAAGATGTAATATGAGTCAAATTTGAGATAAATACGTAGACAAAATGAAAATACCTCCGTTGCAGTAGACCTGCATACTCAGCGAATTTCAGGGCAAAACAACATATTTCAATCCAACATAGCAAGATTTGACATGTTTTTGTAAGCTCCTTAAGAATAACATGGGGAATGAGTATGCAGGTTTGCTGCTGCAGGTATGTTTAAACTGGTTGGTTTTAATTCAATATTTAGTAGATCTGAACTAGAAAAAGCCATTTACCAAGTTTTATCAAGATATGTTGAGAAATAAAGCGAGATATAGAATTTTACTTATTCCCCATAAGGTTAACATTGAGACAACGTACTGTGTTTACCACTTTCAATATCTCGGTAACCAATGGACACAGAGCAGAGATTCAAAATACTAAATTGTTTATTTTTTTGAGCTGAATTCAATGGTGCCAACAAAAATTTGATAAATTTTATTTTTCTATGTGAAAAACTCAAAAAACCCATTTTTGGGGGTGTATCCCCCTTTATCCCCCCTTCCGGTAGTCCAATCGGGCTGGTTCACGAACTCGTCCGAGTGATAACCACTTTACACGTCTGTACCAAATTTCATTAAGATCGGACCATATTTACGGCCGCTATCGTGTTAACAGACATATATAGAGATATATAGATATATACATATATATAAATTCAAACCAATGGTGTTTTTTGCTTCTGGGGATCACAAAATGAAAAGTTAACATGGTCTCGGACTTAGGTCTTACCATGAGTACTACCGCAATAGCTTATTCCTTTAAGGAAATTCGCTAATTCGAGTTACCGTAAATAGGTAAAGAGCAATGTCGATGGACCAGTATAATAACTCAATGACACGTTTGTGAACTGTACACCGGGGTTCCAACTTAGGCTGGATTTACACTGACAGTGTACAACTTCAGTTCCTCATCAGGGGAGGCTGGGCTTGATGGCAGTGGGCGGGGGTGTACTGGCGACCAAATGAGGGCCAATTAGAGGGCCACCTGATCCCTCGAGGCCTAGTTCAAGCATCCATTGGATAAAGGTCAAATACTTTTGCCTACCCAGTCTAATCTTGGCCGAACCTATTACCTATTCCATATATTACTTTTTCCTTTTGCTTCCCTTGTATTAATCTACTAAAGGCTTTGAGCCTCAGTGATAATCGAAGGGAAGCTTATTCCTTTCCTTTCCGGTAGCCGTACAAAAAGACAAAATAATGGCTGAAGTACCCTCACAGGATTTTCATGTGGGGTGGGGAAACCCAGACTACCAAATCCCCCCTACAAAAAACGTCCGATTGGTAAAACACATAATAGTGTATAGATGATATACATTCACCATGCCTATTGAAAGCTCAAAGTCTAGTTCAGTACCCATAGTCAACGATAACGCCCAAACCAAACGATTACTCTATGGCTCCCCCCTTGCTCTGCCTATACTATCAGCTGATTTCAATTACAGTCGTCCTCTCGCTCAGCTGTCAGCGTAGTGTCCAGCTGTCAGTAGCTTGTAGTCTGTGTACATACATTTTTAGCAGGTCAGCTCAGGTTAGTTCGTTAGTTGGTTAAAAATTTATTAAAAACGAGCCATAATGTATAATTTAAGAAAGTTATTGTTGTTCGATCGACCTCTTATTACATTACATTATATTTCAAGGCCGGTTTTGCCCGCCAGGAGTTTCTTTCACGGGAAGATTGATAATTTTCAAGAACCTTTTAATCTGAGCAGAGCTCTTTACCATTCATTATTGCATCAAAGTTACAAATTTCGTAGCACTTTGGATTGCCACAGTAAGACGTTTTTCTTGCATGTTTGTGCCCTCTTAGTATAGAAACAAACTTGAGTTTTTAAGTAGGTTAACCTTAAGCTACACATTTTAGGCCTACACTATAACTTAAATATGTGTTTGATAATATCTCACATCATAATATATATTCAAAAACTGTGTTTTAGAAACAATGATCCCTCCATCCAAAGTGTAATCTAGCTTTGTATAGTATTTATCAAAGTGTTTCTTGACAGAAAACAAGAATCATGTTTATAAACATGTTTTTGTTGCTAGTATAAACATGACTTTTGTCTTCAAATAACTTAGGCCTACTTCATTATCTACAGGTCCGGTAGAATATTTCTTACCTTGATACCTTTTCACCGGCCGATGCTTTGACAGATCTAAACTCTGTGGACATAACTTCTGGAAAACTGGCTGTTATTTATCAACATGTCAGTTCAATTGGCCAGTATTAGCAGGGATTGGATGATAGGCCCTTCCGATGATTTCCATTAAGAGGCAAATTATCAAAGATCGGCCTATGTCAGATTGTCAAAAACTATCTAGTTTATAGAGATTGCTCCACAGTTATGGCTCATAACTTGGGCTACGGCTCATGGCTCTCGTCACATCATTTTTCATACTTTGGCCCCCGGTTATACAATGAGCTCCACGATAGCCTAAAAAGCTTAAGCTATGCTTATTTCAAAAGAAAAATAAAAGAATTGTTAATAGAGCATAGTTAAGTATAACCTATTTTTTATAAATGTGTTCTGTAAATTTTTTGTGATATTTTTCAATTGATTTGTCAAGTTGTTCTGAAAAGCTGGTGTACCAGAGAAACGCTTGTTTAATAAAGGCATTATTATTATTATTATCATTAAAATTAATCAACATCCTGAAGACTTTTAATAACTCCTCTTTATTTAATGAGAGTTTTGGTAGGCCTACTATTCAGGGGGCACAATTCTATTTTGAAGTTATGATGCCTTTCTTCCAATTGAGCTATGTCAAGGCAGTGATGCCCACAAAAATGGTCTTGATAATGTCACTGCTGGCATCGGCTACAAATCCCAACCGCAACAATAAATTAGAAGGCCTAGCTTTGGTTTAAGTTAAGTCGTGCATATTAATGGTATTGGTAAACCAGTGACTAACAACCAACAACAAAAAGGCCCTCCTGAGATCCTTTTACACACTGGTTAGCATCCTGACCTTACTGTGAGTTATTTAAAGAGTATTTGCTGATCAGAATTATGGGGCATAATTTGTTATAGATTTGAATTTAAACAAAAAGTTAAAAATAATCGAAAACACAAAATTGAATTATAGATAAGATACGGATGTGGGTCATTCCACAGAAATGGTACACTTTGTAGTCACTCTGCCAAAAAACCTATTTATACATAAAAACTAGTTTTTATTATCATTATATATATAGTAATACAACTTTGGGAAAATAATACATGTTGTATAAAGTTGGTCAAGGGATTTTTAAGAAACATTAAGCTGTCCACAGAAGGTGACAAATCACTTCCGTGGACGGTCCCCCACCTAACTTTAACATAAAGATTCTAAAATACTGAGCCCTAATAATAGTTTAATTGACAAATAACAAGTGTTTTACAATAAAAACAACATTATTAATTGCTAACACAAATCAAATTACTGTAACACAATTTTAATTTACCGTATTATACATAATTATACTTGTCCCCACATTTCTGTGTTTTTCTATGGAACAAACTGAAAGACAAAAAATATTAGTCACAGGCTAAATCAGCTCTTTCCTATTTTTCAGTATTGGAGGGAAACTATCTGAACTGTTGAGGTTAGGTGGCAAACAGTTTTGTTGCTCAATAGTTATTGTGCTGTTTTAAGTTAAAGTTCATTTTTTGCTGTTGGACAACCATACCTCATCACATCTGTGGCCAAAGAAAAACGGGTAAGTTGCCATAATACATAAAATATGTTTACTTATTAGTATTGCCATATAAGTAAAGCTTTTATTTACAAAAATTTATGTTACTAGCCTCTACATTTCAACTGAAAATAATTTCTTTAGCTCAAAACGTCACTTCCGTGGTCATCACTTCCGTGGACAATAATATTTTTAAATAGTTTTTTTAGACTAAATTAGATGTTGTTAAGCTCGGCTACTATCATATTTTGTTTTCTAGTGATATAACGAAGAGTTAAAGGTAAGTATTGTCAAAATCGGTTACAAAAAAAATATATTTAAAAAATTAATCAAAGTGTACAATTTCTGTGGAATGACCCCATACCTCATCACATCTGAGGCCAAAGAAAAACGGGTAAGTTGCCATAATACATAAAATATGTTTACTTATTAGTATTGCCATATAAGTAAAGCTTTTGTTTACAAACATTTATGTTACTAGCCTCTACATTTCAACTGAAAATAATTTCTCTAGCTCAAATCGTCACTTCCGTGGTCATCACTTCCGTGGACAATAATATTTTTAAATAGTTTTTTTAGACTAAATTAGATGTTGTTAAGCTCGGCTACTATCATATTTTGTTTTCTAGTGATATAACGAAGAGTTAAAGGTAAGTATTGTCAAAATCAGTTACAAAAAAATATATTAAAAAAATTAATCAAAGTGTACAATTTCTGTGGAATGACCCATGTGAGAAATGGGGACAGTAACTTAACCACTTATTAAAGGATCAATGATTGAATTAACCTTTTTAAATTATGAGTGTTGATAATCATTACATGGGTAGGAAGTGTCCACTTTTTCCCACCTACACACACGGCCTCTGCCTTGGCGTCCAAGTGGTGTCTGAGTGCAAAGGTTTATGTAACACCTGACCTGTAGGTCGGTCACGGGACACCGGTGTCCCGCAGCTAGGGAAATCTAGTGTCCTAGTATAAAATAGGGCTAACAAACCAAAGTCAGGTTAAACCTAGCAAAATTGCCAGAAAAATTGTGTGATGTTTGAGAAAATATGTCCAATTACCAAGGCCAAGAGAGATTTTGTGGCTATATAGCCTACTCAACTCATTAGAGATTATTTCCAAAACTATATAATTATATCTAACTTATCCCATAAAAATAAAATTTTGCCGATAATTTTAAAAAGAATTAAGCCTATATAAAAGTATTGTATGATTTTTAGTCATATTATTGATAGCTTTAAGAATATAGAACCAAATTGACTCAGGCTAGTCAAAAATAATTGAATACTGTACAATATTTACTACTGACTAGAGTCCCATTCTGTTTTCATCTACAGTAGCCACTCTAGCTTATCAGCAATGTAATATGATTTATTATTACCTTCTGTGATAAAGATGTTGTAAGTGTTGATCACAATTGTTGAGAACTTAAGAAGTACCGGTATATATTTGTTTTAAAATATGTGAAGAAGGTTGGAATTCAATATGGGTGAGAGCCAAAGTGTTACTTCTTTAAGTGAAATATATGTTATTTTGTTAGTGTAAAAAGGTAGCTTTAAGTTTCTTTGCTGTGAAACTAACTGGTAAACACTATTTACTATTGAAAAACTGTTTGAACTCAAGTTATTACCGGTTATACTAATATACTTAAATAATTTCCTAGGGTGCCTAAGAGTTGACTAATTGAGTCTGTGAAAAATGAATTGCAATAATTTATTTTTAATGGTGTTCCTTTGAAAGAAAATGAAAATCCCCTTTATATATATATTAATTTGTAGCTCCACCTACTAAACATTTTTACTTGGTGCTTTTCATAAATTAACAATCAATGTACCCATGTTACTTAATCAATGTATGTCACTTTTTTCAAATTTATTTTTATTTAATTTATTTCAGGTGCTCATTTATCTAAAGACATGTCATCAAGTGCAAATGAGGAATTTCGACAACTTGATTACAGTCAGCTTATTGAATCAAAGAGTGCTCCAAATAATGTAATTATTGATGTCAGGGAAAAGAATGAACTGGATGAAACTGGAGTCATTCCTGGTGCATATCATATTCCACGTAAGTTTCTCTGATTATTAGAGGATAGGCCCTACCTTTATTAGTTGAAAGGAGAACTAGTGAAGCTCTTTACTGTAAGATGAAACACATGTAATGAAAAGCCTGGCTAAATTCTTTATTAGGCCTACTAGATAATTTATTTAATACTTTTTATACTCTCCTCATGTAGGTAGGGTTTCCGAGAGGCCACGTCAGCCTAGACTGAAACTTGGGGTCGGCCCTGAGGGAGCTCAAGATAAGCAGGATTTTTTTTATCAGGGATTTTTAGGCTATAAATGACATAAATTTATACTTATATTACTTATAAGTAATAAAATAACACAGTGAAAAAAATCCTTTTTTATGTAAAAAAATTGTTTGCTAACATTAAAAATAGATAGGCCCAGATGAAAATTCCATCTCCTCGTTATGGAACTAAACAAAAATAAACACACATAAATAAGTTTCATTAAATTTTAGTTTCATAACGGCCATATAAAAACTGTTTTTGGGTCGCAGGCCTAGGGCAAGTGACAAGAGAACAATGTAAAAAATTAAGCGAACGTTTGAATAAAACAGTTGCACGTATTCACCGATTTTGCCTCTCTATTCACCGAAATAAGGAAATTTTGCCTTTCTAGATGGAGTTCAATTGTATGTGTTTGTAACTCTAGACTGCCTAGGCCTAAAATCCTGAGTTCTAATTCAAATTTCAAATTTCAGTTCTAATATTTATAAATACTGTTGGAGTACCCTTCTGCAGGAGGTGCCTCCCCCCAGTTTCCCAATGTTTTGTGGCCCACACTTTAGGGGCCGAGAGCAGCCCTAAATTTTTATGGACTTGGGGCCGGGCTTGCCTCTCGGCGGCCCTGAACGTACGTGGGTGGTCCGTACCATTTCCCTGGAGAGTGTGGTGTTTTAGTATAGGCTATGTTTTCAAGGGTATGGTTAGGCAAGATTTGAGCAATGTTATTTTATTTTGTAGGCCTACTCGTACTGTTTCATACTGTGCCATTCAGTTTATTACGGTTCTAAATATAAGTGGTGAACAGTAGACCTAAATTAAAAGTAGGCCTAATAGTTTGGCCACACGTAATAATGCAATCCCCAAATGGACAACAGTCATTAAAATGATTGTGATTGTAATTTAACCATGAATTAAATTCAAATACACCTGATCATAATGCTGAAGTACAATTTTGGCCCTTTTCGCCTATCTATTTATAAAATAACATTATCACTGAAATGTTTTTCTCCAACAAAATTTTTTTATGACTACATTTATCATCTATATTATTAATACACTACATAGAAACTTTGTTCACGATAAGGATTTCCCCACATATTATACATCAAAATACGCATCTCTATGTGCAGATTCCTGTAAGCATCCTTAGATTTTTAATTTAGGCAATATAACTTGAAAAAGTGTGAAAAACTGATTAGAAAATAATTTGTGTTTTGACAGAAATGAAAATGTAAACAAATAAACATCTGATCAGCTGTGTGGGATTTAAAATAGCCTCCAGCAGCATACACAACTCGGAATGCACATTGTCTGAGATCGAAAAGCGTATTAGCGCCAATACAACGACATAACTTCTAATGATGTTGCTATTATTTGTAGAGCAAATGATAGCGAACCACCAAGTGTGAGCGTGACTTAATTATTTACCCGAAAGATAAGCCACTTAGAAGAGTACATATTCTTCAATTTTGCCTCAACCCAATGGCTGACCTGTTGCTTTTTCCATATTTTCCTTTATTTGAAGGAAGTGCACAACGAACATAGCTTGCAATGCTGCAATACGCTTCCTAATGAGTGGCTATTGGAGACACGTTCAGCACACTACATTGTTCCGAAAACCTATTTTTGCAGTAGATTGACGACATATGTGCGCATAGAAGGCAGCCGATCATTTATAATTTAATTAAATCATGCAGATTTGCACGGGTTCACCTAGTTTATTTTATGCTGAAACCCAACAAATTATACAAAATATAAATTATGGATCAGTATGTCAGAAGTGGTGCTGGACACAGTGTGTGACTTGTGGGTACGTCATAATGTATGATTGTAGGTCTATAATATTAGCTACTAGTGGCTTGAAGGGGCTAAGAGCCCCTAATGAGGGGAAATTCAAACAATCCTTATTCATTATAGTACAAAATACCTTCACAGAAAACTGAATATACCTTTTATTGATATCTGGCCTACCACATGGTTTTCAATCAAACATCAGCACCACATGATTTATGTAAACATAGCAGACGATTTTAGATCCCAATGCTTTTTAAACGGCAGATATTTTACATTATTTCTCATTTTCTGGTGAATTTCAAGCAATTTCATTATTTTTTCCGCCATCACGGAATAGAGACCTTTAATTTGAGCCCTCTCCCATCTTTCTATGACTTGCCAGACACCCAAAATTTTGACGCAAAAAATCACCTTACGAAATTAAATATATGACTAGTGGCCTGTAGGGGCAGAAGCCCCTAAAAATAAAATACAAATGCTGGGTATTTAATGCTTCCTTCACCCTCACAACTCGATAACAGTTTGACGGAATTAAACGTTTAAAGTGTTACAATGTTAAAGATGTTTTGATATTTGCTAGTATGTACCAAAATTTTAAGAAAGGGCGTTACTTCAGTATAGTAAAGGGCTGAATTTTTTGTAACAGGGGTGCTATCCGTCATTCTCAAAACAACTCTCTTCACTTTGTTTAGAATTAAGCATATAGACACGGTTTGAAGAAATTCTTAAGGGCAACCACAGACTACAGCACTTAATTTATTTCCCAAAGAAATTAGTGACATTTAACACAAAAATGTAAACAAATGTTGTGTGTAGCCTCCACCTGGTTCAAAAGAACATATATTGGACAGTTAAAGGGTAATTATTGTGGACATCTCCGATTGAGGCTATATTTTACCCAATAAGCAAATAAATGAGGATAAAAATCAGAAAATGGTCTCCCGTTGACGATTCTAAACTCCATGTTGTAGCCTCTGGATCCACTTCCTAAGGAAGTTAGGTTTGGAGACCACGAGCTTGGAGCTTGGTCAGTTATTGACGATTTTTCCCTACGTTCAACACTTTTTCATGGTTGACTGTGTGTAAATACAGTAGAACCTCACTAATCCGGCATCCGATAGCCCGGTACCTTCAATAATCCGGCACCAGGCTAAGGAGGGAATTTTCATTGCTAAGGAGGAAATTTTCATTGCTAAGGAGGGAAATTCCCGCGTTTGGCTGCGTCCGTGCATGGTTGGTACAGTACGTAGAGTTCGTCTGCGGTCGACAGAGTTTGTCCGTGGTCGGTTGAGTTCATCATGTAGAGACAAAGCACAAAAACAGGGTTTAATACTCTAGCCCGTTACCCAGTAGTTGAACTGGATTTTCATGGCAATGATGATTTGCGGCGACTTTCGTCAACGTGAGACTGGTTTTCATTGGTCAAGTAACGGGACCAATGAAAACCGACCTCGCGTATGACGGCAAATCACCATGTGTCATACGTCGTTGCTAGGAAAACCCAGCTTTACTTATGACTATCTGTTTTTACACGTATTTCTGCTATTTTTAGACGACCCTCAGTAATCTGGCATTTTCGATGATCCGGCACTACCAAAGTCCGGAACGTTCCGGATTAGCGAGGTTCTATACTGTACTGCTTTGTCTTGGTAAATTCAAGATTAAATATACTTTTGATTGGCCATATTTAAAGGTAAACTTTTTTCGGTAGGATCAAATTTAAAGCTGATGTTGCACTCAATTGTTGTTAGTGCAGCACACTCTATTGTTTCTCGGTCAAAACTATATCCATTTCGAACCGCAGATAAAACTGGTAGAGCTGGTTTTAAAAATGATGAATTAAGTCTTCTCTGTACCTATAGCCTTCGCTTATTCGATTGTGTAAATGTTACAAATCACTTGGCTTTAAATCAGCAGCATCTACTACTACATGATACAATGTAAAATTAACAGTCATATTTAATTCATCTCTCTTTTTAAGGTTAAGGTCCATAAATTATAAAAACAGAAAATTTAAAAGTAAAAAACTGTCATGTGTTATAGAACGTTCAACCTATTTTGCTGGATTTTAAATAAACCATATATTAACAACTAGCATGTGGTTTTATATCATGTATAAGCAACACATGTTTTAATGCAAACAAAGCAGACGTTTTTAGATTACAATGATTTTTAAATGGCAGATATTTAACGTTATATCTTATTTTCTGATAAACTTTAAAAAATTTCAGTATTTTTCCCGAGTCCTTGGCATCAAGACCTTCTATTTAGCCCTCTCCCATTATCCTGCAACTTGCCAAACGCCCACAATTTCGGCGCAAAAATTTCGCTTACATGTAATTTTATATCGATCATTTGGCATTAACAAACACATTTAACGCTATAAAATTTTAAATTATAAATATATAATCAAACCTGTAATAATTACAAAGTCTGAAAATCTTAAAGTTTAATATCAATTTGTTATAGTACATTGATCGCAGTTAGCTGCCTTTTGAAAAAAACCATATGTCAACATCTAGCCTATGGCTTTGAATCAAGCATCAGCACCACATGTTTTATGTAAACAAAGCAGACATTTTTAGTTCCCAATGCTTTTTAAATGGCAGATATTTTATGTTATTTCTCGTTTTCTTGTGAATTTCAAGCAATTTCATTATTTTTCCCGCCATCACGGAATAGAGACCTTTAATTTGAGCCCTCTCCCATATTTTTACGACTTGCCAGACGCCCACAATTTTGTCACAAAGAATTGCCTTACGAAATTAAATATATGATATCCGAAATTTTCCATTTTAAATCCTTTCCAATAGTTATGGTCATCAAGATTTGTTTTCAATACTGTATGTCTCAACTACTAATTGAATGTCTTATATATTCATGTAGAATCTGATTATTTTTATAGTTGGTGATATAGAAAAAGCGTTCAACACACCAAAAGACGAATTCAAGAAAATATACAACTTTGACAAGCCATCTCCTGAAGACTCCATAATTTTCTCATGTAGATCCGGAAAAAGAAGTTTAGTAGCCCTAGAAAAGGCTTTGGCAGTTGGATTTAAGAAGTAAGTTTGTTGCATGTAAGATTTAAGCGAAGAAATAGAATTTATTACTACTAGTGGCAATATAATATTTTCCAAGTTTTATTTATTCAAAATTATTAGATTTACATGAGCATTTAAGAATCTTCATACGTGGGTTTTTTAACTCTAGTATTCAGGATCTCACATTCCCTGGTCTTTTATTAGTAAGATCATTATTGTTCTATCTAGCTGACTTTTGATGACTGTCACAAAAGTAACTTTCACCACTTGTTATGAGGACAACTATGTCTTGACGCCTGCTGTGCGTCTTTCTGTAGCTCTCTTAATTAGGTACTCTTTTGTTCTTTGTTCTTTTCTCCTTATCTCTATTATGTGTTACATCCTTTATAAGCTCTTGATGAAACATATTATAGCTAATACAGTTAAACCTATTGTTGGATTCATGTACTTTTTATGTATATAACATAAAAATAACAATTTCAAATTGAAGCATTTGTAAGTTTAGCTCGTTTTCTTTTTCTTTTTAACCCTCGAGGGGGCCCACGCGGAGTTTTCCTCCACATGTGTTTTTTATGTTAAAATAATCGGACATAATGGGCGTCGGCGGTCGTGTCCGGCTCCGTACTTTACGCCCCTCATTCCAGGAATCTCCTAAAGCTATTTATAACCCCCACCCCCTTCCCTTGATACCTCGTTTTTTGCAATTCAGAGGTGCCGTCTCAGTTTACGGAGCACCCTCGCCCGTTACACAGACAGTGATACATATTTTTAAAATTCATAATAGCGAAGGATTTGTAATTATTACATTTTTTGGACTTTTCCTTTCGCTTTCGAAAAAAAGAAGCGGAAGGAAAAGTCCAAAAATGTAAATAATAATTAATACATATTTTACACTAGAAAATTACTTACTATGTTTAATTGAAATTTTACACCTATTAAGTTGAACAATTAATTGCATCGAAGATGAAATATGATCCCTCATGAAGTTTGTCAACATTTAAACACAATATTTCGTTACAAAACAAGTAAAATGGGTTAAATTTGTGCAATAGTGTTGCGGAGTAAAACTCCGCATGCGCCCTCTCGCGTTTTGCCGGTGAAGCGCCCGCTCAAGGGTTAATGTAGACTAACTGTTTATACCTTATACCTTATACTTCATACCTCCGTCTTCATCTGTGACCAGCATGGATGACGTCAATTTTCACTATACTTATTTTCTTTATACTATTTGTTCTCGTAAGTGGCGACAGGGCTTAAGCCATATTTGATTTGTCCGTTTCAAAATACTCATTGATGCTGTAGAGAGGGTTTGCTTTCAACCATGCTCCAACTCTCCTCTTAAATACTTGGGCCTGAAGACTCTTCACAGGATCTGGAAACGAGTTAAACATCTTCATTGCGAGGATAGGGAAGCAATCTTTCGTTTTATTTAGCCTACAATATGGAATATCGAGGTAATTCCTTCTCCTGATGTTATGTGAGGGCAGATTAGACCTAGTTGTGAGGTCAACCTTTACATTTACATGTTGTAGGCCTTTACATGTTGTAGGCTTAGGAAAACATAGTTACTAAAGACCGTGTAAACCCCCAAACTCTGAAAAATCGGTGTGCAGTGGTCTCTCTAGCCAGCTGAAGTTATTATCCGAAGGGCTTTCTTCTGAAGTTTAAGTTTATTGAGACTCTTACTATACAGAGTCTCAAGGCTGGTAAGCTTGACTATATATGTGTAAGTACATTCCTGTACTATAAGTGTTGTTCAAATCATATGAAAGTGAACAATTAATTCAAACAATATTCCACTACAAATAGCAGATTGTAAAAATTAGCAGTGGCGTAACCAGGGCCAGTGTTTGGGGGAAATTTTCATGAGCAAAAATTGATCCCCTTTCTTTAAGACAGATTTTGTTACAAATATTTTATATTTTACCCGCAAAATACGCTGCATGTGAGAGATTTATGGATCGCAACACCACAATGCTTGCTGGTCACTATACCACTGAGAGGTTTTACTGCCAAGTGACTGACAATTCAGGCGATGTCAATGAGAATTGGTCTTACAATACGGCTGAGGTTTGACGTCTGCAGACAACCAAGAGATTCGACTCCCAAATTCGACCAATGTTTGCTAGCCATGATAGAACAGAAATATTTATTTATCGCTGAAACATGATTGTAAAATTTTTCTGACCGTGATAGATCCTACTTTGTGATCCTATTTTGTGCCTTGTGGTTCATCAAAAGTTTCAAGTCTTGGAAGAATTTTCAGTTTCGCAATTTGATCAAGAGATTTGGTTCCATCTTACAACTGAGAGTTTTGGTAGCCAAGATTTGACCAAGAAATTTGCCAGCTGCAAGTCAATTGTTAGATTTTACGGCCATGAATTGACTGAAGCTTTCTTTTATTTAGAGATTTAACAGCAGCGAAATCATGTATTTATCTACCATAGTTAATGTAACAGTTTTAATCCTGCTCCACCAGAGTTCTCACCTCTAGATTAATTTTCCTACTGCTGGATATCGAATCAATGACTAAATTAAATCGTTACCTTATCAATATCCTATTTTTGTATGGACAACTAGTTTTTAAGCGACGGCTTCATCATCGGGTCCTTATCGTCTATCAGGTTTGAAATTGAAACACAGCACAATGAGACACAACATTACACATAGACACAGACACCTAATGAATACGGAATTAAACGGTTTATAATATTTTATCACATTCGCGGTGCGTGCACACACTGATAATGAAGTCGTCACTTCGAAACTAGTCGTCCACACAAAAAACAGGATATTGATGAGGTAACAATTTAATTTAGAGTTCACATCCAATTAACCCACGGGGCTGGTGTTCAATGCCTTAACACAGTGTTTCCCAACCTTTTGGTGCTCGCGTACCACCTACCACATTTGCAATATCTTGGCGCACCATCGCAAGGACCCCCCTCCCCCCACTACTTGGGAAGCAATTACTTCGGGATCCCCTCCAAAATTGCTTAAAGTTACCCTTTAGTGTTTGGTTTTTTTGTTTTGTATACGGGAGAAATGATCTCTGTCTGTTATTTGGAACTTTACATACTTCTCATACTTTTTATATTGAAAAATTAACATAAATAAAAATTCGAAGACATTCAAAGTATACTGTATTTTCACCAATGATCTTATATTTAAGCATGTTACAAAAAATATATACAACAGATCGACACAATTAGACTGTGAGTGTGTTCAAAATAGAAAATACGAATGGTTAGTAAATCGTACAACTAAAAACTGTAGTAATACCACCGAATTAACACTTTAAAACAGGTAGTATTTCTTACACAGAAAGATAATTTTTTAATGTGAAAATGTTTTGAAAAAAAACTCTTAAAAGAGTAACAGTAGTTCCTAAATAGGGGTCTCAATCCCGGACCTAAATTCCGATCCGGGATTTCGGGATTGACAAAAGCCGATCCCGGGATCCCGGGATTAGTCCCGGGATTCCCGTTTTCTATTTGGGCCTACCTAGAATATATTGCTGTGTGAGAACAACACTTATGACATTTTTTATCACAACTAACTATAATTTTATTTTACAAACTTGGCAACTATGGGCTTGTTTACGGCTTGTTCACCTTGTTGTTTAAAAATTTTCAATGGCTTTCATGCTGTGTGTATTTGACAAATGAGTGTATAGTCCCTTTGTGGAGCCGTCTTATGTTTTTAAACAAATTTGCGAATTATACATTGTGCTGTTTTCACGTCCTTTTGAGTAAGACGATAATAACAAACGGATGAAACATCACAATCCTTCAAATGGGCCACAAGAACATTTCGGTCGCCAATATTACTTCACACGTCACAAATAATTCACAGATCACGCATGGTTATTGCTAAAAAACTCACTACTCCCTACACAAAATCTTCCCGATCCACTTAGATGTTCGCTATACGAAAGCCCGATGGCAACTGAAAATGTTAGTGATCAGATAGATATGAAAATTCAGTAAGATTAAAAATATCAAAATAAATTCCCCTCTGTGGCCCTAAGATACGTCGAATCGTGTGGGAATTAACTGCAACGAAAGTTCAGAGCGACAAGGAAACCATTGAGTACTGTCCCAATAAATTCTAGGAATAAGGTTATTGTTAAATTGAATATTGATTTTGGACAAAGTAAACATTGGGCTCGGTATTTGCTATTGAAATATTAATATATTTGCTATTTGAAATCTTAATTTCCTAAAAGATATTTTTCTTTTATAGGTTTGAAAGGATGACTTATGCAGTTGTTGAAACATTCAGAGCACGCAAAAACTTAGAAAAAATTATTCTTTTGCAATCCCGTCAATCCCGGGATTGTGAGACTCTAATCCCGGGATTATCAGGTATTCAAAATCGACCGGGATCCCGGGATCCCGAACCCCGGGATTGAGAACCCTATTCCTAAAATATGGTACGAAATTGTAATGCTGTGACAAAAAACAGAACCTGAAAAAGTTAATAAAGTTAAGGCACTAAGTGCGACTTCACTGTTTGACGGGACAGCGTTCTTTGTCAACCTAGTATTTTACTTTGTACTACTTCTTATATCTTGCGTACCACCTGAAAGGCCTTCGCATACCACCAGTGGTACACGTACCCCCGGTTGAGAAACACTGCCTTAACAGATTAAAAACATTCAGATATTTTTGCTAAAATGATCACTTCAATTTTCCAATACAAATATCATGCAGATACAAAATCACAATATGATGATTGATTTTATGCCTTTGCACAGTGAAGTGTCTTATTCCTCAATGGCGCTTCTCAAACTAATGTAGGACTGAGTTCAGGTGGGAGGACGGGGTTATATTGCATTTATAAAATTGATATGTATTAGCTGTGCTTGATTTTAAGGGGTCCCTCCAGTAACGTTGTAAACGACAACTTTTTCAAAATTGAGATTTCTGTGCAGTAAGGTTGTAAACGACATCCTGCATCAGTGCAGGGTATTTTTCGTTTATATCTCTTGTGTTGGCAGCACTACCACAGGTT
The DNA here is from genome assembly GCA_035578135.1 of Flexamia atlantica. Lineage (NCBI taxonomy): Eukaryota > Metazoa > Arthropoda > Insecta > Hemiptera > Cicadellidae > Flexamia > Flexamia atlantica. The sequence goes on from JAQJVK010000027.1 coordinate 6,117,402, forward strand.
GAAAACCAAGTGCTGTTGGTCCCACAGTTGCAACAACGTTGTAACCGCTAAAAATTGCAATATCACCGCTCACCGTTCTGTCGCCGTCCCGATGTTAATCGGCTAAATCGTAGTTAAAAACGCCCTGTTAAGTTCAAAAGTTGGACCAGAAATGTACGTAAGCAGAGAAAAAATGCTGGGGAACCGTACATTAATGAAAAGAAGAAACAAAAAAAACATTGTTGCAAGGGCCAAGCCGGCAACAACGTTGCAAATGACTGTCATTTACGTTACTGCAATTTTAAAATCACTTTTTTTGTAATAACTTTTTCAGTTTCAGTTTTAAAATAACTTTTTTTAACTTTTTTTTGTAATACTTCATAGGTTGGCTAGTTTTATGATATTATAATTCTATATAACAAATAAAACATATTTAAATCATTACATTCCCAATTATATGTTTTTTACATTTCCTGAAAAATTTATATTATGTCGCTTACAACGTTACTGGAGGGACCCCTTCATTTGTGATGGAATGCGGTGGAATGGCGTTCCGGGACCTCTTTCTACCGTTAAAGACAACTTTGCTTATTAAAAATTTTGAGTTAAATAAAATGTGACTTTTTAATTCGGCCTACTTATTCAAATAGACAAACAATATTTAGGTTAATGGATGAATTATGGGGACCTGGTTGTGTACAAACTGGCAAATTACAGTTCTGGTACTTCAATTTCTACAAATCAAGCACTGTGTATCAGTAACTATTTAATTTCTGTTTTGTTTGTTTAGTGCAAAGCATTACAAAGGAGGCTGGCTCGACTGGGAGAAACATCTTTCAGAGTCTAAAAAATGAGAAGCTCAAAAATGTGTATGAAGACTGAATCTAGCACTGTTACAAATCAAAACACAGTTTAAAATAAGAATAGTAATGATTTTACTAATACTGTTTGAATTATTTGACAAAAGGTGTTACAACAAGAATAAAAACTCGTTCAGTAATATGAACTAAAGTGACACATAGCCTCATGAATGTTTATACTACGAGAACATAAAGTGATAAAATTGAAATTATTTTTCTCTCTGGGTGGATTTAAAGAGCTACTATTTGTAATATATTATCATTAAATACTTGTTTATTATTTTTAAATGTGTTTCGCCCTTATTCATTTTGTGTAACAAGTAAATTTATTTTATCCGTTTTGATTTATATTGCTTATATTACGCCTAGCTCAATTTATTCTAGGGACTCTGCTCGTGAATGAGAATTAAGTTTTTAAATCAAGTTCATTGACTATAGGTCAATACTTTCTACAGTAAAACCTCACAAACTCAATTATCTGTGGACCCAAAGCTTTTTGAGTTGGGGGTTGTAGTTATCCAGTACATTGGAATTTTTAATGAGTATTAAATACAAGGGTATTACAAACATATAATAGCATTGAGTTTCAATTTTAAATTTATTTCTTTCATGAGTATTGTTACATATTGTATAAACGATCTTTAAAGATAATACGTCCAATACTCAACAATTAAAACTTGCTTGATTAAACAAGTTGAAAAATTGCTTGATTAAAGATTTCCAAAAAAACCAAATCAAAATGTTGCTGTAACTCCAATTTTTTAAATATGTATTGTAACTTCTCATACTAAAAAATGACAACAATGTATTTGACAAATAATTAGTTTGATATGAGTCAATCTGGAATTAAACTCAATTTCAAATCTTAAACTAGATATGATTTTAAAGAGTGAAAGATTCATTGAATATATGTTAAATTAATTCAGCATTGTCCATTTTCTTTATTTCAAGTTTTGTAGGACATTGATGTGTGATTATTTTGTATATATGATGTTAAAATGTTTGATAATGCTGCACACCACATGAGTCACAAACCGACTCACATCAAAACACGTGAACATTCTACACATGAACGTGACATGTGACGTTAAATGTTCCCCAGTTCGGATTATTTTGTTTTGCCTATCTCGTTCGCGTATCCTCTCTCGTTCCTCATAATCGTAATCTTTAGGCGGTTGAGATTCAGAACACCTCCTCTTTTCTTTTTTATCTTTCATTCGGCTTAACTCCTTCAATTTTTTCTTTTCCTTTGAAAATTTCTTTTTGGAAAGCATCAAATCAGGAGATTCGGGCGGCGGTGGAGGGAGCGGTGCCGGCTGTTGCGGCGGAGGGGGGAACATGGGCTGCGGAGGCGGTGGCTGAGGGTTGGTGAGAGGGATGTGGGAGGGAGGCAAGGGAGGGAGGGGGGGTGGGGCGGTCTGGAATATGAGGAGGGGGCTGAAACTGGTCCGGTGGGGGGAAAGTGGGCCGAGGTAAATAAGTCGGAGGGTGCGAAGGGGGAACTCGGGTCCAAAAGGAGGTTGACTAAACGAATACGGCTGGTTCATAAACATATGTTGCATTGGCTGCTGCATGAGCGGAGGCGTCTCGTCGATCCCCTGAAGAGGTCCCATCCTCGACTTCTTCACCTCGGGAATGAGTTCCAGGTTTTCCGGGTTCATGAAGCCCATCTTGGAAGCCTTCTTCATGATCTCGTCGGACAGCTGGCTGAGGGACAGTTGGGGCCGCTGCCTGGGGTCTTGGTTGACCTTGACGGCCGCCACGCTCCGCGCCGAGGACTGGGTGGAGAAGCTCTCCTCTGACGCCGGGGAGGCTGCCTTCTCCTCTGCCTCCGGCTCCAGGTCGGGGAATAGTGCTCGTCCGCCGACCTGGGTACATGTGTACTGTGTTAGGAATGCATAAAATATTAAGTTCATCTCTTGATCTATCTGTTATTATAAAATCATGTGTACAAGTCACAGTGAAAAGAAGAAAAAGTCTCAAAGCTTAATTTTTTTAATATAGCAACAAATTGTTTTAACTGAAAGCATTTTCTAGAACAATACCGGTACTCTCCCCCCGGACAACCACCCCCCCCCCCCCAAGACATAATCATAGACAGCCAGTTGGAATCTGAGGATTCACTCTGTTCAAATTAGTTGTTTTCATCTTTATGTCATCATTGTTAACGATTTATCATAGTCACTGTACAATTAAATAGACTTTGCAACTAGTTTTCAATACATTCTCAATATTTCAGATGTTTCATTCGAGGGAAGTCATGGCAGCCCACTTAAACATATTAATTTTAGAGCTGGTCGAAACTTTACTTCATTATATATTACCTCAATCCTTGGGCTATTACAAACGCAAGTACTTTGGTTTTTATCATGTACCTCCCCCCTTTTGAAATTAGGAAACAAAACTTTTCAGTATAGGTCTTACTACAAAACTAACACATATCTAACACCTTACTTGATTTGAAATAAAATATTTAGGGAAGTCAGTATAGATAGTAAGTTAAAATATGGAAGAAAGAATTGCTATGTAGCTATATAACAACAAAAATGGCTATACCATTATGACCTGGCCATAAATTGAAAGCGGAAAGTAAGTGGAAATATAATGTTATGATTTTACGAGGTACAGTCAAAAAGTTCCCGGAATGAATTTTTGTAGACATATAGCGCGATCGCCAGCGGTAAATTTATCTTGCAGGAGTTGGTACGACTCCTTGGGAGGGCATATCGGTAGTAGTGGCATAGCTGACTTGCCGTAGTGCAGTGTTGGAAAGGACTTTTCGTGTACCTGCAAGTCTACGTTGTCGGATTTTTGAAAAATGGCATTTCATGAACAGCACACGAACATTGTTCTTGTTTTACTTTAAAAATCACTCAGTGAGACTCTTGAGGTGTTAATTCAAGCTTATGGAGAAGAGGCGATGAAGAAATTCCCCAATATTTTCTTTATCACCCAGTGCGCTGTTCATGAAATGCCATTATTCAAAAATCCGACAACGTTGACTTGCAAGTACACGAAAAGCCCTTTCCAATGGTGCACTACGGCAAGTCAGCTATGCCACCACTACCGATATGCCCTGCCAAGGAGTCGTACCAACTACTGCAAGACAAATTTACTGCTGGCGATCGAGCTATATGTCTACGAAAATTCATTCTGGGAACTTTTGACTGTACCTCGTAAAATACACAGGATTGAAAAAAAATCTAGTTGGATTAATATTAGTTTTTAAATGGCGAAACTGCCACCAAATAACTTCTCCCCCTTCAAGGCTCAGCCATGCAGGTTGAATTTTTCCCGATGTTAAATCTCCATCAAAGTTTATTTTTTTCACTTTTGACCCATTTAACATATATTAAATACTAGCAGTTGCCCGTGGCTTTGCTCACGATAAAAACTGTGCTATCTAATGAAGATAGGGCCACACCCCTATGAATGCACATTCAAAATGAACATTGAAAATTAAACAAAAGATCATCCATTCCACTTGCATAGGAAAATTTATAAACTTTGACCGCGCCAAAACCCCTTAAAACTTGGAATTAATAAAACCGTTCTTAGCGGATGGTTACGCCCTTAAGATAGTCCATGCAAAGGTCCAAGGTTTTAAGTCAGGTAGTTTGGGCTGTGCAGTGTCAGTGGTATTGGACAAATATAAAGAAGATGGACTTACATTAACCAGAAAGATGTTTCCAGGAGTCCTCAAAGTCCGCAGGTCTGCTGCGACTGGAGTTATTCTATTGCTGCCCCCCGCATGAGGTGTTTCTATCTGGCCTCCCTGTACTATGCATGTGAGCAGATATCCAGGCTTATGCCCAATATTGTTGAATCTGCTCGCATGCATGGTATATATATATATATATACAGTGGCCCTTAAGCAGGAATATAAATATCTCCGTTGCAGCAGACCTTGCGTACTTAGAGAATCCTAAAGCAGTTTTCTGTTTCATGAAAGTATAAATACTTAAAATGTAGAAATTACCTTGATTTTATGTCAAAAAAATTCTAAGGTTTTTAGGGTCTATCTTGAACATAAAAATACCCCCATTGCAGCAGATCTCCAAACTATGTGCATGACCTTATTTTATTTATTCCATAAGAATAACATGGGGAATGACTATGCAGGTCTAGTGCAACAGTCATGCAAAAGTTTGGTGGTTTTAAAACAATATCAGGTGAATCTGAACCAAAAGAGCCACATACCAAGATATGTTGAATAATAACCGAGATTTAGAATTTTTCTATAGGGACAGTGTACTGTGTTTTCAGCTCTAAATATAGTTTGAATAGTGTTTTTTTTCTGAGAGCTCAAAAATGAAAAGTTATCATGGTCTCGGGCTTAGGTCTTGCCGTGAGACCTATGGTAATAATTCCATCAATGAAATTCGCTAAAAGACAAAGGCAAAGTATTTTTTCTAATGATGTAGATAAAATAAATGTGCTCTTTCAATAACAGCTGTTGTTACAGGGAAGAAAAGTGTTATAAAGTATCTCCAGTCAGTGATTTATTTTATGCTCTGTTCCTGACAGCTGGTTTGACATTTATTCATTGTAAATTGGGGGTTTGACATGCTATTAAATTTCTTGCTTTTTCACATCTGTTTAAATATAAACATTTCATCAATTTATATTCTGCTAAAAGGATAATATGGGATATCTTTGAGAGGGTCTGTGGCGGAGTACGAGGGTCAGATCAGGATGAAAACTGCTTAGTTTTCCTATTTAATGCCTTAAGAAACAGTGTACCAAATTTCAGCCTTTTGGGTTATTGGGAAGTTGGAGAATTAGTGATGAGTGAGTGAGTCAGTGAGTGAGGGCTTTGCCTTTTATAGGTATAGATTTACAAAATGCGAAGAAAACCGCTAATGTAGGAAACCCTTTTTGTTTTGGTACAACCTGCATCTATAACAATTATAAATGCAGGTTGATTCTCAGCCCAGCTGCAGTTGATTTTCAGCAGCTGAGAATCAAGGAGAACAAGGAGGAACCGATTTGTACAGCAAGTAGAGTAGGGTTCACCTAAGTTGGCCAAAGCATGTACTAATCACCTCATCAAAACTTTGTATACAAGTCACATTGAAAACATTGTTGGTTACACATGGTGTCTGTTTACATTTTATCAGAACTGTCAAATCGCCAAGTTACGTTTGTTTACAATGTTGTTTTAGGTTATATAGAATGTTTACATTATCGCCTATTTTTAGAATTTTTTATTTTCATTCAGCCTTTTTACATAGCTGTCAAAGTTTAATTTGATTTTATTTCTTGATTTACATGTACTTTAGTTTGTTTAACTGCTTGTTTATTTTTTCCTGGGCCGATAATGAAACCACAAATAAAACACCTTTTATAAGTTTTGACCGCAATATGAAACAATCTCTCTTTTCAGCTGCTGACTTGCAGCAGGTAGTACTGGCTATTCAAAAACTCGCCTATTTTTCTTTGTAAATATTATTTCATAAGAAAATCTAGGACTATTTACCAGGCCGCATCCATGACACATATCCTCTCCCAGTTAATTAATAATTAATTTGGAAAAGCCCCTGAGTAATATTTTAACCTGCGCAAGTGAACTTTCAGTTGCAATATTGCATCAAAAGTTTTTCTTTGCTACAAGTGCTACACTAAAACAGATGTTCGTTGACAATGTTTTCAGCACAGCTGGATTTTATGCTTAAATTCGTCAAAAGCTAATAATTTGTTTACTTTTGTTTTGGCCAACTTAGGTGAATCCTACTCTAAGTCAATTTGCATCATGGTGTAAAGAAAAAAGAAAGGTGTGTGCAGAGTCAGCTGGTATGACGTAGTTGGGCGCACTCAACTAGCGGACCTAGCGGTATGAAAGCTGAACTAAGACCGTACACATAAATATTTTTATTGAGTTGTTTAAAATGGTTTGCATTGTATAGTCGACGTAAGCGCTGGTTGCATGAGACCAACTACGTCACACCAGCTGACTGTGCTGACCTTTCTTTTTTCTTTACACCATGAATTTGCATTGCCAATAAACTTACTGATACAATGGGTGCGTTCAGCCTCAGTCACCGGTGGCTAACCGGTTACCATAGTCACTAATAGGCAAATCCACCGCATCTTGACAATCAACAATGTCCGGTTACTTACCGAATCCACCGTAAACACAACATCGGTGGATGCACAACAATGGTCGGTAGGTGGTACGTCCACCGCTACCGTTCACTTAATATAGGTTAGTATATTACCCACCGGTGACTGCGGCTAAACGCGCCCATTGACATGTCCTAATTACTGCACACATCATCGACTTTTGTACCGGTAGAAGCCAGTCAGAGAGCCATCTAGGGCCTAAACAACCCAAAGCTATTCACAAAAAATTCAAGAAAAAACTAAAAACTCACCTGTACGCCTGAACGATGGGGTCGCTCTGTTTTTTTGTGAAAAGAAAGTCTGTGTTTTTAAAAAAATACTAATTTTGTTTTTGTGTCTCGTGTCATATGAATGACATTCAGAGCTGAAATCGAAATTGTGAATTTGTTTTGTATGTATAAAACACAATTAAAAATTTTGATAAAATACTGTCAAATGTTTTAAATGGTCCCCTACATGATCATCATAATTTAGCTTCAAGATTATCCTGACAGCCCGTTTTGGAAAAGTAAAATTTTATTGCAGTTGTAAATACTGGTTCCCCCATAAACACAAAGCCCATAAGCAATTTTACTGCGTTAACGAGCGTTATAGTTTAAAAAACAGAAACACTACATAGCTGAGACATGCTTTCCAACATTATTCCTTGGGTCAAGACAAACACATTTCTCCATATGAACATGGGTCTCTGGTGCCTAGTTTTCCGTCTCTGTCTGTCTGTATGTGTTTTTTACAAACAAATTCAAAACTGCTAAACGGTTTGAGGTACAGCGTTGCTGAGATTTTGCAAAAATGTTTATCTTATTAGGATTTCTCATTATTCAAAATTATACCAAAATATCATTAACCGTTTCAAAATTGCGGTCATTTAAATGTTTTATGCCAAATTTCACGAAAACCGTTAATGTAGTCTAAGCAAAAGATGGCAAGGTACATAAAAGTAAGTCCATTTTATGTAGTTTTCAGTGATACCTTATTTGTTAAAATTGGATAAAGATTTACTGAGAAATTAATTTTTCACCACACTATACGACCTGTTTACACCCTGTTTTACAAACGTGAAACGCGGACCGAAACACACCGTTTGCCGCCACAGGACCGAAAACGTTTGGGGCCCTAGGGCCGAAAGTCAGCTGATAGTTTATCTGCTTGAAACAACGTCAGAAACATCACAAAAGTATACGGCATTCAAGACAGGATAGTTGTAGGCTTACCAGACGTCAGGGATTTCCCCGGACAGTCCGGGTTTCAGGCTTGCGTCCGGGGAAACGTCCGGGGTTGAATTTTGTCCGGGGTTTTAGTCAGCCTGCGTGAAAAAGAGAGGGAAACGCCCGAAAAAAATTAAATGGTAATTCGTTTTGGGCGGTTTTTAAGAAATGTCATACAAAACAAAAGAAATGTTTATCAAAACGAAGGGGTATTTTGTTGTTTCACCAGATATCACAATGAAAGGGAGTCGGTCGGCGACGGGCTAATTCGTTACGCGACAACGGCTCAACTTCGTCTTCTATGCTTGGTCACAAGGCCTACACATTGTTATTTAGCCAGTTAGTATTCCAGAAACGATAATGCCGCGCAAAAACGGCAGAAAAGTAACCCGGCTGCCGAGAGACCCTTAGAATTACACCGGACCAAACATTACTGCACCATTTCATTTCCCTTGTCCTCCTCTTCTCCCTCTCCCCTTTCTGTAGGTGTCCGGGTTTGGCTCTGAAAATTTATGGTAAGCCTAGATAGTTGCGATCATATGATTGTCATAGCTGTGTTTTGTTTTCAAGTGAGTCAAATAATAATCAGTTTTTTTTTATTATTTAGGGTATATTTCATTGTGTAGTGTTGTGAAAAATAGCGTTCGCACCTCGGCCGAAAGGGTTTTGCAGGTGCAAAAGGGTCTCGACTTCGTCTCGAATTTGAAACACGATCTCGAGCCTGTAAAACCTCATTTTCGGCCCTTGTTGCGAAATATACTATTTCGTAATGCATGACCACTTTTCCCCATATAAACAAATGTTAAAATACAGGGTGTTAAAAATCAAACTTTAACGGCTTATATCCTTTAACGGCTTAACTATTGAGTTTAGGAAAAAATTTCAAAGAATAATGAGTTCTTAAAATTAGGTGTACAATCAAAATACGCCATAAAATACAGTGTTCCATGAGAAAAATCAAAGTTGTCCGCCATATTGGAAAATGGCGGCCATTTACAAGAAAATATTTTTAAATGTCTTAAGAAAGTAGGTGAAATCCCCCTTTTAAAGTTATCTCTAAATCCAATAGTTTCTGAGATACCAATGACTCTGAAAATAAAATGACTTTCTGTCAGCTATTATACCGATGTAGGCCTACCATCGCCGCCAACTTAGTTAAAGAGTGAACAACTGCTATTGAAGTAAATAATTAAATTTAACACAAACACAAAACACGTATAAGTAACTTAAATTCATTGTACATGCCACTAATTGACTCATACAATTTAGTAAAGGGGCGAGAAAAAGCGTAAGGATCGGATAACACTCGCCCGCCGACACAGCGGACACCCGGCGCGGGTCGCGGGCGAACTCGGGTCGAGCCGCCGGGCTCGGGGCGGGTCCCTGCCGCTGAACGTTTTTCGCCGATTACTCGTAAACGGCTCGATTAAGAGGTAAACTCGCGGTTAGACGAAACGTAGGGACGTAGTGGAACGACGCGACCGCCACGCCGGTACGGTGTCCGTGAAGGTTTTTATGGGCGTTATAAGGAATTCAAATAAAACGGCGAGTACATCGGCGACGCGGCGAAATGAAATAATGAAATAATGAGTTTATTCCAACCAGATATTACAGTGATTATTACAAGTAGTTTACAAGTAAATACCGGCTCGCCGACGGTACCGGCGTGTACAGGCGGAGCAGACGAAGAAAACTTTTTACACTGATTCCAATCAGTGTAAAAAGTTTTCTGAGTTTTCATAATATTCGGCTTTTCATAATATTCAAAGTTTTCTATATTTTCAACGTAAAAAGTTCTTTTAATCTAGGTACGTGTTATTCTTTTGAGGTATTTTGCAAGCGAAATGACATGACTTTTTATTGGGCAACACCTAACTTTATGAATTGACGGGTGGATCATTTGGTAAATCTTCTTACACATAAAACACCACTAAATCCGGGTCTTACGCGAACTGTCCCAACGTTTTGCGTAAACAAAATAACCCCGAAGAGGCTAATCCCGTTTTTTATTTACGCGAACCGTTGGGACATTTGTGTTTGAGATCCGGGTTTAGTGGTGTTTTATGTGTAAGGAGATTGACCAAAGGAATAAGGATCCGCACGTTATTTCATAAAAATGGGTGTTGATGCCCAATAATTTAGAAAAATTAAAAGGTAATTTTTAGTAGACCGAACTTTTTCAGTCAAACTAAATTCTACGCTCTCTTCAACTCGTCCAGTAAGAGCAGGCGTTCTACAAGCTCTGTATTTGGGCCTATTCAACATATTCATGTCTGACAAGCCAGCGCAGATCTTCCCAGAGTACTTTTGCTCTTTACGCCGACATTATATCACTCAAAACGCAGACACTGGCGATGCAGCAACATTATTACAAACGAGTGTGACAATAATTAATAACTCGTGGAGAATCAGTTATTATTAATTAGCAGTTCCCGTGGCTTCGCTCACGACAAACACTAAAGTCTAACCTTGAATTGGAATCTGAAGGGACTAAATGAAAAAAAGGTTATATCAAGGAATTTTAATGTAGAGGTCTGTTTACGAGTTGTGGCGTTGTATAGGTTTAATTAAAAAACAGTTGAACTCATATTACAGTCGATGGTGTAGGTTTTTTTACAGTCATAACTCCAAAACAGTAAGACCGATTTTAACCTTAAATGTGTCAATTTTAAGGTATTTCTAAGCTTATTTGCCAATATAGCTTAAAATTGTTAAATAGGGTATCAATAAAGTACAATAAAAAGCTGAATGTTTGGAACAGTGGCGCTGTCCGTCGACAGTGTTTCAAACTGATTCACTTAACATATATCAATGTGTCGATGGTGTAGAAAAATTAAAAGTTAATTTTTAGTAGACCGAACTTTTTTAGTCAAACTAAATTCTATGCTCTCCTCTAAGTAGGGAATCGCTCTCCTCTATTGAATTCCTCTAAGTAGGGATATTCAATGTTTTTTTCAGTTCCACCGCCTTAAAGCAGAGGATAAATTAGCGCTGACGAATGAAATAGTTCAAGCTGGCTCGTCGTCCGCGCTTCCACTCATTGTCCAAATTGAAAAGTGAGAAAAATTAAATTGTTAATTAATTGTAAATTAATTGTTACAAATTTAAATGTTTGTAAAATAAGAAAAAAATAGATTAAACATGGTCAAAGATTACAGCAATATATAAAACACTAACATACAACCACCGGTCTGACACTTAAATGGAGCCAAGTGGTAAGCTTATTGGAGCGGGTTAGTTCGATGCACTTTATTCAGATGGCGTTGAAAAAACATGGCTTTCTTCTTCTTCACTGATTCAGCCAATCAGAACGACGATAACGATCTGCTAGCTTCCTATTCCGTTTCCCCTGATTTTCTGTCAAGACGCGACGTGTACACAACCATAACGAGTTGGAATAATTTGAGTGTGGGAAAATACCTAAAGTACGTTTGCAGAAAGTTGTTCTAGTGTAAGTTGTTTTGCGAAATACCGTTCTGCATGATTCATATTGTGCTCAAAGCTATTGATGGAAAATAAATACGTAGATGTTTACATAAAAGCACTTAATAAAAATTAACGTAGTAAGTTAATTTTTACTAAGTGCTTTTATGTAAACATCTACGTATTTAATTTCTATCAATCGCTTTAAGCACAATATGAATCACTCAGTACAGTATTTCGCGAAACAACTTGCACTAGCGGCAAACTTACTTAATCAAAACAAATCGGTAAAGTCATTAAAATTGAAAGTCTAGCAAACAAAACAAGAAAACAAAAATATAAACAAAGCAGACGACGACGATTGATATGTCGCATCGACGACGATCGATATATCGCATCGATCTTTTTAGTTCGTAGCACTTTATCATAGATTGTTTTTATCTATGACTTTATTCAGATAGCGCTGCTGTTCCCTTACCACCGAGTTAACATGGGAGTGCCATCTCTTTACGAAGTTCATTATTACTCTATGATACAACTTTAAAAATATTACAACCAGCTGCTTGACTTTAGAAAGTCAGCTTGATCCGTAAACTCCAACAAATTTTCCAATCGGACTGAAAAATGAAGTGGCGCCATCTCGTTTTCGGCACGGGAACTACTCATTTTTCCGAAAGGTGTCCCTACTTAGAGGGTTCTGTGTACATTGCATATATGGGCGATTTTTAATATATTTTGAAAGGTCAACTACAGATTGCAGCACTTGTTTTTCCCGAGCAAAGCCAGGTTACCCTCGAATTAGATGAAAAAGGAATTCGCCACACTATTTTGGTGGATGAATACATTAAGGACGCCCTAAGGGAAAAACTATAACCCCCGCTGCCTAAATAAAGATTGCGCCACATTTTATGATTAAACAGATAAGGTACAGAAACGATGATGGATTAAATGTAAACCCTAACTAAATGTAACTTTTGTATAGTGAGTATGACCTAAATAAATTGACAAACAACCATAAAAAACGCCCAATTATGTCGTAAAATAAATCAACAAAAAAATCATAAAACCGTGATGAAAGGAAGCAAAATATAATCAGCTGTAACAGCGGATATCGTACGTTTGTGAAGCTAACTCCCAGCTGCTTGATTGAATGAACATTGAAAATGTAAACAAAAGATCGTCCACAACACTTTTATATGGGAAAATTTGAAAACTTCGACGTCGCCAAAAACCCCTTGCCTGTATAAATAAACAATTTTTCATTTCATTTCATTTCATTTCATTTAAAAACATGACGAAGGGAATAAAATTATAAATAGGCTGAAACAACGTATCCGTATGTGAAGCTAATTACCCTCTACTTGACTGAATGAAATTGGAAAAGTAAACAAAAGATCATCCATTACACTTATATGGGATTATTTCTAAACTTTTAGTTCGCTAACAAACCCTTAAAACTTGGAGGTTTTATAATTTTTCTATATAAATAGATCAAATAATTAGATTATTATACAGCACAGTCTGTCTGTGACTAAATAAACTACCGTATCCCTCTCTTTCAGTCTTGCCGGGATTTAGTTTCAAGACTCAACCACAAAAGGCAACACGCTCTTCAGGCTTTAAACTATAGAGGTCGAATTAGTATAAACGCCCAATCATCGTATCAGGCATAATTACAACTCCCGCTGCCGAAATAAAGATGGTGCCATATACTAAATTTATGATCAAACCGATTAGGTTTTAAAATTAAACTATATGTAGCTTTTATATAGTACATAATTATGTCCCGTAAAATAAATCAACAAGAAAATCATAATACCCCCGTTGCAGCAGACCTGCATACTCAGCGAATTTCAAAGGAAAAAGAACATATTTCAATCCAAGATAGTGAGATTTAACATGTTTTTGTAAGCTCCATAAGAATAACATGGAGAATGAGTGTGCAGGTTTGCTGCAACAGGTCCGTTAAAACTGGGTGGTTTTAATTCAATATTTCGTAGATCTGAACTAGGAGAAACCATATAGCAACTTTTATCAAGATTTGTCAAAAAATAAGAAAGATAGAATTTTTTATTTCCCATAAGGATAACATGGGGAATGAGTATGCAGGTTTGCTGCCACAAAAATGGAAATTTCGGAGGTTTTAGACTAAAATACATTAGATCTTATCTAGATGAAGCCACAAATCAAGTTTTATTAAGATATTTTGAGAAATAACCAAGATATAGAATTTTACTAATTTCCCATAAAGTTAACATTGGGACAACGTACTGTGTTTATATATATATATATATATATAAACAAATTTGAACGAATAGTGTTTTTGGTATCTGGGGACACCAAAACGAAAAGTTATGATGGTCCCGCGCTTAGGTCTTACCATGAGACCTACGGTAATAGCTTCTTCCCTATAGGGGAAATTCGCTAAAACCGTGATGAAAGAAAGCAAAATATAATCAGCTGTAACAGCGTATTTCGTACATTTGTGAAGCTAACTCCCAGCTGCTTGATTGAATGAACATTGAAAATGTAAACAAAAGATCGTCCACAACACTTTTATATGGGAAAATTTGAAAACTTCGACCTCGCCAAAAACCCCTTCATACTAGAATCTTGTAAAATCCTTTCTTAGCGGATGCCTACGCCCCAAAAGGAACGTCCACGCAAAATTTCAAGGTCCTAGGTCGTATAGTTTGGGCTGTACGATGATAGGTGAGTGGTATTTGACAAATATATAGTAGATAATTAATAACTGTGGATAATCGCTGTAGTACCGCAAAGAGAACCCTCACATTTGGCACTTGTCTCGCTTTGTCCTGGGGAATGTAAAAGAGAGAGAGCGCGTAAAGGCTGAGAGAGTGAGATGCTTGAAGGTCATCGTAAAGGGCTGTTTCCTTTTCTACGGTATGGAGGTGGTAGCCTACAGTGACGAGTGAAAATTTTTTATCGTGCCCTTTTAGGAAAAACATTTGCGAAATTTTTTTCTTTTTTTCAAAACGTTTTTGATATTTTTTATCGATTGACATTTGAAGATTCATAGATTAGCCAAGGTAACGCAAAATCTTGTGTGTATATTCAATGATAAAGCATCTTTCATGAAAGAACACGAATATTTGTCAAGCGAGCCCAATCATTGTTTTTTTCTCTTTTTTTGTTACTCCTTCTGTGAATATCGTTAGAACCAGAATAGAAATTATTAAACAAGTAGATGAATAAATATAGAAAGTTAGGAGGGAATTGGGAGTGAAACTCTAACATTATGGGCTCGTCCAAGAAAGACACGCCAACAGCAGCATGTACTTAAAAATAGTTTAATACAAATGTGTAACCTATTAATTCAATACTTTTTAGATAACAAGGTACTGCAATGTCTATATAAATATTAAAAAAATATATTTGAGGAAGATGTGTCTATTTACAGATAGATGTTGAGGTGTAATGTTAATCATAATAATTAATTTTGAGATAAGAGCTGAAATTGTTGGAATTTATAATTCCTTGATGCAGATTAGCAGATCCAGATAAACCAAGATGACACCAGTTTAGAATTTTTACATTCTTTACTCAGTATGAATGAAAACCCTGTCATCATAAGCTTTGCTGGGATACGATAATTATTTCGTAGCTAAATGGCAAACCTGCGGATACCAGGAAAGGAGGGCGGAGTGGAGAAAGAAAGGGCGGTTTTCAATGGCGTGAACGGGGTGGGCTGCCAACTCGCTATTGGTTGGCCGACTTCAAACACATACACTCACGGTGGACTGAAGTTTGACAGGCCGCACGGACTAAGTTCTGAATACAGCGGACGGATTGGATTAGGTCGTAGATAGTGCGGACGGACCTCGGCACGGTCCGACATGTAGCGTCTCACCTTCTTGCTGTATTAGAATATAGCCATAGAGTAATAATGAACTTCGTAAAGAGTTGGCACTCCCATGTTAACTCGGTGGTAAGGGAACAGCAGCGCTATCTGAATAAAGTGCAACGAACTAAAAAGTTCGATGCGACATATCAATCGTCGTCGATGCGACATATCGATTGTCGTCGTCTGCTTTGTTTATATTTTCGTTTTCTTGTTTTGTTTGCTAGACTTTCAATTTTAATGACTTTACCGGTTTGTTTAGATTAAGTGCGTTTGCCGCTAGTGCAAGTTGTTTCGCGAAATACTGTACTGAGTGATTATTATTGTGCTTAAAGCTATTGATGGAAAATAAATACGTAGATGTTTACATAAAAGCACTTGTTAAGTGCTTTTATGTAAACATCTACGTATTTATTTTCCATCAATGGCTTTAAGCACGACATGAATCACGCAGTACAGTATTTTGCGAAACAACTTACACTAGAACAACTTTCTGCAAACGTACTTTAGGTATTTTCCCACGCTCAAATTAATTCCAACTCGTTATGGTTGTGTACACGTCGCGTCGTGACAGAAAATCAGGGGAAACGGAACGGGAAGTTGGCAGATCGTTATCGTCGTTCTGATTGGCTGAATCAGTGAAGAAGAAGAAAGCCATGTTTTTACAACGCCATCTGAATAAAGTGCATCGAACTAACCCGCTCCAATAAGCTTACCACTTGGCTCCATTTAAGTGTCAGACCGGTGATATAGCCTCCTTGGTTCATCCCTGATATCAGCCGTTTATGAATAAAACGTCAAGTCAAGTCCAGTCTAGTCAGACTCAAGACTCTATTGTGACTCATGTCATGCCCTCTTGTCTCACAGTAGGTTAGCCTCAGAAGTGCAAGTAATTGTAATTTATTCAATTTCAAATTGCAAAAAATCCTGTTACTGATAGGTTACATTTTTGACACAAAGGTAAATACTCTATTATTTTTTAATGTTATGATTTAGTGTTAGTAGTTATTTGCCCCCACTAAAAAATTCAGTTCTGGGACTACTGCATGAAAACTTGATAGACTCAGGCCTGATTTCACCAAACTTTAAACCACCGTTAAGGCTTGGTTAGTTTAATTTTATCAGCTGTTCAATTCTATTTTCCTATCTTTAACAAACGGTTTATGAACCGACCCTTAACTGATGGTTGGTGAAATCAGGCCTAAGTAGGTAGACCCTAGTTAACTTATAGCTTCTCAAAGGCGTTTTAGTCTTAACCACCACCCTGCAATTTAAATGTTGTTAAATAATTTATAATTTGATACTTGATACTTGACTCCTTCATCAATGACCGAAGTCGGATAGATTGCGTCTTGTTTTTACTACTACAAGCACTAAATCTAATTTACAACTAACACTTACACATATATTTGGCTGAGGGGATGTAATAATTGTTGAGTCACTTCATTGGGGTGAAAATGTCTTTTCACATAAGAGGATCGTCTTTCAACTCATTGAGCGAATAATACAGGGCCTATTGACGAGACACTCATGTAACACCAATTTAAATTTTGCGATTTCCAAATCCCACACTTTACTAGGAAGCGTGTGAAAGAGTCTGATTGTTGAGTGACTAAGCCTCGACATCTTGGCATATCAAGATCTTGAGCCTTCCGGGTGTTATGGGTGTGCTGGCATTCCCTTGTTTCAAAAGGTTTAAGTTTTCTTTCAAAAGTGTCAAGCTGCTTAGGACATAGGTACTGGCTGTGAACCGTCAATACGCCTAGCTCTTGGAAGAGAGGCCGGCAGTGTTCATTGTGAGCCGAAGGTGTAAAAATTCGAACAGCCTTCTGTTGTAAGAGGAGAATGTCCTTGGTAGCTGGTGCGTGTCCCCATGCGACTAGGCCTATGCCATAGGTCAAATGGCTGTGAAATAGAGCATGATACACTGACACTAGATAGGGTGTTGTGATGATGGATCGAAGTTTCCTTAGCAGATACAATATTCTGGTAGATAGATAGTCTGGTACATACCCCATCTATGTGATCATTCCAACTTAGCTTAGGGTCCAGCCAGAAACCAAGAAGTTTAACAGCCTCATCCTTTGCGATACCAGGTTTAAGGGAGCACAGCAGTGACTGTGTTTTTTCTTCGTTGAACCGATTAGAAATTAACCATTCTTTCGCCTGATCCAGGAGATGGTCAGCTTCCTCCCTCACTTGGTCGATGTCACTTCCTTGGGTTACCAGGGTGGTGTCGTCTGCAAACAACAAAGTAGATCCATTAAGCCCCAAATCATTGATCATAATGCTAAACAAGATCGGGCCCAATACCGAGCCTTGAGGTACCCCATGTGGTATGTCTTTCAAGCAGGAGGACGCCCCATACAAGGAGACCGCCTGTTTACGATTAGATAAATAGCAGGACAAAGTGTCAAGGACCTCTCCATCTAATCCACACTTCTTTAGTTTTGCCACAAGTAGTTCGTGGTTTACCACATCGAACGCTTTACTGAGGTCACAGAGTCTTAAAAGTACTGCCTCACTTTGTGCAAAAGCATTGGATATAATTTCCACAATGCACATGAAAGCTGTGGTTGTTGAGCGTCCACTCCGGAAACCGTGTTGGGCCTCAGATAAAAGTTTATTGGTTTCAAGGTAGGCCATGAGCTGTTGTTTCATTACAATTTCTAGAACTTAAGAGAAGACGGGCAGTATGGATATCGGTCTGAAATTTGATAATAGGGATCTATCACCTTTCTTTAAGATTGGGACGGTCCTCGCTACCTTTAGACAATCAGGGAAGATTCCCTTGCTCAGGCAGAGCAAGGGACACCTAACAGGCCTACTACAGGCCTGACGATTTTACATGTGGATTTTACATGTACGATTTTACATGTGCAGGATGTTGGTAGTTTGAGCCAAGTAAGACAATATTTGGCCTACTTACTGGGGACGTCAAACAGCTCAAAATTGATTTAGTTCGGTGCAGAACACAATAAATTGGGCCTGGTTAGCCTATCTTTTTCATCTTAATGGTTTCCTCCCCTGCTCTGCCGAGTCCTCTAATTCAAGCTTAAACATGTTAAACTTACCAGTTATATATGAAAGATTAACCTTTAATACCTCTTTAAGACCGGGACGCAACACTAGCTATGTATTTTAACCAAAATATGAGTGAAGAGTGAGTGTAGGATGATTGTGGTGGTAGTAACTTAGTCTTGTCCTAAGGGGTAATTCTTGAGTATCCGGTACCCCCCTCAGAAATTGAAAATTTTTTTTCGAAATGTAGGAAATAACGCCCTGATTCTGAAAATGATAGTTTTTTCCGCCCAAAACGTTGGAAAACCCCGGAAAAGCGGAAAAATACTTTTTCTGCCGAAATCGGTCATGTGGGTGCTCAAATTAACCGGGAGAGCAAGCTTAACAAGAATATGTAAGAATTTTCAAGATCTGATGGATATTAACGGGGATACGGCCGGAAAAGCGTCGGAAAACAAAGAAATAGGCTAAATATTTTTTTGGTTAGGTTACGTTAGGTTACTAACAATATCCATGTATTGTTAACCCAATTAAACCTAAACTAACGTAACCTAACCTAACCCAACCCAACCCAACCCAACCTCATGACCAATTTCGGCAGAAAAAGTATTTTTCCGTTTTTCCGCTTTTCCGGGGTTTTCCGATGTTTTGCGCGGAAAAAACTATCATTTTCGGAATCAGGGCGTTATTTTCTACATTTTGAAAAAAAATTTCAATTTCTGAGGGGGTACCGGATACTCAAGAATTACCTCTTAAGGTATAAGAGATCTCCTTTAAGTTAAGCCTAACGTAATATGAATTTTCAAAGTCGGAAAAACGTATCAGGCCTTATGACAGGGTTTAATCTGCGGTCGCATTTGTCGCAAAATGCTAAATGCACCACGAAAATGCGACAATATTCGGACAGGCTGTCGCCTTTTTGCTACAAAGTAAAGAGTGGAAATTATTTAACTTTATTGCAGAAAATATGGTTTTAACCAATATAAATCTCAATAAAAGTCCATTTACTTCCACAAATTACTTTTCACTAGGCCTACTTTAAAATAAAATAAGAGTTAGGCCTAATTATGGAATGTAGTCTGCAACGTAACCCTCGATCAGATGCACAGTCAAAAAGAAGACTATAGGTAGACACATAGACACAGAGAACGTATAGACGTTCTATACGTTCCCTGTGCTAAAGAGCAGTTGGCGCACACTCTATAGTGGCCGAATCGCCGAGTCTAGCCGAGCGGTGGCGAATGGAGAATGTGGAGGGCTAGTTCGCCACCGCTTGGAATGATATGAAGCCGAATAATTAATATAGTAATTTGATGATTCTAGTTTCAAGTCATGAATCCCCTACTTAAGGGGCAAGAAACGTTGCTGTGGATTATGCGGGGATTTTTAAAGATTGCCTTGTAAAACCGGGGATTTGCGAAACTCACCGTGGGTAAGATCTCATGGCCAGTCTGGAAACACAGGCGAAAACATATGTCTCGAAACCTCGAAAACGGTGATGCGAAATATAGTTTGAGGTTATGTTGTTCGATTAAGTTATTTTGGTTTGATGACATGTGCCATAATTTAATGACATGCAATAAAAATGCTAAAAGGAAAATAATTTTGCTACAAGTTTCACAGAGCTTGTAGCATTTTTGCTCAAAGAAATTTTTTCCCAGCTTAAACCCTGCCTTATGAGTTGCCTTATTAGCAACAAACTAAACAACATAAATGTAAACAAATATGCTAATCATAGCAGCTGCTGCCATCCGTTAAAATTTCAGCGTATGTAACTTAATAGTGATTGCATGGAGAAATAACAAATTAATTAAAACATTATGACACTGAAATTATAAAAGTAATTGGATGAGCTGGTAAACATAAAATAATACCCTACAAGGCTCAGTCCATGAGGTAGACTACTTGTAATCTACTGTATTTTTCGTTATACTGCATTAGGCTAAAAAAATTTAATAACAGCTTTTTTTAATGATTTTTTCCGGACCTAAATACGCTATTTTTTATTCCTAGGAAATAAAAGCTAATGTACTCGATACCAGCTGATTCTTTTTACTCCTGGGACTAAAAAAGTCAAAAATTGCCGAGTACATCAGCTGTTTCATTTTTGTCGTTTATTATCATAATTATCGTTCACGAAACTCTTTCATTTGAATACATAGTATCGATTCGAACAATCGATAATTTATAAGCAAATATTTCTGTTCGTAAATGAAGAAGGTATAAATTCTTCTACTACGATCAATGATAACAATTATTAAATCTAAATAAACAATCAATATGTAAGTAAACAGATTTCCTAGAAAGTAAAAGATAATCTCTTCTCAGAAGGAAGATAACAAATTTGTGAAAATCGTTCATTTCACCAATCGATTATTACATGCGTTCGATACATCGATAGTTGTTCATTGTTGTCCGTCTAACCTAATACAAGTGAAACAGACAATCAGCTGATTGCTTCAAATAGCAAGATGGCGGCATCTTGGGAAGGTCTTTAAAGGTAAACAAGCTGTAACATTTTGGTTTTCTTAAGCAGTTTGCGTGTTGTATTGAGCAATATAACGAAAAATATAGTTCATCACAAGGACCTAAAGCTGCTTTTCGGTTCATTTTTCGGTTCATTTAGGTAAAACTTGGACCATGTACGAAAAGCGTCACTTTAGGTCCTTGTAATGAAATCTTCTATATTATTAAAAGAATTTCTGAGATTTTGTCCAGAGCAAATCGACCCCTAGATATTAATTTTTCTACACATATTTGGTATCAAATTAAAGCTCTCAATCTCTAGATGTGCCTTTTGCGGGTTTGGAAAACATCCCATGAAAAGCCTTCACACAGGAGGCTTTTGAAATTTCAGCGAAAGTGGCAAATTATATGAACTGTTTCAATTTCATATTGGTTTGTAACAAAACAGATGATCAAGATTTAAAATAGTTCAAGAGACATGCCATAGAAAGCAGGGCAAGCAAAAGTTATCATGATTTAGATTTCTTAAAGTACTGGACTGAAGTATCTTTAAGAAAACAGAAAATAAGGAAGAGTAATTGCCATTTTGAAACTAAGACCAACAGTCTGTAATCATCTTAATTTACTGCTTTTTTTCTTAAAAAAGAAACTTAAAAAGGAACATAAGTAATAAGAGGTGCTCTGGAGACGGGATTTTCTAACAAACTATTAACAGTGAATACAAATTGATACAAGTTTCAACACATTGATGCATGTTTAAACGTTTTGAGCTTTAAAATATTAATATTAGTTTAATGTTAACCTGAAAAATTCAAGTTTTAAAACACATTATAAATTTAAAACCTGTATTTTTTAAATGTACTTGGAATGCAGAGGATATTGAAGTGATAACGGTTAGCCTACCTATTATACTCGATTTTGAAATGTACCAATAACAATACCTATGAATGTGCCTATTTAATGAAGGCTTTCCATAGAAAGTTATTATGTTAGTATTTGCTTAGTTAAAAATTTGCCAAATATGTATTTAAGATGCAAAACAAAATCTCTGGGGGGGTTTAAAAATTTTATTCCTTGGATTTTATTATTTTTTTACTTTATTTGAAGGGGTCCCCCGTAAAACGTTCTAAGCGACAAAAACCTAGTTTCGAGTAATCAAGCGTTGAAAGTTGAATTCTAAAATTTACGGTTTTTTCAAGGTTAGAACTTAAAATCATGTATAATTTGTTAATGACCTATTTATAACATCATATTGTAGCCTTATATTGAATTTTTACTTACCATTAATCATTTAAAATATTTTACGAGGTTTATTTGGGGTTATAACGTTCTAAACGACTGTCGTATGAAACGTTTTCTGACGGACTGCTCTTCTGCTTTGGAAGAAAACATCATGGGAGTGTAGGAATACCAACATAAACGAAAATAAAATTCAAAATAAATCAATTTTATTGATATAAAAGTATAAAAACGTAATTTTGTCACATAACGTGAGACGTCATTTTGCTGAAAATGATCAAAATGTGGTACTTAAAACGTTATTCTACTCACTTCTATTGGGTGCAATTTTCCAGGCCTCGGCTATTTAGTTTTTGAAATAAGGCTAATCAAGCTTTTCTGTACTCATTTCTGGTCTTATCCTTCCACTTTCCAATATTTACTTCACGTCTTTTATTTTTATTTACGCGATTTTGGTCGCTGGGCGACAACTCAACGACTGGCGGTTAGTCCATCTTTCGGCGAATAGAATGTTTTTCCCCTAAAAGTCCGTGTAGTCCCACGAAGCACGCAAACTTTGACAGACGAAATCAGGGCTACCAACTCAAATATCTTCAAAACAAAATATACTACGGTGTAGTTCGTGTCCTAGAGAACCTTTTTCACTAAATATCTCCGATTTTGAAATTTTGTCGCTTAGAACGTTTTACGGGGGACCCCTTCATTTATTGTGTGATCAATAATTAGTTTTGCGGCGAATGACTATTTTAGTTATTTAAGAGTTAAGTTCATCAGTAAATCAGTGGTTTTTTCCTCTTTCTTACCGATTGTTGTTAAGACCTAAGATGAATGCAAGAAACTGACGCGTAGATGTTGTGTAGAATTAACTCTAAAACAGAGACATGAAGATGCGCCAAGCAATGAAGATCCATATAAACTAACCCCCATTTAATGTAAAATGAATGTTGCACAGTCGAAATTTCAAAGTCTAGAATGTACAAAAGTGTTAGCATGGACATTTTAAAGCAGATGAACTTCTCAAATTCTGTGAGGAATTCCTTACCCTTTATTGAAGTTTCGAGTATAAAGTAATGTTTTTTTTTATGTTTGCCCCTATGAGAAATTTAATTACTGGCAATTTTATTCCAGTGCTGTGACATAAGAAGCTAAAGGAAGCTAAAAAAATCACAAAAATTCACACACTTTATCATTGAAAGGTGTTTTACGCTACAAAACTCCGTACATAATTATCATGAAAATAAATCCTCATTTACCAAGTGGTTTTCTAAGTCACGAAGTGACGCGGGCTGCTAGTATACTATTAATCTAATAATTTGTCTCTTTTTCAGGTAAGCCAAATAAACAAAAATGGCCTGGACCAAATACCAACTGACTTTAGCAGTGGTCATGGTTGCAACTGGATCTTTAAATACATTAACAACCAAGTAAGTTATGTGTACGGTGAATAAATTGATATGCTTCTATTTAATCTGTCAATACTTTTGTAAATAGGCATATGGCTAGATCTTAAGATGAGGGATCAAGTTAATTTTGTATGAGCCCCATATATTGAACTTCTACCACTCGTTCCTACTGCAGCTGATATAATTCTATTTTCAGTACCTGATTTTTACTTCTTTTGATCAAATCGATAACTTATTCGATGACTGCTGATCGACAAGGTGATCCTAAGGGTTAAGTATTAACCGAACGGACCCATGCGTATTACACTGTGGCAAAACTAGCCCTCTTCACTCACCCCGTCTTCAATAATATTGAAAAGACTATTTAACTTAGGCCTAATTATCCTGCACAATTTCAGCAGCTAAATAAACCTGACCCAACCGCCAAACATAACCTGCACAAGCAGAAAGAAGTTCAAAAGGATTGTACTGGTAAATTAAGAGTACCTACTTTATTTGAATAAGGGCCTAAACAGATAACAGCAATGAGTTTTATTTCATTGTATACAACTTCATTTTAATTTCCCAAACTCTCTTGTTTTGGAGGGATGAAATTTTGAAATCAAGGTAGTAGCTAATATTATGAAGAAAAATGCC
The DNA here is from genome assembly GCA_035578135.1 of Flexamia atlantica. Lineage (NCBI taxonomy): Eukaryota > Metazoa > Arthropoda > Insecta > Hemiptera > Cicadellidae > Flexamia > Flexamia atlantica. The sequence goes on from JAQJVK010000027.1 coordinate 6,141,622, forward strand.
ATGCCCATTGACCTAATTTAAGCCTCCTTTGTTTTTATAAAGAGACTTATACTAATGTTGCATTTCACACTGGCTTTGCTGACAAACTCATTTCTAATTGATATCTTAAACTTTTTTCCAGCGGCAAGATTAATAATATAACCAAATTAGGTAACTCATCATGCTGTAGTTAAATCCTAAATACTGATCCTAATCCTATTTTGCTGTAAGTTGTTCACTACTTGAAAAACATGCAGTGGATTTGAAAGTTCTTTATTTAACTTTCAAATTAATTTTTGCCGAGGCGGTAGCTCAGAGGTAAAGCGCTAGCTTCACATTTCAAAGTCGCTGGTTCGATCCCAGTGGCGGGCGACTCCTGTTGCAACATAAGGGGTCACCTCTGGCTGGCCTATGTGACTATTGCCGCTACGGTACCTCACTGTCTTTAGATCGCAGGACAGGCTTATTGGCTCATGGCAATGGGCAGTTGATGTTTTATTTAAAAAAAAATTCATCTCAATATTTTACTTTAAAAAATATTTTTTTCTCATGATAGTCAGTAAGTTATATTGATGATGCTAATCGCTGTAGAAAAAACGATTATCAACATTTAATTTTGTGATTTATACCTTTAGTATCAAATCAGATGGTGTCCTTACAGTAGTATTTTTTATAGATGGGCTGATAAACTGACCGCTGCAGGGAGCGACGGGATAGTCAGGCCTTTCGATCATCCTTTCCTTCAGGCTTCGACAATGTTTATGGGAGAAGCTTTTTGCTTACTGGTTTTCAAGATTGCATTGTTCATACAGATCTACAGACAAAGACAGGTAATGGGGGTTGGGTACTGAGTTATTCCATGATAAATTAACTATGTTAGTTCATTTCATTTATCCTATCTGTCTCTTGGTAAGATTATAAAGTTTTATAGTAATGCTATTGAGGATTTATAATGTTGAAACTGAAATCAAAGTGTACTGTATTAATTAGCGCCAGGTTTATTTAGGAAGCTAAACTTGAATTGAAACCTTAATTGTTAAAAAAGAAAGAACATTTTAAATAAATCTGTAGTGAGCTTTAGTAGTGAGCTGTTGTAGTGAGCTTGTGCATATGCAACCGAGATTTGAAGGCACTAGTGAGTTACACTATGCAACCGCTTTGGGGAACTCGGTTATTTTTATATTTTCATAGTAGGTTTCAGTTCTTTACCGGGATTGGCTATTGATTTTTGCCCTAAAGTAACACGGATTAGCCTATGCACGATTGTCTTTGAGCCGTAGTTTCCTTGCTGTTTACAAGTCTTTTTACTGTAACCACTGATTATGCATGATAATTTTTTTATCACAAAGTAGCTTTCACTGTCAACTGGCTGCTATCCCGGCAATGTTTATTTACCTAGATCTATTGTATTTTTTTTTGTTCTGAATGCAATATTCAAAGTAATTTTGTTGTTACACTTTAAGTGTAAATAATGTTTGATGCCATTCTGTACATCCATTAGATTGATGAATAAAGAACATTTTGATTTGATTTTAGGCTACCTGACGATTAGGCTACTCTTGATAGGCTAATTTATATGACAAAGTTCTCTCCTCTACTGAGCACAATTTACTTTCCACGTTTAGTTATTCCCGCTGTTTACCCTTAATCGTGTTTTATGGTGCCAAACTTCCGTTACCGACATTTTATCAATGGTTCTTGGTGCCAGTTTTTTCCAAAGAACCGGTGGTACTGAGAAATTACAGTTGGTATCTACACACCTCTATAACATAGAAAATATTCCACTTGGTGGAAGAGGAGTGGTTTCAACTTGTTCATATTACAATATGTTGTCTTGTGATTATAGAGTCACCAAATTCTAATGATGAATAGGCACTACCAGTACCAAGAGAACATTACTTTTTTCAGGGTAATTCATTTGAAGAGATGACAATAACACGAGGGAATCAAGAGTTTAACCCTTTGATATTCCTCCCTCCCGCGCTCTGTGACATGATTGCCACATCCTTGATGTATATCGGACTCAACTTGACGTACGCTTCAAGTTTCCAGATGTTGAGAGGTAATAAAATCTAACCATAGTTTGTTGCTTGAAAATAACAAAACGTGTAATATCTTATTTTGAAAATGTGGAACAATGTATTTTTGTCATGTCAACATAATCATCAACCCTAGGTCTATAGAGAAGAACAGAAGAGAAGAATAATAGTACCCAGGTTATCTCAGTCAAAAATGTAAACAAATCGTGATGTCTTTTGTAGACCAGAAAATAATAACAGCTATAGGTTTCCAGTCTACCAAAGATGTCACGATTTGTTCTAAGCCTCCAGTTGGGAGACAATAATGGTTACCAATCAGAGTAAGCTTATTACTGACACCTCTTTTGAGGCTATATTTTTACCCAATAGGCTAATAGAGCTTGCTTGTTAATGGATATTGGGTTTACAATTGACATCACAAGCTTTGGTTCCACAGGCCTTATAGGAACTAGGTAACCTGACAGTAGCCAATAATAATATTAATTTACTCTTCTATTCTACTACAGACCATGGTTTAAACCGCCACAATGCTACATCAGTCTTATGAAATCTGGTATAAATTTTCCTGTCACATTTTCTTTGTTTAAAATTTAGATACCTAAGTAAAATAACTAACTTTACTTTTTTTCAAATTCATTCCTATAAACCCATAAGGAAAAAATCAAACATAAGCATTATTCAATTTACCTAACATGAATCAGTTTACTGTTGTGTTAATACAGTTTATTCAATTGTATGGATATTTTTCCGTTCAATATTCTCTCCTCAGTTTTGAAGTTTATTTTTTTTCCTGTACAAGGGTTACAGGGATGATTAGGCAATAGTGAAATAATTATGTGAAACTAAGCTAACGTTAACGTTGCATTTGGTTCCAGTATCAATTCAATTCAAATATCTTTATTCCATACAAATATACATTGTATATTATGAATTGTGTCAAAACATATAGATGTTTTCACGTTAACATGGCTACAATACTACAACGTTTTTATGTGACTACAATACTATTGTATTATGCTATAGCATGTGTACAACAAGTTCATGTCTGGTACAATATAGGTCTTTGGAAAATGAAAGTGTTATACTTCTTATATCCTAAAATGCAGAGAAAAAAATTGTCAATTGAGTAGGGAGCTAAGAAAATCAAGTGTTCTTTTAAGAGGGTTTTTTTTAATTTGGGTTTGTTTCATTTTTATGTTTTTGGAAAGATGTTTCAAAAACTTTGATCCCATACAGGATGGTTTCTTTTCAAAAAAAGTTGTCTTGTGCTTAGGAATTATGATATCATTTTTATTTCTGGCGTTATGTTGATGTTTAAGTCCAAAAGTATCCGTTGGTTTGGATTTGGTTTTCACAATCATTACTGTATCAAGGATACATTGCCAATACACTGTTAAAATTTTGAGTTCAGTAAAATTATTTTTATTAGATTTATCTTGATTTAATTTTAAAATAATTCTCAGAGCATGCTTTTGTTTCACCAATATTTCATCAAGATTCTATTCATTTGTTGCTCTGAATAAGCAGATTCCAAAAGTAATATGGGAATGTATGAAAGCACAATAAATACTGTGTCCTAATCCGATAAATAAATAAAAAATCTAATCTGATTGTTTGGTTTCAGGCTCAGTGATAGTGTTTGTCGCGCTGCTGTCCATCGCGTTCCTGGAACGCCAGATCGGCGGGAGGCAGTGGACTGGCATCGTCCACATCGTGATTGGTCTGTTCATCATCGGAGCGGCTGACATGTACGTGAAGGATCACGATCAGAGCGACACCAATGGAAAAATAACAGGTAGATTTTCACTGTAATAATTGTTATGTTTGTAGTTAAACTGTTAGAATATTGTGCTGTAAAATAGTGAGTCTGCATGAATAAAAATAAATATGTATCCCTTAAAATCTAGAGTGCAAAAAAAGTGATTAATAATTTATTTGGATTCTTCGAGCAGTCAATATAAGATAATATTATATAATACTGACCGCACCCTATACTAGATAATATTGACAATATTGATTCATTTGTCAAGTTTCCGCTGGATGGGAAATTATTTGACTTCAAACAATTCAAACAATCCTTCTATGCAGTAGACCGCCGCTTCACCTTTAAGTTCTTTCAATTTGGTGTTCAATTTGATCATTAGGTTCAAGTTCATTAAGTTATATTTCTTGACAAATTATCAACAATTTTGACAGGATTAATATGGTATACCATATTAGTTTATTAACAATTAACCTCAAAAATCAGAAAAAAAATATATTATTACTGAGGTATTGAAATTAAGTTAAATTAACTGGCTGATGGTGTCCCGCTTTTTGATAAAAAGTTAACAAATAATTGTAAAGTAAAACAAATGCACCAGCTGTTCAGCCCTTTTCTTTATACTTGTGCTCCTATGAAAAATGTTATAAAAAATGACTAATATTTTCTTTTCATTCAAGTCTAGGGTTGATGGGTGTCAGACTGATGGTTTTATCAAAAGTTACGGGTAGTTTGGGCTTTATATATAAATGTCGAGTATGATAAATGTTTTTACTCCATATTACTGTAAAAAAGTAAAAACTCTAATTAATGTTTTAGCTTTAGGTCTCTTACTATTTTTTCTCTCTGTGTTTTGTTAATTAGTTTGTAAAATTATTTTTGTTTTAATTTTGATAATCAGGAATGAAACTAAATTATAATTTAAATATGATTGTAATATAATCATATAATTAATTATAGCCTAGTTAAATATGATTTCAATAATTATAATTATTATAATAACTAGAGGCTTGAAGGGGCTAATAGCCCCCAAGCATAATCCTTTACTATAGTACAAAATACCTTCTTAGTTAATAGGCTTTTGGATCCACAATATTATGATTATATCTAGCATTTGGTTTTAAGTAAACAAAGCAGACCTTTTTACATCACAATGGTTTTTAAATTACAGCTATTTTACGTTATTTCTCATTTTATAGTAAACTTAAATCAATTTCAGTATTTTCCCCGAGTCCTTGTGATGGAGACCTTCAATTTCAGCCCCCTCCCATCATCCTGCGACCTTCCAAACGCCCACAATTTCGGCGCAAAAATTTCCCTTACGTAATTATATATATAGATCATTTGGTATTAAATCTGCATCGTTATAACATAAACTAAACAAACGTACTTAACTTTTTGTAATTTTAAACTATGAAAAAACTCAAACCTTTAATTATTATAAAATCAGAAAAATCTTAAATTTAAAATATTTGTTGTTATAGTACATTGAACGTGCATAGTTAGCTGCATTTTGAAATAAATCCCACATGTCAACATATACCTTATGGCTTTGAATCAAGCATTAGCACCACATGTTTAATGTAAACAAAGCAGACGTTTTACAATCCCAATGCATTTTAAATGGAAGATATTTTTCGTTATTTCTCATTTTCTGGTAGATTTGGACATAATCTGATATTTTTCCCGACCCCCTGGGACCAAGATCTTTAATTTGAGCCCTCTCCCATCATCCTGCGAGCTGTCAAACTCTCAAAATTTTGTTTAAAAAAAACGCTTACAGAATTAGTAATATAGATTGTAATATAATTATATAATTAAATATGATTTAAATATAGTTTAAATATTACTAATACTTTGAACTGATGACACTATTTGATGTATTTTATTTGCATGACATGAATGAAGTGGTTATAACTTGAATTTAATAAGCTGGTTACTAAAACCCTTTTGGGGGAATAAAAGGTAATACAAAATGTTTTCCCTATGTGTTTATTTAGAGCACCCAAAATCAGACAATAGTGTTGACAAGGATGAGATAAATTGAACCAGCCAATGTCTTGTCAACAATGATACCATAATGATAAGACATGAACTCGGTTATGACTTGAAGCACAAACAAATGGTTTACAACTCAAATATTTAACTCGTTCCAAACATCGGATACTTCTAGGGATACTAATTATTAAATGTGTTAGGTAATAGTGAACAATTAGAATAAATTAAAGACAAACAACCAGTCTCTAAAAAAAAGTTTAAGAAACAATATTTTGATAAGTAACCATACACCTACCAAGTTTCAATAATTTAATGTCCTAATGGTTACTTTACGTTTTGTTTGATGCCTTTTAGTTAGCTGTTCAGGAAAGGGGCTCCTTTGCTTTATGAGGAGCAGAGTAATTTTTTCTAAAAACAAATTTGGTTTCTTACTTTCTATAAGAGTAAAATTGATAAAATGTATTTTACCTTTTTTAATTAAATATTTGTAACAGCTAGCAATTATATTAAACCACCATGATATGATCACCATGTTATGAAGACTATTTTATTTGTAACTTCAAAAAGGGGCAGCATCATATTTCTTGTGCAAACTGCTTATTTATTTTATTTATTGATTTATTTACAATCGTCACATTACATCGATAAGTTGACAGGTGACTTGTCCAATTTTCTTATCTATATACCTACACTTAAAGCTAAAACACATACAAATAAAATTCACTTTTATACTTAATCTTCAAAATATTCATCTGAAGAGTATTATGCCTTCTCCAAGAACCATGCCTGGCTTTCTCTTGAATCTTGTTAAGAGAGTCAATGTCTTTTATAGAGGAAGGTAAATCTGTTGAATATCTTTGGGACCATATATTGTGGTAACAAATGATACAATTTAAGCCTCTGTTTTCATTTTAATAAATGTTTATACCTGGTGTCATGTACCTGGTGCTTGTTTTAATAGGTCAGTATTCCTCAAAATCAGCAATGCAGATGAGTATGGTATGTCTGAATATGATGCTGTTGCCTGGATGGTCAGAAAACTCATTATACAGCAAATTGTCAAAATCTCAGTTAGTCTTCAGAATTATTTTTTAAGAGTAGCTAATTTATTGATGCCTGTTCCTGACACCTAGGAAATATTATAATGTTGTGTTTGTTTTAGGCGATCTACTTATCATCATAGCGCAGATTATCACAGCTATGCAGATGGTTTATGAGGAAAAGTTCGTAAATTCCAAGGACATCAATCCTCTGCAAGCTGTTGGCTGGGAGGGTGAGTGATGAACATTTAATCGCACCTAAGGTCCGTTTCAAAGCAAAATGTACAAATCAGTAATTCTAGTAACTTTTACGTTTGGTTTTGAAATGAGTCCCTCAGATACTTATCCAACCTAGGAGTTTTTTGCACTTGTGTTTAAACTTGTCATTTTTAAAATTAAGTATGCCTTCTGATTGATAGCCAAAAACAGCTCTAACTGATAGTTTATACGTAGGAATAAGGCCTTATGTTTTTCCGTTAAAATCAAAGTGTAAAGGGAATGATTTCAGAATAATTCATGATATTATGATTCCATTTCTAAACTACTTAGATTTCTTCATTATTATAAGGCAATATTCCATTTATATATTTTTTTGTTATCGGGCAACACTCACCATTTCCCCCCTCAGCCTGAAGGCTTTGCCAATTCTGGCATTATCAATGTTTTCTTATTTACTGCACAAGAAGACACCCAAGCTGGGTATGTGACCAATAAAAAAACTTGATTGATGGAGAAATTTTGTTTTAGGAGTGTGAAACGTCGTTTTAGTTGTGATGTCCATTGTTTGTGCCTGTGTTTTGTGTCTTTTTAACTTTCTTTTTAGTTACTTTTTTAACTAAGGTTTTTAGTTACTTTTTTAGTTACTGTCTTTGTAAATATGTGTGACTATTTATGAAAAAGAAAAAAACTATTGACTTCTGACTGAGGGGAAATTGGTGAATAATTAATTGCAGCCCAATAATATAAATGTAGAAATATATTTTATGATTAAGTACAACTCTAGCAGTCCCCAAGTTAAGGTTTATGCTGCCTTTATTGCATAAACACACTGCCAGTTTGTATTAATATATCTTGTAGCAGAATTGATTTTAAAATTTAGATCTGTTGTAAAGTGATTACTTCATAAATTTCCTATTTAACTATTGTTTTCTTGTAATTTAATCCAATTTCAGAGCATTGAATGTAATATGTCATCTCATAATCTTTAAATATAAAAAAAAACTTACTCTGTATTGTATAGTAATAATTTGAATTTCAGCAATTAAATTAGCCATAAACAATTTTATTTTATTTCTTTTTTTTATTTTATAAAGAAGGCAATTCTATTAATTTATTTTTATAATTTGCAGGAGTGTTTGGATTTGTAGCTTTGGCCATCCTTCACATTCCATTTTACTACATACAGGTTCCCCCTCCCTTCTCTAACAACGCCCGTTCGACGCTAGAAGACATCCCGGATGCCTTTGTTCAGATGGCCAACAATAAACTTATCATCATAGCTCTTGTGGGTAAGTTTTCATTCTTAATAATTGTCAAAAAAGTCTCTCAAAGAAGGTCAGCTTCATTTTTTGATATTCTCAATCTTTGTAAACATTATCTAAGGATAATGTTGTATAACTCTCTCTTTGATTATCAATACTTTAAATATTAAGTTTAAGCAAACAGAAATTTCATTCATATCACTGACATGTTCTGATTTAGACTAGGCCTACCTAGGTTTCTATTTTTGTGTCTTGCACATACTTGATCAAAGTGCTTGGAAATAGGCTATTTAAATAGGTTGGATAATTGATTTTTCAACCATAAAATTTAAATAAATAAATAACTATGACACATACTTCTATAAAATTTTAATAGTTTATTGCTTTCTAACTATATTTTAGTTATTGCGCAAGTATGAACTATGGAAGTAAAATTTGTAGCTTTTTATTAGGGGTGTGCGAGTGTTCGACCAGTCGAGCTTTTAGGTCGAGCTTTTCAGTATTCGGCTCGGCTCGACTTTTTTCAAAAAAGCTTGACACTCTAGCCGAGCTTTTGATAAGAGAGTTCTTATCGGAAAGATAATTATTGCGATCTATTTTTGGACACGTTAAACCGGAAGAGCGTTTCCCTCCCACGAAAACAAGCAAAAAACATTCCCTAGTGATAAGGAAAGGACATTGACAGGTAACAAGAAATATTATCTCCATTTAGACGGAAATCGGACCTTGGGGAACACGAAATACAGGATTTACGTCTATTGTTTTATCAAGGCTTATCTCTTAAACGGTTTATCGCACAAGTTTCATTTTGGTCTCATTTGATTTATAAAAATAAGACAAAAAATATGAGCCGTCATTTATAGTTGTATGACAAGTAGTTTGTATTTTTGCTTTTTGTAGTAAGGATTCCTTATCTCCTAATTAACTGGCGCTCTCTGGCATACGCACATGCACCAAGTCAGACAAAAGCAAAAAACAGGGAAGGGGCTTGAATTGAACAACCTCCACCCCCCCCCCTCCCTGGCCACTGATAAGGAAAGTGAGAGATGTAGCTGTTTCTTTCTTTCTCTCTATTCCGTCCTTATTTATTTATAATCTTTCTTCTTCTTAATTGTACATTATTTCTTCACAAAAGTTTAGAAATGCAACTAATTTTAGGATTACAACAAATTATTGTTGTTATTAAATATTATTTCATTTATATATTATATTCTGAAATAATAAGTTTAGCCATGAATATTATGCCACATTTGGGACTGCTATTTAATTTTTTATCATCTTTACATAGTGAACATAAAAAAATCAATCTTGTGTTTGACTGTGTAAATGTGTGATTTTTTATTAGATATAACTGTTTTAAAACCTTTCAACTACTCCTTTCTACTCTTGAAATTAAATTTTGTAGTACCTATATGGTCTAATTATGTAGTAACTGGTCTAATTATGTAATTTTAACTATTTATTTTAAAGTAAAGTATTGTGGGATTGGTTATTACTTAAATATAATTTAGATCAATGTAGATTTTAAATTTGGTATTTTTCTTCATAAATTATTTTTTGAGCCAGTTTGATTAATTGTATGTAACATAATACAAAATACTGATGAACCTATCAGATAATTCATTGGTTTTGGAGATAAGCTTTCTATTTTTGAGCTGGCGGTCACTTATGGTATGCAAACATTAGTCTATTGTATATTTTAAAATTAAAATCAAGCTTCATAATTTCTTTTAATAATTTGGTGATTGTTAAAAAGCTCGGCTTGAAAAAGCTCGAGCTCGAAAACTTTTGAAAAAGCTCGGCTCGAGTTCAAAAATCACTATTCGCACCCCCCAACTTTTTATACAAAAATTAGCTGTAAGACATGTAAAGTGGTAATTAATTGGACGAGTTCGGAAATCAGCCCGATCGGACCACCAGAAGGAGAGGTAAAGGGGGATGAACGCCCCCCAAAAAATAGGGTTTTTGCGTTTTACACATAGAAAAATTAAAATTATCCAATTTTGGTATTCACCATCGAATGGAGCTTGAAAAAAACAAACAGCTTTCAGCTTGAAATTTCGTAATGTTTTGAATCACTGCTCTATGTCCATTGGTTACGGAGATATTGAAAGTGGTAAACACAGTACTTTGTCCCAATGATATCCTTATGGGAAGAAATAAGTAAAAGTCTATATCTCGGTTATTTCTCAACATATCATAACTAGGTTCGTGGCTTAATCTAGATGAGATCTAATGTATAATAGTAAAAAATCCCTGATTTTTCCATTTTTGTGGCAGCAAAGCTGCATACTGATTGATTCCTTGTGTTATCCTTATGGGAAATGAAAAAAATTATATCTTCCTTATTTCTTAACATATCTTGATTAAACTTGTTTTATGGCTTCTTATAGTTCAGTTCTACTAAATATAGAATTAAAACCACCCAGTCCTAACATACCTGTTGCAGCAAACCTGCATACTCATTCCCCATGTTATTTTTATGGAGCTTACAAAAACATATCATATCTTGCCGTGTTGGATTGAAATATGTTTTTTTTTTTGCATTTGAAGTTCTCTGAGTTAGGTCTGCTGCAACGGGGGTATCATGTTAATTGGCCTAATCAAGTTTTATTTATCAAAATATTTTTATCTATATATATATATATATATATGTGTGTGTGTGTGTGTGTGTGTGTGTGTGTGTGTCTTTAAGCACAATAACTGGCGTAAAAATTGTCTGATCTATATGAAGTTTGGCACAGACATGAAAAGTAGTAATTATTTGTACGAGTTCAAAAACCAGCTCAACCGGGTCACTGGAAGGGGGGGGTGAAGGGGGATAAACCCTCCCAAAAATGGGTTTTTTTGTTTTTACACATAAAAATAAAAATTACAAAATTATTGTCTAGACCATTGAGTTCAGCTTAACAAAAAAATTTATTATTTTGAATTGTTGCTCTATGTTAATTGGTGACCGAGTTACACTAGTGGTAAACACAGTACGTTGTCTCAATGTTAACCTTATGGAAAATAAATAAAATTCTAAATCGCTGATTTCTCAAGATATGTGAATTAAACTTGGTATGTAATTCATCTAATTCTACTGGATTATTTCAAAAAATTTCTGAATTTCACACTTCCATTGCTGCAAACCTGCATACTCATTTCCCATGTTATTCTTATAAGAAAATTTTTGTACGTTCATTTCAGGATTTAAGTTGATTTAACTTGAGTTGAGGCTTCGTCTAAATGATTTATTGAAGCATTTAAATTTGCTAAGTATGCAGGTCTGCTGCAAGGGGGTTACTAATGTAATACAGTGAACCTGTTGATGTGAATTGTGTCGACTGATGATGTTCTGCGCAGGTACGATCGTGAGCATCGCGTTCTTCAACTTTGCCGGGATCAGTGTGACCAAGGAGCTATCGGCCACGACTCGCATGGTGCTGGACTCGGTCCGGACTCTGGTCATCTGGGGCGTCTCCGTCCTGCTGAGCTGGCAACTCTTCCTGCCCCTCCAGGTGACCCGCCCACGCTCTTCCGACACTCGATACAGCTAGGGGTCTCAATCCCGGACCTGAATTCCGATCCCAGGATTTCGGGATTGCATGGCTTGTAGCGGGTTGTTTTTGTTATTTTTTTGCTCTTGGTTATTTTTTGCTTGTTTTTTTAAGGAATTTGGTTATTTTTTAATTTTTTCAACCTCAAGAACTGCTACAAGCCCTGTGCTCACTTTTCGTCACACAAGTCTTGCCGTCAAATTTGTGATTAGTCTGTTGAGATTTTCTTTTTTACCAAGGTTAAGAATGTCATATCCTCTATATAACGCCAGTTTTCTAATTTTTAGCAACATTTTTGTTTTACTCAAGGTTATCTCTTGGTTATTTTTTCTTATTTAAGTTTTTTTTTATCTTTTTCAACCTCAAGAACTGTTACAAGCCCTGGGATTGACAAACACCGATCCCAGGATCTCAGGATCAGTCCCGAGATTACCGTTTATTTAAAGGCCTATCTAGAATATTAAATTGTTGTGTGAGAACAACGCTTAAAGAATTTTTTATTAAAACAAACTATAATTTTATCTTATAAACTCGTTAAATCTGTGCTTGTTGACAGCTGATTACCTGTTATTCCAGATTTTTGAATGTCTTTTACGCTGTGTGAGCTTGATAAATGAGTGTACAGTCCCTTTCTAGAACCGCCTAATGGTTTTAAAACAAATCTTACATTGTACCATTTTCCAGCCCTTTTATGTAAGACAATAATAATTGACGGATGAAACATCACAACCTTCCTTATGGACCACAAGAACATTTTGGTCACATGTTACCTCACTATTCACAAACAATTCACAGATCACACATGGTTATTGTCAAAATAGCGATAGTCGAAACTCACTACTCACTAAATAAAATCTTCTCAACTCACTCAGACGTTCGCTAAACAAAAGCCAGATAGCAACTGAAAATTTGCTTGATCAGATAGACATAAAAATTCAGTTAGATAAAAAAAATTTTCAAAATAAAATCATCTGGGTGGCCGTGGCCTGTACGATACGTGAAGCGTGGGAATTAACTGCAATGTAGGGTCGGAAACTATTGAGTACTGTCAGTACTGTCCCCTTACATTTCAGGAATAAGTTGTTATTGTTGAATTGAATTTTGGTTTTGGACAAAGTAAACTTTGGGAATAGTAAGTAAGAGCCAAATTAAGGGGCGTAAATGAAAAAAAAACACGTTTGCTATTAATTATTAATATTTAAATATTAATTTAATAAAGCAATATGTTTATATTCAAAGAAGACTTTTGCAGTAGTTAATACATTCAAAACACACAAACGTTGAGAAACAATGATTTGTTTGCAATCCCATTAATCCCGGGATTCAGAGACTCTAATCCCTGGATTATCAGGCACTCAAAAGCAGCTGGAATCCTGAATCCTGGGATTGAGAACCCTAGATACAGCATACTCCTTATCTGGGCACCTTCTAACCGGACTTGGGTCCAACTGGACTAAACTCTATAGAAATGACAAATTTTTACCGGGTGATTTTTTTCAACTCATTGGTTTAACCGGACTTGATTGGCTGGAAATAGACGTACTGTATCAGCTTTTATTGCGGGAAATATTTCAGAACAAATACATCTTGCAGCCGTCACAAAATTGTAATGGTAATTTTTTGTTAGATACGAAGCCTAAACCTATTTTCTGGTTTTTTTTACTGTATTTATCTCCTAAATAGTGTTTTATCTCTATTTTTTAAATAATCAATAGAGGCTTAAATAGTACAGTGCGCTATAAGCCTCATTATAAATTAAATTTTTTATTTAATGAATTTTTTCAAAACATCTGTTTTTAGCTGGCAAAAGCATTATCCAGGCCGGTCATGGTCCCAGGGTGCATGGATAAGAGGCACCTACTACTGCACTTTGATAGCCTACTCAGGATTCGTCGTCACAGGCCCACAGTCATAAAAGATGCTCACGACACGCATCTAAATAAGATGCTCGCAATAATCACTAAATATTTTGTTTTGGGATTTTGTGGGACTTAGTCTATATCAAAATGAAATTTAAAAAATTATCTGGGCAATTGTAATAGTATTTAACTGTTGGTGTCTTAAAAGTACAATCTGCGTTCTTAATGAGGCTTATTGATGAAAAATTCTATGTACTCCCTTTTTGTATAAACAGGGTTGTAGAATTTTCCCTGTTAAGGGTATTAAGTGAGAAATACAAATTTTTCCTTTTTTATTTTTCAATTCAGAGTTGACTGATCTACTTAGTTATCGTGTCAAGTTTGCTGAACTCTCCCGTAAATTGTCTCAATAAAGATAAAGAATTTTACATAAAGCTATTTTATAGATTACAAGATAAGGTAATATAATTTCAATAAAAGCTACATTTTGTAAAACTCTAAATTAATCATAATAATTCAATCGAGAAAATAATTATTGATTTTATTTTTTATTTCTAGTTGCTCGGGTTTGTCCTACTGCTGGCGGGAATGTGCGTCTACAACAATCTGCTGCCGTCGGTGAGCTCGCTTCGACAACGCTTCCAGCGAAGTGATCAAGAAACTCTCATCAGCCAGTCTCCCGACCAGCCGTAATCCTCGGACGGTCGCTTCCGCCTTAACAACTGAGTACAGTACACCTCGGATTATCCGGATTAATGTGGTGGAACACCAATCCAGATGACAAAAAATTGGGATGATTTGAGGTCATTAAAATATTGCCTAAATAGTGATCGCATACCTTAGCCCCTGCTAAATTGATGCTGCAAACAGTGTATCAAGACAGTACAACATGTTTATGTTTCAAATTTTACGGGCGTTTAATTTTGAAACAAATTTAAGAACTAAACTTCATTAGTAATCATACGAATATAATGTTAACTTTTACCCTACTTATACGGTTTAGGTTTAGAATTAAACGCCAGATTAAAATATTTAATTTATTAAGATTAAGTAATCATAACTCAAAATTGAAATACCGTGACAGAACTCATTACAGTAACTCTTCTTTTGAAATAACATGACACATCAAAAAACAAACAAGCAAAAATTGCCATAGGCTACGCCTTTGTTGATTACTGCTAGCACCCCAAGTAGAAATACAGAAAACTACGTACACGAAAAAGCTATAATGTACTGTTTTGGCAATGCGGTTCCTTCAACTATTGTGATTCCATATGGGTACAGTAACATACACGTATTGTGTTGGGTATTGCACTTGCATTTTACTTTAAGAAAGCACATTTCACCCGTAAACTCTCTAAAATCTTGTTTTTGTCGTGATTTTATTTTTTTAATTTCTCGGACGGACTGGTCCAGATAATCCGGGACCCGGGTGATGTAGGGTCTGGATAATCCGAGGTGTATTGTAATGACAGTTGATTGCACGAGATTTGACGGAGTTTGTCCTTAAGACAAATGTTAAATTTTAACTTGGTTCATGTCTAGTGTAACACACTGTACTCGATCTGGGTTAATCTTGAGGATATATATTCAATGAAGTTTACCGTACCTTTTAATCCTATGTTATGCCTATATGTTATTAAGCGTGGTTTTTTAGTACCTCTTAACGTTACCAGTTAACGATTGGTTGTTTGAAATAAACTAGTTTTTTATTCTTATATACAAATATATCATTGCGATTTGTAATATCGATAAATTAGTTGTAAGCAGAGTTGTAAAGACTTTTTATTTTCTGCTTGGAGTTTGTCAGTCACACTTGGTCCTTTAAAACCTGAAACCTAGTGTAGTTTTAAACACTGAAGTTGGCTGGGAAATTTAAACAATTTCGTTAAAAAGGCTTTAAAATTCGTATTAGAATTAGTCAAACAGAATTGCTCCAATTAGAGCGATGATAGCTTTGAGAAAATCATTACTTAGCTAACTGTAGTTTTGTTATTTATTTTCCTGTGACTGAATTGATAAGCCATCAATAGGAGAAATATTAGCATATATCATACTTCTTGTGGTTTATACTTTATTTACCTTGTGATTCTAGGAGTAAGTTCTGGGTTAATGTATTATTATAGTGTTGTATTTAGGTTAGTTTGGCATTTATGTAGTGTTATTAATTTGTGCCAATTTTTATTTGGTAGTAGCAATATATTAGTAAAATTAAAATCAATAGGCACTTGAAGGTCGCTAATAAAATACAATTTTATACAAACATGATTTTTCCGCATGAGAAACATAAGCTTGACCGTAAGCGCTTATTAATTTTATTTTTAGCTCTATACTCTATGCCATTTATAATTGTGTTTACAAGTTTTCTTCCATATATGACAATTATGATATACCGATTAAAGCACTATCACTCCATTATTAGCATCATAATATTTTACCTGTTGGGTGGTGCGATAACTTTTTATTTTGGTTAAGAGTTTTGCTAAAGTTTATATGCAAAAGTTTTTGATAAAATTACCAGATAGAGATGGTGATATAGAGTGTTATGAATAAGGATAATAATTGTTTCTGCAATCAAAAATATATTTTTGTATTACATATTTAAATTTTGAATGGTTTAAGTAGGACAACCAATATTTTATAGTGGTTTTATCGAGTTTGTATTTTAAATGTTTCCAGGCAAGATGGAGACGATATCGAGTAAAAATTTACATCTTTGATAAAGATATGTAGTGTTTCATAACTTATTAATTTTCCTTTCTCATATCTGAATGAGGTGTAGTGTGAATCTTGTACAAGACAAAATCTCCTATGGAAATGTTTGAACCATGCCTATTAAATTAGACACTCAAAATTTTGGCTGGTATTTTGATGCTCAAAAGTTAAAGAAAACTGGATCCTAGGTTGACAGTGGTAATTTTATTGAGGAAATGGTAATTCGACAATCCCGGAAAGTAAAGGAAAATCTTAAAACTAGATTTTCAATAAATAGTCTTGATTTATTAAACACACTTGATTCTTCTATATTTGGATAATGAAAACCTCAAATTTTCTTAACACACCTTAACACTTTGAACCCTGGGCGCTAAAATCTCTTTTTACGTGCGTTACTGGCCAATTTTGGGGTTCAAATTAAAATTCGTAGCTTAATACATATATTTGTTACCCATATAAATTATATATCAAAATAAAGAAAAAAGTGTAACCTTTCAAATGATATAAATTTTGTTATAGTTACAACAAACAACAATTTTAGGATTCCACATAAAACGGACATAAAAAAAATGAAGAATACAAAATTGCGACGGTAGTCACGTACATCACTCATATCAAATATATCTCTCATATTTCACACTAAACATGACAAAAACGTTACGTAATAAAGTAATAACAAATCTTATAACTAACTAAGACTCAAAACACTTGTAAATATAAGTAAAATCACACTTTATTGGACACCGACACAAACGTAAACAAAGTCAGCCATTACTGCAGACAACAAAGCGTCGTCAGCCGGTGACGCAAAGGATCAGCTGTAGACATTCGGATTTATTTTTCTGCTGCTAAATAGATGGCTTTTTAGAGACCTTTGGATACTATAAACAATGCCAGATGATCAAGGAAGAGTTCCCTAGCAACGATTAGCGAAAATACGTCGAATATACGTTGCTATGGAATTTAATTTCGCGGCTCGACCTATACTCGGGCTTCGTACACGGCGACATATGCCATGCCCCGAGCTATACTCGGGCTTAGGGTTCAAAGTGTTAAGTGTGAATGACTAAGCTACGCTTTGAGCATACTGTAATCACATTAAAATAACAATTATTAGAATAGGGATGTACTAAAGCACTGCACTTCTTAATTTCATTATGCTCTCTTTTTATACAGAGAATAAACATAGTACAGATTGTGAAGATAAAAAAAAAATCTATCTGCAATAACATATGTTTTCTTTAATTTTTAATTTTTGTGGTTGACAGACTGATAAATATTAAAAGTCTACCACAACATATGGAAGATGTATGTTTCATATCAGTAATGACTTTCTGAAGGTCTTAAATTATTTTCACAAGGTTGTCATGTTTCTTATACTTAAATCCTGAACTTCATGAAACTAAGCAAGACAAAGACTGAAAAGTATATTTGCTGGGGAAATAAGTTTGGGAGGCAATATTTTACATAAGCGACAATGATTAAAATATCAGCATATTTTTTTAATCCTATTAGAATTATTTTACTAAGGCTAAAATAATTTTTATTAAAATTTATTTTTCCAGTATATTTATTAAACTATCCTGCTCTCCTTGCCTATTTAGGATTAGACCCAATATTTATATGTATTGAGTGTATTTTTGGGATTTACCTATACTATATACTTGATTATTGTCTAATAACTACTACATACATTTTTATATTGTTGTGTTATGAAATAAAATTTAGAAACTTTTCTTAGAATTTTAATGACCTTCCATGAATATTTGGAAATTTATTCATAACTTCAGAAATGTTTACTACTTGTTGATTAAATAATGCCATTACATAGGAAGGCTTTAATTCGGAGAATGGCATGCTCGCACTGTCTTGCTTTTTCCATAATTATTATCATAGATCGATATGTTAAAAAGAGTCTTCTGCAATTTTGGTTTAAGGTCTTGTTTCCAAAACTGTAAAATGTTGAGACCGGAAATTTGGAATGTATCCATCCCTTTTTGATTTTATATGCTCACTAAAAATAATTTAATATCATTCCGTCATATGGTCTGAAATTAATACATGGTACTTTCAGTATTCCAGAAGGGAACCCAGGCATTGGAAGGCTTGATTAATAGTTGTCCTTCTTGTGCTTTATGACCATGATATATTAATAAAACATTATATGCAGACATATAAAATTTATGAAATTTTAAAAGTTTATTTATCGAGTGGTTAAAAACATTCGAGGATGCATCATCGTGGCAGAATAATGTCCTGTAATGAGTTAGGAAAGTATGCAACACCCCTCCCCCCCCCCCCCCCCCCCCCGACTACCCATGTAACTGAAATGCAAAAAAATGTAGATTGGAACCTCTGTTAACTGTCGCCTTCAGGATGGGATCATGGTAATTAAGTAAATAAGTTACAACAAAAGTGAGTAATCCAGCCATTATGTATGAATATCTTGCAATTTTAGTCAAAGTAAAGAATATTAGGCTTAATTGATCACTTGATCACTTTATCCAGACATTAAGCATAATATCTAACTGAGTTTGGTCAATGCTATTAATACTAAACCTAAACTAACCTAAAATATACATAAACTAACCTAACCTAATAACTCGAACAGAACACTGAGGATTAATCTCATTGACTAACCCTGGATAGCCATTATTCATAGTGTCTGGTCAAAGTGATTAATATTCTAATATGTTTATTAATTTGGCCAAAACGTGATATTCATTATGAATTATGATGGGCTAAAGTGATTAATTTATCACAATTTATCACTTTAACCAGAAAATTATCTCATTAAGTCTTGTATGGGATCCTCCTTATTTTTTTATGATACTTTTGTGTATGTATTTCAATATTTGACATTTCCCAATTGTTTTTCAACATGGCGGCCAACGTAATTTTTTCTCATAGAACCCCTGTATTTGTTGGTGTTTTTGGATTCTACAACTAATTTTAAAAACTATTTTTCTTTGAAACTTCTTCCTATACCCCAGTTTGAGGACGTTTAAGGCAGTATGAGCAGTTAGTTTTATATTATGTTGTCTGGTATATTAGCATCACTGTATCAAGAGCATTAGCATCACTGTAGCCTTATAGCTTCGTAGATATGAATCCTTCAAAGATTGGAAAATTGGCAAGATTCATATTATTTTATCTGTATAATTGACAAGGGAAATTTTGAAAAAATTGGTGGCCATGGTAGCACTTTCCTAAGGAGTTATGACAAAATGTTATAAGTAAGTACATCAAGTTACCTAAGGTGACCTGTTTTTGAATGAATGAACCAACCTAAAACAGGCCCTACTAAACATTCTTGTATATAACTTCTTGATTAGCGTGATAGGTTTCATATATACTAATGTAAATATACGTCTTTTGAACTGAATGTGATGCAAGATGTTTTTATTTACATCCAGAATATATTAACATGAAGTTATATGAAAAGGTTTAGCATGTTTGAAGTTAACTGACTAAAAAACTGTTTAACCGTTCGCTATGAACCTTATTTGGTACACATATCTAAATTTGCACGGGATAGACTGTCCTAACTCCATAGGGTTCTATCATGGCCATCTCTCAGTAAACATAGAATAGTGCCATAAGAGAGTATGGATAAACAAATCGGCTGAACCCTTAGGCGCAATGTTGCCATTTACTAGTGCCGCGGCCTTGTAGTAGAGATGGCTATGGCTCTATCCTAGTGGCCTCCGAAATTTGCAGAATTTCCCTTGTTAATCAATTGAGCTGTGCCGAAAAAATTAAATAATTGCAAATTTTAAAAATGCAACAGCCGTTCAGCCTTTTCTTATAATAATTATGCCATTGTAATGAGAAAACTTATATCAAAAAACTAATAATTTTCCTGGGATTTTCTCACCGAGACCCAAAGGTCTTTAATCTTCTTAGGCGTACTTCTAGATCAGTGGGGTACCAAAGGGGCCTAGCCCCCCCCCCCACTACATATGAAAATTGACGAACAATATCGCTCATCAGATCCCGAAATTTCAATAAGTTTCCAAAATATTTCAAAGCTTTATTTTCGGGTAGGGTTTACTTTTACATTTTCAGAAAATTGTCGGGACGGTATCATCTTGCGCGTATTTATTTACCGATCACGAACAGCAAATATTACAACTGGCGCCAATTCTTGGGGCCCACGCCGTCCATAAGCCCAATGCTAAAATTAACATTAGTCTTATGGACGGCGGGGCGTGGGCCCCAAGAATTGGCGCCAAGTATACTTTGCGCAACTTTCTAATAGCCGCAAGAACGATCGCATGAATTTACCACTCGCGGGTTAACGCAGGATGCGAGCGAAAACTCGCGTGTACTCTCGGCCGCGGCGGGCTGCGCTGCAAACGCGCTTTCGGCATTCCACTTGTGAAATGTAGGCCTAAATTTTTCAAATCCAACATTAGGCTATCCCGCCCGAATTTCGCTCGCTCGTCAGTAAACAATAGTTCTAGTTATGTATGTATCTAATGTTAGCATGAGTGCGTAATCTCAATCTGTCACTTTATTAGCGGTTGTAGTCAAAGGCATTCGTAAACCAGCACCTTCAAAGACACTGACAGCAATGTGAGCTTCAGCAACGGATGTTTTCAGCTGTAATGTGAAGGCGTTACTTCAACTTAAAATACAACAGCCATAGTTTCCGACAGATTCTCAAAACTGAAAAGCTTAAACATGCTTATTAGAAATGTTTTTATAAATGTAATATTTGTTGAATTACGAACAGAAGTTATAAGTCACAACTCTTTATTGTAATTCAGCATCAAACAATGAATAGGCATGGTCAGTACTATACTCTAAACAAACACTTCTACAGGAAAAAAATTCGTCCAAGGTGTTTTTTAATCCATGGGGTTTTTGGCCACGTGAAATCTATTTGATGAGCTGGTCACAAGACTTGGAACAATCCATTTTCCGACCTACAGCCCTTCGAAGTGCCCATGTTGTCGCTAATCCCTATTATGCCCAAAACAGCTGATTGATATAATCAGGTAGCTTTTATTTTATCTCCTGGTTTTCCTGGTTTCCTGGTTTGTCTCCTGGTTTTGATAAACAAAGCAAAAAAATTGAATAAAAATTCAACATAGTCAAGATTGATCCTATGTGTACTAGGTGGCGTATGTGGCTGCAAAATAACTCTGTAAGCCTAAGTCGTATGCGAGAGTATGTCTAAGCTTTTTAAGCTGTATTTTTTAAACGCCGGGTTTTGGATGTGGTGGTTCGAGAAATATTTATCCGGGTCAAAAACCAGGTATTTACCCGGAGGCCGTGCGGGGATTAAGAAAAAGAACGGGTAAAACCGGGGATTTTAGACTTGGGCTGCGGGAATTTTACCAACAACCTGAATATTAAAAAATACGGGTAAAAATGGGTATTTTGGGTACCTACAGAGATGTTCTAAAACTCTAGTGTAGAATTTTTTAATTGGCAATATGTATTTGGTATGGTTTGATTGGTTTCAGTGTTGCCATACACCGGGTATTTGCATGGTATTTCGAAACCCATTCGGGGATTTTGAGAAGATTAAGATAAATCGGGTGAAGCCGGGGTTTTTAGACTTGAGCTGCGGGGATTTACCCGGCATCCTAAATTCATAAAAACTGTTAAAGCCGGGAATTTTTCAATTACGATTTGCTTTAAAAATATCCTATGTCCAGTAAGATGAGAAAAATATTTTCTTTTCATGGTTTTGAGGGTACACTCGAAGTAAATAGACATATTTTTGTATATAGTGCGCAGTTTATTGATGTAAGGTTTCCCTATTTACCTTGTAATTTTGAGAAACTACCCGGTTTTGGATATTTTGAAAGTCATTACAGTAAGTGGTTTTTGGGGCATTACCCGGTTTTTAGTATTGGCGGGGATTTTGCGGGGATTATTGCCGAAAAACCGGGTAAAAGCGGGGATTTTTATTGGAATCGGCGGGTAAAATTCCACATCCTGTCTAGCAACTCAGGGTTCGAGTGGCATGGAAAAGGCGAATGGAGTCGTCTGAAAGGAAGGCCGAGTCATCGAGGACGAACCGGCACAAAGCTGGGTCAGAGTTCGAACCTTTCAGGACGAAAACCCTGAACCGAGATGCGATCTGACCGAGGTCAAAACGTCAGGGCGACGAGTGACTGTGTTTATTATAGGCATGGTCCCCACAATGATGGGGCTGGTGCAACTCTGGTCATAGGGCCCGGGCCCTAGCCTAGCCCTATTTACATTTCTTTTACATTTATTGCAGAAAATTTTACAGCAGATCATCAATTCAAATTTATATATTTTTATAAAGTTTAGTAAAATAATATTCATCCTAGATTTGAGGTTAGTTACTATTTTAATTAGGTGCAAATACGCCAGTTAATGTTATTAGCATACAACAGCGTGCTTGAGCCCCATAAGCTCGAGACTCAGGCCCCAATTGAATTTTAATCTTGATCAGTATGGGAAATCGACTTCAAAATGGGAATGTACTTTCAGTAAAATAACTTATGTTTGCAATAATTCTGCTGATAAAGTTTAGTTATTAGATTGAACGAACAACCTCAATTATCCTTATAAACTATCAGTTCAAATCAAATTTGTAAAGGGTTAAAAATTACCATGTAATTTTTTAAACAGACCATAGCACACAAACATAGGGGGGCCCGAGACTGATTTTACAGGGCCCCCAATCGAATGTGGGGGCCAAAAGTGACCGAGTCTATAGGGATGACAAAATAATACCGATATATTTCTTTTAAAATATCGCAAAAACCATAAATATATTTGCCCTGGTAGATCGCATATATTGATAGAAAAAAATTGAATGTTTATGGTCGTATGTATAGAAAAAGTGATATATCGATAGCGTTTAAGACTTACTACAGCTCGGACCCTAATTGAATTTTAATCTTGGTCCCGATCGTGGTAAGGGAAATCAATCTCAAAATGGAAATATACTTTCAGTAAAATAAAAGTGAATGAATGTTTGCAATAATTTTCATACTGTAGTTAAGTTTGTTTTATAGTTTGAAATAAGAGCCTTAATAAATCAAAATTATAAATTATCAGCTCAAATCAAATTTGTAAAGGGTTGAAAAATTACCAAGTAATTTTGAAACGTAGCTTAGCACACGAACATAGGGGGGCCTGAGGCTGATCCTGGTGACAGACCCACAATCGAATGTGGGAGACATGGGGCCATGGTTACAGGTCATCAACTTTTAGAGATACCTGGCCCTGGACGGCTCTCCGACTGGATGCTGGTACTTGTTACCAGGTTAACAATAGGTATAGTAAAAAAAAACCGTTGCAGCAGACCTGCATACTCAGCGAATTTCAAATGCAAAACAACATATTTCAATCCAACATAGCGAGTTTTGACATGTTTTTGTAAGCTCCATAAGAATAACATGGGGAATGAGTATGCAGGTTTGCTGCTACTGGTATATTAAAACTGGGTGGTTTTAATTCAATATTTAGTAGATCTGAACTAGAAGAAGTCATTTACCAAGTTTTATCAAGATACGTGGAGAAATAAAAGAGATATAGAATTTTACTTATTTCCCATAAGGTTAACATTGGGACAACGTACTGTGTTTACCACTTTCAATATCTCGGTAACCAATGTACATAGTGATTAAAAATACTAAATTTTTTTCTAGCTGAATTCAACGGTGCAAACAAAAACTGGAATATTTTAATTTTTCTATGTAAAAAACTCAAAAACCCCATTTTTGGGGGAGTTTACCCCCCCCCCCTTCCGGTAGTCCGATCGGGCTGGTTTACGAAAACGTCCGAATAATTACTACTTTACACATCCATGCCAAATTTCATCAAAATCGGACCACTTTTACGCGATTTATCGTGCTTAACACACACACACACACACACACACACACACACACACACACACACACACACATATATATATATATATATATATGAAAATGAACGAATTTAGTTTTTACCTTACTACAACATAAAACATTAATAGTAGACTTTCAGACTCACGACCGTCACAAGTAACCAGTTTATAACCTAGAGATTTAGTGTAATTTTTATGTAATAAATCAGCACTACTTTTATTATGCTATTGACAAATGTGATGCAAGTAATATATTCTTTTAAAGAACATCAACAACAATATTCTCCCCAAAACCCTAATTACTTTTTAATCTATGAATACACTTGTAACCAAGTTTTTACTCACGACCATCACAAAATTCGAATTAGTTGTTCAGTTGGTCACGGTGGTGCGCTGGTGGTAGTTTCATAAGTTGACTGTACAGGTTGAGGTTGTGCTTCTTTTGAGAGAGTTTATTTTAAAGTATTTCAATCAACAAATGAATCTATCAAACAACAAAGGTAAGTCACATGGCTTTGTAACTTTAGAGTACTAACAACCGTCACGGTTTATCAGCTGTGAGTAGCTTGTTTTTAGATTATTGGATAACCTAACATTACACATTTCTGAAATGAAAGTCACATGGTGTCAAGAGTATATTGAGGTTATGTTTGCTTGCTGCCAAAAAGGCAGGTTAAATGTGAAATCCTCACAACCGTCACACTCACGACCATCACGACACCGTCACACGGTAAATGTGACGGTCGTGAGCTAGCTGTGACGGTCGTGAAAATATAACGTTTTCCCTTAAGTATGGACTAAAAATAACATTTTCTTTAAATAAAATTGTTTCAATATACTAACACATTTTAAATATATTACCTATTTTAATATTTTTTACAAACCCACTGTACTTGATGAAGGTTTAAACTTTTTTTGTTACTTTTGCATTGGGTTCACTGGCAAAAGGCAATGAATTTCTTCCCTGAATTGTTTAACTTATGTAAAAAATTTAATTTATTATTTCTACAAATAATAAATTATTGCAGGTGGTGCGAATCTAACATTGAAACCATGAATATAAGCAACGTTACTAAGAAAAACAATAGTAAATCTAGGTCAAAGATGCCTACTTTAAGTGAGAAAGCTAGAAAAGCTGCTGCCGAGAGGAAGAGAAAGGAAAGAGAACGAATCAAACAGGATCCAGAAAAATATGAATTAATGAAACAGAAAGAGAAGGAACGAAGTAGGCAACGACGTGAAAAAAAGCATTAATGATTTGAGCGAAGGGGGAAGAGGAAACAACGAGCTGAATGGAGAAAACGCTACCACAAACATGCTGAAAAACTACGTAAACAGAAAGTAAATGATGAAATTAGCGATTTAAATACACCCCCAAGCTCGCCAAATCCTCTTCAAAATATTGTTGAACCAGAAAGGGATAGTAGAAAAGAATCGCGAAATGTCAACAGGAAGAAGAAGCTTAGAAAGACTAGGGAGAAGTATAAAGCGAAAATAAAAGAATTAGAAAAACAACTTAAGGACCAGATAAAAAAACCAACAGGTGGAAAACCAGACACCACCGATTAACAAAGAAAGTTAAATCTACAAAAAAATGTGCCACTAATAAAAAAGTCTGTAACGCTCCACAACAGACGATGAACAAGAGGAAATCTAAAACCTTACTTCTAAAAAAGAAAGTTAAAGAATTTTTGACAGATGATGACAACTCTTACAGCACTCCTGGTCGTAAAGACACAATAACTAAAAAGAAAATTAAAATGCAGAAGAGGTACTTCAGTGATAGTTTTTTGATTCTCCATAAGAAGTTTGTTTCATCTTCAAATGTCAAAATATCTTATGCATTATTTTGCCGACTCAAACCATTTTGGGTTTTACCCAGGCCAACAAATAAAAGGGATACTTGCATATGCAAGTATCACGAAAACTTCTGGTTTTTGTTCCAGAAATGCATACAATATAGATTGATTCAGCATACGAATATTCGAGACTTGGTAATATACACTTGGTACTATTAGGGATCTGTGATGTATTTTACTAGATTTGAGGGATTTGATCTGTCATTCCGAACTTAAACTAACTGCTAAAGAGACGTCTCACTTTAGTACTGTTAACATACTGTAGGCTATACATTTTTTTCCTGTATACGAAGGCTACTCACCTTTTATTATAGTTAAGAACCTATGTATTTTGTTTGCTATATAATTTTACATTAAACATATTATTATAAAGATATATCCGTATTATTTTTTATTACCATGAATATTTTAGCATCAAAAATAATGCCAACATTGCTTAACATTATGTTATGTCAACATAAAAATTCATAAATCATATTGTTTAAATTTTTATTCTTGACTGAAATATGACTAAATGCCATAAATTAGTGTATATTCTCACAACCGTCACAAAACGTTCACAACTGTCACACTGCACTCACAACCATCACACATCAAAATTTCGCTAAAATTTTGGAATTAAATTGAAATAATATTATTATTAAAACATAAGTCTGTTCCAAGAAACTAAACCAAAATTATTATAGGTTTTTAATTCAAATAACATTGCATTTATGTCTAATATATCAAGTAAACCAATGTATTTTTCATTTAATAATCAAAATACGGTGTTGTTTTGTGTATAAAAACGGAAATTGCAATTAAGTTTTAATTTTAATCATTTGAGTGTGTGTAATTAAAGTGGAGAGAGATATTTTACTGAAAAAATTGCAGTTATGTTATATAATATAAATTAAAAGAAAATAAATCTTACTTGTGACGGTTGTGAGGATATTATTAGCTTTTAAATTAAAACATAGTAATATCTCATAAATAAAAAATATAGAGTAGGCCCCACTGTGTTCACTGAAAGAAAAAGACTTAATTTTCATGAAAATATCAAGTTTTCAATCATATATCATATTTTATATTTTTCTTAATTATTAGTAAAATAACTGTTTTCGGTAGAATGACCCGAATAGTGTTTCTTGCTTCTAGGGGCCCCAAAACAAAAAATTATCATGGTCTCGGGCTTAGGTCTTACCATGAGTTCTACGGTAACAGCTTCTTCCCTATAGGGGAAATTCGCTAAAAGGAGCTGTCATTGGATTGGCAAGACTGTGGCTATCCAGATTGGCTAGCTTCCTGAAAACCTTGGTTCTTCCGTCTCTCTGGGAAGAATGATTCTGTGCGGAAC
Organism: Flexamia atlantica; assembly: GCA_035578135.1. Classification (NCBI taxonomy): domain Eukaryota; kingdom Metazoa; phylum Arthropoda; class Insecta; order Hemiptera; family Cicadellidae; genus Flexamia; species Flexamia atlantica. Next base: position 6,169,078 of record JAQJVK010000027.1, read on the forward strand.
TCGGATGTCTAATCAGATCCGAGCCCTGCAGGGAATAGTGGATAATTTCTTTTTTTAGAAAACAGCTGTCAATTTGCCAACACCAAAAAAATGAGAATCGGACTAAAAGTAACCGAGATACACTGAAGTGTGTGTCACGTGTACTACACGAGGCATACAAAAACCATTTATTAAGACCATTATGTGTTGCCTCATAACACACACGTGTCAATGTAACTGGCAATATTATTGCCGTACTTGGTACAGTATTAAAAATAGCTTATTATTCTTCACCTCCACTTCAGGTAGTTAACAATCGTAAAAAGATATACATGTATAGTAAATGTTCGTACTAGAAGTTACAGTAAGAGAATTTTAATTTTTTATTTAACTTTTATTGGTGTCTTTAACAATAACGTAGAGCTTTTGTTGCTTTGTTTGGATTTTATCGCATACCTATGAACATTACAATATATGATACCATATAATAACGATAATGCTATCAACGATTTGTCAGACATTATTTATTACTAAATTAATGCGCTAAATATGGCTATATATTGCCAACGTTAAACTTTGTTTTTGCTCACAAGCGAATGGAATTGCTAATCTAAACGCTCGTTTTAAAAAGTTTTTTGAAGAATTGCTGTCTGTCTGTGATCAACATATCTCCTCATAGGTAATAGGTTGAGTTTAGGGGAACCTTTGGTTTTTATTCAATTTTTTTTACTGATGAATTAATTTTCAATGACTGAATTGCTTGTGAAATAACTCTATCAAGGTTAAGAACGTCTTAAACATTCCAAACTATTTTTCTTTTATTTTCTATTTTTATTATATTATTAGCACTCCAAGTGAAGTAATTTTGGTTCTTAAATTATTAAAATCTAAAACACAATAAACTTAACATTGTTAATTAAATATTAACCGTAAAATATGTTTAAATGTATTTAAATATTTTAAAAACCATAATTTTTAAAACCAACAAAATGTATATACATAAAATTTTACAATCCACCTAATACACCTTATCAGAATATTAAAAACATTATGAACTATGTAAATTATGGAAACAAATAATAACGTCTTTCAACATTTAAAATATACTAACACGTACACTGTGTTTACATTCAAGATAGTAAATATACATCAAATAAAGAAAATGTGTACATTTATGGGTATTTCAAGTTTTTTATGTTGAAACGTAAGTGTAAATATAGAGTAAATGGTATAGGACGTTTATTTATATCCAGTATAGCACGTATCATGTAGTCAAAAGAAAAAGGTTATTTTTCCCCTCACATTTCAAACTAATTTATGAATTGTCTCGAAACAGCCTTGTCACTGTTGCTAATTGCTCTCAGAATACAAAATCTTATCTGATTAAGAAAGACTGTGATTATACTTTAACGACTAAAATCATCAATCTTGTCAAACAGAAACTTAAAATTACAAAGAAGATATTAAATAGAGTACCTCAACCTATGTTAAACTGTATAAACAATCTATTTCACGGCCAATACATTGTTGACATTATGCGACCACCTGTGTGTAGGGGGGAGGGGGAGAGGGGCCCCCCTCCACTGTCGCAATGTGCTCATGTGCTGAGTATTGTTGCGAGTGGCACAAGACGCAAGTTGTCCTAGGCGCTAGCAGATATAACAGTCGTTACTTGTAAGTCCATTTAATATTATTTTTAATTGTTGCAAAATTTAAATCTTAGGATTTCATTTTTGTTTTGTAAAAATAATTGTTACTTGAGTAATAAGGTTTTACGTATTAACAATTATAGTTTTACGCCATTTTAAGAAATTTACAGCAAACTTATTTGGTCATAAATAAAAAAACGCTTTTTAGGTAAAAATGCTTTTTATATTATTATAAAAATATACTAACTGTAAATTTAGTTTAAATTTGAATTGTATTAATCTATGATCACATTCTTTACATAGGTCGATTTATGGAGTAAAATTAATTTATGTGTGTCTCAAATATTCGCAATGATAACTCTATTTGTTGTCGTATTTTATATGTATTGTTTTATGTTAATGGTAGGGATGTCCGAGTGTTTTAAAAATGAGCCAAATTTACACCGTTCGACTCAAATCATTTTTTTTTTTTTAAATATTAGAAAGTTCGAGTCGATTAATTACTGCCACAGTTTGCGCTATCGGATTTCACAGCCATTTTTACTCAGTTACAGTAATCCATTTTTAACCGCCATCTGTAAAACCTCGTTGGTTTAACTTAAATTAGATAGTTTTTTTTTAGTTAATAAGAGTTATTAGTTTATATTACCCCAAAAGATTATACCATACATTATTCTGTCGTTGTATTTTTATGCCTAGTTTAATATAATTATTCTCGAAACTGTATAAAATAAATTACAAACCTTTTTTTCAATAAGTAAACGAATACAAGCGCACCCACGTCGAAGTATTGAAGGATACAAAATTAGGAATTATCCTCTGCGTTCTATCCAAACGTTTCCTTCTATTTATTTAGAATTGATTATTATTTATTTATTTATTCTTAGCTCAAGAACGCCTTTAGGTTGAATTGCCAAACAATATATTTTTTTTACATTGTTATTGAACATTATTCATTTTTGACATGTTTATGTAGAAATACAGACTTAAATTCTAATCTCCAAAAAGCGTTAAAGCTGGAAACTAAGGAGTTTTTTAACTGGACTTCGTAAATCACTTATCGCACACTCCTTATAAATATATATGTGAAAGCATGACTTAAACATATATAAATGACTAATTGACTCCCCCCCTCAATATCAAGCTACCCCCCAAATAATTTGGTGAGTTGAGAGATTTATTTTTCAACTCCAGTAAAAAAAACTGGAGTGGGGGGGAATTTATTTATAAATAAATCCCCCCCACTGCGGTGGGTTTTTTTATAATTGATAGGCAAAAATAAACAGTTTTAGTTTTACAATTTTATTTTCTGCCGGAAACAGATAACATACAGGGTGTTCCCGAACTCTCTGGAGACCTCTTGTGGCTTTGATCTTTGCATAAAGACAAACTCGCATTTTACCTAAACTATGTGGAACTCCAGTTTTCCTAGTTTTCCGTTTTCTCTAGTTATTGCTTCTAAAATTGCTCTAGTTTTCGATGCCTAGTTTTCCGTCTGTCCGTCTGAATTTGTCTTTTACTTATCTTTTTCTAGCTCTTGTCTTCCGTGCATAATTTAAAGTTTCTACCTTGATTTAAAAAACTGATCTGGTTATGTATCTCAGCGTAGAAAGCAATTAATTGTTCGTGATCTCATCACTCATAATTCAAGTCATTTAAATATTGCGGACACTGAAAAATTTTAATGTCAAATTTCTTGAAAATCGTTTTAGTTATTAACAAGGTGTCGAGCTAGACTGCACTATGATCAATGGAACGATTGAAAAATAACCGAGTTAAAAAGAATTACATTAAACTTTTTACCACTTTCTATGATTATGTCGCTGTGTTAAACCAAAAATATTGCTGATAATAAGCTTTAAAGGTTTTTACTCGACTAGGCCTTCTTATAAATAGATTCAATTGATCTTGAGGTGTCACTTGATTCGTCTTTTTATTCTAATATTATTGTGACTGTTGTGCATCTTTACTCAGTATAACGATTAATTGGACAATATCTTAAAGTACCTTATAAGGTGGGATGGGATTTTGTTAAATTGTTTGAAGTTTCTACCTTAAATTAAATAAAATTTATCAAACGATTAGTAACAATTTTCAAGGCACATTCGACTAGTAAGAAAAGATTACTAATAAACGGTTAGTAATAAACGATTAGTGATAGCCATCAGAGAGATCCGTGGATATCCAGTGTTTGTCTTTGATGAAAACAAAATCTTCTAGAGGTCTGAAGAGAGCTGGGAAACTCCGTATATAACAATTATTTATTTCAATGGTTTAGGTAATCATACAGCTACATGGTTTATTTAGCAAAATTTAATACTTTACTCCTATTGACACTATCTTTAAATCCATTAATTCACAGAGTAAATAAATTTGGTATTTAAAAAGCTCTCAGTGCTAAACGTTCAACCTAAAGTGATGTTGAGGTTTTTGAACAATTCTTTCCGTGTTATTAATGAAACTCAATCCTAGAACTACTTTCACCTAAACGGATATTTTGTAAGGGTTACAAATTTTATGATAGGGTTTGATTGTTCCTATCTACAGCTGCTTGAGCATGTAGATTATAGATAACTTTGGTTCACATGGAGCTTTTCGCTCGCCGTATTTCTCAAGTTGCATTATTTTCATAGTCAATTTTTGCGAAATAAGTGTTATTTCAAAATTGTATGTCGTTTAGAAATTTAGTGTTTTTATGTCGATGATGGATTGCTGCAAAAAGCTGTCAACACTATTGAATGCATTTTTTATTTTTTGTATAAGTTATTTGAATAAAATGTGCTTATATTAAACATTTTTCACCCAATGACATTGTTTCGGAAACTTATTCGTTTGTCCTGAAATTCGCTCTGTAAAATGTTAAGTGGCTATAAAATCAATAAATATCGCAAATATCGTACGTAATAAACATTAAACCCAAAAGATTCAACTGTTCATACTTTTATTATGGACATGATGATGAGTTTCCATCACAGAAAACTGAAATAAAAAGGGCATTTATATATTAAACGCTTTAGGTTTGTTGAGGAAAAATCAGCTGAAATCGGCAAGCAGGGAGAGACAAGGTAAACTGGAATGTAAAATGTCACAAGGCAGCGGCGTCCAATGCTAACAGGTAGAGCAAAATGCTGAATGCAATTTATGTACATATGATCCGGTTTTTGTATCTAGGAAGAATATTAAAAGTATTTCCGTAAAGAAGTGATAACTTATATCTTTTAGTGTAAGAAAGTTTTCAATTCATGTAATATGACATTAAAATTCGACTGGAGGAGGTTCTAATCTCAAAATACTCGTATTTTGATGGAAAATGCATTCTAAAGTACCAAGAAATTGAAACAAATTTAATACAGTTTTTATGCGGGGGAAAAAGAGCCAACTAAAAAAGGAATTATTGTATTGCACACATAGTAATAGTAGGCCTATACATAAGGGGACCAGACGTCCCGTTTTGAACGGGACAGTCCCGTTTTTTAGCGACGTGTCCCGTTGTCCCAACGAACACTCTCGGGACGCCCATTTGTCCCGTTTTGGCGTTATTAGTAAGAAAAATATTTTAAAAATAATTTTAACGTAAAAAACTCTTAAATACATTTTTTCGGTTCTTTTGTAGCTTCCTAGTAACTTAAAATTATTGGTTAAAATAAACTAGAGTATAGCACATATTTTCAATCTGAAAGTGTCTAAAAACCCACCAAAATGCTCCTAATTTTTCAAAATTTCACTTCAGGACCACTCTCTTTGTGGGAGGTATGGAAATACGTTTTAATGTAAAAACCTCTTAAATATATTTTTTCGGTTTTTTGTAGTTTTTTAGTAACTAAAAACTAATGGTAAAGATAAGTCTAGTGAGCACACATTTTCAATCTGAAATAGTCTTAAAACACACCAAAATGCTCCTAATTTTTCGACATTTTCCGGGGAAGGACCCCCCTCTCTTTCCATATCCCCCACAATCCCCGGAGGTCGGCGTCCCGTTTTAGCTGATCCAAAATCTGGTCACTTTACCTATACAGTAAAACACGATCAATTACGAACCACACTATGGGGTCTTTTGGTTTTGTTTTAGTCGCTACACGTCTGGTAAATAAGAAAATAACGCTCACAACAACTTCTACTTAACAATTTGGTTAAAAAAGTAGAGCCATACTACCGAATTGATAGTAAACCGTCCTGACTTGATGTGCCAAAGGTTGTGGTGTTGTGGCCGTAGTGAAAGTAATTTGCGACCTTAACATAATTTCATATTTGAAGAACGGCAGATCGGTAAAACCAGTATCCACTATCATTATTTACTACGCAACGTTATCTTAATCGTAACCATATGAAAAATCAATGATTACTAGGACCATACTCGAACAATGGAACGAATGGAACGAGGCAAAGGTGTTGAACGACTGTAGAGACCTTGAACCTGAAATAATAGACAAAACAAAAACGAGTGAGACAGTCACAACATTAATAAAAAAAGACTAAAAGCTAATAACAAATTACTTAAAGTTCAGACTAAATTTTACTGAGCCTCACATAGCATAACTACAACCATGTTTTACCTCATGGCTTAAATCCCCAACATAAAAATTATAACTGGTTTCGAAGTAATTTTATGTAAGAAAGGTAAATGAAATAATTTTTTACAGTTTTGCATCTTTAGAGGTTTGTTATCATGAGTCGTCGTTTGTGATAAGTACTAACAGTCTGAAAGGGGAGAAAATATAATACAATAATAGTTACAGCCTTTAGCAATTTAATATTCCAACAGTGTGACGTGTTTCGCCAATTACGACATCATCAGACGATTATACGTTGCACTGTTGCACACAAACGAGTTTATCATTACACAAAAATCACCTTGCGGGTCGTAAAATACATAACAATCACATCTAGAAAGTATGTATTTTACTAACCACAAACTGATTTTTGTGAGATGGCAAACTCGTTTGTGTGCAACGTGTGATCGTCTGATAATGTCATAATTGGCGAAACGCGTCACATTGGTGACATATTAGATTACTAAAGGCTGTAAGTATATAGATCATATTTGTAAACAGCAATCTCGTAACCATATATCTCAAAATCAAAGGAGATCGTTGTACCCCTTCGTTCTCTTGAGAATTAGAGGATGTTCCGTAGTAAAAAATAGTGCCCCTTAGTATATTAAAAGGAAAATAAATGCTATTGCAAAATAATAATATGATATTACAAATTTATTTGTCACTATTCAGCACTTAAACTTCCTCCTTCCTTCTTCTTTATGATTTCTTTTTATTAAGGTAATGATTTAGGACGTTATTGGTGCACATAGAGCCATACGAACTTAATATATCATCCCGCTATTTATGTTACCCTAATTGTTTTCTCTTAAAGCCAACATATGAAATCAATTTGAATTGAGGTCTTAGATGTGATTGAGGCAGACAGCTTCTCTGCCGACGACCTGACGACCCAACTTTCACAACTTGACTTGTTATTAAATCTCACTTGCAAACCAATCAGTTACCTTGTCAGAGATGTAGTCGCAGAACAACTTGAATCTATCTGACTGACGGAGTAGGATGATAAAATTGCGCAAGTAAAGATTGCAATAGATTAGCAGAAATGATTATACAGTGTAATAAAACTAAAGTTACTGCGAAAAGTTGCAATTACCTGTAAAAAGCATGACTATATAAATGTCGACAAGGCTACAAATTAGTACCTCAGGAAAGTAGTTAAAAGTTTCATGCACCTGCTATGCAAATGAAATTGATTATATGTTTTGTAATAGACTACTTTTTAAACGTGTATAGAAACATATGAAGACAGAAGATATGTTACTTCTGTTTTATGCTTAAACTTTACAGCAAGTGTTTCCTAAAGCACACTTACAGGGCTATCAAACATTCGGTCAAGATGTAAGGCTACAAATTACTCTAGTAACGGTGTTTTAAAACGGAAGTAAACAAATACGCTTGGAATTAATCGAAACTTAGTGTGCTTCGCAAATATAACAAATAACAAACATAAATTTTACTCGTGGTACTAGCCTGAACGTTTTTTTATTTGATTGGGGCCCAATCACACCTACAATACCCAATTCACCTGATAAACAGATAGTTAATGCATGGGAGAAGGTGATACATTTAAATAACGTGTAAAATCCACTTAAAATACGTACCGCTTGCGCATCTAAATTATCAAATTTGACCTTGCATAATTATGTATATAAACAAACCCAATTTAATTACAACTTAAGGCCACAAACACACAGTACAAAAGCAAGATCAGACGTTTTATAGCAAACTAATTATCTTCAGAGGTTCAAAACCAAATGCGATTATTAAACATATTAATATGTTAATTATTAAGTTAATTAACTTGTGAAAAGAATGATTGGTAAGTACTGTATCAGGCTCAGTTTATATCCGGATCCCTCGGGACCAAAGCCTGTCCGGATAGTGGGGAATTCCGGTTAAACCGAAGTTTCCCAAAATTAATATCAAAATTTTCATATTTTACGATGATTTCCCTATTATACGCACTAATTCCAACCTCGATAATTCGAAAACCTCTATAATTTGTATGTTTTGTCTTTTCTTTTGAAAAAAACTCTAATATTCGTAAAAAAATACACCAATAATTCGATATATTTTGCACAATGTGGGCTCTAAAATCCGAATTAATGCCTATTCGAGCCTCTAGAATTCGAATTTAGTTGCTGCAATTCGAAATATAGTCTCTAAAATTCGAAGTCAACCTCCACAATTCAAACACACCACCGTATAAGCCTCTGAAATTCGAATTGAGCGCCAACAAATATGATCAAATGCGTATCCAGTTCCCTAATTTTATTGAAGAAAACTAGCATTTATGATAAATAAAGTTTTGCCTCCATAATTCGAATTTCATTCACAATAACCTCTATAATTCAAACACTTGATATTTCAATCTTCCAATAATTTGATCTAAAACGGCTATCCCCAGAATTTCGAATAAGTGAGGTTCTACTATCTACTGAATTTCCCATAGAGAGTCGTCGATATCGTTCCACTGTAATAAATTCCTCTCAAAAACTAATTTTACTTTAATTGGGGAAGAAAGCATAGTATTTATACACGTCATTAGGCATACAGATCTCAAATATTTTCCCACAAGACTCAATTCAGTGCCGTCCAATTCCTGTTCACGTCCGGTTAAACCGATGTTTTGATAAAAATGTTCCAGTGAAAAAGATATTACTTCCATCGAGAGTAATCCGGTTAAACCGATGTCCGGTTAAAAGGTGTCCGGATAAGAGGAGTATACCGAATTGATTTTAAGACTACACTTACGTCTAAACAGCTCAATAATTTTCTCGTTCAGTCAGAACGTGTTTCAATGTGAACACATCATCTTCATCTGGTAGTATCCATGAAGTTTATACCATAATATTTTATGGTCATGTCATCAAATGAAAAACATCACAATACAGTACATAGGGCCTATATACTTACTCACGAACAGACGTACACGGTACACAAATTATAAAAATTATCACATTGAAACATGTTCTGACTGAACGAGGAAATTATTGAGCTGTTTAGACGAAAGTAATATAGTCTTACAATCTGCATCTCAGGAGCTAAAATCATGGATTTGAAAACTATACTTAATTGGTTACTTGATTTGTTACATTAATTAGGCATTATTAACTTGCTTCTAAACTCCTCATAAACATTTGACAATCGGCTGACTTCAAGTTGAATAGAACAAATTGCGCATTAAGACCAGTCCTCGAGTAATAACTCGTAAACACTCGTCTTTGGTATTCGGAGTATTCAGTTACATAAAGGGATCGACATGCACTCTGTTGTTGTTGACTCTCCTCGGTCACCTTAATTGGTCCCGTTATCAGCTGTTAATGACTTGGTGATAGCAGCCAGTGGGGCGTTCCAAAGGGATTAGGGGCCGCCGGGGCTACGGTTAAACCCTTCGTTGATAACTGATAACGCAGTCAGGTTGAAACGTGAGATCTTTTTGCGATCATGTGTTTCGCGGTGTGGTTGATACTTCCTTGATGAATAGTTGTTTGGTGTTTGGTGTTTTGTTTACAAACAAAGCTTTGAGTATGTTATTGTGAAATCAGTTTTAGAGCATAGGAAATAAACTAAAAAAATTGATTCATGCTAAAGAACAGTAAAATACAAGGCGAAAAACGTTCTACAAAAACCTTTGAACAAATACTATGAAAGAAACACTGAGCTTCGTATATACGAATCCCTATTTACAAAGCATTAAAATCGTTTTGATTTATTGTTAGTGATTATTTAATTTTTTATATTTTTATTATTATTGTTTTTTTTTTATCAAGTTCTGGGAAAGTTAATTTTTAGCAAATTTTAGTTATCAAATTAAGTACAAAGAAATGTTAAACAACAACATTTTTAGATTCTATAAATCTAAAACAATTTATTACAGTGGAATTTCATTCTAAATATTTGGTGTGATTCGTCGTGTTCTGCGGTCAGTTATACCGTACGGTATTATATAATTGAGTATAGGCAAACAAATACAATAAAGTATTCATAAATTACATTTTTGAAATTGCTGTGGCCGTCAAAAATTTACAAAATAAGAGCAAATAAATTATTTGCTGTCACTAATGTGCCATTACTTTGGCTCAACACCCGCGGAAGTAAAAAGGCTGTTGATGTTTTTGCCCGAAACATCCGTGAAGGTTTCCTAGACACGGATGAGCCCCAAAAACCACAACATGCCATACACTGCTGAATATGTGCCGTCCTCCTTGAAGACAGTGGTGGAACTGTGAGCGTTATTTAAACAACACGATTTTGAAAACATTACACTTTGAACTTTTTATTCAAAGAATATAGTTTGCAATGAAATAAACCTCGAAAAAACTGCGTTGTTTATTATTTTTATGATACAATAATAGTAGTTTATGCAACGATTGTATTATGAATGTCTTTAAGCCACGAGTGAGATGTAAGTTGGAACACACGAGCGAAGAGAGTGTCCTAAATATCTCACGAGTGGCTTAAAGGCATAATACTATCGTTGCATACACTACTTTATCTACGACCAACAATAAACGACAAAATTTCCCCCGAAGTTAAACAAAACTCATGGCTTTTACTAATGATGGAATAGGTCAACACAAATTTGAGGTTAGGCACATAAGCAGACTTAACCATGAATCGTTGTGGAGGAATCAGCTGATGGGAGAAGTCAACTCAAACATGAATCGTAATGCAACAATCAGCTGATGTGCGAATTGCTTAATTGTCATTATGACACTACTTCGTCAAATACTGCGCTGCCATTGGTCTAGAACGTATCATAAAGTGACACCAGTTGTATAATGTTAACTTTATTCAACGGGTTTGTATTTTGGTTTAGTAATGTACCTCATTATGACATTAGTTGTAACATCGTTATTGGTGATTATTGCAATGGTCGTAGATAAAATAAATTACCTTGTATCCAATCACTGTTAGTCAAAAGACAAGATTTCGTTCGTCAGAACATCATCAGGTCTTCATCAAGTAAGGAACTAAATTAGTCAATGATAGCGTCACTGCATTGAAGCTGCATACTTAAGACCTGATCAGAGGTCTGAGGAACGGATTAAATTATGACGAGCAGTGATTGGATAAGACAATTTTATTATTTTTATATTTCAATCCAGTGTCATAATGAATACTTTGATCCAAATTTATTGGTTCAGCATATATTTAAGGAAAGTAAATAAAGATAAAACATTGTTGAAATAATTGCTTTTGAACAATTGTTCGAATTTTACGATCCAATTTATATCATTGACTGTTGTCATTTATAAGAGATGAGAGATTTATAGCTTCAATTGAAACATTGCTTTATACGAACGAAAATTAGTATACATTGTATCATTCCATGTTGTAGCATCTCCACTATCAATAACTATGTATGATACACTCTTGCTGATTCCAGAAAAATCATGTGTAAGTAACAAGGCAAGATCATTTCTTATATTACAGATAGGTTTATATTTTTTGATATACTTTAAAAACATTTACATTGTTTTGTTGTACAGTATTTTCTTAATAATTACAACACTGTTGTACGAGATGGCCTGTGAAACGTGTTATTCATGAGGATTTCATTAAAACTTAATACTTCAAGCACTGTAAAGAGCCGATGTATTTTTTTAAACTCTTACTATTATAGAGTTACTCATTTTAGACTACACAAGTTATAGTCTAGAAATAACATTTAGCCTTTTATGCATTTAGTAACTGATACTATCCTAAAACTTTAGTATCGAATTTAAAATGTTCTTAGCTTGGTAATTAATTTTCTTTCGCAAACTTAAAAATTCCGGTTTGATAGGTTAACTTCGAACTTCCGCTTGGCACAAAATTAAACAAACTGAAATATTATACAAAATACAGTAATTCATCGTTACATTTTCGTTGAACTTATGTCACCTAAGGCGTCTGATAGTCACATACTGATAACGTTTATAAATAAAGAACTTCTGTGGCCTTTGTGTTTGAGTTCAAATTAAGATCTTTCGGTCGAATAATCTAGAAAGCCGTTTTAATGTTATTGTCAGAAGATCTGATAATGATGGCTTATCAGAGCAATGCCACAGCTTCTGTCAAACTGTCGCGAATTTGCGTTCCGACTTTACCAGATTCGGATTGGTGGAACTCGCGAATAGAACCGGATTCCTTATGTCATGTTCTTTTCCGACGTTCCTGTTTTGCAATCCGGTTTTTCAGCTCGACTTTCTGTCAGATAACTTTAAACCAGTCCAATGTGTTCAAATTAAAATCAAATTCTTAAATCTTGCCAATAATTAACGAGTTGATTAGTTACTAAATATTCTTTTCACTAAAATGTTGTCAAATGAAATGTACAACGCATTAATCAATATATTTTATATAGAGCGACTATCAAAACTTGATAGCATTGAACTCTAAATCATAGGTTTTTCTATTTATAAAACTGACAATGTAATGAGACTAAATATATGAAACAAAATATTAAGGGAATGCCCACATTTACATAATATAACTACGAATTACTCAACAGTGGCTTTGCCCACGATTAAAAATTGACTCAAAACAGCAGCATACTAATAAAGCAGGCTTCGAACGCTGGAAATAAGTACAATAAATTTAGCCTACATAAACACAGAACAATAAGTAATTGTAGATATGATACAATGTTTATAAATGTACTAAAACCAATCAAGTAAAACGGAACCACTGAGGCACAGAATAATGTCAAATTTACTATCTACATTTAATCTTTAGGACATACTTGAAAATTTTACATTCCTCCACATTTTGGTGTTTATATATTAAAATTTTTATTTAACTTCTATTATATATGTCAGTTTACCACATTTAATATCTTTGGTTAATTATAACACATAAACTATATTAATAATTTAATAGCCATTACATAAAAGATGTTTTTTAAAAATAGGCCAATTTTCGTGTGCTAGTGATGAATTTCCAATTAAGATTAGATTCATAATGCACTCAAAACTGTTTTTAAGTTATAAATTTTCTCCTATTTTTTATTCTGTTCAAATATACGCTAAAGAGTATTGAGTAGCTAATTGACCTTTATATTGAAGGCAAATATTCTTTGCTATTTTGCATTTCAACACACACTTTATGTTGACAACCTACATGTTTTGTATATATATTATACTGATTGTTTTGAAACTAAAAAAAATATTACTATAAAATGGAAGATGAAATATTAAAATAGTATAAATGTTGAATTATATGCGATATGTATTGAAAATAAAATGTGTACGATAGTATCGTTATCTACTTTATTTTTCATTCCAGTATTACTACTACCGTACATTTTGATGCAAAAGACATTTGAATATATAAGAAAAAACTTTTTCCATCACAAATCATACTAATCATACATAATCATACATCAATGGTAGTGCCTTTTCATTAAAATTAAAAAAAATCATTGTATTTATTTATTGACATATAATTTATTCTGGTCCTTTTTGATAAAATGTTGTTTTACATGTTGGTATGTTGCTTTGGTTTTTACTTCTTTTATTGTTAAAGGCACGATTTTGTTTAAAATATCATATGTTTTTTATATTTTTGTTAATAACATTAGTTTTTTAAATTTTAAGTAGCTGAACGAGAGATTTAATCACGCACAAGCCAAAGTGAAACTTCCATACTACATACTTAGCTGGAGAACAGTTTCACTTTATGCTCGATGTAATTTCGTTTGATTTTTGCGTTATTTCCTCTAATTAAAGCAATTAAAGTTTGGTTTCTCTATAACGTACAATAAACCGGAATGGCATTTCCTCAATTCCCTAAGTCCTCTTTTCCTCTGCCGCTTTTGACAGCAATCTCGGTTAAGATATGGGATTTCCCACTGACTCTAGAGTTGTTCGTTTCCTACTTTATGCAGTAAGGTGAATGTATGATAATTTGCTTGTCAATAGCTCATAAATATCCATACCACTGGGTTGAAACTAAAGTAGTGACTCAAAAACCCAATGTATCTAGGTTGGATACCGATCTATCTCATTCGTATAAGAAAGGTTAAAACATAGTAAGTTTGTGGTCCCAGTCGATCTTACTAACGTAATTGATTTTTCAATATAGCTACATCTATATACTATTACAAAGAAGAGGTGGTTTCAGTATGTATGGTATGATGTATGTGGCAAGTGAACGCGAAAAATACTGAACCGACTGGGTTGAAATTTCACACAGAGGTAGATCTTGAACCTGGGAAACACATAGACCTATTGACTTCCTTAAAGTCCCCTCGGGTTACGCCCCGTTAACGTCCTCAGTTTCAATGTTTACACTTTATTAATGTAAATGGATGAAAACATATAAATACACTGAATAAGATCAGCTGTAATTTTTACTGTGGGCGAAGCCACGGCCAACTGCTAGTTTTATATAAAACAGCTTCACAATATTTATTGCAATATATTTAAGACGGTGACGCAACTAATGCATATAGAGGTGATTATGAATCTACAGTATTTAAGAATTAAAAAGGAATTAAGATTTGTGAAAAGATAATATGTTAGGCGGTGTTACTAAGTCTGAATGACTTAAATATTGCCATTAATTAATTATTAAGTCAACTGCCAATTATGGATCGAACATTAATTAATATTCTCTGGAGTGATCTCGACCGAACAGGAGATTCTTCCATATCTCAGATTAATTTTGTTCAAAAATGGTTCTTTTCTCAGATAACTCTTCTATTCAACAGCAGCCTAGGCTTGTTTATTGGCAGTTTTGAATTACTAAGTAACACTTAAGGGTGGTCTTTCATTTATAAGAATAAAAATGGCTTATGAATAAAATTAGTACCCTTTACTAAAACAAAGTGATCCTTACAAAAATTATCACAAGCCTGAATGTCAAGAGTAATGTGGTTTAAATAATATTATAAAAAAACACAACAATCGCCTATTGAGTTTAATTGTAGTCTGCTGTAATGCATTATGTAAGTCAGTACTGTAATCGCAAGTTGTCTGCCAAATACATTCAAGCGTTTTTGTAACAGGACATGAAAGTAATATATTTACGTTTTCCCTCAAAGAGAAATGTTTATTTTGTCCTCAATCTGTACCTTTCTGCGAAGTTTGACATGTAATACCGAGTACGGTATGTAAGAAAATTCAATTAAGTCTAGTGTTCACACTAATTTGTGTTTTAGAATAAGGTAAAAAAGGAAACATTTAACAATTGTCTTGTAATTGCACGCTATTACTGTGTTAATGAAGCTATTAACTTCATCAACACACCTTACTAGGAAACTCTTGATGGTCATTCCTATGCGAAACAGACCGCCACGGATCGCCAAGAATTCGCTCACTCCTTTGCAACTATCCGCAGATAATATGTTCGTTTCACAACTTATCCAAGTCCTTACTCACTCCAATAAGCGGGTTTGAAAAAATGCGACGCACTATACACAAGTTTTGTATCGATATAAAAACGAAATGCTGGCGAAGCGGAGTGGACGTCCTTGAATGATCTCGTATGACCAAGTTGTCGTCAAAACAGCTGGCGTCGCGAGGATGTAGGGAGCAGAATGGGCTACGGTACCTTCCAAGTAAGTTTCTATTTATTTATTTATTTATTTATCCAAGTAAAAGGAAGACAGTGCACAGACTCAAAAGCGTTGTGATTTTGTTCACATAGGTAGTCTTATTGTTTTCTAGCACCTCGACTGGTATGTTTATCTAAGTTTGGTTTTTATTCTCATACGTTTCCCGCTGTTGTTGACGTTATCAGATATTAAGTAGTAAAGTAGAAAACTGTCCATGTCAAATTTCAACGTTTAGTTTTGAAAAACGCCTTCATAGTTCAATGAACTCAAAGTTTTCGTTGTGATATCCGTTGATGTATCATTATCATTAATCCGATCTCTTAAAGAATGAAGGAATCCCCGCCAAACTCGTCCCTTGTCTTTGAATCTTAAATAGCCGCTATGTTCAAGGTTGGTCGATTGTTTATGAATGTTTATACTAGTCTTCTTGCATCAATGCCATTTTATTTTGCATGCAAAATTCTTTGATTGCTACTTGTCCTCCAATGACAGCGACGTTGTACCCCCCTCCTCCAACTCGTGCTTTAGCCCACTTATTTTAAAGCTTATCTTAAGTGTCATAAAAACTTATTCAGCTATTCGTATGCTAAGCGATGAAATGTGTGGTTCGACATGACTGAAGATCAGCATTCAAAGAAGAATAGGTAGGCCCTAACTGGTCGTGATGTAATAAATCAAAATGTCAACGTTTTTCCTGCTCCGATAAACTTGCATTTTTCGTAAAGAGATTTATTTATTAGCGCACAAAGGAATTATGTCGTCAGATACCTTTTAGATAAAGTATATATGTAAGTCCTTGGACCTTCTTAAAAAAATTTCCACTGACTAAAGCAGGTTGCTCTTTCAAAACTGGTTCCAAAACAACAATTTAGATTAGGTTTTATTTTACTGTCTCTCTATCAATCATGTTAGCCAGTTTATTTAATTTGGCTTGTAATATTGGCTTGATTCATTATTTTACACCGTTTATTATCATGTTACCGCATTTTATTGATTATCATTAATCACCTTCGGACAACGATTCTCAACATTAACATGAATGAACCGAACATTGTGAATAATAACAGAACTGCCTACGAAAAAAACGTAAATTTGAATCGACCATCATGATAAACAAAGCAGACCACGTGTTTTATAATTAGTTGACCCTCCCACGTGACTAGCGCCTTGAGGTAGCGCGGAATCCAGTTTTGACCGGTTGGGCGCCTTGGTCAAGGCTGTCTTCTTGTGGAGTCCCGCAAGGGTCTGTGCGACGATCTACGATCAAGAATAATTGGACGTCATAGCTTTTGACGTTTATAATTAACTGCTGGTAAACTAGTTCAACCAGCATCTTCAGAGATTTGCATATTCAAGGATGATGAAAATAAGAAAATATAAAAGAACGATTGTGAGGGCGCGTTAAAGGCTTTTTGAGTGGGGGTTTGTATAATTCGGTTACATATATATTGCTTTGAGGTATCAAACCTCATATTAAATTATGTATATGCTATCATATGGGCGGATCTTCGAATATAAATTATATTTTTATATACCAAGTATAAATAATCATTTCAATAATCGTTACTATTCTATTAGAATTACGGTTAACGGCATTATTATGGAGTAATTAATTTTATACTGCAGCCTACGAACGGTACGGGCATTAGTTGTTGGAAATTAGAGGTATGGTATTTTCTCAGGGCGTAAAGGCAAAATTGATAAGAAATGTTGTAGTAAAAATCACATTAAATTAAATGTAGGGCAAGTTTAGATAACCGAGAGTATTAAGAAGTACTTTTCAGTAGATAAAATTAACCACTGCATATTTCAGCACAGTGAATACTAATTTTCATTTTTTTATTAAGTTAGGTAAAGCTTGATAAAATATCTAAAATAGGCCCCTCTTCAAGTGATGGTTTAATGGAATGAAAGTTAATATATTTTTTAATTTTTATTTAAATATATTTTAAATAAACGAGGGTGAGGCCCCTAAAAATTTAAATAATCTATAACTATGGATGTAAACTCGAAAACAAATAAATCATTTTTTACTGTGCAAAAAAACTTGATTACTAAATAAATGTACACGTTCCAAATTGATTTAGTTTTTGACAGTATGTCGCTTTAACTAATTGAGAGAGAGTGTGTTGAACTGTATATCTTTTAAATTTTAGAATTCTTCCTTTAAGCCTCCCGAGGCTATTATCAAACGCCGTGTTGCTTATTTAATTCTCCGTGAAACGCTAATTTTCTTGGTACATTTCAAACGAGAGTTGTTAACTTCAACGTCTTAACTGAAAGTGACGCTCACTCTCTCTGAATGAAAACCAGACTATAATAGTAATTATTTAAGCCTTTTACTACTACTGTTAAGGAAACAGTCCCTGATAATTAAATTGGAAATAATACATGTTATTAAATAAAAATATACGCGTTTATATCAATCCATTCCTCAAGAAGTAATCATAAGATATGTGTACTGCCTTGTCTTGTGAATTACGGTTGGAATAACTTGCGTATAGGTCAAGTACGAGATAAAATTCCAAAATATAAAATTTTAAAACAATACTACCCGCTGGATTGTTAGTTTTAGATAAAGGAGGCCTTATCATGCGTGTGTCTCTTTTGCTCCACGGTTAAGGGTCATTTTGGAAACATCGCTTTTGCTCCACGGGTCAGCAGGTAGATTTCAGAGCCGCCCAAAACATCGCCTTTGCTCCACGAGGGAGAGAGAGGCCTGCGCTTCCTCTCCCCCAAATTCTCTCTTTCGCTCACCTCCAAACTCCAAGTTCTTTCTTGAATACCGCCATCCAAACATAATATGCAACTTTTCTTTTTTTGCCTAAACGAAAATATTAATAATGGAAAAAATGTTTAACTACTCCAATTATAACATTTACGACAAGTAAACAATATCGTTTAGAAACCTACAAAATAAAATAGTATTACTAGTATTTCTATGTCTTACCCATCTTTCATTTATTTTATACAGTAAATCACGATTAGAAACAGGAAAGCCTTATAACACAAGATGAAGCTTTTAGGCATGAGCATGAGATTCAAGGTCACTAGATTTATTAAAACTTATCGTTTTTGCAGATTGTTTTTTTTTAATAAACCATGTAGCTTTAAAATAATGTGACCTTCAATTGATTTCAACTTTACTTTTTATAGGTACCAATATTGGTCTCAAAACAGCTTTATTAATATAAAACAGAGTTTCAGCAGATTGAAAAGGAAGACAACTATAGTAAGTTTGAATTAAGTATAATAAGGTTAATTAGTTACGGATGCCCAGGGAAAATATACTCTTACGGCTCAAACGTGGTTTTCTGCTCCATGCTCGTGCCTAAAATCTTTACCTTTTGTCAAAAGGCTTCTCTGTTTCTAATAATTAAATATTGTAAAAAATAAATTAAATATTGATAAGTATTAAATACTGTAGTAACACATTTTATTATGTAAGTTATTTCTTTTACACAATATTGTTTACTCGCGCTTACTCTTACAATTGAAGAAGTTTAACATTCTTTCAAAACTCAATATTTTCGATAAGGAAAAAAGTAAAGTTGCAGTATTACGTTAAAAATGACATTTATCAAGTAAGAACATGGATGTGAGGGAAAGAGAGATTGTGGGGGAGAGGAAGAGCAGGCCCCTCTCTCGTGGAGCAAAAGCGATGTTTCGGGCGGTTCTGAAATCTACCTGCTGACCCGTGGAGCAAAGGCGATGCAGCCCTTATCATAACTGAGTTTTGAACCTTTTTTTGTGAGGGGGACAAAATCTTTGTAACTTTTCGAAATATGTACGCTTTAATATTGTGAGAGTCTTTAAGTCTACAATATGAGTAAAATTAATTTTTTCTTAAACTTACAAAATATACAAAATGTTTGGTGCATGTTTTTGACAAAAAATTCTAGAGGCTTGGTTGGGGAAGTTTTTATGCCAAAGGCCTATACCTAGTTGGAAGAAACCCACCAAGTTCCAACATTTTTAAAGGTTGCTGAGAAATTTCTCGTTAGCTAAATCCAAATCATACGAATTCACGTCACCATGTATATTTAACTCTTTAAAATTCATGTACCAAGTTTGTGAAAAATTTAAAATGAAAAAGTATAGTTAAGTGAAAATATTTACACGAATATCAAATTTAACCAAGAAAATTGACAAGTATCTGTTCGTTTATTTTTGCTCATGCTCGGTTGGTCGACTTTTAAAACGGCAGCGGCATTGACATTGAAAAATTCGTCTTCAACCCTTAAAGCTGTTCAACCTAAAATAACTCCCTGATCTTTTTAAACACGTAGCCCTTTAAAATAATTCCTCTCTAGTTTCACCTGCCAACCAAACAAAATTGCCACTTTGCAACAACGTGCCGCTGATCGCTCTCCTCATCTGGCGCCTCATCTGTAATTAAGATATATTTTGCAAACTGTTGGCCAGATCTGCAATCAAGCCGTTGCTAGCGTGACTGCGCTGTTTGGTAGGTTATTAAGTTGGTTTCCACGGAGTTATTACCTTCGACCCTGACTGGTGGAGGTAGGATGTAAGGATGTAGTTCTGTGGGACAGGAATGGCTCTCGGATTGTCGCTGGTGTTATTTTGTTATCTGATTTAATTAATTTTTTGGTGACACGGTCATAATTGTGTTATAAGTAGTGTCGTTGGGTATTTAAATGTTTTTAACATGGGTTTTCCTAAGGGCTATGTCCCCTTGGCCTTCATAGTTTTAAGTAGTTACTAGGAATTACAATTTTTATAATTA
The DNA here is from genome assembly GCA_035578135.1 of Flexamia atlantica. Taxonomy (NCBI): domain Eukaryota; kingdom Metazoa; phylum Arthropoda; class Insecta; order Hemiptera; family Cicadellidae; genus Flexamia; species Flexamia atlantica. Next base: position 6,189,553 of record JAQJVK010000027.1, read on the forward strand.
ATAACATATATAAAGAGTTTCATGCGTTTAGAACTTCAAATTATTAGTATAAATGTAATTGATTATCCATTATACATGAATATCCAGCAAAAATTTTATATTTTCTACGGATTCTTCAAAAAGGTCGGACAGTAAAAACATTCTTCTAGTTAAGTTTGAGAAAATCTAAAAGCTGTGAAAGTGGTGTAATGCATAGGCTTACTTTATAGTATTTGTGCATTTGATTCCTTTTTTTGTCTTTTACAGTACTAAATTATTGATGATTCATCTGTTAATCTATGATAAACGAGATAAACTACTTAAAAATTAAATTACAAAACATTTAGATGTACTTTCTTTGATCGTATTGTTTTGTCAATATCTCTGAAATTGGTGAATGCTTGCACTAAACAGAATTACGTTGAAAATGCTTGTAAATACCTCGCCCTCAAAAATGTATGATGTAAGTAAAGTTAAACCATAAGTGTCCATCAAACAGGTTTTACCTCCATTGTTAAAAATGTACAGGTTTTAGTCTCAAGACACACCTATGGGTAAATTTAGAATTTACTTTTACGACAATTTCTGTCTTACACAAATTCAACGTAATCATTTGAAAACTGTCCACTCATCTTTGAGAAATGGCTGATAATCCTCGAAAAAAAAAACAATAGACTCTACGCATTCCACGCAGGATGCCTGGATGCCATCATCACTCGCTGAATGCGACATTCACGGCGAATGTTGAGCGACAGCGACTCTGCCACTCTTCAAGTCACGCGCCGTCCGAAGGCTAACCTGCGGAAGTCAGCAGGAGCCTCTGGCTACAGTCCGAGCGATATGACTTGGCCTAGGTTGTCCGTTTGCTCAATATTAAAAGTGACATGCTTATTGGTGGACAGGTACAAGGTATTTGAATTGGACTGTAGCTTTTGACATTGGGAAAAATATGTTGGTAGGCTTAGTAAGAACATTTTGGAACTCGAATTAAAATGAGGCTATAGTCCTATTATAGAATTTTTTATTGACTCATGTAGTCCATCCGATTAACTTGGAGGTTTTGGGGATGAAAATAACAAACAAAGAACAAAAAAGGCTGTTAAATATATAGTTTTAATGTAAATCATGAAAAAACAAACAGACTCAGTTACAACTTGATAAAATGGGATGGTAAATTTATGGGATGGGATGGGTTTTAATTGAAAAAAAGTTTATGTGCCGTGTGCCCGTCTTTAGTTTAGGTGGCGAAATAAAAACTATGAATAACTTGAATTTGGTGTTTTTTTTCGGGATATGTTTTAATATTTTCACCTACCAATATATTTTTTATTCAGCGGTTTTTTCCTTTCTGCATGTTACCAAATAGATTTTATTATTTGGTTTAGGTATTTTGTGTTAGGACATGGTTGTCATACTTGTAAACGCATTGACTCGATATGGATCTCTTATGAGTGAAATTTCAACTTTCACATCAGTGGAACGAGGTACTCTTTGTTAGGCTGGTTCACATAAGCATTTTCAACAGTATAAAAATCCTGAGCTAGAATTAGAGAAAGGGTTGATTAATTTTAAAGCTTAAGCCATGACATAATTGTCTATCATGAGTACATCGAGCAGGCCTACATACATTCCTACCTTGACCTCGAAGTTCGGCCTCGGGATCGTATCTTGACCTCGGGAGTGTTGCAATTTAATTAATGTTGCAATACACTCATATCCACAGTTGAGTGTATAAACTGCTATAATTCTGGCAGTTTAAATTTGTAAATTTCAAACATATTTTTTATCCACCGAACATAACGGTCTAATATTTAGTTTTTCACCCGATATAACCAAGGGAGAAATTCTGTTTCTTGGAGAAGTTAACAGATTGTAAGTTTACTAAACAAAAATAAGTTTAGGAATTTTATTTTAGTAAAAGGAATTCCAAAAAAAGTCTTTTATAATATCGTATTCGTGTGGTTTCGATATGGGAAGACTATAATCATGAAAAGACGTAAAGACAAACAAAAAATTATATCGCAAAAAATCATAAATAAAATAGATGTATATTTCGAATAAATGTATAAATAAAATACACGAAAGGCCTAACACATATCAATACACAACCCTGAGTTTGTAAATATGGAACAGGAAAAGGAAAAAGAAAAGGAAAATATCCTACAAAACAACTAACTCAGGGGTTAATTTCAGCCGGAGCACACCGGAGCGCAGCTCCGGTACTTTTTAGGATACCGGAGCTCACCGGAGCGCGGTTTCTCAACTCACCGGTACGGCTCCGGACCCTTTTTCTGGTTACGTAATTTATTAATACTGTTAAAAAACGATTTTATAAAAGTGAACAACTCTTTCTAATTTGGGAAACCTCAAAGTCAATTTGACAACTCTATTTTTCTTTACATAGTTTCACGCAAGGTAATAGATGGTAGTTTTTTAACCTCCATTCTGGATACTGATCACTTGAGATAGGCTTTAGCGAGTGATGGTGGAAGTTTACTATCTTCAATCAAGGGCAAATTCAATCCAGGCCAATACGAGCGTGTAGGCCTACTGGGTGCGTTCGGCATTACCCTAATCATTTTTACGTCGATCCTGATCCTATAAGGCCTCTTGCGGCAAATAGTTCGTCAAATGTTTGGGCAAGTCAGATGCGCCCTTGTTCGACAATAGTAAATTCCCACCATGAGTCGTGAGTACATACATACATTAGATACATTATTTGAGTGGCGCTAAACACACGTAGCGCTGGAGATCACAACCTCCACGACCACTATGGCACAAGTACGCTCTAGCCGCGGCAGGGCAAAACCAAAACGTAGCTGGCACGAAAGTGAACACGGCCTAATTCTTAAACTGTGGTCATAAACGTTAAAAAGGCATCAGATTTAATCGTAATAAAAAAAATTCCGGGGGAGGGCCCCTGGACCCCCCCCCCCTTCTGCTAGGGGGTTTCCATACCCTCCCGGCCACTTGTGCCATAGCTCCGGTACTTTTTTCTTTACAAATTAAGCCCTGAACTAACTACAAAAACTACTGGAAACGCAATAATATTAATACACTTCAACTATTTAGAATACTTTCTAGTTGAATTGTTTTAGGCGTCTTAAGCACAATGAGAAGGAAATCAGGCATAGTTCAAAGTTCAAAGGAAGAACTGGTTGTAACCATGTACACGGCGAAGTGTAGGCATAGAAGTATAAACATAGTTATAGTTCTATGAGTGTAGGCCTACATGCAGATTGTTCAGTCGTTAATCATTTCCACCGTAAATCACGGAAGTGTTTTTATAAAGCCCACTTCAACAAGTATACTGTTCCTCAATTTATTTTAGAAATGGGGGCAAACTTTTCCTTCGGAAAAGGCATGAATGACCAGAATTTAATTTAAATAATCAGATTTGAAATACGTTAAAAAAAATTCAACTATCTTTCTTAGTAATCATAGTACGTACAGAAATGTTATGCCCTTGAACCAAATTTGGATAGTTGAAGGGATATCTCCTTGTTATACCTGTTTGCAACAATAAGCCCACAAAATATTCTTCTCTCAAATGTATCGTTTTTCCTCATTGGGGAAGGAAGTTCTCACGTTTTCCTTATGGAGGGAATCTTTCATGGAGTTCATTAAAATCTTATTCATCGAAATTAATTCGATTGAATCAAATTACCATCTTAATTATAATTATGAAACTTATTTCTACCATTCCACTTTCTGCAAGGACTTACGTTTTTGCCTTGTTTACGTTTTTAGTTGACTTGTTTTTCATCTATTATTGCTCTTTGATATAGTTTTGAACGATTTATTTTTACTAACGTATTTTATTAAAAAAAAATATTCCATATACTGAAACCCGTCTTGTTTATCCCAATCTCTGGTCACGTTTACTTTAAAAATTTGTTTTTGCTAAGAAACAAATCACTAGAGTGGTATCGTTGGAGCATGACGTACGTTACAATACTAATGTGTGAGGCACGAGGTCGTGGGCTGTTGTTTGCTATGATGGCAATGTCAACACATGGGTAGATAGTGAGGTGTATAGACCTGGCTGCATTCGCTATTTCATACCGGAAATGTAGGGCAATAGGTTTCATCGAGAGGAGAATTAATAACAGAAATATAATATGGTAATTTAAGCAATCTTTTGATATGACATGTCTTGCTTGGAAATATTGCAGGTGATAGCGTTAAAGTATGTTAATTTTATAGCAACCTGAACGGGACAAGAACTACTGTAGCTGCGTATTATAACCAGAATGTGAGTGAAGGATGAGTGTAGGGTGGATGACATGAAAACCTTATGTTACGTACTGAAAAAGACCATCTGGTTAATTTGTGAGGATTATTAATTAAAGGCCTAATAATCATTGGCAGCTGAGTCAAAACGTAAAAATTTCTCACTTCTCAGGATCTTACTTAGGATAAATTTGGCGACGTTTTGGATTTACAAAGTGAAAAGTTTTCGTCTGTGCTACCCAAATTAAAGTTTGCGTCAAGGATCGTCCAAAGCAAAGAAAAATTCGATAATTTGAAGATAATTTTGAACTAACTTCTAAATCTTTAGTCAGCCAGATAATTCAAAATCATCCTCGACTTACTGAATTTGTCTTTGCTTTGGTTATAAACTGGCTAACGAATTTTAACTAATATCACTAACGTAATCAATGATATACTAATGATCAAACTAATTAAATTAAAAGTATGAGAAATTATATGAAAAAAACAATTGCAATTTACACACGATTCCATACTCCCACATACTTTGAAAGAGGCAGTATGATGACATGGAATTTGGTACAGAAACTTGAAAGCTAAGTAATATTATGGTTATTATTACATCACAAATAGTCAAATAGTTAATTTTAATCGGGAATGAAAGGTTTTCTGTGAAGTACGAATTTTAATTTATTACCCTCTGAAGTAGTTTCAGAGAGGAAAGGATTATGTGATATTTCTAATTTGATTATAAAGTGTTCGATAAACGAAATCCACAGGTTAGAATGTCAAGAGGGTTGCATAATTTTTTATCGAAGTCTCAACGAGTCCTACCTTAATATATGTAAACAACCTACAACTGAGGTCGTTTCGGGATACTTATTCGGAAAATAGCAGCTTCACTCACTTTGGGAATTGATTAGTTTTAAAAAAAACTGAGCTGTAGGGATTTGAACCCAGCCCTGTACCATCACATCTCTGAGTTCACGTCTAAATCCTCAAGGCCATTTTGGTTTGTGGTAACACTAATATATCCGGGATATAAAACCTTTGATCGCAGCACCCCATCACATGAATTTAGCACTTTTTTTAATAACTAAAAGACAATGGAGGTAGACAACCATGTAATTGGCAAAATTATAATAAAATTAATTCCATACTGACGACTTTCAATCAGATTAAAGATCGGATTACGGTGATTTAAGCGAAAATTTTAGCAACTATAATCATTGATTATCTAACTCAGTGTATAATACACAAGATGTAGTGGAACTTTGACCCCCTAAACCCCTTGAATTCGAATTTCGAAAACCCCGTTCTTAGCGGATGCTTACACCCTAAGAGGAAAGTACATGCAAAATTTCAAGGTTCTGCATATGCGCCAAGTTATTTGGGATATGTAATTATGACAATTAGTAAATGAGTGAGAGATATTTGAGAGAGATATAGTAGATTATTTGTGTAAATAGTTAAGTAGTTAAGTATAAAAGGAAATGACACCGTCCTCGTCTACTCTACCAGCAAGTCTTGCATCAGTAACTGTGTAGGAAATGCAACTGGTTTCATATAAATGTTACATTTCAGTCAGTGAGTTTGCATTTAATGGGTAATTTACATAAGAGTATTTTTTCATGAGATTGAATTGAAGAAATGTCTCACATCTTAGGAGTGTGGTGACTATCTTATCAGTATATTTTCACTATCAAAGTCTGTCAAGGCGTGCTCAACATTACCGGAAACGGTTTTTATCTTTATACTATAACATTATAACATTATTTACCGTAAATAGTGACTGAGTCGCGTTTGAACAGTTCCTGTCAAGTAATTAAAATTTCTAAATTTTGCTAAATTTCTCACACTTCTGTAGTTTATACGTGCTTATAATTTTCTCAAAAGTATGTTAATTGTTTATCGTATTTTTTCAACGCTCTGAGGATGACTCCTTTATTGGGTCGAAAGCGGTCGCACGCTCTTCCATTGACAGTTTTTCACTGACAGAATAAGGTATTTTAACCTCAAGATTAATTAAAATAACGATCGGAGGCAAAAAACAACAAAAATTATGTTTTCAACAAAGGAATTCTATCATATTGAATATACTCTGTTATAGTAAATATTTCGTACTTTTCATGGAAAAGACTTATTTAATATATTAAAATAAAACTAATTTCACATTACTTTAAAAATATAATCTTTCGCCATACAATATTGAATTAACCTTTGCAAAAATAACTAAAACACTGCTTAGACGAAAGTCTTAAAATAATAAAGCGGCACTTTATATATAACGCTAGGTGATTTAGTGCACCCAGATTGGATGATTACATATAATAACCCGTGCCCCACGCGCTGCCTGCAAGTGTCTGGACCTAGCCAATTATTTGAAGATTGGCCATTGCCGACTCAAGTACATCACACGTTATTTTGTTGTCTGAAATCTTATAAACTTTTTTTTATTTTTTGTGGACTGCCTTGTTTAAAAGCGCTCATATTTCAAGAATAGAAACGCGCGTTTGCAAAGGTTTAAAAAAAAGAATTACTCTACAATATTATCAGTAATAGCTATGTGTAAGTATCACCGTCACTGGTTGCTTGAAATTAATATTTCAAAATGATTTTTTTTTTTAATTTGACTTTGTACGATTTTAATGTGTTGTTTCTTATTGAAAACTGTTAAAATAAATTCAATTTTTCAAACTTCTAAATTTTTGTCAAATATATTTAATAAATAGGATACTGTAATTGTCTCAAAACCTTAAATATATTTTTATTTGTTGAAAGATTAATTATACTGATTATTATTGTAGCAAAATAGTCGTATTAGATGAATTCGTATTACCAAACATTAGTTAATTATAAGTAGATTAGATGAATGAGGGATTTCTTGTAGACTCTATATCTTAAATTATTTCAGAGCTGACGACATGTTGTGTGTAAATTATTGGTTATTTGTTATTTTATATGGAATGCTGTGATCTAGTGCAGGTTCAGGTCTCGCTCAATGTGATTTACATTCGCCTAAGGAACGTGAAAGCAACACTAATGATCCAGCACAAATGAGGTTTTAGATTTTGATTGTAATTGTGTAGAAGGTAGTTCAACGACCACTTGAGAAATTATAGGCCGATTTAAATAACAAGGCCCAGTCCGTCCATATATATAATTTTAATTTTAGCTTTGGGTTTATGGATGTCTGGAAAAAGCTATTTGATTCTATATACCTTTACAAATTTTTAAGTTAGATGAATCATTGAGCGAACGCTGGCGCTTTAGATTTGTGCAGGTTTATTATTACAGCGTTTAGTCATTCACTAAGCCTTTTTTTAGAATTAAGAAATATAGCCAATGATAATCAATCGGTTGCTTAATGTGTTTAAAACCTGTTTATGGTAAAGGGGAACGTGTAGATACAATGAATACAACGAGTACAATGAATACACAACGATGCCTCGGTAACAATATTCACCATTGGACATTGGACCGTTCCCTACCAAGACGTAAATCATACGGCCATTGTTGGTGTAGAATCTCGCAAAATTAAATAATAAATGTTCATTGCGTAACACAATACTTTTAAACATGTTCCACAGGTTTGTAAAACGCGTTAACATGAAAGTGCAGTTGATGTAAACCTACAGTCACTGCAATTTCATGCAAGTTTGATGTGTTTTAATATTTCAGCTCTCGCTGGTTTATTCAGTGGTTTAATTGCAGTAATCCATTTTCATTTGCAGGAGCGCCTGACGCCCCGCCTCGGGAGCATGCCTACGCCCGCCAACCACAGTGAGTTTACTGAATTAAAATATTACTACAGGCTTGAAGGGGCTAATAGCCCCTAAGCAAAATCCTTCTTCACTATAGTACAAAATACCTTTTTAGAAAATAGGCTTTTAGGTCCACAAAATTATGATTATATCTAGCATTTGGTTTTAAGTAAACAAAGCAGACCTTTTTAAATCCCAATGTTTTTAAATGACAGCTATTTTACGTTATTTCTCATTTTATAGCAAGCTTAAAGCAATTTCAGTATTTTCCCCGAGTCCCTGGGATGGAGACCTTCAATTTCAGCCCCCTCCCATTATCCTGCGACCTTCCAAACGCCCACAATTTCGGCGCAAAAATTTTCCTTACGTAATTATATATTATATAAATCACTTGGTATTAAATCTGCATCGTTATAACATAAACTAAACAAACGTACTTAACTTTTTATAATTTTAAATTATGAAAAAACTTAAACCCTTAGTTAATATAAAATCGTAAAATCTTAAATTTAAAATATTTTTTGTTATAGTACATTGGACGTGCATAGTTAGCTACATTTTGAAAAAAATCCCGCTTGTCAACATCTCGCACGGCTGACATGACGGCTAAATGAACTTCGAAGTTGAAACTACCTGAAATCGTTCCCATTTTAAGCAAAGTAATAGAATCCTGTCTGACTAACCAACTCTATGAATATTTTGTAAACAACAATTTACTTTATAACTACCAATTTGGTTTTAGGCCACACCACTCAACTGCTGATGCTGTTGAAACTATTGTAAATCATATTTTAAGTTGTTTTGAAGAAAAGCGTCTTGTAAGTTCTAGTCTTATAGATTTAAGTAAAGCGTTTGATACTGTGTCACATGTTATCCTTTGCGAGAAGTTAAAATTTTATGGAATTGTAAACAATGAATTGAAACTTATTGAAAGTTACCTTAGCAATAGAAAACAAAGGGTTATTGTAGACGATAATTTCTCTGACTTTGCCAATGTTTATGCAGGAGTACCTCAAGGCTCAATTTTTGGGCCTTTTCTTTTCTTAGTTTTCGTAAACGATTTTAGTTGTAATGTTTCTGCTATGTCTGTACTTTATGCTGATGATACGACACTTTCAGATTGTAATTTGATTAACTTGCTGACAAACCGCATAAGATCTCTCGAACAAGCCCAGGAATAGTATGCTGCCAATAATTTAGTGTTAAATGATGACAAAACAGTTCATATTTTATTTTCTTTGAAGAAATATTTTGATGTTAACATTGATGAGGAATTTTTAAGACCTGTTAACTTGCTTGGCATCCACTTAGATAGAAAGCTTCCTTGGGAAGAGCATGTGACCAATCTATGCAAGAAATTGGCTAGAGTAGTTTTTCTGCTAAGAAAATTGAAAGCCTGTGTTAGTTCAGACATACTCAAAATGATATATTTTGGTCTTTTCCATACTCATTTGATGTACGGAATTAGGCTCTGGGGTAACTCCACTTCAGCTAGTAATGCTTTTTTGTGGCATAAAAAAGCACTAAGGGTGTTGGCAGGAATTAGCTCAACTGACTCATGTAGAACAGTTTTTTCCGAATTTTGACATAATATGACACTTGCTTGTATCTACATCCATAGTAACCTTATTTATGTTAAAAACAATGTGGACCATTTTTATAATCAGAGTTGTGTTCATGATTACAAACCGAGACTTAAAGAAAATCTTGTCAAACCTAATATTAGATTAGATAAGTATTTTAAGAGGCATAAGTATCAACAACTTCTTTTTTACAACAAGTTGCCTAACAATATAAGACTGTTATCTAATAGTAAGTTCATTATTGTGGCATCCAAATGGTTAAAGAGTAAGGCTTTTTACACTGTTGAAGAATTTTTAATCTATGATATTCATCAGGACTTAGATCTTCTATAAAATTGTTTTTATTATAAGATTTTGTATGAACCATGACGATGCCTATTGTAACTTATGTTATTTAATGGCAAATAAAATCTTGAATCTTGAAGGGATTAGGACTGTGAACTAAAAAGAACTGTACAAAAACTGAACTTGAAAGAATAAGTAATAACGCCAATATAATGACGTCATTACTCATGAGGCGTAATGTACGATTTGAAATGAAACAAGCCATTACAAAGAAAAGTCAGTCGATGCCAGTCATTTGTCAGATGTTGTTGTGTGATAAAAACAAAATGAGAGCCTAACGCAGTGAGCAAGAATAACATTGATTATACTAACAATCAAACTACATATTTCTGTATGCTCATTCTGAAAAAAGAAAACGTTCATGAGTGAAGATGACTTATAAAATCTTGCATATTTTGAGCAGCACTTATTTTAAAAGACAGAATTAATTGTGGATAAAAATATGAAAAAAAATTAATAAGATGATTAAATATTTTTACTTTAAATATTCAACATAAGTGTGACGATCGTATACATTTCAGATTTAATTCTAACCCCCGTTTATTCATTCAAAGTTGCAAAAATATATTAAAAATTACCGAAACTGGACTACAGACAGAGGATTGCTCGAAACTGTTAATTGTGTAAAACTGTTTTACTATGTAAAACAAAGGACTGAGCCAAAGCAGTAAAGCCGCTCAAGTAATTTTATTATTCGATGATCACCTTGAATCCCGGTATCTTGGATACAGATAAAGCAATAAAATTATAAAACGATACGGTGTTGTAGCGTCAGTTTTTCTCTGCGGGATCGTCACTTATTTGCCAAACTGTCTGAATTAATAATTAACCAGATTATTTGCAAGTTACAGGCTAAACATTTATGTGACAACCTTTTAGTAATTCTGCAAAATTATATTATGTTCAGTTTGATGACAATATGCTACGTCTATATTATAAAACTCAAGTAAAGTGAACTTAAATTTAAGTGAGTTTTAAATTTTGTAATTTGCGAACGTTTGGCACCTTTCCGAATTACACCACCTATTTTGTTTTAAAAATTCATTTCTAAATTAAAAGTCATAAAATAAAATACTAAATTAGCAGGTTAAAAAGAGAAAGTTTGTGTCATGTGTCAGATTCCAGATAACATTTATATTTCATAAAGCAAGTTACACCAACACCATAATTTTTAGAACGAGCTAATTATTGTGCCTTCGTAATAAGTTTGATCGAAAAAACATAATGACATAAAGTGGCAATGCAGGTTATTTTAGTAGAAAATTAATCAAAATTGTTAAAAAAAATTATTTTTATTAAAATTAAAACTTAAATAAGGCCTTAAAATGTAATAACAAAATAATTTTGGTATTAATTTCTGTCATGTAATAAAACCTTTTACGCCTACTACTTTTGAAGATGGATCACTTAACTTATTGATACTCTTGGTCCGAGCACTCTGTAAAGTTATAATCCGACTCAAATAACGTGGATAGGTCGTCCATAAGTCTAACGCTTAAGTTAACACTATTGACTTATGTTTGACACGTTTTTTAAGCCATTCATGTACATGATGTGTATTGATAAATAAAGATATTTGTATCCCAGGGCCGCCACGAGGGGGGGCACCGGACACAGTTGCCCCAGACCCCGGCACCCAGGGGCCCCTCGAGAGGCCCGGCCCCGCGGGAACATGTTAGTATAAATACCTCAATGCCGATGCAAAGGACAGTTAAAATTTTTTCAAGAAAAAACATTCTCACATTCAGGAAACAAATATGTTTTAAAAATCAGTTATTTTTAGGAAGATTCAATTGAGTAGATCTTCCCGGGATAGACTTCAGTCAGTGGATTATTCGGAGGAATATTTTTAAAATTTTTTTACCGACACCATTAACTGACTCGATCCTCGTCACTAAGCTCAGTGTTCCCCGCACGTTCTTGACTAGCAGAGTCGCGTTGTGTCGGGACCGGTCGTCTGATTGTAGCTATTGCTTTTTTATACTGCTTTCATAGTTGATGATAAGGTTTTACAAGATTAAAGAATTGGGTTTTATGTGCAGTAATACAATAGTGAACAGTGTAAATCGAGACCTTTTATCAGCGTTGCAGAAGATTTGCAAAAACCTAATCTAGACCAGGCTGAATTAAGCCAAGAATTGAGAATACTGAATTTTTAAAATTCATATCAGCAAAGGATTTGTGATTATTACTTAATTTTTTGGACTTTTATTTTTTTATTCGAGTAGCGTGTGTGAGTGTGAGTAGTCGTGTATGTGTGTCGTACCGCCACCAGCTTGGAGGCATTGCCGTCTGTCCTATATGTTTTAATTTCCCCCCTATTTTGAACATTAGTCTTAAGAGTGGACCGGGCCATCCCATGTGCCTCGACCTATAACCAGATCAGCTGGTGACGGGCGACGTCGGGCAGCCATGACAGTCGCCGGTGGATCGGTGGATAAGACAGTTAACACCTCCCAAGGTCGCGCCACAATCGCCACAATGTCGGGCCGATAGAGCGGAACGCTTCCGGCCGGCCAGCTCTGTTCCGCTGGCTTTGAAATATTTTAATAACCGGAATTCGATTCAAGAATGTGATAAGTATTTTGAACTGATAAAATATTTATGAGATTACGAGGTTTAATGGGGTTTTATTGTAAAAGTAACAGGCCTAGTCAGGTTTATTTCCTGATTTTTTTTATAAAATAAAAGATTGATTGAAATTTAACATTTAAATTTTTTGAGGTTTAAAATAATTTTCCGACTTGTTCATTCCTGTAAATATTTACTCAATCTGAAAATTGTAATTAAATCTAGAGAATTTAAGGAGTGTTTTCTATCAATCAATCAGATCAATTTTATTTCTACATAAAAATCATAATTACAATTTTCAAAATATTTAAATTAATTGCTTACATTAACGGAAGCAAGGACACGCCTTAAAAATTAATATACATAAAAGGCCTAGGCTACATTTAAAAAACTAACCTACCTAAATAAATAAACCCTGGTAAATATACAAAATTGATATACCTTACTTCATAAAAAAATAAATATAAACAAAGGAAATAAGTCTACTTGGACCTTTTGGTGGTCTGTGTGTAGACTCGAGTATATTAAGAAATTATTTTTAAGAAAAGGAGCAATTCATTATGGATGGTAAAAAAGAGCTGAAATTTAGGCTAATTATGATGGTGTATGGAAAAACGTATGATGTTGAGTAATGTAGGGGATGGTGCTGTAGCATAGATGTAATAAGCGGTGCAGAAAAAGGAAGATTTTCAAAATAGTAAGTGTAGATAATGGTTGTTGGCGTCGTCAGTACAAAGCAGTCAATGTGGTGCAGGTCGCCCACAATCTTAATTGAACAAGGAAAACTGTAGGTAATTGTTGACACTATCAATTAGATCTCTACAATAAATAAACTGTTCATCAGAAATACAGTAAAATTCCCTGTAGTAAGTTAATGTGAAATGAAGATAATGTAATTACCTGTTTCAGGTTTGAAGGTCTTATTTTACGTGTAATGCCGTCTAAAGTTGAATTAACAAATTAACAAGAGTACTCTATTATTTAAATGCAATTTATATTTTACTCTTTAGATTTTTAATGTCTTTAAAATGATTTTACCAGAAACCAGCATCTTTTAACTTTCTTCATTTCGGTAAAACAAAAAGGCCATGCAGTGCATCAAACGGGCGATAATAGTAGTACAAAAATCAGGTCAATAAAGTAGTACAAAAAAAGGCCAAGATATTGCGTCAAAACTAGAAGAAACGGACTCAATATCGATATGTTGGTTTATGTTTAAAAGTCTACTCCAGCTTGTAAGTTAAACTTGTAGTAAACGTTCCATTAGTAATACAGAAGGAAAATTTGAAAAAAATATGGCTAACATCACAGGCATAACCTTCAGTTTACTACCTATTGTAAATAAGCAGTTTATTGCTGTACACGGCAGTTAGTTTTTCTGTAATCATACGCCATGAAATTTATGATTTTCCGTAATCTGTTGTCCTTAAAATCATGAAGAAAGAAGTTAATGGAAAATAAAATATCACTTGTTTTAAAACAATTTAAGGAATCAATATGTTGGTCAGAAATCCAGAAATTGACTTTATAAACTTACCCAAAACATTCTACACCTATTGTTAGCCTAGTTATGGACAGTTGTTTCAACTAGCTGCACTGCAATCTTTTAATATAAATTTTTTTGTGAGAAAAACAGAAAAAGAGCATGAAGATGCGATTTGGAACCATGATGTATTTCCTTACACTATGATTTGGAACAACATAATGTTCAAATATTAGTAAGTAGTTTATGTAACAAGTGTGTTATGAAGGCCATGGGCCATGAGTCATCTTAACATTTCACGAGCGGCTTAAAGGCCGAATAAAGTCGTTACACTCACTACTTTTTCTATAACAAACGAAACAATGCAACAAATTTTCCCCGAAGTTAGATAAAACCAATCACTTTCACTCATGATACAATAAGTCATCTCATTTATTTAAGGTTATGCACCCAAGCAGAATGATGTTACTTGTAACATCATTATTGGTGCTTGTTGCAATGTAGTAGAAAAACAAAATAAAATAATCTGTCTAATTCTAATTTATCTTATTCTATCGTGTTTTTGTGAGGAACTTAAAAAATAATAGATTTCTTCAGTGAAGCTTCATAACCAGCTTAAAATTCAGGTTTACATTTTTTGAAACGTGACTGTTTTTAATGAATAAAGTAGATACTGTACTCTTTAGGCAAATTCGTAACATTTATCTAAATGAGCGAATCTATTTTTTTGTCAGTGATAAAGTTTGTCTCAACCAGTGAGACACAACAAGCCATCTTAAAAACCTAAATCATGAACATCTACTTATCAAACAGGAAAAACTTGAGTTTGTGTGTGAATGTATGAATGTTGAATCTAGTTAAATAACATGAATATTTACAGATGATAAAGCAATCAAGAAAAATGGAAACGTGTGGCAGGAGGAAGAATGTAACTATCTTAATCAGGGAGAAGAAGATGAAATGGTGAGTACAGTATAGAATAAATAATAAATATTAAAAAATCAAATAAAAAAAAGGTGACAGTCATGTAAGAGGCATTACTCAGGGAATTGATCTCCCACAAATATATAAAGATCGTGGTAATCTAGTTTACTCCAGCAATGATCAACTACAACTTTTTAAGTTCTTTTTTGAGTCTAACCAAAGAGATAGTAATTCTCTAGTAAGCTGTCTTCCTTTTGCCTGATTAATTGTTTAAAGTTCAACTATAAAATTAAATTTTAAATTTTATTCATTCAAATTATCTTGAAGATTTTTCTACGCAATGACAAATTCCAAAAAGCAACTCACTAGAGGGTTATGGATTATCATCAGGGAACACCTACAGGAAAGTCTTCATGGTAGTAGGTGGGACAGCCTTTTATGGACCAGTTAACATGACCACTAAATCAGTTTTATTTTATAGTTCAAGAAAAAAAATCACGGAGTTGACATTGATATTATGGGAAAACCAATATCGCCACCACTTATAAAGTCTTTTGGAGAAAAACTTTTAGATATCCACTATCACCCACAATCAGGGATGTGTGACAATATTCTTGGAGATTCAAACGGAATCCAGAACTCTCCTGTAGTATCCTTTCATGATTTTATCTTCAAATGTTTAGTCATGAACTTTACAGCACAGCAGTGCCTACAATTGGCTGTAAAATTCTACCCATTGTTTTTTCAAGGCATTTATTTATTAAACCTTCTTTACAATACAAAACAATACAATACAATACAACACAATACAATACAAGCTGCTGTGCTGTGTGACAGGAGATCTACGGGTACCGTCGCAGCAGTCTCCACCACGCGGTGATGTGGGTCTTCATCGTCCTGACACTAGGGACTCTGAGGCTGGTCTTCCACTGGTGGTCGGACAATACAATACATTACAACACAATACAATACAGTACAATACAATACAAGCTGCTGTGCTGTGTGACAGGAGATCTACGGGTACCGTCGCAGCAACCTCCACCACGCGGTGATGTGGATCTTCATCGTCCTGACACTAGGGACTCTGAGGCTGGTCTTCCACTGGTGGTCGGACAATACAATACAGTACAATACAATACAAGCTGCTGTGCTGTGTGACAGGAGATCTACGGGTACCGTCGCAGCAGTCTCCACCACGCGGTGATGTGGGTCTTCATCGTCCTGACACTAGGGACTCTGAGGCTGGTCTTCCACTGGTGGCCGACAATACAATACAGTACAATACAATACAAGCTGCTGTGCTGTGTGACAGGAGATCTACGGGTACCGTCGCAGCAGTCTCCACCACGCGGTGATGTGGGTCTTCATCGTCCTGACACTAGGGACTCTGAGACTGGTCTTCCACTGGTGGCCGACAATACAATACAATACAATACAATACAATACAAGCTGCATGTGCTGTGTGACAGGAGATCTACGGGTACCGTCGCAGCAGTCTCCACCACGCGGTGATGTGGGTCTTCATCGTCCTGACACTAGGGACTCAGAGGCTGGTCTTCCACTGGTGGTCGGACAATACAATACAGTACAATACAATACAAGCTGCATGTGCTGTGTGACAGGAGATCTACGGGTACCGTCGCAGCAGCCTCCACCACGCGGTGATGTGGGTCTTCATCGTCCTGACACTAGGGACTCTGAGGCTGGTCTTCCACTGGTGGCCGACAATACAATACAGTACAATACAATACAAGCTGCTGTGCTGTGTGACAGGAGATCTACGGGTACCGTCGCAGCAGTCTCCACCACGCGGTGATGTGGGTCTTCATCGTCCTGACACTAGGGACTCTGAGGCTGGTCTTCCACTGGTGGCCGACAATACAATACAATACAATACAATACAATACAAGATGCCGTGCTGTGTGACAGGAGATCTACGGGTACCGTCGCAGCAGCCTCCACCACACGGTGATGTGGGTCTTCATCGTCCTGACACTAGGGACTCTGAGGCTGGTCTTCCACTGGTGGTCGGACAATACAATACAGTACAATACAATACAAGCTGCATGTGCTGTGTGACAGGAGATCTACGGGTACCGTCGCAGCAGCCTCCACCACGCGGTGATGTGGGTCTTCATCGTCCTGACACTAGGGACTCTGAGGCTGGTCTTCCACTGGTGGTCGGACAATACAATACAGTACAATACAATACAAGCTGCTGTGCTGTGTGACAGGAGATCTACGGGTACCGTCGCAGCAGTCTCCACCACGCGGTGATGTGGGTCTTCATCGTCCTGACACTAGGGACTCTGAGGCTGGTCTTCCACTGGTGGTCGGACAATACAATACAGTACAATACAATACAAGCTGCTGTGCTGTGTGACAGGAGATCTACGGGTACCGTCGCAGCAGCCTCCACCACACGGTGATGTGGGTCTTCATCGTCCTGACACTAGGGACTCTGAGGCTGGTCTTCCACTGGTGGCCGACAATACAATACAATACAATACAATGCAAGCTTCTGTGCTGTGTGACAGGAGATCTACGGGTACCGTCGCAGCAGTCTCCACCACGCGGTGATGTGGGTCTTCATCGTCCTGACACTAGGGACTCTGAGGCTGGTCTTCCACTGGTGGCCGACAATACAATACAATACAATACAATACAATACAAGCTGCGTGTGCTGTGTGACAGGAGATCTACGGGTACCGTCGCAGCAGCCTCCACCACGCGGTGATGTGGGTCTTCATCGTCCTGACACTAGGGACTCTGAGGCTGGTCTTCCACTGGTGGCCGACAATACAATACAATACAATACAATACAATACAAGATGCCGTGCTGTGTGACAGGAGATCTACGGGTACCGTCGCAGCAGCCTCCACCACGCGGTGATGTGGGTCTTCATCGTCCTGACACTAGGGACTCTGAGGCTGGTCTTCCACTGGTGGTCGGACAATACAATACAAGCTGCTGTGCTGTGTGACAGGAGATCTACGGGTACCGTCGCAGCAGCCTCCACCACGCGGTGATGTGGATCTTCATCGTCCTGACACTAGGGACTCTGAGGCTGGTCTTCCACTGGTGGCCGACAATACAATACAATACAGTACAATACAATACAAGCTGCGTGTGCTGTGTGACAGGAGATCTACGGGTACCGTCGCAGCAGCCTCCACCACGCGGTGATGTGGATCTTCATCGTCCTGACACTAGGGACTCTGAGGCTGGTCTTCCACTGGTGGTCGGACAATACAATACAATACAATACAATACAATACAAGCTGCTGTGCTGTGTGACAGGAGATCTACGGGTACCGTCGCAGCAGCCTCCACCACGCGGTGATGTGGGTCTTCATAGTCCTGACACTAGGGACTCTGAGGCTGGTCTTCCACTGGTGGCCGACAATACAATACAGTACAATACAATACAATACAAGCTGCTGTGCTGTGTGACAGGAGATCTACGGGTACCGTCGCAGCAGCCTCCACCACACGGTGATGTGGGTCTTCATCGTCCTGACACTAGGGACTCTGAGGCTGGTCTTCCACTGGTGGCCGACAATACAATACAATACAGTACAATACAATACAAGATGCCGTGCTGTGTGACAGGAGATCTACGGGTACCGTCGCAGCAGCCTCCACCACACGGTGATGTGGGTCTTCATCGTCCTGACACTAGGGACTCTGAGGCTGGTCTTCCACTGGTGGTCGGACAATACAATACAGTACAATACAATACAAGCTGCATGTGCTGTGTGACAGGAGATCTACGGGTACCGTCGCAGCAGCCTCCACCACGCGGTGATGTGGGTCTTCATCGTCCTGACACTAGGGACTCTGAGGCTGGTCTTCCACTGGTGGCCGACAATACAATACAATACAGTACAATACAATACAAGCTGCGTGTGCTGTGTGACAGGAGATCTACGGGTACCGTCGCAGCAGCCTCCACCACGCGGTGATGTGGGTCTTCATCGTCCTGACACTAGGGACTCTGAGACTGGTCTTCCACTGGTGGTCGGACAATACAATACAATACAGTACAATACAATACAAGCTGCGTGTGCTGTGTGACAGGAGATCTACGGGTACCGTCGCAGCAGCCTCCACCACGCGGTGATGTGGGTCTTCATCGTCCTGACACTAGGGACTCTGAGGCTGGTCTTCCACTGGTGGCCGACAATACAATACAATACAGTACAATACAATACAAGCTGCGTGTGCTGTGTGACAGGAGATCTACGGGTACCGTCGCAGCAGCCTCCACCACGCGGTGATGTGGATCTTCATCGTCCTGACACTAGGGACTCTGAGGCTGGTCTTCCACTGGTGGTCGGACAATACAATACAATACAATACAATACAATACAAGATGCCGTGCTGTGTGACAGGAGATCTACGGGTACCGTCGCAGCAGCCTCCACCACGCGGTGATGTGGGTCTTCATCGTCCTGACACTAGGGACTCTGAGGCTGGTCTTCCACTGGTGGCCGACAATACAATACAATACAATACAATACAATACAAGCTGCGTGTGCTGTGTGACAGGAGATCTACGGGTACCGTCGCAGCAGCCTCCACCACACGGTGATGTGGGTCTTCATCGTCCTGACACTAGGGACTCTGAGGCTGGTCTTCCACTGGTGGTCGGACAATACAATACAATACAATACAATACAATACAGTACAATACAATACAAGCTGCTGTGCTGTGTGACAGGAGATCTACGGGTACCGTCGCAGCAGCCTCCACCACACGGTGATGTGGGTCTTCATCGTCCTGACACTAGGGACTCTGAGACTGGTCTTCCACTGGTGGCCGACAATACAATACAATACAATACAATACAATACAAGATGCCGTGCTGTGTGACAGGAGATCTACGGGTACCGTCGCAGCAGCCTCCACCACACGGTGATGTGGGTCTTCATCGTCCTGACACTAGGGACTCTGAGGCTGGTCTTCCACTGGTGGCCGACAATACAATACAATACAATACAATACAATACAAGCTGCGTGTGCTGTGTGACAGGAGATCTACGGGTACCGTCGCAGCAGCCTCCACCACACGGTGATGTGGGTCTTCATAGTCCTCTCCCTGGGGACTCTGAGGCTGGTCTTCCACTGGTGGCCGACAATACAATACAATACAATACAATACAATACAAGCTGCGTGTGCTGTGTGACAGGAGATCTACGGGTACCGTCGCAGCAGCCTCCACCACACGGTGATGTGGGTCTTCATAGTCCTCTCCCTGGGGACTCTGAGGCTGGTCTTCCACTGGTGGCCGACAATACAATACAATACAATACAATACAATACAAGCTGCGTGTGCTGTGTGACAGGAGATCTACGGGTACCGTCGCAGCAGCCTCCACCACGCGGTGATGTGGGTCTTCATCGTCCTGACACTAGGGACTCTGAGGCTGGTCTTCCACTGGTGGCCGACAATACAATACAATACAATACAATACAATACAAGATGCCGTGCTGTGTGACAGGAGATCTACGGGTACCGTCGCAGCAGCCTCCACCACACGGTGATGTGGGTCTTCATCGTCCTGACACTAGGGACTCTGAGGCTGGTCTTCCACTGGTGGCCGACAATACAATACAATACAATACAATACAATACAAGATGCCGTGCTGTGTGACAGGAGATCTACGGGTACCGTCGCAGCAGTCTCCACCACGCGGTGATGTGGGTCTTCATCGTCCTGACACTAGGGACTCTGAGGCTGGTCTTCCACTGGTGGCCGACAATACAATACAATACAATACAATACAAGATGCCGTGCTGTGTGACAGGAGATCTACGGGTACCGTCGCAGCAGCCTCCACCACGCGGTGATGTGGGTCTTCATCGTCCTGACACTAGGGACTCTGAGGCTGGTCTTCCACTGGTGGCCGACAATACAATACAATACAATACAATACAATACAAGCTGCTGTGCTGTGTGACAGGAGATCTACGGGTACCGTCGCAGCAGCCTCCACCACGCGGTGATGTGGGTCTTCATCGTCCTGACACTAGGGACTCTGAGGCTGGTCTTCCACTGGTGGCCGACAATACAATACAATACAAGCTGCCGTGCTGTGTGACAGGAGATCTACGGGTACCGTCGCAGCAGCCTCCACCACACGGTGATGTGGGTCTTCATAGTCCTCTCCCTGGGGACTCTGAGACTGGTCTTCCACTGGTGGCCGACAATACAATACAATACAATACAATACAATACAAGCTGCGTGTGCTGTGTGACAGGAGATCTACGGGTACCGTCGCAGCAGCCTCCACCACACGGTGATGTGGGTCTTCATAGTCCTCTCCCTGGGGACTCTGAGACTGGTCTTCCACTGGTGGCCGACAATACAATACAATACAATACAATACAATACAAGCTGCGTGTGCTGTGTGACAGGAGATCTACGGGTACCGTCGCAGCAGCCTCCACCACGCGGTGATGTGGGTCTTCATCGTCCTGACACTAGGGACTCTGAGGCTGGTCTTCCACTGGTGGCCGACAATACAATACAATACAATACAATACAATACAAGATGCCGTGCTGTGTGACAGGAGATCTACGGGTACCGTCGCAGCAGCCTCCACCACACGGTGATGTGGGTCTTCATCGTCCTGACACTAGGGACTCTGAGACTGGTCTTCCACTGGTGGCCGACAATACAATACAATACAATACAATACAATACAAGCTGCGTGTGCTGTGTGACAGGAGATCTACGGGTACCGTCGCAGCAGCCTCCACCACACGGTGATGTGGGTCTTCATCGTCCTGACACTAGGGACTCTGAGACTGGTCTTCCACTGGTGGCCGACAATACAATACAATACAATACAATACAATACAAGCTGCGTGTGCTGTGTGACAGGAGATCTACGGGTACCGTCGCAGCAGCCTCCACCACGCGGTGATGTGGGTCTTCATCGTCCTGACACTAGGGACTCTGAGGCTGGTCTTCCACTGGTGGCCGACAATACAATACAATACAATACAATACAATACAAGCTGCGTGTGCTGTGTGACAGGAGATCTACGGGTACCGTCGCAGCAGCCTCCACCACACGGTGATGTGGGTCTTCATCGTCCTGACACTAGGGACTCTGAGACTGGTCTTCCACTGGTGGCCGACAATACAATACAATACAATACAATACAATACAAGCTGCGTGTGCTGTGTGACAGGAGATCTACGGGTACCGTCGCAGCAGCCTCCACCACACGGTGATGTGGGTCTTCATCGTCCTGACACTAGGGACTCTGAGGCTGGTCTTCCACTGGTGGCCGACAATACAATACAATACAATACAATACAATACAAGCTGCGTGTGCTGTGTGACAGGAGATCTACGGGTACCGTCGCAGCAGCCTCCACCACGCGGTGATGTGGGTCTTCATCGTCCTGACACTAGGGACTCTGAGGCTGGTCTTCCACTGGTGGTCGGACAATACAATACAATACAATACAATACAATACAAGCTGCGTGTGCTGTGTGACAGGAGATCTACGGGTACCGTCGCAGCAGCCTCCACCACGCGGTGATGTGGGTCTTCATCGTCCTGACACTAGGGACTCTGAGACTGGTCTTCCACTGGTGGCCGACAATACAATACAATACAATACAGTACAATACAAGCTGCTGTGCTGTGTGACAGGAGATCTACGGGTACCGTCGCAGCAGCCTCCACCACGCGGTGATGTGGATCTTCATCGTCCTGACACTAGGGACTCTGAGGCTGGTCTTCCACTGGTGGCCCGAGTGGATGTTGTTCCTTTCCCACAAGCGATGTCCGCTGGCGGAGGCGGAAAAAGTCCTCGTTCTGGTATGTAGATATTTTCTCTCTGAATGACTCGATTTTTTGGTGAGTTGATTATTATTCTGAAATATTTTAGGGCAATCACTCTCTGCTGTAGTCAGTGCTTTTTTCCCCATGTTTGTGCCAATGATTGAGAGGGAGGTTTGAATTAATATAGGTAAAGGCTAGTGTGTTTACCTTCCCCTGCCCTCTTCATCTGATAACACCAATAACACACAGGTCAACTCAGTCGTGTCAAGGTATTCTGAGGGACTATGTGGCCGAAATCCATCAA
Organism: Flexamia atlantica; assembly: GCA_035578135.1. Lineage (NCBI taxonomy): Eukaryota > Metazoa > Arthropoda > Insecta > Hemiptera > Cicadellidae > Flexamia > Flexamia atlantica. Next base: position 6,212,530 of record JAQJVK010000027.1, read on the forward strand.
CTGGCTAGTCTTGATAGAGCAGATTTTTTTTGCATTCACGAAATGTCGACCAGAACAAAACAGTGTGTTTTCAAAAATTTGTGTAATTTAGTGTTTTTATGACCCCTTGACTTCTGGAACTTCAACAGCACTGAGTAATACGGTGAATGAAAGCCTCAAAAGATTTGAGAATAATGTCAATATTTATTTACCACTGAGCTACCGCTATCAATAATGAGGAATGATCTCTAGGCGGGTCATTTAAATTGTAATTCAAACGTCTGAAAAGCTTTGATCGAAAGTCTTTTGGAATATTTCTCATCAGTTAGACAAATAGGTTTTTCTTTTTATCAATAATAATAAAATTCTGTACATTTTATGTTTGTAGTTAAAATTTATTTTATTATAACATAGTCTATTTGGTTTTGTTTCAGGACAGATATGAAAAGCGGTTCACTTCTCTGTTTATAAAAGATGTTAAGAAAATATCTGCGACTGATCAAAGGTAAGTTAAATAGTTTTACATTGACAGTTTAAAATACGTTAAAACCCAGTGTAAACAAAGGAAGAATATGCTTGTTAGTTGTATGGAAACATTTATGTAGTCATTCTTTATCAGTTAACATATGCAGGTATTATCTAATCAGAGCGTTTAAGGTAATGTGGTGTTATAAGCAATATTTTGTGTGATTTTGAAACATTTCTATGACAGTAATTTTTCTAAGGTAGAAAACTACCAAATAAAAGCTATAGAGATAATTTCTTATAGTTCTTTTGCTTAATAAGGAGGACAGTTTGTCCAGTGAAAATAGCAGGTAAATATTTAAAACAAATATTATAAATTCTTCTAAATTTTTAACGTTATTAAAAAAGTACTTAAACTATTTTAATGGAGATTTAAGAATCTGAGTAGTGATTATAGTTACAAAATTGATAATTTTTTTTATGTTTACGTGTTGTTTTTTTGATATTTTTTTGTTATGTTTTTTGTCCCGCGCGTGCCCTTTGAGGCATTTAGGACTTTTGTAACATTTAAGATATTTAATGAATAAAAGCTTTTTGAATTGAATTGAATTGAATGTTTTAACAAAAGAGACTAATAATTATAAAGTACTGAAACGTCTTTGGGGCGAGCCAGTTTTTACATAGGAATTTCGCTTATTGCCTTATTGTCAGGTTTCCTAACAGTGATCTAAACCATCTTAGGTACTTACACGCTGTAAGTGCAGTGTGCAAGGTCCAATAGTTAAAGGAAGGGACATTCTGCTTACTTCCTATTTGTTTTCCAAGTGAACACCAAGTCAGTTTCCTTTTCATGGGTAAAATTAGATCATAAAACAAAAAATGGAAAGTCATGACCTTACCTTAGTTTACAGGAAGGACAAGACCATGCTGAGCCAATGAGGGAGCTGGATCCTTACCAACTGTCAACGACGAAAAAGAGGTCACCCATCAATGTGTTCGAGATTCACCTCGATAAATCAGCTATTAAAGGTAAATCAACGTATCCTTACAAAAAGATAAAGAGAAAAGATAACGAGAAATATATTGTATGTGGTGTATTATTTTAACTGGCTGTCCAGGAAATAATAAGTGCTGCAATCTGTGCATGGTTAACTTTTAGAACTGTTCAACAATGTTCACATGTTTTGTAGTTGTGAAAAAAGTGAATTAATAAAGGTCTATTTTATGTCGAAAATTATGCACTTTTTACTTAAATTCATTTAAGTGAACCTAAATTATTAGTTGCTTTTATTTAAAACTTATGTAATGGAAAATATATGTAAAAATATATTTTGACAGCTCAAAAATTAAAATCTGTCCATCCACTGAGTTGTGGCGCCGAAGAAAACGAATGAAGATAATCATAAAAAGATGCTGTTTGGTGGAAATGTTCCTTTTCTTAAAATTTATTAAAGATTTTGTTAATCTTCATGACATTTTCATATCGTTAAAAATTTCTTAGTGTATTTATTTATTTTATTTCAGAGCCCGCTTCCGAACATTTTCCATAAATTTGTAAATTCAATCAATTCATATAGTTTGTTTTTCATGTTGTTTGTGAACTTTTATAAGGTTTGATGCCACCAAACAGAGAGGGATGAAGAATACAGTGCCCTATTTTATGAATAGAGGGTGTGGGAGACTAGTACTGAAAGACATTCATCCAAATATAAATCAGGATTCAAGACTTATGTAAATAAATTTATAAATTTGCTAAACCAATCCATGCCGCGAATAAAGAATTGTTTACAAAAGTGAATGCATAACATACAACAAATCTAACCTAAATTTGTGTTTATTTACAGAGGTTACAGAAATCCACGCAGTGTGGGTGAAGAAACTTTGCTACATTTGGGATGATGACAAGAAGAGTTTTTTGAAGCTGATTGGCCTGGATCAAGGTGTCACCAAGAGCCAGCTTCATGAGTACCATGGATTTGATCACCAAGAGCAGTTTATGAGGTATAATTCATTAAAGCATTTGACACAGTAGTCTTAATACTTTAAGTGCTCTAGCCCATATAAAGCTTGGTTAAATTTTTGCAATGTAATGTTGCAAATGGTACAAGTACACTCTCGCTGGGTGTGAGAGTGTATATGATGAGACTGACTTGCCTCGTTCTGCCTCTCTCTCATTAAGCCACATTTTTCAATACGATCACCAAGCCTTATCCTGGCGAGAGAATATTGTGCCAAACTTTGTCTATACACTTATACATTTAAAGAGTGCAACTTAATGGAGGACAATTGCTCTAAACTTTTTGGAGATGTACTTCCATTAAAAAGTAAACATATAAAGTTTTTTTTTACGTATGTTGAGTTTTAAATCTGTAGAGTTACACAGATTGTAATGATGAGGAAAGGTTCTTCACTTATTATGGTCTGCAATTACTGTGTAAGGAATTATGCCCCATTTCCCTCTAATATGGACAAATATAAAACTTAGGATGTACAGGGCTCTCCTCTTTTGTCTGACCTTCATATATTTTATTTCCTGCAAATCTTCACATCAAGCTATTTCAAAAAATCGGTTCAGAACTCTAGGACTCATCCTAGAGTTCCTCCAAGAGTCTTCATCACAAAAAACCCCTAGCATATTAAATAGGTATATCTATATAGATGGGTGTAATGTTGTCCTTCTTAAGCTAATTGTTTAGGATATAATAAAATTGCATAATGTAAAGTCAAAACCAAGAACTAAACAATAGAGTCAATAATCATTTCTATCTTCAAATATGATTATTTACAGTCATACTGCCCCTGCTCTGCCAAAACTGAGTTTTATCTTTTCACAGTCATTTGCAAAGTAATTACAGTAAAGTTTGGAACCTTGACTTCCCTCATATCAGTTAAACAAAGCAAGTTATATTCTTGGTAATGACATTGGATATAACTAGACTAGGAAGTAAAAATTAATAGAGGCTTCTGAAAAAAGTATTAAAATATATAAACTAAATTCATTCTGTTTACCACTAAGTATTGCATAGGATCAAATTGGAATTAATAATCTTTGATATTTAAAAGATCAATCAGATTACACACAATGAATTGCATCTATTTTTATACTCCCTCTATGCTTCTAATGTTTTGTGTTTTCCTCCTTTATTAAAAAACTTTGGGTTGTCACCTAGAGGTTGTCAGGTTAAAGTCCTGGAAAGATCAAATGACAAGCTTTTTTTGTTCAGAAGCTAGGACCCTTTAGTCCTACTGCAGAGACAGGTGTGTTTGAAGGTCACTCTCAAATGAAAATCCTTTAGTATTTAATATTTAAGTAACTAATTAAACCCAAACTTAAAGTTAAACTAATTTATTTTATGATTAAAATAAATAAAAACAAGTACATCAATCCTCATAATTTATAATGCTTCAAATTGTACCTGTTTTACTCTATTTCAGGAGGGTGATTTATGGAAAAAATGAAATCCTAGTTAAACTACAGAAAATAATAACGTTGATTCTATTGGAGGTGTTGAACCCCTTCTACATCTTCCAAGTGTTTACCATCTGCGTTTGGTTTGCTGAGAACTACGTCTACTACACCTTTGCTATCATGACCATGTCTCTATTTGGTGTGTCTTCTGCTGTCATTCAGACACATCAGGTATTGTAAGTTTACTATATAGCCTTGAATATCAGGCACTTTATAAAGTTCAAATTTATAGGTTTCTCGTTAGTGCGTTAGTGAAATTGTGTTTTCATTAAATAGGTGCGTCACAACTATTCTTGTGTTGGGGATGACCTCTCGAACAATAAAAGGCCGATTCCCTTGCCATTTAGATTATAAAAGTGTAATTTGTTTTTTCCGCAATGGTTTACAAATGAGACATCATACAATGTATTCTCTGGGAAAAAAACATAGGTACGATAACATGATGCATGCCTAACATTACTTCAATTTTATTTAAAAAGTATTTTTTACCTAATTATTAATGAGTAAATAAAATTTTAACCCAGCCAATTCTGAGGTGGTATTATTATGCCTGTTTTATATTAGCTCTTTGTATATTCACTGCTAGTTAACGAACTTTCATAGTTATTTCAAAATATAAATTTGTTTAAAAAACGCAACCCATTTAATTACCACCAAGACAGATGAAGACAAATATAACCATCACTTGATTGTACAATAAGTCTGACACCCTTTGTACAATTTGCACATTATATCTTCGGCTATGGCTGAGTCAGCTGGTTGCAAGGGGCGCAGGCAGTGGGGAGAGGGGGTACTTTTCTAAAAACATTTACTGGGTGTAAATAAAAAACATCTTACAACTCTTAAAATATATATACACTTATACTGTGTAGTAATTTTAGTTAGAAAAATGAAAATGCCACCATTTTGAAACAAAAGATTTTTTAACGAAATTTTTTTGTAATTATTTCATTTCTACCTTTAACACTTTACCAAGATTCATAAAGTTATCTGTAATGGTTTTGGATATAAATTTTTATTGAAAAAATACAAAATGGCGGATATCTCGGTAACAAGGTGTTTTTAGAAAAAATTTTATTCTTGATTTTCTTTTTATTTTGACCAATAGAACCTATTCCCAAAGTTTCTGTACTTACTTCCAGGACACCCTGTATTGTGTGACCTGTATATAGTTTTTGTTATTGACTTAACATTCATACCCTCCCTCCCCCACAGAACCAGAAGAACCTGCACCACACGGTCCACGCCACAGACGTGGTCACTGTCCGCAGGGGCGACGGGAGCTACGAGGACATCCCCACCACCCATCTGGTGCCCGGGGACGTCATAGTCATCCCCACCCACGGCTGCGTCATGCACTGTGACGCTGTGCTGCTGGTCGGCAACTGTATCGTCAACGAGAGCATGCTCACTGGTACTAATTTAAACTACCTAGTCAATTATTGCCTGCTTTAAGATCGTAATACGCCAGCAGTGCCTCCGCAGCTACCATCTGCGGGTACCGCCCCTGTGTATCACCTCCGTTTACCACCCTTGCTCCATCTACCAATTCCACCAGTCTCAGGCCTAAGAAAATACCTAGGATATATATTCAAAATATTTTCTTCATATGTGCTGAATATGTATTCAGGATACCCTAATAATACATATTCCCATCGCGGACATTTGCACATACTAAATATGTATCAAATACCTATCTATTAGGTATTGCAATGTGTCAAATACATATTGTATATTGCGCTTCAATGTATGTAATACCTATAGATACATTTGTGTGCTATATGGGGTACATGATGTTGCCGTTGTTTTTTAATCGGAATATGAATAAAGAAAGAGTGTGGGATGCATGAGATGACAGCTTTGATACTTTCAATAAAAAAAAAAATTCAATAAAATCAGCTAATCGGTTTTTCAGGATTATTAACCAACTGTTCAATAATCAATGGAAGCTGGGTCCAGACTTATTTAATTTCTCAACAATTTATAAGAATATAGTTGTGTAGACTTCCATGGTCCAAAGATACATTCTCAAAGTGGGTTTCCAGGTTTAACCGTGTGGATGATGTCGATCTAGTTTGCCAACGTTTCGGATATATTGCAATATCCATCTTCAGGGCGACGAGCGTCTTAGTTTACAGAGTATGAGTAAGTCTGTAAACTAAGACGCTCGTCGCCCTGAAGATGGATATTGCAATATATCCGAAACGTCGGCAAACTAGATCGACATCATCCACACGGTTAAACCCGGAAACTCACTTCAAGAATTTATAAGAATTTTGCTCAGTACATCTTGCAATCTACTTATTTATGAAGTGAACATGTAACTTGTGCGCTCATTAATGAGTATTTGCGTTGGTAGCTGTTCCTTACAAAACTAAATGCTTAAATGTATAAGAAAAGCTCTCGTCATTTAATAAAGTCTGATGACGATCTGAATCAGACATGTAAAACTCGACAACTCTATTACTGTACTATGTCATACATTACATAGTAGAAAAACCATTTTAGAATTGAAGCTCAAAATGATGAAGGACTTTCAGGATAGTGGTAAAAGTTTAAAAAATTGTTATGACATACTTATTCATTCTTGGTGGATTGTTTTCTACATACCATGACTCCTTTTCAACGACAAATAGTAAACTAGTTTGCTACGGTTATAAGAAACTATGTAGTGATTTCAATTTTCATCAAAACTTATTTTGATGGCTCAGAAACCTACTTAGAGTTACCTCATTGGATATTTTTTCAGGTGAGAGTGTCCCAGTGACGAAGACCGCTCTTCCCAACGAGAACGTTCTCTACAGCGAACAAGAGGATGCCAATCACACGTTGTTCTGCGGAACGAAAGTTTTACAGACGCGCTACTACGGCACAGAGAAGGTTCACGCGGTAGTTATCCGCACAGGGTTCCTTACGGCTAAAGGATCTCTGGTCCGATCCATCCTGTATCCACCCCCCGCGGACTTCAAGTTTGATCAAGACTCGTACAAGTTCATCTGGATCCTGGCCTTCATTGCACTTTGTGGACTCATCTACACCATCATTATCAAAGTAAGTGAGAGAGAGGAAGCTTCATTATCTGCATCAGTTGAATCCCTTAACATGTTTGAGGCAATGGGGCATGTTGATGTCCATATCGTGAATGCCATTCTTTTGAGTCACCAAAAATTCAGCATCCCAGCAACAACTTGAAATCTTCGCTCAGCATTCAGGTTAAATATGACACAACTTTTCATCATTCAAAAATTGTATCACTGTGAGTGGAGGTAGCTAACTAAGAAAACTTCATTTATATATATATTCAAAGAATGACTTTATTGCCATAAAACATTATTTCACTAACAGCGAAGCGGGCACAGAACAGATGGCAATGATAATGCCTCCTTGACCCTGATATGAAATAAAATAGCCAAGAAAGTATTCATTCAAATGGAAATACAAAACAATTCATTTTACTGTAACAATAGTGCTATTCAATTTAAACTAGATTAGGTAGTTGCAGCTTTGCTTTTAAACTAAGCAATGAACTATGCTTGGTCATATGTTGATGGATACCACCGCACTGTTCCAAAACTTCAACCCTTTACTGTACCCTTTTTTAAATTGTGAGGCGTTCTCAAAAACCTACATATAAATGTCTTTAAATTTACACCTCCTCATTCTTCCATCCATTATCGAGATGACTTCGCGGAAAGAAAGCCCCTTGTGATATCCAAAACTAAATACAAAACTTATCAATAATTAGGAAACCTTTAGAGTGATTTTTGAAATTATTTCCTTAATACTATATCTTTTAACTTGTTTGGTAGCTTGTTAACATGTTTCTATGATTGTTTATTGCAGATTATTTAATTGAAGTGTCAGTTTTTAAAAAACCTTCAAATAAATTATATACTCACTCTACATTGTTTTGGTGGGGCATTCTTAGCCAATTCTTTTGTGACTACAGCATATGGATGGCATTTGAGATGTTTGATGTGGGAATATCCCATGATTTTACAGTCGACTCTCGCTAACTTGAAATTCCAAGGGACTGCGATTTTTCTTCGTGTTACGTATAGTTCGTCATAGGCATAGTTCGAGTTAATGAGGTAAGCCAAATGAAAATTCGTGATATAGAGGTAAAGAAAAATGTAGTTTATACCCTACATCTTCGACAAATCTAAGATTTTAACTTATTTAAATATTATATATCTATGAAAAATACAGTATTTATAATATTATAGCCCGTAAAACACCAAAACATATAAGATGATATTAACTCTGATCAAAAAGTCCGTAATCTTACTCTGCTTAAACGTGTAAAACAATTATAGTATCGATCATAATTTTTACTAAAACAATAATATAAAGAAACTTTACCGTATCCTCTTCAGCTACAAAAATGAACTTTTAACTTTTAATAATTCCACTGATCAAAAAGTCCGTAATCTTCCTCTTTGTAAAAACAATTACAGTATCGATTATTTTTTATTAAAACATGCGCTTGACCCCGGATATGATTCACCGACAGGTTACATCCTGAACGCTGGGATTTCGATTTACAGAGGTCCATTCTGAAGACATCGTGGTATGGAGGTAAATTTCGAGTCATAGAGGTAAAGCGCTAATCAAATTCGTCTTATCTACAGAATTTCATGTTATAGAGGTAATTTTTATGTCCCTTCGAGTTATAGAGGTAAAATATAACAAAAAATTAGTTCGTGTTATGTATAGTAATTTCTTCGTGTTGGACAGGTTTTTCCAAGGGGATTAAAAATAATTCGTGATATCGAGGATTTCGTGATATCAAGGTTCGTGTTAGCGAGAGTCGACTGTAGTACCATTCTATTCAAAACTGAAAGCCATCTATTCAAGAGACTTGTGCTGTTTGATAGCAGACAAATATTTTAGTTTGTCATCAGGATCACACATAATTTTTAAAGGTTTAACTTACCTGCTACGTCTACTGACACTTTTAATTAATTAACTTTAGCAGTTTGAAACTGTATCTTCAGGTTGGACGTTAGGTTAAAAATACAAGTCATCCTTGGATTAGGATGTCAAAATTTAAAACTTCTTCACAAAATTTGATACAAAGATATGAGATGTGCTCCTAGCAGCAAGAAACAACTATAGTTAATTTAAAGTACCGTACCTCTGGAAACATAAGACACATCAGATAGATAACTTAAAAGTTTATTATGAGAATATTAGTTGATTTGTTTTCAAACAAAGTTACAGAAATGATTGGAAAATAATTCATTTGCAATATTTTTAATTAATTTTTCTATATTGCAATGGAAAATAACTATGAAATAAATCTGTTGAAAAAAACTTTCTATCGAAATTTTTGGACATAAAGCTTTTAGCTCAGCTCCCAGAAAAAAATTAAGGAGCTAAGCTAAAGGTGTTAGTCTAGATAGTCACAAAAAGGAAGGAGCGTTTTGTAAAATCTTTTTTCCACATAGATTGTTTCTCTCTATGACAAACACAGTAACTGACAGGATAGCTGAGTGGATAAAGTGCTCACCTCACAACCTCTGGGTCGCTGGTTCAATTCCTGTTAAAGGATTGAAAGTGGGTCCTGTTGCCATTTGTCACTGATCTATTTGGTCTATTTGTATTAACGATGTTATCTAATAAAAGGTCGCCGTCCGATGGTAACAAGACCAAGTGTCGAGTGTTCCCGATCAAAATTTAAAAAATGCCACTGGCATATAAACACACAAAATAAAAATAAAATAATAAAGTCAAGCAATCTCAAGAACAAAAACAACAACCAATATAATGCAATCACAACAATGTCATTCAATCACAACAATGTCATTCAATCATAACAATGTCATTCAATCACAACAATGTCATTCAATCACAACAATGTCATTCAATCACAACAATGTCATTCAATCACAACAATGTCCATTCAATCACAACAATGTCATTCAATCACAACAATGTCATTCAATTACAACAATGTCGTTCAATCACAACAATGTCATTCAGTCACAACAATGTCATTCAATCACAACAATGTCCATTCAATCACAACAATGTAATTCAATCACAACGATGTAATTCTCCGCCGGTTGCAGAGCAGCCGAGGACTGCAGCCGGGAGACATCATTCTGAAGGCGCTGGACATCATCACCATCGTAATCCCCCCCGCGCTGCCGGCAACCATGACCATCGGCAAGCTCTACGCCCTCAGTCGGCTCAAGAAGTACCAGATATCCTGCATCAACTCCCGCGTCATCAATGTCACCGGCAGCATCGACTGTGTCTGCTTCGACAAGGTATATGCTTAGACAGTGAATTGTCTGAGAACCCCAGAAAACTGTACGTTATTGTTCTTCCCTCCTCTAGGGCTGACTTATCCCTGCCCTGTGCTGGATTTACATTCGCCGCGGTTCTAAGGAATAATAGCCCAGATTTGTGTGCAGCACCCCTGAGACCCCCAACAGCCTTGTCAAAAGTGGTGATATTTTTAGCTCAATTACGTATCCCGTCAAATTCACTCCGAAAATCCGGTACTAACCCTGCCCCTTTCAATTCCTGAAGATCTTCTCTTTTCATAAACTGCACAGTACTTGAAAGGGACACTTTGCTAGCCATAGTGTCCCTAGTCCTTCCAACTCTTGTTGCTGACATCCCACAAACTTGTGTCCTCCTGACAAAGACCCTGACAGAGGAAGGTCTGGACCAGCAACACTAGTGTCCTTAATCCTTCCAACCCTTGTTGCTCTGTTATCTCACAGACCTGTGTCCTCCTGACAAAGACCCTGACAGAGGAAGGTCTGGACCAGCAAAGTGTCCTTAATCCTTCCAACCCTTGTTGTTCTGTTATCTCACAGACCTGTGTCCTCCTGACAAAGACCCTGACAGAGGAAGGTCTGGACCAGCAACACTAGTGTCCTTAATCCTTCCAACCCTTGTTGCTCTGTTATCTCACAGACCTGTGTCCTCCTGACAAAGACCCTGGACAGAGGAAGGTCTGGACCAGCAACACTAGTGTCCTTAATCCTTCCAACCCTGGTTGCTCTGTTATCTCACAGACCTGTGTCCTCCTGACAAAGACCCTGACAGAGGAAGGTCTGGACCAGCAACACTAGTGTCCTTAATCCTTCCAACCCTTGTTGCTCTGTTATCTCACAGACCTGTGTCCTCCTGACAAAGACCCTGACAGAGGAAGGTCTGGACCAGCAACACTAGTGACCTTAATCCTTCCAACCCTTGTTGCTCTGTTATCTCACAGACCTTGTCCTCCTGACAAAGACCCTGACAGAGGAAGGTCTGGACCAGCAACACTAGTGTCCTTAATCCTTCCAACCCTTGTTGCTCTGTTATCTCACAGACCTTGTCCTCCTGACAAAGACCCTGACAGAGGAAGGTCTGGACCAGCAACACTAGTGACCTTAATCCTTCCAACCCTTGTTGCTCTGTTATCTCACAGACCTTGTCCTCCTGACAAAGACCCTGACAGAGGAAGGTCTGGACCAGCAACACTAGTGTCCTTAATCCTTCCAACCCTTGTTGCTCTGTTATCTCACAGACCTTGTCCTCCTGACAAAGACCCTGACAGAGGAAGGTCTGGACCAGCAACACTAGTGTCCTTAATCCTTCCAACCCTTGTTGCTCTGTTATCTCACAGACTTGTGTCCTGCTGACAAAGACCCTGACAGAGGAAAGACTTGACCAGCAACACTGGTGTCCTTAGTCTTTCCATCCCCTTTTTCTTTTAAATCTGACAGACTTATGTTCTCTAGACATGAACCCTGACAGAGGAAGGTCTGGACCAGCAACTCTGGTGCTTAATCCTTCCGGTTCTTGTTGCTCTGACATCTGACAGTCTTGTGTTCTCCAGACAGGCACCCTGACAGAGGACGGGCTGGACATGTGGGGGGTGGTGCCCGTGACCGACGGCCACCTCAGGGCTCCGGTGCGAGACGTGGCCGAGATGCCTCTCTCGCCCCTGCTCTACGCCATGGCAACGTGTCACTCGCTCACCACCATTGATGGAACCGTATGCGGTGATCCGCTAGACGTCAAGGTGAGTCTGTTGTATAGTTTCTTTTCTATTGTATACATGTCCTAGGTAATTAAATTCTATGTGAGATCCATGTTTTTCAATGGGTAACTTATTCATTCACAAGACATTCGTGCCAAGACTCTACTGTGGTCTAGGAAGTGATAAGACCGATCAAAATTCTTCTTCTTTTCAAAATTATCTCTTGTTCTTTTCAATCTGAACCCTAAGGCATGGGCGCCCGCAGGGGGGGGCCAGGGGGGGCAGTTGCCCCCCCTGAGAAAAGGAAAATATATTTGAAAATACATGAAGCTTTTAAGTTTGTTCAGGTTGACCAAACAAAGTTAATTGCCGTGAATTTTAATCAGGGATGGTCGGGTCCCAAAATTTCGGGAAAATGAGTTCCCGATTTTTGGGCGGGATTTTTATTCATTTCGGGAAATTTTTGGGACGTGATCGTTTTAGCGATCGCAACTAAACTGCGAGTGTGGCTTCGCAAAACTCGCTACCGGCCGCGGAAAACAAACTCCAAATATTTTTCATAAATAAGTAAAAAAAATTTACAAAAGTAAAGAACTTGAGATTTTTAAATTAAATTTACAAACAAACTAAAAATTGGTATTATGATTGAAGAAACAAATGAGTATGTTTGAAATGTTTTTGAAAGGTAACTCTGGTTTTTAGACAGCCAAAAATACGTTTTCAAGTACTTTTATCTTACTGTTTCTCCAGAAGAGTGCTGGGGGCCCATTAAGGGATACCGGTATATATTCCACACCCCAATAAAACCCCAGGAAAAAATAACTGTTTGCCCCCCCTGGGAAAATATTCTGCGGGCGCCCTTGCCCTAAGGTCCTTCTAATCTCAATAACATCAGTTTCATCTAAGGGGACTTGTATTCATGGTGATTGCCTACAGGATCTTTCATAAGGGTGAAAAAATCAATTTACTGTTCAGATAGTTTAACTGTTGTTGAATATTTGTAAACTTTAAAACTGTGATTTTAGGATACTATTCATTTAATTATAATGAAATATAAAAGGGCTGTGAAGTGGTGGGTTATTCGATCAATGGGTGATAAGACTATAAAAATCTACTGCTCTGGCCAAGAATAAAAAAAATCAAAGATAATGTGACGATTAATATTTAAAATTCAATTTTACAGATGTTTGAATCAACTGGTTGGATATTCGAGGAACCTGAAATTGCTGACACTTCAAAATATGACCTGATGGTCCCTTCCATTGTGAGACTGCCAGAGAAAAAACAAATAAATCGGGAAGAGGTAAGGATGACCCATAAATAAATTCCTAAAATTCGAATTCCCACTGCTTCTTTAAGAGAACACATGTTAATTCATCCAAACTTAGACGACCAATAAAATAATGGGTTGATAATATTTTTATCTTTGTGGTTTCCAGCCTACCTAAATTTATTGCTCAAACGCTTTGCCTTGATACCATCAAAATATGTATACATATTTCTTGAAATTTCAGCTTCCAGGGTTATGTGTATCACCTACTTAGAATGCTCTGCAAGTTCCTGTATTAAATTAATTTTCATGCACTTCTTCAAACTTGATGAGTTTACTGGCAGAACTCAATTAACAATTAATTCAAGAGTGTTCTAATATTTCCAACATATATTCAAACTTTGCCATTTAATGAAATTGGTTGGTTATCGAGGGCCAAATATATCAACTCCATCACTTATTAAAAGGTTAGCTTTAAAAATAAACATTATAGAGGAGAAATTAAAGAGTGTAATAAGAATTCAATTATGATTTAAGCCGTTGGAGATTGGAATCATCCATCAATATCAGTTTTCGTCCAAATTACAAAGGATGAGTGTCATCACGAGGACACTTGGCTCTCGGGATTTGACGGTCTACACTAAGGGGTCTCCGGAGATGATCCAGTCGCTGAGCTTGCCGCATACAGGTTAATGGCTAAGTTATTCTGAGTCGCCAGTGGGAAAATAGAAAATAGATCATCACTGAATCACTTATTAAACAATTAACAAAATTTAGACAAGGTTTGATATTTTAAAGAATGCAGATATGTAAGAAGTCTTGATGCAGTGATGAGTTCTTTTAAGTTAAAACTATGTTTTAAATAAGTTAATTCAAATACAATACAAGTGAATTAAGGCTCTTGATGGGAGGGGTGCATTACATAATCTTAATATTCCGACAAATCGTAACTGTATCATAAAAAGGTGTTATTTCAAGTATATTATTTAAATTTACGTTGTAGCCTATTTAAAAAATAATTTATTTCATTGATATGGTACAAAAATATCATATCAAAACCAATGCTTCAATTAAGCACTAAATTTAATATAGTATAAGTCTTTTGCAAGTTCACATATACGGACATGAACACATATCAGGGACACAATGTAGCTCCTAATAGCAATAGTATATGATTAATTTGGTTCCCTTCTCACCAAAAAGAAAATGAAAGAAAATTATCCTTGAAGGATGATAAAGGAAATAAATCAATTGCAGCTTCAGTGTCCCGATTCCATTGAAACTTCCGTCTTCCAGTTCCATTGCAACATCCTTGTTCCAGTTCCATTGCAACGCCTGTGTTCTGGTTCCATTGCAACCTGCATGTTCAGGTTCCATTATAACTTCCATGCCCAAGTTCCTTTCAAAGTCTCGGTCTCATAACAATTTCTATGTTCCAGTTGCATTGTAGCTTCCTTCTTCCAGTTCTACTGCAACTTCCATGATCCAGTTTCATTGTAACTTCCTTGTTCCAGTCCCATTGTAACTTCCCTGTTCCAGTCCCATTGCAACTTCCATAATCCAGCTCCATTGTAACTTCCATGATCCAGTTCCACTGCAACTCCCATGATCCAGTTCCATTGCAACTTCCATGATCCAGTTCCATTGCAACTCTCATGATTAGTTCCATTGTTCCATTGCAACTCCCATGATCTAGTTCCATTGCAACTTCCATGATCCAGTTCCACTGCAACTCCCATGATCCAGTTCCATTGTAACTTCCTTGTTCCAGTCCCATTGTAACTTCCCTGTTCCAGTTCCATTGCAACTCCCATGATCCAGTTCCATAGTAACTTCCATGATCTAGTTCCATAGCAACTTCCATGATCCAGTTCCATTGCAACTTCCACGATCCAATTCCATTGGAACTTCCACGATCCAGTTCCATAGTAACTCCCATGATCCAGTTCCATTACAACTTCCTTGTTCCATTCCCATTGTAACTTCCCTGTTTTAGTTCCATTGCAACTACTATTCCATTGCAACTACTATTGTCCAGTTCCATCACAACTGTCTTGGTCCAGTTCCATTACAACTTCCTTGTTCCATTCCCATTGTAACTTACCTGTTTTAGTTCCATTGCAACTACTATTGTCCAGTTCCATCGCAACTGCCTTGGTCCAGTTCCATTGCAACTTCCATTATCTAATTCCATTGCAATTCCCTTGTCCTGGTTTCATAACTTTCATGTTCCATCTTCCATGTTCCAGTTCCACCCGGCCTGACGTCCGCTCTGCAGGAATACACGGAGCAGGGGTACCGGGTGATCGCCATTGGCTGCCGAGTGCTCGACGAGACTGACTACGTCAAGGTGCAGCGGCTGAGCCGCGGGGAGATCGAGCGCGACCTGGTGTTCGCCGGACTCATCATCATGGAGAACCGGCTGAAGCCACAGACCACGGGGATAATCAGCATGCTGAAGGGGGCGAGGATCAAGGTCGTCATGGTTACCGGTAGGTGGTTAGGTTAAGTACGTAGTGTCAATGTCACTGATACTTGTCCCTGATATATTGTCCCTGATACATTTCCATGGGTACACTGTCACTGATACATTTTCAGTGATACCACAGAGAAGAATCAAACAGAAGTAACTTTCTAATGTTGCGCTCAGTGGGTGTCCAGCGCTGGCCAGCGGGTGTCGAGAACTTAGTTCATCATTAACGCTGCGAGAGAGCAGCACCGTCACTGCCTTCTCTTAATTTAACTTAACTGTAACTAGTAACTGGATGTAAGGGGCCGTCCATAAAATACGTCATCGCTTTTTATTCATTT
Organism: Flexamia atlantica; assembly: GCA_035578135.1. NCBI lineage: Eukaryota > Metazoa > Arthropoda > Insecta > Hemiptera > Cicadellidae > Flexamia > Flexamia atlantica. The sequence goes on from JAQJVK010000027.1 coordinate 6,228,511, forward strand.
TCGGAACTCCCCTCCCTACAATCATCCTACCGTCATAATCCCTCTGAATCCCACCCCACCATTGAAAAATGACGGCATAGAGTACAAACTACATGGCATAGAGTACATCCACCGGTCTGACACTTAAATGGAGCAAAGTGGTAAGCTTATTGGAGCGGGTTAGTTCGAAGCACTTTAGTTAGATGTCGTTGTAAAAACATGGTTTTCTTCTTCTTCACTGAATCAGCCAATCAAAACCATGATAACGATCTGCTAACTTCCTATTCCGTTTCCCCTGATTTTCTGTCACGACGCGACGTGTACACAACCAAAACGAGTTGGAATTAATTTGAGTGTGGGAAAATACCCAAAGTACGTTTGCCTCTAGTGTAAGTTGTTTCGCGAAATACTGTACTGCGTGATTCTTGCTTAAAGCGATTGATGGAAAATAAATACGTAGATGTTTACATAAAAACACGTAATAAAAATTAACTAAGTATGCGATTAACTAAGTAGCGATATTTTCTATCAATCGCTTTAAGCACAATAAGAATCACTCAGTACAGTATTTCGCGAAACAACTTGCACTAGCGGCAAATGTACTTAATCAATTTAATCTAAACAAATCGGTAAAGTCATTAAAATTGAAAGTCTAGCAAACAAAACAAGAAAACGAAAATATAAATTTAAACAAAGCAGACGACGACGATCGATATGTCGCATCAACGACCATCGATATATCGCATCGATCTTCTTAGTTCGTAGCACTTTTATCAGAGCTACTGTTCCCTTATCACCGAGTTAACATGGAAGTGCCAACTCTTTACGAAGTTCATTATTACTCTATGGTACATCATCATGGAGAATCGGCTGAAGCCGCAGACCACAGGGATCATCAGCATGCTCAAGGGGGCGAGGTTTAAGGTCGTCATGGTTACCGGGTCGTGGTCACAATGTCACAACTTAGGGGCCGTCCATAAATTACGTCATCATTTTTGTTCACTTTTGGACACCCCCCCCTCCCTACAATCATCCTGCCGTCATAATCCGCCTGCCCCCCCACTGTTGAAAAACGACGTCATAAGGTACAAACCCCTAAGATAATGCCATGCTTTAGAAAAGCCCTATTACTTTATAGGTTTCTTTTATTGGGTTTTTAAAACTAACATAATATTAAGCTGTCAAAACTTACCTCACTTCATGTTGTCATACATGTCACTGGTACATTCTCACTGATCAGGGCCGGCTCAAGAGTTTTTGGCGCCCTAAGCAAAGGTATTACTTGGCGCCCCCCCCCCCCCCCCCCCCACCTTACTTCCTATTCGGTCATGGACAATAGGGGCTAGAGATCAAAACTGAAAAAATGCACCACAGAAAATACGATGAAAGGATGAAATCCAATTACTAAGATACCTAAAGTATTTATTGCTTACATTTAAATTATTGAAACCGCTTAAAAATTACTTCTCTTTGTGGTTAACTAACTATTTACTTAAAAAGAAACGAGAACAGATTTGTAAGTGTTTAAGTATCATGGATACAATGATTTTTGCTTAATTTGCTGTCAAATGTGGCTATCTAGGCTAAAACTTAAAATAATAGGAGGATTAATAAAAGGAAACCCTAACTACTTAACAGCGGGGTGAAAAAAGAACAGAGGATTTTTTTTCTGAGCAGTATTGGAGGATGGGGGATTCCATCATTGGAGATAGGTTTCAAGTTTTAAAAGTCATTCACTGGATGTAAATAAAAAACGTCTTACAACACTTAAAAATATATTTACACTATACTGTATTTACAAACAAGATGGTAAATATACAAAAATGGTGGAAATTGGCGATCGATTTCGGTTGGTCACACCAACCATCAACAGGCCCAATAAGAGACTGGCAGATCCGTCATATGGCGTCCGTCCTTTTATCCTATTGGTTGCCGGAAGTTCCGCTGGAAACAGGTTTTTGAACGTACCACCAGAGTCAAAGTTCACTTGCTCGTTAATCAGTTTGTCTCACAGTCATTGCAATGTGATAAATTTTTTATAGGCCAAACAGTAAATTTTGTAAAACGATACAAGAACCATATATCAGTCTGGAAAAACAAGAAACCGGAAAAATCTTATGTCGCCAAACACCTGTTAGAAGATGGAAAGAACATAGGAAATATAGAAGAAACCCTCAAAATAATGAAATGTTGTAAAAAGGGAAATGTAATGAACGCATGGGAAGAATCATATACAGAGTGTCCAAAAAATGTGGGGCAATAATTTACGCAGTGATTCCTTGGGTCAAAATAAGCAAAAAAGTTTATATAAACATAGGTCCTAAAGTGCTGCTTCGTTTTCTGTCTGTGTGTCTGTTTATGATTACTTATTTAATCATATCTCATGAACAACCTAAGGTATAAACTCCAATTTTGCTATATAGATAACCACTATACCACTGTTAAGAACTATTTTTGTAAGAAGTATCAAATTTCTACTTTTACTATTTCAAAATGGCGACTGATTTTTGTTTTCAAAGCTAAATAACTTAAAACCGTAAATTTTAGAAAAACTATACAAGCGACGAAAAAGTTGCGAAATTTAATTTAATTAAGGGTGATATGAAGATTATAACAATCGCACCACTAATAATGGAGAAATTTTAAATTTTCCGAATAAAAACATGCAAATATCAGACATAATGTTCTAAGGAACCATGTTTTTATGCAGAAAAGTTAAAATTTCTTCGTTATTAGTGGTCCGATTATCATAATCTTAATATCAGCATTAATTGGATTAAATTCTGCAACTTTTTTGTCTGATGTTTAAGTTTTCTAAAATTTTGGTTTTTAAGATATTTAGCTTTGAAAACAAAAAACCGTCGCCATTTATGCACTCATTATATTGCATCTCCAACTTGTTTATTCACTGTGAGTACAAACGTACAAACATTGTGGTACATCTAACTTTCACCTAACAAGACAACACGAGGTTTTCCTGTCATATTGCCGTTGCTGATTTTGAAAAGTTGCTGGAGAGGGAACGCGCGTCGGTGGTTGCCTAGCAACGAGTCATGACTACCACCCAACGCCGGCCGGCACAGATTTACCTTTGACTAAAGCAGGGCGCGCACTTACAGCGGACCAGCCCGGACCAGACCGGACCGGCCAAGTGTCAAATGTCAAAATACACATAATCGTATGAGGCACCGCGCATGAGACCGGACCGTCCCATCCCGGGCCTCACCGGACCAGGACGCCCCAAGGACCGACAGAGCCCGGTCAGGCCCGGTGGCCGGTGTGGTGGGGGCAGCTTGAGAGACGCCCCTCACTACCTTCCCTCCTTCCGGTGTCGTCTTCTGCTTGCACTTCTGCTTGAATAATTCTAATAAGTTCAAAAAACTTGACACTTGACATTCGGAAATATAATAAAAAACTTTTTCTGGTCTTTGAGGAGGTCCGAAAACAGTTGGGAAAACTCACCGCAATCTTCCCTCTTTAAATTAATATCGTGAACCCAAAATCTGGGTTCACGTTTTGTTAGCTCGTAGCAAGCTACGGCTAACATAATAGTCACTTCATAGTCACTGTCTGTCATGGTGTGAAGCAGCAGACAACGCAGCGCTGATGGGACACGTGGTTTTTGGTGACGTATTGAGACATGAGTGGGGGATTGAGGGGAACGGGATGCCTGAAGAGGCCGGTGGTAAGTGCGCGGGTGCAGGACGAATCCGTTCCTGTGCCGGGCATGTCTGGTCCGGGCCGGTCCGCTGTAAGTGCGCGCCCTGCTTCACGTGTCCCGCTCGCCGCCCGCTGCCCAGGAACGGACTTCTCGACGCCAGCCGCTGCGCCTTCAATCCTGAGAACGCACTGGCAGCACACACCTGTACTCGACGGCTTCTTCAAACTGCAGGGGCCTCATATAGCTGTTTTAATGTCATGAATTATCCATGAACTTCATTTATTTTTAATATCATTATTATTATCTAGCAATAATGGAGAATGAAACTGTATTTTCTACTCCCGATAATGATGTTGAGGATATGATTGAGAGCTTTTCTCTCGAAATACATGACTTGTCTCTAAAAAATCCTGATGTAGATTTTTCTAAGCTTGTTTCAAAGATAACATCTTTCATTGAAACTCTTGAATTGTTAAAGGTCCAAAATCAATCATCTGGCAATTTGCCAGAGACCTCTAGAGGGGAAATTGCTCTTCTTAGCTCTAAGCTGGAGTTAGAAAAGGGCTTTAGGCAGAAAGAACTGGATCAATCTTTTATAGTCCAGGATGCTATTTGTGAAGAGAAACTAGCTTTGCAGGGGAGAGAAAAATGCTCTTGATGTTAAGTTAAAAGATAGCTCTAGGTTGTACAATGATTTGATAGCTGAAAACTTTGATCTAAAAAAATGCTGAATGAAATCTAATAATCTAATGCTAAGAATGCTGATTTAAAAATCTAATATTAAGTTACATAATGAGACAAACAATGCTCTTAGTATTAAAGTTAATATTTTATCGGATGAACTGTTAAAGCCTGAGGGCCGTTCTTGGGCCAAAGACAAGTGGCTCTGTGTTTCTGTGCTTAATCTTTGAAATGAAATGAAATTTGTTTATTCCTTCAACAAACAATACAACAGTGTTATTCACAATTCATAACTTACAATAGGAATTAGTTCCCCACATGGGTCAAAGCCTGTGGGTGGGGAACGAGTCAACAATCAGCCACTGTAGAGGAATTTTTAATAAAAAAATTAAGAATAGAAAATTTAAATTAAACAGAAAAGTATAGAGATAAATTTAACAAAGTAAAATATGCACGCAAATACAACGGGAAACAGTAATTAACATTAAGGACGGATGTAGAGAGTAATACAGGATAATACAAAAGTATAAAAACGCCATTGAAATAACCGAGATCTCGGCCCAGTCATGCTCACACTCACATGAAACACGCGCTCGACGGACGGACGGACCCTCACTCACACACACACGCACACGCACTCACACACCCATACGCAATTACAATCGCTCTGTGACCTTGACCCTAGGTATACGGGGAAGTAAAAAAAGTCTTAATTTTATCTCGCCCTATCTCCAATAACCATTTGTCAATAATTTTTTTATACGTGCGGTTGCTACAGGGTAGGGGATATTTAATATGATTCGGAAGTCGAGGGAATACCAGATTAGCTACATAAAAAGATGAGGTAGTAGTTATTGTTTTATTCAATAGAGGGGCAACAATACCGGTATTGACGGCAGATCTTGTAGAATATGTATGAGCAGGACGACGAAACAAAGGATTCAGATTACTACCACGGATGTATAAAATTAACGTTTTCATAAAAAGTTGGGGGATACTGAAAACTTTGAATTCATCAAATAAAAGGTTTGAAGGATATCGTTGATCTTTTTTTAATGCCGCTTTTATGATGGATTTTTGGGTAATTTCTAATGGCGATAAAATACTTTGAAAACATCTGCCCCAGGCTAAGATTCCATACTGCAACAAAGACTGAATATAAGCAAAATATACAATTTTAATCAGATCTGGAGCAAGTATATTATTTATATTCCAAAAAATAAAAATAAATTTACGTAGCTTATTTCTTAAAAATGTAATATGCCCAGCCCACTTCAGACGATTATCGAAGATAACACCGAGATATTTATATTCGGCCACTCTTTCAATACACTCACACGTTTTACATTCATTCGCCCTGTCACTCCCACATGTATGTAAACGTAGATACAGGTTAACTGGATCGTGGTCGGCTCTCAGAGAAATAGGCATGTGCTTTGTTTCTGAAATATTTACAGAGAGCCGGCTTTGATCAAACCACCGCTTGACAGAGGATAGGCCCCGCTCCGCCAAACGGTACGCTTCCTCCCAGCTGTCGCCCTCAAAAAGTAAAGCTGAGTCATCAGCATAAAGAAAAACCCGTCCCTGTTCCAAATTAACCCTACCCAGATTATTTATATAAAGAAGGAAAAGAAGAGGCCCTAATGTGCTACCTTGTAAAACTCCGTAGTCAATCCGAAGAGGAGCACTGGACTGACCAAGAATTGACACTATTTGAAAACGCTCAGACAGGTAACTCCTAAACCGATCAAGAGCAACTCCCCGTACTCTACTTATTTCCAGTCTACGTATTAGGATTTCTCTGTCAACATAGAATCTTACTTTGATTCTATGTCTACTATCGCAACTAACTGTAATGGTGTAATGCTAGGTCCCTCCGCCACTCATGCACTTAAAATGAGTGAGCAGGGTCCTACTGTTGAAGTATTAAACGTTCCAGCCGTGGAAAAATGTAACTATGTTTTTTGTTGCGTAAGCAACAGCACAGAAGCTGGCAAGGAAGACAGTGGATCACACTGGAGCATGCTGTTTTGTGACTTGCAGGCCAAACGAGCATATCATTTTGATTCGCTGGCTGGTAGAAACCATGTATCTGCCGTTCTTTTAGCTAACAAACTTAGTATTAAAAGTGTACTAGAAATGATTGTTATCAGCAAAGAAATTCATACGAATGTGGTATTAATGTTATTGTACATGCAAAACACATTTTACATTATTTCTGTATGTATGATTATGAGCCTTCCTCTTTCATTGATAGGTTCAATGGTTCACTCTTCAAAAAATGTGAGAGCTCAAATAAATCCTCTTGTGAGGAAGTTTCAACTGTCAGACCCTCTCATGTTATTAAACTTAAGAAAATCAATGATGAGAATTGGAAGGCGGTTGACAGTAAATCAAGACATAAAGTTGATATTTTCCCTTCTTGTATTCTATCCAGGAATAGGTTTGAGGTTTTGGCCTCAGCAGAAAGTGAGGGTGACTCACAAAGTGAATGTTGTACAGTTAAGGATACTCCTGTTCCTGGTACCAAAGAATCTGTAACTGAGTCAAAACAATCGAATAAAACCAGTCGTAAGGCCAAAAAATCCACTAAGATTTCAAATGTTAGTTTAAGCTCTACAAATGTTGATGTGAATGTTAAAGAAACATTGTCAAGACCCATTTCTTCTGTAGAATCTAATACTGTACATGTTAAACGATCTGATGGTGTGAATGTTAAGGAAATATTTTCAAGCCCCATTACTGTTGTAGAATCTAATACTGTACATGTTAAACGATCGGATGGTAAAATAAGACTACTAACTGATAGCCATGGTCGCCACTTGGCGGATCTCATCATGGGCAAGTGTTCTCAAAAACGTGAAGTGTTGGGTATAGTGAAGCCTAATGGCAAACTTGGACAAGTGATTGAAATTGTAGACTCTGTTGTTAGAGACATGGACCAAAATGATTTACTTGTAGTAATTTGGGTCACTAACGATGTTGCCTCAGCATCCTGTAACAGTGTGATGTGATGGCACATATTGAAATTTTGCTCAACAAAACTTTGCAAACTCGACTCTTAGTTGTAAGCCTTCCATACAGACGAGACAAGCCGCATTTGAACAATGATATCACGTTGATAAATGAGCAAATTTCAAGTGCAGTTTCAAAGACGAGTCACGCAGAATTTTTATCATTGGCTTCTATTTTTGATTCCTGTTTTTACACTAGGGTTGGATTGCATTTCAACTTAAGTGGTAAGAAACGGTGGTGGTTAACGGTAAGTGGCAAGTCTGATTTGGAACTACGTTTCGCCAACATCCGTTTCTGATCCTGTCCAACATATCCCAGTCCACATTTCGACTTACGCTCAGCCTCCTACCATCTCCTCTCAGCGGAGTGATTCACAAGGGCCTTTTTTAGGAATGGATCTGCTGGGGAGGAATCACCGAATGTACATCAGAACTCCTATCTGGATTCCGAGATAAGTCGAGATAACTCTCTGCGAATACTCCACCAAAATATCCAGGGTATTGTGGCCAAACTATATATGACAGATATTTTGATTGATTCTATGTCCCCTGATATAATCTGCTTTTCTGAACACTTTCTCCCCGAAAATGAACTAGATATGTTTTCTTTTCCAGGCTATATTACAGCTGCTAGGTTTTGTAGATCTCATATGGATAAGGGTGGTGTATGCATTTTTGTTAAGGAGTCTTTGACATTCTCAATGGTTGATGTGAGTAAATTTTTAATTGAAGGCTATTGTGAGATGGCTGCTGTTACTTTCAATTGTGATAATACTTCATTTTTTCTACTTTCTCTTTACAGGCCACCTCATAGAACGGTGGAGAGTTATGCCCTCTTCTTCGAGTCTCTCCAAGATTGCTTGGGGTCATTTGTGAAACATTATCATAGTGTTATAGTTACAGGTGACTTCAACATAGACTTGTCTGTGGATGATAGCTCTTCAAAACAGCTTGTCAATCTGATGCTAAGTTTTGGGTTAAAGAATACGGTCTTGTCATATACGCGAGAGTTTAATGGTTCTAGATCGCTTATTGACCTTGTGTTTTGTAATATTCCTTCAACCTTGTCACACACTGAAGTAATATTCTCTGGAATTTCTGACCATCATGCGCAATTAATGGACATACAATTATCCTCACCTCCTTCTTCTTGTTTACCCAAATACATGGTGAAAAGATCCTTCAATGACGATAATGTTCGTATTTTTAAGTCGATTCTCCAAGGGAAAATTGGGACTCAATTTTTTCTGCTCAAGACTTGGATAATAAATTTGACGCTTTTCTATCTGTAGTTAAATACTACTTCGAACTTGCTTTTCCTTGTAGAAAAACCAGGCTCAAACAGAAGAAGTCTTTTACGAAAATTAAATTTGATTTGGAACTGTCTGATATGAAGGAACACCTCCTCAGTCTGTATTCATCCACTAAAGATCTTTGTTCTGATCATCCATTTAGGAGATCCTATCTTGACTTGAAAAAAAGGTACAGGGCTGCAGTTAAGTTGGCTAAGGCAAACAATGTTCTTTCCCATCTTAATAAATCTGACAATAGGTCAAAAGCAGTGTGGAGCATTGTAAATGAAATGAACCCAAAGAAATCGTCTTTCTCCCATAGAAATCTTCAGGTAGTGCATGAAGGAAGTCTTACAACAAGCCCTGATATTGTTGCTAACTCTTTCAATACATTCTATGCAAACGTTGGTAGTATAAACGCTTCAATTGATCCAGTTGCGTTATCAAACTGTAATAGTTTGTCAAATTCTCTATCCTCTCTATATTTACATTCCAACACACCAGAGGAAGTTGCCAATGTTATTAAGTCCCTTAAACCGAGTCCTTCTGCAGGTAGTGATGGTATTTCCTCAAAGTTGTTGAAACAGGTAGTCGACACTATTGCTTATCCACTATCTTATCTTACAAATATCACATTTCAAGAAGGTTTCTTTCCATCATCTTTAAAATCAGCTATTGTGAAACCTGTTCACAAGAAAGGAGATCCCCTACTCTTAACAACTATAGACCCATTTCATTGACCTCGACCTTTTCAAAAATTCTTGAAAAGCTTTTTTTGAACCGCCTACTTCCATTCTTAGAAAATAACAACTCAATCTACACTAAACAATTTGGTTCAGAAAAAGCTGCTCAACCACTGATGCTATGTTTAGTTTTGTAAATAACGTTTCAGGAGCTCTAGATCGTAGAGAGGGTGTTTTTTGATTCTTCCTGGATCTTAGTAAAGCTTTCGACATGGTAAATCACAAACTGCTCGTTGAGAAACTAAACACATTTGGCATTAGGGGAAAATCATTAGACTGGGTGTCTTCTTACTTGAATGGACGTTCACAGTTTGTTCAAATTTCTCACGTTGATGAGCGTGGATATCTTTCGAATCGTATGTCTAAGGAAATCAATGTTTGTTCTAGAGTACCTCAAGGATAGGTCCTCGGACCGATTCTCTTCTTGTTGTTTATAAATGATATTGCTAGTAGTGTCCCTGGTATTGACCTCTGTTTATTTGCAGACGACTCCTCCCTGCGTGTTTCTAATAAATGTAGAGAGTCTCTTGAAATTAACTCTTTCATCATAACTAGTCAGCTCTTGCAGTGGTTCAGTGAGAATAATGTTCTTGTTAACACGGGGAAGACACAGTTTGTTGATTTTAGGATGAAAACCCCTAATAGTTCATTTTTAGAGTCAACTTTTATGGTTGGGGATTGTTTGATAGAATCTAGCCAGCAGACTAATTTCTTAGGGCTTATCATTGATTCGAGATTAAACTATTCATCACACATTGATAAGGTTTGTAATAGGTTAAGTAGTTGCGTCTTTCTTCTCCGTCGTCTATCTTTTTTTGCAAATAAGGAAATTTTGATGGCGGTGTACTATGGATGTTTTCTTCCACATGTTACATACGGATTGGCAATTTGGGGTTCTGAAACAGAAAATCATAAGCAGGTATTCCGTTGACAGAAGAAGGCCGTGAGAGTAATCTGCGGGATGAAAAGGCTGGATTCATGTAGGGGAATATTTTCTTCCAACAATCTTTTGACTTTTCCCTCCTTGTATATTTTAGAATGTTTGACCTTTTTGATAAAAAACAGACAACTTTATGATTTTCAAAATAAGTCACTATCATCTCCGCAAACAATCTTCTCTTTCCATCCCACGTCACAATACGACACTCTATAAAATAGTATGTTTCGCAACAAGGGCCGATAATGAGGTTTTGCAGGCTCGAGATCGTGTTTGAAATTCGAGACGAAGTCGAGAATTTGAAACGATCGAGAGCTGCAAAACCCTTTCGGCCGAGGCGCGAACGCTATTTTTCACCACACTACACAATGAAATATACCCTAAATAATTAAAAAAAAACTGATTATTATTTGACTCACTTTAAAACAAAACACAGCTATGACAATCATATGATCGCAACTATCCTGTCTTGAATGCCGTATAATTTTGTGATGTTCTGACGTTGTTTCAAGCAAATAAACTATCAGCTGACTTTCGGCCCTAGGGCCCCCAACGTTTTCGGTCCAGTGGCGGCAAACGGTGTGTTTCGGTCCGCGTTTGACGTTTGTAAAACAGGTGATTTCGTTGTAGTGTGGTGAAAACAAACCTTTTTCTCATCAATAAAAGTGTACAACTCCCTTCCAAACACTGCTCTGAAATCAGAGACCAATGTTGGCAAATTTAAAGAAAGATTGAAACTGCTCTTGATCAAAAAAGAATATTACAGTGTTCAATCGTACTATAATGACATAAGTTCTGCCTAATTTTATTTTTAATTCATTGTTCTATTTTGTGTTTTTTGCAATTGCAGTCACTTGCAAATATTATGACATATTGGCAATGCTATAGTTGTTATAGTCTTACGACAATAAAGAATTTGACTTTGACTTTTGAAATGGTACAAAGTAGAAATTTGACACTTCTTGAAAAAATAGGTCTTAATAGTGGTTACACATATACCAAGTTTGAAGTTTATAAGTTAAGTGGTTCGTGAGATATGATTAAATATGTAAAAATCATAAACAGACACACAGCCGGAAAACGAAGCAGCACTTTAGGACCTATGTTTATATAAACTTTTTTGCTTATTTTGACCCAAGGAATCACTACGTAAATTATTGCCCCACATTTTTTGAACACCCTGTATATTTAAAGATAAAGTAAAGATAGAGACCAACATTTAAACTTACTTGACATTGTGAAACCTGGGTGTTATGAAATAGCGTTTTATCAGTTTTAATCTGGGCGTTTTAATACAGCCAATAATAAAATCAAATTGAACTGGACGTTCTGCACCTTGACGTTTTGAAACGCACCCATCCGTATCGTTCTCAAAAGGTGACTATGTTGGAGTTTAAGAATAAGTGGATCAAGGCCACACTAAAAAAAATATTGTGGCCTTAAGTGGATTTTGATCTGAAATTATTTGCATAGAGTAATAATGAACTTCGTAAAGAGATGGCACTCCCATGTTAACTCGGTGGTAAGGGAACAGCAGCGCTATCTGAATAAAGTGCAACGAACTAAAAAGATCGATGCGATATATCGATGGTCGTCGATGCGATATATCGATGGTCGTCGATGCGACATATCGATCGTCCTCGTCTGCTTTGTTTATATTTTCGTTTTCTTGTTTTGTTTGCTAGACTTTCAATTTTAATGACTTTACCGGTTTGTTTAGATTAAGTGCGTTTGCCGCTAGTGCAAGTTGTTTCGCGAAATACTGTACTGAGTGATTCTTATTGTGCTTAAAGCGATTGATAGAAAATAAATACGTTGATCTTTACATAAAAGCACTTAATAAAAATTAACTTAGTTAATTTTTATTAAGTGCTTTTATGTAAACATCTACGTATTTATTTTCCATCAATAGCTTTAAGCACAACATGAATCACGCAGTACAGTATTTCGCGAAACAACTTACACTAGAACAACTTTCTGCAAACGTACTTTAGGTATTTTCCCACACTCAAATTAATTCCAACTCGTAATGGTTGTGTACACGTCGCGTCGTGACAGAAAATTAGGGAAACGGAACGGGAAGTTACCAGATCGTTATCGTCGTTCTGATTGGCTGTATCAGTGAAGAAGAAGAAAGTCATGTTTTTACAACGCCATCTGAATAAAGTGCATCGAACTAACCCGCTCCAATAAGCTTACCACTTGGCTCCATTTAAGTGTCAGACCGGTGTTATTTGTTTGTGTTTCTGTTAATATTTTTATCAGTCTTTATTATATATACAGTAGTTATTTACATTGCCTACATTGTTCAGTTTTTTGCACAGCTTTGGATAAACTCTTTCGTTTATTTTGGACTCTACGACAATTTCTTTCGATGTCAATGGGCGCGTTCAGCCGCATTCCACCGGTGGGTAATATACTAACCTATAATAAGTGAACGGTAGTGGTGGACGTACCATCTACCGATCATTGTTGTGCATCCACCGATGTTGTGTTTACGGTGGATTCGGTAAGTAACCGGACATTGTTGATTGTCAAGATGCGGTGGATTTGCCTATTAATGACTATGGTAATCGGTTACCCACCGGTGACTGCGGCTGAACGCACCCAATGTATGTAGTCGATTTTTCCTCAATTTCCTCTTTTTTCTTCAATAACATTGATATTGATATTCCTTCCACCATGTAACAAAGTGCCTTCCAATGTTGCCAGACGTGGGGATTTTTCCCCACAGTGGCGATTTTCAGCTAGGAGAATTGGTCGGTGGGGAATTAGTGGGGATTTCAGCTTTGTGGGGAATTATGTGGAGATTTTTTGAATTTTGGGTAATTTTTGTTGGTTGAACTGTATAATCAGCAAAGAAAATGGGAAAAACCGCTCCGTGGTATTTCACTGTTTTTCTAAAATAAGCATGCGCAATCGTTTATTTCATGAGTAATTAGTCATTATTTTTATATTTGAACGTCCATTGTTGTGGATAAAAGTTTGTGCACACGAGGTTTCGTTTGGTTCCGTAGGTGCCCCTTGTAAATGAACCGCTTTGTCAAGGAATGAACTCAGTGTTTTAGAATTAATTGATTTTTAGAGTTTTATTTCTTCATTACATTACAATTTGGTTCATTTATGCCTCAAATTAGAGACATTGTTTTTGTAAAAGTGATTAAGTGGGGAATTTGTGGGGATTTTTTGTGTTTTCCGGGTGTAGGGAAATGTGGGGAATTTTCGGTGGCACCAGTGGGGAATTATTGAAAATCCATCTGGCAACACTGCTTGTGCCTTGTGCCCCTAACCTTAAAACTTAGATTGCCGTGTCTGTGTCTAGTTCCAGCTCTCAACTCAACTGGACTGTTCCTTTAATGCTAATACAACAGGCTTAAATTTTCAAGAGAGTATTTTTCTAGATTTTCACTCGTTTTGTGTCATAATTTTTTGTATTTTATGCGTCACGTTATGGAGTCCGTTCATTTTAGAGAGACTAGAGAGACGGGGAATTGGTGCTCAGAGAAGGTCAGCTTGAAAGAACATTTTGAGAGATATCACAACAGCTTATCCAGCATTTTCAAAGACCGGAAAGTTGAGGTTGAAGATGTGTGCAGTTTTCTGTTATCAGACAAAGAAGATGAATTGACGAAGGAAGATATCAATCGCCTGGACAGTTTAGATTCAGAATTTCCTTGGACTTTCAAACGGGCGAAGCTTCGTGAAATAAACGATGAGCCATGTCCCCCCGATGAGGTCAGAACACTTCTTTCTGGCATTGAAAATCTACCCTTACCATCAACTGGGCAAAGCGAGGCTTTGGGAGAGTCTGTACAGATGTTAGAAGAGAGAGATAGGCCTACCTCTAACATGGCTGCATCAACTGTAAGTAGGCCTATTCGGTCTACTTTGAAGCAGCTAGATAGTACAGATATGCAAGACTCTGTCAACAGACCATCAAAGACAAAGAAAAGAAAGGGAGTAACTGAGATTAAAGTCCCAAAAGTTCCTCTCCGGCGAAGCACCAGATTTATCAAAAGTAAACAGGAAGAAAATCGAGAAGTTGTGGTGAAGAAAAATATAAATAAAAGTGATAAGTTTGATAATCCATTACCATCCACTTCAAAAGGGGTTGACTTTACATTACCATCCACTTCGAGAGGAGATCCTGAGCTGCACAAGAAGAAAATTATTCGTGGGGTAGTAGCAAGACGACAAACTTGTAGACCAGGCATAAACAGGAGAACAACTACGGTGAATAGAGGAGAGGTAATAGTAGACACTACAGGAAGATTGGGGAAGAGAAACTTGATCCCGAGGGAAAATTTTGTGGTTACCTTTCGAGTACACAGGCCTTTCCAGCGACTAATCGGCCAGAATGGAGTTATGGTAGGCAAATGTTTGCAAGAATTTGAGATTCTGAACCATCAGACCTTGTCAGACCTTAGAGAAAAAATTATGTGTGAAAATGACTATCAAACTACTGATGGCGATGTCAGCAAATGGCCATTTCGTCTTGATGTGAATGAAACCTTAACGAAGGACAAGTACAAATCCGGGATGTTTTATATCGATAATACGTTTTACGTGGACACGCGAGAAGGCACAGTAGACTACTCTGAAGTTATAAGAGCTTGGGCTGAAGAACGAAACATACCTGTGGGTGAAACCAAGCCAATGAAAGAGGCCAAAATTGAGGACCTGGTTGTTAGGTTTGGATACCCTTATGTCTACATTCATCAGGGCAGTTGTGAGCATCTTATCACTATAAGTGATGCTAGGTTACTGTCTGAAAAGAATTTTTTATATTCCTCTGACTACCCTAATTTGAAGAAAACTACTCAAACCCCCATTTACTACTGCGTGACGTGCTCCAAAAAACCAGCCACTTGGATAGTCAGCGGCAGTGAAACTATGTTGCTTGATACTAACTTCATGTGCGATAACTGTTTTTACAGTTATCATTACATTGGGGCCGAAAAAATTGGAAGATTCAAGGCCTACCGTTGGAAGCAGAGGGCTGTTTTATATCTTTAAATCGTTGAGGCATGTCATTTTGCATATTTTCCCTGCTATGACTGCTAATTTTTGTTTATTTAATGTAGGCCTAGGCTGATTTGTGGAAAAGTTAAGTGTTTTATAAAAAAAAGAAAAAAAGTGTTGGCCTATATTTGTGTTTGAGGACTGACTTGTCAGTTTTTTTGTGTTGGAGACTTACCTAACTTATCAGTGTTTTGTGTTAGGAGACTAACTCGCCTTGTTGAGAAGGTTTTGAATTTCTTAACAGCAAGTAAGTAGGCCCTATTATTCATTGTTTAAGCAGCTTAAGTTTTGAATTTGGGTCTTTAAGTCTACTGTCATAAACTATTCAAGTTACAGCCAGCGTGTATCAAAGTGTCAGTCATTTTTAGTAATAGCTTGTGGGGTCGTATGACAGTTAGTGCAATATAGGCCCAGTAGGTCTGTAAACTGTGCTCAAGCTCTATTCATATTGTCTTAAAGAGTGATTAATAGAAAGTATACTTATTCATACATGTTTTCATAAAACTAGAATTACAAAAGAGAATTTTAGTGCGGTTTTATGTCACTCTGCTGTACATTTCACCAATATTTCAGTTTGTTTTTGCGCTGTGTAGTAGGCTACAGATTTCGCCTGAGATATTGCACTTTGTGTGATATGTTGAGCCTTGGGAATCATTGGTAGGCCCTAACTTAGCCTATATGTAATTTCCGGTACTTACGGTATGTTCTCCATCCAAAAAAGAAACATTTTTCATAATTTAGGAAATGTCACGCTGACTTTGGAAATAATAGTCATTTTCCTTGTCAAAGGGTGGAAAACCCCAGAAAACAAAAAAAGGGAAAACATTCGTTTTGGAAGTAGCTAGCCTAGATCATGTGGGTACTCAAACTATCCGGAAGAGCGAGCTGAACATGAATATGCAAGAATTTTCTAGATCTGATTAAGGGTAGGTAATGGAGTTAGGCTACAGAAGTAACGTGTCGGAAAAGCTTTAGATTTAGGCTACATAAATTAGGCCTAAATTATTTTTGTTAGTTTTTGATGAGTTTTGGTTAATTTGCAGTAAGTTAATGTGATGTATTAAGTAAGTTAAGATAAGTGAGGGTTAGTTAAGGTTTGGTTAGGTTGTCAACCGGGTAGAAATGCCATGCTAACGCAACCAGTCAACGTGTACTCTCCTTTTCTTGACAATTTTGTTGGTGCTGGATTTTTCACCCGGGAATGATAGGGGGCATTGTCCATAACAATTGTAGAACCAGTTTGGATTGACTTCAATAACATCTCAAAAAACCATCATTCAAAAACTTCATAGTTCATCTTCTCGTGGAAATCAAAGATCTTTTTTTGATTAAAAAATCAATGGTGGTGAGTTTATCCCCCCTGTAACCTACTGCATGGCATATTATGAGCCTTTCCCTCTAGCCAGCAGAGCATTTAAGTTGCAATCAACGTTTTCATCCGTCGTGCCCACGTCGTTTGTTTTTGGCGCTAAACCATGTTTAATAAAGGAAAATCACCTTTTTCATATCAACTATTTTTCATTTTTCTTAAAAGTCTACACACTAAATAAAGCAACAAGGCTCCAAGATCGCGCCACTATCATCACGATCATCACACTCATCCTTCACTCATATTTAGGGTAACGTCCTCCATGAGGTACCTGTCTTATTAAAGTGATTAAGTGATTAAGCAATACAATGATTTTCCATTAGCAGTTTTGTTAAGCTTCTTCCAGTCGAAACAAAGATGTTTTAAACACTTTGGATTTTGGAATGAGCCACTGAATAGCCTAACAAAGTGCAACCTGAAGTTTTCAGAGTGTTGCTACTTTTTGGCATTTGTTTTAATTTACCACGTGCCGCCGAATCGTGGTTTTATCAAAATCAAAATGAAATTTCTTTTCATTTTATCAAAATGAAGGAGAACTGCGACTGCTTTATGGTTTCCTCTTCCTCTTTTTTGGCGTTTGAAGAATAGGAGTGGAATGGTTACACACATTGCTTCTTGTTCAGTTGCTTATGGTAGATCCATTTGCATGTCACCCATACCAGAATGTGATTTATTGGCACTAACACTTTTTAACTCTGCTCTTATTCTTCCCACAGTCCGCACGGACATCTGACACGCTTCGGACACTCTTTTGACAACTTTTATAATGTCTTTTAGCGGCTATTTGTTATTGCTTTCTCGCTTGAAATACTGAGGGACTGACGCAATTATAGTCCGAGCTTGGGAATGTCACAGAAGAATGGAATAATTAATAAATTCAATTGACTTTTAAATTTCTAGGCCTAAACACTAGGCCTACACGTCGGGCAGTAAGTACAATTCTTGATAATCCCAAAAATATTCATAGCGCCTCGAGTTAGATTTCACGACTTGTAACAGTGTGCACCCCTAGACACTTACTAGCTATAGGCCTACCATTTACCATTCAGGCCTACCATATGATGTATCCGCTACAGTCAGGATGATTGGGGAGTCGGCACTTTTCCGCTGATCTTCCTTTTTCACGAAGTGAGCTCAGTGAGCCTATGTCGATAAGTGTGTTCGTTGAGGAATTCATTAACGTCGTAGTAGGGTCTTTCAATCAATCAATCAATCAATCAAAAATTCTTTATTTTCACAAAATTAATTGCAGCAATACATATAAATACCCCCGTTGCAGCAGACCTGCATACTCAGCGAATTTCAAATGCAAAACAACGTATTTCAAGCAAACATAGCAAGATTTGACATGTTTTGTTAAGCTCCATAAGAATAACATGGGAAATGAGTATGTAGGTTTGCTGCTACAGGTATATTAAAACTGGATAGTTTTAATTCAATATTTAGTAGATCTGAACTAGAAGAAGCCTTTTACCAAGTTTTATCAAGATATGTTGAGAAATAAGCGAGATATAGAATTTTACTTATTTCCCATAAGGTTGACATTGGGACAACGTACTGTGTTTACCACTTTCAATATCTCGGTAATCAATGGGCATAGAGCAGTGATTCAAAATACTAAATTATTTGTTTTTTTGAGCTGAATTCAATGGTGCCCACAAAAATTTGATACATTTTATTTTTCTATGTAAAAAACTCAAAAAACCCATTTTTGGGGGGTTTATCCCCCTTTACCCCCCCTTCCGGTGGTCCGATCGGGCTGGTTCACGAACTCGTCCAATTGATTACCACTTTACATGTCCGTACCAAATTTCATAAAGATCGGACCATTTTTGCGGCCGCTATCGTGCTAACAGACACATAGATATATATATATATATATATATATATATAAAAATTCGAACGAATAGTGTTTTTTGCTTCTGGGGGCCCCAAAACGAAAAGTTATAGTGGTCCCGAGCTTAGGTCTTACCATGAGACCTACGGTAATAGCTTCTTCCCTATAGGGGAAATTCGCTAAAATTAAAAAAAAACTTCAAGAAGATACTGTTTTGTTTTTTAATGAAATTCTTAAATTTTCTATTCTTAAATTAATTCTATACACTGGTCGTCACATGACTTATTGGAGTTTTACTATAAATTGAGCCACATTCCCCTATTTTGCAAATGGTATGAGCCACCCAAAACCGGGCTTATTGCGAGATTTGTCCTTTTGTAAACACCATCATAATTAGTTTGAACGTTATATACCTTAGTCGATTTTTATATCACTCTTCAAGTAGATTTCAAATATGCTTTTAAAAATGTGAAATTATTATTATGTGAGAAAAGTGTACCATTGTTTAAACACAGCCAGTAGGTGACTCATCGCCTAGGCAGCGGAAAATGCCAGCAGACGTGGAGAGGGATCACAGGGGTGGCCTCAGGTAGTCCTGGGTCCACCTGCCAAGTTAATCTTGACAGAATAGGCCTACCTAGACATCAAGTCATGTAGGGATTTAAAACAATCTGAGGGAAACCCCATAGGACTAAATATATTAAGTCAAAACTTTAATAAAAGGTGACTTCAACCTTTGAGGAAAAAGCTAAATTCTGTTGTTTATCATCAGACTAAGTGAAAAATTGTCCAAGAATTTTAATCAAAAAGTATTCTTAGAAAGAGAAAAGACAAGAGAATGGCCTTTCTTCAATGTAGAATCAGCTTTGCTTGAATTTCAAAGCCAAGTCCATAAAATAGTTTAATTTAGGTGTTTGTTTGATCACAAAACTGTGCAGTATTTCATTGCACTTGTTTTGATAGTAATAATACTCATTTGTTGCTGTCAGGCAATACAAATATTGCATAGCGTAACATGAAGCACAATATAATTATGTAAGCTAGTTTATCATAGCATAATGAGACCAGTTCGTAAATTGTAAACCAGACAAAATTGTGGTTCGGATCCCACGTTAAAATGTAGGTCACTTAGTTGCCATTGGGTGTTGGGCTTTAATTAACAGTCCTGTCTAAGTAACATGTCGGCCTTAGTCAGTAACAAGACTACAACATTGCACCACAATCATCCCTCACTCATCATTGCTAAGTATTCATTCATACTTTGCTTAAAACCTAGACATCATAGTTTCCTTATCTTTATAAACGACATTTCAGATTTCATTCCAGTAGAAAACTTAGTAATATATGCAGATGACACAACATTAATCACTACAGGAAGGGATGTTGCTTCTCTGGAAGTCGATACCTTCATCAAAGTAAATTGTTTAGCTCAGTTCTTTCAAGACAATAAACTTTCTTTAAATCCAAGTGTAAAACAAAGCTCATCCATATACAGACCGCTCAAAGGCAAAACTTAAACTCTGTTTCTCCACACATTTTCATTGATGAGGTTCAGCTAGAAAGATCAAACGTAGTAAATTTTTTGGGAGTGGGACTGGATGATGGTTTGAGCTGGAACTCCCACGTCAAAGCATTAGGGTCACGACTCTCATCTGGCCTGTTTGTCCTTCGACATATTTCTCAAATGGGAAACATTGAACTTAGTAAGTTAGTCTACCATAGTCTTTTTGAATCCCACATTTCATATTCAATTATTCTGTGGGGAGCTTCCTCAAAGAAAAATTTAAATTATATTTTTAAACTTCAGAAAAGGGCCATTAGGTTAATTACAGGGTTGGGTTTTAGGGAAAGCTGTGTAGCGACACCTTTAAACAGTTGAACATCTTGTCTGTTCCTTGTTTATTCATTTTTGAGATAATTAACTATACGTCTGTTCCTTGTTTATTCATTTTTGAGATAATTAACTATACAAAGTCAAGAAACCATCTGTCATATCCAGTCCAACATGGGTATAATACAAGAAATAGGCTAAACTGCACAGCTGTAACTCATAACCTGAAGCTGTTTGAGGAGAAACCTATGTTCCTAGGTCCAAAATTTTTCCAAAACTTGCCGGAAAGTATTAAAGCAACTGATAATCGTATTAAATTTAAAAAAGTTCTAAAAAGTTTTCTCATTGAAAAATGTTTTTACTCAGTGGAGGAGTTTCTCACTTCACTGAGATAAGTATGGAATGATTATTAGGCTTATATTTTTTGTACCTCAAGAAAATATGAAAAAAGAAGATTCCATTCAGCCTTTCCTTCAACCTACCTATCCCTGGCAGCCTGAAAAGCACCGGGATGGGTGCTGACGATCCCATGCCCATTTGGGTCTACGGGGGAAAAGAAGACACGTAAGACACGTAAAATACTTTTCTGGGTAGGTAGCCATTTAAGTAGGCTAATGTATCTAATGTATCATGTAGTGTCAGCTCATCTTAATCAATATCTTACTCTTCTGTGATGTAGTAACACTTCTCAGAGAAACAACCAGATTTTTGTAACACCTGCAAAGGATAAACAGCTGTTGGAATTCGTATAACGGCTGTGATTTATTTCTTTTTGTTATATTTTCAGGTGACAACATTCTGACAGCCGTGAGTGTTGCGAAGGAGTGTGGAATCATCGAGGCGGGAGAGACTGTGGTGGAAGTGATCGCGGAGGAAGAAAACAACAGCAACCCACCACAAATACTTTACTCTTGTGGTGGGAACCCTTTCAAGGTAATACCATTGTCTACTTAAAGGAGGCTGCTCATGCTTGTACATGTTTTGAAGCCAGAAATTGAGCAATCAGAAAATTAGTTTGGTACTCGCCACCAGAGATTGTGTCAGGAGTGATTTCACGCTAAAGAAATTTACCCCTGAAACGGGACGTTTTTCTTCTACTCAGCTGAATATGGTGTTAGGTTATAAAAGAGAGTATAAAAAAGGTATTTTTAATTTCTTTAATTGGCTACTAAAATTCACTACCAGAAAGTGCTAATTTTTGTAACATATGATCACTTTTTTACGATTCAAAATTTAACATCGCTTGTACTATACAGGTTAGTCTTGACCTAGCGTTAAAATTTTTTTGGGTGATAGAAGAACACAAGGGTGACTCATCCATAATAAAAAAAAATTCCATCCCACACATCCACCTTAAGGAAATTATTTTGTCTTTTTTTTTTAATTCTACATTTATTCATGAAAATTGAATTTTTTTGCATAATTGGATTCACTCCTGAAACTTTGACACTGGCCTCGTATTATTTAAACATTTTCATGCTTCTTGAGCTATTAATAAAATAAATTATTTAATTCATAGGTAACTGATCAATTGATCTCATACTGAGCATTATGTATTGTGCCTTAACCAATAACGATGTTATCTTATTTATGAGACATAAAACATTATAAATATACATAATAGATATAGGTGTTCATTTTAAATTTGGATGCTGATAAGAATATGTGTTGCCACAAAACATCATTTGGTTCTGTGTCAAAACTGTGCCAGGCATTGATGTTCCTGATAGGATCGAAACTGGGTTCAGTTGCCATTTGTCAGTGTGCTATGAATTAATGATGCTATCAATCAAAAGGTCGCCGTTAGATAGTAACAAGACCCGGGTTTGGACTGTTCCCTATCACAACGTTAAAAAAATGCCACTGGCGTTTAGATAAAAAAAAAAAAAAACTGGGGACACAATTAAAATAGGAAAGGTTTTTCTTTTAGTTGCCTAATTAGACGCAATTAAAATTTAAAAGCTTTGTTTATAAAAATTGGCAATTTGAAGAATAGTACTGTAACCAATAGTAATACTGTTCCAGAATGCAACTCCACCACTGACCCAGGATGCCAGTGACACCTACGACTTTGAGATGGGTACGAAGGTGACGGCTCCATACAGGATAGCGATATCCGGCAAGTCCTGGGCTGTGATCCGAGAGCACGCGCCGCAGCTGATCCCTCGGATCGCGGTCCGCGGGGCTGTGTTCGCTCGGATGAGCAGCGATCAGAAGCAACAGCTGATCCAGGAGCTGCAGCAGCTTGGGTACTATGTGGGTGAGTGGGACTGTTGCTTCAATGTTCTTGCAAGTTATCGCAGAAAATTTGGTTATTGCTCGTTTGTAGGTTTTCATAAAACTTAGGAGGTTTTATATGCAAAAACATATGACAGAAATAATTAATTTTATAACTGCACACTCAGAATTATTTTTGAATGTCTCCTTAAAGGATATTATCATGAGTTTTGAAAATTTTATATGAATCGATGAGTCATTTAAATAAAACTTAATCTTGAATCGCAGGTTGATTTTGACCTCACTTTTCATAGGAAAATAGCTTTTAATACTTTCTTAAAAAAACCTTACTTATCAAGGAATAACTCTGTTTCTCTTAATAATCAATTAGTTTAAACTCTTTTTAAGTTGGAGAAAAGTTTGTGAATAAGGTTAAGAGAAAATTTTCGTAAGTTTTTTCATGGACTTTTCTTAGGCCTACATTTCAGACAGTGAAATTTACTTGACTGTTTCCAGCCAAGTTAAGCCAAAAGTACCTTTCTGAAGCTCAAAACCTATTTTTCAACTGAAACTTAAATTTGGAGGATGCTGCTCTTGCACAGTATACTTTATTATAACCCTTTTGCTGCCAAGAAAAATTTTAGATTTTGTTTTATATTGCCATGACAAACTCATTATTTCAATTTTAAACTGCCATGGTAAACTATGTCAGTGACGAATCAGCTGATTTTGCAATAAAATGAGTGATGAAATTAGCAATTCCTGTAGTGAGATTTATGACTTAAACTTTACCTCTATATCTCTAAAAATCCTTTTTGGGGTTGGTCCAGTTTGCCTTTTGGGGCCTCATTTAAGGGGAGGGGCTTTACTTTACACTCACTTTCAATAGAGTATAGTACAACTTCTCTGCTAACATGTATCATTTCTCCGCAGCCATGTGTGGGGACGGAGCCAACGACTGCGGGGCGCTGAAGGCCGCGCACGCCGGGATCTCTCTGTCCGAGGCCGAGTCCTCTGTTGCGTCGCCCTTCACCTCCGCGGTCCCCGACATCTCCTGCGTCCCGCGCGTCATCCGCGAGGGCCGCGCAGCACTCGTCACCTCCTTCGGCGTCTTCAAGTTCATGGTTCTCTACAGCATCATGGAGTTTATGTCCACCGTCATACTGTACAGTATAGACAGCAATTTGACTGATTTTGAGTTTCTCTTTATTGATATCTGTCTCGTCGTACATTTGGCGTTCTTCTTCGGAAGGAATAAGGCATATTCCGGCCCGCTGGTGCCGGAAGTGCCTTTGACCAGTTTGCTCTCGACGATTCCGATCATGTCTTTGGTGCTGCAGATTATCGTGATGTCCGCTGTTCAGCTGGTTTCGTTCCACACGGTTCAACAGTACCCGTGGTTCGAACCTTTCAAGTACGCCGGAGCTACTTATTATATTTCTTATGAGAACTACGCCGTGTTCTCAGTCGCTCAGTTTCAATACATCATCATGGCTTTTATCTTCTCACAAGGCAAACCGTACAGGGAACCTATTTACACGAATAAAATTTTCTTCTTTTCTCTATGTATGATGACTTGTGTCTGTATTTACATCACCGTTTCTCCTGCTCAATGGCTCATTAATTTCCTTCAACTCCGGTTTCCACCGAAACCCGATTTTCCGATTGTTGTTCTCGGCTTGGCACTGTGCAACTTTGTTATAAGTACAGTTATAGAAATGTTTGTAGTCAATTACATAATGTTTAAGAGGTTGAGATATTGTAATCACAATGTTCAGAGTTCGAGAAGAAAATACCTCGCGATAGACAGGGAGCTAGACACGGATAAGGATTGGCCTCAGATTTCAAACTGCAGTCCACTGCAAAATCAGCCCTCTTTGGTAGGACAGGACAACTTAGCTTTTGAAAGCGATACACCGAGATCTGCCAAATATACAACTAAACTGTGAAAGAACTTTGAAATAATGCTTTCGAATGTGATGAAAATTATAAATCCAGGGCCAAGCCCAAGTAAGATTAATTTAATGCAAATTCAATTATAATTTTTTGTTCTTGGAGCACAATATTTCCCAATGAAACTTTGGCGCCTTTGGTAGAATTCTTTTTACTGATATTTGTAGTGTAATAAACGGTGAAAAAAGTATTAATAGGCATATTTTATTAGTCATGTATCTCATTTTTGTTGGACTGTCCATTCTAATATGAACTAAAATAATCTAAAATGCCACTGCCATAAATGGATGCTCTGATTGATTGATTAATCCAGTGATACATAATAATTAAAAAAAAACTTTAATCTCAAACCAACTTTACTGACAGAATAATTATTTAATGGCTTCAAATACAATATTGTATTTGTACTTATTAATAGACAATAAAAATAATTGGATATCTCAATTATTTGGGTTCAAACCCTCTCTGGGTACCAATCACATACAAGTGAAAAGTTAAAACACACAATTTTAAGATTGTTATTTTTCAGCTTGTGCAATTAATTGTGCCTGCCAAAGATTCAAAGGGGCCTCTGTTTTTGTCTGTGATACTAATGCTAGTAGTGGGGTATTGGCTTTTCTATGAGATAAAGAAATCAGGGTTGTGATGTGATGAGGTATAAATGTAAGATGTACAGTATTTATATAAGTAAGATAATTTTTTTAGTGTTAGCAATTTTGAAAAAAATTGTACGATTAGTTTTTGACAACAGTATTTTGTAATGAGAATAGATGTATTGTTTACAAAATATAATTTTTTTGTGTTGCACAATTTATATTTGGTGCCTCAAATCTTGAGATATGAGAACAGTTTATACTTGACGCTGTTGAAGTGAGATGAAAGTAATTCAGTCATCACAGGTGTTGCAATAAGACGTACAAGCCTGTCATAAATTTAAAACTATTGTCGCTCGTAAAAAAGTCAAAGTTGATATAAGTTGAAATTAATCTATTTGTTGTTTTCTGCCCCAGAAAATTTGTTTTTCTCACTTCAGCGTAAGTGCAGGCCATATCTCAAGATAAAACACACTGAGTGTAGAGTGATTTTTGAATGATGAAAGATTAAGTTGCCTTCTATTAATGTTAAGTTGAAGGCATATAAAACACATTCTATATTCATAATTACTTCATAATGTAGTTTTAAGTAACGTGAAAGAGAGATTACGAGATTGTTATGATGTGTAAGTCAGAGGCTTTCTAAAAATAGTTAAAATGACTTAAGCACCACTCAATTTAACAATATGTTTGTGTTACTATATTGTCTTTATTTGTTTTGACATAATGTTATTTTAATATAATAGTTTTTTTTTATATAATTTGTTTTCATTGAAACCCAAAACCATGTAGTTTATGCACTAATCCTTATAGTTTTAGCTTTTTGATGTAGTCCAAGAGATGTTGCTTGCTTTTATCACAGAAGAAGAAAATGACAAAATGACATTCTGTTTTGAAGAGCTATTGACATACCCTTAGACCTCCCATTCTTATGGCCCAGCTGTAGCTATTTTTGGGTGACCCAGAATTTTAAGTAGAAATAGTTTGATTAATTACTACTTAATTACTAACAGAGAGTGCTTCTGTTAACAACCCATTATTGTGGCTATTTACTTAAAGATTTTCTGTTCTATCTACTATATATTTGTCAAATACGACTCACCTATCATCGCACAGCCCAAACTATACGACCTAGAACCTTGAAATTTTGCGTGGACATTCCTTTTAGGGCGTAGGCATCCGCTAAGAAAGGATTTTACATGATTCATAGAATAAAGGGGTTTTTGGCGAGGTCGAAGTTTTCCAATTTTTCCATATAAAAGTGTAATGGACGATCTTTAGTTTACATTTTCAAGGTTCAATCAATCAGCCAGCTGAGCTAGCATCACAAATGTACATACGCTGTTACAGCTGATTATAAATTGATTTCATTCATCACGGTTTTATTATTCTTTTGTTGATTTATTTTATGGACATAATTATGTACTATATAAAAGTTACATTTAGTTTAGTTTTAGTACCTAATCTGTTTAATCACAAATTCAGTATTTATTCCGGAAGCGGGAGTTGTAATTATGCCTGTTACGATGACTTGGCGTTTAATCTAATTCGACCTCTATGGTTTAATGCCTGAAGAGTGTGCTGACTTTTGTAGTTGAGTCTTGAAACTTATTCCACGCAAGATGGAAAGAGCGGGTACGGTAATTTTTCAGTCACCGTCAGACTGTGCTGTAATAGCCTAATCTAATTCTTTGATAGAAATCCTTAAATTGTAAAAATCTCTGGGTTTTAAGGGTTTTTTTGGCAGAGTCAAATGTTAGAAATATGCCCGTATAAATGTAATGGATGATCTTTTTTTACATTTCCAATTTCATCAGTCAAGCAGAGGGTAATTAGCTTCACAAACGTATACGTTGTTTCAGCTGATCTATAATTTGATTCCTTTTATCATGGTTTTATGGTTGTTTTGTCAATTTATTTAGGTCATACGAACTATATAAAAGTTAAATTTAGTTCAGGTTTAATCCATTATCAATTAATTTCTGTATCTTATCTGTTTAAACATAAAATGTGGCACATTCTTAAGAGGAGTCTGTAAAGCTCCTTGAAAATGAAAGTGCATTTAGGCAACGGGAGTTATAGTTTAGTTTTTCCCTTAGGGCGTCCTTAATGTATTCATTCCCAACAATATTTTGGTTGATTCCTTTTTTATCTAATCCTACTTTTTTTATCATAAGCCATAGACCTCTACATTAGATATTCCTTGATAATATCTTTTTATTCAGCACCTTCAGATTCGTCAAATCAAGGTTAGACTATAATTTTTAGCGTGAGCGAAGCCACGGGAACTGCTAGTATTTCATAAATCAATAATTAACTTTCTGGGTCCCTAAATTATATTTTACCTCCTCCTGATACCTAAATTAATTGGTGACATCAGTACTCTCTGTTGGTGATTCACTAAAACTAGGAGCTCATGTAATCCTGGGTCATTCCAAACCTGGTAAACATTTGGCAATGCGATGAAATGTCTGCTTCAGATTCAAAGTCAATGCATACACGTATATATACAAAATAACATAAAATGTTGACTTGATAGTACATAGCTGTTATATGGCATAAGTCTGTCATTGAAGAAATCTGTGGGCATGAAGTCAAGTAGAACTATACTGATTTTTAACGCAATAGCGCCTTTACTCATTTATACAAGTTGTTATTTTATCTGGACAAACAACATTTTTCAAGTAAAGTTACCTTGCCACATTGAAATTAATTAAAAAATTAAATGAAAATGATGGTTTAACTTATCTGAGGAAAAATAAGATACACATGCATAAAATCAGACATGAAAAAATCCATGCCCTCAATAAACAATTTGTTGAAACGGTCAGCTTTAAAAAACTAGTTTTAAGTAACATTAATCTTTAATTAGTTTAGTGAGAAGTAAATTTACATGCAAATCTATTTCCATGGTCAGAGATAAAACGAAGTAAGTTTTCTAGATGAGTTATAAATTTATTACATTCATCTATATACAAATAGTACTGTCAAACATCTTTGAATAACAGCTTTGCTTCTCCTTCCATCACAACATTGTTGTACTTCTTAGAAGTAATGTTGAACCTGCAGCTGATGAGACGCCTCACCTCTGTCAGCTGTACTGTGACGATGACAGTATCTCCGACGTAACAGGGGTTCGGAAACCTAAGAGTCTCGGTCACCAACAAAGTCCCTGGACCAGGCAATTTAGTGCCAATAAGTCCTGATACATAACCGTTCAACAAAGCACCATGAACTAGAGCATTTTCTTTTCGGTGGTGAACGGGATTCCAGTCCCCCGATAACTCACTAAAAAGCGTCACATCTTTTTGTGAAATTGTCTTTTCAACCGAGGTTGTTGCTCCAACTGCTAGAGCTTTTTTAGACTCTGTCGAGCAGAAACGGACAGTTAAACTCAGAAGTGTTGGCAAACTTATAAAAACTTTACTTGTCATTTTTATCACAACTTTCTTCTTGCTCGACGGTAAACTCAATTACGACTTCTTCAGTTATCACTTTCTCTCCTTTTACTGCCAGAATTTCTTCAATATTTTTTCCGCTTGGATTTTGAAACCAGTCTAAATTGTCTGCAATCAAATGTAAATTATCACAACCGTCACATCTAACAATAACTATGCCTTTTTCATAAGCCTGCTTCGATATAATCCTGTGGTTACGAGTGTCACATTTTTTGCAAGTGTAGGTAAGACTCTTTTTTAACGTTGTTAACCGTCCTAAAGCTGTTGATTCTGGTACAGCAGCTGATAAAGGATGAGATGTTGCAATGTGTCGAGAGTATACTATATTGGAAGGCCTAAATAATCCAGGAGATTTGAGGCACTGCTTTCGCAAGTACTGGAAGGATCTTGAAGACACCACTAGGTAAAATTGTTTAAACATACCTGTGGAGAAAAATAATTATAATTAGTTCTCTTATGATAGATTCAAAAATAAAAATAAAATAAATTGAAAGTGGAAAATGTACCCTGAGGGGGAAAACTGATTTTTGTCATCTATTTACAACTACTGATTAAATCCAATGAAACTTTAGACAAATTAACATGTAATAAGATTGTTTGATCTATTCCTTTGTCGCAATAGATGAAATTGGAAATTGGTGACATGCAAAAGTTTAGATGTGCAGTCAGCCGTTCCCAAAGCTAGGATCGTTTGATTCGCATTCGAGCCATACAGCCACCACGTTCGCTGCGAAATGCAGGTATGCACCTGTAGTTACGGTTGTTCTTGCTCAGCGCACTACGGGTCTACCCTTACACACAACACACAAACTTTACCGCATCAATGAGCACCAGTGTGGTGCCTGGGAACAATGATTTGTTGCAACAAATGTGGGCTTTATTTTGGAGTAGGTTGGTACAAGATTTCACATGAAAATTTCCTACTGGAAATGTCATAAAACCAACCATTGTATCCCGTTTTTCTGGGATTTTTCCCCTTTAATTGGCAATACAATCAGACTGGTGTAATCCAGGTAATGCTCTCTGTGGGTGTTCCAGTGAACTTTGTCCACTCTCGTGGTTACTCAGTACCATCACCGCTAGTGTTTTGTATATAGGCCTAGTGGAATTAGGGCTTGTGGGTTCGCTGATCCGCTGCATCGTAATGCCTGCAACTCTCAAACCCCCGCCCCACGTTGGCTCACAGTGAACATGTTAACAAGAAGTACAGTAATGTTTTGTGTGATGTTTGAATTAACCTCTAAATTTGAAACAAGGTTTATCAAATATAGGATTAAGTACAACTGTGGGTGCACTACTTACCAAAGTTCAACCGTGGCCTCAAAACACCAAAGTGTCAATAGCTAAGGCATGAGAGTGGGTTCCTTAGGATAATGAGTTTGTTTTAGATAGGACTAACCTAGCCTTAAAAGTCAATAACTTACTCAGGAAATGTAGGCTTAAGTTGTGCTAGCATAGCTCTCTAAAGTTCTGATGGTAATTTGTTTGTATCATAAAAATTTGAAAATAAATTGAATGTTAGTTCCAAACAATTTTACAATAAACCATTTAATTCTGACGCAACCATCAAACTACCAACAACAAAAGTTTTTTTATGCAACTTAACTTGAAGACAGACGACAGCGAATTTACAATCTACAGACGACATAAGGAACAGAGAGTAATATATATTGATTTTTGGTTAAAACTAAATTAATGTAGACAAATTAATAAATAAAGGTTTTATAGGGGTAATGTGGTAAACTAATATTTTACTATACTGCATGAAGTCACCGTTAAAAATGTTCATATGCAATTTGATTATAGGCTCTATATTGTTTTTCCGTAGAGGTAGAGTGTACAGGTTACTCTATGTAAGATTATTGGAAAAAAAAACTCCATGGACAATGGATAAATGTGTCTGTCAAAATTCCCTGACGTAAAGATAACCTCTTACTCCCACTAATTAACTAAAAGGCCACGTTAGTGTTTGTTTACATTGTTATTATCTACATTGAACTAAATTCATTGTGATTTAGAAATTTGATGAAATTTATGTTTTCTAGAGTTTTCGATCATTAATGCATCACATATTAATCGTGCTAAGATGATCATTTATGCATTAATAGTAAGAACTAAAGATGGGATGGCTCTCTCTGCAACCACAGACTTTAATGATGAAGTCAACAAGACCATAAAGGAAAGTAAAAGATATGTGAAATTACTGGCGAAAAAAGCATCCACTCTTCCAGATAGATGTACCTTATACCTGAGCCTTCATTCCGTGCAGTAAGTATACTTATTTCTATACAAGCTACTAGTTTAAGTGTTTTTCAAGACTGCGCTACAATCATCCTAAACTCATCTTTCACTCATATTTGCCTTAACTGGTATTTGACTTTCCATATGGTAATGTAATGTGAAGTCTTTCAGAGGTAGGTTTGGTCTAAGTGTACCTTGTTCATTGCCCCTCTCTATGTTTTATCCTAGTTAGATTTACATATAGGCCTACACCCAAAGAATTGTTAGGCCGTATATGACAAAATAGAATAATTGAAACTTACTTACATAGCTCATCAGAAAATAATAACAATTATATTTTCAGCTTCATAACAGCGCTAGGAGTAACTTATCTGGCACTATGTGATTCCAATTACCCGACCGTGTTGGCCTTCAGCTTCTTGAGTGAGCTGATGAGAGATTTCATCACAAAATATGAAACCGTTAGAATCAATATGGCTCGTCGACCCTACTCATTTATTGAATTCGGTAAGTGTTTTGCTATACTTAAGCCTAGCATAACTAGGCTTTCATGATTCCAGGCCAATGTTATAACTTATGTGTGTACCTTATCATTAAAGGGTTAGATCAGGTCTTGAAACAATAGTTGCGAGAAGAACCAAATAGCCTGTATAAAAAAAGAAGTTTTAATGACCACCAGTCGTTAAGCTTAGAGTCCAAAGGACAAGTTAGTTTAAAAAGAAGCAAAGAAATCACCTTGAATAGGCCTACAGTAATTACCTATTTATGAAGTTTTGCTTTTCACTTGATTGCTATGAATAAAGTTATAAATGTTTTTAAGGATGCAGTTACATATGATGTCTACATTTTATTGATTAGAGATATCAAACTGAAACTTCGATACTGTATATTAATAAGCGAAATAAAGAATATTCAATTTCATCGAGAACAAAACAAATTACAACAAAACATCTCTACTTTAGGCTTATATCTAACCAAACACACGATAAAACTATTTAGTTTAACTGCATGAATAAACTAAATATAATAAAAGTCATAAAACATATCTTAAACTCCTATTAGGCTATTAAAACATTTTCATAACTCAACTCTCCTTATTTCTTATCGTCCACTATTTTGTTGGGCCTACTGGTTTTTTGTTTTCGATGTTTGATGTTTACACAGATTACTGAAACAAAATGGCGAGCTCTGTGATGTTAATTTTGGTTATGGTAATGGTTAAGTTAGTAGTTTTCATATTGGAAGCTAAATTATTACTGTATTATCTTTGATTAATTTTAAGTTAATCTATGTTAAAGTTTTACATCAAATTAAGCTGAGATAATAAGTTCGATATATTTCAATACATTGATAACACTTTGACTTTAGTAATCATTGACTGTAGACAGCTTATGGGACTGCAGTCGTTATTGACCCATTAATTGTTTTGCGTCTTATTTAAAATCACTTTAGTGTGACTTTTATTTCACAGATAATTTCATCCACAAGACGAGGCAGCGATATAACAAACCACAGAGCCTCACTACGCGGGTCAACCTGGCGGAGCTGAGTGAGGAGATGAAGCTGCGCGCGCCCCACCTGCTCAACATCGCAGACATCGAACCTGTGAAGAACGGCTACCGCAGCTACAGCATTCCTCAACCTGCTGGTAATCTTTCTGCTGGATCTAGGTTTAATCAATGGTCTGGCCAACTATAATTTTTTTCCTTCCACTGCATGGAAATAATCACATTGCCACACCTGTAAACAGTATGCAAAACGGTTCATTTCTGCTATGATTTCATTCCCGCTCGCTAAATCAGGGTTACTGATTAGGTTAAGGTGGTACACAAGAGAGATAACTATTATGTCAAACACCAAAGATCAGTTTCTATTGGTCAGAAATCCCATGACACTCACCGTATTCTAAACTGTAGTTGCCTTGCTCTAAATCAGCTGATTTCACAGTTGGCGATTCTATCTCAATTTCCTGTTCGTTCCATTAGACTACGCAAACATAACCTCAATGAACTTTTGTGTACAGGTCAATTAATAAGTTAAAACTGTCAAAATAATGGTGGTAGAAAAAATTTTACAAATAGGGTCATTGCCGCTCTCGAAATGTTTGGCAATCTACAATTCTCGAGTGGCAATGACTTACTTTGTGCTCTTAATACACAAACAGATATTTCCATGCTGGAAAATAGAATAAAACAACCCTTTCCCACACATTTAATGTGGTCCGTCCTTCTATTTGCTCGCTCCATCGAGGGGTCTGCAGCCTGTTTGTGAGATTGACAGCACTGATGTAAGGCCCCGCTTTGAGGTGGCTAAGGGGAGGCGTCTGTGTGTCTCCCCGGGTATACCTATTAAAAAACCCCTCACAAGCTGTTACCACATCCATTGTTTGTAAGTGACCCGAGTGTCTGCTCATTGTAACATTGCAATGTGTGGCCTCTGTTCCTTTCGGGATTCCTCAGCTGCTGTCCATATTGGGATTCCTCAGTTGATGATCAACCTTTTGCTGCCCTTGATTCTTGGGTCACTCCAGACCCCTGTCTCTCCTCTTCTGGCGCAGTATGGACAGAACGAAGTTG
Organism: Flexamia atlantica; assembly: GCA_035578135.1. Classification (NCBI taxonomy): domain Eukaryota; kingdom Metazoa; phylum Arthropoda; class Insecta; order Hemiptera; family Cicadellidae; genus Flexamia; species Flexamia atlantica. Next base: position 6,261,915 of record JAQJVK010000027.1, read on the forward strand.
GCCACAGCGTTCCAGCTGTCACCGCCCTGCAGCATCTTCCCTATGATGTTGGCCAGGGTCAGTTGCCGCTGACCAAGTCATGAGGGCAGTCCATTCTTCATCAAAGCGATGGCACGCGAAAAAATTATGGTGCACGTGTTCTCCCTCATATCCGCAGTACCTACACCCAGGTTCGACTCACCCCTTCCCATTCGGTGGAGGTACAGACGGAAGTAGCCTCGACCTATCAGGAACTTAGTGAACAAAAAATTTACCTCCATTGTTGTAGCTTTAGGCTCCTGATGAGGGCCTGTTAAAGGTAAATAAAAACGTCCTCAGTAGAAAACCCTTCCTTTTGGAATTACTTCTCACCATCAGTATTTTCAGTGCGATATCAACCAGCTCTTATAGTGACCATGATTTCACAAAACAGTTCAAAGACTGTTTATCTCATGAAACTTTTTCCATGGAACTGTTAACTCATATAGGCCTAACTATTTATCCAATGGAACTATTTATCTCATGAAACTGTTTATCTCATAGAACTTTTTATATATGATGCGGAAAGTGGAAAGGGACCTCAAGTCACAATTTTTCGGTTTTGAGTTATTAACGTCCTGAAATTCACCATCAAATAACCAACAATTTGACATATAATTTATAGTATTACAGGGTTCCCACTCAACCGTGAAACCCTAAAAACCATGAATAAGCCGTGAATTTGGCAAACCATGAAAAAACCTGGAAAGAGCTGTGAATTTCGTCATCAGACCTTTAAAATCAGCCAATTTTAAAATAACCAATATTTTTATTAAATTATAGAGAAATATTTGTATCAATTTATTAGAGACATTAAAAATGATTCACAGTAGCAAGACGAAGACAGAAATTGTGTACTTTAAGACGTAGATTGTACGTACAGGGCTAGACGGTAGGGCCTGTTAAACTGAGATTGAGATTCCACTGTGGCTGTGGAAGGAGGGGTGGAGACTGGGGAGGTAATGGCGGAACGCGATCGGTTGCCTTGGAGGGGGGAGGGAAGGATGGTAAGGTGAAGAGAGAGAAGACTAGATAGCTGAAGACGCACGCTCATTGGTTTACGTTTGCGCGGCAAATAAATACGTGAATTTCTTTCTTCCTTAATTAATTTGTTTTCTTATTCTTTACATTCCTTCTATTGTACGATTCATCGGTTTTCAACTACCGATTAATGCATCGATGTCTCCACTGCTTGTTTCTAATAATTTTTTGTTTGTTTTATCATCGTTCAAGATGTTTGTGACAATAAATAAACTCTTTAAAAATGACGCCAGAACGAACGTCTTTGTTGTGTATTTTGTTTTTTATATGCGAAAATCCAAACGACTTGTCCTACAACAACATTTGACGGCTAATATTTTTGTCTAATTTTTAGTATAAATGGATTGAGTCAAAAATGAAATTTTTATCTCTTGCCATTCAAGAGAAATTCTATGATCAAACTATAGACTGGTGTATATTTTGTCGTTCTCCAAGGTCAACTAAATATAGCAGAAACTCCGAATTCCATCTAATTGGAGATAATATTTTTTCACCTGTTAACCTCCTTTCCTTATCACTCAGGATTAATGTTTGTGTACGTTTTTCATGGGAAGGACACGCTCCTCCGGTTTAACGTGACCAAAAATAGATCACAAAAATTATCTTCTCGATAAGACTTCTCGTATCATAAGCTCGGCTAGAAATTCAACCTTATTCAAAGCTGTTTAGTGTTTGTACGACTATTTCATTGGTCAAAAGGAGCAACGGTCCTTTTAAGTTGTTATACGAGGATACGATATTAAGCAGTAAGCGTACGATAATTTTGACTCGGCAAGGGGACGGCTGGTTGTCTGACTGAGACGTATAGTGAAGATCGCTTCGAAGTTTGACATCGCGATCGCGACCATCCTTGTTCGTCTCGTTATAATATTGCGTGGACGCCGCAAGTCAGAAGCTTGGCGCGAATCATTTATTGTTGAACATTTTTAAAGTTTCGGGTTTCTTTCGGGTAGTGTGTCGGGTATCGTCAACCCGATTTCTTTCGGGTAGTAGGTACCCGCCCGACCCGACGTGTAATAAAAACCCGCCGAATTAAGCCCGAGACGTGTCGAACTCGCCTGACCACTCGGGTTCACGTAATTACCCGAAGCTACCCGAATTTTCGGTTACCCGCAGTCCTCTACTTATCACTCACTACCCATTGCACTGTTTGAATGACAACAAGGCCCTAACTTCGGCCGCTGGAAAACATGCCTGTAGGCGACCAACGTTGTGCCATTAACTAACATTTACGGACAGTAGAACAACGATTTATCCGGAGGCGTATTAACCAGGCGGCGCGCCTAACCGGTGTCCAAAACTGGCAACGAGAATTATTTTTAATCACGTTTTTACTTTCAACTTTCGCAAAAAACTATTTTACAAAAAAAATGTAATTGAAGTGTATTTACTAACTTGCAATTAATTTTTAAACAAACTCGACATTATTTTAATACGTGTTAGGGTGGGTGCACCAGTGAATGACCACCCCCCAGTGAATGACCGTTATGCTTAAAAAGCTTGGTATTAAGCATATTCTTTGGGCTAGCTAATTAAAAATAAGCGGAAAACCAGCCTTAGAATGTTATTCAACAACAATCTTCCATTGGTTAAAATTGTTGGAGTAAAAAATACTTTTTAAACATAGTTAATACTGAGTGTCACACTATATTCGATTATGATGTTTCCTGCTATAGTGACTATCCCTGCAAGGCTTACCTGGATTTACATTCATTCTGTATTTGATGATTATTTCAAAAATACGTTGCAGTTAAAAAGTATTTAACATACTATCCTACAATTTAAAATCAATTTTATTGATGTGTATGTTATGATTAATTTATTACTGAGGGCGGTCATAAATTGGAACGTAACTAGGACGTAAACCAGTGAATGACCGGGGAAAAAATTAGCGGTCATTCACTGGAACGAGATCGGTCTTTACTAGCCATGATCTATATTCTCAGCTGAATTATTCTCATTCAGTTTTGTCAGCTGATTTTTCAATTTTTTGACAGTTATTCAGCCAAAAGAGACCGGTCATTCACTGGTGCAGTCCCGGTCATTTATTGGAGCATTGACATAGTTGCCTTTTAATTAATATTACAACCAGTATTCTTATTAAGTAACGTATTTAAATGGTATTGATTATTCCTTAAAGAATAAGTGAACTTTCTATTGTAAAATGCATAACTGTGACTATGAAATAAGGGAGTAATGTCAAATTAACATGAGACATAGTCCTTAACCGGTCATTCACTGGTGCACTCACCCTATATAGAAAGCGTATAGAAAGCAGAAAGACAGGAAGAAAGGAAGGAAGGAAGAGATGATGGCGTTAAAAATTAAAAAATATTTAAGTTGTGTGCGTGTTCCGCAATCGCCAGTACAATGTTTTCTGTTTTCTTAAGTGATCAATAATGTTAAAATCACATCGTATTTTGTGAAATAGTTGTAATTTATTTAATTGCATTGTATTTAAAATTATTTTTCCGTCAAGTATAGTTTGTTTTACCTAAAATATTACACAGTTTAATTCTATTGGTACAGAAATTATTACTTCTCCGTTGTGCTGGCGCCGCCGCAGCCGGCGCTATGCGTCTGCCGAGTTTTCCCTCGCTACCCCCCCCCCCCCTCCCCACCCTGTTATTCTCTGTGAAACTGTGCGGGCGGCAAAATGTTTTCCTTTATTTAGACCGTAAATTTTGTAATTTTCGGACCTTAAAAACCATGAAAGAGCTGTGAATTTTAAAATTCAGTTTGAGTGGGAACCGTTTATTATGATTTTTTGTTTTTGAGTTATTGGCATTTGAATTTTAACGAGTTAAACTAGTATTTTAGGAAATCAAGGCCCAAAATTCCAAACGTTCACAGAATATATATGATTAGTATTTAAGAAATGAATTAGGTATTAAAATAAAGCTGGAAACTAGATTTTTATATCTAAACTAAAAAAAACGTGGTAACTTACAATTTTATTGTTCAAAAGAATAAAAAAGTGAGAAGTTAGAAAAGGGACCTCAAGTTAGAAGGCAGAATACCATGGAATAAAAGAGAAATACACCATTAAGACGGTGATTTTTGGTCTTTAGACAATATTCTTTTACAACAAAAAACTTGAAGTAGTTCATTTATCCGCCAATAGACGACAGGAGAGACTAGTTTTGTGATGCCCTGGACGACTCTGACAGTTCGGGCTTGCACATTTAGGAAATGTGACCCGAAGTCGCCCACCATGTTATTTCCCATTTAAGCGACTTGAGGTCGCTTTTCGTATGAATGACATAGGCTGCTAAATCTATTTAAAAAAATATTTCTCAGATTCTTATTGCTAAAATAACCGAATGGTTTTGTACAGGGAAGATTAAGGAATCATATCCAATCGAAACTTAAAAATCAAATTTTTGTCTCAGTTCGACCAAAATGCTCCTACTGTAAAATTTACTCCAGCGACCTGAGGTCCCTTTTCACTTCACGTATCACATCTCATGGAATTGTTTATCCCATGGAACTGTTTACCTCATGTAAGCGTAACTGTTTATATCATGTAACCGTTTATCTGATGGAGCTGTTGACTCCCAGTGGGACCACCCCCTCGGCTGGAGCCCCTGTCGTGGTTCGCCACCTTTGTCGTCACCCAGGCCTGTCTCCTCTCCGCTCTGGGCCTGTACCGGAGTTTGAAGGCTCTTTCTGAGTCCTCTCTAGAGGTAGGATGGTCACTAATGTCTATAACGTTAAAACAGATGAAACGTTTTAAGATGGCACTTGGGGGCTGCAGGACCGGGCGAGAGACCGATGGCGAGGGGTGGGTGGAGGGGCTCGCAGGATATTTCTAAAGACATTGACACTTGGACTTCCCTAAGTAAGTCCGATGATTCACAGGCTGTGTTTACTGGGTGTATTCGCAGGGTGGGTTTTATGGTTGTTCTGCCTAAGTATCAGTCGTTGCTGAACTTCGTGAGCGAACAGTATTATAGTCAGGTTTAACAGTGAACATATAAAAGTGATTGCTGTGTAATGGAAATTTTTATGGTAAATTTTTGTGGCGGCAGTGCCTGATGTTTTAGGAACTGCGAATACAGACTTTCTACCTCTCAGCCAAGTGCCTTCTTAAAACGTTTGATCTGTCAATCTCTCTACAGTAAGATCACTTAATTATTTAAAATAAGGTTTTTTAAACAATGGCAAGCATTCCATTGTAGCAAAGCAGTTTTAGTTGGTACAAGAGTCATTGTGGTAAGAACTTGAAAATAATGACATCAACCCCAAAGTACTCAGATTTTTTTTGCATTGTGTGCTGTGTGGAGTGTTTTATCCTGAATGGCATCGTAGTGTAAAACAGTACTCATATCTGGTCAAAAGTGTCTATAAAGACCAGTACCAAACACTTACAAAACAACCAAATTTTTGTACCAACTTTAAAAACAAAATGAAGAATATAAATTTTTTCTCCAAATTTATGACGAATTATTCAACATTTCAACTGGAACCTTGAGTGTAAATCCCAGTTTTAGATTTGTTTGGCGAACTGCATGGTAAAAGTAGCATTAAAAACACAGGAAGACAATCCTGCAGTTAACAGATAGATTCTTAGCAGTAAACTGCCCTCAGTACCTAGCACTACAATGTCAAGAAGATCAAACTTGCCTTTTTATTGCATTAAAACTTGATGCACTGCCCTTGATGTTAATTTTCCCTTTTGTGTTTTAGGAGTATGATGGTCCAAGTCCTTTCCATGGATTCATTTTCCTCACTGAAAGTTGTCTAAGAATATTTCAAGTAAGTAAACCAAAAGTTTATAGTTAAAAATTCTGTAGGTCTACTACAAGAAACCTGTTCAGTTCCCGCCAGTTTCCAATTATTATTGTAGAATTACTCAAATACAACAAATAGATGATCATTTAGTAAGTTATATTATATGATCTGTTACTTTTAGGTCAAATAAAACTTAACTAATCAATGATGATTTTAATAGAGAAGTGGTTGTATTGGAGTATATTAAATTAAAAATTGAAAATCAACAATTTTTTTATAGTTTTATTTTTGTGAGGCCTTTCACCTACAAAGCTGGTTTTGAGGTCTCGTTTACATACCCTTACATGATCGTTAGATATGCTTTTTAGTGAATTTACATTTCTTTCTCTGAATATTTGGTTTCCCTTGAAAAGTTTATTTTATTATAAAGTAATTCTGAATGAATTGACTAATACTTATTACTTATTTGTTACAAATGGGATTTGAACCCACAAAGTAGAGCTGCAGCCATGGTTGGAAACCCCAGCATAATGATAATGGCTCCAGAATTTGTCAGAGAACTATAAGAATTTTAATGTGCTGTGTGGAGTGACTGAAGAGTGGGGAAGGTATCCTCTATTCTAGGACCAACGGATGGGGCTAGTGATTATGATACAATCAGGTTACTTGTAGACTAACTGTGGTTAATTTTGAACTATCATCAGAGTACTATATGTCTCGTGTTCTAGGTATCACAGAATGAGCCTAATACATTGAGATAGGCTTCCGTGGTTTAAGTACACATGAATCGTGGTTTCGGGCGTCGACCACGATGGTGACGAGATGGTTGTAGTTGCCGATGTTTCGGACCCGATACAGCAGTCTATTCTCGAGGTGCACTAACACTCATTTACAATGAGTGTTAGTGCATTGTTAGTGATTGAGTGTTAGCATTGACTTTACATCTCTTGAGACATCCCATTCTGTACAAAAATCTGTCGTCGACAAGCGTAGCGGATTTCAGCCGAACTAATCTGGTAAACCCTCCCATGTAGTGTCGCTCCTAGCGGCCATGGCTTGAAGCTCGCCCGGCTCCGCCCTCAGTGCAGCGCGCGCACACGTGGCATGACATAACTGACGTGCGTATCCCCTCTCTCCCCCCCCCCCCCGCTTCTGCCACCACAACGCCAGCGCCGCCGGCCAGCCCAAGTCAATTCAGCCTTCTCCTCGCTGATCGATGCGCCGATGTTTCTTTACGATTCCGTCGCCGCCTCTAAGCCCAAGCCTTACACTCGGAATTCAGAATAGGACAGAGCCCACGAATAGGAAACAATGAAGAATTTATCCATTCTTCCCTATTTGGTAATCATTAGAAAAATTATAAAGCTTGTCATTTACCTTGAGGGTGTTATTTTAAACACTTCTCAACCACCATCATTGAAGGAACAACAACACAAACATTTGAAGAATAATTGTTGTGCATTGTTTAAGAATACAATTAATTGGTTATATTTGTAACGGTATGAAATTTCCCATGTAATCTCTATACCTTTTTATAAAACCAAGCAAGAACCGTTTTTATGTAAATAATATTTTATTGACTCGACAGTCATAAGCTGAGGCCACACTGACTAGTGCTAGTGATTAATTAGTGTAAGTGATTCTGTTATTCCTTCTTTGGATTTAACTGAATAACCTTAAATCCAGGTTAGAGTAGACTGGCTGACATGGATAAAAACATTTATGCTTTCGACCTTTTATATTAAGGAATAAAATTTAATCAATATAAAAATTTAGCCATTAGGTGAAATTCCTGAAAATGTACATGAATGTTTGTTTTAAAACTTCATTCTTTGGAAAATTCGTTTCGAATCAACCTTAAATGTGCTGTTCCAAGCCTCGAAATTCTATGATTTTGTCGGGCGAGGCCCCCGGGTCTTTGTTGGGGGCGTTATCCATTACGTCTGCAGCAGTAGCCTACATTGGTATTAATTTTATTACAATGTTACTATACTAATTATTTTTTTTTAATTTTGGCTACGTCTCTAAGTTATAAACACCGCGGTAATAACGGTACCTATCAAGTCCGTCCATTTTCAACACTAACCTTGGGGCACATTTTAATTTTAAAACATTTTAAACGACCATAACTTTGGTTGTGAACATGATATTAACCTCGGGTTTGCGGCTTTTTATTTGCGACAGAATGTTTGTGGAAAACATTTCTGTTGTAGGAATAAGAAACAAATTGAAACAAAATGTAGACAACTAATTTTTAAGAACTTCAGCAATTGGATGAAGTGCGGCAGCGATTCCTACCCTCACCGAATGTTCTTGGTCAGAAAGATTTTACCAGGAAAACCGCTTTGGAAGGTTAAAGAGATTTCAAAAGATATTCTTCAACCTGGAGGGAAGCATGGTAGCTATCACAAGAAAGTGAGAATTTTAGAAGGAAAATTTGTGTTCACAATCTTTTATGCTTTATTTTTCCTTAACACACATTTTAATTTGGATTTGTTAATCATTTAAGACAATTTTTAGAGGCAATCTTCCTTCGAGACTACCAGACGTTAGCTAACACTCTTAACATTATGCGAATTAATTTAATTTTACTTTTAATACTTCTTACATTTATTAGAATAAAAGGTAGAATCAGAGGCATACGGATTGCCCCCCCTGCAAAACAGGTCAGATTTTAAGGGCAAATGTAAATTTATGATTATTTTTTAACAACCAAATGTCTCAGAAGATCCAGTCCACATGCTCCATATTGACATTTTCCATTATTTTAAATAATATTTTACTTCATGGAATCATTACAAGATTAGGGAAGGACGTTTTTGGTCCTTCTAAATTTTTACTCCCTCCATCTAAAAAGTGGGAGACACAATTTTTGAACAGAAACCCTATTATGTTGTATATCATTTTAAAGGGCACAATGAAAGGAGATGAATGTTTTGTTCGAAATTTAATGTTGTATTTTTGCAAAGTATAATATTTTAGAAAAAACACAGTTTTCAAGATATTTGCTAAACATTAAAACAAATTACATTTTCCCTCCTACTAACTCCCTTCCCACCCAAACCCGACGCTCAAATTAGGGTAACTTTTGTTTGCATTTTGGGGGAAGTGTATTGAACAAATTGGCACCAGCTAGAAACCTTTTGGATGTCCAGGTTTATGTCTAATTGCACCGTACTAATATGAATGTGACGAGTAAAATTTCCTGTATCACATTTTCCCCTAAAAACAAGCCTAAGAATTCATACGGCAATGCAAGCATCGATTTACAATTATAATTCAAGTCCAAATATAAAAACAAACCACTCGACTTGTATTGAACAACCGTCGCCGCCGCGCTACGCAGAACCATCGATGTAAATTTATTTACATCGATGCGCAGAACAGTGTCAGCGTCACAACCGCGCAGCGGTTGGGAAGTGACCTTGACGGAATCCTCCCTCCTCCCCCGACATTGTGTTTAAAAATTTATTCAGAGAAAACTCAAGTTTTTTGCCTTCAAGTTCTTTTTCTGGTCTCTTTTTCCTATACTGGCTACCAGAGAGTCGTTTTCTCCCCTCCATAATTTAATTTAGCCTACACTGCTGCACAAAACAGATTTTCAAAATATAGTCTATCAGTAACACACGGATTCCTAGTCAGCTAAAACTAAAGTCGTTATATCCTTATTACTGGAAGTGGCACTAAATTTGCTAAGGTTGGTAAGCAAGTTGGGATGTTATTGGGTGGAGTGAATAAAAGCTAGCACTTGCTAAGACTAAGGTTTTTCTTAGCATTTGCTAGGCTTCAGGTGAATAAAGCCTCTTAGTTAAAACTAAGGCTAGATCTTGCTAGAGTGTTACACAGTCCTTAGCAGTTGCTAGTAAATCGAGTGAATAAAACGTTGCGACTAACGACTAGCCCTAGCAATTGCTAAGAAAAAGTCTAGTCTGGTATCGCACGAGCTAACTTTCGGTTATTCAAGGCCACACTACACTACAGGCCGGAGTCCTTTTTTGGTGACGTCACATTATCAGACGGAATCGCAGACGCTTTTATAATGTACTCTTATGGCGATTCACTGTCGCACTCTTAATACTATCGTGCCCTAAGTAATTCGTTTCATTTTTCGTTTAGAAACCATTATTTTTTCGAATCTGCATTAATTAATGAATAACCAAATACGGTCGAAAACATTTTTAAAGAAAACATGACTTTATTTCATAATCTTAAAAACCGGTAAACATTACACGTAAGTAATTTGTTTACTTTTCATCAGATGATTTATTGGAAATTTTACAGTTTTGTTTCTTGTTGTTTATATATCAATGTTCTAATGTCATATTTTTTTGGTAAATGTTTACGTTTTTCGTATGATTTTAGTTGTTATTTCCAACACAGCGCTAGTAGTTCGGCCGGTGTAGTGACGTGGCATCAGGGAGGAGGGGGGGAGACTCCGGGGGGGACAACACTTTTATTGGTAAGAAAGTGTTTGACCATGTTGGAATTTATGAATGTGCGAGCGCAGAAAATATAGTCCGACAGCCAAACAGGGAATTTTCCTTGAACCTTGTTTTGTTCTATTAAGTTTTTTTATAGTTAATATTTAATTTTGGTACTATTTAGATGCATAAAATAGCGGGTACTTACAAAGTACCTTTGGGCAACTCTTAGAATTTAAGATAATAATTGTCCATATTAATAAATAATTTGATTAATTTAAAATACCCCCGTTGCAGCAGACCTGCATACTCAGCGAATTGCAAATGCAAAAAAATATTTTCAACCAACATAGCGAGATATCACATGTTTGTGTAATCTCCATAAGAATAACATGGGGAATGAGTATGCAGGTTTGCTGCCACAAAAATGGAAATTTTGGGGATTTTAGACTAAAATACATTACATCTCATCTAGATGAAGCCAAAAACCAAGTTTTAATGAGATATGTTGAGAAATAAGCGAGATATAGAATTTTACTTATATCCCATAAGGTTAACATTGGGACAACGTACTGTGTTTATCACTTTCAATATCTCGGTAACCAATGGACATAGAGCAACGATTCAAAATACGAAATTGTTTGTTTTTTCAAACTGAATTCAATGGTGCAAACCAAAATTTTATTGATTTTATTTTTCTATGTGAAAACCCCAAAAAACCCATTTTTGGGGGTGTTTATCCCTATTTACCCCCCCCTCCCTTCCAGTGGTCCGATCGGGCTGGTTTTCGAACTCGTCCGAATAATTACTACTTTACACGCCTGTGCCAAATTTCATTCCGATCGGACCATTTTTGCGAGCGCTATCGTGCTTCCAGACACACACACACATATATATATATATATGTATATATATACATCTAGAAATTTCATCGAATGGTGTTTTTTGCTTCTGGGGGCCCCAAAACGAAAAGTTATCATGGTCTTGGGCTTAGGTCTTACCATGAGACCTACCGTAATAACTTCTTCCCTAGGGGGAAGAAGTTATTAAATTCGCTAACATGGTAATAAAGCTATAAATTATGCGTTTTTTGTTCGAATAACATGAAATTTGGTATGAAACCTCGTTATAATGTTACTCATAAATTCATCAGATATTAGCCATGTCCGTTGTGCCGTTTCAAAATGGCGGCGGAAAACGTGGTTTTTATCTCTAAAAAATTATTTTTTGCCCAATTAAAAAAAAAACTTGGTATATGACCTTGTTCTAGTGTTACCTCTAAGCAAACAAAATATAAGTTTGGCTAATTTAAACCTGAGCTTCTTTAAAATACTAGCAAAACACATTATTTTCATCATTATTATGGCATGTAATAATACCCAATTTTGAAGTTTGCTGAATTCACGTAGCACTTGAGGCTACATGTTATGACTTGTCAGTATTTGCGATACATTGAAAAAGACATGTTAAAAATAAAAATAAAATTGATTTCAACATAGTTGAGTTTTATTATTTTGTATTGTAGCATAAATATTTTATTCATGTAAAATTGTAACTTACATAATACATGTAAAAATCGCATCATGAATAGCTATTCAACTTGTCGCTAGCTCTTGCTAACCTTAGTTCTTGCTAGGCTTAGCATTTGCTAAGCCTAGTAAGTGCTAGAGTGGTGCACAATCACCTAGCTCTTGCTAAGTAAACTTTATTCACATTGTTTGGAGAAAGAGCTAAGACTAGGGATTAGTTGCTAAGGAGTAGTTGCTAGGTTTTTATTCACCTCACCCAATAAACTAATAATTATTTTTGTACATAAACTAATCCGTGAAATGAGTCAAACTATTGATTTAGCTGGCCATAGAAATGCATTTTTCAAGATATTTGCATTAGGCCTAGTTCTGTTTAATTGTGTCTTTGAAATATCGACAAATAAGAAAATTTCATCAGATATTTTGGGTGGAGTGAATAAAAGCTAGCACTTGCTAAGACTAAGGTTTTTCTTAGCATTTGCTAGGCTTCAGGTGGATAAAGCCTCTTAGTTAGAACTAAGGCTAGTTCTTGCTAGAGTGTTACACAGGCCTTAGCAGTTGCTAGTAAATCGAGTGAATAAAACGTTGCGACTAACGACTAGCCCTAGCAATTGCTAAGAAAAAGTCTAGTCTGGTATCGCACGAGCTAACTTTTAGTTATTCGTGAGAAAGTGTTTGACTATGGTGGAATTTCTGAATGTGTGAGCGCGGAAAATATAGTTTGGCAGCCAAACAGGGAATTTTCCTTGAACCTTGTTTTGTTCTATTAAGTTTTTTTATGGTTGATATTTAATTTTGGTAGTATTTAGATGCAGAAAATAGTGGGTACTTATAAAGTACCTTTGGGCAACTCTTAGAATTTAAGATAATAATTGTCCATATTAATAAATAATTTGATTAATTTAAAACATGGTAATTAAGCTATAAACTATGCGTTTTTAGTCCGAATAACATGAAATTTGGTATGAAACCTCGTTATAATGTTACTCATAAATTCATCAGATATTAGCCATATCCGTCGAGCCGTTTCAAAATGGCGGCGGAAAACGTGGTTTTTATATCTAAAAAATTAATTTTTTGCCCAATTAAAAAAAACTTGGTATGAGACCTTGTTCTAGTGCTTAATAAATTTCCGAGGTTTTTCTTTAATTTTTTTTCTATCTCTAAGCAAACAAAATATAAGTTTGGCCAATTTAAACCTGAGCTTCTTTAAATTACTAGCAAAACACATTCTTTACATCAATATTATGGCATGTAATAATACTCAATTTTGAAGTTTGCTGAATTCCCGTAGCACTTGAGGCTATGTGTTATGACTTGTTAGTATTTTTCGCGTTACATTGAAAAAGACATGTTAAAAATAAAAATAAAATTGATTTCAACATAGTTGAGTTTTATTATTTTGTACTGTAACATAAATATTTTATTCATGTAAAATTGTAACTTACTAATACATGTAAAAATCGCATGAATAGCTATTCAACTTGTCGCTAGCTCTTGCTAACCTTAGTTCTTGCTAGGCTTAGCATTTGCTAAGCCTAGTAAGTGCTAGAGTGGTGCACAGTCACCTAGCTCTTGCTAAGTAAACTTTATTCACACCATTTGGAGCAAGAGCTAAGACTAGGGGTTAGTTGCTAAGGAGTAGTTGCTAGGTTTTTATTCACTTCACCTTTTATGTTACTGTTCCCTAAGATTTACATTTGTCAAAGCCTTTAAAAAGTTTAAACCAAAAACAAAAGTTATTTGAATTCATTTCACGAAATAAATGATGCACTATAGCCTTTATCATTCATTCATTCATTCTTTATCATTCTTTGGTGAGACAGGTACCTCATGGAGGACGTTACCCTGAATATGAGTGAAGGATGAATGTGATGATCGTGATGATAGTGGCGCGATCTTGTAGCCTTGTTACTGACTAAGGTTGGCAAGTTCCTTAGACAGGACTGTTAATTAATAGCCCAACAGCCAATGACAGCTGGCTCCAGAAACAACCTCGGGGCGTCATAAAACGGCGCGTTCCTAAATTACTTGATCAGCAGATCACTTCCCTCTACTTAGGGAAAGGGTTGTTCAAGTGATTTCGATGCTCACGATTGTATTACGCCTGTCGCCTGGTAGACCTATAGTCGATTTTTTAATGCTTCAAACAACAAGTAAATGTAAACAATTTATTTTAGCGAATTTCCCCTATAGGGAAGAAGCTATTACCGTAGGTCTCATGGTAAGACCTAAGCCCAAGACCATGATAACTTTTCGTTTTGGGGCCACCAGAAGCAAAAAACACCATTCGTTCGAATTTATATATATATATCTATATATCTATCTATCTATCTATATATATATATATATATATATGTGTCTGTCAGCACGATAGCGGCCGTAAATATGGTCCGATCTTAATGAAATTTGGTACAGACATGTAAAGTGGTAATCCCTCGGACGAGTTCATAAACCAGCCCGATCGGACCACTGGGAGGGGGGGTTAAGGGGGATAAACCCCCCCAAAAATGGGTTTTATGAGTTTTTACATAGGAAAATAAAATTTATCGAATTTTTATTGGCACCATTGAATTCAGCTCAAAAAAACAAACAATTTAGTATTTTGAATCACTGCTCTATGTCCATTGGTTACCGAGATATTGAAAGTGGTAAACACAGTACGTTGTCTCAATGTTAACCTTATGGGAAATAAGTAAAATTCTATATCTCGCTTATTTCTCAACATATCTTGATAAAACTTGGTAAATAGCTTCTTCTAGTTCAGATATACTAAATATTGAATTGAAACCTCCCAGTTTTATTATACCCGTAGCAGCAAACCTGCATACTCATTCCCCATGTTATTCTTATGGAGCTTACCAAAACATGTCAAATCTCGCTATGTTGGATTGAAATATGTTGCTTTGCATTTGAAATTCGCTGAGTTTGCAGGTCTGCTGCAACGGGGGTATTTTAGATTTGTCTAAAATGGCTCTTACAACATCTCGGCTTAGTCAGGTGTAGGCCTATATTCAAAAAGCCAGGGCTGTGTAAGTTTAGTTGTGTTATCAGAATGGTACTTAGGTTTTTTCTTAAAACTGTGAACTTTTTCAAGCAGGGGAATATTACAAATGAACGCGTTTTAAATGTCATATAAAATTAAATCGTTAAGCATATATATATATCTAACATCTAATAACGGTTTTCTCTGTTATGTCCCTTTTTTCCCGTCCTACTCAACCAATTTTCATGATTGAACTATTTTAAAGCTTATGATCTAGCGCACGGCTGACGAGTAATTAAAAAGGATATTTCGTTTGGGGGCCCCCCAAGCTTTTGATTTGTTTCTAGAGGGCGCTTTAAAATGTTTACCTATTTTCCTTTTATTGCACGCACAACACAACTATCCTCGGCCGTTGACACAAGCAACACTGATAAGAAGACGCCAGCTGATTTATTGCGAGGTGAGGGTGGTAAGTAGTGTCTCAACAATAACAACCTAGTGTCTCGACAATACCATTGCCAAGCGCATGCGCCCCTAACACTCCGAGCCCTTGAGCAGTGGCGCCGACGCCGGTGAGCAGTGGCGCCATTCTCCCTTGTTTGAGGTCAATGCTGTAACGAAGTTAATGCGTAATGTTGAAAAAACAATAAAACTTTACCATCAATTATTTTTTGCAACAAACAGTTTTACAAAGTAAATTACTTTGAAAGTAAGTAATAATTTACTTCAAGATTGTATAACCGAAACAGGGTAATCAACTGTTACAGTAACTATTTTTTACGGATTAGTCTTTAAATTCACTAACTGAACAGACCGATTTTAGGGTCACCTCCGACCGGTACTGCCTCCTTGTTTGCGTGGTAGGTCTACAATGAATCCTATTACTTTAAATGAGCAATGAATATTTATAAATCTTATCTCGAAAACGGCTCTAACGATTTTGATAAAATTTTGCATGTAGGTGTAGTTTTTATTTTTAAGTTCACCTATGTGGTTGAATTTGCTGTAGAAACTAAAATTTTTTAGAAACATTAAATTTAAAATTGATAATTTTTAACATGGGGTCATCTGAGTTGCCAATAACAACAAAAAAGTAAACAAAAGAATCATCAGCTGTTCATGACAAAGCCACTTAAAACTTTTATAGCACGTTGCCAGTGCAGTAGAAAAGAACAGGGATAATACAATTGATAACAGATTGCTCATGGAGTATTATCCCCATCTAAAAATCCCAGACAGGTAAGCAGCTGTGTTTTAGGTTAATTATAAATAATTAATATCAAAGCAACAACGAGTATTTGTTTACATAAAGGTGATTTTATGATTTAGATTTACTAAATTTAAATCATCAGTTTAACTACTTTAAATGAGCAATGTTTCTTAAAGTTCGCAAATACAATTTATGAAATAGAGATAAGCAAATTCTCAAAGATCTACAAAGAACAAGTTTATTTCATTAGGACAAGGTTCATATCAGAAAAAACGTGATATAATTCAACTCAATCCACCTTAAACTTCAGTTTTTACTCCAAAATTTAGATGCTCAGAAAAGTTATCATCATTTATGAAATTTATTATTACTAGAGGCTTGAAGGGGCTAATAGCCCCTAAGCATAATCCTTCTTTACTATAGAACAAAATACCTTCTTAGAAAATAGGCTTTTGGATCCACAAAGTTATGATTATTTCTAGCATTTGGTTTTAATTAAACAAAGCAGACCTTTTTGTATCCTAATGGTTTTTAAATAACAGCTATTTTACGTTATTTCTCATTTTATAGTAAGCTTAAAGCAATTTCAGTATTTTCCCCGAGTCCCTGAGATGGAGACCTTCAGTTTCAGCCCCCCCCCCCCCCCCAGCATCCTGCGACCTTCCAAACACCCACAATTTCTTCGCAAAAATTTCGCTTACATATATATGTATAGATCATTTGGTATTAAATCTGCATAGTTATAACATAAACTAAACAAACGTACTTAACTTTTCATAAATTTAAATTATGAAAAACTCAAACCCTTAATTATTATAAAATCAGAAAATCTTAAATTTAAAATATTTTTTGTTAATAGTTCAGTGAACGTGCATAGTTAGCTGCATTTTGAAACAAATCCCACATGTCAACATCTGCCAAATGGCTTTGAATCAAGCATTAGCACCACATGTTTAATGTAAACAAAGCGATTAGAACACAATGTGAAACATGTCGATTAGAAGACAAAGACCGAATAAATTCAATTAATAAAACTTAAACCTCAGTAAATCAAATTACAAAGCTAATTGTCATTGTGGGGAGCAATATGAACAAGTATATTTGAAATTGTTACTGCTTTCCCACGAGTGAAGCTCGATCCCCATATATTTCACATTAAACTGTGGAAGTATGGTGGGAGAGGGGGGACTTGAGTGTACGGCGCCGGCGGGCGCAGCGGCAGCGGAAGCATCGGTCGGGGCGGGGAGCAGGGAGTAAGGGGGGGACTGACAGCCATAGAGGGCGCTATCTTGTGGCGAAGCCATGAACTAAGACCGTCCGCTGAACTTGTAGCGCTGTCTCGCGGAGGCTCAGACGAACTAACTGAACCAACCGATCCTGGCTCAGGTCCGATCGCTACAGCTGCGCCGTATGCTTGGGATGTCTCAAGAGATTTAAAGTCAATGGTGTTATTGCGCCTCGAGAATGAACTGCTTTGTTGCGTCTGAAACGTCGGCAACTACAACCATCTCGTCACCATCGTGGTTGACGCCTGAAATCATGGATTCATCTCAAAATGAGCCTTACTTGATGTTTTTGCAGCTTCTTTGACGTGGTTTTGGCAAGATCCCAAGAATTCAAGAAAATCTGCAAAGTTATATGTGATGTTTAGATTAAGTGTGGAAGATGGATCGGAGTTTCGTTATTTTGTTTGGAAATTTACCAAATATTGTTTTCATTATACTGACATAGAAACATCTATTTTCAGTCCTTTTTTGTTGGCTCAAAAGTTACCCATTGCTGTCATAGGCCAGAAAAACAAAAGTAAACAATCAGCTGATTTGCAACAAACCGACATTTATGCTTGTTTATTGGTTACTTTTTAGAGGAATGTAGTGGCTGCACTGGCAGCAGTAGCAAATGTTTGTTCTTTTTGTTATAGGTTATGTTTGAAGGATTGAGAAACGTAGTGGTTTGTGCAGACTACGACTACGTTATGATTGGAAGTATGTTTTTTTCTGAATAGTATGATGAGAAGTATCGTACTTTACACGGCCGGAAATTTTTATCCGTACTCGCATGACAATCCCTCACTCACTTTCGCTCTTGTGAGAACTATCATGCTCGTCCGACAAAACAGCACTTTCCGGCCTAGTAACGTAATATATTATCCCTCCCCCAGGTGGCGCTATTGCTGCAGCAGGCGCGACACCGTGTTGCGCTGTCCTGGCTGACTCTGCTGCTGCTCGCCGCCTGCGCCTGGCTGGTGTGGGACTTGCGCGACGAGTGGCAGTGCTCGCTGTTCCTCGCCAGCGCCGCGCTGTGTCACGTCGCAGTGATGATGCGGCGGATCAGAGTCAAACTGCCCGACTACAACGTTTGACACCGCGCGAGCTCTGGGTTTGTTTGGGTAGCGGGAGGTCGGGGGTGAAGTACTAAGTGCTACGATGATGTAAGTGAATCTGGTCAATTGGTCAATTGTTGGTTTTCAATTTAACCCAAATTGGTGTTGTTATATCTGAGGCTTACCTTACGATCCAATTGCATTTAGTGGAGACCTAGGTTTCAACGCCGTAGCATTATCATCACTCCTTTTATCCTAGGTTAAGCTAAACATAAATATCTTTCTCATATCTTACTTGAGATTTGGTCAAGTTGAATAAAATCATGCATACTTTACACTGACACAAATATATGCAAATATTATGTGTGCTAGTCATGATCATGGCCATGAATCAAAGTTTTCTTTACCTGTGATTTTGTATTTATTTGTGTCGGTGTCATTCAACTTGACCAGATCTCAAGTAAGAGATGAGAAAGATGTTTATGTTTAGCTTAAGCTAGGAGAAAAGGACTGATGATAACGCTAAATGGAAACCTAGGTCTCAACTAAATACAATTGGATTATAAGGTAAGCCTGAAGTATCAATGTTCAATAATGATCTAGAGACTATATCTCTAAACAGATTTGTGGTTAGATGGTTGATAATAGCGAATTGAACGGAGGGAGTCTTCCAAAAAGTGATGATTATGGGAAGATAAACTTGAAATATCAACCAGATGCAATGTATACAGAACCCTCTAAGTAGGGACACCTTATGGAAGAATGAGTAATTCCCACCGCCGAAAAAGAGATGGTGTCACTTTGGTTTTTCAGTCCAATTGGTATTGTTATAACAGTGGACGGATCAAGCTGACTTTCCGAATTCAAATACTGGTTGTAATAATTTGACAGTTATATGTTTTTGTTTTGTATTGTTGTATCTTTACCATAATGTTTTACCATAATGTTGTATCTGTTTTTGTTTACAGACATTCTCATTTTGACATTTTTGCTACTGACTAAAAGCGCAGACAACTGTTCCATGCATCAGCGCTAATTTCCCCTCTTCGGCGGCGGAACTAAAAAAATTAACATTGGATGTCCCATTGTCCCTACTTAGAGGGTTCTGTATACATTGCCAGATGTTGTTTTTAAATTGACTTCATTTTCAAACAATTGTTGTACTGTCTGCTGAAGAAAACTGCTGTTTGGACCACCTGATTACTTTTTGAATTGAGAGGTTTAGTAAGGAATGAAGAAGGGATAGAAGGATAAAGTATAGCCTGTAAAATTCCTAGAAAAGGATAAAAATCCCTTAAATTAAAATAATAATCAGCTGGTCCAATAGGCATCATTTTAGAACAAAACAGACTTTGATGTGCACAAAGTGAATGTAGGCAAAATGTCCCATTTGTGGTGTTAGCTATCTGTAAACCAGTTAAAACATGAAAGCAGGCAACCTCAATATCCATCTATATGTTTTTTTTGGCTTTTTTGACTCATGGGATGGGACACAGTGTAGTCAGTTGCTGACACACTGAGTCAAACTCCCCAGCTCTTAAGTCTTATCTGGTAATTTCTTGGTTGTAAATTTAATGGAAGTTATTGGGATTTGGCCAAGCATGTAGTGGAAGTGAGTTAAATTTTGTTTGTTTTTTCCTAGGGGTGGACTAGTACTCAACTCACGAGTAATTATTTGACTATTTACAACTACTCAAATTCGAGATGAGTAGTTCACTTACTTGAGAAATGAGTTGAGTAGTTGGGAAGCATTTTTTCTAGTAATTTTACCATTAGGTTATAATTAACTTTGAACATGATGAACGACAGGAAGAGGCTTCACACTCAACATAACAACAATTCATCAGAATGAACTGGTAAGGGAAGGGATTAAAGTAATACAATCTCTAGAATTTGAAAATTGGAAACTAGCATCCATATCTAGATCTAACCTTACACTCATACAACTTGTCTGATTTAGTTTATGGTTTATAGTAAAATTGTTTATCTCTTGAATGTTTTATTCACAGTTTATCTCTGAAATAGAATGTCACAAAGCTTTAAGTTCTGCCTCATTTGATTTATAAAAATTAGAAGAAAATTTCATTATTCCTTTCCCCAAACAACTACTTGAGTAGTTGGCTTAATACTAGACTCGACTCGACTCAAATTCAAAAACAATGAAATTGGCAAGATTATTTTTAAACGGGAAGGATAAGGAAAACAAATACGGAATGAAAACAAATTTGGAGTTCAATCTAACTCTTGCCCTACAAAGTAAGATCTGAAAGTATCAACAAAGTCAGTTATATCGTATCGCATATTTTTAAAGTACACAGAGTTGTATCTTGTTTTCAGCACAGTATTTCTTTTACACATCGCTTTCAATTATTTTACCTGTTGCAGTGAGGTATTAAATCTTTCAAGACTGATTAGGAGGTTTTTGTTGTTTCTGGTATCATGGAAGTTTTTAAACTAGTCTTAAGTTTATATTGTAGGAATGAGTTAATGAAATATTGGTTTTATGTAATGATGATGATTGCAGATTTTCATTTAAAGAGCCAATTATCTTGTTAATCTTACCTTTATATTGAAATTGGAAATAAATTCTTTCTGAATGTAGTAAACCCTTAATGATTGTCATATTGTGTTCATCTACTGTTCACGAGCATGTTATAACTCCGCTATGGGCTGTCTGGCCCGAAACTGACAACCAAAAATGAATATATATTTAATCTAATGACACCAATCATCATCAGATAAAGAAATAAGTGTAAGTACCTCCAGCTTTAGAGACTTTAGGTTTAGACTCAATTTATTTGTTTTTACATTCCATTTTGGGGTTATTATTTGCTTTTATACCATTTTATTTGTTTGTCATTTATTTATATAGACCCTCTCATGGTTGTTGGTGCTGGATTGAGTAATACAGCCTGGACAATAGAAATGCCCACAGTTCCTATATCTCGGTACATTACATTAAATTACATCCTTGGGTGAGGTTGTTTTGATAATGTGCAACTTGGCTTGACAGTAAGAGTAAATAATGAAAATCATTTCAGAATAATATGATTTTAGAGTGTCGTTTCACAGGGCAGGTTGGGTTTGATATAACCCTTACTATTATATCTTCATTCTCTACTTAAATTTTGAGACTATTTCTCATGATCACCAGGAGATTTAATTTAATTATCTAATTTATTTCCACAAAAATATGGGTAAACCCTAAAGAATATGGGTATTTGATAAACAGTTTATTTTGTTCAAATGTGGAGTCCTTACTGTCAAGTGATAAGTAATTTCTTGCATGAAACTGCAGTGCTATGAAAGGGCCTGTAAAAAATTATCAGTTAATTTTAACTATACTTGTTAATGCAGGTGTTATTTTATTTTTTTAAATGTTTTTCTTAGTTTCAAATGTGTGGGGCAATTTGATGAAATATGGTTTTAAATATGATAGAACCTTGATAAGAAGACCTCAAGGGAAATTAGAAAATAGTCTTGTCATCGAAAGACTCTCATTGCTGAGGTTTATTAACAAAATATTAAAGTATTGTGGCAGTTTCTAGGGGATTTGAAAAGTGCACTTGTTATCAATGTTTTTGTGTTTTAGTGTGTCTTCTTATCGAGGTTCTACTAAAACGTCTATAGGTGTTATTTTATCTAAAAACAAAAATCAATTTCCTGGAAAAATAATCAATTTCCAATTGCTATGTATTTATGTAATGAAAATGAAATGAAATACATAATTTGACCAAATGTATTCTATGTAAGTAATTGTAATATAACAGTCATTTCTATTTGTACAGATAAGCTCATATGGTTTTGAAAATTGTTATTGTTCCTATATATTTATTAAAATTTAAATAAGTAAATTTGTGGTGATTCTTTTATTATCCTAATAATGTTGTAACTCTGTATTTAGGTTCCTTAACTGAAGGGAGCCTGGTGTAAAAGACAAACTTGGTCTTCTGTGCACCTGATTAGCTGCCCTTTGCTTGATTAGCTTACTTATCATCCCAACAATTAATGTTGTTAAGGCCCCTTTGACTTTGCTGCCATTTAAGCCAACTTCTTTATGTTTTCTGACACTCGAGTGTCAGTCAAAACAGCTTCAACACCTTTACCTTTACCTTTATTTACATTCCATTTTGGGGTTATGAGTTGCTTTTATACCATTTTGTTTGTTTGTCATTTATCTTTATTTTATTTTTTTGTTTACTTTTTTCTTTTCATCTGAAAAAGTAACAATAAATTACCTCCTATCAATCGATTTAGCGCTGGATTTACTATTTCAGTCAAAAACAGGGTGTGCAAAAATTATGGTAAAATATCTAATTATAAGATTGTACAGGAGAAAATAAGAAATAAAGTTCATATAAACATAGGTTCTAAAGTTCTTTGTTATTCATCTGTGTGTCTGTTTATGTTTTTTATATGTTCAATTACATCAAGAACCTCTTAACACAGAATTCCCATTAAGAACTATTTTTATTAGTTTTATATTTATTTTAGTATTGAAATTCTACTTTGTACCATTTCAAAATGGTGACTGTTTTTTGTCATCAAAGCTAATCTTAAAAACCTAATGGTTTAGAAAAACTGTATTAGGGACAAGAAATTGTGGAATTCAAAACAATTAACGCTGATGTTAAGGTTATGATGATCGGACAACTAATAACGGAGAAATCATAAATTTTCCAAATAAAAACTGCAAATTTTGGACAGTATGCATTAGAGAACCACGTTTTATTCAGAAAAGTTACATTGTCTCCAATATCAGTAGACTGATTGCCATATTCTTAATATCAGCGTTAACTTGATTAAAGTTTATAACTTTTTTATCTCTTGTATAACTTTTCCAATTTTTTCAAAATTTACGGATTTTAAGATATTTAGGTTTGAAAACAAAAAAAACTTGCACTTTTAAAACAGTGCAAAGTAGTAAAGATATTTAGCTTTGAAAACAAAAATTAGTTGCCCTTTTCATCCTTTCCTTCCTATTTTAGAAGAGGGTGGCGGCCTCTTTTTCACCTTGGCTTTGCCCCATCCACATAGACTGTTGATCTGTGCGTGGACATTATCAAGCAAAGACAAGGTGTGAGCCGGTACAGTACTAGGGTGAACGGTACTGCTAAAAGTATGCGACAATCCCGAGTCTTGAACCTGCGACGCTTTGAGGCCACAGTTCCGAGGCCGAGTGCGCTACCGACTGAGCCACCGACTCACTAAAATGGTGCAAAGTAGTAATCCGTTACTTATTACAAAAATAGTCCTTATAGTGGTCATCCATGCACCAAGTTTGAAGTTTATATGGTAAGAGGTTCGTAAAAAACACTTAACAGACTTATATACGGAAAACGAAGAACTTTAATCCCTATATTTATATCAGCTTTTTGCCTATTTTCACCTCTACAATCATGTTCTATAATATTTTACAATAATTTCCGGACACAGTCTGTATTTTTGTCTGCCATTGATTTTGTCTGTTTTAGAGCGAGTATTATCATTCTTTGCATCACTGTCTAAAAATTGAATGGACAGTATTGTAATTCAATACCTTAAAAACTGGTTGTTAGGTTGTGGTGATTGTTTGATTGATCCCAAAAAATATTGATCTTTGAATATTTCACATAAATATTTGTTCATTCATGTTCTTTTACATTTAAAAAATATGCACATAAATGTAGATCAATCATTCAATTTCCCTCACATTTAAGGACTGATTTGGTAATTGCTAAGATTAGAATAGATTAAAAATATTGCTAAAAGAACAGAATCTTAAAGAAATTCAGTAGACGAGTAAAGCTACAACCACTCAAAAAATTAAATATTTATACAATACACAATGGTTTAATTTTCAACAGCTAATACGAAACGCTGTAAATTTGAAATAGATAATATTAGTCACTATTATACGGTATGAATAACGAGCAAGCAAACTTAACAACACCAACAGTAAATTTCATAGAAAGATTTTGAATACTAAAATTGTTTTTTCAATCACTTAAAGTAGACTCAATCTATTCGGTTTTAAATACTTTTATACATATACCTGGTAAGCAGCTTTTGCATGGTTCTCCTTACAAGTAGGTTAAAAAAAGTTTAAGGTCTCATAAAGACGACTCAATTTCACACCTGTGTGAGCAGCGATAGCGTTTACAAAGTATCTGCGGCCTAGATACAAGTTTAACGATGCATTTACGAAGCTACAATACAAAACAGTTACCCTCCAAGCTGCTTTAACCTGCTCCAAACAGCTGTTAGCAGTTATAAGTAGTTACTTAAAGTAGCTCTTAAAGTAAGTTCAGACCAATTTATCCATTGAATCTCTCAATAAAAATTATACATGTTACACAACAAATTTTATTTAGTTATCTACAATGTAATCCTTTTTTTTACATTGAACACATGGAAACATGCTAATCAAGTATTTAAAATTAAGATTTTAATACAACAAATCAGAAGCAGCTTTTTAATAAGTTTACTGTGTTATAGATGTTTTGAAAATTTACACTGGTTCTACAGTGGTGTACTTTTGGTAAAAATTACTTTAGGCAAATACCAATGCTAAATCCCTTTCATCGTTGTTTGAAGCTAAAATATTTGTACAGTTTACTTTCAAATCCTGAAATGCGTAGTTTTGTTTGAAAAATTGGATTAAATCTTCATGTTATTTTTAGCTGGAATTTCTTTGTTAAAAATTAGGGGGGAAAAAGAATTGGTAGTAGTATACCTCCTCAGGGGTCTTCAAGGAAAGACTCGTTGATGAAAACCCCACAATTGCGGAACCCGAGATCCGGCTTCGCATGAAGAGTGTAACGAAATATCTAACAGAAAAGATTATGACATTGAATCGAGTGGCCAAACTTGATAACTAACCTGTTTGTTTATATAATTTTTTTCCATAAATGTTTAAGTATATTATTATTATTATTACTTTAGTTAGCTTAAGATTAAGTTAACAGTTAAGTACATGCATATTATAGCATTTCTAATGTTTGAAAAAATTAAAACTTAACAATGCTTGAGAAACTGATTTATTAATTCCTTTTGTGAAAAAAAATTTTAAACTGATTTTCAATGGCTTTTAGTGGTAAGTTTTTCTATTTTGCTCAATCAGCTGACCAAAATTAGTTAAGTTTTTACTATGTGAATATAAAAATTTCTTTGAAAACAAATTTAAATTAAACTGATTTTTGCTGGCAGAAGACCTATTAAAACCAGTCAGAGTACTTTCATACCGGAGCCTGGATGCAAGCATACTCGCTTCATCGCTTTACTAGACGGTTCAAAACAGCCAATTTGAAGCTTTACATCCCACCTACCATCTGATCCAAAATGTTTCTGATTGACTTTTTTGAACCGTCTAGTAAGCAATGAAGCAAATATGCTTGCATCCTGGCTAAGCTATTGTTAACTTATATTAACAAACATCAGCTGATATCGACTGACATCAGCTGATGTCAACTGATATCAGTTGACCTTCACTGATATTTTCACTAGGGTAGTTCCTTACAGTAGACTGAGCAAGCAAGTTAAGCATTCCTTTGTTTGAAATTCATTGTTGGTGATGGTGATTTGGATTTTTGCGGACATTTGCCATCAATGATTAGTAAAAAACAAGTTTCACGACGTTTCGGGATCTGGAATCTGATTCCGTCTTCAGGTGGAAGAAAACCTAGAACATAACAAGATTAGTAACACATAGCCAGGAAAACCTGGACAAAAACACAGCTAAAACAGAGAACTGTAAAAGCAGTCACAAAAACACTATGCTGAAAAGAAAAAACAATAACACAAAATAACACAGAAATCACAAGTATCAAGTATCAGCAGACAGGAGAGAGCACGTCCACATCCAACAGTGGATAAATCAAAAATTGCTCAACACTACTGGTCTGAAAATCACCAGGTGAATTTTGACGAAGCAAAAATAGTACACCGCGAACCTCATTTTTTCAAAAGAAAACTAATTGAAGCTTCATACATAAAACTAGTAGACCAACCAATCAGTCAATCTTCACCTGAAATAAGGCCAGTATAGCTACCAATATTAAACAAAGAATTGAAAGACAGGGAAAATGACGTGACAGGAAATAGGGTAATTACTAACAATTCTGCTCAAAATTCTCACAACATGTTAACCCAAGCAAGGCCAAGGGGCAAAATCAGGTTAAAAATTAACTATAAACCACAAACACGGAATTTGCATTTCACATGTCTCTGTTCCAGGTTTTTGCCACCAGTAGCGCGCCGTGATTTGGTTGGCTGTGGCCGCCGCCATTTCCGTCGCCGCCGTCATTTCCTTCCTCCTACCAGTCTCAGCTCAGCTCTGATTGGGTGTGGACGTGCTCTCTCCTGTCTGGTGATTCTTGATTCTTGTGATTTCTGTGTTATTTGTGTTATTGTTTTTTCTTTTCAGCATAGTGTTTTTGTGACTGCTTTTACAGTTCTCTGTTTTAGCTGTGTTTTTGTCCAGGTTTTCCTGGCTATGTGTTACTAATCTCGTTATGTTCTAGGTTTTCTTCCACCTGAAGACGGGATCAGATTCTAGATCCCGAAACGTCGTGAAACTAGTTTTTTACTAATCATTGATGGCAAATGTCCGCAAAAATCCAAATAAAAATAAGTTAAGCATATAACATTTTACAAACTTCACATTAATTTATGTTCCAATAATTTTCAAGATTACAAACTTAACATTAGTTATATTTCATAAGTTTTTATTCTGTTATTCATCTAAATGATTAAACATTAAAAAGCATGTTATCTTTTAAATACATAACTCAACCTACATACATACATACGACAAGTTGTCCTGTCCCATAGACCACAGATTGGAGCATAGGATTAGTCAAGTGCAATTCTCAAAGCACTGTAGGCATCTCTCTCAAAACCAAGGTTAGGTTACATACCGCCTCTAAGAAGTTTTTGGTATAACTGATCTACATGTATTATACTTTTTTAATATGAAATGTTTACATATAAAGTTACTTTACACTGTATATTTAAAAGCTTTGATTTTATTACTCTTGCTAATAACAGCGCCATGTTAAATTTTTGTATCATTCGCATATTTATATCAGCAATTTTTATTACAGTATTTTAAAATTAATTTGCCCATTATTTAATTATACTCTACATTTAAAAAGATTAAATTTACCTGCTATGAATGATTCCCAGTCATAAAACCCAGATTTAACTATCTGGGTCCTGTTACTGATATTCTTAGCTTAGAGTAAACTAATGATAAAAAATGAACAGAGGAAATGTGGGCACTTTATTCACCAAAGCCTGCTATGTCAGCTTTGCATCGTTGATTCAGAACAAACACTCCAAATGGAGGTTTTGAGATTTGGTATTGACCTAGACCTAGATACTGAGAGAGAGACGAATAATCCTAAAAAACAGGCAAAGTTGGTCCGTTATTGACTGGGAAGTTTGTTATTCCTGTTTGTGGTTAATGTGTAATTGATCACTTAACTACCATCCTCTCATTTTATTTAAGGGGATCCGCCACCTTTAAATGGTAATTTTTTTATTTTGTAAGTTAGAGATTTTTATGCAGGTTTTATATTTAGGACCTTTATTTAATGAGCTTTTGAGGTTTTAAATTTAATTTTTAACCTTTCAGTTTTTTTATATAATTTTTTTAGCGTTTTATTTTAGCGTTTTTAGGTACATTGCTAAACTTTGAATAACTTTTTTATTTTTTGATCAATTGTAATGATTATTGATTTATTTTGATCCTTATAATACCTAGAAACTTTTTGGTCATTAGAATTAAAATACCATTTCAGAAAAAAAGTTATAAGCAATTATATTTTAAAAGTAAAATTTTATATTTTACAAAAATTCAAAAAATTCATAGTTATTTTATTTTATGAGCTATACAATTTCTTATGACCAAATATCTCAGTAATATAACAAGGAACAAGTGGTAAAAATTTGAGTGGCATATCTGTAATACTTTAAAAGATATTCAAACATATGTAATAAGAAACACGGAAAAACAGAACTTGCGGAAAACGGGCTTTAAAGTAGGCTAATATGTTTTGGTAGGTACTCACTCTCGCTTAAAAGCGATTTGTAACAACTTTTACTTTTTAATATTATTTAATGAAAAAATGGTCGGTTTCTCTTTAATTTTCACCCACATACTCAGAAAAATATGCAGAACAAAAAAATAAAATTTTCAAAAAATGTAAAAAAATTAAAAAATTACCATTTAAAGGTGGCGGATCCCCTTAAGTGTTTCCCTGAAATTTTAATGCATTTAAATTGCAAATTGTAGACTGAGTTCTTTTGTTACTTATCTTTTCATCACTCTGTAATTGAAAATAGCCAATTACAATACAGCTGAGATCTACCAAAATCCTCGATTTCCGTCTATTAAAAAAAAGAATGATTAGCTGACTTTTCCTTCCCTATAAAATCCAATTCCAAGGCAAAAGCATTTTCCATGCTCGATATTACCTCAGACGTTAAATGTCACTTCGCCCTTGAATGGGCAGCTTTCGTGACTATATAGAATCGAGATCTATAAAAATTAAAATTAAAATTACCCTCATATGATGTGGTCACAATTTGTATTGTTGATAAGAAATAGGGATGTACAAATTGAGCGAGACAAGAGGTTAAAATGAAAGCTAAGCTACGAGGAGCCGGTGTAGGTAAACTGCTCCCCCTTGCCTGGCGCGCCAGCGAGGCCGTGGTGCGAAATGTTTGCCTTGGTTGTACTCTTTATTACCTGACCTAATCTCCTAGTCCCTCATTCGTTAAACTAATGGATAAACAATTCTTAGTTATAAATACGACCTCAGAAAACATGACTTGCGCCCCATATCACATAAACGCTACGTTAGTGATTCATACTTTGGTTGTGATTCGGTGATCCATACTTTAGTTTCACAAAGCACGTCGTTCTTTTACTTTTAAATGTAAGTATTTTAAGTGGAATACAGTACCAATGTGTGCATTGGATCTTCAGCTTTGAACTCAAAAGCAAACCAAATTTGATAACGCACTATATGTTATTTCCGTAGTGGTACAACGTTAAGCAGTGTTTAATTTTTCGTGAGATTTACTTTATCTCAATTGAATCTCAATTGTTTAGTGAATCTAAATCAAATGTATGCAGCAGCCAAGGGGGAGCAGTTTACCTACCTGAGGGACTAGGAGATTAGGTCAGGTAATAAAGAGTACAGTCAAGGCAAACATTTCGCACCACAGCCTCGCTGGCGCGCCAAGCAAGGGGGAGCAGTTTACCTACACCCCGAGGAGCAACCCAATAAAAACTGTCTGTTCCTAGAATATTGAACGTGGAATAACGTAATCACTTTATAGTTGTCACTCTTATACTGCTGATAATGCTCTAATTGCTGTAAATACTGCTTAGTAATTGCTGTAAATTTTGTACAGCAAAATAGTTTTGAGTTTACTGTATAAAGAGATTTAATTTTTAAATAAATTCTGTTTTTTTACTGGTTATTTATAGAAATTATTTCTGTTGTGTTGATAAAAAAAAACAAAACAAAAAAACTACGGAATATGATATAAATCTCATGTCCAACATGTGAAAAATCATTGGAATTTGAAAGTCTGTTAATACTCTTTTTGAGCCCTATAGCTGATATCGGTTATTTATGGAAATTATTTCTGTAGTGTCAATAAAAAAAAGACATAAACGATATGAATTCCACATTTAACATATGAAAAATCATTGGAATGTAAAATATTGTAAATACTCTGTTTGAGCCCTATAGCTATCGGACACCGTATTTATAGAAATTATTTCTGTTGTGTTGATAAAATAAAAACAATTACGAAGTATGCAGTATAAATTCTAGGTTCAACAGATGAAAAATCAATGGAGTGTAAAAGACTGTAAATCTATTTTTGAGCCCTATAGCTATCGGTTATTTATAAAATTATTTCTGTTTTGTTGATAGAAATAAAAAAATCACTAAATAAATATATGATATCAATTCCAGGTACAACAGATGAAAAATCCTTGGAATGTAAAATATTGCAAGTACTTTTTTGAGCCCTTTATGTGATATAAATAACTACACATATCTAAAAAATTTAGAGCTGAAAAAACTGACATTAAGCCATCTTACACTATACTTCATGTTGGTTGAAGAAGGTGCTCCTTGACATCAGCCAACTCTGGTCTGATTGGAATTATTTTCTATGAGATTTTAAACACCATTGTTATAAAATATTATTTTGAATAACTTATTATGTTACATTAAAGCATTAAAGCAGCATTTTGCTCATCATTTTTATAAGATCTTATTTTTGAGTAACGTATCTATATATTAATACGCAAGCGGTTTTCTTTTCACAGTCCAACCGCAACAACGGCTGTGCCGATTTTAACGTTTGAGGTATCAAATTAAAGGGAATTTCATGTAGATTTGTCAACAAGTCTCAGAATTTTAAAAAAGGGTGTCACTAAAGTACAGTAAAGGGCTGAAGTTTCGGTACAGTGGCGCTATTCATCGACATTTGAGCAATCTCAGTTTACGTTTACAAACTGAACATGGACAAGCTCTGAAATAGGTCTGCAGGTAAACCACAGATTGCAACAATGAATTACAATTAATTTTTCGAAAAGAGCAGTTTTATTTTTACAGTTGGTTTGGCTTTGTTTTCAACAGTTTTCTTTTTTTTCAAGATTTATTATGTAATTTAGGTTATGTTATGAAGTTTTTAAAGCTCTTAAACATTGCAGTTACCAGTTTTACAAAGTAGTTTACGTCATCTCATAGTGTTTTTTGAAGTTATATTAACCTGAGCAAATCTATTTTCGAATTTGGTGCATTTATAATGCCACCGATAAGAAGAAGACGAACATAGACCGGTCGGAGGAGTTGTAAAGAACACGATCGCAACCGCTGGCATCACCCTCCCGATGTAACATTTTATGCTCCTTCAAACCTCAGACCAATGAACTAAAAATGTTTTTATTGCGGTAGGTTGCATTTCAAGAATAAAAAGACTGGTAGAGTAATGGGTCATTTACGCGTTTTTGCCACAAAGGAAATGTTCCCTATAAAGACAGCCGCTCCCTACAATATCTGTTTTGGCGATAATTATCAATAAGCTGCAGCGGTAATCCCTAAACAAAGGAAGTCATTGCTCACGGCACCAGTGTTTGCTCTCGGTCAGCTACATGTTGCTGAAAGCAGAGCGTGATCTTTTGCCAGTGTTAAAATATACATTTCAGAAAAAGAGGACTTGGGGAAATGAAGGTGTTCCCTAAAAAATCATTTACGTTTACCAGAAACTCCTGCGGTAGATTAAGTTAACTTTAATAGTTTCAGTAGTTAAGCCATAAGTTTGTTAATGAAATTAGCCATTTCATTAAACTTTAAAAGTATATAAGTAGGCTGATTATTCTTAATTATTTTACCACATGTTTTTTGCTCGATTTCGAGCTACGTGTTATCTATTATTCATTAAAATAACAAACTTACTGCCATTTGTTCGTCCTTAACAAAAATCTTCGTACCTATTATATATTGAAATTTTTAATAGTAAATCATTCAAATTTTTATCTAAGTGATTGAAGCAAGCCAATTGTTTAGCTACCAATGATAATAAAAATAAACCTAACATAATTATTTGTTCATTTTTCAGAAACATCTGATTTCAGTTGTTTTTTGTTGGCTGGAAAGTTACCAAATGCCGGCAAAAAATTGTTGCCATCCTAAAAAATTTTTAGGAAAAAAGCAATTAGCTGATTTGCAGCAAACCGCTGCGACGTTTAATGCTTTTTTATTGGTTACTTTTTAGAAGAATGTAGTGGCAGCACTGGCAGCAGTTGCAAATAAATGTTTCTTCTGTTTGTTATAGGTTAGTTTTTAAGGATTGAGAAACATATTGGTTTATGCAAGGACTTCGTTACGATTGAAAGTATGTTTTTTTCTGAAACTATGTTTTGCTTGAAAATCCCGCACTCGCTTTCTCTCGTGCGGGAACTATCATGCTCGTCCGGCAAAACAGTACTTACCGGCCTAGTAACGTAATTAACTGTTTTAAAATATCGAGTGATGCTTTAAAAATCAAGTGTTTTCTACCTAGTGAAAACATTTTTATTTTTTTCATAGGAACATTTTTATTTTTTTCATAGGAGATAAAAAATAATCCTGAAATAGCAAAAAAAGTATAAACCCACAAAAAACGAATATATTTTAATTTATGTAATTACACTTCCCGTAGTAAGGCTACAAGGTATAGTTGTAAAAAATAAAACACACTTTATTTTTTATACGTCTGAGCTTTATTTTCACACTAAACCATCTGTGTTACATCACATCAACTGCCAAGTATGATCAGCATTATTGTTTTAGTTCACAAAATTTAGGTGCGAATTCAGGCGATTTGAAGCATTTGTCTAGGTATTCTATGTGGTAGTTGCATGTATAGCATTGAGCACCGCCATTACATTTGGAACCCTCGCAGCATAGTTCATAATTGTTGCCACACCCGTCACCTACAATGAGTGCTTTCCTTCCGGCCTCTTCTACTTGGACCTCTTCTCCTTGGACCTTGGTTGTGCTGGACTGTTTCTTTCTCCCCCCTCGGTCTGCAGTTGCGGAATAACATACAGTACCTGTCAATTTTAAAATAATTGAAATTATGTAAGTTGACTGGCGTGCTTTGGTGAAAACGAGGATCGTTAGAGATCTTAGCTTTTTGGATTAAGAGATTCTTTCATGCCCCGTATGAAAGAGAATATTGTTATCAAAATTTCTCCATCTTAGCCTTTATTGGAAACTGCTGGTGGATAGCTGATTATACGTTGCTCTTTCAACTGTTTTGTATTGAAAACTTAATCCTCTACAGCTAGTATTGCAATTATTGAAGCTATGAAACACTCAAATTTTATTTATTACATTTGTCTTGGTTAGTCTTAAACGTTTTAGCTAATTTCCCCCATAGAGTAGAGGTTCCTAGGCCAAAAATTATCGTATGAGCCTATTATAAATTTAGATATTGTTGTTGATCGAAGGCAAATTTTGGTAAAATTAAAATTTATATTACTTAAAACTAGAGGACCCACACTGCTCCGCAGCAGTAAAATTTGGTACTAAGACACAAAATCAACTCAAATCAAATAATTCTTCATTTACAAAATTAACGTTACATGCAATGGAGATTTACAACGTCAATATGAATTGCCCGACAGTTGCTTAAGTTTAAAAAGAGGTGCATGTAGCTGGGCCCGGTTATGTTGGAATTTCAGTAAACCAATTAAACCACGATTTATTACCAAGTTGGTAATAATTTGTTCCACAAAGGAAAACTTAGGAATTTCATGAGATGTTCTGTACTTAAGTTTTCGGGACAGCGACATGTCAGCCCGGCACATTCGACTTTACAAACTAACTATATACCATGCTAAAATACCCCCATTGCAGACCTGCATACTCAGCGAATTTCATATGCAAAAGAACACAGTTCAAGCCAACATTGCGAGATTTGACGTGTTTTTGTAAGCTCCATAAGGTTAACGTGGGGAATGAGTATACATCAGGTTTGCTGCCATGAAAATGGAAATATCGGGGATTTTATACTACTATACATTAGATCTCATCTAGATGAAGACATAAACCAATTTTTATCAAGACAAATATGTTGAGAAATAAGCAAGATATAGAATTTTAATTTTACTTATTACTCATAAGGTTAACATTGGGACAACGTACGTGTTTACCACTTTCAATATCTCGGTAACCAATGGACATAGACCAGTGATTCAAAATCCTAAATTGTTCTTTTTTTTAGCTGAATTCAATGTGCCTACACAAATTGGATAAATTTTGTTTTTCTGTGTAAAAAATTCAATACCCTACATTTGGGGGGGGGTTTATCCCCCTTTACCCCCCTTCCGGTGGTCCGATCGGGCTGGTTCACGAATTCGTCCAATTGATTACCACTTTACACGTCTGTACCAAATTTCATTAAGATCAGACCATAAACGGACTCAGAAAAAGAAAACCTAATTTATATATGTAAAAGATTTGTGTTGTTCGGAATTCAGCAGTGTGCTCCAGGTACGTCCGATCATAATAATCAATAGCTCAAATGAAAGCTGGTATTTCACTGAAGGTTCTTAGACTAAAACATATAGACTTACTTTATTAGAACTGGGGAAATATATTATCTTCAATTGAATTCATAATTCGGGAAATAATCAAATTTATGTTTTTTGGTCGAGTAATACAGTATATTAATGAATACCGATCCTTGATGGCAAATATTTGCGTGCATACCTTTAATTTAAGACCTCAATTATGAAAATCGGTTGAGTAGAAGAGCCGAACAGACTCGGAAAAGGAAAACAAAATGTTTTTGTGTTGTTCGGAATTCAGCAGCGTGCTTCAGGTACATCCGATCTTAATAATCAATAGCTCAAATGAAAGCTGGTATTTCACTGAAGGTTCTTAGACCAAAACATATATAATTGCATAATTAGAACTGAGGAAATATATCTTTAATTGAATTCAAAATCCGGAAAATAAACAAATTTATGTTTTTTGGTCGAGTAATACAGTAGATAAATGAATACCAATGCTTGAGGGCAAATCTGTGCGTGCATACCTTTAATTTAAGACGTCAATTATGAAAATCGGTTGAGTAGAAGAGCCAAACGAACTCGGAAAAGGAAAACCATATTTAACTCCCATAAGAAATGTACAGGGAGGAAGTTGCTTTTGTGCATAACTCGAGTAATACGGCAGATAAATGAATGCGGATGCTTGATGGCAAATCTGCGCGTGCATACCTTTATTTTAAGACCTCAATTATGAAAATCGGTTGAGTAGAAGAGTCAAACCGACTCGGAAAAGAAAAACCAAATTTTTTTAATATATAGATGTTTATAGTTCGCCTAAAACCTACCCGATTTAAACTATGATTAGCTCAAACGAAAGCCTGTATTTTGAAAAGTGTTTTAGGCCCAAACCATATCAAGTAAATGAAACTGGAGTTATAATAAATAATTGCAGAAGACAAATCCTAAAAAATAAATTTTTTTGTGTTCTACGGTTCGCTTCATATTCATCAGAACCACATAAACTACAGCTCAAATGAATCCCTATAGTTTTCTGAGCGTTCTCATACCAAAACATTAATTACGTAAATAATACATGAGCAATAGAGCATTAATTAATGATAAATCTCAAAAAAATTGTGATGGTTGGGTGGTTTGACCTTTGTAAAGTGGAAGTATTTGAGCGTGTTGTGTGAGTAGACTGGAATTATTATTAAACAGACTCTTGTAATGCTGACTTACTGTAAGCTCAGGCTTTAAGTAGGTCAGGAAACAAGAGGATGGGGTCTTTTGCTTAGGAGGGGTCTTTGGGTGTGTTGGATGACTGAGAGGCCTCAGGGCTCGTGGCCCGTTTTAGTGTTTTCCAAATTTAAATGATAGGTCTTTTAAATCATACAAGTTCCAGGCTGCTCACCCTTTGAGTTTTCTTTAATTCAATTAAATCATTTGAAATAACAATAAAAGTAATGAGTAATGTTTGTTTGGTTTTAGCGAATTTCCCCTATAGGGAAGAAGCTGTTACCGTAGGTCTCATGGTAAGACCTAAGCCTAAAACCATCATAACTTTTCTTTTTGAGGTCCTCAGATGCCAAAAACACCATTCGTTCACTTTCATAAATATATATATATATCTATATATCTATATATATATCTATATATATATCTATATATATATGTGTCTTTAAGCACGATAACTTGCGCAAAAATGGTCCAATCGGAATGAAATTTGGCATAGACGTGTAAAGTAGTAATTATTCGGACGAGTTCGTAAACCAGCCCGATCGGACCACCGGAAGGGGGGGTAAAGGGGGGTAAACCCCCCCAAAAATGGGTTTTTTGAGATTTTTACATAGAAAAATAAAATTTTTCAAATTTTTATTGGCACCATTGAATTCAGCCCAAAAAAACAAACAATTTAGTATTTTGAATCATGGCTCTATGTCCATTGGTTGCCGAGATATTGAAAGTGGTAAACACAGTACGTTGTCCCAATGTTAACCTTATGGGAAATAGGTAAAATTCTATATCTCGCTTATTTCTCAACATATCTTTATAAAACTTGGTAAATGGCTTCTTCTAGTACAGATCTACTAAATATTGAATTAAAACCACCCAGTTTTAATATACCTGTAGCAGCAAACCTCCATACTCATTCCCCATGTTATTCTTATGGAGCTTACAAAAACATGTCAAATCTCGCTATGTTGGATCGAAATATGTTGTTTTGCACTTGAAATTCGCTGAGTATGCAGGTCTGCTGCAACGGGGGTATTTGGTTTTAATTGTACTAGAATCTTAGTTTTTATAGAGTATTTCAGTTGTTTGAGCACTTTGTCGTTAGCCTGTGAATAAACGTATTTTCATTGTCAAGCATGTCTCTTTTTTAGTAGAGCTACGTTCCCAATGTGGTCGTGTACGGGACTCCTTAGTTAACAGCCAACAGAGGGTTTTCGTACACGTCACATATGTTGTGAGGCGCCGGGGCTTTGTAAAGTTTTTACAAATTTACGATCCTGGTAGCTCTTAAAATTGGCTGTAATTTGTTTTTGGTAAAATTTTGTTTTGCTTTAATTGGTTTAATCTTGGGTTTCTTTTCTAAATTTAGTTGCTGTTTTCATAAGTGTTGTTGGGTTAAGTTAAAGAGGCATGTTTGTTTTAAAATTCACTTTTCGTAGTATTTTTTCTTAAACAGTTTTTTATGAGGCCCCTTTGGTCCCCTCCCCCCAAAGGCAGGAGGTTCTGGTTAGGCCAGAAGGTTTAGGAAGTAGGATGTATGTTTATCTTTTTTGAGGGGTAACATACGTGTAGTGAGTGGCATACGAGTGTGTTTTTGTTCACGCGATGTCTGAGTGACGCGAGTGCGTTAATTTGAAGTCTCGTTGTGCGACATGGTTTGTGATTCATCTAGTGCAGTCGGGCTATGTTTGTGTTCGAAGAGTTATTGTGTCGAGGTACCGTAGGTTATTGTGTTCGACGAGTGTCGGGTTATTGAGTTCGACGAGTGTCGAGTTATTGTGTTCAACGAGTGTCGAGTTGTTGAGTTCGACGAGTGTCGAGTTGCTTTTATCTTGTTTGACGAGTATCGAGCCGTGTATTCTTGTGTTTTTCGACTTGTGGTCGAGATGGGAAATCGTGTTCGACGTGTCGTCGAGTTTGGCAAATTAGTTGTACGCTATTTTATCGAATGTGAGGATGTTGTGTTTGTTCTGTGTTTTCGACTCGAGGTCGGATATGTGTTTCTGTGCGTTTTGGACTCGAGGTTCTGCAGCTATGTGAAATGTGTTTTTTTCGACATGGGAGTCGAGTTGATGTTCTTGTGCGTTTTAGACTCGAGGTCCAGTAGCTAGGCGAGTTGTGTTTATTTCTCGACTCGAGGTCAAGAGTGTGTGAATTGTGGATTTTCAACTCGAGCTTGGAAATGTGTTTCTTGTGCTTTTTGGACTCGAGGTCCAGTACCTTTATGAAATGTGTATATCGACTCGAGGTCGTGTTTGTGAATTTTGTTTATCTGGCTCGAGGCCAAGTGTGAATCGTGGGTTTTAGACTCGAGGTCCAGTAGGTATGCGAATAGTGTTTTTTCGACTCGAGGTCGAGAGTGTGAACTGTGTTTTTTTTCGACTCGATGTTGGGTATATGTTTCTGGTGCTTTCGATGAGTTTTCGGGAGTGTTTTTTTAGTTTCGACGAGCGGTCGAGTTTGTCGACGGTTGAGCGGCACGTGACGGGCACTGAGTTGTATTCCTAAGGTGGGATGTACGCCTATGATTGATGTTTTTCAGGTTGGGACTGAGAGGTACTCAGTTGGTCTTAATGTTTATGGTATTAATGGAGGTAAGATTTATCAGGGATGCCGGTACCGTAGTGGGGTGCTGCGAAGGGATTGTATGTCTACTGCACAATTTTGTGCGTTTTTCAGGTGAGGTTTTAATTTAGGATATACATGGGTACACCCATGGGTTGTGATGTACTAATGAAGGCAATGTGATGTGTTTGGTAGCTCTGTCAGTTTATGAGCCTAGGTGGGTGTTTAGAGACAGTGTTTGTTTAAGACATATTGCAAATGGGAAGCACAGATGCGTTGTTGCAGAGGCATAGTTTGATAAGTTAGTTAAGGGGATAGATTAGGCTTCTTCATACCAGGCAAGGGTCATCACGCTTTGAGGGGCCACCATCATGGCGACACAGCGGTGAGAAGGGGTTCCAGCATCTGGTTGCTACCAACGACTACACTCTCGGTTTCTTCCATGGAGGATTGCCACCCTACTCTGCCATTGGTGCCGCTTCACTTCGGATGGACTGCCTAGAGGTTTTGGGGGACCCACAAATCAGGCCCTTTGCTGCATCGCATCAGAGTTCCACACTATTTCAGGGCGAGGTGACGATTGGGCGAGGGTTCATCGGCAACAATTGGTCAGTCCGTTCCTTACTATCCATGCAATTCAAATCAACCTTTTTTCCCTTTCCCTTCTTTTGATCACCTAAGAGTTTTTTTGTTTGTTAAAGTATTTTTGGGGTTCATTGTTCATTGGGGCCATTGTCAAGTAGATTGCAGGTTTTTTTGGGGGGGGGGCAGGATTGTTTGTTTCAAAGACGCTGATCGAGGATATCATCTCCCGTATATGGAGGGATGTGATGGTTGGGTGGTTTGACCTTTGTAAAGGGGAAGTGTTTGAGCGTGTTGTGTGAGTAGACTGGACTTATTATTAAACAGACTCTTGTTATGCTGACTTATTGTTAGCTCAGGCTTTAAGTAGGTCAGGTAACAAGAGGATGGGGTCTTTTGCTTAGGAGGGGTTTTTGGGTGTGTGTTGGAGGACTAAGGGGCCTCAGGGCTCGTGGCCCGTCAGGCCAGGGCCCAAGTAAGTAATCTTAGTGTTTTTCCAAATTTAAAAGATCATACAAGCTCCAGGCTGCTCACCCTTTGAGTTTTCTTTAATTCAATTCAATCCTTTTGAAATAACAATAAAAGTAATGAGTAATGTTTGTTTGGTTTTTGAGTTTTAATTGTACTAGAATCTTAGTTTTTATAGAGTATTTCAGTTGTTTGTTCGTTAGCCTGTGAATAAACGTATTTTCATTCAAGCATGTCTCTTTTTTAGTAGAGCTACGTTCCCAATGTGGTCGTGTACGGGACTACTTAGTGCCAACAGAGGGGTTTCGTACACGTCACAAAATTCTCTGTGGAATTTCAATAACATTAGAAAACCCGCGGAAATAAAATATTTGTATTAGTTGCATGGGCGGATTCAGGTCTTAATTTTTGGGGTGCCAGGTCATATCATTTATAAAGTATTGCATGCTCAA
The DNA here is from genome assembly GCA_035578135.1 of Flexamia atlantica. Lineage (NCBI taxonomy): Eukaryota > Metazoa > Arthropoda > Insecta > Hemiptera > Cicadellidae > Flexamia > Flexamia atlantica. The sequence goes on from JAQJVK010000027.1 coordinate 6,301,528, forward strand.
ATTCAATCATCAAACCTCGTATTCAAATAGTCTGTTTGCAGGCATACTCCAATAAATATCTGTTTATGTTACTTGACAGCAACCCTGGTAATAGCGTATTCAAACTTTGATGAAAATTAATTCCCCTTTTCTGCTAAACAAACTAGCAAAAATCAGGGGGTGTCGGGCACCCCAGGCATCCCCAGAAATCCGCCCATGATAGTTGACCATTTTTAAAACACCTTTCAATTTTCCCTTCATTTCATTTGATGCCGTTTTACAGCGTTTGCATCAACTATTGTGTGTGTTAACGGTGAAAGTAACACACTTTTTATATTAAATAATATAATAAAGAGAGATACAATAAAAATCTTCCAATCTGGCAGATTTTACTAATAAGTGGTGGCAAATGTATGGACAAATCTAAATCAACACATAAAAATCCAGCTTTAATTTTCGTATAGCTCAGTTATTTTGTTGGCAAGGTAAGCGAATTTTATAGCTAATGACTCCTTATTTAATCCCAATTTTTTAAACACAGGTATTTAACTGTTATGATGAACTTATGGAACTTATGAACTGAAACCTGACAGTTATACTTTTACCCAACCCCCTCTCCCCCTTCAAATAATTAACCTCCGACAACCATCAAACCCCACCACCAATTATATCCCCGAACACCAAAATACCTTGTGCCGAGAATTTGTACATAGTTTAATTAACTTTCTCTTTTGACTTTTAAACCCCCCTCCCCCCAAGGGATTTTGACCCCTCAGGTTTATCAGGGGTCGTTTCGCTAATTTGACCCCGTTTCAACTCCTAAAACACTTCTCTAAAACACTTTCTTAACATTTTAAATTTCCTCTTGGTTTTATTAAGAAAAAAATATTATTTGACTGAGAGACCTAACTATACGGAAGGGATTTGTCACTATCACCTCCTTACGAATAACCCAAAGTCATTTGTAATATCTGAACCTTTTCAACCCCTAACTCCTGCCAATAAATGAAGAAAAAGTAAGGATTATCCAAATTGTTAGAAATGATATGAAAAAATACTATTTTTGCCTCACCCCCGGCCCCGGCATTGTCAGAGGTCAGCGGTTCATGAGAGGCCACTCGCCAACTTTACCTCGTTTCAACTCTCTGAAAAAGTCTTTTAAATTTGAATTTGCAATAAGATGTATAGAGAAGCATTTTCCACTCGGGTGTCAAGAATGCACCTTAATCGTTTTCCGGCGATGACGTCATCAATATCTGGAGCAATAAACGGAGCGAGACGAGTCTGTTGATATATGAATGAAACAACAAGACAATTTTGCAATTTGAAACCCCCTTAAGAAATACCTAGGGAGTTATTTTTATTGTAGTATAAGTCATGTAATGCGGTATAGAAGTGAATGCGGATGCTCATTTGCTAATTTGCACATGCAAATATTTAAATTAAGATATCCAATATTTTAAACATATATATTGAATATTTTGATGATAATATTTTTATAAAATTTATTTAAAAATGTTAAGATTATCGTCTTTATGATAATTGGTGAGACTGAGTCAAAATAAAATATTACATCAACATTGACAGAATTTTAATTCAAACAATTTACTTACACCAGCACAGAAGAACCGTGAACAACAATATTATCTTCATCTTTAGTCCTTCTGTCTTTAATGTTTTCAAAGTAACTCTAGCTCAAGCCTTCTCTGCTCAAATACGATTTACTCAGTTTCGTTTTTCATACCGTTCATCAACATGCCAATTTTACAGTTGAGCAAATAACCTGTCTGTCTGATTTATGATCGTGCAGGTGGTGAACTAACTGTATCAGCGAAAAATTGAACCAACTTGAAAATTGGTCCTAAAGTTGAAAAATTTGTTGATTCTATGAACATTTAGGAGGTGGAAGGTAATGTTTTTATGGGGAGGAGAGGAAATAGTTGTATTTCCTTGCAAGTTCAATAACTCTAGTAAAAAAAGTCCGATCTAAATAAAATGTTGTGTAGACATTTTAAATGATACTTTTTAAGACTACATAAAACCATGCAGATCTGTATATCCAAAAAAGAATTAAAGGAGGATCCAGTATCTCAAAAGAGGTGTTTTCGAGATTTTGAAAATCAAAAATTAAAATAATAAGATGTTTTCTGCTCTTTTAAACTTAGCTTGAAAAAAATTTAGTAATCTGAATTATTTCTTTACGTCTTTTGGTTACTGAGATATTGAAATTTTTGATAAACACAGTTCGTTGTCCGATAAAGTAATCAACCTCAAAAATTTACAACAAATTAGATTTCTCATTTATTTTGCAACATTTGTCAACGTAAATTGGCACGTGCGTATTTTATAATTGAGTTCTATTGGGTTATGGTCCATAAGCCCCACTTTTCTTCATTCTCTTCCCAGCAATCCCACTTTCTCAGTTGTTATGTGATTTTAATGGAGAACAATTCATGACTTGTGAATTTCTCTCAGTATCGGATGCGGCAGACTCGACCTTATAGTGAGTTGGTTACCTGGTCTCAACCCTTAACCGATAATAGTTTTTGAATAAACATTTCATCTGTCAATAATATTTATTTTTTATATATAATTTAATAATCCTATACTCTTATATTAGCATGATCTTGTATGTATGCTTGCTTGCACAACGATCTCAAAAACGGATCCGAGGATTTCCTTCAAAGTCTGTAAATAAGTAATTAATGGCTCAAAAACGTCTTTTATGCAGATTACTTGGCCAGAGAAAATCTAATAACGTAAAAAATCGAATTTTAAAGTTGTAAAATTGTTAACATTGGCCTTATGGGTTGCCGTGATAGCAACGAAAATAAACAAGGAAAGTGTAAACAAACGAAGTAATCATAACAGTTGTTTGGAATCTACAGCCATCAAGGGAAAATACAGCAAGTGGGATGAAGAGTCTATGGAGCAATAAGAAAGGATTCTATTTATCATTTTATGACATTGAAATATTTTATAGTAACTGGATGAACTGGTAAACATGAAATAACACCGAGCAAGGCTCGGTCCACCAGGTACTAGTAGTTTATGCAACGATTGTATTATGAATGTCTTTAAGCCACGAGGTACTAAATATCTCACGAGTGGCTTAAAGGCATAATACAATCGTTGCATACTATTTTATCTACGACCAACAGTATACGACAAAATTTCCCCCGAAGTTAAACAAAACTGACTTTTACTAATAACGGAATAGGTCAACTCAAATTTGAGGCCAGGCAAATAAGCAGACTGAAACCATGAATCGTTGTGGAACAATCAGCTGATGGGAAAAGTAAACTCAAACATGTATCGTAATGCAACAATCAGCTGATGTGCGTATTGCGTAATTATTATTATGACACTACTTCCGTCAAATGCCGAGCTCTCATTGGTCTAGAACCAGTACTCTAAAGTGACTCCAGTATCATAAAGTCGTCATTATGCAACTGCTTGGTTTTTGGTGTTTTAATGTATATCATTATAATTTTTATTGTAATACCATAATTGGTGCTTATTGCAATGGTCGTAGATAAAGGATTTTTTTTATCATTTTAGTGGATTTGTTATTACTGAGGCTTTTACAAATAGGCCCTATTCAACTGTTTGATGTTATGGTTTGTTTTAATTTCAAATCTTTGATCAATCATACGATTGTACAATGGTTTAAACTTTGAAGGCTCACACTTATTTGATTTCAAATTAATTTATAAACTAACAAAACAGTTTAAGAGCACTTTAAAATTATTTTATTAGAACTCCTAATCGTTTAAGTATCTCCACTAGAGTTGCACAGAAGATATCATCAAAATAAATACTAAACATTTTTTTTAATAAATCCCCAGTTTTTACACAGTTTAAAATATTGACATTAAATTACCTGTCAACATAATCTGAAATAGCTCTAGAAGGTTTCATAAGAGCTAGAATCAAGAGTCTGTTAAAGAAAGAAACACCGCCTCTACGATTTTCAAACTGTAAATGTAAAAAAGAACAATCTAACCTAGGAAAATATAGCTAACTAACAGAAAATAGTTAAAACACCTGTAACACACAAAATGCAACACAGTAAACAACAGTTAAAACAACTGTAACACACAAAGTGCAACATAGCAAATAATAGTTAAAACACCTGTAACACACAAAATGCAACATAGCAAACAATAGTTAAAACACCTGTAACACACAAAGTGCAACATAGCAAACAATAGTTAAAACACCTGTAACACACAAAGTGCAACATAGCATACAATAGTTAAAACACCTGTAACACACAAAGTGCAACATAGCATACAATAGTTAAAAAACCTGTAACATACAAAGTACAGCATTTTAGTGCATACTTGAACGTCCAGTCTCATACGGATAAAGAGTTGAGGACCCCGCAGAAAGATTCCAGTCACGTGCAGTATTGGATGCAGTCAACTCGACGTTACAGTGGCTTGTGACTTGTCTCTATTGTATTTATGTAGTACGTTTTAAGATTAAAACACTTACCTTTGTTTTGGTTCACCCTATGTATTGATTATTTCTGTAGTTATGTCATTGTGGAGGGTTTCACAAAAAACGTAACAAGTACAACACACAGCTTGAAGGATACTATCTAAAGGATGTGTACTATTTTTAAAGTCAACTATGTGTACCAACATATCCTTTGGATAGTACACTTCAAGCGGAGATGAGATTCTTGTAATTAAATGGTATGAATTAGTAGCTATCTAGACTTATAGACATTATTAAGTAGGCTTATTAACTTATTAGTCATCATTCTTGTTACAATAATAAGCTCGTATTAATAGCAATAAATTAGTACAAAATGTTAGGTACAAGTATAAGAATTTTATATCTAAAAAACATTATATTTAATAGTAAGGTTCGAGATTTCTCAAATTATTTAGTTTCGTTTCCTTTCGTTTGATTTAGACTAACTATTAGTCTCTGCTTGAATCTTACAAAGCAAAGCAAAGGAGTGAGTGAAAAGAGGCAGTTCTGGCAAAGGTTATGCACAATAGTGCACCAAATATTTTTGATAGTATTCTTTCTCATTGTGGATTAATTTATATTACAGTCTAACAAGGACTGATATCCAACGTTTTTTTTCAGTGACAATCCCAACTTACAACTGACTAGATAAAACTCGTAAAGCTCTCCGCTCGACAAACCGCTCAATTATTGGTGACAAAGGAGTGTCCTCATTCAGACGATATCAACTCAACTATCCGCCCTGGCGGGTTAGAAATTCCACTAGTGTTAGTTCGTGCTAAGATTTAAATCTTCCCAATTTTATCAAGTAATATTTATTAGAATAATTCACAGTCATGTTTTTTTACATTTAAAACAGTTGAGATTTATTCATAACAACCAAAATTAACGAACACTGTAACCGAGCAATAATCTAATACATCGAAAGTCCAATGGCCTAGCATAATTTAAAAAAGTAGAATTTTTTTACTGAAACAAAATATGTCTTAGCGGATGGTAATTTTTCCTATTAAAAAATAACAAAACAACATCATTATTCTTTAATTATTAAATACAAAACATTTTAAAGCTTCCCAAAAAAAACATATGTTGAGACAAAGTACCGTATTTTAAGAAATTTAAAGTGAACAGTGCTTATTACTTTAATTATTCAAAACAGAAAATGAATTAAAAAGATATATTTTGAATAAAACATTGGTATTTCTATTTTTATTTTTGACAGCACAAAAAAAGTGACTACTGTACAATGTGTCTGTAGTGGAGCACACAAATTATTCATGAGTATTTTACTCAAACGTAATCGAGAACAGATGAAAACTTATTTGAAAGCTTTTGGCAGCTTTTACGAGTTATTTTTTCTCCTTAATTATGTATGTTACCTTGTTAAGAATAACAGTGAGTTTAAAAAAAAAAACAATCTATAAGTTTTACCTTAGAATAATTTACATATAAAATTTATTTGGTTTGAGCAACTCGAGGGAGCTCAATCCCTCTATAAATAACCAAGGGTTTTTTAGAGTTTCCCTAGAGATCCTTGAGGAAGGACTGAGAGAGATTATGTCCCAATTTTCCAGCTTTACGATTTATAACAGCAAAGGATCATCTTCAGAACCAAAGCTATCGCTTTTTACTTTAGATACCGTATATTATAAAATAAATGTTGATGTCCCTCGTGAGAAAATGTACTTTATACGAATGGACATCAGTTGTATTGTACTGACTGACATTACCTAAAACCTTAATTCTAGCAAAATATAAGCTGTCCTGTTCTGCTGTTCTAGCTGTTCTGTTGTAGTTTCATTGCCAATAATCGGTGATAGAGGTAAATTGATATCGTTCAATTAAAAATTTGAATTATTGTTTTCAATGCCTTTACTATGGAGTTACTTTGTTTCCTACCAAAACGCTTTTCCTCTCGGCAGGAGATAATGAATTATTTTACCCCCCGCTTACAAGCAGAAAAATACGATTGAACATAGATGGGGTGAAATTATTTTACAGTGAAATATACAGGTCTTGTCTTTTGGAGTAGGCCTAAAGCAGTTCTTGGTATGGAAACAAACCCTACAATGCTTAGGAAAAGATTGAAACTTTTTCCACTCAACTTTTTCACTTAGTTTACTTATCTTAGTTTGAGGTAGTAGTGAATACATGTATCGATCATGAATTTATACACTGTACGTAGCACAAATGGTCCTGAAACTTTCATTCGTTCATACAGTTCGCATGTTTTTATCTTGACGGTATGTGTTTTTTGTGATGGTTGTTTCAATGTTATTTAAGTTTTGGCTACTCATCACTTTAATTACTAATAAAACTAATAACCAATTTAAAACCAATTTAAAACAATTTCTTGTTTTATTAGTAATTAAAGTGATGAGTAGCCAAAACTTGAATAACAGTTTGCAAGGGAAATTATCGACATAACCACAGGATAAGGAGTTTTAATGTAGCACTATTGGCAACTTAAACCTGTAACAGGAAAAATAGTTAAATATATTTGGAGAAGAAAAGCACAGGATAAGGAATTTTAAATATAGCGCTATTGGCAACTTAAACCCGTTATCAGGAAAAATTGTTAAATATATTTGGAGAATAAAGAAATACACCCAATGTGCTAAATTAAGAATCAATTCAAATATTTTATCTTTGGGGCCTAATATTGAGATTTTCTGTATAACCAAGATTTTTCACCGAGGTCGTGAAATGAGCGAGTTCCAAAAAGCCGCCTTTGAGTCCTCTGATGAAGTATATTTTTAGTCATACTGCACAATATGTTACGGTAACTACTTTACAAAACAACGTATAATTCGATTTCTGAACTCTCGAGGTTTTCGACTGAGATAGCCTACGCATCCAGAGTAACTAGCATGGAATGGTTCATATGCCATTTAAATCAAGCAGCTGATTGGTTTGTTAGTGATCGGTTAGCCTAATATGACAAACATACGAACAGCTGATGACGTAGTCACCATCTGACTTTTTTCCTCCCTAGGGCGGAAAATAACTACATAAAATGTACGATCGATTACATATCTTTAATAATTTGGTTTTCAAGCGGTTTAGGATTTAAGTGTTGGAAAGGATGAGTTGACAATATACATTTAAGCTCCACACAACCATGTAGCAGATAAATATTCCGAATAGTTATAGTTATTTAACAAATGTTTAACACCTTTTAATACCTACAGGTCGCTAAGCATCTAATTTTCGTTTAATCCTATTTAAATTAAACGTATTATTAGTTTAGGGAAATATTCAGTGGACAATAAAGATTATTCAGTAATATTTAGCCTACGTATTTTCTTATTTGACCCTTACACAAACAATAAATTTTAATTTTATTTTTGATTGTATTTCCCATTGATGAGTGAAATAAAATCCATACTAAAGTAGACTTGCAGACTAAAGACAACAGGATTTTAAGGCAACATTAGTTTCACTTTAAATAGGCCTTTTGATTTAATTTTCCAAAGTGAAAATACAAATGGTTTCGATGATTTTAAATCATATTTTGATGATTAAAACCTTTGCTCCTAAGATATTTTTCACCACACTACGATGTAATCATCTGTTTTAAAAACGTCATGTGTGACCGAAACCAGCTCTTTTCCGCCAGAGGGCCGAAAACTTTCGGCTCCAACTGACAGCTGATCATTTACTTGCTTGAAACAACAATTATACGGCATTCAATAGGTTCCAAAGAGAGGATAGTTGCGATCATATGATTTTCATAGCTGTGTTTGTTTAAACCATGACATCGTTGAATGCGCACTCCAAGAAATTCGCCCATGCATTCATCCTTTCCGAGATTGTTATTTCCCTTGAAATATTCTTTGAGTACCTAAAGGGATAAGGTAATAAAATATTTGATGATTTAACGATTCGTTAAAGCTATTGAAAAGATAAGTCAAAGCAGAAAATGACGAATAACACCTGTTAAAGGTATGAAAATGACAAGAGTCAAAAAGCAAATGTTTACGTAAGTGATTTTCGGAGTTGAATAAATTAGTAAGACTTCCACCAGATTTCATCTAAAATTGACTTTTCAGTTAGTTTTTAATAGTATTAAAATATTAACCCCCCTTCCCCGCCACCTCAAATCATTATTATAATTTCATTTCAAGTATGTTGTTTGTTTATGCGAGAAAAATATTATATAGAAGAGTTGCACTTAGTAGATAAAAGTAGCCCTGTAATCAGATTTCATTAGCTCTTAATGAACTACAGTGAGGAATAATATCAAAATATGCAAATAATGCAAACAATGATTAGTTTAATAAAAAAATAAAATAAAAATACTGACTTTCCAGCAAGTAAAGAAGAAATTAAATTTACTGCCTACAGCGATCGCTATTAAGTTCAAGGAATACCTAGGTTGTCAACAAACAAGGGAATAAAATTTCACTTAGACGGAAAGACTGGAAGTTTTGGAAAATAACGAATCTAAGGGGAAAGAAATATTTAAGTATTTTCCAGTGTGGAAGTGAATAGCCTTTTCATGTCCCATTTTCGTTTATACTATCGTATTTGAGAACTTGTCTAGTTTTCAATATAATCCTATGTTTAATTACTTTTAAATATCATGGTATTACTTAAGCTGACTGCTATATAAAAACATATTAATTGTAATATTCTGAGTACTTAATCTCGTTCATGATGCTTATTTTTTTGTTGAAACATAATATATAATACTTTTACAACACTATTGCCTAATTTAATACATATATTATTTAAGGATTGCTGTAAAGAAACTCATTTTTTGTTAAGTTCAATTTATAAATTACATATAGTTTGTGAACATATGCTTTAAGGTTCACCAAAGAACTTGACGGATGAGGATGGCTATGGGTTTAGTTTAATTAGTATTAAATTGGAGCACGGGTCTAAAAATATCTATGTTCTGAATTTTTTTTAGAATGAATAAGGTCATGAGTTTTCTTGTTTCTAAACCAGGTGTTTTAAAATGAGAATTAACTCATCCGCCAAGTTGACTGGTAAGGTAGTTATTTATAACATCAGGTAAGGTCGTCAACTAAGAAAAAAAGTCTTTTTTAAATAAGTAATTTTTTCATAACGAAATTATGTTTCTTGATGGAGTTTGCTAGGTGTATAAATTAAATAGTTGATCTCTTTGCAGCTTTATGTAAAGACTTCAAAGTAAGCAAACGTTCGACGTTGTTTGGTTAACTGAATATAGGCGTAAGTAATATCCGTGTAAGTTTAAGCCGTCATTAACAGGAGTCTAAACAGAACTACAGTGTACCAAGTTACCCGCCGTGCACATATTAATTTTTAGTCAATAGTTCTTAAATCATATGTTTTGATAAAGATTTGAACTAGTCCCGATACCAAAAAAAGGCTTTGCAGAATAAATTACACAAATGTACTTGCCGATGTAATGCGTTGAAAGCATCTCTTTAACAAAGAAATGTACTAAGAAATTATAAAACGTACATAAAACGCAGTTCATGTTAAAAAATGATTCAGATTTATTTTTTTGATTTTAATTCCATCTTACAAAATGTGAACGGTATGAAATAAATCAGCTAGGTAGTGTTGATTATATAGGGATTACTATAAACAAGTGACTTCCTCTAACAAGCCGTTAACATTTTATAGATGTAATTAAATGTGTTAGCCGTAAAGGCTTCCAAGTTACGATGTGAAGTATAAAACAGCTTGTCGTAAGGATTGAACTTAAAAATTTATGTAATACAAAGATAACAGTTGGAGATTATTTGCAGTGTCTGTAGTAATAATTTTTTCATTTCTTATCATGATAAGTATACCTAGAAATCGCCAACCGGGAACCCAACCAGAAACTACTTAGGTTTTCTTTTCACTCCTCGCTTCAATAAAATATGTCCCTAGATTTGTTTTACATTTCATTACTATTCCAGCACCAACATTAAAACCCATAAAGCACATGGTAATGTTTTTATTTCCAATTCATTTTTCTAATTTTTCAAAACACTTAAGGAACTTATTGTATTTATTATTATGGTGGTATTAAGTAAATATAAAAGAAACTAAATGTCCAACGGAATGCTGTTTTTCCGAAGGTTTACATAACCTAATAAAAAATCATACTTGCCTGTTAGTACATAGACTACAGTTATTTTTGAATTATCATAAAATTGAAGAATTAAAAACGAGTTTTAGTTAATATTGTTGTAGGCATGATTAGCTGTTTAACTGTCTCTGCAATAGAAATAAATATAAAGCAAAACGTGGTTAAGCAATACTATATATTCAGTTCATATTTTACAATATTTGTCTAATTCTAAAAGATAAAAAAACATGAAGTGGTTTTTATTGAATGTGAGCTTACAGAGACCCTCAAGAGGTCGTTCACTCTTTGTAGACATATTTGGTGGTCCTTGAAGAAGAACGTTATGAAAATTGTGGAAGAGATTGAATTTGTTGTGTTCTATAAGGCCTACATAAATGTTTCATTAAAACGTATCACTTTTAAACTTATGTGCAATATGGTATTTAGCTTCCCTATTTCTTCGGTAAATGTTAGAGGAGTTTTTACCAAAACTATATTCAAACTACAAAATCATCCTTTAAGGTACATATAAATTTGTATTAGTTAATGGTGTTTAAAGATGGATCCATAATACAGGAGCATTTGTTGGATTTCAATGAAAGTGTAACTACCTGTGAAACGACTAGTAATAAATTCAATTAATTAAATAGTTTAAATGATTTCCTGTTATCAGCATTATTACTTTCATTGCGACTACTGGATTGTTGGTTTTAATCCTCACACTGGATATAGACGTTTCATGTAATGAGAGAGTTTTCAATAATTTGTATTCATGCGATTCATTCTTCATTATTACGATATATTCAGTGAACAAGTGAATATATCGTAATATTCACATAATTTGTTGTACCGGGCTTTGAAATTAGTACTACCAGTAAATAGTTAAAATATAGATATACTGCGTGTCGATTTGATTCCAAAAGAAACATTGGTCAGGACGTAACGAAGTAATTCAGCAGTTTGTAAAGTTCCTCCAACTTTCAACCGACGATTTGTTGACCAAGAATTACTTTCTCCTCACAAATGATCAAGAAATTTGGAGTTGATAAGGAATATTTTTCTGTTGGATTTACTTGTAAATTACCTATTTTTTGATTATATATATAAGGTTGGCTTATGATTATTCTTTAGAGAGGGGGAATTTTCTCCGGTGGGAGGATAAGGGTAAAATAGGTTAAGATAAAGGGTTTTTCCAAGCGCTTATGAGGAGGTTTCCTAAACCATAAAAAGTGCTAGTCATTGTTATGGTTTATGAATTATGGTTGTTAGTAGATATTTAATACACATACTTTAATGTATATATAAAGTAACATTTTAAAAATATGGGCTTTTTCATTGAACAAAATAATCTGACACATAACGATTTTACAAAGGATATCTGGAACTAATTTGTTTGAGTGTAGCTAGTAGTGGTAAAATAATTTCAAATGCATATCCTTTTTTTATGAGGGTACCGAATCTCTAATAAAAACCTGTGGTATGCAGAACTTAGGAGCCAATAGGAAAGCACAGGGAACTTAGGAAAGCTCTTAAGTTTTTGATCTGAAATGGGAAGTGTTGTTAGACTTTACTGGAACGTGGATCAATTGACTTAATTCCAAGTAGGGAAACTATAACCTTTTTCAGAATGTTTGAAAGAAAACGATATATTTTATTCTTTGACATTCAAACAATCTTGCCATCCTGTCTTATGATGAATACAAAGTTTTGTATAATTTACTGTTTCAAATAATCCCTCTTTTTAATTAAAATATAAACTTGTCAGACTAAAGAAGTTAAGCTTTCATTGTAGGGATGTAACAATGAAACTAACACAACCTATCCCAAAAATACTACTAGTTATTTTAATCAACCTGGATCTGTAACCTTGATCTCTTTACTATTAAGAAGCTCAGGGAATTTTTAAATGTTTTATAATGTCGCGTTGCATATTGATATGCAACATGATGAGTTCTCGTGTTTCCTGTAATATAAACACGTGATCTAATGTAGTTATGAGTTTGTGTTTGTTTTCATAGAGTTAAAAGAAGAAGTATCAACGATATAAAACTCATCAGGATATTAAATAGGGCATATAATAAGAAGGTAAAGATTAAGATAAAGGTTGTTGAGATAAATTAATAAATATAATTTTGGAGCTTAAAATAATACAAACCCACCGAGCGATGTTTCAGAAATCAATAATTAAATAGGAACTTGATTAAACTGATGATTTTAAATTTTCCAAGAGATTTTGCAATAAAAAGATAATTTTGATTTATTAACAATGTTAAAAATGAAGAGCAACTGAAGTGACAATTTTTTAAATAAATTATTTAGATAGCTTAACTAACAATGACTAATATACTGTAATGAGGAATCGTTATTGTATGTAAGGAAAATCGTTTAGTAGGTGAAACGCACTTGGTATCTCAATGAAGCTGGATAGCGTATAATGTGCTTTCTCCACCCTGTAAAATAATTCAATTTAGTAAAACTGCTGATTCATAGTAATATTATTCAGAATTTGCGTTCTCGATCATTATTTATAGACACAGGCATACTGTTAATTGTTAATGTAATAGTAGTCCAGGCAATGAATGCTCAAAAAGAGGTATAGAGGGAATTGCATGGATCACAATTTTTGACTTTGTAACTTTGTTTGGACTAGTTAGGAGTAAAACATATCAAAAGTCCCCGCCCTTAGCCCTTGAGCCGGCTGGGCTGGAAGGGCCTAAAGGTGCAATTGTTTGGTTTTTCCTAAATATCTTGAAAACTATCAACTTTTAGTATTCCCTATTAAATTTGAAAATTAAATTTCCTGAAAGAAAAATACATAATATGTCTACTTTGGTCCAACCGTTTACAAGGTAAGCACTAATTTTGTTAATATTTAAAAGAATATCCCTTGCATAAGAAATACATGTAAATTTGCCAATTGGCCCAATAGATGCCCAATTGGGCAAAGGTTTTTTCACCTAAAGGAAAATGAACAGCATTCAGGAAATATTGACAAAATTTCCAGTAATTTGACACCTCAATCATAAAAATTAGTCTAAAATTAAGGTGTTGGCGAGCTCACAAAATACGTTATTTTTCAAGGAATTATAACAAATTGTAATAATTCCTTAAAAAATAACGTTTTATATGAGCTCGCCAACGCCTTAATTTTAGACCAATTTTAGTGATCGAGGTGTCAAATTACTTGAAATTTTGTCAATATTTCCTGAATGCTGTTCATTTTCCTTTAGGTGAAAAAATCGTTGCCCAGTTGGGCATCTAAGTTACCCACAAATTTACATGTATTTCTTATGGAAGGGATATTTTTTTAATATTAACAAAATTAGTGTTTACCTTGTAAACGGTTGGACCAAAGTAGATATATTATGTATTTTTCTTACAGGAAATTTAATTTTCTTTAATTTTCAAATTTAATAAGGAATACGAATATTTGTGTTGATAGTTTTCAAGATATTTAGGAAAAACCAAAAAATTGTACCTTTATGCCCTTCCAGCCCAGCCGGCTCTAGGGCTAAGGGCGGGGACTTTTGATATGTTTTACTCCTAACTAGTCCAAACAAAGTTACAAAGTCAAAAATTGTGATCCATGCAATTCCCTCTATAACCTTTCGTTGCCTGGACTATAGTTACATGAGTACCTTTGTTTTGTTCCGTTTGGAGCAGCATTAATAATAAGTCAATAAGTCATTTATGAAGCCAGATTAACAAATACTTGCATTGGCCAAGTCAAATAATACATTCTTTGATGAAACATCTTGTTTATCTTACAGTAAAAACAACTGAAATATTTACAGTCTTAACTACAGTTTAATACAACCAGTATTTACGAGTCAAGACTACCAGTTTTCACTAATTAAATAACTATTCAGTTGATACTTGGTTAACTAACTCTTTCAGAACAATTAGGAAGCATAAATCACAACGTACTCCATACGTCATGTACAAATGTAAATATAGTGGAAATGCACTGTGCAAATGTAATATTGCAGTATTTCTTCTAATGAGGTATTTTACAGGATGAGCTTATTTCATTAAGAACCGCCCACTTGTTCCCTCATTAAAAAAATAATCCTCAACAATCGAAAAATATTGGAGTACGTACAGTGAATCAAATGACATTTTAAATTTCATAACACTATAATGGATTCTCATAAATTTAAATAACAATCAATAAAATATATAACCATAGGAACATTATCATAACTGCCTACGAACTGTTGGGATTTATCTTGGATCAAGTAATCGCGGATAAATAACTTATAGTACAAACAAATAGATTTGAATTCGAGCAATAAACAAATGTTTTCGAGGCAAACTAATCCAGTGCAATGGTTCAGTACGAGCTATTTGTCTAACAGTTTCAAGTGACTGTTGTTAATTTCAGTTAAAAAAATCTTAAGCGAAGAAGCTTGCTTGAAGCTAAAAATGACTGAATGAGGTACCCTTCAACTTTAGATTATTTAAAATATACTTAAGACCATGAAAGAAATAACAGTAGTTCAAATTGCACTTTGCCCAGAATAAATAATTTCATTATTTTAACGCCATAGCTCGCCGTAAACTTAATTCTTCACCCACCGATTAGTGTTCAAGTCAAAATAATTATTTTATATTTGTTAGACTATAGTGTTTTAATAACTGTAATACTTTTGGTCACTTTATAAGCTCTAAAATGAGACTCAAAATTACATTATCTTTAATTGATTTGGGTATGTGTGTAGTTTGGTAGTATCAAGCAATAACCAATGCCATAGCTATGCTATTACTAAATCTAACTTTCCCGAGTCCTCCAATTACATTCAAAGAGGTTCACAAATTATGACTTACATTATGAAGAAGATTATGAAGAAGATATGAAGTACCCGTTGCTGTTGACGAAATGAAAAATCAGAGAGTCCAAAAATATATTTAAAAACTCACATTATGTCGGTAGAGCAATGTTGATGAATTTAGAATTAAACGTTTCTTAAAAAAATCACACTAAGTTTACGAATTAATTATATCATATGCTTCTTGACAAATTTATGATTAAAATGAATACATTTCAAATCCTTCAAATAAATCACAGATATTGATACAACAGTTAGTCTGGCCCATTAGCCAGGATTGCATAGTTTTGATCTTTTTGTATGTTTTCTTAGTTATTTGCTCAGATTTCCGGACTTTTTACCGTTTGCTCCGATATTCGTTCAGTAGAAAATCAAATCACAATTTATGGTGTGACGAAAGAATACAGTTAATACTGTATGTTGAAACCTTATCCATATACTATAGGCATAAAGCATAAAAAAGCTTGTTTTATATCTATCAAGAAAATTGGTTTAGTTTTTCAAGAATGAAGTATGAGTTTTAAAATTTACATTTTTTTGGGAGGGGGGGTTATTAATTATCAACTTCGTAATGTGTTATGCTTTGAAAAAGTGGCTTCAAACTTTATCAAAACTCAAATGTAATTATCATATAACCAGTTTCTGGCCATAATTAAACAGCAAATTATAAGTCTGCTGCTTGCATTATTTGTTTAAAACGTCTTCTGAAGTAATATTTTAAAATCTATTTTGGGAATACTTAACTGAATTGAGTGGGAATAAATATATCGGCTATCAAAGTTTGGTTTATTAGAAACCTTATTTAAGTTCGCATTAACTAAAGTTCTATTCACTAAAATTAATCTTTCATTGAACACAAGTTTATGTCTAATCAGGCTGAAAACGTTGTCTGTAGAAGTTCTTCAATCACGAAATTAGACATTTATTTCTCTTTCTAAATTAACTTTATTCAACCAACTTCATTGATGGCTAATAAACTAATTGAATGTTTAGATTTGATGAAATCATTAACATTTCACTTGTAGCATTAAACACTCTGTATTTAGGTTGAAAAGTCATTTACGTTGCTTCCAATTACTTTATTTATTAACTTGTAAGGTATTTATGGATTTAATGATTTATTGACGGCGTGTAATACGTGTTCCAATAACAGATCCACTACCGGCCATCACACCTTCCATGTTTATGACGTCACACATATAACATAAAAAGTCTGGTGGACGGTGAGCGACTGTGTAAAAATCATCTAATCATTTTACTGTATTCAGCAACCAATATTTAAGCCATTTGCAACCTTAACCGGTGTAAAATGCAAAATTTATTTTTATCTTACCATCTTATGAGGTTGAATTAAAAAAATACACACACGTAAACAATTGGAAAACTAGGTACCGAGGACCGATGCTTAAAAAGGTTTGTCCCGATGTAGGGAACCCCAAAAAGGTCTTCAAAGAGTCCGGAAACACAGTGAATGCAGTGAGTGCAGTTACTTCCTTGAGTGTTAATTGATCTTGTAATATTTTATAAATTTTTAATCCCTTAAAAGATCTCAATAATAAAAAATTGTGACTATAAATCTATAGCAACATTTTCAAGAACAAAATTGAGTTGTCAAGTAAGAATTGCCTGTTATACGGTTTAACTAGAGTATGAATTAATTCCTATTGGATTTTTGATCTTCCTCCTCTCTTATTTTAATGCTGTAACAAACCCTTTCAATTGTTAAAAAGTAATAATTTTTCTATTCTAAAGCTGTTTTATAAAACGAGCTATGATCATACGGCTTCAGCAATATTGTTGGTAAAATTTTACTGTTATCATAAAAAATAGAATTTTTATTTTTATTAAGATTAGCCATATTTTACTAATGACTTTTGTAATGACGCACGTGTCTTTGGCACACAATACAGGCCTATCGTGAAAAGAACGAAAAGTAACAAATTAAAAATGTATGTCACTTCGACTAAAAATATAAATGAACAACTTTAGAAGTTTATTGTGTGAATATGTAGCATAAATCGCTCGCAAGATACGACTATGGGTCTAATCTCAAGAAACATGGCCTAAGCCATTCTTGAGTCTCAGACTACAGCTTGGATTGTAATAACAGTCCACTAAGCTCTAGAGTAAAGTTGTGAGAGCCTATTATAGCCTTCTTAAATTCACTCCACTCAAGGAGTTTCTTTGTTCGAAATCTTTGGTGGGAAATTTATTTCACCCTAGCTAATTTATAAGGAGCTCGTGTGAGTTTCGTGTTATACGAATTTATGCTGTTAGGCTATAGAAACTCCTCCACAAATTAAAGTCGTCGGCATTACTTTAATTAAAGTATATATGTGTTTCAACTGTTTTTTAACAGTAAGTATAATTATTGTCACAATAAGTACAATATAATTATTGTAAAGTGATAAAGGGATAATAAAAATTACTCGTAGGTACACTAATTTTATATAATTTACCAAAAGGTAACTAATTTTTTAAATATCCTTAATGTTCATTAAGGTGATATTCTTTTGGAAACGAACTAAGGTTACACTGAGGCTGAGGAAAATCAGGGATAATCCAGCTTAAACCTTAATGTAAGAAATTCATTAAGGTTTAAGCTGAAAATCAGCAAATCTTCATAAGAAATTGATTAAGTTTTAAGCCGAAAATCGGCTGTTTTTTTGTTCATTTGATACAGTACAAAAAAATACAATTCTTTAATGTTCAATTAAGAACTGGTTAATCAAAATGAACAGTCTAATAACTTGCCAGTGATCAAGTAATCTAATCCATAAAAATGCACTGAATATTTTCCCATCGTAACTTCAGTACACCTACATTTATAGACAGTCATGTACCGGTATTCAAAACATTTACTTTGCACTTAATTCAATAATAGTTATGGGCAATAGTCAATTAAATTCAATACAAAATAGAACGGATAATTTCAATTTTGTTAATTTTTTTATATTTTGGTTCTTGTTTAAAACATTAGTTTTAAAATAGATATTTTAAATACAATCTATTTCCTGAAGTTGAATTGTCAAGGATTATTGTTAGCCATAACGCTGAGACAGAGAACAGAAATGAGAAGCACTTTTATTACCTTTTACAATAATGCAATTAAAAACTTTCGAGAACACTTTAAAACCTTTTAAAGAACAATATTGTGTTTATGTTCTGGAGAATTGTTAATTTTTCATATGTCTACAATAAAAGAAATAACTACATATTTAAACCACCGTGTAACAACAGTTATTTAGTTTTGAAGGCAGTTTATCACTCCTTCATAAGTTAGCTAGTCTTAGTTCACACACATACATTTGCACATTTCGAGTCTTAGTTCATCTCAGAACGCTTCTATTAAAAATGCTTCCATTTCAACTGGTTTTATGCACTAACATTTTTCAAAGTAAGCCAACACCCTACAAAACAGGTGCAAATATTTGCAGTTGTGGTTTTTGATTGTTACCGATATTTAAATTATTTAAATTTGTGACGCGAGTTTGCGTTTGTGTTTTATGATGACCAGTGGTTAACTGGTTATTGCCAGACGTAGCTGACGGAGTCCCTCACGAATTAAATTAATTGGAATAATCCTAACCTAACCGAATATTACCCCTGGAGGATAAGTCAACATTATTTACATTACCGTAATTCAATCTGGGTTAAAAAGGGGGTACTAATCGTAGACTCAAAGAATTATTGGACAAACCTGAGTAGAAATATCTATAAGAAACGTGATGAAAATTTTTATGTAGGGTTATTTAGGAATGAGGTAATACTTCAGCCTTGAAAGTAATTAACATGTTAGAAATTTAGAAGCCTCAACTTTGGTTCCTGAATGTCAATGTAAAGGGATTTCTAAATTGGCTGAGTTTGAAGCGTTGACATAATCTAACAGAGGCAGATACCGATGAATCTAATTAAATAAATAATTCGCCTAAGATAAATTTAATAAAAGTTTTGATTGGGTTCCACAGTATTTACCTTCCTACTAGCCTAAAAAATGAAACATTGGGAACATAACCTGAAATGGGAAAATTAATTAACAAACAATTAATCAATTTTATCCTCGCTCACAATAGTTAAGTTTTCAAATAAACTTCAAACACCAGGCTTAACATTAAATTCAGATTTAAACTTTATTTCACATCCAACTAGGCCTATAACCATGCTTTGATTCAGAGGAAAATTATTTTGCCAACGATAAAGGCTTTGGGGTGTTAATGGCTTATTAATTCGTTTATTGCAAATGAACTGATAGATTTTTGTAATTGAAGAGATTGAAAAGTGGCACATGGCATTATAATCAACTAGAAGCTCAACCATGGCCATTCTGTCCGTTACCACTTAAAATAATTACTTCGAATCAATCTTGTAACAAAGTTAATGAGAAGAAAGCTGTCAGTAGGCCTTGATAAATGGACCTCATTAATTCTGCTAAGTTGGTCAAAAATGTTACGCTTGATAGTCGTGTTTGTTCAAACATTTTATCCACATTTAAGAAACTAGATTAATTTGTAATCAAGTTTTACATGACATCTCAATCAATTCATCGATTTACAAAATATTGCCGTTTCAATTTAAAATAATTATGGTAAAAAGAATGATATTCTTGTAAATATTAAAAAATTCGAAACTAATAATACTAATTACTTAGAACATGAAAACAATTGGAAATTCATAAAAAGATGCAGGGAATGTGGAAATTCACGTTCTAATGAGCATTTCCTTTTCAAGTATACACAAATAAACCCGATTATCAAAGTGCAAGATGTTTTAATTAGTGTTACTTTAGATAGTCCTTTAGCTGACCTTCGACCATGATTATTACATTATTATTATTATTACATTATTACCATTGTTACATTATTATTGTAATAATTATTACCATGATTATTACATTATTATTAATGAAAAATAAAACTAGAAAAAATTATAATGTTATTAGGTTCTATTTTCAATTGTATAAAGTAATTTAGGCTGAAAAGCAAAATATCCAAATTTAACATCGAATATTTTTGGGATATTACAACAATTATTGATTTATACAAGGCAAAATTACGTTGACTTCTCACAAACATAAATCAGCCTAAAGTTAAAACGTAATAACCAAATTAAGATCTACATCTTTTTCACTATTTCTGTCTATTTCTCTCTTAGGCTTATAATTCTCTATAAATCCTTATTTTTTTTGCCTCTTTTCCACATCACCCAGCCTAACTTTCTTTTCCTTTTAATTTGTTATACCTCATACAGTTTTGACCAAACATCAAGCACAAAAAAGGAAAGTTTTTATGATATATTTATTGGAGTTAGCTTGCGTAAAAGGCAAGAGAGAATAAATTAGTTTAGACTTGGCCAACTTGACAGAGAAAGAGGCAGTGTTACTGGATCTAACTCGGTTGAGGACGGTGCTTTGTATTTAAATAACTTTCTCGAGGATTTCTCCATCCTATATTAGGGTCCTCGATACTTAGCTTGATACAACTCATTCATTCATTTTAATACATTTAATTTTCTCTGGCCAAGTAGTATATATACGCATAGAACATGTTTTTGAGTCATAAATTACTTATATCAAGAGTTTAAAGGAAATCCTCGGAGAAGTTTTTGAGATAATTGTGCAAACAAGCAAGCACGTTCACACAATAACATTTCTCATATAAGAGTATAGGAATAAACAATATGATCAAATAATAAATTTCAAAATGGCGGCTGTTTAAAACCATTAAATTAAAGTACAGAAAATGGGACGTTTAACAAAAACTTATAAAAAGTAATGATCTTTAGTAAATTTTATTTCCAATCTAATAACACCAAAATTATGAAAATCGGCTTAGCAACTGAGCTATGGTCGAATTTCTTAACAAGGCAGCATAACCTGGATTAAAATCACCCATGGTTGCGCTGAGCCATGCGCTGAAATGTGCTGGATGAGAGGTTAATGTGATAATTTACACTAAATTTGTAGTAATTTTTTAGTACCAGCAGTTTTGTAGCAATATATTAATTTAATCATTTACGATTTCTCATTAGTTTTCTAGCGTTGATAATTCGTTTAATATAATCGAAATGTTTAAAGCTCTTTGACGATGGCGAGTTTATGCATAGCCGCCTCTCCCGTTAGAGGCGGCTAAGGTTTATGTCATTGGTTTGATTTTTGCGACTGATTACTGATAAGTAAAAGACAAGTTTCACGACATTTAAGGATTTGGTATCCGATCCCATTTTTATGAATGGAACTTTCAACAACAATATTAGCAATTCATGTATTTGTATCATTAATCTTGTTATTTTCTATCTTCCTTTCCTCCTGAAAAGGCGACCAGGGGCTTCGGATTCCGATACGTCGCACAACTTGTTTTTTGCTGATCAGCGAAAGCAAACGTCTGCAAAAATAAATACCCCCGTCGCAGCAGACCTGCGTACTCAGCGAATTTCCATAGGATTTATTTTGTATATGTGAGCATTCAACTTATTTTAAGGAAAGTACTGTTTGAATACGTTAAGTAAATAATATACTAAAAACGTATATTAAACATGAGCATCATTAATCATGTCTATTAGCTTTAAACTTGAGGAAAATCAAAAAAGAGATTACATTGGTTTTCATAAATAATAAGTACACTTTTTGTATTTTATATGATTCTCAGTCTTTTAATTTTTAATAGATGTAATCTTGTTATAGTAGGCCTATATAAATGTCAACAAACATATGATCAATGAATTCAAAACACTCAAAACAACAAATAACTTGATCTCATGAAAAAATTAAATTAAATCATATGGTCAGTTTTATAATCAAAACATTCCTGTTGCAGCAGGCCTACATCTCCAGCCAATTTCAATAAAAAATATTGTCAATCCTCTTCATTGTAAACATACCATATATTATGCTAAATTCTTAGGCAGTTTAGACCAAGACATCCCCCCCTCCAAATGCACATACTTTCTTTATTAAATTTAAAAATAATTTTGTATTTTTTGATATAGTATATATTGTCTGCAAAATCTTCATCAATGAAATCTAACTATTCAAAATAAACACAAATAAAATATTCATTACCTGAAAATTTAATCATATGTTCAGAATTGTATTTTTAAATAAAAAATATCTCAAATCAGGGTGAGTATACTTTTTGGAGGGAAAAATTCAAAATAATATTGGACAACGTACTGTGTTTAGCACATTCAATATCATCCAATAACCAAGCAACGGATTGACGTGAAATAATAATTTAAAATGCTAAATTGTTTGTTTTGTTAAGCTGAATTGAATTTTGACAATGAAATTGAAATATAATTAATCAAAAAGTGTTAAATCTTGAAGTGTTTTCGTCAAAAAACTTCTTAGTGTAAACCAATCTTGCTGGTTTTCGAACTCGAAGTCATGAATGACGCTTCATCAAGATCGGACCATTTTTACAAAAGTTATCGCGCCTACGGACTGATATATATACCTATATATTTATATGCAAATGAACAAACGGTGTTTTTGGGGTCTAGGGACCTCAAAATGAAAAGTTACGGTGGTCCCGCGCTTAAGTCTCACCATGCCGCCTAAGGTAATAGCTACTTCCCTATAGGGGAAAATTCGCTAAAACTAAATCAATACATAAACAAATTAAAGTAAAAGTGCAAGTACAAAATTACAATTACAAATACTTTAAACTCGCTGAATAAGGTTTTCTGTCGTTTTCATGCTGAAATGGAGGAGGAAAACACAAATTTAATTTTACATGAGAAACTACAGGTGAAGATGAAAGTAGCTTAAAGGAGTTTTATAACGGGAAAGTACTGTTGTCTAGGTACCATTTGTGCAACTAAAATACGCAAAAGACACGTTCAGTATACATGTGATATTATATTCATATCACAAGGGATTTGCATGACCCCATTCGTTGTTCTTACTATACAAGGTCAAAACCGATCCTTCGTTTGGGGTTCTCTTAGAAATTCGACTCAATTGAAAAGCATCAGTTTTTACAAGCTACTGTTACTTGCTTTGGTTTAATAATAGGTAAACCTCTTATTCCAGACAAACGGTCAAATCCATTTCAGTATTTGTTTCCTCGTATTAGTTTTTCATTCAAAAGTTTGAATGAACGAAGTAATACGACCATGAGAAATTTTATCTGAGAATAAACTACTTATGATAAACTAAACTATTAAAGGGAAAGTATTAGAGGAGGCATTTTATCTCTTGGGCTTAACATGCTTTGTAATATATAACAAGGAGGACGATGCGTCAATGTTATAGCTTGGTTATTTACAAGATAAAGTTTCTTCGCCAATCTCCTTGTATACAAAATCATCCTTGCCTATAGATAATTTCCAAGATAAATGTTTTACATACATCTGTCATAAAACAAAAAATTTGAATCAAACAATCCAACGTAATTTAACAAAATTGTATTTGCCAATTTAAATAAAAGCAATAATTAATTATATTTGAATTATAGAACTCAAAGCCATTTTTATATGAAGGATTGTAGTATTATCTTAGTTAAATGGTACAAAATCATCTTTAGAGGATGGGAAGTCCTCGATATATCATTTACTTAATTGGTTGTTTAAAACTAATAGTTTAGAAAGTAGTGTTCTATGGCCAATGTAATACGTTTGAACAACTGATATCATTTACTTTAATATAGAACATTTACAGTAGTAATGTTAATATGAAACTAACAACTTGGTAAGTGCATTACTAACACAAATGTTTTGTTTGTTGTTTTTTAAGACATCTCTATGTGTCTAAAAGCAATAAATTATTAGAAAAAACCATTTACAGTAAGACCATGGAATTTTATTTATTTCAACCCAGGGGCGGACTGGGAAGAAAAAACGGCCCTGGCATTCTTCTGGCAACCCGCCCCAGACAGGAAAGAAGGGGGCACCCTTCCGGGGGAGGCTGGTGGGTATGGAATACCACCCAGGGTGGAGGGGGTCTGGGGGTCGCCCCCGGGGAAAATTTGCAAAATGTGAAACCCAAAATCGTGTTTTAAGGCTATCTGAACACCTAGATATGCTTAAAAGCAGATAGTCTATAAATGACAGATCACAAAACCCGGGCATAGGGCCGTGCGCCAGTAGGGGCCGCAATGGTTGGAAATAAGTATTTTTAGTAAATATATGAGGCCTCAATTAATTAGGTTGCAAAACTATGAGCTAAAAAAAGGCATACCTTTTGACGAGGCCGTTGGGGTTTTCAAGGGGGCCGCACAGTAATCCGGGCTTAGGGCCGCGGCGGTCGTAATTCCGTCCCTGGTGCCTGGTGCTGCGGCGTCTCTTTCAAAGTAACTTTTATAGAACAATTCATTGGATGGGTCATTGGCCACGTTGTTCCACAAGGGCCGGCCCCAGCTCAGCAACAAAATAGGCTGATTTTTATTTTGGTTTAGGCCCACTTTTTTTAATCCACCAGCCCTTTTCTGAGCTATAGAGGACGACCATTCTGGCATTTGTCCGAATGTCCAAATGGCCAGTCCACCCCTGTTTCAACCTCCTTTTTATCTTTCCTTGGCTGAAAAATATTAAATGATAACCTACCGCCATCTCCTTTTTTTATAATAGAGGACAATTTTGTTTGATAATCTAATTTGTATAGTAGAGTATTTTTTAGATAACAGATATAAGATAAAAACCTTATGTGATTTATTGAAAGATGAATGAAATAAACTGTGGAAATTAACGAAATAATTATATCTTGATATGTATTGTTCTTGTGCAAGGTACAAATTTTATTATGCCGAAACAGTCGAACAAATAATTTATCTGGAAGTCTTACATGTGATTTCTTTGAACCTTTCACATTCCATAAATATGTAAGCTTTCATTCGAGATGCGAAACATGATTTTCCTACTATATATTTGTGATTTGATATGGCCTTGACGGTGATGTAATTTTCAAAGCCCACTCTTACCTACAGAATTTTACAGACTTTTTTAAAATTTTGTTTGATATATTTTGGTTTTAAGATGATTTTCTTATGGTACTAAAGACGAGTTTTTTACTGTAAGGGGCGAGAAGTAGTAAAAGTTGAATTTGACATTGCGTAGCACTTAGCAACCTTTTCATTTATCACTTCAGATATTTAAGAAAATGTGCTTAGCGATAGCGGATAATACATGTAACAACATAATCTAGAATACTCTTGGTTAAACGAAAGCTTGGCAAAAAACAAAAGTTGCAATCAAACCAACTGTCACCATATATCAGGGGGTCTAATTTATTGTCCTAATCCGCCGGAGGAGACAGTATGATAAACGGCCCCGGTAAACAGAGGAGCTGAGATTTCACTTTTGGTCAATTTTCTAATTGTCACTGTCTTATTCGATTTTATCACTTACGTTATTTAAAATTGAGATATATTAAAAAATCGGTCTCGGTTAAAAATCGGTATATTTTAGTCGGTAATAACTAAACTAGGTTTCGTTAAAACAATAATTTAAAAATATATGTCAGAGATAAGGTAAGAACTAAAACAATTGACGTAACAAAAACAAGTTTCAGGGTGTTTAATTTAATTTCAAACGTCGGTAAAATTAAATTAATCTAATGAAATATTACAGTATTTGAAAAAGTCCGTACCGAAATTAGCTATTTTCGATAACAGCTGACATCAATGAAAATGATCGTTTCACCATTTCTAATTTAGAGCAAAGGAAAACGATCAGCTACTTTTCCTTTGCTCTCAATCAGTTTTCCATCTGTCCGCTACGCGCTTTAATGTTTCCTTACCATTTATTATGCACTTTAAATCAGCTATTTTTCTGTTTAACAATCTAAATGTAAAACATAGGCATGTATAGGCACAAGCTAGTGTTATTGCGTTGTTAGCAAAATGCGTATCTAAACATTTCTCCAAATATGTCTTCATTCCTTTTTGAAAAACGTTAATCGAGAAACATAACAGCAAAATGAAAACTGTATCTTATTCTGGATGTGTGTTTTTTTGCGTCGTGATTATTGCGTCGGTGTCTTGTACCGAAAGTGATTTTCATACACTTGCTCAAATTATTTCAGTACTCGAATCCGCCTCACACTTGCAACTTGAGCGTGCTCAGGAAACTGCCATTTCGGAATACTAATAAAATAAAATAATTTCACTGGTGTTTTAAAACTAGGAGCCTAAAAAAACAAAATATTATAAGAAGAAGGTTCATTGAGGATAATTTATTAATTTATATTTTTTCTCTTTTTTTCCTCTTTTATTTTATTTGTATTTTTTGTTTATTTATTTTTCTTTACGTCTATTTCCTTCTAAAATGACATTTCTTGTTTACAAACTCTTTAAATTACAAGTAACTATAATACTCTACAAACACTTTGAATCGATGTAAAATATTAAAACCGAAATAATATTTTGCGAAACGGAAATTAAATATAAATTATTTTCATATTTTCCAATAATAGCCCTATATATGATTACTTCCCACAAAGTCCTCTCAAAATTGTTCCAAGAATGGAAACGCTGGAACTCTAAATTGTCATATAGAAACCAATAAAAACTCACCCGAGCTGCAAGTGACTGGGTGTTTGGAAGCCATTAGAATGTTCTTTGTCGGCGACAAAAGGTTCAAGATTTGTTTTGTGGATCGTGGTAAATATTCAGCGTGAATGTTTGAGCAGCTCCTGTGGTCTTCCAAAATCTTCTTGTTTTTTTCTCTCTTTGTCAACGCAATAATTTCAACCTATTTGAAATGATAGTTTTGCTGATTCTGGAACGTCGTTTCAAACATATTTTGATCAGGTTGTACGTGATTGCAAAAACCCAAAATGGTAATGTGGGGCAAACTTTCAATGTGTCGACTCTAAAAATGTATCATCAAAACATGTTTGAGTATATTCCCAATCATTCTGATTCAAAGTAAACTATTCTTAAATTCAAAAACTGTTTATCGTTGAAAATTAAATTAAATTCTCAAATGTTAGTAATTACATTCTTATTTGAATTTCAACGGTACTCCCATTATTGCACAAACAAATATACAGGAGCAAAATTGAATTTTCAATATATGGCTATTAAAAAATAACAAAATTAAGCGCGAATGTTAATTAATATCTAAGCAGGTAATAAAAATCATTACGAGGAGAATTACCCGTAGAAAGTATACATCTTTTTGATGGTATAATTTTGTTCACACTAGTTAATATCATCTTCGGCTGTCCTGATTTGTAGCAAAATTAACTATGGACTTTAGGATTCCAGTACTGAATAGGGCCTTTGATCTATATCCAAGGAGCGAGTATGCTACATAATCCAGTTATAGTCAGAAAGACTATGAAACTTGGAACATATAGTAAAATATACTCTTTATATGTAAATCCTTTCTTTATTCCTGAATAAACCCACATGTAACACCATTAGAAAGAAACTTTAATGAATGGTTGAAGAAGAATTTCTTTTAAAGTTATAAAGAAAAATATAACACATACTGAATTTCAAGTAGATACAATGGGCTTCGAATGTTTTGTGTAAGGATTTAAGTTGACTGCTATTGCTTTCTAAGGAGTGTGTTATACGGAGTTCGTTTCCTGTGAAATAACTTGGGGGTCATAAAAAGGTTGTCCTTTCGTTTTACTTGTTGTTTATATTGAATAGCTTATGAGCTATTATGAATGGTACTGTAATAAACATTTCGCCAAAGATTTAATGTATATGTAATCAATGTTTTAAGAAATATGTAAACCGTTGTTTGTGTAACGGACGATATGAATTTGTTAAGCACTTCACAATATACATCAACAACAAATATTTAGAGGGATGCTTAAGTCATTTTGGGTTATTCATCAAATTTTTGGATCACTCATATTTCTTTTTTAAATGCAGTTTTTTATTTAGTTAAAACTTAAACTTGTTAGTTAAAACTTCAATGAAATTGAATACTACCGTAGAGCTCTGTAAAACTAATCGGGCTAAAATATAACCATCAAAATATGGGATATAATCTCATAAAACTGAATATGATTAAATTCGATGTCTACTAAAACTATTAAGTAAACATTTTGGACCATTTTCATAAAATATATAAAACCAATTGACCACTTTTAAATTATTAAAAATAAGTGAAAAGACTCATATGAATAATTCAATAAACAATTTTCTCAAATTTATTACAACAAAAAGTTCATATCCAAACAATAGAAATATTATCAATCACACATCAGATCAACCACTGAAGACTGCTCCGGTATTTTTAAAGTTTTGATTGTATAAAATATCTCTAAAATCAAGACTTACCTTAGTATTTTCGTTATTATAAAATTATAAAGAAAAAAAGCATGTTGAATCATCCAGTTTGTTCTGATTAATGAGGAAAGTTACGAAACACGATCCTGGTAAACATCCAAAAATACGCAAATTAGACAGTTACAAAAATATTTGTCAGCGCTAATGATGGATGTTTTTACAGAGTTAACAAAAACAAATTAAATTTGTAAGTAACATCAATATATTATACAAAACTTTAAAATTATTAGTTTCAAAATCCTTAACAATTATTTGTAGCTAATATAAAATCTTGTTGAAGTAACTACAT
The DNA here is from genome assembly GCA_035578135.1 of Flexamia atlantica. Taxonomy (NCBI): domain Eukaryota; kingdom Metazoa; phylum Arthropoda; class Insecta; order Hemiptera; family Cicadellidae; genus Flexamia; species Flexamia atlantica. The sequence goes on from JAQJVK010000027.1 coordinate 6,330,409, forward strand.
TGTACAGTATGTTTTTCTAACACAACCCAAAACTTTATTTTATCAGTGAATGATTATTCCCCCCAAGATCCCCGGATCTAACCCCACTATATTATTTTCTTTGGTGATACATAAAAAAAGGCCTACGAGAGCAATTCACAGGATATTTAGCAGCTCAGTACAAACATAACAAAAAATACAAGAAATTCAAAGAGTACTTAGCAAAACGTGTACCGGAATTTGATGGAGAGAGCACAACTTTGTATAAATGATATTGGCGGATTGTTTGAACACATAATGTAAGCCAATTGTGATCAAACTTAAATAATATGTTGTATAAAATGTAATAAACAGTAACAAATGAGTAAATAAGTACTGTAACAAAACGGTACTCATTTCTTCTTTATTTGAGCACTATTCAATCTTAAAAATGGGTTGCGTTTAAAAAAAATAAAACACCCTGTATATTAATCTACAATGTATAATGTGACTCTCAATCTTACGAGTTATTGTTCATTCAAACTATTTATCTGGTTTTAGCTTTACCTGAATGTAAGCTTTTAAAACATTACCATACGAAGTACAAACAAACAAAATTCAAAAATTATTCATTGATTGATCCGTTTGAAGATAAAGCTGCAATGAAATCGAGAGTTTAGCCAATAAATAGGACACTTTTGAGAGAGACGCGCCGTAAATACAAAAACCACAGTAGTTTCGGTCGTTATTTATGTGACTTGTTCAGTAAACTCTTTTTATATGACCGTAAAATGAACAGATATCGAAGTAATGTTTGAGTGGTATTGTATTTCACCGTTCTATATTGCTTTTTGTATTTTAAAACATTAATATAATAATAAATATGACAGACGATAATGATGGTAAGTAAAAGTCATAAGAGATTTTGATTTAACCTTTAAAAATAAATTCTTTTGATGCTCAAAAACGAGAAAAGGAATGATAAAAATAATTTTAAATCAACCACCCTAGTCTTCTATTAAATTAAACATTATAATAGAAACATCAAAAATAAAAAAACCCTAGTTCAATTGGATTCAATTCCAAATACTTCATCCCTTCAAAAAGATAAGTACTTGTATATGTACCTGTTTTTTTGCACGGGCTAGAAGGCATTGACAGGAAATGAAATTTTTATTTTTTAGCCTAAAGGAAATGGTCTTGCTTGAAATTTTTAACTGTCAGATTAGAGAATTTAAAGCGGTTCCCATTTTAATATTCGTTTATTGAAATCCCGCCAAAATACAAATACTAAAACTTTGGACTGTAGGGGCGTAAAACGAGGGAATTTTAAGACGTGAACAGGCCTCCACTATGGCCGTATTATTGATTTACTTCCCTGTAAAATTTCAACTCGGTCACCTACGTATTTTTTGCATTTATAAAAACACATGTATAAATGGGCCTGAACAGATCAAAAAGCACTTGTAGACTATTCTTAAATTCTGTACAGTGTATTACTTTGATGTAGCGAAAACCTTTTGAGTATCAGTTTCATCTAAAATAATTAGGCTAGTTAAAATGTTTTTACTGGTCATTCTATCAACAGTCAGTTTTTAAAACTTGACTGTAATAAATATTTCTTTACAAAATCCTTCAAACCATTGTAAAACATATTTGTTATTTATTTAAGTTGAAGTATATATTTATGGTAAATAAAAACACGTCAATACTCTCAACTCAATAACTTAATTACGGTCATTAAAATTATTATTAAGATACATTTAAATGTAGTTAGAACGAGGGGATAAATGTAGTTAGAATAAATGTAGTTAGAATAGGGACTTCAAACTCATAATCAAACTAATAATCAATAATCAAAAGATTATTTGGTTGTCCCAGTAGTTAAACCATTAAAAATGCTTATTTAACGCGACAAATCAATGTTCGTATAGTATTGTTTAGGTAAATTATATGTACATAAAACAACTATAAAATTTAATATCATCAAACAAAATATGAACTAAATCTATTACTTGTTAATAGATATTTTGTAAAAGACGAATTTTTAAGAATAATATAAATACTCATGAAAGTTTAGTGGTTAATAATCATGACCCACATTAAAGGAGCGATGTTGACATGTAAACAATCAAGTGATATTACGTGTTAATAATATGTCAAATTTTGTGAAACGGTAAACACAATCAGTGATCTAGATCACCTCATAATTACGCTCAATCATACATTTTCAATCGCATTCGACTTCGTAAAAGTAATATGCAAACATTTTTTAACATAATCAGTTGCATTACGACTTAAAACGTTCAAAAACATGAAATAAAACTGATCAATATCTCCACTCATATGCAAAAATAGTATTGAGCACTTGCATCAGGAGAAGCAAATGCTATATTTAAAAATGTATATGCAAATACTTCCCAATGAATAAAGATTCGAGAAAACTCTTTCCTGCAATGTAGGTGATTGTGAACAGGAATTTAAGCTAGTTAAGTTGGCTCAACAATCATTTTATTTATATTTTCTTAAAGGGATATGTGCTCAAAAACTAAAGCTTCCATACCTACGACCTGTATATGTATCTCTATACCGAGAATATTTCCCCATCTTCAGGAAACGCATTTCCTCAGATGTAAAAGTAACAATATTCTCCTTTTACCCATGCTATATTATGACAATTCAAACAAATTAGTTATATTTTGTTATATTATATCAGTTATATTGATTAATATTAATAAAATAGTTCCGCATGACGAAAATCTATCTCGCCTGCGCAATATAACCAAACATCAGTTTTTAATGTTACTTTTTAATTATAAATGTTTGTACCCTTCTCCGTTTAATGCGTCCAAATAAATGAACAAAATTACATAATTAATGTAAACCTTACTTGGGTGCCACTAAAAATTGTTATTTAGCTTCTTTCCTTATTGCAAGAAGGTAATGTAGCATTTAAATAAACATTTTACACAATCAGTTTCTAACAAATATTTTACTAATTATTTTGTTTACTTATGTCGTTGTAATCTTGATTGTTTCTGGTGGACATGTTTCGGCTCTGGGCCATCTTCAACACCTCAAAAATAAAAAAAAGAAGAAAAAATGTTTATTTTTTACTAAACATTTTTTTCTACTTTTTTATTTTTATTTTTTATGTGCTGATGGCCTAGTGCCGAAACATGCCCACCAGAAAAAATCAATATTGCAACGACGCCGCGACGCGACTTTAGTAAATAAAATAATTAGTTAACTGCGATCAGTGCTACGTCGCAAAATAAATATTTTACTGCTTAATATTTGTATTACGTAAAAGCTTAGCATAGTTAAGTCGTTCAATCAAGTGATGGCGGTGGAAAAAATTATCGGGATTTAATTAGCAGAGATGATAGCAATCAAATGTAACTGGCTCCAACTCTGCCAAAATTGAGAGAACGGTCGCAGAATATTGGGAAGCCAAGCGTAAACGGAATATTGAATGCTGGTCCTACCACAGAGAAGTAACAAATTATGTGTCTTGTGATTCTAAGTAATTTGACTAAGTCTGAATATGAAATCCCTAGCTGGTAGACTATACCTCAAACACTATAATAACCAAGTAAAAAAATACTATTTATTAAATATTTTACGGTAATATCATACACTTGTACCGATATACTGAAGGAAAGTAAATTATTTATTTAATACCATCTGTTAGAAACACGGACCTGAAATGGTTTTTTCAAGATGGCGGCATGTTGTCCAAGTGGGTTTTTTTTGGGGAACTTTAGCACCTGTATCTTCGACTTCTCCACCAATTTTCAGCTCTTTTAATGAAAATTCTGCTGTTACGCTATTTTTTCACTATTTTCTTGTACCAATTATACGAACACCTAGGATTCAATTTCAACCCGAATAAGTGCTATAAGTAATATAGATAACTATCGTGTGATGAGCTACTGAAGCTTTTTGATTCATATTGTCCATTTGGGTGAACTTCCTTGTTCCTCGTACCTCATCTAGGGTCCGTGTGTTGTTCAGTCCACGGTTCGCACATACGACGTTGGGAATTCACAGCCCTGTCAATGTGATGATGCGACTGTGCAACGATCTACCTACATCAATTAATTTGCTTTCGTCGACCTTACTCTCTTTCACCGCAAAAAATCAAGATATCAACTTGAGTCAAATCCGTTCCTGAGTTATTATTATTATTGTTATTTTTGTTTTATAAGACTATATTTGCTGTTTTTTTGTCACTGTTATGCCTGAAATTAATTTATAATTTTTATTTATATTTGTTAATTTGCACTCTAACTATGTTGCCTAAATATTATTTTTTTAAAGAATTTAACTTATTGTTTAAATTGTTATGTTTTAGTATGCATGTTAATTATGTTCAACTTTCATTAATCGCCAAATTCATCGAATGAAAGGGGACAGCTACAGTAGACGATTTATTTATTATTATATAAGTATTTAAACTTGTATATTGAGCTATATTTGTAATGTTTACTGTTTTATGCTACAATGTAATTGGCAATGTATGCTACAATGCTACAATGTAACTATTTTGTGGCATGAAAATAAATAAATTGAATTGAATCGAATTGAATTTGCAAAAAAATGACAAGTACCAAAGCAAATCTTGAATTTATGTCAACTTTGGAGAGAGACAGTATACTAATGGCTTCCAAACATCCAGCCACTACGAGAGCTGAACCTTTATTGGTTTCTACGTGACACTGCTATTTTACACGTTCATTCAGATCATGTTGACTTAGTCACAAGGGTTTTCAACAAAAAATAATGACATAAGGAAATTTTATTTGATGCTTTTAAAGTTTGAGTATGTTTTGGTATTTTAAGTAATACAGTATTGCTATCACTTAAAGCAATAGCACTTAATTTAGCAGTCCCTTGGATAACTCTCATTGTACTTTTATGATTTAGGATTGCTGATAGTTCTGGATAGATTTACAGTTGCAAATCGAATGGAGTGCTTACTAAATTCTTTAATTTTTCTTTTCTTTAACTAAGCAAATAAAAACGAAACATAATATTTGTTGTTATTCAGTTGGCAGGGACATGGTCTTACATTCGTATACAAACATTTTGTGTGTGTTAAAAATAATACAGTTTAGCCCTCTTAAGCTTGTTTTCACGTGATAACGTTCTGGTTCTCAAGTGGTGATAGCTATCGCCAATAAGAAATAATACGTAACAGAAACATTTAACCTTAGCTATATTCCGATACCTGAAACCATTTACGTTGCCACTAAGTCCTAAGTCTATTGAACCATAAGTCCTAAGTCTATTGGACCATAAGTCCTAAGTCTAGTCTATTGGTCCTAAGTCTATTGAATCATAAGCGCCTAGACAGACAAGATTATTTATCCTAATGTTAGTAATTTTCGTTTGAAATTCCCACTATAATCGTTAGTAATTTTCTGCAAAATATTCTCTAAATTTAATTTTGTATTGAAATGAAATTCGGAACAATTGGTGTTAAATATCCTCCTGATTATTTTAAAGAAAAAAATTAAAATAATATAGTTGTCTTAAAAAACATTTTTTGGATAGTAACAATTTTATTAATGTAGAGAAAGGAATGTGAATAGTAGCGAAAAAAAAGAACAATATCATAACAAGATAAAAACACTATCAATTTTCTTTTGTCTAGAAAAATTATGTTCGGCTTGAATTATGGCGATAGTTTGACTTGCGGGCACCACGAAACCACCCACCCATACATCAAGCTCACTGAAATTCCAATAGCAGTGAAAGTTTTAGGGGTATTCTGCTTGATTTAACCCTGGTTTGTTTTCAATCATTATTCTACTTTTTATAGAACTATAATTAGGCCAATAAAATTAAGATTGTGCCTGGACAAAATTCCCGGAAAGCTGGAAATCGTTTTAATCTTTCCGTTTTACATCCAAGTATATGAATTCGATGTTTGTCCCATTTTTCCTGGTGTGCTCCCGACCTGGGACCACAAAAATATCAGAGTTTTGGGCCATTTATTATTCTTTTGCAAATAAGTAAAAAACCGTTTATTCTACATAAAAAGTTTAAATACAAGAATTATAGAGGACGAAATTCTGCGTTTATTGAGTACCTTCTGATAAAGATACTTTGAATAGTAATTGATTTATGGTAAGTTAAATAAAGGGTTTTGGCGAATTCCTCTTTTAGGGAAAGAGCTATTACTGTAGGTCTCATGGTAAGACCTAAGCCCGAGACCATGATAACTTTTAGTTTTGGGGCCCTCAGAAGCTAAAAACACCATTCGTTCGAATTTCCATAAATATATATATACCTATATATACGTATATAAATATATATATCTATATATTTGTTAGCTCGATAACTCTCGTAAAAATGGTCCAATCTTCTTGAAATTCGGCACAGACTTGTAAAATAGTAATTATTTTGACGAGTTGTAAATTCAGCCGGATCGGACCATCGGAAGGGGGGATTATGGGTAATAAATCCCTAAAAATGGAGTTTTTCGGATTTTTCATGTAGAAAAATCGAAATAATCTGATTTTGGTTTACACCATTGGACTCAGCTCGAAAAAAACAAATAAATTAGTATTTTGAATCATTGCTCTATGTCCATTGGTTCCCGAGATACTGAAAGTGGTAAACAGAGTACGTTGTCCCAATGTTAACCTTATGGGAAATAAATAAAATTGTACATCTCGCTTATTCCTCAACATATCCTAATAAAACTTGGTATATGGCTTCATCTAGTTAAGGTCTAATTGATTATGGCATAAAATCTACAAATGTTTATAATCCTGAGGCAGCAAACCTACGTACTCACTTTCCCAATGTTAACCTTATGGGAAATCAATGAAATTGTATAGTCTGCTTATTTCCAATATATCTTAATAAAACTAGTTATGTGGCTTTATCTAGTTAAGGTCCACTTGATTATAGTCTAAAATCCCCAATTTTATAGATTCCTGAGGCAGCAAACCTGCGTACTCATCTCCACAATGTTGACCTTTGGGAGAAAAATAAACGTGTGTAGCTTGCTTGTTTCTCAGCATATCTCGTTGAAACTCAGTACCATGTGGCTCAATACAGTTTGGATATTTTGGATTATACTCTAAAATCTGCTATTTTTACATTTTCCTTGTCAGGAAACCTGCATACTCACTTATACCATGTTATTCTTATGGAGAATATGTTTGCATGCTTATTTACGGACATAATTTGATTTTATTTGGTACGAGGCTTTATCTAAAACACTTATTTGAGCATTTTGAATCCGTTGAGTATGCAGGTCTGCTGCAACAGGGGTATTTTTCATGTTTTATCATCAATTGTGAAAAATTGTAAGATTTTTATGTTTTAATTTCGTTTTCTGGTATTATTGGCATCACTGTATTCAACATAATAACATGGTATAAGTGAGTATGCAGGTTTCCTGACAAGGAAAATGTAAAAATAGCAGATTTTAGAGTATAATCCAAAATATCCAAACTATATTGAGCCACATGGTACTGAGTTTCAACGAGATATGCTGAGAAACAAGCAAGCTACACACGTTTATTTTTCTCCCAAAGGTCAACATTGTGGAGATGAGTACGCAGGTTTGCTGCCTCAGGAATCTATAAAATTGGGGATTTTAGACTATAATCAAGTGGACCTTAACTAGATAAAGCCACATAACTAGTTTTATTAAGATATATTGGAAATAAGCAGACTATACAATTTCATTGATTTCCCAAAAGGTTAACATTGGGAAAGTGAGTACGTAGGTTTGCTGCCTCAGGATTATATAAATTTGTAGATTTTATGCCATAATCAATTAGACCTTAACTAGATGAAGCCATATACCAAGTTTTATTAGGATATGTTGAGGAATAAGCGAGATGTACAATTTTATTTATTTCCCATAAGGTTAACATTGGGACAACGTACTGTGTTTACCACTTTCAGTATCTCGGGAACCAATGGACATAGAGCAATGATTCAAAATACTAATTTATTTGTTTTTTCGAGCTGAGTCCAATGGTGTAAACCAAAATCAGATTATTTCGATTTTTCTACATGAAAAATCCGAAAAACTCCATTTTTAGGGATTTATTACCCATAATCCCCCCTTCCGATGGTCCGATCCGGCTGAATTTTTAACTCGTCAAAATAATTACTATTTTACAAGTCTTTGCCGAATTTCAAGAAGATTGGACCATTTTTACGAGAGTTATCGAGCTAACAAATATATAGATATATATATTTATATACGTATATATAGGTATATATATATTTATGAAAATTCAAACGAATGGTGTTTTAGCTTCTGAGGGCCCCAAAACTAAAAGTTATCATGGTCTCGGGCTTAGGTCTTACCATGAGACCTACAGTAATAGCTCTTTCCCTAAAAGAGGAATTCGCCAAAACCCTTTATTTAACTTACCATAAATCAATTACTATTCAAATTATCTTTATCAAAAGGTACTCAATAAACGCAGAATTTCGTCCTCTACAATTCTTGTATTTAAACTTTTTATGTAGAATAAACGGTTTTTTACTTATTTGCAAAATAATAAAAAATAGCCCAAAACTCTGCTATTTTTGTGGTCCCAGGTCGGAAGCACACCAGGAAAAATGGGACAAACATCGAATTCATATACTTGGATGTAAAACGGAAAGATTAAGGCGATTTCCAGCTTTCCGGGAATTTTGTCCAGGCATGACCAATTTTTGATCTAATTTTACTGGCCTAAATAGCTAGTTCAGCCGTCTAGCTAGGTTTTACATTGAAAAATGTAATACCATTACAATATATTATGCAATTAATTGTAGTTTTAGTTTTATGTTACTTTTTATCTCATTAAATAATAACAAGGATAGAAAACGATCCATATTAGTACAATTAATTTCTGATCATTTGGTAAATTGGATTTAATTCTTTTGGAAGTAAATTCATTAATTTAATTTATAATTAATTAAATGGTATTAAATTAAATTAAAGTTTCATTAATTTTTAAAACTCTTATGAAAACAAATTTAAAGACTTATTAATATAACAACACACACATAGCCTTTTTATTACCATCTAGCTTTTTCTCTTATATTAAAAAATCCAAGCTAACCAATTCTATACTGAAACCTGTAGCACTACTTTACTAGGTCATAGTAATTGACTTTCCAGGCTAGCTTTATTGAGCTTTAACGATCTTGAAAGGACAGTAATGCAGCGAAATTGGGACTCTCCATTCTCGTAAAGGGATTCGTAAAGGGATTCAGCTGGTAATCAAACTAAGGGTAGAACTAATCTATTAAACTTTTATTCCTACTGGATGATATTTATTGTAGAGATTTGCCCTTAAGTGAATTTTTATTATCTGCACGAATGCTTATTGAATTTTGTCCTCGTTCAATTGATTGCCTCATACAATCAAATATACAGCCATTAACCGTGTTTAGTAGTAAAACCCTCTGGACAATTCTAATATACTGTACAAATATTTTACCATATGATAATATTTCACATGTGTTAATTTTAATTCAATATTGTAAACAAAAAACAAACAAATACAGAGTTTCTTTCATAAATTATCAAAAACGCATTTAATTTTTATTCTTTCTAAAATAATTATATTTATTCTTAACTATACATTCCTGCACGAAACATTAAATGGACCTCACGATCCGGATTTAGTTTACCAACGATATGGAAACTACAATATTATTTATATTTCAAAAAATAAACTATAATCATTAAGTTCAACATAATACAGTCCACTCAGAAAAAGAAATGGCACCTACGCGGGGAGAATTCAAGATTGAAACATACAGAAGGTCAACAGATTTAATCAAAACAAGACTAAACAAAATAAAATCAGATGTAGAAGCTATACAATGTCAGGAAGAAGATCCAAGTCAACTCCAAAAGAAAAGATTGAAGACATACGTATCTGAGATTGAGAAGAAACGAGCGGACTTCGAGCAAATCTTCAACTGCGCAGTTTCTCATGAGGATCAGGAATCGCTACCAAACGAAACGCTTGCTTCCGATCAAACAGAAGTTGAAGAACTTTATGTGGACATCGCAACAGTAATCGATTTTCTTCTCCAGCCTTCAGTTGAGCCCCAACCTAACGTAAGCGATAACTTGGAAGCTCCAGGTATGTCCTCCAATATTCAACACTCAGTAAGTTTGCCGAAATTTGAGTTAAACAAATTTTCTGGTGACTTATCAACCTGGATAACTTTCATTAACTTGTTTGACTCCTCAATACACTTCAACAACTCACTTTCAAACGTAATTAAATTTCAATATCTTTTAAGTGTGTTAAATGGCGAACCACTAAACTTGATTCGCAATCTAAGTTTGTCTGATGACAACTACATTATTGCATACAATCTACTTCGGGATCGGTATCAAAATGACCGATTACTGCAATTAATGCATCTTAATCGCATACTTGACCTCCCGGAAATATCCGTAAATCATGTTCCTGGAATCCGACAGTTTGTTAACACTTTCAATGAAAACACCCAGGCATTGCAAGCAATTAAATGTGACATGCCAGATCCTAATCCGTTTTTGGTCGCAGTAATTTTGCGTAAAATGGATGCCGATCTTCGCAAACGGCTAGAGTCATTCCGGGACACATCACCAAATGGTAATCATTCCTTACCTACTATTAAAGAGATTTTCAATTTCCTTAATCGGGAATGCATTCATTATGAAGATGCTACTTTTTCTTTAACTGCTCGTATGGATGAGGCCCCACGCATCAACACCAAACCCAAAACCTCATCTCGAGAAGTAAATGTTTCAAAGAATAGTGTAACAAAAAGGTCTTTTCCTAAGGACGTTATGTCTTTTTCATGTGCTGGGTGCAAACAAACTAGTCATAAAACTTACTCTTGCCCCATATTTCTCGCAAAAAGTCCACAAGAACGCTTTCAAATAATAAAAACTCGCAATCATTGCATTTCATGCCTCGGAATGCATAATGTCAAATCATGCAAGTCTCAATCTACTTGTAAAGTGTGTCACAAACGACACAACACTCTTTTACATTTTAATTCACCTAATTTAGATGATACAATTCAACAATCATCTTACAAGGTTGAAAATAGCACTAATGGTTCTCCAATTATAGACCCAAACAGTGCTGATCCATCAATAACATTGAGTGCCCAAAATCAGCTAACACATCCTAACAAAGACACCACAGTCTTACTAGGTACATTACTGATTAAAATACGAGCTTTGAATGGTACAGCTCATACATTTAGGGCTTTGCTTGATTCAGGTAGCATGTGTTCATTAATTACAGAACATGCAGTCAACTTGCTAAATGCTCGTCGTCAATATTGTGACGTTCAAATCTCAGGTATCAATCAACAAAATACTCGAAATAAGGGTAAAATATACGCAACGCTAGAAACTCTGTCGGGTCAACAAGTCATCACTGATCATTCTATGATTATATTGAATAAACTTACAACCGACCTTCCACGCATGCCTGTCTCTCCCGATATTGTTCAATTGGCACAACAGTACAATCTTGCTGATCCTACCTTTCACAAACCAAGTCGGGTAGACATTATATTAGGAGCTTCATTATTTCCCTATATTTTCACTGGAAAACAGATTTCCTTAGGCCCTGATAAGCCGCACATCTTTGACACTACTTTTGGTTATGTAGTCATGGGAATCACTCCATGCCTAACCTCGTCGTCTTCACCATCTACTTCTAATCATACTAGTACTCTAAATGCATGTCTTCATTCGTCAGATGTTGACATTCATAACTCCATTCAACGTTTCTGGACACAGGAAGAACTTCCTAAATGTTCGGTTCAATCCGAAGAGGATATTTACTGCGAAAATCATTTTGCAGAGACACATAGTCGTGACGATACAGGACGTTATACTGTCCGATTGCCATTCAAAAATCCGATTCACACATTGGGCACCTCTCGCAATGCCGCTGAATTACGATTACGGGCTATGGAACGAAAATTCGCAAGCAATAAACGGTTTTCTGTACTGTATCACGATTTCATGGATGATTACTTATCTCTCGGGCACATGTCAAAATACGAAGAATCCGTCTTACCTGAAGATCATTATTTTTTACCACATCACGGTGTTCTGAAAGAATCCAGCAGTACAACCAAACTGCGTACCGTATTTGATGCTAGTTCCAAAACCAGTTCCGGATTATCGTTAAATGACATACTTTTAACAGGGCAAAAGCTGCAAACTAACATAGCTGATATACTCATGCATTTTCGACGTCATAATGTAGTGTTTTGTTGTGATATCCGTCAAATGTATCGCCAAATTAACATTCATCCTGATGACCGTAATTATCAATTAATTCTTTGGAGAGAAAATACTTATGACCCAATTAGTATTTATAGGCTCAACACCGTAACTTACGGAATGAATAGTTCTCCTTTCTTAGCCATTCGCACACTACTCCAACTGGCCAATGATGATGGTCATGATTTTCCAAAAGCAGCCCATGCCATTCGTTCTCACACATATGTTGATGACATCATCACAGGAGCTGACACAGTGGAAGACGCTATTGATTTGCAAAATCAACTTACTTCTTTACTAAAACGTGGTTGTTTCGAGTTACGTAAATGGGTTTCTAATTCACCTCAACTTCTAAATAATGTTCCACATTCCCACCTAGAGACTCCTACATTTCTATCTAACTCTCCAGATCCACAGTTTTCAGTTTTGGGTCTAAGATGGTCACCGACTACAGACGCATTTTCGTACGCTTTTCAATTGCCTGAAAAACCTGTAATTCATACCAAACGGACAGTTATAAGTACCATTGCAAAAATTTATGATCCTTGTGGTTTCCTGAGTCCTTTTATTATGCTTGCTAAATCTTTCATGCAACTAATCTGGACGAAAGGTTTATGCTCCTCTACCAAAAGACCTTCAATCTCAATGGACATTATTACTGAAAGATACTGAAAATCTATCTAAAATCACTATACCTCGTTCCTTGAATATCAGTCTATCGCATAAAATAGAGCTGCACGGTTTCTGTGATGCATCGGAAAACGGATATGCCGCTGTCGTTTGTGTTAGATGCGAACAACCTAATGGTACCACAGTTGTTAACTTAGTCATATCCAAGACCCGAGTAGCACCTTTGAAGCGTGTCACCATACCTCGACTAGAATTATGCGCAGCTTATCTACTCGCACAATTAATAGCTCATTGCATTTCACTACTTCCCGAACATTTTTCTTCAAATAACATCCATCTTTGGAGCGACTCTACGATCACATTAACCTGGCTAAGAACCCCACCATACCGTTTGAAAGCATATGTGGCAAATCGGGTATCTCAAACTCAGGAGCTTGTCCCAATTGAAGCATGGAATCATATTTCATCAGAAGAAAACCCAGCTGATTGTGCTTCACGAGGTTTGCTTTTGTCCCGTTTGACTAATCATTCCATTTGGTGGAAAGGTCCTTCATGGCTTTCATTACCATCATATGAGTGGCCAACAACGTCGTTTACTCCCATACAACTTGACGCTTCGCATGAAGTTAAATCAAATCCTTTGCCAGTTCTGTCCACCAGTCAAGCAGAAGAGTTGGCAATACTGTCCAAGTTTTCATCGTGGACTAAGGTAGAACGAGTAATGGCGTTCGTTTTAAGGTTTATACATAACTGTCGAAGTTCAGCATCGAGACTAGGTAACCTCACATCAGAGGAACTTCAAGAGTCAAAAGTAAAAATATTTTATTTAGTTCAACTGTCAACATTTAAGAATGAGTTTTTATCATTAACTCATAATGAATGTCCAAAACAATTGCGAAAATTAAATCCATTCATTGATGCAAATAGTTTGATTCGTATTGGTGGTCGTTTACGCAACACTTCACTACCACAAGACGCAAAATATCCAATATTGTTACCAAAACGACATCATATAGTTGATATCCTTATCGACTATTATCATATTCAACATTTACATGCCGGTCCCCAACTTGTCCAGTCATTACTGTCGCAAAAGGTCTGGATTTTGAACGCGAGAAATGCTGTCAGGTTACGCATTCATAAATGTGTGATGTGTTTCAAAATTCGCCCGACTAACAAAAACCCATTTATGGCAGACTTACCATCATTTCGAGTCAATCCAACTAAACCATTTACATCAACTGGCATAGACTATGGTGGACCTTACACAGTCAAAGTAGTGAACATGCGGTCCACAAAAACGATCAAAGTTTATATTTGTGTTTTCATATGCATGGTCACAAAAGCTGTTCATCTTGAAGTTGACATGGACTTAACAACTGACGCTTTCATCGCAGCAATCAGCAGATTTATTTCAAGGCATGGATTATGCACAGACATTTACTCTGATTGCGGAACCAATTTCGTGGGTGCCAACACAGTTCTCCGTAATATCATCAAATCCACAATACAATCTACTGACGCCAAACAACGTACTCAAAGGTTCTCGTCAAATCTGTCCATTCGCTTCCACTTCAACCCACCTGCATCTCCACATCATGGTGGACTTTGGGAGAATGCCATAAAGTCTGCGAAACATCATCTTCATAGAGTAATGGGAAACTTGATTTTGACGTTACCCGAATTCATTACTTTGGTGACAAGAATTGAAGCCATGCTTAATTCTAGGCCATTGACACCTATTTCCAGTGACCCTTCAGATCTAATGCCACTAACCCCAGGACATTTCTTAACTGGTGGTCCTCTCACATCATTACCAGAAAATGATCTAACACATATACCTGCGAACCGCCTCAAACACTGGCAACTAGTGCAACATCTCTTCCAACGGATTTGGGATCGCTGGAGCCTTGAATATCTGCACACGCTCCAACAACGTAACAAGTGGAATCTCAAAACATTAAATTTGAAAATTGGAGATTTGGTGCTGTTACAAACCCCGTCTACTTCGTTATCATGGCCATTGGGAAAAATTCAAGAAACATTTCCAGGATCAGATGGAATTGTGCGGGTAGTCAGAATCAAGACTAAAGATGGCAGTTATGTTCGACCGGTAACAAAAATATATCCACTACCAATAGACTAACAAGTGACATTACGTTGAAGTAGTTACTTCAAGGCGGCCGGTATATGGACAATTCTAATATACTGTACAAATATTTTACCATATGATAATATTTCACATGTGTTAATTTTAATTCAATATTGTAAACAAAAAACAAACAAATACAGAGTTTCTTTCATAAATTATCAAAAACGCATTTAATTTTTATTCTTTCTAAAATAATTATATTTATTCTTAACTATACATTCCTGCACGAAACACCCTCACATTTTCAGATGGCACAAATGTAATTATATTTACAACTAATTCCACTTGAATTAAATTACAACCAATAGTAACTAAATTACAATTGGTTATCCAGAAATCAAAACCAATAATTACTGAATTGAATAACAAAAGACCGCTCAACGGACTGATGTAGTAATAGTTCTGAATATAATACGTGACGTAAATGGAGATAACGACAATTAACAGGTTTCATCAGCTGCATCTGTACAGTATGATCATGTTAACATAGTCTTGGTATAGTCAGGTGCGTGAATCTTGTGGGAGAGGTGAAGAGGGGGTAAATTTCTATTAACTCGGGTAAATGTATTAAAGTGACCTTGTGTGAGTAAAACGACAATGTAGTCCAGTCAAGGAATGGGTTGTAGAGCGCGTGAGCAGGTAACTAAGCGATTCCTTCAGAAATTTGTTCAGGGGCCTTTGGGTGTTAAAATACCAAAAGTCCTGACACCTAGGTGGTGAGCCAAGGGGGGGAGGGGGGTCAAAGTGTGCATTTTGGGGTTTTCACTTATATCTCAAAAACGGTGTATAACTCTCGAAAAAATGGTCCGATTTTAATGAAACTCCGCACAGACTTGTAAAGTGGTAAATATTCAGACGAGTTCGAAAACCAGCCCGATCAGACCACCGAAAGGGGGGTAAAAGGGGGTTAAACCCCCCCCAAAAATGGGGTTTTATGGGTTTCTCTTGGATTTTTGCGGGTTTTCACATATAAAAATAAAAAGAATCAAATTTTGGTTAGCACCATTGAATTCAGCTAAAAAAAAACAAACACTTTAGTATTTCAAATCATTGCTCTGTGTCCATTGGTTACCGAGATATCGAAAGTGGTAAACACAGTACGTTGTCCCAATGTTAACCTTATGGGAAATAAGTAAAATTCTATATATCGCTTATTTCTCAACTTATCTTAATAAATCTTGGCTTGTGGCTTCTCATAGATAAATTTAATATACTTTAGACTAAAATCCCGAAAATTTCAGTTTTTTGGCAGCAAACCTGCATACTCATTCCCCATGTTACACTTATGGGAAATAAAATCATTCTATATCCTTCTTATTTCTTAACAGATATTGATAAAGACTTGGTGTATGGCTTCTTCTAGTTCAGATCTATTAAAAATTGAATTAAAACCACTTAGTTGAACATACCTGTTGCAACAAACCTACCTCCTCATTCCCCATGTTATTCTTATGGCGCTTACAAAAACACGTCATATCTCGCTATGATAGATTGAATATGTTATTCTGCTTTAGAAATTTGCTGAGTATGCATGTCTGCTGCAACGGGGGTGTTTTGCTTACATCTCGAAAACAGTGCATTGGGGAATTTCCTTAGCAATAAAGTAGATTGCATAACATTATCAAAAACCTTTACAACCAACTTAAGTTATACCCTCGAATCAAGTTTAAATTAAAACAAAATAATAATTTTTGCATGCGGATTGCATCATATTGTCTAAACCTATTCATAAACGAAAATATGCAAGGTTTAATCCCCTTTAGAATATGCTAATTTGACTCCAGCCCGCCTAAAGTTAGAACTACTTTGAAATAAATGAGGCTACATTTTTATGCAAATTATAAAATGAAAAAAATTATGATAACAAATTTCTAACTTCATTTTACAGATAGCTTCGTTACATCAGTACAATAATTGCAAACCCCATTATTCTCAATAAATTACATCATTTCATTCTCTCTGCTTCATATGTCATCAAATTTTCATCCTCTTTGAACTTGAAGGCCCAAACAAGGGTTGTTCGTCCTTGGCATCTTCGTCGTCAGTAGTGGTTGGCTCTTGTGGCTCTACGTCGTCTTCATCCTCCTCATCGTCAACAGGCACGCTGTTCAGGCACTTCCCTTGGCAGTGGAGGCACGCTGCAGTTCAGCATTCTTTTCGGCAGCCACATTTTCCTATTACAAAATCCTTGGTGCATCGGTAAAATATAGTTTTCAGAAGGACTTCAGGTGCTGGGGGATTTTCCATTATAATCGGCACCAGGGTGTCTCCTACACGTTTCCAACCCCATTCTATGGGGATTAGCTCACTGCTGCACTTAGTGATAGGTGCGCCGGGAATGTTGTTTTGCTGCATTTTCTGTTGGAGGTAGGGAGCTGATTTCAGTCTTCATATTTGCAACTTACCTTGTAAACGACTGGAATTTTAACTCATATGGGAGGTTAGCCTTTTTGGCGCCTTATACCATTTCAGGAAGCAGATCTCACCAGCCTTTTCAACCTGGTCGTAAGTAGAGGTGGGGTTAGAAAAGGTCATTGCTGTTTAATTGATGATTTCTGACTCCAAGTACAATTTAAAGAAGCCCACCTTGCCTCTCCTGAATGAAGCAGAAGTTGTATCGCATTCGGTAAATGAACGATGGAACAGGATGTCTTCAAATCCACGTTGCTGCATCTCTTGGGTGGGCAATGTCATTGTTTTGGTTTTCCCTCGTCCGGGTTCAGTATCAAGATATCTCGAGCTGGAAGAGTGGACAGCAAGGTCTACATCCTCACCAACGACAGCCACAGAATTGTGAGTAGATTGTTCAATATCAATCTTCACGATCAAGACGTCATCAGCGTCATTGGTAGCCTGAAGAGTTTGGATGCTTTTCTCCTGCAGCATTGTCTGTGGTAATGAGATGAAGTTAGTTTTGTTGGTAGGATTGGATAAAAAGGCCTCCTGTTTGACAAGTATTGGTGTGTTCCATGTCAAGTTGATGTCTGCAGACCTTCTCAGTCTGTAACGTCGCATTTGCTCTTGTGATTTAGTACTATTGGCTGTGTTTGCGTACCCATCAAACACCACGGTGCGAGTAGCTACAGGATAATGGTGGTCGACATAGATGATGTAACTATTACAAATCGTCGCAAAAGATCTATCTTTTGGCCACATAACTCTGTGTAATAGAAATCCTCTATCCATTACGATGTTCATTTCAGATAGAGGAATATCTTTCTTGGTTGACTCAAACAGCTGTACAGCACTGATTTATTTGTCTTCATCATGCCACTTTCGTTGAACAGTGCCAAGGGAAATGGAAATGGGACCAGCTCATACTCGACATATTTCGTCAAATCCTCATCCAATCGTTTGCTCATACATATCCGCTGAAATAGCAATGTTGGATCAACTACTATTTTTTCGTCGTGAACTTTTATTAAAGAGCTGACAGAAGATATTGGGAATGCCCGATCTTTGAGGGATAACTTTATGTCTGCGAATGTCAACTATTGAACTCATAGCCCTTTTACCAACTCGAACAGCATCATAGCATGTTATAGTAGCATCTCCGACAATTCCACTCGAAATTGACATGATTTGAGGGGTTTCTGGAAAGGGAGGATGAGAATCAAACCACTGATTGGGTTTGACAATGTCTGCTTTGTCTTTACTCATGCGGGCTTGTCCAAGGTCCTTGTGTTGTTCACTTAAAGTAAATATGACCTCAGAAAACTCTTCAAGCGAAGTGCACATTTCATGAGTTGCACTCATACCAACTAACCACTTGCTGAGTATGTTGAGCAAAACACCTCTGCCTCCAGTTATGCCTCCACGGCTTTTGAAGGAACACATCAACGTAGTTTCAGTTGTCATATCTGACCACTCGCCTGACCAAAAGGGATCAGAGCGTCGCATAGCAAAATAACCACTGGTTGCAAACTTGTGATACTCTTCAGGAGTCATCGTTAATGGTAGGTTCTCCATATCTTGAATATACAATTGGCAGGACTTTGCGTAAGGGAAGTGCCCAGAGGCATGAAATACGGTATAATACGGTTATAAATTCCTTGACTAGATTAACCATGTTGAAATACTGGATCCATAGCTGAGCTGTGGGTCCATTGTTTTGAAGCTGTTTCAGTTTACCACCAAATATTGATGATTGGGTTATCATTTAAGGCATTCAGTGCTGGGGTCCATCGAGGAAACCAGACAAACTGTCCGCGACAGTACACTCCTCTTCTTCTGTCAGTTAGATTTGGTCAAGAACTTTGTTGGACAATGGTGTCATTGCAAGCAAATGTCCTCTTACTGCTCTAGCGAACGCGTGACCCTGGAGCATTTTGTGGACAGATAGAGGAGGTAGTGCATAACAGTTCCTTGAGGCCACTTCCGGCCATTAAGTAGCCTATACTGTCCAAAAAGAAGGCCAGCAAGTGAAATCCACCAAGACGCACTATACAGTTCGTCTGAGACTCAGTATCTGAGAGTCAAGAGGTGTTGCAGCAATAATTTCCCGCGCCTTCCAGAATAGTTGTTGGCCAAAGGTGATTTACTCTAAGTTGGTTACTTTCATCATCTTTCTGAGAAAGCTTGATCAACTCGCTAGCATATTGCAAGGCTGTATATATAGGGATACAAGCGAAACACCCCCGTTGCAGTAGACATGTATACTCAGCGAATTTCAAAAGCAGAATAACATATTCAATCTATCATAGCGAGATATGACGTGTTTTTGTAAGCGCCATTAGAATAACATGGGGAATGAGGATGTAGGTTTGTTGCTACAGGTATGGTCAACTAAGCGGTTTTAGTTGAATTTTTAATAGATCTGAACTAGAAGAAGCCATATACCAAGTCTTTATCAATATCTGTTAAGAAATGAGAAGGATATAGAATTTTTTTCATTTCCCATGAGTATAACATGGGGAGTGAGTGTGCAGGTTTGCTGCCACAAAAACTGAAGTTTTCGGGATTTTAGTCTAAAATATATTAAATTTATCTATGAGAAGCCAAAAATCAAGTTTTATTAAGATATGTTGAGAAATAAGCGAGATATAGAATTTTACTTATTTCCCATAAGGTTAACATTGGGACAACGTACTGTGTTTACCACTTTCAATATCTCGGTAACCAATGGACATAGAGCAATGATTCTAGATACTAAATTGTTCGTCTTTTCGAGCTGAATTCAATGGTGCTAACCAAAATTGGATTCTTTTAACTTTTATACGTGAAAAACTGCAAAAACCCAAAACAAACCCAAAAACCGCCATTTTCAGGGGGGTTTATCCCCCTTTACCCCCCCTTTCGGTGGTCTGATCGGGCTGGTTTTCGAACTCGTCTGAATATTTACCACTTTACATGTCTGTGCCGAATTTCATTAAAATCGGACCATTTTTTCGAGAGTTATACACCGTTTATGAGATATAAGTGAAAAACCAAAAATGTGCACTTTAACCCCCCCTCCCCCCTTGGCTCACCACCTAGGTGTCAGGACTTTTGGTATTTGAACACCCAAAGGCCCCTGAACAAATTTCTGGAGGAATCGCTTAGTTACCTGCTCACGCACTCTACACCTACTTTTTGGTCATTCATTGACTGGACTAATGTTTGTAGGAAGACTAATAGCGCTGTATCTAACCGCATCCGATGCTGGATTTAATTAATTATTCCAAGTCTTGGAATGAATTTCTTCATGAAATTTAAATAATGCTGCAGTTTCTCTGCAGTCGTATATGTTCTTTGTTATTCTTAGAATTTGTTGTTTAGAATTCTTAAAAATCTATTTGATAGCGTTTTTATTACAATATCTTGATTTTATTTTAAAATATTAGATTAGGTTTCTAATTGATTCAAAAGTACTTCAAAAATAATTTTTTACAAATTATGCCGGAAATAGGTTACTACAAACGCATTTTTTAGTATTTTCTGAAGGGATGATGATGATGATGATGATGATGACTCTTTAGGAACGACAATTTTATTCATAGTGATGCCTCCTGAATCGTAAGAAAATGGAGCTTTACGTGCTGTGAAACGTTTCCAGTTGTAAAATATTTTAAGATTGATTAATAACAATTAATGGCAATTTATGAAAAATTAAAAATAAAAATTTTATTCATAACCTAAACTTACTTTAATTTATGAGTCAGTCTTAGTTGATTTTCACTGAAGTCCATTGCGTTTACAGTTGAAGCTGGAGCACAAATGTCGTAGTCAGGCAGACTTTGGCTAAAGCTAAACCACTTTCCGCCTTCTGTTTAAGTTGTGTGTTGGTCCCAATTGCCCCAAACTTCAGACTGTCAATAGCAGCTGTTAACCACATGTTAAAATCAATCCTCAAACCTTGCAGGCCTTTGACCCTACACAAAGCCTTTTTTGTACATAAACTCATTTTCATTTTGTAATTTCAACAGGCCAATAATTTTTTTTTCAATGCCGATTGAAAAATCGATTTACATAAAATATATTTATGTACGGTATATTTTGTGATGATATCACAGTCTCTCGAGTTTTTAGCACCGCTAACACTGAGACCAAACACAAAAGGGCCATAACTAGGAGAAAGTGTTCCAATGATGCAGATAATGGTGCAAACTCATTTGGAGAACCGATTAATCTCTTGCAACTTTGGACAAACTAACAAACTTTGTAGGAAGTAAATTTGCTCATTTATTTATTTGGCTTGGTTAAAGATAAAGATTTTACGTAGGAGGAAGAAGTGTTTAGTTGAAATAAGGACGACATAAAAATTAAAGTATACAAATAAATAAAAAGAATTACAATTAACATCTCTGGTTCTGTCTTTTTATGTATTTTTTTACAAGCCGAAATATTATACCCATTTTTTATTTGTGTTTTAAGTTATTTTTAATATGTAACAGTAGGCTTTCTAATTTTTCTATTTCACGAGGTTGCACGAGAAGGTGGTCCTAAGTTTATTGAACTATAAGCGCCTGGATAGGAAGTGCCATTATGTTTACTGTGTT
The DNA here is from genome assembly GCA_035578135.1 of Flexamia atlantica. NCBI lineage: Eukaryota > Metazoa > Arthropoda > Insecta > Hemiptera > Cicadellidae > Flexamia > Flexamia atlantica. The sequence goes on from JAQJVK010000027.1 coordinate 6,352,409, forward strand.
TTTTATTGATTGTAATGTCAGCAAAAACAATCTCGCTGCTACATTTTGTACTTAGGTTTTTATTTCTTGTTTTTTTTTATAAAGTTTTCATTCCTCCTGTATGATGAATCAAAATCGTTAAGTCTCAGCAAACTTTCAATACAGTTTAGTTAACAAAAACACTAGTTTCTCCCGTAATTACACTCGTTACAAATGTAATCTTGCGAGCAAGAGAAAAAGTGGAAATTTACTATTAATGTAATTAAACGCTTTGTAGAGTAAGAGCGTTTTCGGTCGTAAAGAGTGTAAATGAAATTTAGGTAACTTTACCCATGAGAGGCACGACCTTTCTTTAAGACAAATTTCCAGACTTAGGTTATAAAAGTCATTATAATTATATGTGACCTCTGTTTCAGCAGATTTTAGTATTCCCTTGCCTCGTTAAATTACCTGAAGATATTAAAAGATGTAGATATAACTATATTAAAGAAGAAGGTAACATGTTTTTATCATGAAGCAGGGCATGTTAATCTATTAAGCGATTTTATGATGACTAGTATACTTGAATATTACGTAATGAAATAATGAAGCAGGGCATGTTATTCTGTTAAGCGATTTTATGATGACTAATAATCTTAAATATTACGTAATGAAATTATATATGTAATGAAATATTTCAAGGCATTTTGAAAAAGTTTCCTTTATTGCTAGAAACTGAATGAACTATTTTTCGTTCACACGGTAAGTGTAATATTTAATACAGTTCCATCTTCTTCTTATTTCCTCATTCGTTCTGATGTAGTTTTCTGTAAAATATACAGTGTGTAAAAAAGTCCGTCCCCCCCTCTTTATTTTTTTGTTTTTTAAGACAAACAATTAACCTTTGGGGAATGATACTAACTCAACCCAAATTATTTTTTTTACGTTACCAACAATTTTGAGTGTCCCCAAAAAATGGGGGATTTTGGGGGAAACTCAAAATTTTCAAATACAAACCCCTTTTAACTGGCTTTAAAAAACTAGACGAACGGTCAAAGTTAGAGGTCTCTAACTTTCTATCCAAATTGACAGCTTGTCAAAGTTTTGAATACAACACATCCTTGAAACTTGGTGTCTAGGACATTTGGAGTTTTAATTCACCATTGGTGACGTAAGAATGAAACGAGTATTTTGATTAGGATTTTTGCGGACATTTGCCATCACTGATTAGTAAAAAACAATGCCGCCATTTCCGTCGCCGCCGCCATTTGCTTTCCTCCCACCAGTCTCAGCTCAGCTCTGATTGGGTGTGGACGTGCTCTCTCCTGTCTGGTGATTCTCGATACTTGTGATTCCTGTGTTTTCTTTTCAGCTTAATGTTTTCGTGACTGCTTTTACAGTTCTCTGTTTTAGCTGTGTTTTTGTCCAGGTTTTCCTGGCTATGTGTTACTAATCTTGTTATGTTCTAGGTTTTCTTCCACCTGAAGACGGGATCAGATTCCAGATCCCGAAACGTCGTGAAACTTGTTTTTTACTAATCAGTGATGGCAAATGTCCGCAAAAATCCTAATCAAAATATAAAATCACCATCACCAACAATGAATTTCAAATAAAGGAATGAAACGAGCCTAGGAAAAATGTTATTAAATGAAAAATTAGTCTCTTTTGGTGACATTTAAAATTTTGAGTTGCTCCCAAAATCCCCCATTTTTGGGGGACATTCAAAATTTTAAATATCACTAAAAGATACCACTTTTTTTATTTAATAACATTTTTCCCAGGGTCGTTTCATTTTTAAGTCACGAAAGGTGAATTAAAACTCCACACGTCCTAGACGCCAGGTTTCAAGGATGTGTTGTATTCAAAACTTTGACAAGCTGTCAATTTGGATATAAACACGTTAGAGCCCTCCAACTTTCACCATTCGTCTATTTTCTTATAGCTCTTTAAAATGAAGGGTCACTCAAAAGGGGTTTATATTTGGAAATTTTGAGTTGCCCCAGAATCCCCCAATTTTGGGGGACTCTCAAAAGTTTTCATAACGTCAAAAAATAATTTTGGGTTAAGTTAGTATCATTCCCCAAAGGTTAATTGTTTGTCTTAAAAAAAATAAAAAAATAAAGAGGGGGGACGGATTTTTTACACACTGTATTTATGCGGTTATATTTGCATGTGTATATTGGTAATCATGTAGCCTGGTTTCACTTTCTGAGGATTATATTCTAATAAGTACCTCTGAAAATGATACTAATGATAATCCTTGATAGGCGTCTCATCCTAATGAGACAACTATCAAATTACAAATTGCACAACAAATATATTTATAAAACAATATTTAACAAAATATTTATATAGTTTTCCTTTTTACAATAATGCTTGGAGAAAAGAATTCGTAAACAAGTTGTTAGTTAAGAAAGTCTATCCAAGTCAAAGTCGGAATAATAAAATAGAAGCACAGTTCTTTCTTTTGAATGAATTTCAAAACATGCCAAGGCTGAGAGGCAGAATTACATTTTTCCTTAAAAGATATAATTTACAAATTCTTCCATTCCTTCTAGGAAATATAAAACGATTGTAGTAAACAGCTTCTATTGAAAATTAATAATATTTCTAACACAAATTCTAGAATATTTACTAAGTTGTACCAGAATATTTATTTTACTCAGTAAAGTAGCCAGAACACCAGTGTAGGACTTTTTGAGTTAGCTATTCAAATACTCAGAGTGCTCCCTATAAAGTTACATCTTACAATAGAGCCCCTTTGTCTTGCGTGTAGGCCAAGTTTAAACCTGTCTATCTCATTAATCGTGGCCCTCATTGACCTTCAATCCCTAAAATTGAAACAAGGGCTTTAATCCTTAAAGACCTAAATCTAAAAGTTTGTACTTGAGGAATCAAATCTCATCATACAAGAGCCGATTAAATATAACTGAATTTGTCACCTCTTCACTGAATAGTTCTTAAACTGTATCATTCTCACGAAATGATTTATGAAAAGCCTGAAAAAATGCCGCTATGAATAAAAAATTAAAGTATATTGCTTTTACCATAATGTTATCGGTTTAATTTCCTTTTGATTATAATACTGGTGTGTTCAATTAAAGAAACCAGAAAAACAAGAATTTATCTCATTTCGCCACAATTCCACAATTCAGAGGGCAATTTAAATTTGTACAATGATTTCAGAAGTGAAATTGTAGACTGTGTGTGTTTTTATATCCTAGGGACTCCCGGTACCTAACATTATTAAAAAATTAATTATAAATACCAAAATGCATTTTTTAAATTTTGCTTGGAATATCTTTATTTGACTATAATGACTGTTAATATTGTAAATCAGGTTTTCAAAACGTATCCTTAACAATAGGTTTTTGGCAGAAGTAAAGTAGATACTCATAATTATATTAAAACACGTTTCTATCTTTAAATATGTAAACATTTTCATAACATTTATAAACTTTCAAAACAAATACCTGGATGGCAGCGTTTTTAGCTGTTGTTGTGCGTTTTAACCAGCGACACATAATACAAATAGACTGAACATTCTTATATTATTACTAATACAGCAAATGAAGCAAAGACCGCCATTTTATTTAGGTTAGAAACGTAAAACTGTGCCGGCGTTAAGAACCGCGTAATCTGTCGGTGCTCACGTTTCAAATAACTTGTAGTTAATACCATTTAGTATTGAGGCAAATGGTTAAAATTTTGCGTCCTTTAGTTTTGAGTGGTTATAGTATCAATTATAGTTAAAAAATAATATGTTTCTAATTTTAAAAACTGAAAAAAGTAAAAGATTCTATTTAGTTTTCAAACTTACCATAAAAAAGTGGTTGGCTCTACTTTTTAAATTTTTTTGCGATAAAATACAAAACGGTGGATATTGTTGCTAAAGATTAATTTTTTAATCATATTAAAAAAAGTGATGCCACATTTTGGTTGAAAACTTAGTTTTTGTGAGAGAATTTATCCGTGCGGCGCCTAAATAAAAAGAAAGTCAATTCTGAACTGCTCTTTAAAAAAATATAAACATGGTATCAAATTAAAGGTTTGAATCACACAATTAATTACTATGAAAACAATTATAAGGCAGTTTACACATCGTAAGGAACGTTACATTTGCATTCCGTGTTGGCAGCATCCCTAAAAAAATTTCGGGACAAGTTTTTAGGTCAACAGTGTTTACGATGCGTAGACAGCCTCTAAGCCATTTATATTTGGTACCGCAATAATTCTGAGATTAAGACCTTTAATTTGATACTATATTTGTATTTGTTACCTACTTTGTTCTAACATGTCTGCGCGCATTTGAGTCAAATTTATGGCTCCACGTCGCGCATCATGTGCTCCATCTATTGGTCTTGTATGATCGTTGGTTTAATCAGGCTAGTCAATAATGAACGTAAAGACCATTTAAGATGGAAGACGCATGTTGAATTTCGTCGGCTCATAACATATTACTCCGGCTTTGTGGTGGTCTTCAAATGGATGGGTGGAAATGTTTGTCAGTGAACTGGCATTTGTTGGGCGAAGGTTGAATAGCTCATCAAATTTCTGAATAGATAAGAAATGAAGGCTATCACTATGTTCTCCAAACTAAATTATTCCTTTTTTTGAAATGAGATATTTATTAAGATTCCAAATTCGATATTATTTTAATGTTTAAACGTGTAGTTTGAATAGTTTTTTACACAAACGCTTTGTTTAATGGTTCGGGTTAATAAATAATCATACTGAATGTTTTCAATCTATCTGTGTTTCAATACCAAATGCGATAATAAAAGAGGGGAATTAATTAATAATTAAGTACTTTTGTAAGGTTGTTCAGTAAGGTAAGTGGAAAATTACTTACATTCCAATATACTCCATAATTTTAACTAAACGGGAACTAATTATAGTTAATTTTTCATTCAATGTAAATTAGGATTAATTTTCCACTCTTTCTACCTCTTCCCTCCTTCTTCTAAACTTAATTAAAATACATAGCCCTAATGACTATCAAGATCCCTAATAATCATTCTTAATAGTATTACGTAGAGTCTAGACTAGTTATACGTCACTTGTTTTGAATAATATAGGCCTACTCAGCTCAATGAGATAAATAATTCTTACACCAATAAGCAATGTACCTATTGATATATGGTTTGCTCCCACCTTTTTTATAATTAATATTTGAGTTTTTATTGTTGTTGAATCATAAGCTTATTTTATCCCATTGTAAGGTCGACTTTATATCATAAAGTCTCAAGGTCTTTATGACCTTGTCTATAAAGACTTGAGGAACCGACTTTGCGTATGTCAGGAAAATTAAGAAAAAGTAAACAGAACCGTTCTTGTAATAAAGTAGATTTATGTCTCAGTTTTATTGCTTTGGCCGCTGGTCCTTACAACAGCTGAGGAATGTTTATGAGTTAATATACCGCTCCATTTATAACTCTGAAAAATTATAGCTGTGTAGATTCATATGCCGTTTTAATTTTATAGTTTACAATTAGGTTTATATTAAGAGAAATGAGTAAATTTGGATTCTTACTAAGCTTAAAAGTTTGAATTGAACAAAGACTGTAAACTGTAAATTTATAATGGTAATTACTTTGTTGAAAGTATGAAAAAGCACCATTCGTAATGTTGCATACATCAAAATAAATAGTTCTGAAACTATATAATTTATAGTCCAGCCCTTATAAATATAGTCCAGCGATTATAAATTATTTGTTATTTGAGTTTTATTTGCGTTGCCTTGGTTTGTAACACTGCAGACAACAAATGTTTTATTTTAGGATATTCATTTTGCCTAAACTTTTTTTACCGATGGCTCGCGTCTACAGTTTAGCACACATTGTGTTTTCAAAAACGTGGTCTCACAGATGCTATTAATAAATATTTACTATTAAACGTAAGGATAACATTTAAGAATATAGATTGTTCATATATTTTGATTTTAAGATTTATTTGACTTCGAATAACTAAAATGACATAGACACATTCCTAGTAAAATTAATATGTTTGGGATGAAAAGTATGATAAATTATTTTTTCAAACACTACAAAATGGAGGAATCTAAAGGTGTAAATATTAAACAATCTTTATTAAGCATATCTCTGGAATACAAAGCTCTTAGTTTTCCAAAGGAAATAAGCAGTCAAAACCTTAAAAACACTTAACTTAGAATAAAGGCTTATCTCTCAGCCCTCTAATTCAACCAGCTCCTGTGATGAGAGTATTAAAAATCTGGAACTTTTTTTAATCTCAGTTGCATATTCGTTTTTGCTAAATAAAATTTCCATCATATGTTTATTCTCAAATAACAAGGCTGGAACGAAGTTTACTTTCTTTTTTGGAACATTATAAAACTAATGATTTATCGTTGATGTTCTGCTAAAAGCTTTAAAGCGTATAGTATTAATTTTTTTAAATTTTATGAAGTTATTGATTTAGTTAAGTGTGGCAAATACTTACATAATAGGTGCAGCAATTATTGCTCGAGTAATGTTATTTGCGTAAGGTTTTATGTTACTCCTAATCATTATACTCTGTTGAATTTTAAGAATCTTTGTGTTATGTCTTTTAAGTGACTCATATACTAGTGTAAGTACTCACACAGTCACAAATCTCCCATTAAATATATTTTTGGAACGATGAGGAATATTTAATTGTAAAAGTATTCAACAGTGATTGTTTTATAGCTGAATTAATAATCTAATGTTTAAAATTCATCGTTAGTGATAATGAGTCCATGTTTTATTTAATTTTTTCGTATATTTGTCACATATAGTAAAATCATACATGTGTAAAAAGGAAATATATATTTGCCAGTATATGTTTTGATTAGTACATTTTTATAATCAGCGATCGCAAATAACCGCAAAAATCGAAATTATAACTTTATTTAAGTATTGTTAATCTTTACCAATATGGTGAGAGATCGATACTAGAGGTTGTAAGAGAATCCTTTGGTTTGTGTTTTCCGTAAATATTACATGGTTTTTTAATGGTAATGAAAACGACTTTTTGATATTCAAACTGAAAACATTTTCTTGGTCCGGCCGTCTTTTTAAACATTAACTTAAATCGATAATTTATCAAAGTTATTAAACTTCAAAACCACCAACGCAGACTTCGCAGTGGACCTCATTTATATTAAATAATTTTCAACTTGTTTCCTATCAAATACTAATCTGTGGTGAGTTCTCTTGTGTGGGTTTGATTGTGTTCACGGCATCATTTTAACAACTGACCTTTAGTTAAAATTTTAGTTTGAGGATTAACAGTGGTGATTTGGACATGTAAATGAACGGTGCTAAATTAATTCCGACCAAATTATTGATTTATGTATAAAACATGAGCTCATTTTTATCACATGTGATTGAAAATCCTTTGATTGTTTACAGTTTATGTAGGACGCGGTGAGGTGGAAATAAATAAACTGTTTCCAAGAATTTTATTTATCCTAGTTCTCATCGCTTCTATATGGTAGCCTCATCTGAATGTTTGCAGTGAAACAATTCCCATCCATCTAATATATTGTATAACTTAATATTAATACTTGCTTTTGAACCATAGTCTGTTATGATTAAAATTTTATTTCTCAAGCTTATATTAAGAGAAAGCTATGATGACGTTCTATTTCATGTTAGGGTTAAATGTTTGAATGCATAATATTCGAAAGAGTGACGTTCAATTTTATTATAACTAAACATCTTACATGCACGTAAAGTTGATAGACTTCTTTTGGTTGTGTAAGAAAAATAACTAATTTCAATGATAAGAATATAACTGTTGATATAATCAGACCATAGATGCTGCAATAACTCCTTCTTCAAAATTACCCAAAGTTGTTTCAACTCTTTGTCATTTCCCACGATGAATAACTCTTTACTTGGATACTTGCATATTTAAATTTGTACAATTCTTGGAAAAATCATGATTTAAACTAGTTCGTCAATGATCCATATTATGATTTCGCCGTATAAAACCATAGATCATTTTAAAACAAAAACCTATACACTATTGTGTCAACATTATTTTTTATAAGACCACTTAATGTCATATCGAAACAATAAACCTCTAATAAGGTATAAAACGGACAATTGATTCTACCCATGTCAATTTAGCTTTTAATCCAAATAAGTACTCTTCATTCAATTCCACTCATCTATGGTGATGCTCTACCAACATCTCAGATTCAATTTAGGCCTGGTACACATTAAATGTACACATTTAAAAACTACAATGACACAATTCGGAGAGAAGATCAAACAAACCAGCCAATCTCGTTAGATTGACATTCAAGGAACAGTAAAATGAAATCGTGATAAATTTACAGTCGGCCCATAGCTCTCAGTTTCAATGCAAACAGTATAACTAAAAGTTTTGTATTACCGACTGCACTTTCTAGATATTTCAACTACGCAATATATTGTTGCTACTACAGTTTATGTTGCTACTAGAAAGTAGGAATTAAACGTATATATCTTAAATGTATTTAATATCTACAATAATTTAAAACAATTTATTTTACAACATAGAAATATGTACACCCACGGCTGCCATGTAGATTATAATGCTTTGTTTTAGTGCCGAAACAACACTCGCAATAAATGTTTTACGACTATGTCGCCTTCTTTGATGAAATTATGTAATTTTTAATAAAAGCGAACTAAGAAAAGAGAACAAAGAAAATTCCATGCGACACATAGATGACAGAAGGGTTAAACATCTATTTGAAATAGTGAAGTCTGGGGGTAAAACTCATTAACATGTACAGTATTCATACCAAGACAGTTCCAATTGATTTTACAAAATAACAAGTGTACAATACACACAGAAAATACAAATGTTGTGATGGATACCTCTTTGGGAAATAAATGTAAACTGTCTCCCAATTTACGGATTTCAATCCGTAAATTTAGCTTAAACGGAAAAAGTAAACCATTTACGCTTATAAAACATTTGAGACTTTGTAAACATGGAGCGTGAACCTTCAATGAAACTAAATTTAATAATTGAAACTCTTTAAAACTAAATAAAAAAACTCTTCGCTAGCCCAGCACCTACGCAGAAAATATGTATTTATAAACTTTGCTATTCATCTTTAATAATTTTCAGAATTTCAATAAACAGTAATAGGTGAAAAGTATAAAAAAAGCACAATGAAAAACAATAGTTCACTACGCTCTTCTTAATGCTGTGTGGATTTTAACGCGAGTCTCATAAATGCAGAAAATATAAAGTATGATAATCATCAAAAATAAATTAATTGTAAAGTTATGCAAATTTTTTAAATCGGCATTTTTTTGAATCATTGGGATGCCGTTCTGTTTTGCAATGTGTATTCTGCATTACCTTGTATAAAGAAAATAGAAACACAAAAAAAATCTATAGAACAACAATGTATTTTGTATTGTAGTTATTTATTTATTATATTTTCTAATGTAACTCAGGTGTCCTAAAACCTTTATGCTAACTAATTACAACCAAAGATAAATATGTTTTTCTCCTTTATAGAATATAAAATATATATAAGTCTTAATAATTCCTTATAATGATAAAACTGCTCTAAAACAGATTTGTGTGAACCGAAAGGGGTGTGTCATTGTATAATATGACAAAGCCTGAAAATAAATAGATGTTTACCTTTTACATGTAGGTATAATATTATTAATGAACTATAGTATTATAATCAGTTTATAATGCTTAATATTACATCAAGGAAAGGAATGTATTTTCCATTCCTTTCTCTGTGATATTTCAGAGCGAAACTAGTTTTCTGTGAGAATAAATTTTGCTTTGTGCACTTTGAAGGCATTTTGCAATGATGGCATAGCCTAAGTAGAATTTTATCGATTGAGAAAGGATTCACCGCGTCCAGCTGAGAATATAACAATAACAACAGTTAACAATATCAATAACAGTTGGAGTTGGAGGGTCTTGTTATCGGACTCAATCCCAAGTCCGCATCGTCCGTTATGTGGACAAAACCTCTCTATAATCGGCTTGCCTTATTTGAAATCGAGGAGACTTGTAAAGGGGCAGCCATATCGTCCTTTTGTCGTATCAACAACTAAACGTCGGATAAATATTTTTAATTTAACGGTGGATAGTGTTTTTTATCCATTTGACATATTACTTCAGATAGAATTCATATTATTTTTGAGACACTATTTTATTCCATTATATTATTAATGTTAATATTTTACTCATCCTGGACATTAGGAAATGTCAATATTTAAAAAGTAATATTGTTTTCGATATTTTTGTAAATTATTGTTACAAGTTGTTATAGTATCCGTAGAATCCTTTCTTACTCACTTTTTTTGGGTATGACAGCTTCAAGTGGAGTCTTTGCAGTCTACGGTAAAACAACACGGTGAACGTCAAACGGTTAAATCAGTTGATTTACTCCTTTAGTACAATGTTATTAAAAAATAATTTAACGTTTATCGTATTGTTTTAATGTGGACGGCAAAAATTCCTTGTTAATTAAACACGGAATTAGTTTTAAAATGACTGAAGCGGCTCTTAATAACAAACATATCGTCCTTAGTACTATATAGATAGATTAACAGTAAACATTTTTCTTTATTCTAGCCAAAAAAGTTTAATAATTTTTTAAAACCATTTTTTTTCAAGTGTCAATCAATTTGGGTTTTCACATCTTCTGAGCCAGTTTGTCAATTTGAATACTTGAGATACTAAAAGCGAAATAGCAAGAATCGGAAGCATTACTACAAAACCTAATTCAGCTTACAACTTAGCTTAGCTGAACCAGTTTATCATAAACTGTAGTTAGTGATCATAGAAGTAACCAAGCCAATACAAACTGTACGTTACTGTTGGGCATGATTTTTATCGGTCATATTAAAAACTAAGTCGTGAATTTATTAGAATACACTACTGTTATGTAAATAGAAGATCAAAAAGCATCAAGTTGATTTTCAAAAACTGTATATTTTATAGTTTGGCATACATTTTTAAGTGCACTAAAACTGTATTCTACAGCAGATTAAAAATATGCCAACTAATTTTTATTATTAGAACTGCTATAAGTAAGGAAATATTTCTTGTTCATTTTACAAACACATTTAGTACGTCTGGTTAGCGTAAAAACCTTGCACTTTTTGATACAGCTTAGCCATTTGGTATGTGTATAGAAGATACAAGTAGAAATATTATTGTCCGAAGATCCAACCTTGAATTCGTTTAGAACACCCCCATAACAGCCATTAAAGATGTAATGGCGGCCATCTTTAATGGCTGATACGGGGGTATTCTATACACGAATTCAAGGTTGGATCTTCGGACAAAAATACTTCTACAGTTATCTTCAATACACTAAGCTTATCAAAGAGTGCAAGGTTTTGGTGAAAGTTTACGCTAACCACACGTACTAATTACCATAATACGCTAATTTCATATAGTTTATAAGCTAGATAATTTTTTGAGATTAAAAATAAACTCGTATACCAGTTACTAATTAAATTAATGATTTGAAACAGTCTGATAATGTAAATTTTTAAATTAAGTTTGATAATAAAGGTTTTGATGCTCCACAACATAATTTAAAAGAAAGAATATAAAAAAGACGAGAAGTTAATTAAAACAGGTAGGAATTTATAATTACAATGAAAAGCGGTCTTTAATTTGAATATTTCTTTTTTACGACGCTACTTTAAGATCGGCTGTTTTCTTTGCATTTTTATAACCTGTGAAATTTCATATTTACAAACAGACGTCTAATGTTAGCAATAAAATGTAATGTTTTCTTTTGAAAATTATTTCGTTCCACTGAAAATATTAGACATCGGATGCAAATGTGACAAAACTCATTAAGCTGATCCAAAGTAATTCCAGAGATTTTTGTATAACATATATTTAGTCTTTTAGGCAGTTAATTTTCATGATAAAGTAAGAAATACCCTCGTTGCGGTAGATCGGCATACTCAGCGAATTAAAAATGCTTAAATAAATAATATAGACGGAGCCAAAAATTAAGTAGAATCTATTTAGATCCTAAAATTAGCATTCAACACTTTTCTCCAAAATTGATTTTTTTATTGGTTTTTGCGATAATCTAATAAATATCAACTAGATGAAATAGGATCCTAAAGTTCTGAATACCAAGTTTTTTTTTCAGAAATTATGATAAATAGCGACGAATGGAATTATATTTATTTCCCATAACATTGGGACAACGTACCGTACTGTGTTTTACCACAAGCGATTCTCGGTAACCAGTGGACACATAGCAATAATTTAAAATATTAAATTATTTGTTTTTCAAGCTGAATTCAATAGTCTAAACCGAAATTAAAAATCCCAAAAAGATTTTCGGAGAGGTTTATTTTTCTTATCCCCAATTTCGATGGTTCGATTGGGCTGGTTTTCCCTCTTGTAATCGTCTGAATAATTTCTACTTTACAAGTTTGTGCCAAATTCCATTTAGATCTGACTATTTTTACGCGAGTAATCGGCAGCGAGTTAACATTTTAATTCAAACAGAACGAGGGTCCTCGTCCCAAAAATATACCAAAAGGTTAGTAAACATCACTTTTGCATAGTAAACATTGTTTTTGAGTAGTAAACAATGTAATGATGGATTTTATAGGTGATAAAAACACAACGTAAACAGGTCATTCCACACTAGTGTAGCAAAAACGTCATTTTCCTCCCTAAATGCACAGGTTATTTTGAAATTCAAACGTACCTTTTGCATGTTTTTATTCATGTCTAAGTATTTTCACAGATGTGGTATTTTTGTATTTTATAAGGATTATCATAGAGAAGCTTGATTTATAGTTTTACATAAAACATTCGTTTTTTTAACATAGAGGTTTTTTTTCCGAAGAAAATATCATGGAGGGAAAGGTTCATAGTTGAACTAGATGTCAGTCCAGACTGCTTAGAAGGCATGCCCAAGATTAATAATTATGGTACTTTTCCGTTATACGGAGGCCACCCCAGTACAGCTTCATACATGCTTAAAATTCAATTTCTTTGTTTCCACTATAAATGCCAATAGTATTATGAATACGGCGGACGGCGGCGCGCTACAACCATGAGTTATCTTTCCTTATCTCATATCTCATTATCTCTGTTTATCTCTTATCTCATTGTTGCTATATGACTATCATTCCACCTCAGTTTAATGTTTATCGTCTGGACGAGTAGTGTCTAGACTACATGTCGGATTGTTGGTTAGGTTATAAGACAGCTGAACTTGAAGAGGTGGTTTCTTCCATTTCAAAGTCAACCGCGGTAACAACTTTGTTGACCCCGAAAGTGGGGCTAATACCCAGCAAGTCGAACGTATGTGGGAATCAGCAAAGTGGAGAAACAAAAAACAGAGGGGCACAAGCAGACAACACCTTGACTCGTACCTCGCCGAGTACAAGTGGCGCACGGCGGCCGGCGACGACGCGACGTCCTCTTTGATAAACTGATAAACTCATTGGTGACATTGCCAAGTTTTGGCAGTTCATTTAAGGACGACAATTAAGTCATTACATTATATCTAGTTCATCTTGTGTGATTAAAGTGTTTTCGTTTCGTTCAATGAGTTGTTTTCCCTTCAGTTTATAGAAAGCTACTTATAACGTTAATCAGTTCAATTTAATGATCAGGTAAAGGGTAGAATGGGGGATTATATTTATATTATAATGAAATTGTGATCATAAAAGACTGATTTTTCAAAATATAATAAGCTAGCCTAACCTAACCTAACCTTACCTCCTATATTGGGGTGGCCTCCGTACAACGGAAAAGTACCATAATGGGTACATACAGATTACATGTATTTAAAGTTGCTCTTTTACTAGCTAATCTACCAGCTTGGCATTTTATTTGCCATTGAACTGTTTACGTAACATATTAACAGTATCGCAAGAACAATGATATGAGTGAGAACGATAATACAATTATTGATCCTGCAAAATAATCGATCCCTTTACATAATATCGAAACCTTTTCCTTATGAGCTTATTACTTCGAGTACTTCTAGGAAAAGCAGGTTTTGAATGACTTCAAGTCGAGGGGCGACAAAACAATTTATTAACTTTCTTCGTTTAGTATGGATACTAAAAGAAAAACCAATTTTCCCAGAATTGCATCCTCTACTTAATTGCAACTCTCTTTGAATTCGAAATTTATTATTTGTTACAGTCTGTTAAAAGAAATGTAAAATACTAAGCATTTCAGTTACCTGTGTACCCTCAGCTTCATTCTACCGAATAAGTAGCTTTCTTAAAACAGAGAAATGTAAAATACTGTGATTTTATTTATCATGTTTACACTCTGAAATACATGTGCATAATGCATATTAAAATGTTTTATTGTATGACCATTATTATTCTTTATATTTAATTTATTTTATCACAGTGGGTTGGAAAATTATGCAAGCAACAAGTTGAAGATAAGTGCTCTCGAAATGCTAATGACGTAATAACATGTACACTCAAAGTAATATTGGATTTTGAGAGGTAAATGAGCGAAAAATTAGTAAAAAAAATAAAACTGTTCATTTTAAAAAGGAGTGACCCAGTTCTAATTTCTGTTTTAGACAATTTGTTATATACTAATAGTAAAAAGAGCTACATTTGAATAGGGTTTGAAGTGGCTGCGTTTCACAATTCCCGATTTTATATTGCTCGATTAAAGTTTAATAATAGTATGATTGACGGTTTCATCAAACGCATTTTAGGATTGGTTTTCCTCTTTAAAACAAAACTCAAACATTGATTGAATAACTTATTAATTAACAGTGTGGGAAACCAAAAAACCTATTAATATACTTATTGAATAAAGTTATTTCTTAAGGTAAATCAATTTATGGAACGGTCCATTAAGCTAACGGTATGTAAAAAAATAACAGAGAACCTGGAACTGACAAAACCTCAATAGTCAGTCAATATTTAGTTACTTATTTAGCTAGGATCAATTCAAAACGTAGTTCTTAAAATTAAAAGAGTATAGTAAATATTACTTCTGCATATTAAAAATTCTTTTTTCTAGTCAAAAAAGTAATGATGAATTTTCGCAGGTGATAAACAAGGAAACATGTAATATCAAAGTAGTGTAATGACAAAAATATCATGGAACTTCCAAGTCAACTCGTCCGCCACAATGTAAAGTTTTTATGAATATAAACATCGGTTCTACAACAGTTATTAGCGTGTGAACAGGGGTATCCAGAAACGATATTTAAATTATTATTTTTTAGTGAAAACGCGTTTTAAAATTCAATTCTGTGGAAGTAAAACTTAACATATCTGACTTAACACATCAATTGTTGGTATATACGTGATCAACACTAGAGTACTACCTTAATATACGGGGTTTTCATTGATGAATGGTGCAGTTTTGAGTGTTCAGTAAAAATGGACTATGCGAGTAAGAAAAATGAGGGGAACCTCTTAATTCTTCAGATCAAATAATTTTATTGCTCTGTCTTAGAAAGCGACAGTTTCGTTGTTCTGGTTTAAATTGTGCGATACCTTCAAATATTCAGTCCTGCTCTAAAAACGTGTATCCGATCAAGATAAAGTCAAGTGTGTGCCGCCATTGAGTAAATTAAGGTCAGTTTGTTCCGGGGCAAAGGGCTTTTAGGTGATTATTAAATAATTTTGGCTAGGAACTGGATCAGTACAGAAAGGAAGACATCTAGGAGACCGCCTGGATCAGAACCAGAAACATCAGTTGAAACCGTTAGACAATCTTGTATTAGAAGTAAAAAACCTCTTTCCCATGTGAACCAGGAGCTTAAAAACCCATGCAGTGATAATTATGCAGAGAGGTTCTCATCGTCCTCATGAGATCAAAGAAAAATTTGAGAAACGCCAAAAGGAAACGTCTGTTGTAGACTGTATAAAAACTACAATTGGGCCTTTTTTCTAATGAGAAAAGTGTTTATGGTACTGAGTACAAGGTTATAAAAGTTATCCGTTTGAAACGGTTTTTCATAAGGATTTTGATTAAACAAATATTTTTAATTATTTTTTATGTAAGGTTCTCTTTTTATTTAAACTTAAAACTGCACCATTCACTTATGAAAACCCTAAATTTCGGTGTCACTAACTCAAATATTACTAACTCCATTATTCAAATCGTCTTATCTATGACAACACTGATGGATTGGGGATGATAGTAATCGAGGGTTGAGGATGAAAGTTGAGGAAAGCTTTACAAACTGCTGACTCATTTCCTCGTTCGATGGTTTCCTTGAAGCAATAAATCAAGTTTTGCAGAACAACGTCCGTCTCAGGATTCATTGTTGGAAATAAACTGATTGATTCATTGATGAAATTTTTATTCAGATTTCGAGTTTTACTTTTTCATGTGTAAAATACATATATATGGCACGTGCGAAAAGAAACAAAACGGAAAAATTAGTGGATATACATCCTGTTACTTACAGTTAATCTTTACCGTTACTTACCATATCACATGACAATAACATAAAACGTCCATAAACTTAATTCATACACAACTCTAAAAATACTAATTCAATGAATTTTACCATAACATCTCTTAAGTCATAATATCTCTTTTTACCTTAATATTTCACATATTTTAAATAATTATGAACGCTTTTCCTGAATTACGGTAAGCTGATGTGGGTGGTTTAATGGGATAAGCATGAATGATATAGGATCCTAATGTTTACTGTTGAAGGGATACAGATTATTGGTCTAAATGAGAGCTGATTATCAACTAGGTTACATCAATCGTTTATAATCTACGAATATTATGAAAACTATTGTCAACTCACAATTTGTTAAAATTATATAGAACTATTGTTCACTGATATTTATTTTTTATTTTCGACTGAAATTATCGTACAATGAAAAAACATTCAAAATATAAGGCAATTGTATTTTATAATAATAAAGTTCACTATTTGAAAATGGCCAGGCAAGCGAATTCAGCCAGGCCAGCAAATATTAGTTTGTTACAAATATTATGTTTTTTTATTTTACTAAAAAACCTAAAACATGCATCTTTTGGAAAAAGGTGTAAATACACTGCAAAATAAATTCTCGTTTAAATTACACTAAATTTTAAAAACATAATTGAGTGTTATACAAAGTAGGAAAATAATTCATGCAAAATAATACAAAAGAATAGTGCACGTTGGTACATGCAATAAACTTTATGCAGTACGTTGTCTAATGTTATTCTTATGGCAAATATTCAAAAACCGATGCGATTTTGATAAAATTTTTCATGTATTTGTGAGATAATTAATTGTTTACATGTTTTACTCTATTAAATAAGTTTTTTTGTTTTAAATGACTTTAAGGAAGAAAGTATGTGTCAGTTTCCTGATACCGTTTATTTAGTATTAGAGCAAAAATAATTTTAATATTTAAAAAGCGTGAAAATACAAAGAAAATAACTATATAAATTTGTATTTGACACCTAAAACTTTTATTATTCTTGACCTGTTTGACTTCCTTATAAAAAATAATTATACTACATTTTGTTTCATGTTAGCATAAAAAACGGAGAAGTATCTTAAAAATTTAAAACAATTTAACGGTTCTATGACATTCAAATGGTCGAAATTGATGTGATACACAATAACGGGTGGCCCAAAAAAGGTACACTCATCTAAACTTCTGCTTATAATTTTAAATCAGCTGTTCCATAAATCAGCTCAACAATCCATTGTTATTATTTTCCTCCTATTTCTTGTTTACCAGTTGTTTCTAGCAGTAATGTTGTTATATTTCTCTTATTTCTTTACAACACGTTTCTAGAAGTAATATGCCTCAATATGCTGTGGGGAAAGAGCTTGGACTGTGGAAGAATATTTAAAAAGCTTTAGACTTGGAACCTAAAACGGACCATCGATATTACTGGTAAGAACTAATTTGCATTGCCACTTTGGAAAACCACCACCACCTCATAAGACTATTCGAGCATGGGTGAAACTCTTCAGGACCAAAGGCTCTGTAACAAGCAACAAGACAAATTCTGGTCGCCCGAGAGCCATTCGGCCGAATGAAAATAATGGCCGTGTATTTGATACAGTTATTGAATCGCCCAGGAAGAGTATTAATCGGATATCAAAGGAAATTGATATTTCTGGAAGCTCTACTAAGCGAATTTCTAAGGATTTAGATTTTTTTCTTATAAAATGCAAATCTTACATGAAGCTGAGGTCTACAGATTATCATTCTCGTCTGGAATTCTCCGGACAAGTTTTGGCAAACACCCATGTTGATCCACGTTTCATTGATAACATTTCGTGGTCTGTGAATGTCATGTTCTGTTAAGTGGTCACGTAAATAAGCAAAACATGCGCTTCCATGGTTGGGAGAAGCCGACAGAATATGAACAAAGACCACCACACTCGGAAAAGAAAACAGTTTGGGCCACCATTTCAAGCCATGGTGTTATTGGACCTTATTTCATAGAATATGACAATAACAGTCCAATTAGTGTTACGTCACTGGTGTATAAAACCCAGGTAATTGAGATATTTCACGCTGATTTACAATCATTTTGTGATTTCAACAATTTGAACCTAGAAATGCAAATGTTCCAGCAAGATGAAGCAACCGCTTATTTAGGACGAGGAAACAAAGATCTCCTCTTACAGTTATTTGGCAAGAACTTAGTGTCTCGTTCTACTGACTTTCCTTACCCTTCAAGAAGCCCTGATCTTTCACTCTAAGGTGCCTTTTGTGGGGAACACTAAAGGAAAAGTGTTTCAGGCCATCACCACAAAGTATTCATGATACTAAGCAAAACGCAACGTCTGTTTTAATGGACATCACTCCCCAACAATGTTCATGAATGGTTGAAAACATGCAAAGATGAATGGAATATGTAATACAATAAAACAACAATACAAATATTTAGTTTTAAGACAGAGTAAATTTGTGCAGCTAATATGTATTAATTAATTGCCGTGAAATGAGTATCTTTTTTGGGCCATCCTGTATAACACTGAGAGTCTAGGTTATCGCAAACTGTTTGTTTTACAACGTCAAGATATTATACGTTTTGTGAGTAGCTTTCTGTTAACTACCTGAGAAACACCCCGGAACATCAATAAAATGTTTATAGACGTGTTACAATCTATCACCTGCGACATTAACGTAGATCTTGGTCTTAAAACAAACTAGGACAAGTAAAGCGAGAATAGAGCATATTTAGTTATTCCTTCTTTTAAAATATGACAACACTTTAATTATACTTAATTTTTTGTATATAAAGAAATTAAAATATATATTATACATAAACTTTTATTTTCTAAAATAATTTTTATTTAGCAATGGGTTTCCACGAGCAGGACAGTCATATAAAAAGTGGCTGTTACTTGAATTAGGTTTTGTTTTAAACTGAGCTTAATGTAAAGACGTCTTATATAAAGCAGCTAATTGTGTTTCAGCTGAAGAACTGCAACATTAACTGCAAGTACTCTAATTTATTCGTCATTAAAATTGCAGTTAGTATCTTTTTTGTGCCTAGGACTTACAAAATAACGTGAACATTCTCACTAGTGTCTTGAATCGTTCTTACAATTAATTGTTTTTTCTATATCAAAACAATACATGTTTAAGAAGATTGTACGTAGAACGTCTACATATAATGAGGCCAATCGAAATGGCCGGGAAAATCTTAGCTCGGATGTTATTACTTAAGTGTGTTGAACATTTGATTTGCACATTTATTTGATCATTTTAATCTCCAGTATAAATATATTTTTAAATCTGATTTTACCTCTAAAATTCACCGTATTAATGACCACCAAACGTTATATGTCTTTCTTTACCTTCTTTAACATATATTACTTAAAAAAAGTTTAAAAAGGTTATCTTCAATCATAGGTAAAATTTATTTAAGATCATAGAGCACAAACTTCTGTAAAGTGACATAATTATTTTAAATAGGAAAAATATATTTAAAATTCAATTTGACAAACGCTGTTAAAATAGCACTCGCAAATCACGTTCGTCTAGATGAAAGTGAAATCATGTCAAAAAATATTGCTAGTAAAAGTTACCTTCTAGGGTATAAGCTCCTGGCAATGTTTTGAATGGAGAAGTCGTCAAAATGGAATAAACATATTATGACCTTGCTCCTTGATGGAACCTTGTTTGTTGAGAGATAGGGATCTCTTGCACGGACGGGTTTCACTGATTTAATTAAAGTTTGACAGAAGTGGGTTCACATGCAAGTGTTTCATTTAGTATTTGTTTAAAAATTATTGTCTCAGGCATTTTTCTGGACGTAACATCGGTCGTGAGTAAATATGGAATTTTATCTTATGTAGCACATGCGTAGTGACATGAAACTGATATCAGTTATTGCTTGTTGGTGGTACTTAAGCCATATTATGTATTATTATTAATTCGCAAGTTTTATTCCGCATGAAAAAAAAAACTGAGGTTGGTTGTAACTAGATACTACTGGAAAAAAATTCTTCTCCAGTTAATAGGTTTACATTGAAGTGAATTATTATAATTAACTTCGAAGTAGCTTGAACAACATAGTTTCTTTTACATGTTAGGCTGGCATGTATCCAAACTGTTGAGGTGGTAGCTCAGAAGTAAAGCGCTTGGCCTAATCGCTGGTTCGATTCCAGCGGCGGGCAACTCCTATTCCATAATGAGCGGTCATCTCTGGCTGGCCTATGTGACTATTGTCGCTATCTCGCTGTCTATAGATCGCCGCACAGACTTATTGGCCCATGGCGACGGGTAGTTGAGGTTTTATTTAAAAAGGAAATTAAAGAATAAAAAACTATCCCTTTTCCATCAGCAAAGTAATTGAAACTTATTTGATAAAATATCTAAGATGTTTAAGGTTTTTTGTGAAAAAAATGAAGGAGAGAAACTCTACAGTTCATTCACTTAAACTTGAGAAATATGTGATACTTCTTTCTTCCCGGCTTCATATTTTTCACAAACTTCTAGTCCCTAAGTCTAACTGAGTTTTTATTTCCTTGTTTGTTTACAAACTGGAAATTTTGCATGATCTAACGACAGCCTCTGTAGGTTTTGAATAATATATTTTCATTTTATATAATAAAAAATAGGGGTTTCTTTAATACCTGAAAATCTACCCAACAGTAAATTTCTGTTTGAAATTCATTGTTGGTGATGGTGATTTTATATTTTGATTAGGATTTTTGCGGACATTTGCCATCACTGATTAGTAAAAAACAAGTTTCACGACGTTTCGGGATCTGGAATCTGATCCCGTCTTCAGGTGGAAGAAAACCTAGAACATAACAAGATTAGTAACACATAGCCAGGAAAACCTGGAGAAAAACACAGCTAAAACAAAAAAACGTCGTGAAACTTGTTTTTTACTAATAAGTGATGGCAAATGTCCGCAAAAATCCTAATAAAAAAAAAAATAGTAAATTTCTGTTACAAAGAAGTTGGTGCGTATGTCATTGCCATTCCATCTTAAAACATTGACAAACGATTTTTGTGACATTTTCCATTGACAAACCTAACAATTAAACCAAGTACTTAAATACAAATAAATAAAAAACAAATGTTGTCAAATATATATTTGATTCAAGAAGATGAAAGGTTTTTAACCAAACAAAATAAAAATAAACCTAAATAGAACACTTCAGAGACATCTTTTAACAGAGTGAAAAGGAATCAAATACGATTTATTTAATCACCATATTTATAAATTATTATGAACTCGAGATAAAGGTGAAAATTAGGTAGTAAAATACAAATGGAATTGTTTTCGAAGTGCTGCAAAAGTTACATATCCTTCATTTCTCTCTTCAAAATTTTCAAACCGAGAGGGAAATTTTGGCAAATTTTGCTGTTACATCACGAAATGTTAACGTGATCGAAATCTTAATTTAAAATGAGAATCCCTCTTTAAATTGCTTTCCACCTCACTCTCATGCATCTCAATTCTCATTTAGCCTAAAGTACTGTATATAAAAGATGGCGGCGCAGTACAGAAAACGAAAGTGAAGCGCTTACATTTATTTTATGAGAGTGCGCAAATCGTTCTTTCACTTACATACAAGATACTGCTCTGCGCTGCACTGTACTTATTGCTTCAACCTTTAAGCCTAATTTGAGTACCAAATACAAAGTCAAAGTTACTTTCCAAATCAAGCCAGCAAACATATGTATTTTTATGAAATTAAAATAAATTCAGGTCTGTATATTGATCAAAATAAAAATCCAATAACGAATTTCGATATTAGTTTTTCCATTTTACATATACCAAATAAAAATATACAACTACCACTTTTGCTACATATGTGCAATTTATTTATGTCACCTGAAATATAGGTGCCAAGTCTAATTTAAAGCAACACGTTTTAGCGAATTTCCCCCTATAGGGAAGTAGCTATTACCGTAGGCGGCACGGTAAGACTTAAGCGCGGGACCACCATAACTTTTCATTTTGAGGTCCCTAGACCCCAAAAACACCGTTCGTTCAATTTCATATATATATATATATATATATATATATATATATATATATATATATAGGGATATATATCAGTCCGTAGGCACGATAACTTTTGAAAAAAATATCCGATCTCGATGAAATTTGGTACATACGTATGAAGCGACATTTATTACTTCGAGTTCGAAAACCAGCAGGGTAGGTTTGCTCTAAGAAGGTTTTTTTGGCGAAATAAAATTTATTTTCAAGATTTTACACCTTTTTATTAATTTTATTTGAATTTTATTGTTAAAATTGAACTCAGTTTAAAAAAACAAACAATTTAGCATTTTGAATTATTATTCTACGTCAATCCGTTGCTTAGAAATTGGATAGTATTGGATGTGCTAAACACAGTACATTGTCCAATATTATTTTTAGTTTTCCCTCCAAAAGTATATTCACCCTGATTTAAGATATTAAAAAAATACAACTCTGAACATATGATTAAATTTTCATGTGATGAATATTTTATTTGTGTTTATTTTGAATACTTAGGGTTCATTGATCAAGATTTTGCAGAAAATATATACTGTATAAAAAATACAAATTATTTTAAAATTAATAAGGAAAGTATCAGCATGAGAATGAGTAATATGAGTAAAGTATGAGCATAACATGAGAAAGTATGAAAGTATGAGGGGGGGGATGTCTTGGTCTAAACTGCCTGAAAATATAGCATAATATATGGTATGTTTACAATGATGAGGATTTGATAATATGTTTTATTGAAATTGGATGGAGATGTAGGTCTGTTGCAACAGGGATTTTTTAATTACTGTAAAACTGACCATATGATTAAATTTAATTTTTTCATGGCATTTCATGTTCATATTTCATCGTTGATACAAATAATTGTTCAACTTAAATGGTGTACTAATGCATTGAACATACTACGTAATTTTCTAGTACAGATAGTAGTCAATGTCAGTTTTACGGGAGAGGACACTCCGCACGATGACACAGCATCACTAAATTGCAAATAACAAGGTGCCAAGGGGGTGTGGGAAGGTAAAAATAGCTTTAGGGGCTTCCTGAAATGAGGCGTGTGCAGTACAAAGCCGGACATGACTGCCAACACCAATTATAAATGTTTATTTTAATAAAAAAACCATGTGCGGAGGAAAACTCCGCATGCGAACACTCTAGGGTTAAAATTAGTATTATTGAACGTCAATCTGACAATAAGTAAACGAGGCGAGGCTTATACTTCCAGTGCCCTTGAATAAAAAATTAGGAATCTCAAATACTATTATAGGCCTAAGTTATTTTACTTTATGAAAATCATTTAATGTAAATTTATTTTCTTTAATCCTAAGTAATGATAGGATTATAACTACCTCTGAAAGTTGAAGACACAAAAATTTCCTCTTTACACAAAGTCAAGTTTATAGGCTAAATCAAATTAAATAATATGTAGTTTACGCCATACCTTCAAGTGTCAAAGTTTTCTCAATGGACATCTACATTTTGAAATCAAAGCGAACAAGTTAAAATGTTTCGATGAATCATATTAGGTGTAGGCAGGGCCACACTAAAAGCAGGCCATGCAGCAGAATTCATTACATCAAACCAGTAGGTAGGCTGGCTGAGAATCTGGCTCAGGTCTCACAGCTGTGCAGCTGTCAGTTTCTTTTAAAAATAAACATGAAAAAATGTAAATAAACATAAACATAGGAAACATAAATAAACAAGGAATAATTTATGCTTGGTTCTACGTTAACATTTCAATAGAGGATTTCCATAATCAATGTATTTCAAATTGCAATTTAAGTTGTACTAGCCAGCCTATGATATAATCAGCGGTTAATTTCATAATCATATGAGATGAATATTAGTAAACAAATATACCCAACATAGGTAATAGAATTGCATTGCCCCATAAGGCCTGTACTGAAAGATGAATGTGGAATTGAGTACCGTATAGTGATGTGGGTGTTAGTTCCCAGTATAATTATGTGACACAGCGATTGCTGCAGCATGGCCTGTTTTTTAGAGTGACTTTGGTCTAGGTCACTATTCTTTACCTCTTTAACTCAAAAATTCATATAATTTATTGATATACTATCTGTAAGATCTTAAATTAGCTCGAGTTACCTCTTTTTGGTGAATTTAATTAAGAATGTCCTATATGACTCGAGCTATGTTTTTAATACATTAGATAGGCCTTCATTAGATACATTACTTGGAATAGCGTCCTACCCAGGAAGGTATTTTAAGCTAAGTATGAATGACAGATGAGTGAATGATGATCGTGGCGCGATCTTGTAGTCTTGTTACTTGCTAAGGTCGACTTGTTCCTTAGACAGGACTGTTAATTAATAGAACAACAGTCAATGGCAACTAAGGGACCTACATTTTAATGTGGGATACGAACCAAAATTTCCCCGGTTAACAATTTTTCGCAACACTACACTAGTAAGTAGCCGATTTCCGCTTCCGTTTCAGTGTGGGAAGTCGCCGTTTACAAAAGAGTACGGCAAATATCAGCTGTAGTGAGGTAACTACATACAGGGCACACCTCAGGGCACTCGTGACAGTAGCACGAGTGCGGTAAATGCTCAATGTTGCCAACTCAAGAAAAAAAATATTATATCACACAATTTACATACATTATACATAAACACAACATACACATTTTAACTATGACGACCATACTTAAACTAAACTAAACTTAACCAGTTTAGTTAATTGTAACTAAACTGGTTCCCAGGTTGTGACTACGTATCTACGTACAGTTAATAGGGATAAGTTAATAAATAGCAGTGTTATTTAATCAATTGTTGCCGTCTGTGTGACGATAAGATGTATTCCTAGAAAGGCCTACTCGGTCGCTGAACACCAGAGATAACGCTTTTTGTTATCTCCCCCGCACAGACAAATATAGTGTTGTTTGTATTTTCTCTCTACAGTTTAATTAATATTTTTTAAATCTTTTAACTTTCATAGAAGTGTTGTTTTTTACTTACCCTGTATTTTGTTGCTGGTAGTGTTGCGAAAACTATCGTACGCAACTCATCCGGGAAGGTGTTTACGTTGCTCGCATGAAATTCCCGCGCGACGCTTGCAGAGCGCGTGAACTATCATGCTCGCACGTAAACACCTACTTCCCGCACTAGTTGCGTAATATACTATTACGAACTTGTCTAACTATGAGTACGGTCCTATGAACATAGTAGTCATTAGTGCGGATGTTAATCCCCACTAAGGAACACCACACCCACAATCTATTGCTCATAATAAAATTACATATCAAGGTCTCACTGAAAATACCTGGGTTATTGCCCATTCTATACTAGCTTGAATGACTAGGCTAGCAGATTTTTTAGTAATGACCAGACTAGTTCGAAGACACGGAAAAGTTTATGTATAAACTGTTTAGGTAGGCCCTACCAGACTCTACAGTAGTTGCTGATGCAAACATAGCTAGCTCAAGTGACGGGCCGTGCACGTCAAACTTACTTATAATTAATGTAGAAAAACGAAACCTAGGAGTTATCTGGTTTTACAGAAAACACATGACCTTGGTGTAAAGAAAAAGAAAGAAGTGAGCATGGTCAGCTGATATGACGTATTAGTTAGGCTCTCGAAATTAGCGGACCTAGAAGACAGTAGAACAGAGACCGTACAAATAATATTTTGATTCAGTTGTCGTAACTGGTTCATATTAGTCGTAGTAATCGCTAGTTGCGTGAGCCCAACTAAGTCACACCAGCTGACTCTGCACACATCTTTCTTTTTTCTTTCCATTATTAAGAAAATGGTACGACGTAATGGTATTCAAACCTTTAATTGCGATCAAGCCATTTATTAACACTGCCAGGCCTATCGCAAGACATCGGGTTCCCACAACCCAAATCAAGTCTATTTGCAGATAAATGCGGTGAAAGTTTGTTGACATTTGATTGTACGTTGTTTATTACGCCTAATAATTTAAAATAAACAGTGTATGAAAGCTCCGGCAATAGAGTAGGCCAATGCTCAAAATATTGTAGCCTACCCGGCATAACACATGATTTTCTACCAAGGAATGGTAGAGAAAATCCAATCATTAGAAACAAAACAGCTTATTTGTCATTACGAGAACACTTCAATTGTTCAAATATGAAATTATTTAACTTTAAACATTGTAGGCTAGAGACCTAGACCAGCAAATAATTATAACTTATGCCCACAACATGAAACATG
This sequence comes from Flexamia atlantica, assembly GCA_035578135.1. Classification (NCBI taxonomy): domain Eukaryota; kingdom Metazoa; phylum Arthropoda; class Insecta; order Hemiptera; family Cicadellidae; genus Flexamia; species Flexamia atlantica. Next base: position 6,379,001 of record JAQJVK010000027.1, read on the forward strand.
ATGTTGGCTATGATATATAAAGTTACAAAGATGCAAACCAACCTGCTAACCATTCTAACACACAAGATTATCAAAATATGATATTAAATAGGCTTAGTTTAAAAAATTCCATCTTTTTGCAGATAGTTTTGACTGTTTTAAGTTTACAGGTTAAGTCGAATGACAACATTGAGAGACAGCCAGGCTGTTAAACAGCATAGTGACAATAGACAAACTGAAATAAACCTCATATAAATTTAAAAAAATAAATTCCCTTCACTCAATGACAGCACAAAGTATTGATATTGAAGTTATTTATATTTCTTTCAAAATATTTTACCAGACAATCGTTATACAATTCAAATGGTTTACTCTCTATTTAAACAATGTTTCACATTGGGTGCGTTCAGCCGCAGTCACCGGTGGCTAACCGGTTACCATAGTCACTAATAGGCAAATCCACCACATCTTGACAATCAACAATGTCCGGTTACTAACCGAATCCACCGTAAACACAACATCGGTGGATGCACAACAATGGTCGGTAGGTGGTAAGTCCACCGCTACCGTTCACTTAACATAGGTTATATATTACCCACCGGTGATTGCGGCTGATCGCGCCCATTAAGTCACGCTAAGGGATAGGAGCCTTGTACTATGTGACAACTGGTTAAAATGCATTAGCACAATATGATAAGCCTACATATGTTTGGGAACAATGCTGAAGTTTATAACTTGCTTAATAGTTTCCATGAAGGCATAATAATTAAATTTTGTTCTATGGCGATAGTATATTTGTTTTAATTGGCTGAAGATGCAGTTCTGCTGCAACTAATAGGGATGTTTTATTTACAAAACTAACCATATGATTGAATTTAATTTGTTCATGAGATTATATTATTTTTTTTCCGGTGTTTTGAATTCATTGATTACTTGTTTTCTTACATTTATATACTATAACAAGACTACATTTATTGAAAATTGGGGCTCAGGTGCTCATACTGCGCTTGTGTAGGGTAGATCTGCTCTGATTTCATTGAGCAATAGAGCCGTCTGCTCTTAATAAAGGATCTAATACTACTCAAGCCATTTGATAAGGACTTGAATTATGTAGAATGCCACTTAGTTTCGAGTTCAACCGCATACAGTGGCACTAGGATGTGTTGAACCAGAATATCACCTACTTAAGCAAGTAAACTGAAAGTACAGATTGTAGGGGTGGGAGGGGGTTGTTAATATATACATATATATAAATGGTTAAATTTTCATTTATAAAGTTAAAACAATAGTAATAATTATTTTGTTTTTATTCCCTTTGAATTGTTATTATAAATATATTGAGAGTTTGATATAACACCACATACCCCTAATAGTACGTCATGCATATGTGCGAACCAATAATTAGGATATAAAATTTTGAAAAAATTAAGCTTTTTCTATAAAAAAATTATATTTTTCTATATGAATAATTACAAAAGGATATTGATCAAGCGTAAAACATTTTTAGCAAATATGGTACCCAATAGACCATATTTGAGCAGAAAATGTGTTATTAAAATTAAATAATAATTCGATATTATACTTTATAGATGTCTGCCTACCATATATTAATTGGGTATTTGAATAGAGAAAGTGAAGAATTCATGAACCAAAAAAAAAACTTTTTTAACATTAAATTTTATATGATGGAACAAAATATATCAAATAAAAAAATAACAATAATGTACACATTTTTATTATTAAAATATATTTAAATAAATATGTGCCCATATGAAAATGTTTTACAATGCTAAGTAATATCATTTATTTGACAAATGGAAATTCGCTGAGTACGCAGGTCTGCTGCGACGGTTGTATTTTAATTTACATTGTAAGAAAAATATTAATGTTAATAAACAAATCGTTCGGATCACTAGCTAATTATAGTCACCTAGTACGAGTATTTTGGCTATACTTATTAGCTTAGAACTGAAATTAGATCACTGCTTTGATCTGAAAATGGAATTCGTATGGGTTAAGTGTTTCGTATGGGTGAAGATCGTACATTTACTTCAATATATTTTAAAGTCTAATAATAAGTATTTTCAAACACCTTATAATCTGCTCTTTATAAGTATGTTTACGTATTCAAATTTTGTTACATATATAAAGTAAAGTTACACGGAATAAAGATTCTAAGCCAACAAACGTCGAAGCTCTTTGTTGATTTCGGGCAAAGTTTTATGTTTTTCTTTTGTGAAGTTAAAGAGGCCTATCCACGTTTATGGCTTATGTTTCAGCCTATATTTCCAAAGTTTTAGAAGGTGCAGTATTTATTGTATACCTCCTCAACCTGAAAAACAGCTTTTATAAAAAAAATTTGTTCTAAAAAGCTTTGTACAAGTAAGCTTTAGTTTTATATTGATAGTGTACATAAAGGTAAAAGAGTACAACTGAAATTGGGAAATAAAATTAAAATTACGGTCTAAAAGCCACTAATCTATCAAATTTCTCAACAAAAGTATTAAAACAAGCTAACTGAAAAAGAAACAAATTACATCAATGAACAATAGCCAAACAGCAACATTTTTATTCTCTATTTTATTAGCTTAATAAGTTAAGCAAAAAAGCATATCAAGGAAAATGACAATTACCTGCTTAAAACGCAATAAATACCTTTAATAATAGGACATTTACTTGTGGGCTATTTATACTTTGGATCGTCAGAGTCATTACACATGTTGTATGTGCTTTTTGGTAAAGATATGTGCTTTGAACTACCAAGAGTAAGCTTTTCTAAACATGGTTCATGTATTTTATGAGGCATAGTTTTTTTACCCAGATTTAAAACTCGTGGTAGGTTAAACTCGTAAACTGATCAAAATCAAGTTTATATATTGAACCATATATTGAATATTACTTTCAATATATGTGATTGTAATAATATATTTTAATCAATTTCCTCACATTATTTTTATACGCAGATATAAATTAAAAACCATTGGTAAAAAGGAGTTATCCAAAATATTCAGGCTAACTTGCAAACATTTATTTAAATAAAAAATAATTTCCTGGTCGCAGTGTTTCTGCTATTGTAAGTATTACCATTAAATAATTGATACGGTGTAGACAAATCTAATTAAAGGAGGTTTATCAATCCTAATTCCCAGTTTGAGTTTAAATATACGCTAAGAAGATTATAGTTAGAAACAAAAACTGTGTCATCATAATTTTGTACGCTTAAATAGTTTCCATGTTTTGCAAATTTAACAGTGTTAAACTACTCATCTTTTTAAATTTCACAATTTTAAAACAATGCCTTAGTTTTTATCCATTATGCACAGGTAAAAATTCATTTTGGAAACTAATCAATATTGCGCTTCTAGGAAACGCGATTTATTATATACTAATTCATAATTATCTAATTGTAAATTGTGCTTACATTTACATATTTTAATTCCAAGAAATCTGTGTGTTCATTTATATTCAACACAAACGTGCAGCTGTAAAACAAAACACTCAGCAAACAAAGACACATAACTACATTTTGGTCCAATCCATTATTTTATTTGCTCATTGTAGCAGTTTAGTAATATTGATGACGTCCATGATGACGAAAATAATTTCTTTTTAGAATAAGGGTGAATAATACTGTGAGGAATCAAATAAATTTATGTTTATATGGCATAGATTATAATCGATAAATTATAAGAACTGTATCTTATTCTGTGAGTGTGTTTTTTGCGTCGTGATTATTGCGTTGGTGACTTGTACCGAAAGTGATTTTCAGACACTTGCTCAAATTATTTCAGTACTCGGATCCGCCTCACACTTGAAAGTTGAGCGTACTCAGGAAACTACCATTACGGAATACTAATAAGATAATATAATTGCAATGGTGTTTTAAAACTAAGAGCCTAAAAAACAAAATATTATAAGAAGAAGGTTCATTGAAGATAATTTATTAATTTTTTTATTTATTTATGTTTTTCTCTAAGTCTATTTCCTTCTAAAATGACATTTCTTGTTTACAAACTCTTTAAATTACAACTAACTCTAACACTCTACAAAAACTTTGATCGATGTAAAATATTAAAACCGAAATAATATTTTGCGAAACGGAAATTAAATAAAAATTATTTTCATATTTTCCAATAATAGCCCTATATATCATCACTTCTCATAAAGTCCTCTCAAAATTGTTCCAAGGACGGAAACGCTGAAACTCTAAATTGTCATATGGAAACCAATAAAAACTCACCCGAGCTGCAAGTGACTGGGTGTTTGGAAGCCATTAGAATGTTCTTTGTCGGCGACAAAAGGTTCAAGATTTGTTTTGTGGATCGTGCTAAATATTCAGTGTGAATGTTTGAGCAGCTCCTGTGGTCTTCCAAAATCTTGTTTTTTTGTCAACACAATAATTTCAAACCTTTTTGAAATTACAGTTTTTAATATGTTTTTGCTGATTCTGAAACGTCGTTTAAAGCATATTTTGATTAGCTTTTATGTGATTGAAGCTTTTATTGTCTTTAGACGGTTCTAAAAATGTATCATAAAAACATGTTAATAAGTATATACCCAAACCGTCTGATTCAAAGTAAACTTATTTATTCAAAAACAGTTTTCATTTAAAATTAAATTAAATTCTCAAAATGTTCCAATTTTAATTTCAATGGTACTAACATTAGCACAAACAAATATACAAGAGCAAAAATGAATTTTTAATATATAGCTATTTAAAAATAATAAAATTAAGCGTGAATTCTAATTAATATCAAAGCAGGTAATAAACATCATTAGGAGGAGAATTATCCGTAAAAAGTATACATCTTTATAATGGTATAATTTTGTTCGCACTAGTTAATACCATCCTCGGCTGTCCTGATTTGTAGCAAAATTAATTATGGACTTCAGGATTCCAGTACTGATAGGGCCTTTGATCTATTTCCAAGGAGCGAGTATGCTACATAATCCAGTTATAGTCAGAAAGGCTATGAAACTTGGAACATATATTAAAAAATACTCTTTATATGTTAATCCTTTCTTTATTCCTGAATAAAACCAAACGTAGCACCATTAGAAAGAAACTTTAATAAATGGTTGAAGAGAAATTCCTTTTAAAGTTATAAAGAAAAATATAACACCTACTGAATTTCAAGTAGATACAATAGGCTTCGAATGTTTTGTGTAAGGATTTAAGTTGACTGCTATTGCTTTCTAAGGAGTTTGTTATACGGAGTTCGTTTCCTGTGAAATAACTTGGGGTCATAAAAAAGTTGTTGTTTCGTTTTACATATTGTTTAAATTGCATAGCTTATGAGTTATCATGAATGCTACTGTAATAAAGATTTCACCAAAGATTCAATGTATATATAATTGATGTTTTAAGATATGTAAAGCGTTGTTTGTGTGACGGACGATATAAATTTGTCATGCACTTTACAATAAAAATAAATTAGGGGGATGCTTAGAACCTTTCTAGTTATTTATAAAATGATTGGATCACACATAATACTTTTTTTAAATGAAGTTTTTACTTAGTTTAATCTAAAACTCGTTAGTGAAATCTTTAATGAAATCGAAGGTACTGCAATACTTTCTAAAACTAATTAGGCTAAAATATAACTATCGTAATATGGGATATAATCTTATAAAACTGAATATGATTAAATTCGTTGACTACTAAACCTATTAAGTAAACATTTTAGACAATTTTCATAAAATATAAAACCAATTAACCGCTTTTGAATTATTAAAAGCAAGTGAAAAGACCCACATGAATAATTCAACAAAACTATTTCCCAAATATATTATAACAAAAAGTTCATATCCAAACAATAGAAATATTATCAATCACACATCAACCACCGAACACTGCTCTGATATTTTTTACAGTTTTGATTGTATAAAATATCTCTAAAATCAAGACTTACCTCGGTATTTCCGTTATTGCAAAATTATAAAGAAAAACAAGTTTGTTCTGATTAATGAGGAAAGTTACGAAACACAATCCTGGTAAACATAAAAAAATACGCAAATTGGACAGTTACAAAAATATTTGTCAGCGCTAATGATGGGTGTTTTTGCAGAGTTAACCAAGAAAAAAGAAATGTTGTATTAACGTTAATTTATTCCACAAAACTTTAAAATTATTAGTTTCAAAATCTTTAACAATTATTTTTAGCTAATATAAAACCTTGCTGAAGTAAGGAAGACCCACATGAAACTTAACACCATATTATTAACACCATATTATTGTTTTTTATTTTAGATTTTTCTCTTTTTACATATATACAGGATGTTTTTTTAACTAAACCCAAAACTTTATTTTATCAGTGAAGGATACCCCCCCCCCCCAGGCCACCAAGATCCCCGGATTTGACCCCACTATATTACTTTCTTTGGGGATACATAACATAGTAAGGCCTACGAAAACAATTCACTGGATATTCAGCACCTCACTACAAACATAACAAAATTAATGCAAGAAATTCAAAGACGTACTTTGCAAAACGTGTTCAGGAATTTGATGGAGACAACTTTGTATGGCGGATTGTTTGAACACATATTGTAAGCTGATTGTGATCAAACTTAAGCAATATGTTGTCAAATGTAATGATTAACAAAACAATACTCATTTTTTCTTTATGTGTGCATTATTCAATCTTAAAAATGGGTTGCGTTTTAAAAGATAACACCATCTACATATTGTGCAATAATTTAACTCTCGATTTTACGAGTTATTATTGTTCATTCAAACTATTTATCTGGTTTTAGCTATGTTAACATTAATGCCAGCTTTTAAAACATTACCATACGAAACAAATAAACAAAATTCAAAAATTATTCATTGATTGATCCGTTTGAAGATAAAGCTGCAATGAAATCGAGAGTTTAGCCAATAAATAGGACACTTTTGAGAGAGACGCGCCGTAAATACATAAACCACAGTAGTTTCGGTCGTTATTTATGTGACTTGTTCAGTAAACTCTTTTTATATGACCGTAAAATGAACAGATATCGAAGTAATTTTTGAGTGGTATTGTATTGAAACATCCTATATTGCTTTTGGTGTAAATATGTAAACAGACGATATTGATGATAAATAAAATATTAACCAGAGATTTTTATGTAACCTTTAAAAATAATTTATTTTGATGCTCGAAAACGAGAAAGGGAATGATATAAATAATTTTAAATCAACCACCTAGTCTTCTTCTAAATTAAACTTTATAATAGACACATCAACTATAAAAACCCTAGTTAAATTGGATTCAATTCCAAATACTTCATACCTTTAAAATATAAAGTACTTGTATATGAACCTTTTTTTGCACGGGTTAGAAGGCATTGATAGAGAACAGTAAATAGAATTGTCATTTTTGTTAGCCTGAATTAAAAGGTCTTGTTTCTGATTTTTAACTATCAGATTAGAGCATTTGAAGCGGTTCCCATTCTAATATTCGTTTATTGAAATTCCACCAAAATGTAAATACTGAAACTTTGGACTTTAGGAGCGCAGAACGGGGGATTTTAGACGTGAACAGGCCTCCGCGATGGCTGGGCTATTGATTTTCTTTCCTGTAAAATTTCAACCCGCTCACCTCCGTATATTTTGTATTTATAAAAAAACTCATAAAATGGACCTAAACAGATCAAAAACCACTTATAGCCTATTCTCTAATGTTGTACACTGTATTATTTTGATGTAGAGAAAACCTTTCAAGTGTCAGTTTCGTCTCAAATAATTAAATGTTTTTTATTAGTCATTCTATCTACAGTCATTTTTTTAAACTGCCTGTAATAAATATTTCTTTACAAAATCTTTCACATCATTGTAAAAACATATATTTATTATTTATTTAAGTTAAAGTATTTATGGTAAATAAAAAACGTCAGTACTCTCAGCTCAATAACTTAATTACGGTCACTAAAATTATCGTTAAGATACATTTAAATATAGTTAGAATGTATATGTAATGGCTTGCTTTAAAATTACAAATGTTTCGAAGAGAATTATTGGAATATATGTATAAATAAACATGAGTAATAGAGAAGTGACTGTGTTTTCCTACCAACCAAGACCAACTCATATTGTAGCCATGGTAAATAATTAACGTTTAAGACTATATTACCTACTAGGGACGTCAAACTCATAATCAAACAAATAATTAATAATTAAAAGATGATATGGTAGTCCCAATAGTTAAACCATTAAAAAGGCTTATTTAAGCGACAAATTCATGTTCGTAAATTTCTGTTTGGGTAAAATAAAAACAACTATGAAATTCAATATTATCAAACATAAATATGAACTAAATCTATTACTTGACAATCGGTATTTTGTAAAAGACGAATTTTTAAGAATAATATAAATACTCATAAAAATTTAGTGGTTAATAATCATGACCCACATTAAAGGAGCGATATTGACATGTAAACAATCAAGTGATATTACGTGTTAATAATATGTCACGATTTGTGAAACGGTAAACACAATCAGTGATCTAGATCACCTCATAATTACGCTCAATCATACATTTTCAATCGCATTCGACTTCGTAAAGTAATATGCAAACATTTTTTAACATGATCAGTTGCATTACGACTTTAAACGTCCAAAAACATGAAATAAAACTGATCAATATCTCCACTCATATGCAAAAAGAGTATTGAGCAATTGCATCAGGAGAAGCAAATGCTATATTTAAAAAAAATGTATGTGCAAATACTTACCAATGAATAAAGATTCGAGAAAATTCTTTACTGCAATGTAGGTGATTGTGAACAGGAATTAAAGCTAGTTAAGTTGACTCAACAATCATTTTATTTATATTTTCTTAAAGGGATATTTGCTCAAAAACTAAAGGTTCCATACCTAAGACCTGTATATGTATCTCTATACCGAGAATATTTCCCCATCTTCAGGAAACGCATTTCCTTAGATGTAAAAGTAACAATATTCTCCTTTTTCCCATGCTATATTATGACAATTCAAACAAATTAGTTATATTTTGTTATATTATATCAGTTATATTGATTAACATTAAAAAAATAGTTCCGCATGACGAAAATCTATCTCGCCTATGCAATATAACCAAACATCAGTTTTTAATGTTACTTTTTAATTATTAATGTTTGTACACTTCTCCGTATAATGCGTCCAAATAAATGAACAAAATTACATAATTAATGTAATCCTTACTTGGGTGCCACTAAAAATTGTTATTTAGCTTTTTTCCTTATTGCAAGAAGGACAATTTAGCATTCAAATAAACATTTTACACAATCAGTTTCTAACAAATATTTTACTAATTATTTTGTTTACTTATGTCGTTGTAATCTTGATTGTTTCTGGTGGACATCTTTCGGCCCTGTACCATCTTCAACACCTCAAAAATAAAATAGAAGAAAAAAATGTTATTTTTTATTTAAATTTTTTTCTACTTTTTTATTTTTATTTTTTAGGTGCTGATGATCTATTGAGTGCCGAAACATGCCCACCAGAAAAAATCAATATTGCAACGACGCGACGTTAGTAAATAAAATAATTAGTTAACTGCGATCAGTGCTACGTCGCAAAATAAATATTTTACTGCTTAATATTTGTATTACGTAAAAGCTTAGCATAGTTAAGTCGTTCAATCAAGTGATTGTGGTGAGAAAAATTATCGGGATTTAATTAGCAGAGATGATAGCAATCAAATAAATGTAACTGGCTCCAACTCTGCCAAAATTGAGAGAACGGTCGCAGAATATTGGGAAGCCAAGCGTAAACGGAATATTGAATGCTGGGCCCTACCACAGAGAAGTAACAAATTATGTGCCTCGTGATTCTAAGTAATTTGACTAAGTCTGAATATGAAATCCCTAGCTGGTTGACTATACCTCAAACACTATAATAACCAAGTAAAAGAATACTATTTATTAAATATTTTACGGTAATATCATACACTTGTTCCGATATACTGAAAGAAAGTAAATTATTTATTTAATACCATCTGTTAGAAACATGGACCTCAAATGGTTTTTTCACGATGGCGGCATGCTGTCCAAGTGGGTTTTTTTCGGGAACTTTAGCACTGTATCTTCGACTTCTCCACCAATTTTCAGCTAGTTTAATGAAAATTCCGCTGTTACGCTATTTTTGCACTATTTCCTTGTACCAATTATACGAACACCTAGGATTCAATTTCAACCCGAATAAGTGCTATAAGTAATATTGATAACTATCGTGTGATGAGCTACTGAAGCTTTTTGATTCAAATTGGCCATTTGGGTGAACTTCCTTGTTCCTTGTACCTCATCCAGGGTCCGTGCGTTGTTCAGTCCCCGGTTCGCACATATCACTGACACTGCTACGTGACACTGCAATTTTACTCGTTCATTCAAATCATGTTGACTTAGTCACAAGGGTTTTCAACAAAAAAATAATGACAAAGGGAAATTTTATTTGATGCTTTTAAAGTTTGAGTATGTTTTTGCATTTTAAGTAATACAGTATTGCTATCACTTATAGCAATAGCGCTTAATTTAGCAGTCGCTTGGATAACTCTCATTGCACTTTTATGATTTAGGATTGTTGATAGTTCTGGATAGATTTACAGTTAGTTGCAAATAGAATCGAGAGCTTATTAAATTCTTTAATTTTTCTTTTCTTTAACTAAGTAAATAAAAATGAAATATAATATTTGCTGCTATTCAGTTGGCAGGGACATTGTCTTACATTCGAAAACAAACATTTTGTGTGTGTTAAAAATAATACAGTTTAGCCCTCTTAAGCTTATTTTCACGTGATAACGTACTGTTATCACGTGAAAAAAGTGGTGATAGCTATCGCCGATAAGAAATAATACGTAATAGAAACATTTAATGTTAGCTATATACCTGATATAGCTTTTATTTTTGTTTATTTTATATTATAGTAAAAAAATTCGACAATAATAAAGGATACATAATATTCCGATACCTGAAACCATTTACGTTGCACTAAGTCCTAAGTCTATTCAACCATAAGTCCTAAGTCTATTGGACCATAAGTCTAAGTCTAGTCTATTGGTCCTAAGTCTATTGAATCATAAGCGCCTAGACAGACAAGATTATTTATCCTAATGTTAGTAATTTTCGTTTGAAATTCCCACTATAATCGTTAGTAATTTTCTCTAAATTTAATTTTGTATTGAAATGAAATTCGGAACAATTGGTGTTGAATATCCTCCTGATTATTTTAAAGAAAAAAAATTAAAATAATATAGTTGTCTTAAAAAACACATTTTGGATAGTAACAATTTTGTTAATGTAGAGAAAGGAATGTGAATGGTAACGACAAAAAAAGAACAATATCATAACAAAATAAAAAAAACACTATCAATTTTCTTTTGTCTAGAAAAATTATGTTCTGCTTGAATTATGGCGATAGTTTGACTTGCGAGCACCACCAAACCACCCACCCATTCATCAAGCTCACTGAAATTCCAATAGCAGTGAAAGTTTTGGAGATATTCTGCTTGATTTAACCCTGATTTGTTTTCAATCATTATTCTACTTTTTATAGAACTGAAATAGCTAGTTCAGCCGTCTAGCTAAGTTTTAGATTGAACAATTTAATACCATTACAATATATTATGCAATTAATTGTAGTTTTAGTTTTATGTTACTTTTTATCTCATTAAATAATAACAAGGATAGAAATCGATCCATATTAGTACAATCAATTTCTGATCATTTGGTATATTGGATTTAATTCTTGTGGATGTAAATTCATTAATTTAATTTATAATTAATTAAATGATATTAAATTAAATTAACGTTTCATTAATTTAATTTGTAAAACTCTTTTGAAAACAAATTTAATGACTTATTAATATAACAACAGACACATAGCCTTTTTATTACCATCTAGCTTTTTCTCTTATATTCAAAAATCCAAGCTAACCAATTCTATACTGAAACCTGTAGCACTACTTTACTAGGTCATAGTAATTGACTTTCCAGGCTAGCTTTATTGAGCTTTAACGATCTTGAAAGGACAGTAATGCAGCGAAATTGGGACTCTCCATTCTCGTAAAGGGATTCGTAAAGGGATTCAGCTGGTAATCAAACTAAGGGTACAACTAATCTATTAAACTTTTATTCCTACAGGATGATATTTATTGTAGAGATTTGCCCTTAAGTGAATTTTTATTATCTGCACGAATGCTTATTGAATTTTGTCCTCGTTCAATTGATTGCCTCATACAATCAAATATACAGCCATTAACCGTGTTTAGTAGTAAACCCCTCATATTTTCAGGTGGCACAAATATAATTATATTTATAACTAATTCCACTTGAATTAAATTACAACCAATAGTAACTAAATTATAATTGGTTATCAAGAAATCAAAACCAATAATTACTGAATTGAATAACAAAAGACCGCTCAATGGATTGATGTAGTAATAAGCCACGTTCTGAATATAATACGTGACGTAAATGGAGATAACGACAATTAACAGGTTTCATCAGCTGCATATATGTATAGTATGATCATGTTAACATAGACGTGGTATAGTCAGGTGCGTGAATCTTGAGCGAGAGGTGAAGAGGGGGTAAATTTCTATTAACTCGGGTAAATATATTGTGTGAGTAAAACGACTATGTTTGTAGGAGGACTAGTAGCGCTGTATCTAACCGCATCCGATGATGAATTTAATTAATTAATCCAAGTCTTGGGATGAATTTCTTCAAGAAATTTAAATAATGCTGCAGTTTCTCTGCAGTCGTATATGTTCTTTGTTATTCTTACAATTTGTTGTTTAGAATTCTTAAAAATCTATTTGATAGTGATTTTATTACAATATCTTGATTTTATTTTAAAATATTAGATTAGGCTTCTGATTAATTCAAAAGTACATCAAACATAATTATTTACAAATTATGCCGGAAATAAGTTACTACAAACGCATTTTTAGTATTTCCTGTATGGATGATGATGATGATGATGATGACTCTTTAGGAACTACATTTTTATTCAATGTGATGCCTCCTGAATCGTAAGAAAATGGAGCTTTACGTGCTTTTTGGAACGTTTCCAGTTGTAAAATATTTTAAGATAGAATGATAACAATTAATGGTATTTATGAAAAATTAAAAATACAAAATTTTATTCATAAACTAAACCTACTTTAATTTATGAGTCAGTCTTTGTTGATTTTTACTGAAGTCCATTGCGTTTACAGTTGAAGCTGAAGCACAAATGTCGTAGTCAGGCAGACCTCGGCTAAAGCTAAACCACTTTCCGCCTTCTGTTTAAGTTGTATGTTGGTCCCAATTGCCCCAAACTTCAGACTGTCAATAGCAGCTGTTAACCACATGTTAAAATCAATCCCCGAACCTTGCAGCCCCTTTGACCTACACAAAGCCTTTTTTGTATATAAACTCATTTTCATTTTGTAATTTCAACAGGCCAATAATTTTTTTTTTCAATGCCGATTGAAACATCGATTTACATAAAATATATTTTATGTATGGTATATTTTGTGATGATATCACAGTCTCTCGAGTTTTTAGCACCGCCAACACTGAAGCCAAACACAAAAGGGCCATTTAACTAGGAGAAAGTGTTCCAATGATGCAGATAATGGTGCAAACTCATTTGGAAGACCGATTTATCACTTTCAACTTTAGACAAACTAACAAACTTTGTAGGAAGGAAATTTGCTCAAGGAAATTGTATTTAGATTCACAGTACTAACATAAAGATTTATTTGGCTTGGTTAAAGATAGAGATTTTACGTAGGAGGAAGAAGTGTTTAGTTGAAATAAGGTCGACATAAAAATTAAAGTATACAAATAAATAAAAATAATTACAATTAACATCTCTGGTTCTGTCTTTTTATGTATTTTTTTACAAGCAGAATTATCATATCCAATTTTTATTTGTGTTTTAAGTTATTTTTAATACGTAACTTCAGGCTTTTTTAATTTTCCTATTTCATGAGGTAGCATGAGAAGGCGGTCTTAAGTCTTTTGAACCATAAGCGCCTGGACAGTAAGTGCCAATATGTTTCCTATGTGTTTTATTGAAAATAATTACAACAATACCGTGTCAATCTCACTAAGATATTTTGTACTTAGGATTTTATTTCTCGCTTTTTTATAAAGTTTACTTTCCTCCTGTATGTTAATTCAAAATCGTTAAGTCTCAGCAAACTTTCAATACAGTTTAGTTAACAAAAACACTAGTTTCTCCCGTAATTACAATCGTTACAAATGTAATCTTGCTAGCAAGAAAAGAAGTGGAAATTTACTATTAATGTAATTAAACGCTTTGTAGAGTAAAAGCGTTTTCGGTCGTAAAGAGTGTAAATGAAATTTAGGTAACCTTACCCATGAGAGGCACAATCTTTTCTTTAAGACAAATTTTCAGACTTTAATTACTAAAGTCATTATAATTATATGTGACCTCTGTTTCAGCAGATTTTAGTACTTCCCTTGCCTCGTTAAATTACCTGGAGATATTAAAAGATGCAAATATAACTACATTAAAGTAGAAGGTAACATGTTTTTATCATGAAGCAGGGCATGTTATTCTATTAAGCGATTTTATGATGACTAATATACTTGAATATTACGTAATGAAATAATGAAGGAGGGCATGTTATTCTATAAAACGATTTTATGATGACTAATATACTTGAATATTACGTAATGAAATTATATATGTAATGAAATATTTCAAGGCATTTTGAAAAAGTTTCCTTTATTGCTAGAAACTGAATGAACTATTTTTCGTTTACTCGGCAAGTGCAATATTTAATACAGTTCCATCTTCTTACTTCTTATTTCCTCATTCATTCTGATGAAGATTTCTGTAAAATATACAGTGTGTCAAAATAAAACCGTCCCCCCTCTTTATTTTTTTGTTTGTTAAGACAAACAATTAACCTTTGGGGAATGATACTAACTCAAAAATGTTTTGAGTTGCCCCCAAAGTCCCCCATCTTTGGGGGACACTCAAAATGTTTGGTAACGTAAAAAAATTTGGGTTGAGTTAGTATCATTCCCCAAAGGTTAATTGTTTGTCTTAACAATAAATAAATAAATAAATAAATAAATGAATAAATAAATAAATAAATAAATAAATAAATAAATAAATAAATAAATAAATAAATAAATAAATAAATAAATAAATAAATAAATAAATAAATAAATAAATAAAGAGGGGGGACGGACTTTTTTACACACTATTTATGCGGTTATATTTGCATGTGAATATTGCTAATAATGTGGCCTGGTTTCACTTTCTGAGGATTATATTCTAAAAAGTACCTCTGAACATGATAATAATAATAATTTTAATTTTTTGAGGATTATATTCTAATAAGTACCTCTGAAAATGATACTAATAATAATCCTTGGTAGGCGTCTCATCCTAATGAGACAACTATCAAATTGCAAATTGCACAACGAATATGTTTATATAACAATATTTAACAAAATATTTCTATAGTTTTCCTTTTTACAATAATGCTTGGAGAAAAGAATTCGTAAACAAGTTGTTAGTTAAGAAAGTCTATCCAAGTCAAAGTCGGAATAATAAAAAAGAAGCACAGTTCTTTCTTTTGAATGAATTTCAAAACATGCCAAGGCTGAGAGGCAGAATTACATTTTTCCTTCAAAGATATAATTTACAAATTCTTCCATTCCTTCTAGGAAATATAAAACGATTCTAGTAAACAGCTTCTATTGAGAATTAATAACAATTCTAACACAAATTCTAGAATATTTGCCAAGGAGTACCAGAATATTTATTTGACTCAGTAAAGTAGCTAGAAAACCAGTGTAGGACTTTTCGAGTTAGCTATTCAAATACTCAGAGTGCTCCCTACAAAGTTACACCTTACAATAGAGCCCCTTTGTCTTGCGTGTAGGCCAAGTTTAAACCTGTCTTCCTCATTAATCATGGCCCTTATTGACCTTCAATCCCTAAAATTGAAACAAGAGCTTTAATCTTTAAACACCTAAATCTAAAAGTTAGTATTTGAGGAATAAAATCTCATCATACAAGAGACAATTGAATATAACTGAATTTGTCACCTCTTCACTGAATCGTTCTTATTAATCATTCTCACCAAATGATTTATGAAAAGCCTGAATAAATGCCGCTATGAGTAAAAAATTAAAGTATATTGCTTTTACCATCATGTTACAGGTTTCATTTCCTTTTGATTATAATACTGGTGTGTTCGATTAACGAAACCAGAAAAATAAAAATTTATCTCATTTTTCCCAAATCCCACAATACAGAGGGTATGTTAAATGTTTAATATGATTTCAAAGTGAAAATGTCGACTGTGTGTAAAGTGTTTGACTCCCGGTACCTAATAAGAAAGCATATAAAATTAACATTATTAAAGAATTAATTGTAAATGCCAAAATGAATTTTTTAAATTTTGCTTGGAATATCTTTATTTGACTGTAATGACTGTCAATATTGTTTTCAAAACGTATCCTTAACAATAGGTTTTTGGCAGAAGTAAAGTAGATACTTGTAATTATATTAAAAACCTTCCTATTTTTTAATATGTAAAAATTTTTCATAACATTTATAAACTTTCAAAACAAATACAAACAGCGTTTTTAGCTGTTGTGCGTTGTGAGGGAGTTTATCCGTGCGGCGCCTAAATAAAAAGAAAGTCAAATCTGAACTGCTCTTTAAAAAAAATATGAACATGGTATCAAATTAAAGGTTTGAATCACACAATTAATTACAATGACACCAATTATAAAGCAGTTTACATATAGTAAGGAACGTTACATTTGCATTCCGTGTTGGCAGCATCCCTAAAAAAATTTCGGGACAAGTTTCTAGGTCAACAGTGTTTACGATGCGTAGACAGCCTCTAAGCCATTTATATTTGGTACCGCAATAATTCTGAGATTCAGACCTTTAATTTGATATACTATATTTGTATTTGTTACCTACTTTGTTTTTACACGTCTGCGCATTTGAGTCAAATTTATGGCTCCACGTCGCGCATCATGTGCTCCATCTATTGGTCTTGTATGATCGTTGGTTTAATCAGGCTAGTCAATAATGAACGTAAAGACCATTTAAGGTGGAAGACGCATGTTGAATTTCGTCGGCTCATAACGTATTACCCCGGCTATGTGGTGGTCTTCAAATGGATGGGTGGACATGTTTGTCAGTGAACTGGCATTTGTTAAGCGAGGGTTGAATAGCTCATCAAATTTCTGAATAGATAAGAAATGAAGGCTATCACTATGTTCTCCAAACTAAATTATTCCTTTTTTTGAAATGAGATATTTATTAAGATTCCAAATTCGATATTATTTTAATGTTCAAACGTGTAGTTTGAATAGTTTTTTACACAAACGCTTTGTTTAATGGTTCGGGTTAATAAAATAATCATACTGAATGTTTTCAATCTATCTGTGTTTCAATACCAAATGCGATAATAAAAGTAAGAGGGGAATTAATCAATAATTAAGTACTTTTGTAAGGTTGTTCAGTAAGGTAAGTGAAAAATTACTTACATTCCAATATACTCCATAATTTTAACTAAACGGGAACTAATTATAGTTAATTTTTCATTCAATGTAAATTAGGATTAATTTTCCACTCTTTCTACCTCTTCCCTCCTTCTTCTAAACTTAATTAAATTACATAGCCCTAATGACTATCAAGATCCCTAATAATCATTCTTAATAGTATTACGTAGAGTCTAGACTAGTTATACGTCACTTGCTTTGAATAATATAGGCCTACTCAGCTCAATGAGATAAATAATTCTTACACCAATAAGCAATGTACCTATTGATATATGGTTTGCTCCCACCTTTTTTATAATTAATATTTGAGTTTTTATTGTTATTGAATCATAAGATTCTTTTATCCCATTGTAAGGTCAACTTTATATCATAAAGTCTCAAGGTCTTTATGACCTTGTCTATAAAGACTTGAGGAACCGACTTTGCGTATGTCAGGAAAATTAAGAAAAAGTAAACAGAACCGTTCTTGTAATAAAGTAGATTTATGTCTCAGTTTTATTGCTTTGGCCGCTGGTCCTTACAACAGCTGAGGAATGTTTATGAGTTAATATACCGCTCCATTTATAACTCTGAAAAATTATAGCTGTGTAGATTCATATGCCGTTTTAATTTTATAGTTTACAATTAGGTTTATATTAAGAGAAATGAGTAAATTTGGATTCTTACTAAGCTTAAAAGTTTGAATTGAACAAAGACTGTAAACTGTAAATTTATAATGGTAATTACTTTGTTGAAAGTATGAGAAAGCACCATTCGTAATGTTGCATACATCAAAATAAATAGTTCTGAAACTATATAATTTATAGTCCAGCCCTTATAAATATAGTCCAGCGATTATAAATTATTTGTTATTTGAGTTTTATTTGCGTTGCCTTGGTTTGTAACACTGCAGACAACAAATGTTTTATTTTAGGATATTCATTTTGCCTAAACGTTTTTTTACCGATGGCTCGCGTCTACAGTTTAGCACACATTGTGTTTTCAAAAACGTGGTCTCACAGATTCTATTAATAAATATTAACTATTAAACGTAAGGATAACATGTAAGAATATAGATTGTTTATATATTTTGATTTTAAGATTTATTTTACTTCGAAACACTAAAATGCATAACAATTCCTAGCAAAATTAATTTGTTTGGGATTTAAAGTATAGTTTATTTTTTAAAACACTACAAAATTTAGGAATCTAAAGGTGTAAATATAACTAAACAATCTTTATTAAGCATATCTCTGGAATACAAAGCTCTTAATTTTCCAAAGGAAATAAGCAGTCAGAGCCTTAAAAACACTTAACTTAGAATAAAGGCTTATCTCTCAGCCCTCTAATTCAACCAGCTTCTGTAATGAGAGTATTAAAAAGTCTCTTATTACTTTTTTAATTTCAGTTGCATTTAAATCATGTTAAAAAGAATACTCATAGTGCAGTATTCGTTTTTACTAAATAACATTTCCAAGATGTTTATTCTCAAATAACAAGGCTGAAACGAAGTTTACTTTCTTTTTTGGAACATTATAAAACTAATGATTGATTGTTGATGTTCTGCTAAAAGCTTTAAAGCGTATAGCATTATTATTTTTTAAGAAGTTATTGATTTAGTTAAGTGTGGCAAATACTTACATAATAGGTACAGCAATTATTGCTCGAGTAATTTTTTGTGTAAGGTTTTATGTTACCTCTAATCATTATACTCTTTTAAATTTTTAAAATCTCTAAATCATGTCTTTTAAGTGACTCATATGCTAGTATAAGTACTCAAACAGTCACAAATCTCCCATTAAATATATGTTTGGAACTATGAGGAATATATAATTGTAAAACGTATTCAACAGTGATTGTTTTATAGCTTAATTAAAAATCTAATGTTTGAAATTCATTGTTAGTGATGATGAGTCCATGTTTCATTTAATTTTTTCGTATATTTGTCACATATTAGTAAAATCATACATGTGTAAAAAGGAAATATATATTTGCCAGTTTATGTTTTGATAAGTACATTTTTGTAATCAGCGATCGCAAATAACCGCAAAAATCGGAATTATAACTTTATTCAAGAATTGTTAATTGTTACCAATATGATGAGAGATCGATACTAGAGGCTATAAGAGAAACCTTTGGTTTGTGTTTTTACGTAAATATCACAAGGTTTTTTCATAGTAATGACAGCGGTTTTTTTATATTCAAACTGAAAAAATATTCTTGGTCCGGCCGTCTCTTTAAACATTAACTTAACTCGATAATTTATCCAAGTTATTAAACTTTAAATCCACCAACACAGACTTCGCAGTGGACCTGATTTATATTAAATAATTTTCAACTTGTTTCCTATCAAATACTAATCTGTGGAGAGTTCTCTTGTGTGGGTTTGATCGTGTTTACGGCAGCATTTTAACAACTGACCTTTAATTAAAATTTTAGTTTGAGGATTAACAGTGGTGATTTGGACATGTAAATGAACGGTGCTAAATTAATTCCGACCAAATTATTGATTTATGTATAAAACATGAGTTCATTTTTATCACATGTGATTGAAAATCCTTTGATTGTTTACAGTTTATGTAGGACGCGGTGAGGTGTAAATAAATAAACTGATTCCAAGAATTTTATTTATCCTGGTTCTCATCGCTTCTATATGGCAGACTCATCTCAATAATACTGTGAAACAATTCCCATCCATCTAATTTATTGTAGGTAGCTTAATATGTAATACTTCTTTTCTACCATAGTTTGTTATGATTAAAATTTTATTTCTGAAGCTTAAATTAAGAGTAAGCTATGATCTCGTTCTATTTAATGTTAGGGTTAAATGTTTGAATACATAATATTCGAAAGAGTGACCTTCAATTTTATTATAACTAAACATCGTACATGCACGTAAAGTTGATAGACTTCTTTTGATTATGTAAAAAATAAACTAATTTCAATGATAAGAATATTAATATTATGGAATATTATGGTTGATATAATCAGACCATAGACGATATCTCCATTCAAGATTGCTGCTATAACTGTTTCTTCAAAATTAGTGTTTTTTTTCTCTTTTGGCTGTTTCAACCTTTGTCCTTGCCCACGATGAATAACTCTTTACTTGCATATTTAAATTTGTACAAATCTTGGAAGAATAATGATTTAAACTAGTTCATCAATAATCCATATTATGATTTCGCCGTATAAAACCATAGATCGTTTTAAAACAAAAACCTATAAACTATTGTGTCAACATTATCCTTTTATAGGACCACTTAATGTCATGTCGAAACAATAAACCTCTAATAAGGTATAAACGGACAATTGATTCTACCCATGTCAATTTAGCTTTTAATCCAAATAAGTACTCTTCATTCAAATCCACTCATCTATTGTGATGCTCTACCAACATCTCGGATTCAATTTAGGCCTGGTACACATTAAATGTACACATATAAAAACTACAATGACACAATTTGGAGAGAAGATCAAATAAACCAGCCAATCAACGTTAGATTGACATTCAAGGAACAGTAAAATGAAATCGTGATAAATTTACAGTCGGCCCATAGCTCTCAGTTTCAATGCAAACAGTATAACTAAGAGTTTTGTATTACCGACTGCACTTTCTAGATATTTCAACTACGCAATATATTGTTGCTACAACAGTTTATGTTGCTACTAGAAAGTAGGAATTAAACATATAATATCTTAAGTGTATTTATTATTTAAGAAACTTCTTCATTCTCACTTGTACTACCTCGCAATTTGATCTTTGAGCTATTGATAGTTATTTCGCCAGGTTTGCTCAGCAGTTAATAACAATACTGAAATAACTCGACGGTAAACGAGCTTTGCCTTAAAATGTCGTTGAGCAATCCTTTTAAAAATGTATAAAGTAGAAACATTTTTAATTAAAAAAGTAAACTAGTTAATTATTTACAGTTAAAGCAATTTATTTTACACCATAAAAATATGTACACCCACGGCTGCCATGTAGATTATAATGCTTTGTTTTAGTACCGAAACAACACTTGCAATAAAGGTTTTACGATTTTGTCGCCTTCTTTGATGAAATTATGTCGTTTTTAACAAAAGCGATCTAAGAAAAGAGAACAAAGAAAATTCCAGTGGACACATAGATGACAGAAGGGTTAAACATCTATTTGAAATGGTGAAGTCTGGGGGTAAAACTCATTAACATGTTGTGTATTCATACCAAGACAGGTCCTATTGATTTAAAAAAATAAATTCAGAGGAACACACAGAAAATACAAATGTAGTGATATCTCTTTGAGATATAAATGTAAACTGTCTCCCAATTTACGGATTTCAATCTATAAATTTTGTTTAAACGGAAAAAGTAAACCATTTACGGTTATGAAACATTTGAGACTTTTGTGAGGAAGAAACGTGGAGCGTGATTCTTCATTAAAACTCAATTTAATAATTAAAACTCTTTAAAACTAAATTAAAAAAAACTCTTCATTAGAAAAAAAAACTCTCTACGCGGAAAATATTTATTTATAAACTTTGCTATTCATATTTAATAATTTTAAGAATTTCAATAAACAGTAATAAGTGAAAAGTATAAAAAAGCACAATGAAAAACAATAGTTCACTACGCTCTTCTTAATGCTGTGTGGATTTTAACGCAAGTCTCATAAATGCAGTAAATATAAAGTACGATAATCATCATAAATAAATTGATTGTAAAGTTATACAAATTTTTTAAATCGGAATTTTTTTTTAAATATTGGGATGCCGTTCTGTTTTGCAATGTTTATTCTGCATTACCTTGTATAAAGAAAATAGAAACACAAAAAAAATCTATAGAACAACAATGTATTTTGTATTGTAGTTTTTTATTTAATATATCTTCTAATATACCTCAGGTGCCCTAAAACCTTTATGCTAACTAATTACAACCAAACATAAATATTTTTGTCTCCTTTCTAGATTATAAAATATTTATAAATTTTTATAATTCCTTATAATGATAAAACTGCTCTATAACAGATTCGTGTGAACCGAAAGGGGTGTGTCATTGTATAATATGACAAAGCTTGAAAATAAATAGATGTCTACCTTTTACATGTAGGTATAATATTATTAATAACTATAGTATTGTAATCAGTTTATAATGCTTAATATTACCACAGGGAAAGGAATCAATTTCCATTCCTTTCTCTGTGATATTACAGAGCGAAACTAGTTTTCTGTGAGAATAAATTTTGCTTTGTGCACTTTAAAGGCATTTTGCAATGATGGCATAGCATAAGTAGAATTTTATCGATTGAGAAAGGATTCACCGCGTCCAGCTGAGAATACAACAATAACAACAGTTAACAATATCAGTTGGAGTTGGAGGGTCTTGTTATCGGACTCAGTCCAAGTCCGCATCGTCCGTTATATGGACAAAACCTTTCTATAATCGGGTTGCCTTATTTGAAATCGAGGAGACTTGTAAAAGGGCAGCCATATCGTCCTTTTGTCGTATCAACAACTAAACGTCGGATAAATATTTTTAATTTGACGGTGGATAGTGTTTTTTATCCATTTGACATATCACTTCAGAGAGTCATATTACAACTGTGACACTATTTTATTCCATTATAGTGTTAATGTTAATATTCTACTCATCCTGGACATAAGAAAATGTCAACATTTCAAAAATAATACTGTTTTCAATATTTTTGTGAATTATTGTTACAGGTTGTTATGGTATCCATAGAATCTTTTCTTACTCACTTTTTTGGGCATGAGAATTTTTTTTTGGCTATTTTTCTAGCTTCAAGTGGAGTCTTTGCAGTCTACGGTAAAACAACACAGTGAACGTCAAACGGTTAAATCAGCTGATTTACTCCTTTAGCACAATATTATTAAAAAATACTTTAACGTTTATCGTATTGTTTTAATGTGGACGGCAAAAATTCCTTATTAATTAAACACGGAATTAGTTTTAAAACGACTGAGGCGGCTCTAAATAACAGAAATATCATCCCTACGTACTATATAGATAGATTAAGTAAACATTCTTCTTTGTTCTGGCCAAAAAATTTTAATAATTTTTTAAAACCGTCAATAACCGTCGGTTTCAAAATACCTTTTTTTCAAGTGTCAATCAGTTTGGGTTTTCACATCTTCTGAGCCAGTTTGTCAACTTGAATACTTGAGATACTAAAAGCGAAATAGCAAGAATCGGAAGCATTACTACAAAACCTAATTCAGCTTATAAGTTAGCTGTACCATTTTATCATAAATTATTGTTAGTGAACATAGAAGTAACCAAGCCAATACAAACTACGTTACTGTTGGGCATGATTTTTATCGGTCATATTAAAAATTAAGACATGAATATATTAGAATACACTACTGTTTTGTGAATAGAGGATCAAAGAGCATCAAGTTGAGTTTCCAAAACTGTATATTTTATAGTTTGGCTCACATTTTTAAGTGCACTAAAACTGTATTCTACAGTAGATTTAAATATGCCAACTAATTTGTATTATTAAAACTGCTATAAGTAAGGAAATATTTCTTGTTCATTTTACAAACTCATTTAGTACGTGTGGTTAGCGTAAAAGCCTTACACTTTTAGATACAGCTTAGCCACTTGGTATGTGTATAGAAGATACAAGTAGAAGTATTATTGCCCGAAGATCCAACCTTGAATTCGTGTAGAACACCCCCATAACAGCCATTAAAGATGTAATGGCGGCCATCTTTAATGGCTGATACGGGGGTATTCTATACACGAATTCAAGGTTGGATCTTCAGACAAAAATACTCCTACAGTTATCTTCTATACACTAAACTTATCGAAGAGTGCAAGGTTTTGGTAAAATTTACGCTAACCACACGTATTAATTACCATAATATGCTAATTTCATATAGTTTATGAGCTAGATTTTTTTTGAGATTAAAAATAAAGTCGTATACCTGTTACTAATTAAATTAATGATTTGAAACGGTCTGATAATATAAATTTTTAAATTAAGTTTGATAATAAAGGTTTTGATGCTCCACAAAATAATTTAAAAGAGGGATTATAAAAAAGACGAGAAGTTAATTAAAACAGGTAGGAATTTATGATTACAATGAAGAGCGGTCTTTAATTTGAATATTTCTTTTTCGCGACGCTACTTGAAGATCGGCTGTATTCGTTGCATTTTTATAACCTGCGAAATTTCATATTTACAAACAGACGTCTAATGTTAGCTATAAAATGTAATGTTTTGTCTTGAAAAATATTTCGGTCCACTGAAAATATTAGACGTCGGATGCAAATGTGACAAAACGCATTAAGCTGATCCAAAGTAATATTCTAGAGACTTTTGTATAAACATATATTTAGTCTTTTAGGCAGTGAATATTCGTAATAAAGTAAGAAATACCCCGTTGCAGTAGATCGGCATACTCAGCGAACTAAAAAGGCATAAATAAATCATTTAGACGGAACCAAAAATTAAGTAGAATCTATTTAGATCCTAAAATTAGTTTCCAACAATTTTCTCCAAAATTGAAAATCGGAATTTTCTCCATGAGAACGGAAAATTATTTTTTTATTAATTTTTGCGATAATCTAATAGACATCAACTAGATGAATTAGGATCCCAAAGTTCTGAATACCAAGTTTTATTCAGAAATAATGATAATAGCGACTAATAGAATTTTATTTATTTCCCATAACATTGGGACAACGTACCGTACTACTGTGTTTTACCACAAGCTTTACCACAAGTTTTTATCTCGGTAACCAGTGGACATATAGCAATAATTAAAAATATTAAATTATTTGTTTTTCAAGATGAATTCAATGGCCTTAACCGAAATCAGATAATTTTTTTTATTTAAAAATCCCAAAAAATAATGTTCAAAGAGGTTTATCTCCCCTTAACCCCACTTCTGATGGTTCGATCGGGCTGGTTTTCCCTCTTCCGATCGTCTGAATAATTCCTACTTTACAAGTCTGTGCCGAATTCCATTCCGATCGGACTATTTTTACGCGAGTAATCGCCCGCGAGTTAACATTTTAACTCACACAAAACGAGAGACCTCGTCCCAAAAATTTACCTAAAGTTATTAAACATAACTTTTGCATACTAAACATTGTTTTTGAATAAAAAACAATGTAATGTTGAATTTTCATAGGTGATAAAAACACAACGTAAACAGCTCATTTCACACTAGAGTAGCGAAAACGTCTTTTTCTTCCCTAAATGCACAGGTTATTTTGAAATTCAAACGTACCTTTTGCATGTTTTTGTTCGTGTCTAAATATTTTCACAGAGGTGGTATTAGCGAATTTCCCCAATAGGAAAGAAGCTATTACCGTAGGTCTCATGGTAAGACCTAAGCGCGGGACCATCATAACTTTTCGTTTTGGTGCGCCCAGATACCAAAAACACCATTCGTTAAAATTTGTATATATATGTATATATATATATCTATGTATATATGTATATATATATATATATATGTGTGTGTGTGTGTGTGTGTGTGTGTGTGTGTGTGTGTGTGTGTGTGTGTCTGTAAGCACGATAGCGCTCGCAAAAATGGTCCGATTGGAATGAAATTTGGCATAGGCGTGTAAAGTAGTAATTATTCGGATGAGTTCGAAAGCCAGCCTGATTGGACGACTGGAAGGGGGGGATAAAGGGGGATGAACCCCCTCCAAAATGGGTTTTTTGGGGTTTTCACATGTAAAAATAAAAATAATTCAATTTTAGTTAGCACCATTGAATTCAGCTCGGAAAAACAAACAATTTAGTATTTTGATTCATTGCTCTATGTCCATTGCTTACCGAGATATTGTAAGTGGTAAACACAGTACGTTGTCCCAATGTTAATCTTATGAGAAATAAGTAAAATTCTATATCTCGCTTATTTCTCAACATATCTTAATAAAACTTGGTTTGTGGCTTCATCTAGATAAGATCTAATGTATTTTAGTGTAAAACCCCCGAAATTTCAATTTTTGTGGCAGCAAACCTATATACTCATTCCCCATGTTATCCTTGTGGGAATAAAGAAAATTCTATATCTTCCTTAATTTTTGACATATCTTGATAAAAGTTGGTAAATGGTTTCTCCTAGTTCAGATCTACGAAATATTGAATTAAAACCACCCAGTTTTAACGGACCTGTTGCAGCAAACCTGCATACTCATTCTCCATGTTATTCTTATGGAGCTTACAAAAACATGTTAAATCTCACTATCTTCAATTGGAATATGTTCTTTTGCCTTTGAAATTCACTGAGTATGCAAGTCTGCTGCGACGGGGGGTATTTTTGTATTTTATAAGGATTATCATAGAGAAGCTTGATTTATAGTTTTAC
This sequence comes from Flexamia atlantica, assembly GCA_035578135.1. Taxonomy (NCBI): domain Eukaryota; kingdom Metazoa; phylum Arthropoda; class Insecta; order Hemiptera; family Cicadellidae; genus Flexamia; species Flexamia atlantica. The sequence continues at coordinate 6,405,824 of JAQJVK010000027.1, forward strand.
ATAAAACCTCATGGAAGGAAAGGTTCATAGTTGAACTAGATGTCAGTCCAGACTGCATAGAAGGCATGCGCAAGATTAATAACTATTTCATACAGACTACATGTATTTAAAGTTGCTCTTTTACTAGCTAATCTACTAGCTTGGCATTTTATTTGCCATTGAACTGTTTACGTAACATATTAACATATCGCAAGAACAATGATATGAGTGAGAACGATAATACAATTATTGATCCTGCAAAATAATCGATCGCTTTACATAATATCGAAACCTTTTCCTTATGAGTTTATTAATTCGAGTACTTCTAGGAAAAGCAGGGTTTGAATGACTTCAAATCGAGAGGCGACAAGACAATTTATTAACTTTTCCTCGTTTAGTATGGATTCTAAAGAAAAACCAATTTTCCCAGAATTGCACCCTCTATTTATTTGCAACTCTCTTTGAATTCGAAATTTATTATTTGTTACAACCTGTTAAAAGAAATGTAAAATACTAAGCATTTCAGCTACCTGTATACCCTCAGCTTCTTTTTACCAAATAAGTAGCTCTCTTAAAACAGAGAAATGTAAAATACTATGATTTTATTTATCATGTTTACACTCTGAAATACATGTGCATAATGGGCATTAAAGTGTTTTATTGAATGACCATTATTATTCTTTATACTTAATTTATTTTACTAAAGTGGTTTGGAAAATTATGCAAGTAACAAGTTGAAGGTAAGTGCTCTCGAAATGCTGATGACGTAACAACATGTACACTCAAAGTAATATTGGATTGTGAGAGGTAAATGAGCGATAAAATTAATAAAAAAATAAAACTGTACATTTTAAAAAGGAGTAGGCCCAGCTCTAGTTTCTGTTTTAGACAATTTGTTACATACTAATAGTAAAAAGAGCTACATTTGAATAGGGTTTGAAGTGACTGCGTTTCACAATTCCTGATTTTGTATTGGTCGATTAAAGTTTAATAATAGTATGATTGACGGTTTCATCAAACGCATTTTAGGATTGGTTTTCCTCTTTAAAACAAAACTCAAACATTAATTGAATAACTTATTAATTAACAGTGTGGGAAACCAAACAAAACTATTAATGAACTTATTGAACAAACTAATTTCCTAAGATAGATCAATTTATGGAACTGTCCATTAAGCTAACGATATATACAAAAATAAACAGAGAACCTGGAACTGACAAAACCTCAATAGTTAGTCAATATTTAGTTACTTGTTTAGCTAGGACCAATTCAAAACGTAGTTTTCAAAATGGAAAGAGTATAGTAAATATTACTTCTGCATATTAAAAATTCTTTTTTCTAGTCAAAAAAGTAATGATGAATTTTCGTAGATGTTAAAAAAACAAGGAACATGTAATATCAAAGTAGTGTAGTGACAAAAATATCATGGGACTATCAAGTCAACTCGTCCGCCACAGTGTAAAGTTTTTATGAATATAAACATCGGTTTTACAACAGTTATTAGCGTGTGAACAGGGGTATCCAGAAACGATATTTAAATTATTATTTTTTAGTGAAAAGGCATTTTAAAATTTAATTCTGTGGAAGTAAAACTTAACATATCTGACTTAATACATCTATTGTTGGTGTATTCGTGGTCAACAATAGAGTTCTACCTTAATATACGGGGTTTTCATTGGTGAATGGTGCAGTTTTTAGTGTTTGGTAAAAATGTACTATGCGAGTAAAAAAAATGAGGGGAACCTCTTAATTCTTCAGATCAAATAATTTTATTGTTCTGTCTTAAAAAGTTGCAGTTTCGGTTTCTGGTTTAAATTTTGCGATAACTTCAAATATTCAATCCTGCCCTAAAAACGTGTATCCGATCAAGATAAAGCCAAGTGTGTGCTGTCATTGAGTAAATTAAGGTCAGTTTGTTCCGGAGCAAAGGGCTTTTAGGTGATTATTAAATAATTTTGGCTAGGAACTGGATCAGTACTAAAAAGGAAGACATCTGGGAGACCGCCTGGATCACAATCAGAAACATCAATTGAAACCGTTAGACAATCTTGTGTTAGAAGTAAAAAACCTATGAGTAAAAATATCCTAGTCCACTAAAAAGTGACTTATATTGGATCTTTATGTCGCTTAGGTTTAAAGATTGCTTAACATTCATAATATTTAATTTGATTAAATCAAATTTAGTTATTGCAGGTTTTCCCAGTAATGGTTCTTGCAGACCATCAATGACGTACACCGCTTCCCTGATGTTATTTTTGAAACTTAAATTCGCTTCAAATTGTCCAACGACATCAAGTTTATTCTTACCAGCACCAAGCAATGTTTTATTTGTTTTGATTAGTATAACATCTTGTGGTGAATTACAACTAGTTATTACAGTTACATCAGCTCCACAGTCTATTTTAAAATCAATAGATTTACTATTCAATAAAAGTTGAATATGATAGTCTAAATTGTCAGATGATTGTGTAACTGGACAAAGAAAAGCAGATGATAGTTCATTATTTTCTAAATTTCCGACAACACAATTTACTCCCTGGTATTTAGATGATCTGCAAAGCTTTGCTAAATGCCCTTTTTGAAACAAAGTTTACACTTGGCGTCCTTTGCTGGACACAAAAATTTTGAATGTCTGTTTTGTCCACAGTTCCAGGAAGAACTCTTCTTTTCTTGAAAACTACTGTCATTAGTTATAAATTTACCTGTTGATTTATTACCTGAGTTATTTGACTTAGGATATTTGTTGATCCTGTCCACTTATGGTGAACTGACAGCGAGATCTGAGTTAAGGTCGCTAGAAATCTGATTAAGAAGCTTTTGTTGTTTTGTTATAGATTCCTTTTGTTTAGCTTTAGTTATAACTGTGTCTAGAGTAAGTTTGGAATCAAGCTGTAGTGATTCAGAGAGTTTTTGTCTGAAATTCCTATTACTATCCTATCCCTAATCATTTCTTAAAATACCGAATTGGCAATGATCCACTAAATTATGTAATCTAGTTATGTATTGGTCAATAGATTCGCCTACCTCCTGAACTGCTAAGTTGAACTTGGCTCTCTCAAATATTGTGTTACGTTTACCTGTAAAGAACTCTTCAAACATAGATTTGACCATCTTGTAGTCTCCCTTTTCCTTTTCAGTCAATCTGCTTGCTGTCAAGATGTCTTCAGCATCTTCTCCCATGCAGTAGATGAGTGTAGTTATCCGATCAGCGTCCGATGAGTTGTCTAACCCTGATACAGTGCTGTAAATTCAAATCTTTTTATCCATCTGTCCCAAGTTGCAGGGTTTTTAAAATCAAATTGATTTGGTGGATTAAATACACACAAAGATGACTTGTTGCTCTTTAATTGAGCGCTGCCACCATGTTCTGTCATCTTTAATAAAAATCAAAGAGGAAAGATCCCATGTGAACCAGGAGCTTAAAAACCCATGCAGTGATAATTATGCATGAGGGTTTTCAACGTCCTCATGAGATCATCGAAAAATTTGAGAAACGCCTAAAGGAAACGTCTGTTGTAGACTGTATAAAAACTACGAGTGGACCTTTCTTCTAATGAGAAAAGTGTTTATGGTACTGAGTACATGGTCATAAAATTTATCCGTTTGAAACGGTTTTTCATAAGGATTTTGATTAAATAAATATTTTTTATTATTTTTTATTTAAGGTTCTCTTTTCATTTAAACTTAAAACTGCACCATTCAATTGAAACCCCTAAATTTCGGTGTCACTAACTCAAATATTACCAACTCAATTATTCAAATCGTCTTATCTATGACATCACTGATGGATTGGGGATGATAGTAGTCGAGGGCAGAGGATGGAAGTTGAGGAAAGCTTTACAAACTGCTGACTCATTTCCTCGTTCGATGGTTTCCCTGAAGCAATAAATCAAGTTGTGTAGAACAACGTCCGTCTCAGGATTCATTGTTGGAAATAAACTGATTGATTCATTGATGAAATTTTTATTTAGATATCGAGTTTTACTTTTTCATGTGTAAAATACATATATACGGTACGTGCGAAAAGAGACAAAACGGAAAAATTAATGGATATACATCCTGTTACTTACAGTTAATCTTTACAGTTACTTACCATATCACATGACGATAACATAAAACGGCTATAGACTGAATTCATACACAACTCTAAAAAATACTAATTCAATGAATTTTACCATAATATCTCTTTTTACCTTAATATTTCACATATTTTAAATAATGATGAACGCTTTTCCTGAATTACGGTAAGCTGATGTGGGTGGTGTAATGGGATAAACATGAATGATAAAGGATCCTAATGTTTACTGTTGAAGGGATACAGATTATTGGTCTAATTGAGAGCTGATTATCAACTGGGTTACATCAATCGTTTATAATCTACGAATATTATGAAAACTATTATCAACTCACAATTTGTTAAAATTATATAGAACTATTGTTCACTGGTATTTATTTTTATTTTCGACTGAAATTATCGTACAATGAAAAAACATTCAAAATGTAAGGCAATTGTATTTTATAATAATAAAGTTCACTATTTGAAAATGGCCAGGCAAGCGAATTCAGCCAGGCCAGCAAATATTGGTTTGTTACAAATATTATGTTTTTTTATTTTACTAAAAAACCTAAAACATGCATCTTTTGGAAAATTATGTAAATACACTGCAAAATAAATTCTCGTTTAAATTACACTAAATTTTAAAAACATAATTGAATATTATACAAAGTAGGAAAATAATTCATGCAAAATAATACAAAAGCATAGTGCACAAGCAGTTGGTACATTGCAATAAACTTTATGCAGTACATTGTCCAATATTCAAAAACCGATATTTCCCTTAATTACTAACCGATCTTAATAAAATGTTTCATGTATTTGTGAGATAATTAATTATTTATATGTTTTACTCTATTAAGTAAGTTTTTTGGTTTTAAATGACTTTAAGGAAGAAAGTATGTGTCAGTTTCCTGATACCGTTTATTTAGTATTAGAGCAAAAATAATTTTAATATTTAAAAAGCCTGAAAATACAAAGAAAATAACTATATAAATTTGTATTTGACACCTAAAACTTTTTTTATTCTTGACCTGTTTGACTTCCTTATAAAAAATAATTATACTACATTTTGTTATATGTTAGCATAAAAAACGGAGAAGTATCTTAAAAATTTAAAACAATTTAACGGTTCTATGATATTCAAATTTTCGAAATTGATGTCATACACAATAACGGGTGGCCCAAAAAAGGTACACTCATCTAAATTGCTGCTTATAATTTTAAATCAGTTGTTCCATAAATCAGCTCAACAATCCATTGTTGTTATTTTCCTCCTATTTCTTGTTTACAAGTTGTTTCTAGCAGTAATGTTGTTATCTTTCTCTTATTTTTTTTACAAGAAGTTTCTAGAAGTAATATGCCTCAATATACTGTGGGGAGAGAGCTTGGACTGTGGAAGAATATTAAAAAAGCTTTAGACTTGGACCCTAAAACGGACCATCGATATTACTGGTAAGAAAAAATTTGCATTGCCACTTTGGAGAACCGCCACCACCTCATAAGACTATTCGAGCATGGGTGAAACTCTTCAGGACCAAAGGCTCTGTAAAAAACAACAGGACAAATTCTGGTCACCCGAGAGCCATTCGGACGAATGAAAATAATGGCCGTGTATTTGATACAGTTATTACATCGCCCTGGAAGAGTATTAATCGGGTATCAAAGGAACTTGATATTTCCGGAAGCTCTACTAAGCGAATTTGTAAGGATTTAGATTGTTTTTCTTATAAAATGCAAATCTTACATGAAGCTGAGGTCTACAGATTATTATTCTCGTCTGGAATTCTCCGGACAAGTTCTGGGGAGTTTCATTGATAACATTTGGTGGTCTGTGAATGTCATGTTCTGTTAAGCGGTCACGTAAATAAGCAAAACATGCGCTTCCATGGTTGGGAGAAGCCGACAGAATATGAACAAAGACCACTCGGAAAAGATAACAGTTTGGGCCACCATTTCAAGCCATGGTGTTATTGGACCTTCCATAGAATATGACAATAACAGGCCAATTAGTGTTACGTCACTTGTGTATAAAACCCAGATAATTGAGATATTTCACGCTGATTTACAATCATTTTGTGATTTCAACAATTTGAACCTAGAAATGCAAATGTTCCAGCAAGATAAAGCAACCTCTCATTTAGGACGAGGAATCAAAGATCTCCTCTCAGAGTTATTTGGCAAGAACTTAGTGTCTCGTTCTACTGACATTCCTTACCCTTCAAGAAGCCCTGATCTTTTACTCTATGGTGCTATTTTTTGGAGAACACTAAAGGAAAAGTGTTTCAGGCCATCACCACAAAGTATTCATGATCCTAAGCAAAACGCAACGTCTGTTTTAATGGACATCACTCCCCGACATGTTCATGAATGGTTGAAAACATGCAAAGATGAATGGAATATATAATAAACAATAAAATATTTAGTTTTAATATAGAGTAAATTTGTGCAGCTAATATTTAATAATTAATTGCCGTGAAATGAGTATTTTTTTGGGCCATGCTGTATAACACTGAGAGTCTAGGTTTTCGCAAACTGTTTGTTTTACAACGTCAAGATCTTATACGTTTTGTGAGTAGCTTCCTGTTAACTACCTGGGAAACACCCCGGAACATCAATAAAATGTTTACAGACGTGTTACAACCTATCACCTGCGACATTAACGTAGATCTTGGTCTTAAAACAAACTAGGACAAGTAAAGCGAGAATACAGCATATTTAGTTATTCTTTCTTTTAAAATATAACAACTCTTTGAGTATACTTAACTTTGTGTATATAAAGAAATTAAAATATATATTATACATAAACTTTTATTTTCTAAAATATTTTTTATTTAGCAATTGGTTTCCACGAGCAGGACAATAAATATAAAAAGTGGCTGCTTCTTGAACTAGGTTTTGTTTTAAACTGTGAGCTTTATGTAAAGACGTCTTATATAAAGCAGTAAATTGTGTTTTAGCTGAAGAACTGCATTAACTGCAAGTACTCTAATTTATTCGTCATTAAAATTACAGTTAGTATCTTTTTTGTGCGTAGTACTCACAAAATAACGTGAACATTCTCACTAGTGTCTTGAATCGTTCTTACAATTATTTATTTTTCTATATCAAAACAATACATGTTTAAAGAAGATTGTACGTAGAACGTCTACATATAATCAGGCCAATCGAAATGACCTGGAAAATCTTAGCTCGTATGTTATTACTTAAGTGTGTTGAACATTTGATTTACACATTTATTTGATCATTTTAATCTCCAGTATAAATATATTTTTAAATCTGATTTTACCTCTAAAATTCACCTTATTAATGACCACCAAACGTTATATGTCTTTCTTTACCTTCTTTAACATATATTACTTAAAAAGAGTTTTAAAAGGTTATCTTTAATCATAGGTAAAATTTATTTAAGATCATAGAGCACAAACTTCTGTAAAGTGACATAATTATTTTAAATAGGAAAAATATATTTAAAATTCAATTTGACAAACGCTGTTAAAATAGCACTCGCAAATCACGTTTGTCTAGATGAAAGTGAAATCATGTCAAAAAATATTGCTAGTAAAAGTTACCTTCTAGGGTATAAGCTCCTGGCAATGTTTTGAATGGAGAAGTCGTCAAAATGGAATAAACATATTATGACCTTGCCCCTTGATGGAACCTTGTTTGTTGTGAGATAGGGATCTCTTGCACGGACGGGTTTCACTGATTTAATTAAAGTTTGACAGAAGTGGGTTCACGTGCAAGTGTTTCATTTAGTATTTGTTTAAAAATGATTGTCTCAGACATTTTTCTGGACGTAACATCGGTCGTGAGTAAATATGGAATTTTTATCTTATGTAGCACGTGCGTAGTGACATATAACTGATATCAGTTATTGCTTGTTGGTGGTACTTAAGCCATATTATGTATTATTATTAATTTGCAAGTTTTATTCCGCATGAAAAAAGTGAGGTTGGTTGTAACTAGATACTACTGGAAAAAAATTTCTTCTCCAGTTAATAGGTTTACATTGAAGTGAATTATTATAATTAACTTCGAAGTAGCTAGAACAACATAGTTTCTTTTACATGTTAGGCTGGCATGTATCCAAACTGTTGAGGTAGTAGCTCAGAAGTAAAGCGCTTGGCCTATCGCTGGTTCGATTCCAGCGGCGGGCGACTCCTATTCCATCATGAGCGGTCATCTCTGGCTGGCCTATGTGACTATTGTCACTATCTCGCTGTCTATAGATCGCCGCACAGACTTATTGGCCCATGGCGACGGGTAGTTGAGGTTTTTATTTAAAAAGAAAATTAAAGAATAAAAAACTATCCCTTTTTCATCAGCAAAGTAATTGAAACTTATTTGATAAAATATCTAAGATGTTTAAGGTTTTTTGTGAAAAAAATGAAGGAGAGAAACTCTACAGTTCATTCACTTAAACTTGAGAAATATGTGATACTTCTTTCTTCCCGGCTTCATATTTTTCACAAACTTCTAGTCCCTAAGTCTAACTGAGTTTTTATTTCCTTGTTTGTTTACAAACTGGAAATTTTGCATGATCTAACGACAGCCTCTGTAGGTTTTGAATAATATATTTTCACTTTATATAATAAAAAATAGGGGTTTCTTTAATACCTGAAAATCTACCCAACAGTAAATTTCTGTTTGAAATTCATTGTTGGTGATGGTGATTTTATATTTTGATTAGGATTTTTGCGGACATTTGCCATCACTGATTAGTAAAAAGCAAGTTTCACGACGTTTCGGGATCAGGAATCTGATCCCGTCTTCAGGTGGAAGAAAACCTAGAACATAACAAGATTAGTAACACATAGCCAGGAAAACCTGGAGAAAAACACAGCTAAAACAAAAAAACGTCTTGAAACTTGTTTTTTACTAATAAGTGATGGCAAATGTCCGCAAAAATCCTAATAAAAAAAAATAAAAAATAGTAAATTTCTGTTACAAAGAAGTTGGTGCGTATGTCATTGCCATTCCATCTTAAAACATTGACAAACGATTTTTGTGACATTTTCCATTGACAAACCTAACAATTAAATCAAGTACTTAAATACAAATAAATAAAAAACAAATGTTGTCAAATATATATTTGATTCAAGAAGATGAAAGGTTTTTTAACCAAACGAAATAAAAATAAACCTAAATAGAACACTTCAGAGACATCTTTTAACAGAGTGAAAAGGAATCAAATACGATTTATTTAATCACCATATTTATAAATTATTATGAACTCGAGATAAAGGTGAAAATTAGATAGTAAAATACAAATGGAATTGTTTTCGAAGTGCTGCAAAAGTTACATATCCTTGATTTCTCTCTTCAAAATTTTCAAACCGAGAGAGAAATTTTGGCAAATTTTGCTATTACATCACGAAATGTTAACGTGATCGAAATCTTAATTTAAAATGAGAATCCCTCTTTAAATTGCTTTCCACCTCACTCTCATGCATCTCAATTCTCATTTAGCCTAAAGTACTGTATATAAAAGATGGCGGCGCAGTACAGAAAACGAAAGTGAAGCGCTTACATTTATTTTATGAGAGTGCGCAAATCGTTCTTTCACTTAAGTACAAGATACTGCTCTGCGCTGCACTGTACTTATTGCTTCAACCTTTAAGCCTACTTTGAGCACCAAGTACAAAGTCAAAGTTGCTTTCTAAATAAAGCCAGCAAAAATATGTATTTTAATGAAATTAAAATAAATTAAGGTCTGTATATTGATCAAAATAAAAGTCCAATAACGAATTTCAATATTAGTTTTTGCCATTTTACATATACCAAATAAAAATATACAACTACCACTTTTGCTACATATGTGCAATTTATTTATGTCACCTGAAATATAGGTGCCAAGTCGAATTTATAAAGCAACACCTTTTTTTAAATTTACATTGTAAGAAAAAAAGAAATGAACAAATAGTTCGGATCACTAGCTAATTATAGTCACCTAGTACGAGTATTTTGGCTAATACTTATAAGCTTAGAACTGAAATTAGATCACTGCTTTGATCTGAAAATGGAATTCGTATGGGTTAAATGTTTCGTATGGGTGAAGTTCGTACATTTACTTCAATATATTTTAAAGTACTAATAATAAGTATTTTCAAACACCTTATAATCTACACTTTATAAGTATGTTTATGTATTCAAATTTTGTTACATTAAGTTAAGTAAAGTTACACGGAATAAAGATCCTAAGCCAACAAACGTCGAAGCTCTTTGTTGATTTCGGGCAAAGTTTTATGTTTTTCTTTTGTGAAGTTAGAGGCCTATCCACGTTTATGGCTTACGTTTTAGCCTGCATTTTCAAAGTTTTAGAAGGAGCAGTATTTATTGCATACTTCCTCAACCTGACAAAAGGCTTTAAGAAAAAAAACAAAAAACATTTGTTCTAAAAAGCTTTGTGCAAGTAAACTTTAGTTTTATATTGATAGTGTACATAAAAGTAAAAGGGTACAACTGAAATTCGGTAATAAAATTAAAATTACGGTCTAAAAGCAACTAATCAATAAAATTTCTCAGCAAAAGTATTAAAACAAGCTAACTGAAAAAGAAACAAATCGCATCAATGAACAATAGCCAAACAGCAAAATTTTTATTCTGTATTTTATTAGCTTAATAAGTTAAGCAAAAAAGCATATCAAGGAAAATGACAATCACCTGCTTAAAACGCAATAAATACCTTGAATAATAGGACATTTACTTGTGGGCTATTTATACTTTAGATCGTTAGAGTCATTACACATGTTGTATGTGCTGGTTGGTAAAGATATGTGCTTTTAACTACCAAGAGTAAGCTTTTCTAAACATGGTCTATGTATTTTATGAGGCATAGTTTTTTTACCCAGATTTAAAACTCGTGGTTCGTTAAACTCGTACACTGATCAAAATCAAGTTTATATATTGAACCATATATTGAATATTACTTTCAATATTTGTGATTGTAATAATATATTTTAATCAATTTCCTCACATTACAGTATTTTTATACGCAGATATAAACTAAAAACCATCGGTAAAAAGGGTTACCCAAAATATTCAGGCTAACTTGCAACCATTTATTTTATTAAAAAATAATTTCCTGGTCGCAGTGTTTCTGCTGTTGAAAGGTATTACCATTAAATAATTGATATGGTGTAGACAAATCCAATTAAAGGAGGTTTATCAATCCTAAATCCCAGTTTGTTTAAATATACGCTAAGAAGATTATAGTTAGAAACAAAAACTGTGTCATTATAATTTGGTACGCTTAAATAGTTTCCATGTTTTGCAAATTCAGCAGTGTTAAACTACTCATCTTTTTTAATTTCATCAGTTTTGAAAGAATGCTTTAGATTTATCCATTATGCTCAAATAAAAATTCATTTTGAAACTGATCAATATTGCACTTGTAGGAAACGCGATTTATTATTAACTAATTCATAGTTATCTAATTGTAAACTGTGCTTACATTTGCACATTTCACTTCCAAGAAATGTGTGTGTTCATTTATATTCAACACAAACATGCAGCTGTAAAACAAAACACTCAACAAACAAAGACAAATTACATTTTGGTCCAAACCATTATTTTATTTGCTCATTGTAGCAGTATATATATTGCTGATGGCCATGATGACAAAAATAATTTCGCTTTAGAATAAGGTTGAATAATGCTATGAGTAATCAAATAAATTTATGTTTGTATGGCATGGATTATAATAAATGAATTATAAGAAACAATTAAAAACAATAATTATATTAAAATTTTAACTTTTTACCTGCCTTAAAAAGGGGATTTTCTGTTGTTAAGAAGATAAACTAATAGGATATTATGGAACTTTATGTTTGTAAAATATATGATATGTGTTGGGAATAATTTAGTCGTTTCGAGTAAAATTGGGCGAATACAAATAATTTAAAAGTATTTGTGTAAATAATTTGTAAAGTATTTAAACTATTTTTTATTAGCTCAATAAAAGAGCTAAATAAAAAAAACCGTGCGCGTACACTTTCACTGACCAAAGAGATAAAGGGGTGAAGACAATACAAAACACGGTGTACCTCGGCTGTTGAATGAACGGTTTAATGTACTCTAGGACAGCTGTCTGGGACACCTGTGTTTCCCACGAAAGAATTTGTGTCTTTTACACCTCACTTCTTTTTAGTACGATCATAGAAATACCTTTATTGCCGTTAAAGCAAAAAATATATATATCCTGCGAGCTATGTAAGTCTCGTTATTACATGAATTAAAAAAAACTTGAAAAGTTGAGCTCAGTATATGATGAGTTTTTACTTGTGATATAAATTCAATCAGAATTTTATAAAAGGTTTTGTTCTTTTTAAAGGCAATCGATATGTCCAAAATTTAAGTAATGGTAAACCTTAAAATTATATTTCAATACATCTTGTTTGTCGAACTTTCTTTTAATTAGGTAACTAAAGGCTAAGGATAATAAAATATGGGGACATATTTGTAAGGGTGCAATCTTTTGTTCGGAATACATAAACATTTCAAATTTATCATAAGCACAGGTTAATGTGATTTGTGATCTGCTGATTATTTATGTATAGGTGACTTCAGTTTATTTACAATAGTTTTTTTTAAATCAAGACTTTCACTTTTCTTAAAAGAAAGTAAAAAAAAATAAATTAAGATGCTTTTCTTAAAATAGCCGTCTTTATCACACAGACAAATATTTGTCTTAGGTTTACTTTTCATACAATTTTCCATTTCCAGCCTCATGTGTACCAATGGCATCTCCAAAAATAATGATAATTTATATAGACTATGTTTTCATTATGTAGCGAGCAATAAATTTATTTGACGAAGAAGTAGGAATGATATAATTGGGACAGATATTCCCAAACATATTCATTTTAGATGTTAGAAATTAACTAGATTAATTTATAGTTAATTTATTAGAAATCTTTGTTGACTAACATAAATAATAAAAATCTCAATTCAGTTGGATGTGGACAAAGTATAGTGTAATTTAGGCCGGTGGGCAGTTGAGTTGTTATCGGCGGAATGAGAACAGCTCCCTTGTCCCCAATAATTGAGCGGTTTGCTGGTCGAAAAGCTTTACGACTTTTATCTAGTCAGTTGGGATTGTCACAGAAAACGACGACCGATCTCATGATAGTGTCATGTTGGCTGACAAAAGCAAATACTCAACCTGCATTGTAAGAAGTTTGGAAACTTACACACGCATAGTTAGCATTGGCTCACGTCTTAATTTTGTTTTAGAATCAGGTCATGTATAAATTTGAGCAACGGTGTTGCAGAGAAAAAAGGATTGTTGTGACCGTAGGCATTACAACGATAAGATTTTATTTGTTTGTATGAAGTTAGAAATGAATATTAATTGCGCACTGTGTCTTCAACTTTTAATTACAGATTACCTACGGTACTTTAAATAAATCACAATATTATTGAAAATATAAAAACATTATATATATATATATATATATATATATATATATATATATATATATATAGTAGTAATTTCTCTTCAATTTCAAGTTTCAAAAATTTTATTAATTTTCGTTTAACTAGTAAACTTCATCAGATAAATATAATGTGTATAAATATGTACAATATAAAAAATATAACAAGAAATTATAACCTAACACAAATGTACAAACATAAACAAAATAATGATTCATATAAAGCAGCTGACTTGTTGTAGTTCAGATTAAATCAGTCATGGTAGGGTTGTTTGGTATTTTTTCGGCTTTGAATTTTTTACCTTAAATTCAAACCATCGGGTTGCCTTGTTTTTAGTACTAGTTGGTGGGCCAGTTCATTTTTTCTTAATTTTATGGCATTTCTGTTTTTGTTTTCATCTATTTCAACTTTTTGTATCCCTTTTAAGGTGAAACAATCTTCGAGTTTGGTCTTTTGATGAAAACTGGCATGGCTCGCAACTGGTTTTTCATCGTCTCCACGATTTACATCTGCGCGATGCCCAGTCATCCTTACTCTTAGATGGTTTGATGTTTGTCCTATATATTGTTTATTGCAGAATTTGCAATTGAGTTGATAAATAACATTTTTTGTATTACATTCAATATCTCCCTTTATCTGATATTTCTTTTTTGTCGTGCTGCTATCAAACTGAGTGTCCTCCTTAATTAATTTGCAGGTACCACACCGTGGTTTTTTACAAGGTTTGCACTTGTTTTTGTTTATAGCCCTATTACATTTGTTTGGTCGGTGTTTATTAACTAACATATTCTTTAAATTTGGGGGTCTTTTAAATATTACTCTTGGGGGTTTGGAGAAAAGTTTTTTTGTCTCTTCTGAACTTTGGAGTATATTAAAAGACATTTTTAAAATATGATTAATTTTATGGAGGCCTGGATGGTATTGTGTGACAAGTTTTGGGTCATTGACTGAAAAACTGTTTTGTTGATGGTTTTTTGGTTTTCAATGTTCTTTTTTATGACTTTTTCAGGGTATCCTGACTTTTTTAGTGATGTTGTCAGTTTTTTTATGTAATGTAAAAAGTCAGTTTGTTCACTGTGTAGTTTTTTTGCTCTGCTGGATAAGCTTTTTGGTATTGACTTTTTTACATAAGTTGGATGACAGCTTCCGTAGTTTAGGTATTGCATAGTATTTGTATCTTTTATATGGAGTTTGGTCTTTAAAAATCCTGACTCTAGGTAAATATCCACATCTAAAAATGTAATAGAGGTCATAGAGGAGGACCAAGTGAATTGCAATACGCTAAAACTGTTTAGAGATTCAAGAAATTTATTTAGTTTATCCTGACCGTGTTGCCAAATGAAAAAAAATATCATCTATAAATCTATACCATAATAGGGGTAAATATTCTTGCGATTTAAAAAAATTATCTTCCATTCTTCCCATATATAAATAAGCATAGATAGCTTGGAGCCATCCGCGTGCCCATGGCAGTTCCTTTTATTTGTAAGTATAAGTCGTCTTGAAATCTAAATGCGTTCATTGTCAGGATAAACTTTATCAGACCAAGTAAAAAATTAGTAGAGGGTTTGGTATTACTTGGCCGAGTATTTAAATATTCTTTTACTGCTTCCATGCCCTCATTGTGAGGTATGTTAGTATACAGGGATGTAACATCCACTGTAACAAGAATAGTGTCTTGATTTAAAGGCTGTTGAATTTGACTTATTTTGTTTAAAAAATCATCCGTGTTCTTTATGTGAGAGGGTAGTTTTTTTACTAAGGGTTGTAGCTGGTCATCTATGAAACCCGAAATTCGTTCAGTTGGACTTCCATAACTAACAACAATGGGTCGTCCAGGAGGAGGTCTAATGTTCTTGTGAATTTTGGGTAACATGTAAAAAGTAGGAGTGCGTGGATGATTTGTAACTAACAGATCCATTGTCTTCTTATTTAGTCCTTCATTCTTACCATATTTTAATGTATAATGAGTGATTCTTTCATTATACTCTGTCGTTGGGTCTTCCTCCAACTTTTGGTAGGAGTTTTGATCAGATAACTGACGATTTCCCTCAGCTAAGTTATCATTCAAGTCTTGAATAAGGTGGAGGGGGAGGAGGAGGAGGAGGGGAGGAGGAGGAGGAGGAGGAGGAGGGGGAGGAGGGGGAGGAGGAGGAGGGGGAGGGGGAGGAGGAGGTGGAGGGGGAGGAGAGGAGGAGGAGGAGGAGGAGGGGGAGGAGACGAGAAGGAGGTGGAGGAGGAGGAGACGAGGAGGAGGAGAAGGAGGAGGAGGTGGAGGGGGAGGAGGCGAGGAGGAGGTGGAGGAGACGAGGAGGAGGTGGAGGAGACGAGGAGGAGGAGAAGGAGGAGGAGAAGGGGGAGGAGAGGAGGAGGGGGGAGGAGGAGAGGAGGGGGAGGAGGAGGAGGAGGACGAGGTGGAGGGGGAGGAGACGAGGAGGAGGAGGAGGAGGAGGAAAAGAAAAAGAAGAAGGACGACGACGACAACAACAACAACAATAACAACTATTATTACACTATGCAGCTTAGAGAATGTCTCTAAATTATTTCTACACTATAATATTCGAATTCATATCTCACAATCAAACAACACTGGCTGTTTTGCACTTAATACATCAACACGAATATTAAGAACCAAGAATGACATTGAAACGAAGACCTTATGATTAAGTAACATTTTGCAAGTAGTTTGTGCGTGGTATTTTGCCCCGTTAATATGTAAGCCTCAATTCATTGCTCATCCTAGTTAAGTTTTACAATAACGACGTTTGCTCCATTAAGCTGGCCAAGTTTAAATGGTTATGACTCTCATCAACATACACTCTTCCCAACAACATTTGCTCCACTCAGTTTTCTAAACTGAGAAGATATTGTCTTGTTTAGATGTTATGTAATCTATAAAAAATATCAGGGTATCGTTTAATTAATTTTTATAATATAACATTTATTTCTTTTAAAGTTACATTGCAGAGTTACATTTGTGTTATATGTTTTTAAGCTTTTGTTATGACTAACGATTCGATGCATGCTCAGAGTTGAACGTAGTTGTCATGTTTTAAGCTATTTTCTCGAACAATAAATTTCATTGAATTGAGTACAAACTTTTATCTTCAGTTTTAAATACCAGTGATCATGTAGTTTTCATTTTATATTTGTCGTGATTTATTAACGTGACGGTAAAAATTGTCCCAGCAATTAAAAGTGATGACTATGTTTATCACTTTCGTTATGCTCGAAAACGTACTTAGAGAGAATATAATTTTGATATTATATAAATGTCATTATGTAATAAATTACAATTCAAATATACTTTTGACATTAACTATCAAAGATACATAGTTGTTATTATTTCTTTCACGATTTAACCTTTTGTTCTAATTTAATTTTCAATAGAGATTCATGTTAACACTTTTCGTGCAAGTCAGATACATACAGTAACAAGATACAATAATGAGGAAAGGGGCTCTTTTTTAAAAACAATGTTACTTATCCAACAATACAAATCAAATTCACCAATAGAAAAGCCTTCCTTTTGTCCTTAAACACCAATAAAACAACTTCCAATCCTACTAAATTTTGTTCACATGAAATTAGCCGGCATGAAAAATCTATTGAACGTTTCTCGGTTGTTTGTAAATACTTTGCGCATATGTGCAATACAATTATTTAAAGTCCTTAAGCTAAGAAATAAATCAGCTGGGTATATTTCCATATATTCAAAACGTTTTCATGCAACATACTTTAACCAATATGGAGCAACGACTTAGTTCTAGATAGCTTTTTTATTTTCACTCTACGGCATGCAAAGGTTTACTTTGACATACTTACATATATAAGACTCGTGACATGTTTTATGCATCATGAAAACATCGGAGAAGATGAAGCAACGCAGTTTTATGACACCCGATTTGTATTAGGAATTTAAATAGCTTGTATTTCTTTGAAACCAGAATATCTATGAATACATATCATATGTAAAATTTATATCATATGATATATATATATATATATATATATATATATATAAAATTGTATGTTTCTAAATGTGCGCAAAAAGAAATTCTTCTGTTGATACATTTTAAAGCAGGTGAGATTTCTGTCAAGCTAAAACTGAAAAAAATATATAGCGTCATCATAACGCTGCGTAAACAGAATTTTTTAATAAATGTGTTGTGGGTCGAAAGAAATTATCCCTTTCCTGCTCTAGAGTAGGAAAGAGTCAAATGGTGACGAGGTCATCACCCGTTCCCATTTTCGTCGTTTGATGTAACCTTACAATAACACAAACGTAACATTCAATCAGCTGATGCATTCAGTAGCAAAAACAAAATGAAAGCGAAATTTTCTAAAGGTAAACAAGCTGTAAATTAGTTGTTTAGTGAAGTAATTAGCTTATTGAGTGGTATATCAAAAATTATAGTCACACGGGCCTAAATTTTACTGTCGGAACTAGGTTCGTCCTTGGCTTTTCGCTTTGAAAAAAGTGATAAACTTGACAATCAAAGCGTAAACTGGCGAATTCTAGATTGACCCCAAATTCACAATGGCCTAGCAAATTTTAAAGGACTCTTCTTGAATTGTATTACTTCGCCTTATTGGTTTGGTATTACAATTAAACATTTAACTAGGGTAAAACAATAGTAGTTGGATTTCTTCAATGGTATTTCATCAAAGTAAAGGTACAATTTTTGTAATCTTCCATTGAACTAATTTGTTATAACATCTGTACTTGGCAATAAATTGGCAGGAAAGAACAAAAATTAGCTTTGACGTAACATTAAATTTGGAGAGCATCAAATCTCTTTAGAGCTCGTAAATGCTGCTTTCTTCTAATTGGCCATAAATAATTCAGGCTTTCATGCTCCTCTCTCTCTTATGTAGTTTTTCTTCAGATTTTACAATTCAATATTGCTTGAGTCTCGATAATGAACGGGCGTCGGACATCAACAATGTCAAAAAATTAAAAATCTTTTATTGCATTAAAATGTTCTATGGTTCTTAACTTTTCAAATAACACATTATTCACAGTGATTGTCCATGTCGAACTGGTTTTACAAGGGTTTTCGCAGATTCATATCGGTACGAAATGGATGCTGACTAGGTGGATGCTAAAAACTAGGTTTCACTTTGATTGCGATTTACCGAAAACTTAATTTTTGTACCTGAACGCCCCGGTATCTCAGAAACTGTTAGAGCTATGCACTTGAATTTTTTTGTGCAAGTAGATTGCATATATACACAAACTTTAATACGGGGGTTTTGGTTAACCTCATTTATTCAAGGATAAAAATAAAATCTATAATATTTTAAGGCTTAAAAATTATATATTTAAAAAATATTAAAACAATTAATTGTTTGTTCACAGAGAAACCCATGTGTTAAAATGATCAAAATACGTTCATAAACAGTTGCTTAATATTTCGGAGCAATCCAACCAGTGGTTTCCGTAAAAACTGGTCATAAAAAACTAAAAACTAACATTCACTGGATAGGGATGTTCGACGCCCCTTAAGTTTAGTTTGAAAAATGCGTAACTATTAGATTTTGAAGGAGTTAGTTTTAAACTCTATTTAATGTTTATGACAAGATATCAAACCGATTAGAGAGCTGTAGTAAATTATTTTAAACGATGATGTTTTTATTTTATGAACCACGATTTAATGAATGTTCTATAAAAACTTTAATTACGTGTTACATTTGATTTGGTAATAAAAATTAAGTCCACCTTTGTTTGATCAAATACTTTTCTTTGATACCGTTTACTTTATTACTTATATAATTAAGTATATATAAGTATATAAGTAATACCTACTTATATAATTAAGTACTTATATAATTAGGTTTAGTTTAAAAGTAAATAGAATGAAACTGGCCGTTTAGACGTACTGTGTTAAATTGTTCTTGGATAGAAGAACGAGTCCAAAAACCAAGCCGTTTATCAAAGCTGTAACCGAACTGTCAGTAACGTATGTTTCACAAATGCTGACTGTTACTTAGTTCATTCTTTTCAACTGTTGTATATTTAATATTTTTTGTATTCTTTTTACTAGCTAACTAATAGTTTGGTAAAAAAACCAAATTATGCTGTCACAGTCTGTGTGATGAAATATATTTGATAAATTGGTCGCATTTTAACCGTTTTTGTAAGAAAATAAAGATTATAATATACAAAAATTAATTTTATTTTCTGATAGTCTTTTTAAAAGTCTTATACACAGTTAAATATTCTTTGTACAGAGTCAATGGTGACTTTTTGTATAAAATGCAATCATGTATTAGTGGTATAGTTAGAAAAACTATAAATATACAATACATTTTGGAAAGGTTTAATTTTCACTGAATATATCAAGGGAACAGCGTATTTTATTGTAAAATTTATTAATAAAAGTAGGGTTAGTCGTTAAAGGAACACATTAATATCAAGATATCAAGGTGTAAACCAATTACCAATTTTTGACCCTTGATCATGTTTAAATTTAAAAGACTTGTACGTTTTAGTGAAACATTTAAGAACATTTCTGGGAAGAGGGATGGTTAGGATAAGAAAGTCAAGGATATATTTGACTAAACTCAATCAAATGCTTATTGATAAAGTAATAACTTTCGAAATATTGTTGCTGAACATGAGAATGGCTCTGTATTAGTTAGACCACGTGGATGACCTAACCTACATTTCTCTCCTTAACATCAATTTTAGTATAAACTATAAGAAGTAATTCAATCATGAATTCATTTTCACAACAACACGTGTCATCGATTATAAGAAGTGCAACAGTTTAAGATAAACAAGTAACTAAGTGAACTTTATTTTTGTACGTTATTAGTAAGTTAAATAAACTTGTTAAGATTTCTCTTTGATGTTTTTTCGATACTCGTAGTTACGTTCTGCGTGCTTTTTGAACTCTGCTGATTGAATTAATAAGTTATCTCAAAAGTTATCTAGTTAGTTTCAAGAAATCCTATCGTTAAAAATATCTTCAATTCCAACTGAATACAACACCAGTTATTTGCCGATTAGTATTAGTTGGAAGTCAGTAATAATTCAAAGTTAATTTTATCGCTAAGTGAATATTACTCCATACCATCGCCTTCCCTTCTGTCAGGGTTGGTTTATTACCAAACAACAATTATACTTGCAAAGTCAACATCTTTGTTTATGATATTACAGCTCAATAATTTGTTAGCTAACAAATTAAATTAATTACATTTTTCATAATGTTCATAACAATGATTATACGGAAAGCGTCTGAATAAGCAGTAAAAATTTGCTCATGTCTAGTCCAACTTTTAATTATTCGGATAAAATTCTGTCTAATCGTTTCCTTTTATTAATTAACTAGCTTATCAATACGGTTTTACCCGTGGGAAAACAGAAAAACTTCTTCAGATTCATGATTTAATGCTAAGGTTGCCATGGAAACTAAATAAGCTTCCCTATACTTTAACATTGAAATTTTGATATATCATAGGGCGTAGCCCTGAGGGAATTTAAAAAAATCCATTCTTAGTGGATGCCTATGCCCTGAGAGGAACGTTCATGCAAAGTTTCAAGGTTCTAGGTCAAGTAGGCTGTGCGATGATAGGTGAGTAGTATTTGACAAATATATAGTAGAAGATTTCTTATTACGTTTGCATTGTCTTGTTTCTCAGTACTATTGAAGAATGGGCTTAGATTAGTATTTTTACGTAAAAGTGGACGAATGATTTACACAAATCGCTGTGTGTTCTAAAGGCATTTTCTTAAACGAGCGCATTGATTAGTTCACTTGAGAAATTTAAAATAATTCCCGAAGTAGAAAATGAAACTTCAAAAATAAGCCTTAACTGAACATATTTTTAACGAATTAAAATCAACCAAACTAATATTATTGGAACATTTTAAAATTATAAATAAAAAATAACTCCGAACATATTTGAAGTAAATGCTAAGTTTAATTTTAACAAATTAGTTGCTATCACTAAGAATTGATAAAATGTTTCACGACGTTATAACCTAGTCAATTTAAGCTGAAAGTTCATTATCATTCATGATTATTTATTTATGTACTTATTTATTTGATTATTCATCCGTATATGAATAGCGAAAAATTATATTTATGTACTGGTTTTAATATTTTGTGAGCTCATAGACTGAAATGACATTAATTAATCCAAATGGGATGGTTAATTCGACCAGCTGAAGCTTTAGATTGGATCAATAAATTTTGTACAGGTTTGATTTGATGTAATCTCTCATGGCCTTTTTTTCGATGGCCTATGATTAAAAATATTCCAGACTTTTCCTCATTTTTTTTGAGGTGAAATATTAAAATATTCTAGGCGATGTAACTACTGTTTGGATCATCCTGTTGCAACCAGGTTTGCTTCACTGTATTAAAGATTTATGGATCTAAAGTGTAAAATCATTTCAAGGTTTGCTTACATTTAAGAATCTTAAGAATGCCACCGTGGACCAAGATGAGTAGAAAAAAATAGGTGGTCCCGAAACTAACGTTTGTTTTTGTGACGTATTCACGTCTACTTCCAGCTGTGAATTCTGAACTAAAATACAATTGAAGGAAAAGCAATTTGATGACGTACCTACGTCTACGTCTGCTCAGTGATGACAGGTTAAAATGGAACCACCTGGTTTTATTCTATTCATCTTGACCGTGGATCACATCACGAGAATGGAAAATGTCGGTAATTTACGTAAAATTTGTTGCATTGAACATTCAATTGCGAAGTTTCAGTATATATTGTTCAGTATTTTTAGACAAATATTCCAGATTTTTTCCAACCTTGTATAATGCAACTTTTTTAGGCAATCTTTAACCACAAAATCACAAATTGTGATTGTACTCAGTACAGTGACAGTGAAATATATAAATACAAGCTATAAAAGAAATATACAGTCCAATCTAAAAGGAAGAAGCTCCATCCCGAATGTCTATTTTATTGCTCGTAAAACATGAGGAATTGGGCCTCCCATTCAACAAAGGTTATGTATCTTTAAAAAAATAGGAATATAAGTTATGTTTTTTATGATGCTTCATATAAAAATTTTAATAAAAATATGTAAAACCAATTCTTGAACTGTACTAAGTATTTTCAATTGAAATGAACTTGATAACGTTTTTATGATTTGATTTGTATATGAGCCTACATATGCAATAGGGATCCAACCCACAAATATTAAAATGTTGTGTTTTGGTAACTTCCAAATAAAAGAAACATTGATTTATTTTATGCAAAAAAGAGCTGACCAAAATTAGCTTATTTAAGCAGTAAAATCTTGCTTGGAACCAACCCACATATCTGAAAAGATATTTTCAGGTTTAGCAATAAGGATCCAATGGCTTGTTCTATGAGAGATTGCCTAGTTATTACTTACAATTACAAGTACAAGAGTAAATTATAAATAACTAGTGAATGACATAAGAAGATTGTTGAGTTTGTTTGTAACTTATTTTTTGTATTTGTAGCTTGTTTTTTGTTTTTTGGTTTCAGTTGACTGGATCTTGTTTGCAAAATCACCTGAAAAATGACACAACACAACACATGTGGCTTGGACCCTCTAAACAATGTATACATTGCCCTAAACGTCTTTATTCAAAAAGGATCCAAGCCACAAAATAATTAATAACAAAGGGAATACATGGACTATGACATTAAACCTATCATTTATAAATAGAGGAGAGTCACTTTTATACATACAATGCAAATTTATAACGTTAAAATTAGACAGGAATTAATAATGAAGTAGAAAATTTAACCTTGTTTTTCTCAGTTTGACTATGCAGTCGTTTGGATCCCTATTGCAGATGTAGGCTCATATTATACGATTGATAAATATAAACTCCTGTTATAGTACCTTATATTTCTCAGTTCGAACTTCCTTAGCCAAGACGCCCTATACATGAAGTAAAAAATATGAAAACTTCATATTAGGTTATTAGATATTAAAAGAAAACCAACAAATTTATAAAAATGTACAGTACCTAGTTGCTCTACAAGTTACTGTAAAATATTGTCTTACTAAAAAATGTCGTACAAAAATAAAAACATGGAGAAGGTTTTATTTTGTACGACTACGCAATTCTGAGAAGTGTTTTGCAACCAATACCGCACGCGCGTCGAATAATACACCACGGCACTCACCTCTTTCCTTAAATTACCTTTACTGCACTGTAGAATAAAATAATAAAAATAATAGAATTTTATATTGAAACAGTATTTTGAATTGAGGTAATTTTATCCAGTAAATTTTCACTGGCTTTACAGAAAACTTAAAACTGAATATTATAGGAAATTTTCTGATAATTCTTCGATTACACAATAGACAACATAATATTAAAGAACTTATGTTGAGATATGGGAGAATATTTTATTTTCTAAAGTAATAATTCCTTATGCAATTAGAAATCCAAAAAAGTGTCAGTATTTGGTAGGTTCAATTTAATTTCAAAACACATTTAAGACTTTAAAGTTATTTGTTTTTAAATAATTGTTTTGTAATTTGGGAATATTGCCTGTGACTCAGAAGCCAATTTTTAACACTAAAGTGAGGTTTTTAGGGGTTTATATAAAAATTACCAAGTCTACAGAATCAACTTCGTTGGGTAAAAACAATCCCCGTAAATAACTTTATGCGGTTCAATAACATTGCAGCTGTTGTAGTTAGGTAATTGATAGTTTCATTATGTTCAGGTTGAATAAATTATTTTGTTTTATTTTGCTAATCTAAAATACAGTTAAGGAGTTTTATTTTGTATGCGAATGAATCAGGTAGGTTTCGATACATTAGTTATTATTGCTCAGTAATAAAATATTGGTATATGAAATTCATAATTCTGAAACTATGCAGTACCGCAAGGCGACTGTTGTTTAAAATTATTTATCTGCATTTACAAACGAGGCACTCTTTTTGTATTAAAAATCAACCCATCCTTAGGGATCTAGTAACTAGAAATATTGAAATTATCATCAATAAATAAAATACATTTCCTTCTCCAAACTAAAATTACTTTAATTCATATATACGAGTACTTGTGAAACATTCTTCCAGAATGTTTTTAAATACAATTCATATGCCTTAAGTAGTGATCTTTAATTTTCTAAAAAGGACACAAAACC
The DNA here is from genome assembly GCA_035578135.1 of Flexamia atlantica. Classification (NCBI taxonomy): domain Eukaryota; kingdom Metazoa; phylum Arthropoda; class Insecta; order Hemiptera; family Cicadellidae; genus Flexamia; species Flexamia atlantica. Next base: position 6,430,407 of record JAQJVK010000027.1, read on the forward strand.
TACTAAGTGATCAATTAAAAATTCTGCAAGCTCGATATTTATTGTACAATTTAAGAATTATTTTTTAAGTTGTAAGGGAGCTAGGAGTTTCACACTCTATACTATCCTTATATACCTTTTAGAGAATTTTCCTACAGCTATTACCGTAGGTCTAATGGTAAGACCTAAGCGCGGGACCAGCATAACTTTTAGTTTTGGGGTCCTTAGATCCAGAAACACTATTCGTTCAAATTTATATATATGTACGTGTCTGTAAGCACGATAGAGCTCACAAAAAAGGCCAGATTGGCATGAAATTTGGCACAGTCAAGTAAATTAGTAGTTATTCGAATGAATTCGGAAACCAGCACGATCGAACCATCACAAGGGGATAAGGTAAAGGGGGTTAACCCCCAAAAAATGGCTTTTTATATATTTTACATAGAAAATTTAAAAAAAAATTAATTTTCGGTCACACCATTGAATTCTGCTCAAAAACCAAACAATTTGATATTTTGAGTCAATGCCTTATGTCCATTGGTTACCGAGATCCTGAGAATGGTGAACTCGGTACGTTGTCCAAAATTCAACCTTATGGGAAATAATAGTATATTCCACTACTAGTCACGAAAGTAGCAAATTTTGGGCAAGATAGTGTTTTACTTGCGAAGCGTAAGCCAAGCATGTAAAACACTATCGAGCCCCGAAATGGGACTTTTGTGACGAGTTGTGAACAAAAATTTCCATCACGATGCAAATAAGTAACTAAACTTGTAAAAAATCATCCAACATTTCATAATTCAGTCATTTTTCATAACCAAACACATTACGGCTGAACTGTCTATTTGAAAGTCAGCTAGTTGAACTATAAAAATAGGAAAACCGTTTGTTTGGGTACGGCAAAATTTTGTTTTGGTACGGAAATGGTGTGTTTGGATACGGAAATGCAGTGTTTGGGTACCGAAAAGCAGCTGATCATTATTTGTTTTGATGTAAGGAAATTGAGAGTTTTCGTAGATCTCAGCTGTACGGTAACGGGCAACCTTCGTGCACAGAGTGATGAAAAGAAACTTCTGCATATCGCTTATTTCTCAACATATCTGAATGAATCTTGGTAACATACCAAGTTGGTTGTTGATAACATGCTTCATCTCGTTGGTATCTACTGGATTATTGTTAAAATGTCTGAATTTAACATTTGCATTGCAGCAAACCTGCATACTCATTCCCCTTGTTATTCTTACGGAGGAAATTGATGAGTGCTCATTTTAGGCTTTATGTTGATTGATTAAGCCTCCGTCTAGTTGATTTATTTAAGTATTTAAAATTCGCAGGTCTGCTGCAACGGGTGTATTCACATATATGTTTTAAATTAATATTTTTTTCTAGAAGTGGACCATGACGAAACATTGTTATGTAACAATTTTGATTTATTACTCTTGATAATCATGTCAATATTTATACCATGGCGAATATCATTGTAACATAATGAGTTAAAACTGAGCAAATAAATAATCAATTATTTTATATCGCGAAAGCTAGGCAGTAAGCGAGAAAGATTTAAAAGAATGAAAAACTGTAAAGTTTTTAAGAAAAGGCTAACAAGCTTTTTGTTAGGTGGTCTCTTAATAAGGAATATCGCATCCAGTTTCGTAACTTTGTCTAGGCCTAAGGGTAAACTAGCAGCCTTCCACGAACTTAGGGTTTACCTTTCGTTTAAGTACATTATCTCGGTTAAGCATTATACTGGCTCACTTTGTTCACTTAAATTTGCTATTTTGGGCTTTGAATTTCCCTTAACCCCTACACTGATTTAATAAAATTCTGAAAAATGTATGAGGATGATGATTTACGATATTACAATACACACACTACATTTGTTTATTATTTATTTATTTATTGTTATTAATTGGGTTCCTAAGTAAATAAACTATTATATTTCTAGTCTTTTGATCATCTTCTGCGATGACATTCCTCTCGGCCTTGGTGCCGTGTGCAGCTGTGGGGACGCCTCCGGCTTTTTACTGATGCTGAAATCCTAATCTTAACTATTCTAATACTTTTGAAATAATAAATCGATTATGTATTCACATAAGAAAAGAACATTTTATTGACAAAGATGAAATACTATTTATATGACTCTTATATCTCAGGGAAGGGATCGTGCTGGTAGATAACCTTGGCTCTTTTGGAAATCTAATAATGGACTGTCAGTTTTGGTGAATTTTGGTTATAGATAGTAAAATTGCCAATGGTCTCAAAATTTAAATAGATCTAATGAAAGTTTTAATAAATTTTGATTCACAGTTTATGTAAAGAAAGTTCACATAAATAAATAAAATCTTCAGGTAATTTAAATGATTAATTAGGCTTGATTAAATATGTAACATGAAAGTTCTAAATTAGTCCTTGTTGAATCAAAATGGTGGTGACTAATACTGCTTACAAAATTCTTCGCCTTGTTCTGATATTATCTTGATGTTGCAAATGGGGTTGCAACTAGACCATGCAACCTCTAGTCCATACTGGGCCTAAATTAACAAAAATGAGGGATTGTATCCTCAGAAATTACAGAAATATATTAACACTTCTGGGGCTGCTGCTGGAAGAAGCAATGTTGTCGAGGTAGGTGTTCAAACACACTAGTATTGTTGTCCAGGTGATCTTGTAGACATGATGAAATACACTTCACTGGTCACTGGAATTTTGAATTTAGTATTATATGAAATTATTTTTAATTTCAACTCTCTCACATTATTTTATTACTAAGGGATATGTTATTTTCAGGTAGGGCTAACACTAATAAATCATTTCTCATCTTTTAAGAATAGGAATTTTCTAAATAATTAAATTTTAAAAAAATAGTTATGATTTTGAATATTCTTATCTTATAATGAATGTTATGATTTTTAGTTAAATTATTAAAACATTCACTGGTTAACTGTTTATCAGAATGTGCTTGGTAAAATAAAACAATTAAATCTGCAATGATTCAACAAAAGCACCTACTGGAACCTCCAATTCTTTACGACCCACCGCCGACCCTGTACCTTATTAGGATCATGTATGGTTATAAGGTTAAATAATGATTAATATTAATCCTTACTTTATATTCTAATATCATTTGTACAAGTTTTTGGTTGTAATTGGCTGGAAAACTTTTTCACCAGCCAATTACCAACGAATATGCCATACTAGGTTTTAACCATACTAGGTTTTATTAACGAATGCCATGTCAACTGTTGATATTAAAGCCCCTAAATACCTTGATGATCAGATACTTGCCTATTGTATTGGTTAGTGAAAAATAATATTATCGTCGAAAAAAACTTACTTATTCATTTATTGAAATACCCGTAAGATTCTACTCCATTAACAGTTCTGTTCCTATATTGAGCAGCACTGACCTCTGTAAGATTGGTCTTAGGACTTATCAGTCGTTTGATACAATATTAACAGTTCACCTTTGAGCCCGCATGCGGAATAAAAATTATTTAACTCCACCATCGAAAAAGCGTGACGTTTTTAACGGGTTTCGTAGAACATCAGGATAAGACTTAAAGGATGCTTATTGTACTAGTTTGTATTTTACGTGAGTATCAATCATTTCTTTGTTTACAACTTAAGTCGACACCTAAAGATCTATCTAACTTAGATGAGTGCAGCCAATGAAATAAAGAGCGTTTTTTATAAAACACAACCCAAAAATTTATTTTATCAGTGAATCAGTGGGATTCGACCCCATTATATTATTTTCTTTGGGAATACATAAAAAGTAAGGCTTATGAAAAGAAAATCACTGCATATTCAGCAACTCAAAACAAACATAACAAATTTAATACAAGGAATTAAAAGAGGTCCTATGCAAAACGAGTTCAGGAATTTTACGGAGAGAACACAACTTTGTATAAATCAATAGCGGATTGTTGAAACACATAGTGTAAGGTAAAAGTGATCAAACTTTAGAAATAGATAGTATAAAATAAATACAAAGATAACCAAAACAGTACCCATACCATCTTTATATGTGTATTATTAAATCTTAAAAATGGATTTCGTTAAAAAAAACCTGTACTAGACATAAATCACTCTCAACTAAAAAGTCACTCAAGAATAAAACCTGTTTTTGAAATAATGTCAACATCGGTCACTGTTTCCGAGAACCCACGAGTTCCGACGAGATTGCTTCGCTGAGGTCACGAAAATTTGGTTATCGACAGAACTTTCAACGAGGAAAATGCAAGTTAATTAACTCTGGACACAGCACTTCCTTATCATGGAATAGCAGTTAATTAAATGTTGAGGATTGGTTTGACCTGGCTTATTGTTAACAATTTAGCTGTGACAAAATCAGTAAAAACCTCTCTATACTCAATTCCACATTCACCTTCATATTTGTTTGATAATATTGATAACATATTATTATAACATTATCAGCTGATTATAACATAATTTGGCTAGTACAACTAGAATTGCCATTTGAATTTCATGGCTCATGGAAATTCTATACTGAATGGTAAACTTGGAACCGAGTACAATTTTATGTTATGATTTGTGAGTTATATATACATATACTTACACAAATATATGTATACAAGCACTCAAGGGATGATATCGATGATAGATGAATGGGTAATCAAATATTGATTTATCATTAAACAGGGTAATTTTTATATTATTATTACTAAACACTTGACTTTTTCCAAAAAATGTTCCAGACATTATTGGGAAGTGTGTACTTATTTTGTCTGGGGGTCCATTTTCGGCTGCCATTTTCTTAAGGCTTTTTTGGAATTTTATTTTTATTTATTTAACATTATGTATTCTAAAAATAATCCCATGATCTTAGCATAAAGCTAGACACAGCCCTTAATGTTGAACCATTTTCACGCGATCGAGATCCATCTTGGATCTGCCATTTTGAAGCGAGCTAAGTTATTTTATATTTAAAGCAAAAAACTTTAAATACAAAAGTATTTAAATGGCGCTCGGACTCAGATTTTAGGCGCCATTTTGGAATCGACGTCTGTGGCCCATCATTTTTATCTGATTTTCCATGATGAATTTCATGCCGTAGCCCATTTCGAGTTTAAACTGTTCGTTTTTGAAATTTCGCAATTTTTTGAGATTACAATAAAAATGGCGATATCTCAAGGCAGAAAAATTATAGTTAAAAAGTAACTGATCACGGCATTTATTTCAGCATTGAAACTCCGTTGAAAATTATGGGTCATAACACTACCTTTACATTTAAAATAACTTAACTTCCTTTAAGCAGCTTAAATAGGAGGTGACAGTTTGCTGAACGTGCGAGGTGCAGTAAAGTCAATATATTTTGAAAGCAGCTGTTTTAGACTTCAAAAACAATAATTTATTAATGTCCCTCAATTTCAAAAGTCATTTAAATTTAAAAACTAAAAATAAAATATTTAATTTCAATTTTAAAAATTATTTATTGAGTAATTAGATTTTGATTACCTAGGTTGACTGTAAAGTCGCCACTTTTTTTATAAAAAAATATTTAGATCTTTGAAGACATAACTTATTTTGTAAAGGTGATATACTTAATACATTGAAAATGGAAATTGAATGTTCTACTCTTGACCTTTTCTTTATTATTCTTACGATCACCTATTCTAACCGGTTCTGAAGATCACAGTTTGTCCGAAAAGTCTTAATTTCATCTTGAAAAAGAATTGCAATTAGTATTCAAGAATTTCTGGCAACTTCCTTCTCGTTGTAAGGAATTACTTGTGTATTTGATAAACAGCTCATCTGAATTCAGGCGACGGCCAATTCATTTCTAGGAATAGGAGCTTTGAATATCGTGAGATTGAATTTAAAGATTAATCTGAATAAAATTCTAGCTATGAAGGTCTAGATTCTAACTACAGGAGTGTAAGTTTGTAGTTGGTACAATGTTGTTCAACGTTCCAAGGAAAACGAACGCAAATTAATTAAAAGAACAGGGTCCGTGTTAGTTCATGGCCAAACACGTTTGTTGTTGTTCTTAATTCGAGTTTAAGAAGCTTACTCTGGCCTCAGTTAAATCTGTAGGCTGATTTCGAATTAATGAGATGACCTTTGGAATTAAATCGAAAAATTCAAATTCTAGACGCTCGAGATGACATAATAATCGAACGAATTTCAGATAATGCACATTTAACATTTAACTGTCGATTTTTTATCTATATATATAAAAGCCAAAACCCATTGACTGACAGATCACAGTTTCTCAAAAACTATAAGGCTTAGAGCCATGAACCTCGGCACAAATATTCCTTACAGGCTCTAGATGCGTACTAAGAAAGGATTTTGCAATATTTTGTCTCTAAAGGCCTAAATATGGTATATTATAAAATACAATATGGCGGCCACTTTTACTTTCAAAGCTTAATTTTTCAAAAACCACAAGACTTTGGGCCATGAAACTTGGCACAATTATTCTTTATAGACTTTAGATGTGAAAAAAGAAAGGTTTTAAAAATATTCTTTCTCAGACGGCTGAAATAGATTATTTGAAAAATAAAAAAATGGCGGCCATTTTAGTTTTTCCTAACTATGGATGGGAGTCCTGTAGAATATTTTCAGGGAACAGAAAAGGTACGAGAACTAATCTACTGAAAGAATAAAATTAAAAATTATAATGAGAAACTTTTTGGGGAAATAGGGTTTTGGCCAAGATATTTACCTCCTACTTTTTTTAACAGTTTTATGTTTATTTTCAAAAACATGCTAAATTCAGATTGATGTCAAATCGAAAATCCATCCTTAGTGTCTTCTTTGTTTTATATCGGAATATAAAACAAATGAGGTTATCCTCATTCTCTGTATTGGGAAATTTGAGGGATTGATACCATTTGCTAATCATAAGGGGAACATGTTTAGAGGAAGCGTTATACTTTCTCATTTTCATCTAGAGTGGTATTATCAGCTGCATTTTAAGGGTTTAATTGCACGCACAAGACCCAAATAAATCAGTCCATTTGTTAGTTATTCCTAAAAATTGCACAAGACATAATATATTTGAATTAAAATAAGCTATCCTTTCAGCGGGCGAAGCTGCGGGTATATCTGCTAGTATTAGATATTTTTTTACGGAAACAGCCCAAAGATACTAATTAATTCAATTATTCCAGACGTTACCAATTTTTCCCTCTCTGTCGCAACCCCTTTCTCTCTACCCCCTACACCCGCCCCGCCCAGTACCTTTTGGTTGGGTGTTGAACCGTCTATGGTGAACGTCATGACACGCTCGGACTCAGTGTTTAGGCGCCATTTTGGAATCGTCGTTTTATTTTATAACGTCGACGTCCGAGATACGGGTTATAGTAATAATGTTCAGTAACTTTATACTGAACATTATCGTGGCGTCCAATAGACGCGGGGCATAGTGATTGTGTAACTTCATGACTGGATCTAATAACTAAGTAATTTTCAGTGATTTTGAATTTGAATATTAAGTAATCATAAGCCATGTTTCAATACATTTTAAACAATCCAATAATGTTTAGAAATATAAAATAAGGTTTTTTCATCAAACAATTTCAAAAACCAAATTTAATACCCTTTTTTTGTAAACCTTACAAAAAGTGAAGTTTTGTTTGGAGGGGGTTGGGCAAGTATTTAAATTTGCCCTAGAATGAAATAGTTGCAACATTAATTTAGTTGTATACCTAAAATTCTACAAGCAAAACCCCAAAAATTAAGAATGTTCGTTTTTTCCTTCCACCCCTAAAAAGAACTTTACGTCTGTCAGACGCGGCATACTTAGTTAAGTTAGGTTTATGATGCATATTAGTTGAGGGTTAATGATGTTCTACTGCAGTTACTTACAAATCTCCTTGTAATTAAGAAGCTCAAGAGCGTTGTAAACCCTCATACGGTTCATAACATTGGAGTTAAAAGTTGGTTGTTGTCCAAAGACAAATTGTAATATAATAATGTTTGGTTGACTTTAAACAGTCTTGTTTATTTATTTTTTGTTATTTTATTATAATAATATTAAAAGTCAACTAAAAACTATGAGGGATCATGCTACTCTTAAAAGTATATTTATAGTTCATGTCAGAGGGTGTCCAGATTGGTTCGAAATCGACACTTCAGTCGTCATTTCACCTAAATTATTTTTATCTCTTTCACACTGTAATTAAACTATCTAAGATTATTATAACTTATTTTTTCAATAATGGAGGTTCTATAAAATAGGATCAAATTTTATGCCCATATATTCAAAAAATATGTCGACTAAATACTCTAATTGTATTACTTCTCACTTGTCATAAAAGGATTACAGCGATGTAAATCTCATGTACTATGAAAGAATATTTATTAAATATACATTTCTTCACATATCTATGAAAGCAAATAGTGTATACGTACATTTTATAGCAATTTTCCAAATTAAAAACAAAATACTTTCCTCAGAGGTTTCCATGGAAAGCCAATCTGGTTGTTGTGGATTTGATGGATTGTGAAAGATGCTTTCGCCTCACAGCCGTCAGTTACAATCGGCTTGCCGCTTGACCAGCTGGCTCGCTCAATTCCAGCTATCTCCACAGGCCGATGTCTTACAACATTTGTCTGCCTCACAGCATATTAGCAGAATTTAAAGTAAATATTTTTTCATTATATTAAAGTAATATCACCTGTTTTTTAGTGATTAATTGTTTACTATTCACTTGCCACCTGCAGTTTCTTAAATATTGAGATATGTTACTCAGAAGGTATTTGTAAGAAGAAATAAACGTAAAATAAATTTCGGAAACACTATTTTATGACACTAGGGTAGGTTAGGATAGGTTAGGTTAACTTTACATAGGTACCCATATAAACTAATTTACTCGTTAGGTTAGGTTAGGATGGATAAGGTTAGGTTAGGTTAGGTTAACTCAACTCGATATACCCTTATACACTAATTTACTGTGAGAATATTGTTTTAAACTATTCTGGCTTTCACAACTCTAACCTAACCTAACCTATCCTAACCGTACCTCACCTAACCTGCTAACCTTATCCAACCCAACCTAACCCATCCTAACCTTACATTACCTTACTAACCTAATCTAACCTAACCTAACCAAACCCAACCGAACCTAGTGTCATAAAACAGTGTTTCCGAAATTTATTTTATCTTTATTTGTTCTTATAAACACATGCTGAATAACATATCTCAATATTAAAAACATTTCGGGTGACAAGTTAATACTATTATCTGGTTTCAATGTCGTGCAGTAACAAGTATCGTTCAAAACATGAGTGAAAGCGATTATCATATTCGAGGCCATATGATTTAAGTGCTGGATTTATCAAAGTCCCAATTTCGGTCAAATTCCGTTATCTGCCCACAACTAAAAAACTTGTTTCTATAGTCTTTATAAATGCTATGCCCATGTTTTTTTGGTTACTGAATAGTTTGCTAAGCATATCGTAGTCATATTTGAACAATTCGGTTGGTATTGCTGCCGCGGTTATACATTATATTTGTCGGACTTTCAGATAAAGGTAACGCCAACAACGCACCGCCGTGCCGGCCGCAGGTGGGGTTAAGTTAGGTTACTTTAGTTTAATTTATTCTATAAAATAAAATACAGTATTGAAAATTACTTAAATTTTATCCTAACGTTAACTAACCTAACCTAACCTTACGTAGCCTCTCGTGTAGCTGCTAAGTCAGGAAGCTGCAACACGAGGTAACGGCTCATATCAGTAGGATGTGAAATCAGGCCGTATGGATCAAATATGTTTCTATAATTTGTCTTTTACATCTTTTCTTACCTCTAAACATCCTATTTATTTGTTTAATTAATCGGCCTTGGAAACATTCAGTTGTAGGCAGAGGAATTTGACCCCAATTTCCACTGTTTTTATGAAATATACTATAGGGTATATTAATTCACTCTTGTCAATACAGTTTATTAACTTATAATGTTTATAACCCATGCGTTTGATCTTTAGATTAATGAGGATTTGTCTATGCTCCTATCGGCCATACCAATAACGCAATTTCAAATATTTACAATCAAAATGAGTAGTTTTTCCTTTTAATTTTCTGATTATTTGTTGTCCCAAAAAATAACCAAATTAGTTATTTGTCAGATTTTAGTCAAATACTTCTATTCAAAGGTAGACGCGAATCAAACTTCATAAAACACGCACTTTCAAGTTTTCCCGACAAATGATCAGTGTTTATATGAGCACCTCAGTTCACATAAAGTAACCGAATTCACTCCTAAATTTCAATTCTACTCGAACTCTCTAAAGGCAATCATATACTCCATATTTAATAATTTTTATCTTCGTTGTGACTATTATTTTACGTTAAGGGAATTGGAAAATATTGCATTTGACGTCGACTCCCCCCCTCAGAAAAAATTAAATGTGTCGTTCAAAGTGAGCGATTCAAAGCGAATGTGAGCGACAGTCGCATTTGAAGTATCAACTTACTGTACAGAGATTGGTTGCTACTACAATTTGAAATCGATATCTAACATTTAAATCAAAATATTCATACTAAACACTCGTGATTGATATTTAAGTTATTGTAGAAAAACTTGAGGACTCATAAAAATTTAAGCTACGTCTATCTTAAAATTCAAAGATATATGCATTTAACTTACAAAGTTGGATGTTTTTTTGGATTACCCGGTATATTTCAAAAAAGAAAGAAAAGGTACCTCACACCGATCAAGTGAAAAATATTGAGCCAAGTTGGAACAAAAGAAATAAACCCTTATAGTCATCTAATAATGCAAATCTACCCAACTCAATTAACTCGAGAAAATCAGCTAATAGCCAACCCAATCCTAGATTAAGTCAAATGAAACTTGTCTTCCCAGAACAATTATCTTCAAACCACTTCACTGACAAACAACATGCCTTCAATCTTAATTTATTCATTTCTTATTTAAAGGACAGTAAAGAGTATTTTTGAGGTATTTGACAAGTTTTGAAATAATTAATTATAGTACTAGTGTTATGAATTTGAAAGTTTGTGAATTGATTTGATAATTAGTTTCAGATTTCAATTTTCATGATATTTGGATGATAGGTAGCTAATTTACGCGATCAATTCAAAGGGAATTTTTAATTTCTATAAGTACCTTGAATACGTTTTATTTGCCTTTAAAATTTTCAGAGTTACCTTAGCAGAAGAATGTAATTAAATAAATAAAATTTTAAAATTTTAAAAATTCTGATATAACACATATAACAGTAAGTGAAACTGTTTATCAATATTGCTATAATTTTGATTGAGGAGGGAATACAAAAAACAGGTAGGTTTTAACAACAACAAAATACCCGTTGCAGCAGACCTGCACATTCAGTGAATTTCAAATGCGTAGAAACATATTTCAGTCCAAATTAACGAGATATGATTCTGTAATCTCCTTAAGAATAACATCGGAAATGAGTATGCAGGTTTGTCGCAACAGGTACTAAAAAATTGGAAGGTTTTAATATAATATCCAATATACAATAGAGCCGAACTAGAAGAAGCCATACAGCAAGTTTTATCAAGATGTGTTAAATTTGGAATATTTTTTATTTCCCACAAAGATAACATTGGGAATTAGTACCTATGTAAATTTCCTGCCACGGGAGTTTTGGCTAATAAACGACAGATATTATCTACATGAAGCCAATTAATGCCTTAAGTAATAATGTCATGTTAAAAACTTATCAAGTGTTTCAAACTCATTGGTACTAAAATTGAGCCTTGTACGAAGGCTGTAAGTCAGAGAAAAATTATTACACAACAAAACTAACAATTTTCATCTTGACTTGCTGAATAAAGTGGATGTGTCTGACACACCCTGTACAGTAGTACACAACTGCAATAACGAGTGAACGTTGTGTTTCAGGACACGTGCCCCTGATTGTGTGTACCGATGATTGTGGGGCTGTAGACAAAAGGTGAAAGAGTGAATCTAATGACACAGAACATTTAGGTGATGGTGGTTTGTCCACAAATATAGATGAAGAGTAAGTGAACATTTAATAGCATTTAAAATTTAATGACTGAAACATTAAATAAATTCTGACAATATCATTTAAAATTGTTAACCATCAAAGAGGTCAATTGTAACAATTTTAAACTTTTACAAGTGCAAACCGATGCTTCGACCATCGGGGAGCTAAACCAAGCATGCATTAAAAGTTAATACATCTGCAATTACAAATTATAATACGAAAACATATGTTGACAGTAAAAATGTAAAATATATCACAAAATAATGCTAATGTTTGGAAATAGTATTTTAAAACATATTTAAATTAAAAAGGAATGATAATAAAATTTTATTCACCATATAAAACATATCTACAAATAACTAAACCTGTTACGAGTAAAAAACTTGTCCATTGTGGTTTCATAAAACTACTTAAAAAGGCTAAAGACTTTATTGCATATGTTAAACCCTAAAAGGTTAACCTTAAAGATAAGGTTAAAGCTTATGCATCATGTGTATCAACTTATGATCATTCGACAATTTTAGATCGCTTTATTTTATTTACTTATTTATTTATTTATTTATTCGACAATTCTACAATGCAGGTGGTATATAATTTATTTATAAGCCACTAGATCAACGGAGATACAGCCAGTATAATGATCCGTAGATGATAATGTACCATGTTAGGTTAACGTGTTACCTAAAATAAAGGGGTTTAAAATTGATACATTGATGAGATTTTATTTGCGTTGAATTTTGCAGCAAAGAAATAATTTTGGTACCGTCTGCATAAGTAAATCAGAGTAAAATAAGTGTATTGCCAATTTTAAAACACCATTGATTGAATGCTACTTATGGCCCCTTTGAAATTGCAAAATGATTGTATTTAAATTAAAGAGGCAACAATTCCTTTTTGTGCTCGTAAATCTAAGGTAGTAAATATCTTATTATCTGAACCAAGCCATTGAATCTTGAAAAAACAAATTAAAATCTTTATAAGTTTATGTTTTACTTAGAGGGCAATAAAATACGCCAGCAGCCTGGAGTTCCGTTTGCTTTTCATGATATTTGCTCTGATAATTTCCTGTCGAGATTTTCCTTCTTCCATCTTCATGAATGTTTCCGGGTTGTTTTTATCAACGGAACGGTGGTGTGAAGCAAATATTGAAGATGATGTTCAAATAATCTGTGAGATATTTTCGCTTTAAAGGAGGCTTTGAAGATGTTTCGTCCCAACTTAATTAATTAATTATTTAATTTTTAGTATGCAATCTTCCACTTGTTTTGTTAACCACACCCTATAATTTGCTCAGGCAACGTTTGGTTAGTTACCGGTCAATGAACGACGGTAAAACACTTCATAAGTCAAGGATTGCCGGGACAAGAAGGTTTAGAGGACGAGTGAATTTCACAATTCTTTAAATAATTGGCAAAACTTAATAATCCGTCTCCACCGTTAAAATCTATCTTAAAAAACTTTATCGATATCACGATAAAGTTCCGATATCATAATCGAAACGTAAATTTAGAATAATTATGTTTATCTGCATGATTATTTGAGGATGGAATTCGTTATGCGGCCTATATATTGTTGGACACAATAAATCGAGCAAATAATAATAACGTAGCTTAGGGATAATGTCTTTATATTACCAATAAATATTAATCTATATAAATAGTTTCATGTTTGACTCTGTTATTCTTAAACAATGAAAATAGATTAATTGACCTTTTGAAACGGAATGAAAACGAAAATACTTAACTAAATTAGCCAAGCAAGGTCAGCACTCGGGCAAAATTCAGAGGCAGTATACAATGTTCTCATGACGTAATTTTTGTAATTGATTGATCATTGCACGAATTGTATGATTGAAAAGTTTCATCTGAACACAGTTCTTACTGCCTGTTTTGTTATGTTTTCACCTTAGGATAACTTACCGAAATCAAGAGAAAGATTTTATGTCGTTGGTTTAAAACCCTATGTATAGATTACCTGAAAATAGTTTACAAATAAATATATTAAGGTACGCATAAAATCATCGTTGCCAAGTAGCCATAAATTACACGACCCAAAATTTTAGTATTGAATTTATTTACAGGGTTAATATTGTAACATTTTTTGTTTTGAGTAAATGAATGAATTGAATTGAATTAAATTATTCTAATATGAGTAATAGCGACGAACATCTAGAAAAAAATATGAAGAAGGAGAGGAAGATTCGGACGAAACTTCGGCTTTTACGGAAACGGAAACAGCTGCTGAAAACAAAGAGAATAATGTGTCCAAGTTGATAAAAGAAGAAACTATAAAACCGACCGAGAATGCGGCAGCCCTCCAGGAAGTCGCTCCTGCAGAAGAAAGATGACCAGTGTGTATCGTTTGTGGACAGGTGATCTTCCCGGGTCCCAAATCCGTGCAACCATGTCCGTGTGGGTATTTTGTGCACACTTCTTGTCTCCTGAGGGGGGAGCAGTTGTATGGAGCTTCCCATCCAAGATATTTTTCTCTACGTTGCAACTTCTGTAAGACTATCTACAACATCTTGCCTAAAAAGAGCTTGGCTGTTAGAATTTTGGAGATATTCTTTGCGTGGTTAAAACCGATTCTGCGGTGTTGGCTATCATCTGATGACAGTTGTTTTGGTAGATGCCACTTAGTGTATATCGATGGGGAGGACACAAGGTGTTCGGGACAGTCTCCTCCTTTTCCTCCGCTTCTTACTGGGAAATCTTACTTTTGTCACCACCAGAGGCGACACAATCTGTTCGTGCACCATTGATCATTGAGAGTGACCCCATACCGCGGGGATTGAGTTTAATTTAAATGGACTTTAAATTTGTGTACAGAAGAAAATGAATGTTACCTAGCAGCGTTTCTTTATTATGCCGAATTTGTTCGTTTCAGCTTCTCTTGAGGGATGGAACAGTTTTTAATTGTTAAATGAAAAATGTTAACATAAATCACAAAACACTGCTAGTTATTTTAATCAGCGTTGAATATGAATGTCAAACATATTTGACAATCTTGACAATTCTTATACAACGGAGTGTTGGGCCAAGTTTATAATAATTTATCATAGGAAATTCAACGGTCTTAAGTGACGATGCAATCTTATAGGCGCTATCCACTCTCGCCTGGAAGGCCGAATGGAGGATGTTGGGACAAATGAGCTACAGTTATGCATTACAATTTATACAAAATATTTTATAAGAGATATTTTATAAAGGATGTAATTAGACCAATCGAAATTCAAGTTTCCATTTATTAGCTGTAGAAAAACTTCTGATAAAATATTTCATCGAATATTTGATATCGTAATTCTGACCAAAATCTTAAAATTTAAGCTCATTAGTTGAAGCTCGTGTCCTTGTAAGATTAGATGTGAGGTTGTTTTAGAACGAAAAATGCCGAGAGGGTCAAATGGCCTCTCTCTCGTTCTGTCTTGTCCCGGCCAAAGTGTACTAACAAGTAATAAAAGCAGTATCAGTTTGAAAGTAAAAAAGTCCTAAATAAAACAATCCCCTAACAGTTTTGAGAACAGATACAAATAAATCAAAATATACGTCCTACTAATTAATTGTTAATAGAATATGATCTTTAGATATTAAATTTCAATACAAAAATATATTATACTTCAAAATGCGGTTTTAAGGCTGGGTATGAATTTAGATAAAAAATTACTATTGAAATAAAAAAAATCTGGCATTTTTTGAAATATTGAAACTAATTAACTGGGCTTTTTGATTGAGTTACTCTTTTAATACACTGGCTAAAATTATGACGACAAAAATATCGTTTTAGTCCTCAATATATTTAGGTTGATTTTACATTCAATCACTGTTCATGAGATGGTCCAGATAAATAATATTATAATCTTTAAAATATAAATTCCTTTATAGTTGTAATAAGAACTTCAAATTTTTTAATGAGTAAAAGAAAAAGAAAGTTTTTCTATTATATTAAAGTTTGATGGTATTATCTTGGGAAATTATTCATGTTCTTAATTTAAGTAAACATTTTTAAGTCTTTAACGCAATTAGGGGTTTCTGTTTAGTTCTCACCGAAATATCCAGTTATAAAATATTTCTCAAAAAAACTATTTTGATTATATCAAAATATGAAAATGTTAACTGAAACATACTAATAAAACTTATTACTAAGAAGATTATAACGAGGAAAACAATATTGGAAACTCAGTTGCACGAACCGTAGCTTAACAGTTTCAATTTTCCTGCAATTGGTTCTTGTTTGATCATCTGAAATGTCATTGATATTTATTTAGAGGTTTAATCTCAGTATTTCAATATTTGGACATGTTTAATATGCTTGACCTAGAATTTGTTGCCAGTGAAAAGCAAATATCAAAACATTTTAATAAACTTATAGGAATTATTAAACTAGTCGTCAATAAAATACTTAATTACATTTGAATGATTATTTTATTCGTCATATGAATTCTCTAACTTTATTGGTTTGAATAAAAGATATGCCATGAGAGATTTAATCTGTACACCACATTGTTAAATCCAATTTATTATAGATTTTTAACTCTAATTAGGATGTTATTTAGTTTTATAGTTGGTAAAATATTGTTTTAAATCTTTTTATTACATGGTATCATCCAATTTATTATCAAACTAAGAACGATTGTCATTTTCCTAAAGATACCATATGCAATTTTATCCCAATGCCTTCTTTCAATTGTTGCAATTCCTGTTTAAGTTCCTAGTTATATCGTTTATGTTTTTCCATAACGATAAATATTTTTATCAAAATAAGTTGCTTTATTTGCACAGATGAATATAGGCTTAGACATAAGCACTCTATAACAATGATCATTGAGTCAATTATTTAAAATTCTGAATGATTTAAAATAAAATTGAGATAGGAGCTTGTCTCGCTGACGTTTGTTGATAATTTTATTGATTAATATTCACACACAATCTCATTTTACAATCTTGAATTGTACGTTATCAACCCTATTGAATATAATTTAATTAGATCATAACTATGTAACTGAATACTAAAGGTTGTTGTAAATAAGTGTTCTTTTGGATATCACAATTCGATACCTGGTATATCGCCAGGGTCAGTTTTAGGTCCTTTCTTGTTTTTAGTGTTCCGATGTTTATTTATCTTTGCTTTCAAATATCTGTTGTTTCTGTGTTAGAATATATACCTTTGCGTTGTTCAAGTAAGAACTACAAAGACAAGAATCTACAAGAGCTTTAATGTACCGACTTGGAAAAACGTTACTTAATTACTAATGTTTCCTCCCTTAGTAATGACTAGTCCAACTCAAAATACCCCCGTCGCAGCAGACCTGCATACTCAGCGAATTTCAAATGCAAAACAACATTTTTCAATCCAACATAGCATGATTTGATATGTTTTGGTAAGCTCCATAAGAATAACATGGGAAATGATTATGCAGGTTTGCTGCTACAGGTATATTAAAACTGGGTGGTTTTAATTCAATATTTAGTAGATCTGAACTAGAAGAAGCTATTTACCAAGTTTTATCAAGATATGTTGAGAAATAAGTGAGATATAAAATTTTACTTATTTCCCATAAGGTTAACATTGGGACAACGTACTGTGTTTACCACTTTCAATATCTTAGTAACCAATGAACATAAAGCAGTGATTCAAAATACTAAATTGCCTGTTTTTTTGAGCTGAATTCAATGGTGCCAACAAAAATTCGATAAACTTTATTTTTCTATGTAAAAAACTCAAAAAACCCATTTTTGGGGGCGTTTATCCCCCTTTAACCCCCCTTCCAGTAGTCCGATCGGGCTGGTTCACGAACTCGTCCAATCGATTACCACTTAACATGTCTGCACCAGATTTCATAAAGATCGGACCATTTTTACGGCTGTTATCGTGCTTACAGACACACACACACACACACACACACACACACACACACACACACATATATATATATATATATGTGTGTGTGTGTGTGTATATATATATATATATATATATATATATATATATATATATAAATTCAAACGAATGGTGTTTTTTGCTTCTGGTAGCTCCAAAATGAAAAGTTATCATGGTCTTGGGCTTAGGTCTTACCATGAGACCTACGTAATAGCTTCTTCCCTATAGGGGAAATTCGCCAAAAACTCCAAGCCTTCAACAAAATCCAATAACGAATAAATTTATTGACTTTGCGTGGTTCATAATTCGTTAGATTTTCTTAACTTAAAACTAAATGGAGGCACATGTGCATAAATACAGCGTTAATCGGGTAACAACTTGTAGGGAAAATAACAAAATGATTTACGTATATTATCAATTATAAGTTGTACATTATTTCTCCTACTTATACTTTTACTTTCTTAAGAAAAATACTTTTGTAATAACAATTCAATTTCATGTGTTTCCCTGACATGGCATTGATGCTTTAATTTAATTAATGACATTTAAATTCCCCATACTTTGTATTATTTAGGGTAGGTAAGAAAATTATGTAGGTAATTCAACAGATATGGCGGTTCCTAATTGTAAAACACGAAAAACGGCAACCCTGTGAAATTCAAAAGATTCTTACCCACAGTAACTCTAATAATTCCCTGCTTCACAAAAATTTAATTATTATTACTATATTTATTATACAAATTTCGACATTTCCTTTCTGTTCTTTAAATTACTATCTTTAAATTATTGTTGGTCTTTCATATATGAGAGGACACAGATTTTGATTCTTTCAAGACATTTACATTTGACTTTGCTATTTGAATTAATCAGTTCTGAACAAGCTGGTAGTTTTAATTTTACAAAAATTCAACTTACTATCTTAACACTATAAAAATATAAGTACTTCCAATAAACAGATTTTACTTTAATTTTAATTTGATTTTACTGATCAAACTACGAGTTTCGTAAAACTTCTAATTTCACTAAAATATGAGAGCTTGCTAAAAAAAGTAACAGCCATTTTGACAATGCACTGTAAAACAAGAAAGATTGAATATAATAAAATAAATAAGATACTCATATACCTCTTAGAATCTATGGCCGCCTGCATCTTCTCCCTGGGGCGTCGTGGCGCTGGACCTCTGGTGTCGGCGACGTCTGTAGACTCAAAGCCCTCTCGGCACCCCTCTTCCTTTACCCCCGGGTACTACCCCCACTTACTTTTCATTATTACGAGTATTTTATTTGTTTTCAATTTAACTAGTTTTAACTCGCTTTACGATACTGATCTGCTGACCTATGAGCAAATTATTGAACAAAATTATGTAAAATTAACTGTTGCCAAATTTACTAAAATGTTATAAAATATCGTAGATACGGTACTTTAATAGGTTAATTTGCACCGGTAATGTCAATACAAAGTACAATCAAGAAGAAATCAAAATAAAAAATACTGTTGAAGACTAGCTTGGTAATAAAATTAATCATAAATGTATAATCTTATAACAGAATTTAAGATTATAGCAGGCTAACCAAATGTACGAGGAAAAATAAAGATGAAAAAGTTTTTATTCTAAAACGTACCGCACTATAAAGTTTCTTTAAAAGCGAAGTTTTGTAGTTCTGAGTCAGAGGAGTGTTAGGGAATGACACCACGAAGAGGCTTGTCATTGCTCAAGAACAGACAATTTGTGTTCGTTTGGATGATTCTTTTAGAATAATCCTTTTGTTATTACAGAGTATTTATATGCAAAGTCCCTAAAACAATATTTAATAAGTTTTACTATACATACAGGGTGTATATGAGAAACCCTTACAGACTTCGGGATATGGTTACTTACATCACAATTAAGAAAAAGGTTCCTGTAAACATGGGTCCTGAAATGCTCGGTTATCCGTCTGTCGGACTGTATGTGTTTTTAACATGATTTTGCGTAACTTTGGAACTACTAAAGATATCAACTTCAAACTTGGTACGTATATGCTGACTAATAGGACCAATTTTTGTGCGGAGTATCAAGCTTCCACTTTGTACCATTTCAAAATGGCAGCCATTTTTATATTTTAAAACTTAATATCTTAAAAAACGTAAGTTTTACAGAAATCGTACAAGGAACAAAAAAAGTTGCGTAATTTTATTTTCTACAAAACCATATAAAGATAGTAAAGATCAACCTACAAATAGAGGAGTTATTGCAATTTTTTGCCAAAAGAATGCGAATATTTGCTATAAATGTCATAATAAGCATGTATTCTGTAAGAAAAATTGCAATAACTCTGTCATTTGTGGTTCGATCTTCATGATCTTTATATGATTTTGTAGGAAATAAAATTAAGCAACTTTTTTGTCTCCTAAACAATTTTTGTAAAATTTACGGTTTTTAAGATATTAAGTTTAAAAATATAAACATGGCTGCCATTTTGAAATGGTACAAAGTAGAAACTTGATACTACGCACCAAAATAGGTCCTATTAGCACATAAGTACCAAGTTTGAAGTTGATATCTTTAGTAGTTTCAAAGTTATGCAAAATCATGTTAGAAACACATACAGACCGACAGACGGATAACCGAGCATTTTAGGACCCATGTTTATAGGAACTGTGTTTTTTTTTTTTTTAATGTAAGTAACCATATCCCGAAGTCTGTAGGGGTTTCACGTAAACACCCTGTATGAATAATTCTAATTTACCAAAAGTGTAACAATTATCGTGGCCATCCAACAAGTTGTTTCTTTGAACCTGTGATCCTTTTTTATTACGTTATAACCGTAATCACCATAATATGGCGGTAGTTATTGAATGAATAAACCATTCAACTGCAGTTGATCCTTGAGATTATTGCAACACCTTAATTGTGTATCCATCAGAATACATCAGAGGTACTTGGGAAAAATATCTGTAAAACGTATTTTGTTATATGATCAAATTATTAACAATATTTTATGTTTCGGATCCCACGTTAAAATGTAGGTCCCTTAGTTGCCATTGGCTGTTGGGCTATTAATTAACAGTCCTGTCTAAGGAATATGTCGGCCTTAGTCAGTAACAAGACTACAAGATCGCGCCACAATCATCCTTCACTCATCTATCATTCATACTTGGCTTAAAATACCTACCTGGATAGGTCGCCATTTCAGCTAATGTATCTAATGTATCTAATGATAGTAAATAACGTTTATTAACAATTAAAAGTACTGCTGAATATTGTGAATCTTTTAACAAATGGCTCTCTCTAATGCTTAACATCTTTCTGAACAACGTTTTGATGGTATTTTTATCGTTAAAGTGAGCTAGGTTTGTTAATGATAAACTTTCCTTCAATTAGTCTTTTGTAAAGGTTAAACCAAATTTAAGCGTATAAAGAAGTTTCACTTCTTATTACAACAAAAACCGAATTTCCTGCAAAATGTTAACTGATTTCTACATTTATAACATAAATGTGTGAAAAAAACACAAGAACACAATAATGCTTAAGTAATTTCAGTTTACAGCTTAACCTTCAAAAAGATGCTACCTCGTTACGTTGAATGAATTATATTTTTAAGCAACAATTCTGATATATATCTCCATAAATTTCGGCCACCATGTTTAGGGGAGGAAAACTGTAAATAAAAACTTCAAGTCAGCAAACAACGCTGCTCCCGAGCCTTTCATACGATTTGTCATGTCAAATCCTTATCTTGGAGATTTCTGGAAGAGTTATGTACTGTTTACCTAGGAAATTTCACTTTCATTTGACAGAGATTTGACCTGAAAGGTATAAAGCAACTATTTATTAATGTTTACAAAATTTGTGGAACCGCGAAATTACTCCTAGTCCTCTAATAATTATATTTTTGTACATATTGCATTTTTAGAGGGTACTTTTAACTATTAAAATTAATTTTTTGTATAGCACATAATTTGTTTCAGGGTTGACCGTTGGCGATATTTCTTAATATGTCATAGAATAAAATAATTTTGTATATAGATATACAGGGTGAGTCTCTACTGACTACATTAATTTTAACAGTTGATTCTACTTATCAAATGAAACACAAAAATGTATATAACCCCTTATCTGACTTTAACCGTTTAGGTGTAATGGCGTATTTTGTGATTTTTTAAAATTACACGACTTTGTACTATTATTTCGACGGTAAAAACCAAAATAATGTATTTATGA
Source organism: Flexamia atlantica (assembly GCA_035578135.1). Taxonomy (NCBI): domain Eukaryota; kingdom Metazoa; phylum Arthropoda; class Insecta; order Hemiptera; family Cicadellidae; genus Flexamia; species Flexamia atlantica. The sequence goes on from JAQJVK010000027.1 coordinate 6,452,441, forward strand.
GATATAAATTAATATCATTTGAAAGAGAATTAAATTTCCTTCAAATTAAACATAGTTCTAAAGTAATAGCTCCTTATTAAACATTTATAAAATAACATTCAAGTTGAAAATTGTAGTTTTCAGAATTTTTCCTTCAAACTTCAAGGCTCAATTAAAGCAGTTAAATTTGCCGTTTTACAATGTCCAATTATATAAAAAACTTCCTTATTTATTTATGTTTAAAATGATGTATAAATATTAAGGGGTCATAAGAGGAAAAATTTGAGAATTTCTTTAAAATGTTGTTAAGGTACATTATCAGGATTGTCATCATCACTCGGTATTGGATCTAAACACCAAATTTATTACTGTTTATTTGTCTCTTATTTATTTACCAGCTGAATCTGTTGACTAAATCAGCTGACTGGGAATTACAATAGCAATAATCAGCTGATTTTTCATTGTTTTATTGCTAAACTGTTCATTCATGTTCTTTTCAATTGTACACTACAAGTAAAACTAACTGATGCCGTTGTCATTATATCATTGTTGTTTCGAGTTGTTATGTCGTTTACAAATGAAGAATAGGTGGATATTATTGTGGTTTACGGGTTCTGTGACTATAATATAGCGGATTGCCGTCGCGAGTACCGTCGCCGCCGCTATCCAAACAGAAGGCTTCTGAATGAATGCAGGGGACGTAAGTGTAAACAATGTTGGAGTTTCATAAGAACGTTGTTAATGTACATCATTATGATTCATCGCATTGGTTAAATAATCCACCAGATAAATTGCAGTAAATATGTAGGAGATTACTAAATTAGCAGATTGGGGATTCCAATAATTGTGATCAGCAGATGTTATATGAAAAATAAACACATCATTTATAATTTACATATACTGTTATTTATATCTCATTCGTCAACCGGTTTCATCATTTTAGGAGATTTTCAGAGTATCCACCGTTTACCCTGATATACATGCAAAATAGCTTCCTGAATTCCCTCACAGACACCTTTAAGTCAGTTCATCAAGTAGAGGTTTACAAGCTGTTAAAAACCTGTTCCTTAACTCTTCTACATTTTGAACTGGTATGCGAAAAACTTGAAATGAGGTGCCCCCAAACATAGTAGTTAAGGGGTATGAGGTCTGGAGACCACGGAGACCAAGCGATTGTTCCCATCTTCCAGTCCACATGTCTAATGTATCACTGATGTGCTGACGGACATCAACACTGAAGTGTAGTGTGGGAGTGCTTCGTCTTGGAAGATAATACGCTGACGAAAATCCAAGTCTTTAAGGAGCAATGGTAATGTTTCAGCAAGTAAGTCCAGGTACTAAATGCCATTTAAGGCTGTTCGAAGGTCCTATGAGCCAGCTTACAAAGAGTCCGACCTAGACGTTTAATTTAAACCTTACATGATTAGAAGATTCATGTACCAGGAACAGCTATGAACATTAATAAATGTGCGTTCACTGAGAAGCCTTCTGTTTGGATAGCGGTGGCGACGGTACTTGCGACGGCATTCCGCTGCATTATAGTCACAGAACCCGTAAACCACAATAATGTCCACCTATTCTTCATTGGTAAATGACATGACAACTCGAAACAACAACGATATCTATCATTAATGGCATCAGTTACTTTTTACTTGTAGTGCACAATTGACAAGAACATGAATAAACAGTTTTACAATAAAACAATTAAACATCAGCTGATTATTACTATTTTTATTCCCTGTCAGCTGATTTAGTCAACAGATTCAGCTGGTAAAGAAATTAGAGACAAATAAACAGTAATAAATTTGGTGTTTAGAGCCAATACCGAATGATGATGTCAATCCTTATAATGTACCTTAACAACATTTTAAAGAAATACTCAAATTTTTCCTGTTATGACCCCTTAATATTTATACATCATTTTAAACATAAATAAATAAGGAAGTTTTTTATGTAATTGGACATTGTAAAACGGCAAATTTAACTGCTTTAATTGAGCCTTAAAGTTTAAGGGAAAAATTCTGAAAACTACAATTTTTAACTTTAATGTTATTTAATAAACGTTTTTTAAGGAGTTATTACTTTGGTACTATGTTTAATTTGAAGGGAATTTAATTCTCTTTCAAATGGTATTAAATTATATCTCATTAATACATTTTTTTGGTTTTTACCGTCGAACTAATAGTGCAAAGTCGTGTAATTTTAAAAAATCACAAAATACGCCATTACACCTAAACGGTTAAAGTCAGATAAGGGGTTATATACATTTTTGTGTTCCATTTGATAAGTAGAATCAACTGTTAAAATTAATGTAGTCAGTAGAGACTCACCCTGTATATTGTATACAATAGACGTGATAGCAACGTATCATATTTTTACCCTTCAATATTATTTATTCTATGACATATTAAGAAATATCGCCAACGGTCAACCCTGAAACAAATTATGTGCTATACAAAAAATTAATTGCATTTCAATACATCGTTTTGAGAAGTAAAAGATTTTACAATATTGTATTACGTACTTACACTGTACAGCTTTAAGGAAAGTAATACAACTTTTTCCTACAGAAAATTTCAAGAAATTTATATATAATGACATATAATTTTATTGTCTTTGTCATCAAGTCATAGAATCGTGTTTCTTAATGAACAGTGATAGTAGTCATCAGATATATTATGCTTGTAAAGCTAGGGAAATGAGGCAAAAAGAAAACTGACGCTCCAAGTTACAAAGCTAACACTTTATTTCGTATATAAAATAAATTAACAATAAATTGTGCAAACAGCAATGCCCGGATCACAGAAGGAACGGTGACCGCCTACCTCGTAAGTTTGAGTACAAGTAAGGACTCGGCCAATTTCAAGCTTTAAGGTCCAGCTCAAAGGACTGCCTCTTTACTTTTCTTCGGGCACTTCCATTTCATTGTGATGTTGTGCATTTTTATCCCAATTTTTGTGATATCCTCTGCAACATAGAAGACCTATACATCACTGTACAACATTGTAACACTGCAACCAACCTTTCTAAATCAAATCACAAGCGTATAAGATTGTTTTGTTTATCTTTAAGATAATGTGTATTGAAATCAGTGTGTTGTACGTAACACCAAACTCCTATCAAAAGTTGACGATATTTAATTGGAAAGTTGAACGACTTTTGACTAATTGTTTTTTATTTATCTGTATGCAGGATGTTTTAGGAAGACCTTGATAACATTAAAATATTCTACAAGCTCTCACAAACGACCTACAGAATTGGTATTTGTTTTATTTTGAGGCGAAATACTCAAACTATCAGGAAAAGATGTTTGCCTGATACTAAAAAAATAACAATATTACTTTCATTGGTGACAGAACGCAAATCCCAAGTAAATTTCAACAAAATGTAATCTAAGACAAGTTCTCCCCAAATTCGGTGCGGCATAACTCTGAAGAACCGTGATGATCAGATTAAGACAACGAGGAAATTTGCATATAGTAAACGACTTTCCAATGTTAACTGATCAATTTAGGATCAATTGCAGGGTTGCAATCCTAGAGGAAGGATCTCTCATAGAATTTTGAAAGAATATTTCGTTGAGTAGATGGAGAAACAGGTGTTTTAAATGAAACTGTTTAAATTTTCTCTCGTATCTACGGTGACTCGGTTGCGTAAAAATATAGGCGATTGAAAGCTTGACGTACTTTTGCATAAATAGACACCAAATCCAAATCTGCAAGAGTGAGTACGTGCTGTGTTCTGGGGTTTGAGAGGTTAAGTCAAAGGTCTTTTTGAAACATCCAGTGTCATATGTGTGTTGGGTTATAATAATATTAGGTCAGGTAGAATGTAAAGTATTTGAAGAATAACAAGGACAATTGAACATCTCATTTTTAAAATTATTGAAATCGAACAATAACTTGTTAATCCGAAAATAATGAAAAAACAAAAAAAACTACAAAGCATATTTTTATTACTTTATGCGATTAAGTGTACTGTTACACCTATGGACCTTTCTTTAATTTTTAGGTGTTGATTCCGTTAAACAAAATTTATTCCAATTCGTAAGCAATATTTATCTAAAAATTTGTAACATTGTGCAGAAAAACATAGACTTGACAGCTCACATTTAAGTACAACACAATATTTTATGTAAAACATTGAACACATTTTTATGTATAACATATATTACGACTTCAACAGACACTCAAGGGTTTCAAATGATTAAATTGTGTATATGTTTCTTATTCATTCTTAAAATAGACAATATGGAGATAAAAGTATGGAAAATCAATCAGCAAAAATACCAGCGTAAAACACAAGGTTATACCTACATCAATTACGTAATACCTTAAACTAAAAGTTCTTAAATTAGAATATCACAGGTAACTACAATTACATCAAACTTCCGTTTTGAACATGTTTAGACAGTTTAGGTGTCACAACAAGGTCGCTGGCAAACAGGAAGTATTTTTCATAAATCTATTTATAACGTTTACTAGATAACTTTCATTTTTAAAACTTCGCTGTACAAAAATATTTAATCGTAAATACACATAAGTCAAAAATGCCACTGGAAACTAATTATGTTACTGTAAATATGGATGAAACACCTTTGTTTGGGTTATTTACTCAAAAATATCTTAAAAATTAAGTAAAGATTGCATTTTAAACCCAATAATGAAGTTCAAAAAATGCTTCATTGGTGTTATCCTACCGTGAAATTTCAAAAACGTTCTTCATTTTCCATCCAGTTTATAAAATTATTAGATTTTCGAAAATATACCTTTAATAAAAATAAACCAAACACCTATCAATTAATGTATAAAAATTACTATTTACTATTTACAAAAATAAACAATATCACCAAGACGCTAAAGCACCAGTATCTCAAAAAAGACGCATGTTAACCCTTACATTATGACATTTTTCACTATGTATTTAAAAGTGTTAAATTTTATGGTAAAAATAATTATTTGGTTGGAGATTGTTTATTTTATTCGTTGAAGTATGTACAGTAATGTTTTTGAGCATTTTACTAATAAAATTTGAACACTAGTAATGTTTTGTTAAGAATTAACTAAGATTAATTCCTAGTACCGATCTACATAGTAAATATAAAATACTAGCAAATTTATCTACAGCTTTTAGCTAGTAAACGAAACGAATGCCACGCTGTTTAAAACAAATTTCAACGCTTAGAAATAATATCACAACATAATGATCTGACAAAAAAAGTAGATTGACGAGTTAATTTTTTGTTTAATAGTAAGGTTTATTTATGCATGTGAAACACCAGTCCAATCTAAGAAAACTGTGGTAACATATAGGTTACGATTAACAAATGTTGAAAAAAGACATGATCGCAGGATTCATTTAATTTTGCCTAGTAATAATCATTTTTAGACATTACGAAAAGTAAGTTTCATTAAATTCAAACACCATCACAAAATGAAATGTGCTCATCAATTGAAATGGTGTGTTTTGGTTTTGATATTTGAGGACATTTGCCATTCCTGATTAGTATGGACAAGTTTCAGGACGTTTCGGGATTTTGAATCCGATCCCGTCCTCAGGTTCTAAAGAACCTTGAACATAACTAAATTAGTAAAACACAGCTAACAGTACCCGGGCAAAACCATAGCAAAAATAGGGAACTGTAAAAACAAAAAACTACGAAAATCTGAAAATAAATACTCAAAACACATCATTGAACATAGATACAATTGCTGAAGAACCTTCACTCAGTTGTGATTTGCTGAACTCCATTCTAAAACTCTAAGGTGAGTTTTATTTCTGTGCAATTGTGTGTTTTGCGTGCATTTTGTGTTTTTTGTGACTAATTTAATAGTTCTCTTTTTACCTACGTTTTGTCTTCGTCCTCTCGGCTGTGTAGTCATGATTTAGGTTCTTGCCCACCGGAGAGTGGGATTAGATCCCAAAACATCGTGAAACACGTTTGAATTAATATGTTATAGTAAATGTCCGCAAAGATCAAAACAAACGAAATCTAACCACCACCAACATAGAATTTCAATCAAAGAATTCAAAAATGAGTAATAATAATAATGATAATAATGATTTGATTTAATATTAGTAGTTTAGTCCTACTACTAGGCGTCAATTTTATAAAAAAATGTAATTGTAAACCCTAGTATGCAAATTTAGTTTTACCTGTAACAACAATATTACCATCACTAATATCGTATTTACAATACAAACAATTTTGAATTTACACTTTTGAGCTCTTCATTATGTGCATATATTATAACGTCACAATTGTATGACATACAACAAGTTTGACCTAAAAATGCTGGGTGTTCCTAAAGTCCCGGAAACATGTAGAGAGCTATGTTCACATTAGCTTGGAATTAGCTTGGATATGAATGTGTTATATACACAATTTTGAAGCTTATTTAATTGAGTTTCATCTTTAAAAGTCGTAAACCAATGTTAATGCGTACAATGCTACAGTAAAATTAATTTAAATTATCGTCTTCATTGTGAAAAAAATTACGAAATTAGGTAAAATATATTTTTTATTATTTTGTCAACTAAAGACACCACTGACGGCTATATACAAGGGACATCCAATCATGATTTTATGACGTAATTCTATCCGTCATTTTTAGCTGTTTGGTAAAGGAATACGGATGAATTTCTCGAACAGAGCGCCCTTTACTCGGGCCTTACACCAATCCTTCGATAATGATGTCTTCATAATAAATGTTCAGGGGGTAGTTTCGATCATATATTGATGCATTTTATGGCGAAACTTTAGTATCTGTCTCCACCGTTAAAATCGAAGTTAAAAATCGATATTTTCGTTATTTACAATCATGATTATACTAACCAAAACAACATTTCGATATCATCATCGAAACTATAATTTAAATCATAGATGTTTATCTGCATACTAATTTAGTGAATAGACAATAATTTTGACAGTTTTAACCAAAATAAAATATTAAAGATCACAAAAACATGTTTAAAATTACTGTGTAAGTACATCATTTTTAGCTGCACCTTTTAAACATTGAGAAAATACACTTTGCACGATACTTCAGTACTATCGACGTATATAATTCCCCAGGTTCGAGTTGATCACGTGCTTCCGTCTATTACCTAGTAGAACAAATTATTTAGTGAGTGACTGTCTCTAGGTTTGTCAGTTTCCCTATGATGGTAAAAGAACGAATTGAAACCGACATTTTAATAAACAGTTAATAAGTAATCTAAATTGTTTATTTCAAATAGTTTCACATTAATAGCAATAAAACATATTGTTTTAAAGGAAATCTATTATTTAAATCAAATCGAAAAATATCGATTCCTAACTTCGATTTTAACGGTGGGGACGGATTCTAACGTTTCGCCCACTTTATCAATGAAACCAGCAATAAACAAACATGAAACCACAAATAAAACAACAGACCTAATCCCTCTTCGTAGCCCTTTGGCAATAACTAACGGTCTATTTCGGCAATAACTTTACTGCGGCATCGCAAGCAATATCGAAAACAAAGAAAACGTACTGTTCCAGACAAACCAGATAAACTTGATAAAATAGTCTTTGATATTGCATACGTAAAACGTCTACATCCAAGCCACTTCTACGAGAAAAAAACTACTAAATTTGTTTACTAGGAATTTAGGAACACCCAGTACTTACAATACTTGCAGTATTGTTTCTGTGTTCTCTTTGGGAGGATAAACATCTATAGGAAAACAGTAAGTACAACCGTAAGATTAAATATAAATAAAGAAATGACATTTGTGTATGTTATTTATAAAAATATACATTAAATATACTTAGACTACAAGTCATGAATAAAACTTATAATTCATGAAAATCATAATATAAATTATCTAGTGTATAAATGCCTTAAACTGTGTTACGTATTTAAAAATAAGTAACAAGAACAAAAAACAAAAGCTAAATTTTAAATCACAGTTGAAACCCAATATTATTTTCTTAAAATCAAAGAAACAGAGATTGTACGAACACAATCTATCGCTAAGTTTTAAAATAACGTGTAAATTAATCTAATTAGAAACCAATATATTTCTAATTAACGCAAAACATTCTGTTCAGTCGACTCTGATGCTTTTTGCAGTAAAAAAGTTTCAGCCCGAGGCGAAAATGTAGCTGGTCTTAGTATAAGAAAGCAAAAACTCCATTAATAAAATTTGTTAAAAGTAATTACTTTTTACATATAAATATAACATTTTTACCGGCTCGGAAATGAGCTTATCGGTAATCATTATATTATTGGGCAAGAACTAATTTTCTAATCCCTTTATCAAGGCTTGTTGCTAATATTAGGAAACAAAAATTAAAATTAAATCTATCATTTAAAATATGATTCACAGTTCTTTACTGTAACATTATTCAAATTTTCAAAAAGTTACATTAAAAAATTGTGTACGAAATTTAATTTAAGAGTACTTAACAGCTACAGTTGGTGCGTTTAATCTTTAGCTATAGGAACCGTTTACACCTGAAGCAGTTTTAGGAGAGTGAATGCCATCAAAACACCACAGCTGATCTCAGACGTTGTTCTAGCCTGAAGTGTTAACATTTTCTGACAGCTAACATTAATATGTTTATATGTTAATAATAATATCACATAATAAGACATTAATATGTTATATTAATATATTTATTGTAATTTGTAAACAAACACAGATGCTGTTTGTCGACATTAATTTTTAAATTTTTTTACTGCCGCGGATCATTGAGGATAAATAATGTCTGACAGCTCCGGCACTGGAGTAGATCAAGGCTCAAGATAAAACGCACCAAGTATATGTAGGTACATTTCGAAAGGATTCTAGTACAAAACCAATCCTTTTAACCTCCTCAGACCTTATGTATCCTATTAGGAACAAATAAAACATGCGGTTTTTAACCTTATTGTTTCCATAATTTATTCCCTATTGTCAAGCTCTTAACCTCGACTATCAATGTCGATTGTTGGGAGGTCGGCGGAAAATAAAATTACAGGTGACAGGGTTAAGATGGTGTAGTGTTTGTATTGTGAAGATTGATATCCACCCTACGGAAAAGGTGTAGTCTTTGCAACGTACAAAACATTTCACCTAATGTCATCGTCCCGAGGACGCCACACCGTCGTGTCTACTGCCCAGTATATCATAGTGGTGTAACAGGGATAAAATGGTACAAAAACATTTGTTAAATTATGTCCGTTCGTCTTTCGTCGACGGAAAACATTTTGAGTCATAAGACTCATAACCGTATCATTCTCAGAAATAGTTGGGACTGAGGAGGTTCAAAAGTAACTCCTACATATTTTCTATCTGTCATTAAATTGTTTCAGTGCAGCACCAAACACGGGACGGTAAACGACTTCCGCACATACCTCAGGGGGTCCTGATCCACCTGCTTGTTCTTATCAGGCCTTATCACGCTGCAGGACCGGCTGGAGTCCTTTCTCCTCACGGACCTCTGGATCTTCAGCTGGCACTCCTGGAATATCTCGATGTCCTCTATCCTAGGGTCCCGGGGGACGGGGGTAGTGGTAAGCCGCCGACAGGGAACGGGGCACGGGAGGTCGTCCCCGGAGCTGACACTCTGCTCCGGCACGTTCAGCAGGAACGGCGGTGGCGCCTGCGGCGGCGGCGGCAGAGAACTAGTGGAAGTCCTCGCACTCCTCCTCCGGAAGCTGACCACCAGAGGGCGCTTGCTCAGGTCCGTCCCGGGCTCCACGTAGCTGCTGTTGCCGCTGCTGACGCTATTGTTGTTGTTAGTACAGCGACCAAAGCTGAACCTACCTGCAGGGAGGGAGCCGCCCCCGCCGCCGCCCCCGCCGCCGCCCCCGCCGCCCCCGCTGCTCGCGAGCTCCCCCGAGCGGCGCAGACGGTCGCGGCCCAGGCATTTGGTTAGGGAGCTCTGCAAGACAAGCACAGACGTCAGAAACGTTTAAATTCCTCTGCAGTGTGTAAAAAAAGTCTGTCCCCCATCTTTAATTTTTTTGTTTGTTAAGACAAACAATTAAACTTAAAGGAATTATACTAACTTAACCAAAATTATTTTTTGACGTAACCAACAATTTTAAATGTCCCCCAAATATGGGTAACTTTAGGGGCAACTCAAAATTGGAAAAACCCCTTTTGAGTTACCTTTCATTTTAAAGAGGTTTGGAGGAAGTTGGAGGTCTCTAACGTGTTTCCATCCAAAATTGGCAGCTTGTCAAAGTTTTGAATACAACACATTCTTGAAACCTAGTGTCCAAGAAAGACGTTTGGAGTTTTAATTTCACCCTTGGTGACTTATAAACTTAAATGAACCATGAAAAATCGCTATTAAATGAAAAATGTCTCTTTTGGTACTATTTAAAACTTGAAATGTCTCACTAAGGTTTGGCATTTTTTGGGTAGCTTCAACCTCACTAATTTAACCCTCTTGTCAGTGACCCCTCATTTCAGAGTTTTTTTTTTAAACATAAAAAGCGCTTTAAAATAAGGGGTTACTTAAAAGAGATTTACATAAGAAAAGTTTGAGTTGCCCCCAAAATCTTAAATTTTTGTAGGATGCTTAAAATTTTAAAAATTAAAAAGAGGCCACTTTTTTATTACATAAATTTAAGACGGTCGCGGCCGAGACATTTGGTTAGGGAGCTCTGCAACAGAGAGAGCTCGTGACGTAAGAAAAGGATAATTTCTTGTTAACTGGCTCTAGACACTGCTTTGATTCATAAACACAATGTATGAGTGTTTATGATCCATGAAGCTGGTGATTTTGGATCACTGTCAAAGTTTTGATCACGCATTTGCTTGGTTATGACTTATCTGTTTAATTTATAACTCCTGGAGAATATAATCTTTGGTAAATATATTTATGTGAAGTCTCAGCAAAAAAAAGGTTGAACAAACTGATCAGTTATTTACATACATATCCTTGAATATAAAACGAATGGTATAATTTAAATTTTGATTTTTAATGTTTAAAACTAAGCTTGGGCACTTCAGGAAATTCTCTATTACAGCAAGTGGTTTCAATAAATATGTTACTAAGTATATATAAAAAAAAACTCTCTCCGCAGAACCTAGAGTACTTTTACATTTTCCCCCTACGCATAGTGAATTGTGAAAGTATGAGAACATTTTCGAATTTGAGTTGTTGGTGGTAATATTTGTGAGACTATTGCCCGTGGCTTTGCTCACAATAAAAACTCACTCCCGCTACCTAAATAAAGATAGGGCCACATACTGAGTTTATGATTAAACAGATAAGGTGCAAAAACGAATGACGACTTTAATTAAACTAACTAAACTAAATTTAACTTTTATGTAGTACATATCACCTAAAAAATAAAAAAAAACAACCATAAAACCATTATGAAATTATCAGCTGTAAAATCGTATCGATGTGTGAAGCTGAACCACCTGCTTGTTGAATGAACATTGAAAATTAAACAAAATATCACCCATTCCACTTTCGTAGGAAAATTTATAAACTTCGACCTCCCCAAAACCCCTTAAAACTTTGACTTTAAAAAAACGTTCTTAGCGGATGCTTACGCCCTTAAGATCGTCCATGCAAAGGTCCAAGGTAAGTCAAGAAGTTTGGGCTGTGCAGTGATAGGTCAGTGGTATTGGACAAATATAAAGAAGATGGACTTTCATTAACCAGAAAGATGTTTTCAGGAATCCTCAAAGTCCGAAGGTCTGCTGCGACTGGAGTTATTATATTGCTGCCCCCCCGCAGGAGGTATTTCTATTTGGCCTCCCTGTACTATAAATGTGAGCGGATTCAGTGCCCCGCCGATAAAGGCCTCAAGGGTGCCACTGCCCTGGGAAGGCTTATGCCCAATATCGTTGAATCTGCTCGCATGCGTGGTATGTAGTGGCCCTTAAGCAGGAATATAAATATCTCCGTCGCAGCAGACCTTGCAAACTTAGAGAATCTTAAAGCAGTTTTCTGTTTCATGAAAGTATATTTACGTAAAACGTAGAAATTGCTTTGATTTAGTGTCAAAAAAATTCTAAGGTTTTTAGGGTCTATCTTGAACATAAAAATACCCCCGTTGCAGCAGACCTCCAGACTATGTGCATTACCTTATTTTATTTCTTCCATAAGAATAAAATTGGGAATGAGTATGCAAGTCTACTGCAACAGTCATGCAAAGATTTGGTGGTTTTAAAACAATATCAGGTGAATCTGAACCAAAAAGCCACATACAAAGTTTTATGAAGATAAGTTGAGTAATAACCGAAATATAGGATTTTTCTATAGGGACAATGTACTGTGTTTTCAGCTTTAAACATAGTTTTAATAGTGTTTTTTGCTTCTGGGAGCTCCAAAATGAAAAGTTATCATGGTCCCTGGCTTAGGTCTTGCTGTGAGACATATGGTAATAATTCCATCAATGAAATTCGCTAAAAGACAAATGCAAAGTATTAATGGTATACATTAGCCTTTTCAATAACAGCTGTTATAAGGAAGAAAGGTCTTATAAGTATCTCTAGTCAGTGATTTATTATGTTCTGTTCCTGACAGCTGGTTTGACATTCTACTAAATTTCTTGCTTTTTCACATCTGTTTAAATATAAACATTTCAATTTATATTCTGCCAAGGATCTGATAGAGCTTGATAAAACCAGATTTTGAATCAATTTGGTATGTATATATCAAAACCTGATATCTCAAGGACTTCTTATTTATTTTTTAAATAATAGATTTTTAAGGTTATTTATTCCATAATACTCATAAATTACAATTGTAATTTTTCCTGTAAATCTACTTGCGACGGTGTAATTTGGCTTGAGAATCAATTATCTAGCACTATCGATCCCTTTACGATGCTGCACATCAGAGAATATTTATTTTTCGTTTGGCGGCAAACACATTACATTTTTACCGTTTTTTTCGTGGAAAGTAAGTAAAATTCTATAAATCACTTATTTTTTAACAATTACTAATAATAATTGGAATCGAATTAGTTGTACGACTAGACTGTACCTCAATTCACTAAGTGTGTCCACGCAAACCCCTCCTTCAAAAGCATATGTTGCTTAATTATTTCCGACTATGACTTTTACGATTTACTTTGAAATGAGTTCGTTTACAAACATTTGGACACATTATTAAACAACACCTCTAAATAAGTGTAGAAAATCAAGTTCAAAATTATTATTCATAAAATTATAAAACAGAGTTATGGAAAAAGGGGGAAAGTAAGTGTCAGATTTCTGTCACCGTTTATTATTAATAGTGCACACAAACTTGAAAATATACACAAAGCTGCCAATTTATTATTACTTTATCGATATTGAGGTAATAATAGACGTATTACCATCTCCATATTGAACATTTCTTATTGCCACCACTTCAAGCTCCTAAATTATGTATTCCCTGATATCACTCAATTGAATATGAAGTTTCAACAATTGGTGTTGTGCCAAGTAAAAGGTAAATGCATTTACCTTAAGAGTCAAATTAAGCTTTTCTTAGCATGTGTATTTTAATATTTGAGAAACTTATTTTATGATTCTAAACTCGTGACCAACATGTAAGTAAAAGGGAAACAATATTTTATTTCTCTCATTTGTCAGTTGAAACAACTGTCTACCTGTGATCCCTCTCACTCCCAAGCTCTGACAGCCGTTTGCAGCTGCTGCTTTGATAAGTAACCTACAAGCACCACGAACACATTCGTTAACTTTTTGTTGGACTAATCATTTATAGATTTATGTAATAGATACTAAACACTAGGTGTGTAAAAAGAGCGGATTGCTTATAACTGACACGTATTGTTTGAAAAAAAATATTATCAAAATTCAATCGATAAATAGCTTGCTTGACGAATAACGTGATAGTTTCTCAATGTTTGCTAATGCATTATTTATTTTTCCTATTACAGAAAATAATATTATTACACTTTAACTTATTGATAGGCCTGATAAAAACGTAATTAGTAATATTTTAATAAATCTACCAAATTAGTCATCATGTTATAAACGATATTTACACGTTTTTTTTCAGTAAAGAGACTTACTGTATAAAATAATTATCTTACATAGCAAACTAGGCGTATTATTTGAATAGTTGTTAAATAGGCCTACTGTCTTGTTTCTATCCGAACACGACCTTATAATTGCATTTGGTATAGGGTATTAGAAACAACTCTACAACATAAATCGGCTCAAAATTATTTCAAAACAACTTTCGTTAGGAGTAAATAAGAATCCTGCAACTGCAATTTTATCGATATTTTTAGCGACTTGTTTTTGGGTGTATATGTGTTTTTTGTGTGACTTAATGCACGACGGCAACGATAAGTATATAATGCTACTGGAAAGATAAATGTTATTATTTTCGAGGACTGAAGGCTAACTGAATGTCAAAAAGCTATTTCAACCTCTATAAAACACCGTTATACGATTGTTGGATTGTTGCTTTTCAAGATGATGACCAAAGTTTTGCCATTTCGACAGTTTTCATGTTTATTCCATTATGAAGACCGAGAATTCAAACATCGAAAACAAGTCAAAATGTTTCCCATTCACTCGAAGCTCCCGCAGAGCGGTTTCTGAACGCTGTTATATGTGATTAAGATCGATCCTTATGTCAAACATCCTCTAGATGTTGGCAAACAGCATTATCGCCACCAGGGCCGTTCCATTTCCTATTGTAAATTGTCATTTTACATCGTCCAATTACATATACACTTCTTGTCAATTCATTATCTTTATGAAAATATGTAAAAAATATGTAGTCCTGTAATGCTGCCTTTATTTCTTCTGGCAAATTATCTCTAGTGATTTTAACAATCAAAACTGCAATTGTATTTATCTATAATAACATATATAAAATATAGTTTCGATGTAAGGGTGGTGCAAGCAAGATAACTGTAAAGAAATAATTGAAGAATGGAATAAAAAAGGATGCGTGTTCTATCATGTTAATAAAATGTTCTACACCCCCTTTTCAACATGTTACAAAATGACTAACACATATTCTATGATTGTTAATAATTTAATGTTTCTTATTGTTAATAATTTATAGTCAAAGGTTTGGTTAGAGCCGTATCTTATTTGAACATGGTTATGAAAACGTTTGCCAAAAACAAGTGACATTTTTTCTTCAGAATCACAAAGTGCATTAAAAATAACAATCTATAATTTAGTCAGGTGTTTTTTGTTTTGAGATGAAGTAAATTGACTCCAAGCCTATCAACACCACAATCATTAAACACAGCGCTCGACAGAAAGATCCAAGCACATTAAATATTCCATTCACACGCTCACGTGTCTGAGGCGCGTGTGATAAACGACCATGAAATAACCACTAGAAGCTCCCATTAATTTATTTCAAGAGCGTTCAAGTAGGATCTGCCAACTACCAGAAAACGAACTTAAACTAGGTTATTTTATTTACTGACGTTTCTTGGTTTGATAAAATAATTTTCAACAACATGTCCTGTCGTGATTAAGTAAGTTGGTGTATAGAGAATTCTATTTGATGTGTAGACGATTCTTAAGAATCTTTATTTTAACCGGTGTGAATGCGAGACAGACTCAAAACTGGAGAGATGAGCCACTCTTAGTTGGGACATGGATAGTTAAGTTACCATCGACTAAGGTAATGCAGGTCACCGAGAGACATACCAGCGATTGAACTGAGACCCGAAAATTAAAACAAACACTAACAAAAACTAATTCTGGTATAATTAAAAAAAGTTTATAAGATTATAAAAAAATAATATAACATAACTCTACTAGTATGAAATGCGAATAATATAAAAAAGATAGCGTAACAATTTTTTTTATTAATACTATTTCAATGTTGCATTGTTTCTTTGATGACCAGGTGAGCCATCCCCTAGAATCATTAGTAGATAATTTTAATAAAGAAAAAAGGCAAACTCATGATATGACTAGTTGTTAAATATTTTTGAACTCGCAATGATTTCAAACCGATTAAAGGTCCAAAATTAAATATTTTCAAGGGTGAGTCAGTATTTTATCAAGGGTCAATTTAAGTATCTTCATGTTATTACATTCTGAATTCGAGAATCACTGCACCATCCGGCAGATTTCTCATGACTCGAAGAAAAAAGGACCTCACAATTAATCATCTCACAATACACTTATTGCCCTTACTCTTATGTATCTTTTATTGTGGTAGTCTATCTCGCAACCAAGGAAATTAGAGTCTAACTACCCTTAGGTACCTTTTATTGTGGTACCTGACAATCAAGGAGGTTAGAGTCTAACTGGAGGTAACGCGTAGTAGTATTTCTGCGGCCCTAAAATTTTGTCAGGTAGGCAATATGAGGGGAAATAATTTCTTTCTTTGCATTATTAACAAAAAACCAATGAACTCAGTGATGGGAGTCAAACAGTTTGATTGATCCAACATAAAATTAGATTTTCAAAGATTCGAAGATATTAAAAAGGGTCAATGGTGTTTCCGTACGTCAATTGGAGAAAATACGCAAAATACTATTGAGATTAATCAGTCTAGTAGTATTTATGACATATTTTAAAGAACTTATTCAAATCTTTGATCATTCTTCTAGGATTCGATTCGTTTTAAAATTAACGTTCAAAGAACGGCATTTAATTACGTTAATTACGTTATTATTAAATTTTTTACATCCTGGCAAAATGAAAAGGCCGCTTTTTCATCCATTAAAGCGTTGTCGTGGTACCTCCAGTGTAGACTCTAACCTCCTCGGTTACAATCTAAGCCAGGGTTACCAACCGACAAAACCTGAAAAGTTACTGACCTTGAACGCCTGCCGGAACT
Organism: Flexamia atlantica; assembly: GCA_035578135.1. Classification (NCBI taxonomy): domain Eukaryota; kingdom Metazoa; phylum Arthropoda; class Insecta; order Hemiptera; family Cicadellidae; genus Flexamia; species Flexamia atlantica. Next base: position 6,469,179 of record JAQJVK010000027.1, read on the forward strand.
TGAGCGACATGATGGTACTTGTCAATTAAGGCATTGTCGTGGTACCTCCAGTACAGACCTAACCTCCTCGGTTAAAATATAAGCCAGAGTTACCAACTGATAAAAACTGAAGAGTTACTGACCTTGAACGCCTGCCGGAACTTGAGCGACATGATGTTGTACAGTATGGGGTTGATGGTGGTACTGAGGTAGTAGAGCAGGCCGCTGGCGTACGTCATGATCTTGTAGACGAGTATCCCCGTGGCAGTCGTGTCCTCTCCCAGGTACCCGTAGATGGCGTAAAGTCTCTGGAGCTGGAACGGTGCCCAGCAGATGAAGAATGCCACCACCACCGCCACTGCGTCAAAACATGTCCGGGTTTATTAACTGTGTCTATGTTCGGTTTCAAGGTGAAGTTGTTTTGCCAAGTTTTAAGAGGATTCGTCTTTTTCTGGGAAGAGGAAGAGCGAAAACATGATTACAGTTCGCGCATGTATATCCCGACCAGCGCGAGAATTTTGACGCATCGGGGTGTGGGGAAGGAGGGGGAGTCACTCTCCTACTCAAGCCCCGCCCCTTTAATACTGCTACGAGCTGGAATAAGTGAATTAATTTACAAATCATTAGTCAAATTTTTAGTTGTCAAAATATATTTAAGGTTATGGTTTGAGTTTATCTTTGTCATTTCACCTATAAATTTGGAAATATACATTATATTCTCCGATTTTGTATATTTACTTCATATTAAATAAGAGTTTTAAATTATAATAATTATGTCTCCATAAGTTTTAGTTAAAAAGTTATTTTCCCAGACGTAAACAAATATAGTTTATTTTCTTTGATTAATGACAGCTGTCAACTCGGTCCAAGTTTATGAGTTTACTATCTAACGGATAATAAAAACACTTCAAGAACAAAAACAAAATGGCTATCCAATACGAGGCCAAAGAGATTCAAAAAACCCACTTTGTTGTAGCCAATGACATACGCATATTTAGGAATCGTCTATCTCTCTCGAAACAGTCATTGCCCATCTCTCTCGCACACGTTCTTTAAAATGGTCGGGATATATATGTGCGAACTATAGTTGGAATCGGAATGTGATTGAATTGTAGGAAATGTGAATTCAACGTAAGAAGTTGTCTTGTTATAGTTGCTAATAATTGAAAGTAGCGTAGAATTATTAGACAACTGAGAACCTATCTACAACGATAATTAACAAGATATTGGATATTAATATAATCCAATATCCTGTTAACTAAAATCCTTTCAGAATCCTATCCAGAAACCTTCGATTAACTAAAAAGAAGTGAAAGTGTCTAGTAAACACCTTCAAACTCAGTGTGTAGTGGGAACAAGTTAAGCCTTGTGTTGGATTAAGTTGTTTTGCCAAGTTTTGTTTTTGTGAATTTTTCCTCTTATAGGGGAAGACCAAAAGGGTTTTAAATGAAAAACGAATGACATTTTCTAGGTTGATTTGATAAGGCTGCCATTTGGATCTCAATATTTACTGAAAGTTGCACTAAAGTGAGACAATTAATTAAAAACCCCCCCAAGACGATATTCATTGAAATATTAAAATAAAACTATTATTAATCAAGACTCTTTCGATCAACTAAAAAAAGTCTAAATGTAAAGTGTGCAACTTCAATCTCAGTATATATTTGGGATTAAGTTAAGTAAATAATGACAATAATATTTTTGTTATGTTGAAAACTTATTTTTTCTGCCTTTGAAGCTGGTAATATAAGTAATGGACATCGCCAGTACATTTACTTGATTGAATCAATAACACCGTTTCGATAACAAACTTGTTTCAATTGTACGGTATAAAGACAAGTACATGCATACTATAGGACATATAATTATTTATTTATTATTTTCAATTGAAAATTACAAGGTTTTTGTTTTGATCTGCAAATACGTATTTATTATTTTACATATCTGGAAGTTAATGAACACTTTACTACATTTTTTCATTTATACAAAGGCTTAATCTTTCTAGTCATCAATAGCAGTAATTTAAATGCGGTAATTAGCAAGGAGAGAAACGTAGTAGCTTCACAGATGGGTCAAAGTGGATAAGTGTAAGTTCAATATTTGTTTTTTCAAAATGCCTAATAAACAAGTTTGACGGGATTTAGGGAGGACCAATTTTAAAAATCTTTCTAAAATTACGTTCGTCCGCATATTATAAATTACAATCCAAAGAATGTGCCATGAAAAATGATTGAACTTTTCATATTTCTACATGGCTAGCAATATATCTGCCAACCGTCCAGTAACTTTAACCCCCCACTCCATTCTGCACATTAAAACTAGTCAACAGGGGCCCTATTTTTGAAACTGTCGAGAATTGAGTAGTGAGTCACTCGTCAGGTCATCTGTCACGAGATGGTAGCATTGTTTGAAACACCACGTGGGATGTCAACGTTTCAGACGATACAACTGTCAAACTAGAAATCCAAATGTAAACATTGACCGATTTAAGGAATTACCTCATTTTCGTGGCTTCAACCAAACTATCTTGGTATATTTATAGGTCAATTTAGTTGTAAGGCATTTTATAAATAGTTCAAAGGCTATTCAAACTTATATTTAGTATCAACAAGTAAACGTAACGTAATTGGGAAAGCTTTCCATGATTACTATTATTACTTCCTCAAAAAAAGAAGAAGAAGAAGCCTGTTTCCTGCCAACTCACACGTTTTTACTCAACAGCCTATGTCTTGGTGAGAAAAATTGTTGAATCAATGATACACTCAATGTATGTGATACGAGTATCTATATTAAAATTACGAATTTTTAAGAATAAATGTTTATTAAAACGATAAACATAGATATTGTGGGACTGAATTCATTAAGTTAGTTAATATCGTATATTTAATTTCGTAAGACGATTCTTTACGTCAAAATTGTGGGCGACTGGCAAGTCGTAGAATGATGGGAAAGGGCTCAAATAATGGTCTCTATTCCGTGATGGCGAGAAAAGTATTGAAATTGCCCTAAATTAACCAGATAACGAAATATAACGTAAAATATCTATCATTTGAATATCTAAAAACGTCTGCTTTAATTACATAAAACATGTGATACTGATACTTGATTGAAAACCATGTGGTAGGCTGGATATTAATATGATGTAGATTCAGTTTGATACGAAGGAATTTTTAACTATAACAAAAAAGGATTGCTTGAATTTTTCCCTATTAGGGGTTTGTAGCCCCTTCAAGCCACTAGTTTTTAGTTTTATCTGGGAATTTATTTTATAATAAAAAAAAATAACTTGAGGAATAAGGGACTCACTCGCCAACTAAACCATTAAAAATTGGGTCTCTGCAATCCATCCAAACTCACTAACTAGTAATTGTTATATACTTTTTAAAATTTATTTTTATATCTAAGAAAACTTTGTTGGTTTATTTTGATTGATAGGAATATTTTGATTTTGTTTATAGTATTAGAGGTTAGCTGTAAGAAAGGACCATGTGGTCCTTAGTTCGCCTCAATAAAGAAATATTTTCATTCATTCATTCAAACTTACCCAGCATCTTCACCACCCTCCTGGTGCTCTTGGAGTGCTGCCCGTTCCTCTGGCTCCCCCGGACAATGACCCTGGTGTCCTTGTCCACCACCAGGGTGCGCCTCCTGTGGGACCCTCCCCCTCCGTTGGTGATCTGGCTGGAGCTGTGAAGCCTTAGCGCTATCAGCACGTAGAGGACGGTGATCAGCGTCATGGGCGTCAGGAAGAAGAGCACGGTGCTGATAATAATAATAATCATTTTATTGCAGTTGACAAATAATTTGCATTGCAAACGTCAAAAATTAAATTTTTTCCATTTTATTTACACAACATTGCCAAAACCCTCTCGCGGAAACACCCACAATTTAACTATCCCAACGGCTCATCTTGAACTCGTCGACAGAGTACAACGTTTTGGACACCAAAAGGCGTTTTAGCCGAGATTTGAATTGACTTTTGGTTCCGGATTGCTTTACACTCTCAGGAAGTTTATTGAGGAATTTGATACCAAGCTGGGAGGGTAAATGCTGAAACATCACGGTCCTGTGTTGCTGAGAGAGGACACCGTCCCTGCCTCTGGTAATGTACTTGTGGATTTCTCTGCCCTGTACAAGTGAGCGATTTTATTTGCAGTATAATGTCACTTCGAAAATGTACATGCTGGGCAATGTGAGCAGTCCCAACTGCCTGAATGCGCCTTTACATAACTCCAAAGGCTGTAATTTGCAAATTGTTCTTACCGCTTTTTTCTGCAGCTTGAACACTCTTTCCATTCTAAATTTTGCACAGCCACTCCATACTCTTAATCCATAAGAGAGGTGGGAGTAAATTAGGCCAAAGTAGGCCATTAGGAGCACACCTTGTGAACAAAATTTTGAAAAGATGCGTAAAGCAAAAGCAAAAATGCCGGATGCAACCTTGGCACAAATGTGGTCAACATGGTTTTCCCAGGTCAGACCTCTGTCAAGGTGCATCTCCAAGGATTTAACAAAATCTGTTATCTCTAAGAGGTCGTCATCCACCATCACTGCCGGCTAAATTTCTCAATCATGCTGCCGTAGGCAAAATGACATCACATTTGATTCTGAATTGTTTGTTTTGAGGTTCATATCAGAAAAAGTCTGAATGCAGGAATTGAGATCAATGAAGGAGTTTACTTCGAGTTCGTGCTTTGTTGACGCTCTTACGCAGATGGTTGTGACATCTGCGTATTTGATCATCTTTCCATTCTGGATCGATGAATCTATGTTGTTGACGAACAGCAAAAAAAGGATTGGCCCTAAGATCGATCCCTGAGGGACACCTTGGACCATTTTTCCATGTTCCTATTCGGGTCAACACGGGTTTCCCAGGTTGAACCTCACCTGATGAAGAAGCTGTAGGGGATGATGGAGTGCTTGATGGTGCAGGAGGTGTACTCCTCGCTGACGATGTTCCCGTCGTCGTCCACCAGGTAGACCAGGCCCATCTGGATGGCCTGCGAAAGTCAAAGGCAAAGTCAAAGTCAAAGTCAAATATTCTTTATATTCATAACTATTACTCACGTAAGGCCTGTAGATATCACTCATTAATTCTTATATCATTAACTTATTGTGCTGGACATATTCCGAAGGATTTACCCCTCATCTTCAGCAGCACTCTTCAAATTAATCAAACGTTATTGTACTTGTTTTGAAAACATAAAAAAGAGAATCACATTCACCACAAAAAACAATACACGCTACACGAACACTTATTACAACTAACCAACCGACGATGGGACCAATAAAAACGAATCATTCACGGCCGGTTGTCGTAGGCCTACTGATTCGTGAATGATTCGTTTTTATATGTCCCGACGTCGGTGAATCAATTGTAATAAGTGTTCACGTAGCGTGTATTGTATTTTGTGGTGAATGGGACTCTCTTTTTATGTTTTCAAGACATTTACAATAATGTATGATTAATTTGAAGAGGGCTGCTGAAAATGAGGGGTAAATCCTTCAAAACGTATTAAGCACAATAAATTAATTTAATTAGGGAAACAGTTAGTAAATAGCGCAATAAATACTTTCATTTTGAAATTAAAAAATTAAATAGTTTTTATCTCAGAGTTGGACTCATTTTATAGTCATGGTTATTTCAAACAATCTCCTTCTAATTTAAAGGAAGAAGGTAATATATTTGGCAGAACATTGAGATAATCCTGATATTTTTATACCTTTAAAGATAAAAAGTTAATTTAAAAAAAAATATCAAGTATGAATGTGACTGATAAAAGTTTAATATAAAATGACCTTCCATAATATATGTAGGACGTAAATCTTGCAGTCTCCACGTATGTCTCTACTGTTCTATTTAATGAAATCAACTCTCTCCCAAGAGACATTTTCTGAAAGTGCTCCGTCCATCTGCATATATTGCGTTTGTATTCAAATGCGTTCTAACTTCTTAGTTGATTCCGAGTCTCAGAACATTCGTATTATCTTTTACTGCTTCCTCTAGCAAGGACAATGGAAGTGAAGGTCATTGTCTCAATAAATTTTGATTTCCTAAAAAAATGTAGCAAAAATATTTAAAACTGAAATAGGAGCCTCATCGGATATTAAATTACGTTACTAGCCCGGAAGGTACTGACGGGGTGAGCAAGATAGTTCCCGCGCGAGGTGAATTCGAGTACCGGGCAAGTTTCGGGCTGGTCGTATGATTCTTTACATCATACTTCTTCATCATACAAACTGAAAAAAACACTTATATTTTTGTCACAACACTTTTTTTGTATAGACCGCCGTTTCGCTGTTCTTCAATCCTAACTAAACCATAACCTAACAAACATTTATCGGGGCATTGATGAAATCAGTTGTTTACCAAGATACCGTTGTAATTAAAAGTGCAGCGTAAATAATTTACCAAGTATTTATCATCAAGAATCATTTTTCTAACAACTACAAGGCACAGAAACCCTTGACCCCATGTGGTATGATGTACAGTAAATTAAATTCTACTCGTTCATTTGTAATTAAACATTCATTTGCAATGGCAAAATAACCCCGAAAATAGTTTAAGAGGAAAATTGAATTGATGATTTCCGATTCAATATCACTTTACTAAAGTTTAACCAACCAACCGATGATAATTCGTTTATGTTTCGAGTGGTAGGTTGTATCAATTTAGTTGTATCAATTTTGTTGAATATTCATTACTCTTGAATGAGAGAATGTGGGACGAAACGCTGCAATTGATTAATTCATTTTCAATTATAGTATTCTTCATTGTTCTATTAATACTACCTAGTAATAATAATGTTTTTTGAAATTAATGTTCTCTTATTCCTACTGACTGTCTTTGTGCCTTCGTATTAGTGTATGTGTTTTACATCTTAGACCGGTCTACTGTCCAACTCAACTTTTTGAAACTATCGTGTTTGAATAAATAGTAGAAAATCCATAGTAACATGTTATAACCCAGGTGGTAATTTTGTCAAATTACTGCAGGTTTTGCAAAAAATTGTTTGTAGGTTTGTAGGAAAGAATAAAGATAAAACAAATTTAAAACGAATGGCTACTGCAGTTTTGAATTATGTTTTGAACCTGACACGTGTGCCGTAGCCGAAAATATTATAGGTTGTTAAAATCTAAATAACCTAAATGCCACCCTAAGGCGGATCCTAACTGGCTTCCGCTGGTTTAGGTACCAATATAACAGCGCAGTTTTTCACGATTGAAGGTTAATTTTATCTATTTTTCAGTGAAAATATTCAGTCCCCAACCAGGGGAGGTGAGGCTTCACGGCAAGATGGGCCATTGTGTACTGTTTACCAGGAGGGTCACTCATCCCATGAGGCTCACATACATTGGATTAAGGTTTATCGTTGCCCGCTCAGTCTAAGCTTGGCCGATCCTATTCCGTCTCCTCCTAATCCTAATCCTTTCTCCTATTGCTTTCCCTGTATTAATCAACTAAAGGTTTATTGCCTGAAGAATATTCCAGGAGAAGCTTCCATTCTCTTCGGGTAACCGTACGAAAAGCCAAAAGAGGGATGAAGTCATGGCCATCTCTAGTAATAAGGCTGCGGCCTTCGACGTGGCAACGCCGCTTATTAAGGGTTTTTTGCATAGTGAAAAACTGGTAAAAACCCTTACAGAGCCAGCTGGTTTCACGTAAACAAAAAATAGAGCCAGAGAGTACGTATAAACAAACACCTGGACCCTTAGGCGCGATGTTGCCATTTACTAGCACCACGGCCTTGTTACTAGAGATGGCTATGATGAAGTGCCCTCACAGGCTTTTCCTGTTGGGGGGGGGGGCAGGCAACCACGCTTGAAAAAAATAACCTAGAGGGCACTCGAGTCACCTGAGGGACGGCGAGGACCATGGAGACGACCCAGATAGCCATGATGAACTTGACGGCGCGACTCAGCTTGCTGACGGTGTGGCTGAGGAACGGGTGGCAGATGGCGACGTAGCGCTCCACGGTGAAGGCGGTGATGGTGAGAACCGTGGCGTTGGTGGACGTCTCCGAGGCAAACCCCGTCAGCACGCAGAACGTCTCGCCGAAGATGTAAGGGTAGCTGGCAACAAACGAGGTTAAAGTAAAGAGCCGTGGCAGCACACAGAACGTGTCGCCGAAGATGTAAGGGTAGCTGGCAACAAACAAGGATAAATTAAAGAGCTGTGACATCACACAGAACGTATCGCCGAAGATGTGAGGGTAGCTAGCAACAAACAAGGATAATAAAGAGCCGTGGCAGCACACTGAACGTCTCGCCGAAGATGTAAGGGTAGCTGGCAACAAACAAGGATAAAGTAAAGAGCCGTGGCAGCACACAGAACGTCTCGCCGAAGATGTAAGGGTAGCTGGCAACAAACAAGGATAAAGTAAAGAGCCGTGGCAGCACACAGAACGTCTCGCCGAAGATGTAAGGGTAGCTGGCAACAAACAAGGATAAAGTAAAGAGCCGTAGCATCACACAGAACGTCTCGCCGAAGATGTAAGGGTAGCTGGCAACAAACAAGGCTAAAGTAAAGAGCCGTGGCAGCACACAGAACGTCTCGCCGAAGATGTAAGGGTAGCTGGCAACAAACAAGGATAAAGTAAAGAGCCGTGGCAGCACACAGAACGTGTCGCCGAAGATGTAAGGGTAGCTGGCAACAAGCAAGGATAAAGTAAAGAGCCGTGGCAGCACACAGAACGTCTCGCCGAAGATGCAAGGATAGCTGGCAACAAATAAATAAATAAATAAATTCTTTATTTTGGAGTGACTTTCAACACATATACAGTTGTTTTTCAAAATAACTCAAGTCATTAAAATCAAGCTTAGAATATCAACAAAAATTTTTAAAACTATTTAAAATTTTAGATAATTATCTTCTAAAAATTCTTAAAACTATTTTTAAAAGAGGAGCAGCCTAAGGACTTCATTTCTTGAGGGACACTGTTGTAGATCTGAGGAGTGAAATAGCAGAAAGCATTTCTGCCAACTTCAAGCGAAATCCTTGGCACCTCAAGCGTGTTGTCTTGTTGTGTGTACCGGTCCCTGATGTCCGAGCGAACCTTCAACAAACTTCTGAGGTGCGGAGGGGTGCCTGTTTGCAAGATTTTATGCACTAATCATGCCACCTCGAACCTGAAGAAATGCATTAAAGGAAGCACCCTAGCTGCCTTCCGAGACTGACTTATATGGTCAAATTTCCTCAAGTCATACAGGGTGTCCCGAAATTATGGTAAAATATTTTAGTATATGATAGTACAGGTAAAAATAAGAAATAAAGTTTATATAAACATAGGTCCAAAAGTGCTTCGTTTTCCGTCTGTGTGTCTGTTTGTGATTTTTACATATTTAATCATATCTCATGAACCTATTAACGTACAAACTTCAAACTTGGTACATGGAAGACCACTATTAAGACCTATTTTTGTATGTAGTATCAAATTTCTACTTTGTACCATTTCAAAATGGCGACTGTTTTTTGTTTTCAAAGCTAAATATCTTAAAAACCGTAAATTTTAGAAAAATTATACAAGAAACAAAAAAGCTGTAAAATTTAATCCAATTAACGCTGATGTTAATATTATGATGATCGGACTACTAATAACGGAGAAATATTAACTTTTCTGAATAAAAACATGGTCCTTTAGAACAAACTGTCAGAAATTTCCATGTTTTTATTTGGAAAAATTAAAATTTCTCCTTTATTAGTAATCCGATCATCATAATCTTAATATCAGCGTTATTTGAATTAAATTTCACATCTTTTTTGTCTCTTGTATAATTTTTCTAAAATTTACGGTTTTTATGATATTTAGCTTTGAAAACAAAAAACAGTCGCTATTTTGAAATGGTACAAAGTAGAAATTTGATACTACATACAAAAATAGGTCTTATTAGTGGTCATCTATGTACTAAGTTTGAAGTTTGTACGTTAAGAGGTTCATGAGATATGATTAAATATGTAAAAATCACAAACAGACACACAGACGGAAAACGAGGCACTTTTGGACCTATGTTTATATGAACTTTTTTTCTTATTTTTACCTGTGCTATCATATACTAAAATATTTTACCATAATTTCGGGACACCCTGTATACAACCTTAGGGCAGAATTTTGAAGTCTCTGAAGTTGCATTGTAGTGTCAAGAGATAACTTGCCACCAAAGACTAGGAGACCATATAACATTGAAGGAAAAATGACTGATTTTACGATTTCTAGTTTGGGTTTAGCTTTTAGCAGCCCCTTTGACCTGAACATGGTTCTAAGTTTGCACATCGCACTGCTATTAACAGATCAAACATGGCTCGAGAATGTGAGATGTGAATCAAAGTGTGATGTGAATGATGATGTGTTATACGATGATGTGAATCAAAGGTGACCCCAAGGATCTTAACAAATTATAATACTGTCAAGAGCTCTCCATCCAGAGAAATCTATACTATTATAAAGAAGAGGTGGTTTCTGTATGTATGTGTGGGACAAGTGAACTCGAAAAATACTGAACCGACTGGGTTGAAATTCCACACAGAGGTAGATCTTGAACCTTAGAAACACATAGGCCTATTCACTTCCTTAAAATCCCTTGGTCTACGCCCCGTGAACATCCTCAGTTTCAATGTTTACATCTTAAAGGAATGTAAACATTCAAATACTGAAATGTAAACAGCTGTGGATACTGAAATTTGACAGTTGAAAGAGCAGAGGTAAGATCAGCTGTAATTTTTATCGTGAGCGAAGCCACGGGCAACTGCTAATACACAATAAATTATCCTTCATGGCAGTCAGCACTGAAGTTGGACAACAATGAACAAACACGTATAAAGTACTGCAGACAAAGGTGGATGACTCGTATCTAGGTTTATAGCCTGTGGATCGTTATTTAACATCATATTACTACTTAGGGCTTACATTACAATCCTATTTTAGTCCTAGACATCTTGGATTCAGCTACGAAAAGATATCATCATTCCTAGGCTAAGCTACCTATTCTATTTTGTTATCTCTTGATCGATGACAAATTGAAATATGACAACTTCTCAGTGAAGATGTGACAAAGTATAATAGGCCTTGTACTGATGGTACCTCTTCGGAGCTGAAACCTAGGTGTCCTGCTGTACTAGACTAAAATAATAGAATCGTAAAGTAAGCCTAAGTATTAGTAGGATAACTAATAGTGGGTACTGATATGGAATCTATTGTTATTTATTACTGTATGATTTTTTTGTGATCAAGACTTCTACAGTTCTGAACAAATTTTAATAATTTAAGTGTCGCTGGAAAAGATTTGGCGTGAAGGTTTCCAGTAAATAAACTTTAGGAATTTTGGACAAGCCCTAAAGAATGTAAAGGATTGCATAAGCCCTAGAGAATCTTGTATTTAATTTATACTTAAGAATTAGCAATTTGAAGCAAAAATCTGATTGGATTAAATCCAGTTTTTCAGCAAATGTATGCGTTATTACTGGAATTGAAAATACATTGCAACGGAAGCTGCACCGGTAATCCTGTAAAACTAACAACCCTACTTACGTCTTAAATCCTATTAAATCCTTCTATTATCCCCTTTATCCTAAAGTATTTGTGGATAAACGCGTTTTTGCATGAGTCAATCTGAAATAACGAATAATATGATGCAGGTTGTTAGAAGAAATATACCAGAGGGATGCCGAAGATGATACCCTATCGCCAAATATTGCATTCATTTAAGATAAGTTTACTCGAAGGATTGAAGATGCTAGTAGAATAATCAGGTGCTAAAAGCAAGCTAAGAAAATGTGCTTTACAAGTCAGCACTGGAATTTCTCGCTTTTACCGCATAGTACGAAAGAGAAATTTTAAACAGCTGTGGTGATCCCCCCAAACAGCTGATTATAAAGTAAGCTTTAAACCTTGACCGTCTCTTCGTTAGAGCGGATACAGCCCAACAGCGACCTCAGCGGCTGAGACACGCCGCTCTTAGTCGCCAGCAGACCTTCACCCGGTCTACATCAGCAGCCATGATTTCAATGTAAGTCTAAACCTTATAGGGGGAAATGGGGGGTATAGGTCAGATATACTTTCATCAGTCCAGCCTTTTAACGAATATCAATAATTAAAAGTTAATTCATGAGTATCAAGTAAATTAGAGTCTATCACTTGGTTCCAGACCGTGTATTAATTCATAAGTTACGGCGGCAGTTGGAAATTGGGCAATCACGTAGAACATTAAATCACCACTGAATACCACATAGTACGAAAGTGAAATTAAAAAAAAACTGTGGCGATCCCCCCAAATAGCTGAGATATTGGTCAGTTAAGCAGGAATAAATATAGTTTGAGAAACAATTATTATTAGATATCATCAAAGCTGACGTTGTTGACGCGGACAGTTTAATCGTCAGACAACTTCCTAGAAAACCAAATTAAACCGAGGTTTCGCCCCAATATCGGCCCGCTGGTATCGGTTCAATTGATTGGGGTTGGTTAGTTGCGGCCGTTGCGGCCGTTGTGGTGATAGAAGACTGAGCAAGGAGAACTGAAGAATGCTTTTTAGCCGCAATTTGTTACATATTTAGCTTGGGTTGAAGAAAGTATAAAATGAAAATGCGATGTAATTTTTCGAGATTACTGGTGGCAGTTTCAGGTTGATAAATGCTAAGTAAATGTTAAGTGCCAGATAACACTTGTAGTACACTGGTACGTGTTCATCTACATGAAAGTTAAGGAGTCCTCATAAAATATTCAGGCAAAAGTTCAGGTAAACTTCCAGGTAATATGGTACAAGAAATAAAGTGATACGGCAACTTACTGACATCCAATCTTCTTTTATCCAAATATTGAGATAAGGTAAGAGGGATTTCATTTAAATTCCTCGAAAATCTTTCTTGGAACTCCTACTTTATATTTTCAGATATTTTAAAATTGTTATCTATTATATTCTTTTAAGCAACACAAGTTGCATAAACAAAGTATTGTCCTGAGAGTTATCAAAGTATTTGACTCAAGTTTTATATTGACTCAAGACGTAGCCTATAAATTTAAAATAAATATTTATCACGCTTTAAAGGGATTTTTTTCGTGATTAAAAATTCCTTACTCGATATACTCAATCGTACAAAAGTCAGTTCAATAAAATTATAGGGTAACCATAAAACCAATTCAAACCTAGATCTTTACTGAAACCGAAAGTTTAATCCATTAAGTTAATTACTTTGTTTTTACCTCGACCTTCAAGAGAAAAATAATTATGAGGTTTATTTTTCTTCGCTGAATGTAAAGGCTCCTCAAAGAAATTTAATGAAGCGCGATGGATCATAAATAATGATTAGTGATTTAAAATATAATTTTGGTCTTTTATTTTCTTATCTTTCCACTACATTAGGAGTGACAAGCGTTTAAGCATCAGGATATCTTCATTTTTATTGGAAACTTCCTAGCCTGAGACATTTTCCTCCAAATTATTTCCTGGCGGCAATATAATACATTAATGTCAACTAATTCAAACAAATCTTTACTTGATATCACCTACTTTCCCCTGGATGTAGGATTTTAAATTAATCTATTTTTCAATACGATAAAAACATTTTTAATCCACAGGAAATTGTGTAATATGCTTGTAAATATGTTAAATTAAATCATTTATTGTGAAATGTTAATGGTATCATTGAAAGATAAATCAATAGTACAAGAAATCTCACACATACATTCTTCCAATTTCCATAATTAAATTTTAAAGCTCATGATTTTTTATCCAAACTTTTTCAATCAGGCTAAGTGACTACCTTAGGCTATCAGGCTACCTTTTTTAGTGGGTTCCAAAAGATTTATTAGCTACCAAATATTAAACTCAATCGTAATTGAAATTTTAGAGGACTTTTGACTTATTTAATTTAGAGGGTGGTGGGAACGACAGATAACTTCCCTAAAAAGTTTTAATAATAAAAACTAAACACATTTTTAATATATATAAATTTTAGTACCAATAAACCAAGTTTTATCAGATTCGGTTTTTAATCAATGGAGGCGTCGATTTTTTATGTACACTTTAAGAATAATATTAAACAAAATATTTCGTTTACCAACAAAGGAAAATTATACTTTATCGGGCAACAAATGAATATGGGTTCTCCGTTCTCAAACTGAAGATGGGTTTTGGTGTTAGCCCGAAATATTAATACAATAATACTTTTGTTTAATGCGATGAATGGCAAACTACACTTAAAGATTACCTCATAATATAGGGCTACGAACAAAATTTCAAGTAGATCTTCATTACAGAATATATTTAAAAAATGAAAAAAACATTAAGTTGTAGTTAACTTGCAAACCAACTATTAACCAACTTCTTACATTATTACAAACTCCGTTATTACAAACTGAAGATGGGTTTTGGTGTTAGCCCGAAATATTAATACAATAATACTTTTGTTTTATGCGATGAATGACAAACTACACATAAAGATTACCTCATAATATAGGGCTACGAACAAAATTTCAAGTAGATCTTCATTACAGAATATATTTAAAAAATGAAATAACATTAAGTTGTAGTTAACTTGCAAACCAACTATTAACCAACTTCTTATCTAACTATAAGTGGCTTTAAAAGGAAATTTAAATGGAAATTTAACTCGCCTCAAGGTGTATAGAAATTAAAAAAATTCGGTTCAAACTATGTAATAATTCGGTCCCAGAAAACTTCGGTAATCCCCAAAAAACAGTTTTAGCCCTTTTGAAAAAAAGTTGTGCAGCAAATCACAACAAAAAAGCATAATACATATAATAAAAAATAAAAAACAGAGTATATCTGGCACAATAACTATTCTGTCACAAAATACATTTGTGTTCATTTTTATTTGAGATTCTTTGCTGAATCAATAGTTGTGTAGCCTTTTCTCCTCTGCATGCGGTTATGTGAAGGTGATTATGAACACAAAAAAGAATTGTGAATAAAATAATAATTTTACGAGTTACAAGGTTTGTGCTGCCTCGCCGCCGATTGACTGATTACCTCATTAGCCAAAATCAATAATCAATTACCAAGTGGACAACGGCAGCTTAGTGACAATATCTCTTGATAAAATTTTTAAAAGTAGGAGGTAAAAACACTTCTAGTTTAATTGAGAAAAGGTACATATATTAAAAAATATTGTTAAAGATAACAACCCCTTTTTATATTCGGGTAACAGTCTTATGAAAACTCAATAACCTTCTTTTAATTACCTCAATTTAGGTGAACTTGATAAAAAGTTTGAAATGATCATATGTATCAGAAACGTTTTTGGCCTGCTTCTCAGGAACTGTAAATCGTTTTCAACTTTTAGTTAATTGTTTTGTTAGTAATAAAATCTTTATGAAAGTAGAATAGAAAACTTAAGAATAATTATCTGCTAAGTTCTTTAGTTTCCTGTAAAATGTTATATTTACTTAAAAATAGTATAAATAAGTTTTCATCTGTTGAGCGTTCTTTTCACATCTAGGTAAAATAAATTTACTTTGTTGGAATTGATTTCAACCCTTGCATACTGCATTATAACAACGTTTTCGAACACATAATACTGAAGTTTATTAATTCTGTAAAAACGTAATGATTTCTGTTAATATTGGAGATTATAATACTTAACATTGAAAAAAAAACATACCACTATATATGTTACATAAGTTGTTTTATTATGTAAGGCCTTTCACCAGCTTTGCTAGGTTCAACAGATACATACACACACTATTTAAAATGTCTCACAAAATAAAAATCATGCAAATATTGGTATGTTTTAACGATTTAAATAAACATGTTTAAACTATTTTGAATCCAAATGAATAAAAAATCAAACAGTTGTCGGTACAACATCGACACTTATAGAATAACGATTTCTCGTGAAATTAATAAACAAAGAGTCCCTTACTTTAACCAGATGTGAACGATCTCGGGAGGCAGCCCCGACACGAGCAGCAGCAGGTCGGAAATGGCGAGGCTGAAGAGATAGTAGTTGGTGGCGGTGTGCATGTGTTTGCTGCGAGCGATCACCACGCAGGTGCTGACGTTGCCGACCACGCCGCTGATGAAGATGACGACGTAGTAGACCGTGACCGGCACCACCACCCAGAGCGGGTCGCGCTTCGGACCCCACATGCCTTCTGTGGTCTCCCTGCTCACCGGCGTGACACTGGAACATGATTTCATCCATTTTTACTTTCTTCCCCCTATACAATGTATATGGATAAAGTATTGTTTTCGTAAAAATTTTCGAATTTGAGTTGTTAGTGGATTGTGTGTATGTGTGTGTGTGTGTGTGTGTGTGTGTGTGTGTGTGTGTGTGTGTGTGTGTGTGTGTGTGTGTGTGTGTGTGTGTGTGTGTTTGTGTGTGTGTGTGTGTGTGTGTGTGTGTGTGTGTGTGTGTGTGTGTGTGTGTGGATGTAAACAAAGCTAGAGTCGACACCGGTGGTCCGATTTTCCTGAAATTTGGCATGTAGGTATAAAGCTGTGGTATCCCCAGGCGTATTTTTCATTTTTTTGAATTTTTGATTTTTAAGGGTATTTACCCCATTAAACCCATAAAAAATTACAAAAATCAAAATTTCTCGAAAACGGCTCTAACGATTTTGATACAAATTTCATGGTTTTTAGTGCTTAAGATGACAAACAAAATAACACCACCCGCATGTCTGTAAAAGTTCAGGTTCAGATGTTATGGGGGTTTAAGTGTTAAAAAATAATATTTTTGAAATTTCACAAAATCTGTAACTTCTAAAGAAAATATACTTGCAACCATAAAATTTGGCTTGAAAAATTAAATAATCTAGTATTTTGAATCATTAGTTAACGTCAACTGGTTGCGGAGATAATTGATATTTAAGTTCAGCGGTAAATGCAGTACGTTGTCCAATGTTATTCTTATGGCAAATATTTGAAAACCGATATCTCCGTTACTAACCGATTTTGATAAAATTTGATATTTATTTGTTTGATAATTAATTGTTAATTTCTTTTATTTCACTATATATGTTTTCTGGTTTTAAATGACTTGAAGGGAGAAAGTATGTGTTGTTTCCTGATACCGTTTATTTTCATTTCGTTTGCACGGCGAACCGCTTTTCATAGCCGGTACCCAAGCTTGAGCCTCACCCGGCCACAGCCAAGTCCCAGGCAGAACTTGGCGTCCTTTGTTGACGGGATGGGTTAAGACCATTAAACTCGTCAGCGGCAAAGCCAAGTCTCTAACCAGGGCAAACTGACTACTCATTATGTCCAACCAATGTAGGAGAGCAAATGCCCCGAAAGGCAAGTGCCGCCAGAATAATTATGGAAAGATAGTAAGCACAAAATATGAAAGGCGATACGAGTGTTTTCCAATAAGGATGAGGATGCAAAACTAATTAAAGGGAAGATCTAACTAATTAGGGAAGGGGAAATAATTAGAGGGATGAGATTTAAGGGAAGTGACTACCCAGTCAGGGTGGCAGATCTACGTGAGTTTCGCACGGGGTATATCATTACCCCTAGCAGCAAAGCTACCTTTTTAGAGCCGGAACAGGACATCCCGGACCCATGGCAGTGCCACGGGAGACCGGGGTGACATCCCTGCCCATTTCATAACCACATAACCCCACAAGGCCAACCTCAAACGCTAGATCCACCAGCCCTGACCGAGAGTCGACCCCAGCCAGAGCCGACGGGGCTCGACACCAGCACCAACACTAGAGACACCATGAACTGTAGGTAGAGCTCTAGCAGCAACGAGTGGTCCCAAAATCCCCTCCATGCTCTCTTTGCTCACCGCTGTGACGCTGCAACACCATCAACTGTAGGTAGAGGTGTAGCAGAAAACGAAAATGCAAGCAGAACACAGACGTGAGTTGAACAAATTTAAATCTTGCTGCTTCGCGTACAAAAATTCCATATGCACTTTTGTCGTGAATGTGCTGCTATCTGCCATTAAACTTTAGAACTATTTCAAACCATATTGGTTATTTGGTTGTAAGTAAAGTGAATTGAGTCTGGTGTAGTGTCGACGGACTGAACCAATGTTCTAAAACTTCATACCTTAACTGTATTTAAGTGATATACTTCTTAAAATTACTGGGACGCTTTGGCACATATACTAGAAATGCCTTTAAATTGACACCTCAATCGTTAAAATCCGTCCAGCCATTTGTCCAGTCTTTTATTAAGTCAGTAACAAAACCCTTGGGTCTCAACATAGCTTAAATGACTCTTTTTATCTCGAAACCCCAAAATTTTGGTCTTTTAGCACCTTCGAAATGGAAATATAGTCTTAATATTCGTTCCGCAAGCTAACCTTTTCGGAAGATCAAAGACTTTAATCTAGATCTAATTTAAATAGAGTGATAAACTCAGGTGCTAGAGATTAAGGTACTTGGTCTCCAAACTCAACTGAAAGCCAATAAGGTACGAAAAATTAGAGTAAATTAACATAAAGGTGAAGTTAGCGTAACAAACATCATTAGTTTTGCATCCTCAGCCTTATTGGAACACACCCGAATCGCCTTTCGCCTTTTTTCTCTCTCCTTCCGTAATTTCTCTGCTCGCAACTAAGACTATAATGCTCGCCAGTTTATAATCTATGGAGAGAGAGCAAAGGTTATGGGTCGCAGTTCGGCGTGGATCGATTGTCAATTCCAAAAAGATAACAAGAAACGTTTATGGTTCGTTTCTCGAAACATCAAATAAATGTGTCATCGCTATTCGCTTATATAAATGTTTGTGTGTGTCCGTTACCATTTGACAAGAGCACATCACATTTACAAGTGTCCCAAAAAAAAAAAAAAAAAAAAAAAAAAAAACAGAGACGATTTTAAAATTCTTAAAATTTTAAAGTTCCCTTTGAGATAAATGACAAAAGTTTTTCTATCGCCATTCAGGAATTTGTAACAAATAAATCATCATTGGATAGCGCATCACCGTGCCTCTGCTACAAAACCAATTAATTTGTTGTTTCTACTTTCCAATTTCGAGCGCACTTTACCCTGTGGTTGTCGAAGTGACATGCCAATTTGAAAAACAATTTGAATCCAAATGTCAGTCAATTTATTTTGGAACTATTTTGACATTTGGATTGCTACTATGATGATAACCCATCGTTGTGTAAAATAGGAAAATCGTTTCATAAAAGAAGAGCCAATTGCAAATGCACATGGTGCGGAATGACTGATCCATATTAATCAATCTTTAAATGACGTTAATTAAACAGTGATTTGCTCCATACTCGAACTCTCCAGCATTTATTTTGGCTGAGAAATTATATTTTAAATTTGTTACTGTTTTTTAAATATTTTTTCAATCGATGTTATTGAGGTTATGCCATTTCTATGCACTAAGTTAAATGTATTAACCAAGCAATAAAATAGAAAACCAACGTTTACAACAGTTATAAAAAAAATTCTACGTGTACCCCACGATTACACATGATCCCTTACACGTGTTATGAATAATTCATTTCAGGATTAAAATCCTGCACGGGGCAAAAAGAACGTTCTCCAGTGAACTTTGGTTCGAACCCCGATCAACAACATAAACCCTAACACTTTTGTATAAATAAGCTTGGGATA
This sequence comes from Flexamia atlantica, assembly GCA_035578135.1. Taxonomy (NCBI): domain Eukaryota; kingdom Metazoa; phylum Arthropoda; class Insecta; order Hemiptera; family Cicadellidae; genus Flexamia; species Flexamia atlantica. Next base: position 6,488,699 of record JAQJVK010000027.1, read on the forward strand.
ACCATTCCAACCTTATAATTAAATATGAAGCCAAAAAAATCAAAAGGTTAACGGGTAGTATTAGAATTCCCACACGCTAAAATCGAGAGTGTGAAAAAGTCATTTATTTGTCGGAGTGAGTAAGATTTCACTCCGAAAGAGTTAATATTCAATTTAAATTAGTAAAAATATCCAATCTTCTCGTTGAGTGATGATTTCTCTCGTAAAAAAGTGAAATTTTCACTCATTGATTATATGGTTATATCATATAAGGAAAGAGTGAGAATTCACTCTTAATTTAGTGAGTTTTTGAAATTGGTGGGGAGAAAGAGCGAAAAGTGGTATCGCAACGCGACGACACTACTGAGTCGCCATTTTTTTTATTGATTTACATATACATGGCTTACCTAGTAAATAATTGGTAATATATTGAACAGATTAGAACCAAGTAGTCCAGGCAACGAAAGGTTATAGAGGGAATTGCATGGATCACAAGTTTTGACTTTTTAATTTTATTTCAACTAGTTAGGAGTAAAACATATCAAAAGTCCCCGCCCTTAGCCCTAGAGCCGGCTGGGCTGGAAGGGCCTAAAGGTACAATTTTATGGTTTTCCTAAATATCTTGAAAACTATCAACTTTTAGTATTCCCTATTAAATTCGAAAATTAAAGGAAATTTAATTTCCTGTAAGAAAAATGCATAGTATTTCTACTTTGGTGCAACCGCTTACAAGGTAAGCGGTAAATTAATTTTTTTTAATATCCCTTCCATAAGAAATACATGTAAATTTGTGGGAAACATATTGGGCAATGATTTTTTCACCTAAAAGAAAATGAACAGCTTTCAGGAAATATTGAGAACATTTTCCGTAATTTGACACCTCAATCATAAAAATTGGTCTAAAATTAAGGCGTTGGCGAGCTCACAAAAAACGTTATTGTTCAAGGAATTATTACAATTTGTTATAATTCCTTGAAAAATAACGTATTTTGTGAGCTCGCCAACGCCTTAATTTTAGACTAATTTTTATGATTAAGGTGTCAAATTACTGGAAATGTTGTCAATATTTCCTGAATGCTGTTCATTTTCCTTCAGGTGAAAGAAAACGTTGCCCAATCGGGCATATATGTTACCCACAAATTTACATGCATTTGTTATGGGAGGGATATTTTTTAAATATTAAAAAATTAGTGCTTACCTTGTAAACGGTTGGACCAAAGTAGACATATTATATATTTTTCTTACAGGAAATTTAATTTTCTTTAATTTTCAAATTTAATAGGGAATACTAAAAGTTGATAGTTTTTAAGATATTTAGGAAAAACCAAAAAATTGTACCCTTAAGTCCTTCCAGCCCAGCCGGCTCAAGGGCTAAGAGCGGGGGGGACTTTTGATGTGTTTTACTCCTAACTAGTCCAAACAAAGTTACAAAGTCAAAAATTGTGATCCATGCAATTCAATCCCTCTATACTTCTTTTTGAGCATTCATTGCCTGGACTAAAGGATATTACCGATTTACAAACAGGTAAGCAGAAAACGTTGCTCTAACCACTAACGTAATTTAAAGATTAACAATAGTGTGTAGAATCAAGGTTAGGATCGAGGGGAAATTCAATTCAGTCTCAGCAAAGGTTCCGTGACTCGTTGAATATGCCTGCGCCGTTACATTTTAGGGGGTTTAAATTCAATCATCAAGTTTAGTTACCAGTTAGTTGTCCACAACAAGTGTCGGTAAAGAGTCAGAATTGTAGTTCATAAATGCCAATGAGAGGTTAGGTTAGTTGGATTTATATTCTTTCGATAAGTGGTGATTTCAATCTTTTAAAGTTGAACTTCACTATTTTAAAGACTAAAATTCCACTCTGAAAATAAATAGACCCACTCTTTCATCGAGTGGGGATATTCCACTCTTTTCATGAGTGAAAACGGATCACTTTTTTAAAGAGTGAACCTTCACTCTTTCAGAGTGGCTCAATTTTCTCTACCCCAAAGAGTGAGTGAGTCACTCACAAAGAGTGAGTATTCACTCTTTCGATTTATGTCCAATGAAGGTCCTTGCGCGGATTGCAAATATCGTTGGTGAGCTGTGGTCCGAGCAGAGGAGACGACACGAGTGATCCGATTTTCTTGAAATTAGGCATGTAGGTATGAAACCACGATATCTCCAGGCGTTTTAATGTTTTTGAAATTTTGATTTTTATCGGCATTTCTCCCGTAAAAACCCATAAAAAACGACAAAAAACAAAAGTTCTCAAAAACTGCTCTAACAATTTCGATAAAAATGTTCATGGATTGCTGCGTAGATTTAATTTTTTTAGTTTCTGTTGTGCTTAAGATGTCGAACAAAATAACACCACCCACAAGTCTGTAAAAGTTCATGTTCAGAGGTATGGGGGTTTAGTGTTATAACATTAATATTTTTTTAAGTTTAACAAAATCTGTAACCTCTAAAGAAAAATAAGCCTGCAATCATTACATTTGGCTTGAAAAAATAAATAATCCAGTATTTAGAATTATTGGTCTACGTCAACAGGTTGTAGAGGTAATTAATATTTTCGATTGGCATGCAGTAAACGCAGAAAGTTGTCTAATGTTATACTTATGGTAAATATTTAAAAACCGATATCTCCGGTAATTTATTTTATTTTATCGTAGGTTTTCTTGCTTCAAGGGAGAAAGTATGTTTCAGTTTGATGATAACATATTTATTTCACAGAAGGGCTTTCGGCGTCTCACCATCATCAACTGATACTGAAAGTAGTGTGGCAGTCACATATTAACAAATCTTGCAAACAAAAGAGCAAAATAGGTTCAAGACTGAACAAACAATCACTTACGAATTTCTCATCAGCTTTTAAATGCGTCAGTTCATGTTCAGCTTACCTCCCAGACGCTCCTGTGAATTTCATATAAAGAAAGAAAATTACTTACTGAATTGCAGCCTACATATTAAAATTAACATCAAACACGCCGATACGAAATTGTGTGTTGTTTCTGACTGTTCGGTGTAAAATGCACCATATGTTTGAAATTTTGACGACCACAGAAGTGTGAAAAATAACAAGTTATAGTGGCTGAAGATGAGTCGTCATTGACTTGTAACCGGTACCACGGAAAATTGATTTGTCACCATAGGCTGCATTTTACTGCAATTCAGTAAGTAATTATATACAAGGTGTCTAGGCTTAAAGAGAAAAAAATAAAAAAAACAACTTAAATGTAACATAAAGTTGGTGTAAGACAAGGATCTCAAGCAATGAATGTTTCACTAATTTTTTAACGTCATTTTTTATTTTAAGCAAGTCAAAGAAATATGAAACTATTCATGGAAAATAATGTAACTTAGTTCATTGCGCTGAGAAAAATACTATCGCTTTGGATTTAAATTCATTTTATGTCCCACATCGCAACTCCTTGGATATCTGTTCAATTTAGTCGCTGAATGAAGGTATTTTTTTAATTGATGAAGAATTGCTTTGGAGCGGTCTTTTTATAGATACATTGCAAGAAATTGCTGTGATCAACGAATTTACTGTCCATCGTCTTCTTGTATGTTAATTTAACTCTAGATCAGCTTAATATTTTGATAATAATAACAGGGGCCTTCTATATCAATTTTATTTATTCGTACGTACAAAAGTAAAACTTAAAATTTCACATATGTTTGTTGTATTTTAGGTTATATTTTATGGTGGCGTTGTTTTAAATAGATTTTCAAGTTGCAACAAGTTATTACATTGCAAAATATTATTTGTATTGGCAAAGTCGTACAGCTTCTTTATAATATTACTTATTAACTTATGATAGAAATCTAAATCTTGTTACAAATAAGAGTCTATATTAGATTAAATTTAGAATCATTTTTAGCCCCTCATTAAAATATATAATATTACAGTATAAGAACCCAGTTTCAGTTTTGAATGAAGCCAAAACCAATTTTAAATCCAAATTTATCTTCTATTGAAGATGTTTAAAATTATGTTATTGCATAATGCGGGCTTCGTATGAATAACCAAACCACGCTTACAAATTCAAGGAAGATCTTTCAATTGATGTTTCCAATAAAGAACTCGTAAAGCACACCACCTGTGAGATTGAAGCCGTTTAGAGAGATACATTGTAGTTCCCATGCTATTATCTGCTTTCGAAGTTGAGCTACGTTTCGTCTTGGCCTACTTTACGGTTGCATTTCTGTGAATTATTAGTGGTACGCCTTTACACCCAATATCTGTTAGAATGGTTTCTTCAAAAAATATTTAGATTTGTTTTATCGGCTTACTTCTTAAAGTATATTAGGCATTGGATTACAAAATTAATCACACGTATATTCATTTTAGAATATGTAGACAATAACGATAATCCAACGTAAACAAGAATATAAATATATTTAAATTAAATCATATTTTATTAATGAACACATCATCTCCCCACAGAGTGGAGCTACTCCCTGTAGATTTTATGGCTCTCATCTGGTCTGCGTGTTTTTAAACAGTTGCCCACCTGCTTCAATTTGCCAAGTATTCCTTCCTAATCTTCTCACCACTTTTCCGTTCTTCCACACGTCCTTCCCGTTCTGTAGTTTTGATTACTAAATTGGCTGATCTTTTTGGAAGTCTTCTATGTGGATAGGATTATTTTCCGAGATACTTTTATCTTGTATATTCGGTGGTCGTACTAAACTTAATTTGCAGCGTAATTTCCGTCCTAAGAAGAGTTCTGCAGGAGAAACTCCTGTTGTTACTTGAGGGGTGAATCTGTATTTAAAAAGGAAGTTATTTAATCACACATTTATTTATTTTAGAAAATGTAAGCAATAATAATTGTTCCACCGTAAACAATAATATAAACAAGAATATAAACATATTTAAATTAAATCATATGTTCATTAATGAACTATACATCACCTCTTTTAATGACAGTGGTTTTATTCTGTTATATCAAAGTCAAAACGAAGTTAAAAAGAATGAAAAATCTGAATACACTTCCTATCTTTGAAAACAGTTATTTGTAAAACAACATTTCAGATTACATAAACTTTGAAACGCTTTTACTCTAAATATTTTTGAAGCACACGCAGTATAAGTTTGTTTAAAAAAGGTGACACCATAGTTTAATCCCGCGATCCATGTCCATACTAATCAGAGAAGTGAATCCAAAATAATTTCAATAAATAAGAAACCTTAATATCGCTTCAAATAAACTTGGAACAAAGAAATACTCTTTCGTTTGTTTTTGTTCCGTATTTGCTTCGGGAATAAATAATATGGAAAAGAGGGCAGTTTGAATGTAAATACATGTTGACGATCCAACCAAACTGTTTCGAGACGTCCTTCAATCCTCTTGGATCGATGCACTTCAACCCTGGACTTACCTATTGTGCTGAAGGGTTTTAGATGCTAAACCCATAAACTGCTAAATATATTTAACTATTGACGAGTAAAACTTACCTATGTTCCACACGTAATATGGGAACTCTGACGTTATATGTTGAAATATTAACTTTAAAAAGGCTTGCTTCAAAACACATGGGAGATATTTTCAGATTCTTATTGAAGTTTTATTCTCTATTTGGTACAAATCAATTTTGTAATACTTCCAAGTGGAATGAAAAAGACTAATCTGTTTGATAACTCTCTGCTCCATCTATGGCTGAGTCTCCGTACATGTTGACCGAAGTGATGATTAGATTGTTAGGTTAGGTTGTTAATAAGTTCCTGCTCAATTTTGGCACCTTTACCAATACATGGAATTCTTATATCGAAGCTTAGAGTCATATCTTTTATATTCCGTAGCACCAGAGGTTAATTACAGTGATTTCGATTGGTATGCATTTTTTTATGTGGTTGTTTTTTCTTTGTTTACAGCTTCAAAGAGTCAATTCCCATATGTCTAACATGGTCTGAGAAGACTTCTATATATTAAGTAGTATTATTTTAGAATTGAAGAATCGGTTAGGTGATTTAAGTTGGGAGATAAGTTGTAGTATATTGCGCTAACATGAGCCTTTGTGATTCTTTCTCCGAATACCGATTGGTGTTGTTTTGTGAGATCTCTGTGTAGCCAAATTGAACGTGAGGGTAGATTTCTCGTCGTAAATGAAACTTGGGTGGATCTGAAACTTGGGTGGATTACTAACAGGTTTTTTTTTCAAAAATGTAAATCCTTGACAGTTATGTGGATGTCTTATTGTACACTCCGAGAGGAGGTAATTGAAGAGTTGGTTGAGGGCAGTAAGAAGCTGTCATCTGCATAGCTAGGTTAGTGGCAGTAATGTGCTGTAAAATTTTGTAATAACCATTCAGTTATAAGGAAAATTTGTTTTGCAAGGTTTCGCACATGACTGCTATATACTGATAGGGTGTTGCATACTCTTAAAGCAACAGTACTTTATTCAAGCTTTGTTACTGCTGAATAAAATTAACTAGTGGCTTGTAGGGGCAAAAGCCCCTAAAAATAAAGTACAAATGCTGGTTATTTAATGTTTCCTTCACACTCATGGCTCGGTAACAGTTTGACGGAATTAAACGTTTAAAGAGTAATGTTTAAAGATGTTTTGACATTTGGTAGTAAGTATCAGAATTTTAAGAAAGGGCGTTACTTCAGTATAGTAAAGGGCTGAATTTTTTGGAACAGTGGCGCTATCCGTCGTTCTCAAAACAAACTCAGTCCACTTTGTTTACAATTAAACATATGGACATGGTTTGCAGAAATTCTTAAGGTTAACCACAGACTGTAGCACTTAAATTATTTCCCAAAAGAAAATAAAATAAATAAGGATGAAATCAGAAAATGGTCTCCCGTTGACGACTCCACGCTCCACGTTGGAGACTTTGGCTCTACTTCATGAGGAAGTTAGGTTTGGAGACCATGAGTTTGGTAAATAGTTAATATTAAAGATTTTTATGGTTGCCCGGGAGTAAATACCGCTTTGTCTTTGTAGATCCAAGATTAAATATACTTTTGATTATCCAAATTTAAATGTGAACCTTTTTGGTAGGATCAAATTTAAAGTTTATGTTACATTCAATAGCTTTTAGTGCAGCACACTGTTGTTTCTCAGTCAAAACTATGACCATTTCCGACCGCGCATAAAACCGGTAGAGCTGGGCCCTAAAAGTGATGAATGAGGTCTTCTCTGTACCTATAGCCTGCGCTTATTCGATTGTGAAAATGTTACAAATCACTTGGCTTTAAATCAGCATCAGCTACTACTACATGATACAGTGTAAAGGTCGAATTTAATTTGTCTGGCTTTTTAAGGTTGAGATCCCTAAATTATAAGAACGGAAAATTTAAAAGTAAAAAATGTGTCATGTGTTATAGTACGTTCAACCTATTTTGCTGGATTTTAAACAAACCATATATCAACATCTAGCTCTAGCACGTGGTTTTAAATCAAGTATAAGCAACACATGTTTTAATGTAAACAAAGCAGACGTTTTTAGATTACAATGATCTTATTTTCTGATAAACTTTAAGAAATTTCCGTACTTCATGGGTCCCTGGCATCAAGACTTCTATTTGAGCCCCCTCCTATTATCCTGCGACTTTCCAAACTTCTACAATTTTGCCTACATATATATTTATATCGACCACTTGGCATTGTATCGGTTTGAAATCGGTTATAACGTAAACGAAACAAACGCACTTAACTCTTTATAATTTTAAATTGTAAATGTATACTCAAAGCCGTAGTTATAAGTCTGAAAATCTTAAAGTTAAAATATTTATTTGTTATAGTACATTGAACATAGTTAGCTGCATCTTGAAAAAAAAACCAGATGTCAACATCTAGCATATGTCTTTGAATAAAGCATCAGTACCACATGTTTGAATGTAAACAAAGCAGACTTTTTTAGATCCCAATGCTTTTTAAATGGCAGATTTTTTACGTTATTTCTCGATTTCTGGTTAATTTCAAGCAATTTCAGTATTTTTCCCGCCATCACGGAATAGAGACCTTTAATTTGAGCCGTCTCCCATCTTTCTACGACTTTCCAGACGCCCACAATTTTGACGCAAAGAATCGCCTTACGAAATTAAATATATGATTCTTGATTTTCTTTACTTAATAATATGAATCGTTAATGTATTTATTACAACTAAAAGAGTAACTTTTTAAATAGTTGTAAATTAAGCTAAAAATACAGCTTAAAAACTTAACACAATTAGAGTTTACACTTCTCTGAAATAAAGGCACTGACATACGAATATCTTAAGGTCAGTAACCTGGAAGCGATTTTGAATGTGCTTCTCGGAACAAAACTTGACGTTGAACATTCATAAAATTCTATGATGTTTATTTTACTGCGCGTTGTAACTTGAGACTCAACAGGTCTGAAGAACCTAACTATCAGTTTTATTTAGTTTCTTATCGGAGCCTTTCAATAAGAAAACTTTAGAAAGAGCTGTCGGAATCTTTCAATAAGAAAACTTAAGGAAGAGCTGTATAATCTATCTACCCACAGGGACTTGAAATTACAGAGTTTTGAAGTTACAAAGTTATTCTATAGATCAAAAGGAATATTATTATTCAGAAGGTAAGCACCGATCTCGCCAACAGTTTTCTTAATTAATTATTATTGATTACGAATACAACATGGCTCTCTACAAAATAAAATATATTTTGACTTCCATAAGTAAAAATCATCTCATATAACAAAACAGGCTACTTAAACTATAGATAATAGATATATAAACTGAAGCTTTTTTATCTATGTATAAAAAAAATAAAGTATTACAGTATTTTAGAGGGACATGAGGTAGACTATTATAAAACAAAATTGCCGAAATGGTAAATTCTCAAAAAAACATACGTAATAAGACATAAGTTATAACTGACGTGGAAATGAAAATATTTTCCTTTGACTTTTCTCTTATAGCAGTTTTTCACTGCCCTACTTCATATGAAAAACACTAATTAAGCTGTTTTGACAAATTTAGTATTGATTATTCAAATTTAGTATCAATTTCAATCATGACTTAATACTTACATACATCATGACTTAATACATGACCTTTCATGAAAATTATGATTACAGAGAAAATTAAAAATATAATTTGAAGAATTCAAAGGTTTACTCTGTTATGAGTCAAAAATATAACCGAAACACTATAATAATACAAAACATTAACAGTGTTTTAATGCATGTTTACATCGGTACGGGTGATTGTTTTACCACCTAACATCTAACAAGGTAAAAAGTTATGTTGTCCTGTGGAACTTCAAGGGATGTATGTTAAATCTAACAGGGATCTGATTAACATGTGGCCTGTAATCATGTAACCCTTGATTATTATTGACCATGTAATCTTTGATTACCATGTATGTATACTCATGATGTGTAAATGAACATCATGCTAAACTTAACTATACCTTAAATTCACCAATTAATTACACATGTGATTTATATCATATATATGTTTTCAAAACATATAACATATTAATGGACAAACCGACACACAAGCAGAAGTATATTTTATCCTGTAAAACCAGTTTAAATATTTTTTAAAGTCCATAAACTAGCTGTGAACGTGGTCTAACTATACCGTATAGAACTTGGGAATGGCTAAACTGCTTTTTCAAGGAAAAGAGGTGTGCATCAGAAATATGTGGTTTTGGTTATATATTCTTGAATCTATTAACATCAGACTTTTTTGCTTTGTGTCGTCTTCATTTACCCTGTGTTCCTTATTTAATTTTCTACGCCATTCACCAAGTCAGTACTGTCCTTTAAAGTATTTTTCATCATACTGAGAAAAGAACATCTGTTTTCCGTTCCTTTTTGTTGACTCGAAAGATATCCTCAACCGTCTACCAGTCCAGAAAAGACTTTCCGGCCTAGGTCGGAAAGTTTCTCTGGACTGCGATTACAGGAAACGGAAGTAAACAATCAGCTGATTTGCAGCAAACTTTCCTTTAATGCGTGTTAACTGGCTACTTTTTAGAGGAATGAAGTGGCAGCACTGGCAGTGGTAGCAAATAAATGTTTGTTTTGTTTATTATAGGTTAGGTTTTAAGAATCGAAAAACATATTGCTTTATGCAAGGAATACGTTAAGGTCGAAAAATGATTTTTTTTCTGACCATGATGAAAAGTATCGTACGTTGCACGGCCAGTAAGTTTGAACGACCTAATAACGTAATATACTATATATTGGCAAACGGACGACTATCTCAATCTTTACATAGGAAAGTGTATTGTTCTGTCCCTTGCGAAAGAATACCGCATACAGAACTACAACTACAACAACCTACAACCTACAAACTACAACCTTTGTATTCAAGAATATAGCACCTCAGACCCCCAGTAAGAGTGGTGTAGAGGATGTCCTTGGTGGTGAACGTTTGATTGTTTCTTTCTTTGTAAGCAAAAGAAAATTGAGTCTGTGCAGGAGCTGATGACGTCCTTGAAAATAACCTTTCGTTTTCAGATTACGTGGCTTTCATTGAATGAGAGCCCGAAAAATGTATGGCTTTATGGTTAATCCCTAACGTCATTATAAAAACCTTCCATTTTTGCAAAAAAGTTAAATGAAACTATAAAAAAACACATAATAAGTGATTCTAGCCCTTAAAATCACAAAGGGGAACAAACATTTTTCATATTTCTACCAAATTTTATCAAAGTCGGACGACTGGGGATTTTATACTGAAAAATGTAGCCTAAAGCAAACTTGGACGCCATTTTCCGATAGCGGAGTTAGATCACCAGACCCGAAATAAAAACTTCGGTTTTTATTCAGGACGTCTCGGTGCACATTTTCCAGCAAAAACATCTTTGCTTGCAATTTTCCCTTAGTAAAACCTGTTATAACTGGACTATAATTTTAGAAATAAAGATTTGTTTATCTAATGAGCAGAACTTATATAATACTTTTAGTTAATTTTTTAAAAAACAGTAAAATAGCTAGATAAAGGTTGTGTGACCTTTTATTACTTTTTTAATTTTTTTCTAAAACTACCTTAAACATCAATAGAGAATTCATAATTTAAAATTCTTACTGTCCTTATAGGATAAGCTGGTACAAACTTGATTATTGTAACTCCCTTATGTAATTTTACTAAGTCACATTGTTAAATAACAAATAACTTACTTGTGTCTGGTGTAGGTGGTGTTCTCCAGGAGGTAGAGAGGAGTGTCGAGCTCAGCCATGAGGGCGGGCGAAGGCGCGAGGAGGATTACCGTTCATACCCGACCCTGGGCCCGCCTGCAACATAACAACCACCTGGTAAATATCTAGACTTGATAAAGTAGGCTCTTTCGTTATAACGCTGTAAAACGACAGTTTTCATTACATGTGTTACGGGTCTAAAAAAGCCCTAGGGAGGGAAACAATCAGCTAATGTTTATAATGTATTAAAACTGCAAACTAGTGTGTACGTCAGCGTCGGTGGTGAGCTATCGATTGCATTGAGAGTGATTATAGGTTATTATTATCAATTGCAATTCATTGTTGCATTGTTGTCGGTTTAATCAATTTGTGAAACTCGCTTATTTCTATCTATTACATGCGTTCGATACGTGGATAGTTGTTCATTGTTGTCAGTCTATCCTGACACAAATGAGACAGACAACAGCTGATTGCTTCAAATAGCAAGAACAAGGTGGAAGCATCTTTGGGAGGTGTCTTTAAAGGTAAACAAGCTGTAACATTATGGTTTTCTAAGTAGTTTGCGTGTTGTATTGAGCGATATAACGAAAAATATAGTTCATCACATGGGCCTAAAGCTGCTTTCCATTTCTCGGTAATTTTTCAACCTCGGCTTACAGCTTTGGTCGTAAAACTTTACCTTGTACGAAAAGCATCACTTTAGGCCCTAGGAATGAAATATAATTTTTTCTAACTACTATCTCAACAGTACTACGTCCTTGCTAGCCTGGAGAGCGAACCACCCACTTGGTGTTTTCTCTACAATCTGAAGGGTTCTTGGGTGGTTGTCTCTGGAGTGAGGAGAGCTGGGATGTCATCGGGTCAGAGGGTGAGTTGTCATCGCTCGGTATCTCTCATCCACCTCTTGGCTATGCACATGCTCAGTTAACTTAATTCGTTTGTTTTGCTCACAGAACATATTTCTTGACGGCGACCTTTACCTCCACCTACTACTCCACAACCTCCACCACCAGAGTAGAGGTACTAGTAGACCAAGAGGTAGAAAGACCAGTAGAGGTGGGTGGACCTCTACTCCACCTCCACCTCGTCACTATGAACGCCATGATCCTTTAGAGGTAAGTCTGATTGACCAAGACATACTGTACATTACATCCCTTTTTCAGCATTGTCCATAGCAGTGCTGAGGCTTCCGATCTTTTAAAATCCAACCTCTTGGTTCAGACGTGTTTAATTTGTTTACTGCTTTCTTTAAAAATTATTATTTCGTCACTCGAGTCAAAATTAACTTGTTGGTACCAGCTCTATTTTAACACGAGTCATGACGTAGAGCTACTTTTCAGCCATGTGATGAACGATATTCTTTTTTCAAAGTGCGAACAGTATTAGGATAGAAATTGCAAAAAAATTAAGTTGATTACACGTTTACCTTTATTCAACCCAAATGCCTTAAATAGAATTCAAATATACAGGTGATGAATGAAATAAATATTTGAGTGACTTCCTACGCAAATAACGGTCGATATCAGTCGATGTCATCGACTACTATTTATTTAATTGCGTTCAGATAATGACAGATCGTTATATTGCAAATAATTGAAAAAATACATCAATTAAACAGCTATCAAGACGCAACAGGTTAAATGGTATAAATATTTATTCTTCCTACAACTGTTCGATAAGTTAGCTACTTTAGTTAAAGAAAAATAATCACTTGTGACACGATATCGAATTAACTTCCGACTTATTAAAACATATTCAAGGTTATTTTTAAGAAATAAATGTCCTTACTGACAGTTATGACGTTAACCTTGAGTTAAGCAAGGCCGTTTATCTTCTCCTGATGTCCGAGCTGACTAAGTTTGAAACACTGCTTCCGCTTGATATAAATTAGAATAGTTTTAAAGTTATATAAATCCTGCAACCACCACGTGGACACGTTAGTTTAATGATGTTGAAATGTCAGCACCTTAATAATGAAGTTTAACTCGGATGAAATATGTTTGTAAATTAAAGATAATAGACGATATTTTTGTAATTTACAAAGAATTACCAAACAAAATATTTGTGAGATCCATTTGATATTTTTAGCATTCCTGAAATGATGTATAAGTTTTAATTAGTATTTTATCCAATTGAAGGTTTTTGCTGAAAAGTATTAATTTAACAATCTATTTCACTTATTTTCAGGATTTTGAATACTGTGCTAATAGATAACAGTTTATTTTCCAATCCTATTTAATACAGGAGATATTTAAAGTATCAACTTCCAATATGTGGAAAACAAATTGCTCATATGTTCTGATAAAGCGATAAAGTTTGTTAACTATTATTTTTTCAAGTATTGTTATTATTTTGTAATCTTGAAGGAAAATTTGTAAAATCTACCTGATTTTGCTAAATGCATAGTTTTGTTTTCAATTGATAAGTTTTTTTAGAACGGTATTTGTCTATAATTTTCCATTTACCATCCAATAAAAGACTATCGCTGGATGAATTTATTCAAATGATTAATACAAAGTTCTATTAGTATTCATTATATGAGATTTACCCTCTTTCTAGTTGATGGGTACATTATTTGCCAATAGTTTTTAACTGAAATAAGGAAAATGTTTTTAACTAAAACCTTTATTCAGTGATGGGTGTCTTTCAAAACAAATTGGATGTCATAGGACAAACCCACCTTTGTTCAACGTTGTCTTTCTGTCAGTCTAAAAATATCTGCTATATTTTCGTAAAGGCTACGGTGAAAATTGCTTACCCTTCAACTACCACGGGGAATCAGTGAGTGTGTTTTGTGTTTACGCAAGTCAGAATTACCTCCAACTGTCTCTCTGCACAGCACGTGCTATCTTCCATTGCAACCAGTCTTTAGAGTTCTTAAAAAAACCTTTCAGTCTAATTAAATTGCTGGATTACAATTTTAATGAAAGAATTATTTTATTGTAAGATAAGAAAAACATGTAGAAAAAATAATCAAAAACATTTTATTTTTATGAATGTAGGATTTTTTGTCAATTACAAACAATTTTGAAAAAAAACAGTAACAGTGATTTATTAAAATGTTCGTTGGTTAAAATTGCAACTATGTTTTCATATGTAAATTAGTTTTTTAATCAGTCAGAATTGCGTTATGTAAATATTTTCAAGCCAACTGGGAATAACGCTGACATTAAACGGTGTATTTTTGTTCGTTACGATTATTTCATAAGCAAAAATTAATTACTAAAAGATATTTTTTAATGAACGTAAACGAAAATTTTATATGAAAAAAATAATTACCTTTCCTAATGATTAAATCTAAGGATTTCGATTTTCCAACAGAACCGAAACACCCTTGAACATTCGAAACTAGCACTCTTCGTGTTGTATTCTTTGCATCCTATTGTATTTATTGCCAGCTTAAGTTCAAACTTATTGCTAACTTATTGCCACTTAAGTTCAAAAGTGTCAAAGATGGACTAATTTATTATTGTTTGGAATTTCTAACACCAACAAACTAAATACCCTATTGTTGAAGCGAATTAAACTTCTTTCCGGTTCCTGTATCTGTCGACGATCTCCAACGCTTTGTGAAACTGAACATTACACAATCTCAAGCCATGTGTAATGGTTCCAATTAACCCAGTTTCAAACTGTACCTGAAACCACCCTTTAACCTGTATAAGACTTGTAAGAGGATGAATCTTATTTATTACGTTCAGAACGCAATTTTTCACATATTATAGTATAGTATTCCTAAGAGTTGGCTGATATTGCGTTTATATTAAATCACTAGGTTTTAGCTCTTATTAATCCTCAACCGTCATCATTTGTTTATATTTTACAAATTATTATTATTGGTAATTTTGCTATGATTTATCAAATTGTTTTTTATTAATATTTTATTTTATATTTTATTTTTATTGCTATGATTTTTGTTTTTTTGTGCACCAATTAAACATGTTCCATAGTAAACAATCCGCTAGTTTGAAAATTTTATCATTAACCTGCTAAAGACTCCTTCTAAATGTTGCATCTTTAAAGCAATTTAAACTTATTTTGTTTGCATTTAATCTAACATCTATGGTCATCTATGTATTTATGGTCGGAAGTAGTTAATAAAAATTACCTTATAATGAAATGCAAAGCTAACAAAAATTATGTCTCACTAACTACTATGATATTTCACTAACTATCTGCTATTGTTATCATATGTTTTTTACTGTTATTGTGTTGTTATAAAAAATACCATTTTGAATAAATTTATATTTGTTATTACAGTTTCCAATGTCAAAAAGATATTGGATACATTCGATACATTCGTTACCATAAAATTATTTGCACCTGATATTAGTGAAGCGATTCTTCTTTGCTCTGCTTTTGGTACCACTACCCAAAGCAGTGTAAAGTATGGTACCCAAAGCATTACCATTGATTATCTAATGTGGCATTCATTGCCCTCGATGTATTTAATTTGTCATCCCTCTGTATACGAAAATAGCCTGTTACCGTACAGCTGAGGTCTACAAAAATCCTCGATTTCCTTACGTCAAAACAAATCATGATCAACTGCCTTTTCCGGATCTAAACATTATTTTTCCGTATCCAAACAAACGAAGTTCATATTTTAATAGTTCAGCCAGCTGAATTTAAACTAAAATAGACTGTACAGCCGTTTTGTGTTTGCTTATTAAAAAATGACTAAATTATGAAATGTTGGATGATTTTTTTATAAGTTTGGCTACCTATTTGCATCGTGATGAAAAGTACTCACAACTCGTCACAAAAGTACCATTTCGGGGATCGATAGCGTTTCACATGTTCGGCTTACGCTGCGCAAGTAAAGTACGCTGCGCACTCTGCCCCGAAATAGAATACTTCCGTGACTAGTAGTGAAAAATACTATTGTGCATCAGGTCGCACATAATTAGAAAAAATTGTTATTGGTGATTCTTGTCGTAAAGGTTTTTATAACTTTACATAGGTTTTTATATGTCCTTGTCATAGGTTTAGGTTTTCATGATTCTACTGATTAATAAACATTGGGACTCCTCAAAAAAAATATTGTTGGCTAAGAACACGTTTCCTTCATTTTATAATCAGACATCTTAAATTTTAATTTTTTCATTATGACTTTTGTGAGCAAAATAGTTTTCTAATCCAACTATAGTTTTGACAAACGTATAATTCTCCTTCATTTAAAGTAAATTGCACTGGTTTCACAGGAATAAATTAAACATTAATCCAATAGTTGGTTTATACAGCTAAACAACCCAGTTTTAATGTTTCAACAATTATCTCTAAACATTGATTTCTTACTAGATAACCTATTACTCCAACTCAAGAAAAAGAAAATCATATTATAAAAGAATAAATGACGAACTATTAACATATATGCTTTGAAAGTTTAATCAAAGGGTTAAATTAATTAATATCAAAATTATGCCTAAACTAATGAAAATTTTCAAGTTTTATTTTCCTTTGATCTATTGTTTTTAAAATGTATATTTTAATAACGGTAAAAGATCGTGCTCCGCTTACAGCAACAACCGTCGAATATCTTGGCCCATCCAAATAGTCCAAATAGTCTGAATTTAAGTCTAATAGCCCTGTTCTCGGGGCTGTTAGATTTATACTTATTTACTTAGACTTAAACTTATACAATATAGTTTAGAACAGGATCATCAGCCCTGGTCTAAACTATATTATAAAACGGTAAACCGGTACCACTGCACTGAATAAGCACTTAAAACACTTCATTATGTAGTAACCAAGAACAATATTCCTAAATTACATAACAAATCTTTAAAAAAACGAAAATATAAAACTAAAACTGTTAAATCAATTTCTTGACAGGTTCCAGTAGCCAGCCGAGCACCTTTACAAATAAAAACCGCTGTATTTGAAAAATAAATAAAAAGTGCTGCAATGAGTAGTTCATCTGTACAACTAATTCAAGGTATATGTTCAGTTATATAAAAGTGAAGTAAGCTGTGTAAATGTTGATGGATAGCGCCACTATTCCGAAAATTCAGCCCTTTACTGCACTTTAGTTCCACCCTTTTTAAAAATTCTGAGATTTATTGACAAATCTACATAAAAATCCCTTTACTTTTACACCACAAACTTTAAAATCCGTCCAGCCGTTATTGACGTTTGACTGTGAAAAGAAAACCACTTGCGTATTAATGATGCTGATGGTTATAGAGATGAAGGTTATAAAAGTATCGTAATATCAATATGCATGATATGTAAAAGGAGGTCAAAGGACAAAGGATGGTCTTTAAAGCAAAGGGATAATTGTGTGGGAATTCATAGTTGCATTTCAGCTCCAGACTCGCGTTTATTTTTAGAGACCATTTCTCACCCATCCAGATATAATCGTCTCCAGCGGTGTTTACATAGAACAAAATGCCACGCATATTTCGCTCTTTGATTATACATTCTAAATATGAAACTGTAGCATATATGTTCTGAGATTATTAATAACAGTTTTTATCTGATTTATATGCTCAAAATATTACTAGCTACATTCGAGGAAATGTAAAATGATCACTT
Organism: Flexamia atlantica; assembly: GCA_035578135.1. Lineage (NCBI taxonomy): Eukaryota > Metazoa > Arthropoda > Insecta > Hemiptera > Cicadellidae > Flexamia > Flexamia atlantica. Next base: position 6,506,329 of record JAQJVK010000027.1, read on the forward strand.
TGTCAAATATTACATCGTTAAATTGGATTTATTGAATCATAAAACGACTCGGTGCGTGTTAGGAAGCCACAAACCACCGAGGGTTAAGTTTATGGCATACAAGGTTGTATAAACATTGCTTAACCAGCACCTTTAGACTATATAAACAGTGTACGTAAAATTATAGCTTTATTTACCATTTTGCATCTTTTGCAAATATATGATTTTTAGAATTGTTGCGAATGATTGTTGCTTGGTTTATACTTTGACTGAATGAAGTTTACATTTAGGGTCCCAATATAGTTATAGTACATTATATATAAGTAATAATATGATTTATTTAACAATTTTACTATTTTATTGGCTGTATATTTCTAGACTAGTATATTGCTAATTATTCTTCATAAGTTTTTCTTCAACTTCATGAAGTATTTAACTTTATATAATGCTTCATCTAATATTAGTTTATACTTTATACTTTTGAATAGTTGCAATACTTGAAATCGTCTAAAAATTAATTATTATAATTGCATTGTACTTTAAATGAATTCTAAGTATTTTGAATTATCGATATTTTGAATTTTCTTGAACTTCATATAAATGTATGTTATTTTTACATTATTAAGGATTTATAAATGTAAAGTGAAGAAAATGTCATTTTTAATAACATAAAACAATATACAATAATAAATCAAATAAATATAAAAATAGTAATATTATTCTTAAATGTATATTTCTTCAATATGGACCAAGCAATTAGCAGAAAGATTCAGTCATATCAATACATATTAATATCTACCAACACAAAACAGTCTAATTGTAATTTTGTTCATACAATCAATATATAATTACATATATCTTGCATACACAAGTAGGGCCTATGTAATTAAATACACTCCATCATCTAACATCATGTTCATTTAATGACAAAGCTTTAAAAAGTCTTGATTCTCTTAAAATTATGAAGTGATCGACGAAAGTTAATTTTAATTCCTTCCTTGGTATAGAATATAGAAAGTTATAAATCAGAGTTAATGCGTTATGTACGACTCCAACAAAAATAAACTCAAACTCGTTAACTAAGTTAAATTTAGTTCTTCGCGACATACAACATAACAGTAAACTTATTCACTTTTATGATTCAGCTATTTTTCTGTATTTCTTTCTATTTATGTCACGTCCTTGGATTTAATGGCGGTTTTTGCTGTTTTATACAAATCAACAACAGCAAAATCAATTCAAACTTCTATTTATTTATTTTATTAGTACAATATTGGATTGTACAACTATAAAATACATAATAGTCCTACACTCCATCTAGGGTTGTAATAACAATTTATAGACTTTAAAAACTTTTAAAAATAGAAATTTTAACAACGTTTGGGAGATAATATATCATACTGTAAGTCAAACCTTAAAAACAACCAGCCCAAACCCAATTGTTTATTTTTGTTGTCGTTATTTTTGTTGGCACAATTATAATGCTTTGTTTTTGCATTCAAGGCTCTTTTTATCACTACATCAAGAATAAATGTGTAGATTGGTTGATATAGTTTCATATAAGTCAATTGAAAAACGTATTTTAAAATGTAGCTTGTTATACCTATATTGAGGAAAAAATTAGAGTTACCGTATATTTTAAAGTATACTGGATCTATTTCAGGTCTGACAAGAGCGCGGAGGCGACTCCTCTGGCATATGCGTCTGTTATCAAAGTGGCTAAAATATTTAAGCCCCTTAAAAGCTTTTCAATATCGATATTGAACCAGCGACCACGTGTTAGCTTTTGGGAATACTGAATTTCTACTTTTTACTTGTAGATAAAATATTTTTAGATTATATTAATTTCCATATGGAGAGTCATAGCTTAAATCATGCTGGCAAAATATTACATTACTACTATAAATATAATTTAATCAAATATTTTTAATGAGCACTAAAATGTAATAATTTTATACCTGTGAGTAACGATATGAAAATAAATTAAATGTATTGAATTTCAGTGTTTATAAGGTGTTTTACTTGTTTTATTTGTTATTTGCATTTTATTTAAATGTTAGTTGCATTTAAATAATAATATATTACAATACAACTTCATCAATGAAATACGGTCCACCAAACCTGGGCAATTTGTATTCGTTTTCTATAAGTCGCAGTTTGATATTGAGACTAAAATTAAATAAATGCTGATAATCTGATCGTAAAAATACATTTTTAGCGAATTTTCCCTATAGGGAAGAAGGTGTTACCGTAGCACTAATGGTAATACCCAAGCCCAAGGCCATGATAAGTTTTTGTTTTGGGGCCCCAGGAGCAAATAACACCATTCGTTCGAATCCGATAGCGGATTTAGTCCGATCTTAATGAAACTTAGTACAAACATTTAAAGTGGTAATCACTCGGACGAGTTCATAAACCAGCCCGACCGGACAACCGGAAGGGGGGTAAAGGGGGATAAACCCCCCAAAAATGTGTTTTTTTGAGTTTACGTAGAAAAATAAAAATAATCCGATTTTTATCGGCACCATTGAACTCACCTCGAAAAAAGAAACAAATTAGTAATTTGAATCATTGCTCTATGTGAGTGTGTTTTACATCGCAATGAAAAGTAAAGCTTATAAATTCGTACCTAAAACGACTTACCCACACTTGCACAAATTATTTCCTTCTTATTGATAATCTTGAGTACGTCAGTACGCGCCACAAATTGCTTCTTTCGAAACTTGTGGTGAAATTAATATTTTAACTAGTAAACCTGTTGCTCGAAATCGAGCAATTGTTATGTATTGATTTCAAAATAAAAATAATTATGGTTCAGTATTCTAGAACTACCATTAGAACTTATACTATATTAGAACTTAAATAACATTCGGGTGCTGAAAATCTAAAACCCTTAAATATTATTACTAAACAAAATTAGATGGAGAGGTCGGTTAACGATCGGAAATAGCTAAAGTGTAAGACAATTTGATGAGTTCTTGTCCGGTATCCAGACACTTTGCAACGATATTTTTTTATTAATTATTTGGTTGAACTTCCTGTTATACTAAAAATTTCTACAAAAGCTTTTTAAAACAAAATTTTTTGTGGATACTCAATTTAAGGAGTAGTCCATGTTTCGCGGTCCTAAGTAGCGTATGACCCGTCTTAATCTCAAACCGAACTAAAATGGTTCAATAAATCTACTTACAATCAATGTTAAGTCTGTTTCTTTTTTATTTTATTTATATTTATATTTATAGAATTTATACATAAGAATTTATTTCTCCTTTTAGTATTTTTCTTTGGAATATAAACATATGTAAATATTAAGATCTTCACACATGTGATTCCAAATAAATGTTTTTAAAACTGAATTGACCTCAAGTATGTATTAGGATAATAGTTTATTTATTTACATCTTCCATCAACTGAAATTCCTCCAGCTCTACATGCAATGGTCAATGAAGTTCATTGCAATGGTTTCAATTCCATAAACAACATGGCTTTGCTGAAAAACCTTGTTTGCTCCAATCAGCTGCTTTATTTGAAATTTCTATTTCCATGTTAAACCTTATGGACTAATACGAAACTTTAAGGACATCTAGGGCTCTTCCCTTTAGTAAAACTTTTTTAAATTTTATTTCCTGCAAAACTCCACGCCAAGCTCTTTCCAATGACACCAAAAACATGAAAATCGGTTCAGTAGTTTAGGAGGAGTCTTTGTAACAAAAAAACTGCTCGTGTATTAAATAGGTAATATAGATTAATTCTATTAAAGCTTGTGGGTATTTTAGTATCAAAGTTGAAAACATCTGTTTTACTTTATAGAAGTTATAACTTATTTATATTTTACCGTACAATTTGTTCGTGTAAAATATCACACAAGGCAGCAGCAGTTCAATGGTGAGTTTGGTGCCATAAAATCTGCTTACACGTAAGCAGCCTAGGCAGGTGCCGTGCCTGGGGACCATGTGGGGTAAGTTATGTTCGACGATGAGTATAAACAATACTCTACCGTGTGCTAGAACTGGCCTTGCATTTACATATTTACCAAGCAACTTTCGTAGGTGATATTTAAGCCCTGTAACTAATTTGAAATATAGATATTTAATAATAATCGATCCAATGTACGATTTTAGACCCATCTAAAGTTTGTTAAAAAGTGTTAAATTCCATGTTTCTAGTTCATTTTATATCAGATGCCCATTTTAATTCAAGGTTAGAAGACTCAAGACATTAGGTAAACTAGATACTAATTTGAGATACAGTTTTAAAACAAAATTTTAAGACAACCTAAGATTATGTCTGTTCACTTATATGCTGATAAAAAGTGTCCAGTTTGACATTTATAAGTTGGAAAAAACCTGGATCTACTTAATGGCAGGAGTTTACTAATATTCAATCAGGATATTCATAATACTATACTAAAACCTTATTCAATCTGTAGTAATCAACATTAATAATCAATGATTTTATATAATTAATATCTCAATACAGTAATCTAGTAATTTCGTTCGTCTCGCTCTATTTAGATAAGCCTCAAGCTTCGTCTTCATTAGAAAACCCTCTGGTGTTTCCTTTGCCGGTAATTGATCGGTAGTTCAATTACAAGTCAAGCCATAGCAATCATCATCATTAATTATGACGATTAAAAAAAATTACAAATAAGATACTGCAAATTTTAAAACTATATTTTTTTACTACTTTTTAAACTTAATTAGGACTAAACACCCTATAGTTTTAAAATTACAACCTAATAAAAAGCATAAAAAAATTATTATGCTACATCATAACTAGCAATCATCATGATTAATTATGGGGATTAAAAAATTAATTACATATAAGATACTGCAAATTCTAAAAAACTATATTTTTCAACTACCTACTTTTTAGACTTCATTAGGACTAAATACCTTATAGTTTTAAAATTACAAACTAATAAAAAGCATAAAAAAGTATAATGCTACAAGACAGTTAAAATATCGTTTTAGGATAAAAGAATTGGAAATTGTTGATTAACAGACTGTAAAAAACAAGTTTCAGTAAAAAAAAAGAAATAGATGTAAATTGAAAATATACCGTGGCCATTTACTGTCCAAGTTTTGGTGCGATTTCAGTTTAGTAATACGAGTAATAATTACGACCATTGTGACGTTTGAGAAATATTCATAGAAAAGAAAACTATTTAAAATCTATTTAAACTAATCCATCAGTGTGGTTTTATGATTTAATATTTTCCGTTATACAGTTTTAAAGTTCCAATCAGGTGTTTATAGTATGAATTATTATTTTGTTAGAAATACTTTATAATTTTAAACCTTAGAATAAAGTTAAGTAGTATACAAGGTCTTTAAGCTAAACAAATACTTTCTTTCAATATATTTTCTGCTTGTTGGAGCATTATCAATTTTTTATGTCAGAATTATTTGATAGTACTGCGCCAACGAATTTATGGAAGCAAAAAGACCCGTTGGTAATTCCTTAAATAAAACCATTTAGTTCGTTCATTTTCGTATACATTGTCTCGTTCATTTTCTATGTATTACATATATATAAAGAAAATGTATATGATATATATGAGGGTATGTCTATATACATGAATATGCGATAACTTGCGCAAAAAATGTCTGATCTTGATGAAATTTTACACATGTAAGCAATATGAATTACTATGAATTACTTAGACTTCGAAAACCAGCACGATTGGTTAATATATAGAAGGGTTTTTAAACAAAATACTACAATTTATTTTTGAAATTTAACACCTTTTTATTAAAAAGGTTCATGTAAATTTTACTGTCAAAATTGGATTCAGTTCAAAAAATAAACAATTTAGAATTTTTAATTACTATTCTACGTCAATCCATTACTCAGATATTGGGTGCTATTGGATGCTAATCGCAGTACATTGTCCAAAATTATTTTATTATTTTACCCTCAAAAACCATATTTACCCTAATTTCAAGGAAAAATCCCGAAATGTTGCGTAATAATTACTCCGAATCGATACATTTACCCTAATGTACGGTTATTGTTAAAATCAATTCTAAACACATGATTAATTAAATTGCATTCGTGAATATTATATTCGTCTTTATTTTGAACAGTTATATTTTGAAATATAGATCCTTTAGAAATCCGCTGAGTGTGCAGGTCTGCTGCAACGGGGTGTATGTAATCCATGTGTTCTGTTTTAGTTTGTAATGATAATTCATAATTGATTGCACCGGCGATTTACAGTCAATTGTCATACTTTAGATCAAGGCTGGCGCCGGCGCCGACGCCAGAGTTCTGGCTAGTGCCGCCAAAATATGCGTGAAATGCCGGTGATATTTTAAGCGGGAGATTTTGGTGGTCTCGCCTGGATCTAAATTTGCGTTAGTATATTAGCAGCCTGAGAAGAGTAAACATTGCTATTTAATGCATTATTGTTGTTATAAATCTTTATTTATGTAATGGTTTTGTTGTTTTTATAACTACAGTTAACAATTGTATTATTAAGGGCAATTGATCCAAATGTATGGACATTAAAGTTGTTAGTTTGAGTGAAATTAGCCTGTTTATTTACGCGTTGGATGACAGGAGTATTTTTATCAATTGTTTTTGTTTTTAAGGCTTTTTATCTTTAAAACCAAAATGAATTATACCGGGATGTGACTTTACAAACGATTCATTTTTTGAGGTTGATTATATTTCCTCTTTGATTAACAAGTCAATGATTGTTTATAAACCAATCTACTCAATATTTTAGACATCTACCACTATAATGCAATCTGCATCTTTAATCTTTTACTACAACGCAAAATGCTGAAAAAATTAACTACCAAAGTCAGCTTTTATACAAGTCGTTTATTGAGTTGTTCAATTAGTGTGATACGAAGCATAGCCCACAAAATATTCTGAAAATCCTTTTTCAATAAATATTTACGGCACGTTTGTGATAAGCTCTTAGTTTAGTTAACCCACATTCGTTTCACTTCTGCCAGTTACGTGTGCATTCACTCCGTTAAGCGTATTACCTCTGGTACTCTAGATTCCAAAGGAGATAATAAGGTTACATTACATTCCTTTATTATTATATGTTTTTCTCGTAAAATGTTCCTTTAATCTCTTCTAAACCATTAATGAAGGATGTTTTCTATGCGGTTTAAAAGGTTTCATATCATGTAAATTGGCAACTGCAAGTTTTAAAATATTATTTTGTATTTTGTAGCCTCCTTTAGGCTTATCGTGTTTGTCATGTATAAAATTATGAGTTCCTGGTAGAATCCTATTGGCTAACCTAAACACACACGATCCAAGACTCAGACGATCGTTCTGGTTGAGGTAAATTAACTCTCAAGTACTCTTTTTTCGGTTTTCTGACATGTCGGGTGTACATAATGGCACATTAAATGAGCATTCGTGTTGCTTTTCTTCTGTATTTGTTTGTTTTGTATGCTTTCCAAAAGAATTCTATCAGGAATTCAATATTTACGCCATATTTTAGAAGTAGTTGCCCAATTATATTTTTCAGATGTATTTATTCCACCAAAATATGTCTTTCAAGGAAAGAATATCATTATATTCATTGTATATTGTTTTTAGAGACTCCTTTTAAGTACAAAGTAAAAATTGGAAAAGTGAAAACTTGACTCAATGAAAGGGAGGTATCTCTCAAAAAGGATTTGGCTATTGCAAGTTCAGAAATATTTTATGTATCTAAATTATACCAACAAAGAATTATAGATATTTTAAGTTTATTTATTTTTTTCCAATTTCAAAACATCATACGATTAAAACATATGGACAATTTTAAACGGGTTTCTTCAATTACTTTTTCTCATTGCTGTGTTCAATAGTGTTTTTTTAACTGTTTAGCTCTATTTAAATTATAAAAAAACAACATAAACGATTATTCAAGTTTGTCATGTGATTCTTAGTTATTTTATATTTTATTTAATATGACAAGAGGTATTGTCAAAAATATTAACTGTAAACTAAGCAAGAAAAATACTTTCATTTCACATAATACCAAGTTGGTAAAGGTTTTCATGTTAGCCAATCACAGCCTCAAACAGTAACGTAACAGCCAATAGGAGCACAGTATACTCCCTCCTTACTCATTCTCTTGCACAAGTCAGCAAGTAAACTCATCAGCTACAGTATTAGCTTTTTGTTATAATCGATTTCTCAAAGTGTATCCTCAAGATTCAAACAGCAAGATATTTTATTTCAATTAAATTGTCATTATGCATCACTACAAGAAGAGGAAATAACCAAAAAGGGGCCCCTGAATTAACAATGTAAATAAATTATTGTGGCGAAGAGTAGTGAAGGCAACCATAAAACCATACAGCAAGGTTACAAACAATCTCATATATAATAATGTCTATTTAAAAACTCTGAATTATTTAAATTATGAGATATCATAAAATACTGAACAAAGTTCAAAGTTCAAGTGCAAGCTCGTCAAACGTTCTCAAGTTAGTTGAATAATTAGATGGTATCAAATTGAAAACGTGCTTTGAAAAGTTAATGATCGAGATTGATGGATAAGCAATGATTCTGAGAATAATTTTATAATATCTCGAAACAGCACCTAACCATTGCATACTTTTGAACAAGTTATTAAGGGTAATTCATAATAAAATTAAATCTTAATAGCCTATCGTTGTCATGATCAAACCTTCATAAATTGTCTCTCCTCCCACACTCATACTTCATTTACATTCGCAGCTGACATGTACTTATCAGCAATTTAGATAACGATATAGAATTCACTACTTATTTTTGTCTGATTATGAACAAACTGGATAACTTTGTTAATTATTTAGGATTTTCTACGTGCCAATCGCAGATGTTCTAAAATTGATTTGTTCGCGGAAAACCCATTTTTACCAAAAACTAAAGAATAATATATAGCTTCATTTTGAAATATAATATGATTTGCATTTCAACCCTTAAAATTTTTACTACTAGATATGACTCTGGCAGCAATTAAAAAGTGTGTCCCAAAAATTATGTAACACTTTTAATTCATTTTTCATAGCTACTTTATTTGTGACCGTTGGCAAATGAAACTTGTGAGCAGATCATAAAGTTTAGTGTTCTTAGTTAAGCAGTCTATTGTTGACATTCTTAGATGTGAAGCTAACGTTTTTACAAAAACAGATATTTCATCAAATTTTAAATGTAATGTTGGATGTTTAAAAAGATAAAATCTTTTATCGTGCTACTGTAGCTACACAAGTATATCGGCATGATCATAAAAACCAGTGCGAGAAGTTTCCTATCTATTTAAAATTAAAACATCTTGTTTTGTAGACTTTGAAACATTTGATTCGTAGATAATCTTTTGCATGGAATTTTTTCTTTTGTTCATTTGTGATTGTGGTTTTTTAAATTAGCTTCAAGTTTTGGGTTTTTTGGGCTCTTTGCTTTTTGTCTAATAAGCTACTATTTTCTTCAAACGTCTTATCAGTTTGTATGTTTTGCGTCTCTGAAGGGGATTTTAATGGAATACAAGATTGAACTAACATTACTCTGCAATCACATTTTTTTAACATTGGGAACTTCAAAACACGTATTTAAAAATGTGTCATATCCTCATTTTAATAAAATTTTCAGCTTCATATCAAAGAACGGTTACAATAACTGAAAACAAAACTTTATAATCTTCCCTTTCAAATTATACAAGTTTCATTGGTCTTATTTTTATCATGAAAAAATTAGCTAAGAGCAATAAAAGCGTGACATTATCTTTGGGACATTCATTATTTTAATTCCCAAATACAAAGATATCACAGCTTCTTTGCTTGTCTTGCTTACCATCTATATTCTTTTAAATATAACATCACTGTTTTAGCTGTTTTAGTACGTTTTTCTGCATCCCGTTTCTTTTTATCTATATTAGTTTAAATATTATATTTCCTCTTATATGTATATTTCCTCTTACAGCTACTTATAAAAAATATTATTTACGAACAACATCTTAACACTTCAATCCATTTTGATATATTATCATTAGTTTTTTATAAAGGGATTATATATATATAGTTTGGTTCCCTCATTTATTAAAACGATTCCTAGGATTGGCACTCATAAATTAATACAATTTACTTTTATCGTATGAAAATTTTGTTTGGGTTACTTAGAATTTTAAATATTTTTTTACCTCTTTCATACTTAATTTTTTCAGAAGGCTTAGCTCGCGATAAAAATAAACACAGTTTTCTTTTAACACTACGTCCTAAACTGTTTATACATCAATTCACAGATAATATTCAATCATTCACGGGCGCTTTTGATGAATTTGGCAGAAAGGGTTGTAAAGTGCTGTACATTTCCAGAATGTGTTTGTGTAATCATTTTCGTTCTCGCACTAATATTGATCAAATTAGTAGGTTCTTCGAAGTATTTTCTATCACATTCCTGTCAAGAAAATCAATATATCGCCTAGTGTTTTACACTTAAAACATCGCCCTTTTTCTTATGCAAGCTCATTGTATTTTTTCTTATCCAGTTTTTTTTATTAATCTAACATGAAATTTATGCTCCATGTTCATGTTAGATTTTGTTCTTAAAGGTTATTTTATAATTAATTAGTTGGATGCCCGTGGAAAAGATAAGACGAATTGTTTATTTGTTTAAAAATTAGGCCACAGATATGTCTACCTTGTTTTTAAAATGAATATTTCATATAGATTCCTCTGTTGCATTATCATTATTATTACGTACATTTTGAGATGAGTATGATGTAGCGAGTCATACGTAATTGGATCAAACTGTATGAACAATCAAATTATAGATTAGCTGTAAAACCCATCCAATAGTAACATCCTGTAGCTAACATCTGCTTGCAGCATTTGAAAATGTAAACAAAAACTTGTCTATTTTGGGTGAATTTCTAAACTTAAATCTCGAAAAAGTACTTTAAAATTTCGTTAATTTAGAAATTAAATTATCCTCCGTGCTTAAAGGATGTCTCTACACTAAAAAATACTTCCAAAATTTCAGAGTTTTATGTGAGGTAGTTTGGGCTGTGGTATTCAATAAACATATAGAAGATATGAATCCTCTAATACATTTTATTGTTTTACACTTTTCAGAATAGGACTCACAAAGCTAATTCAATATAACTATAGTGATGTCATAAAGATTAAGAAAAATATACTTTATTTTTTCAATAAATATTGATTTTATATTATGTATTATATATATATATATATATATATATATATATAATATATTAATATAATATTGAAAATAACCTAATATTTATTTTATCAATAAAACATTATCATCAATAATATATTTGTTTTTTTATATTTTTGAGTTATTGTGTACAACAAATATACAGATGATTTCACCATGTGAGATGTATTAATGCCATTTGAGATGTTTTTACGTTTTGCACACACCAGCAACAAGATTGCACAATCAACATGAATTGTTAACTTATAGAGTTTGTTTACTGGCATCACTATCCCAGTTTGTTTGTTATTATCCCAGTGCTAACGATTTCCCACAGTTACTGATGTAACATGACACAGACATTTCTTTAACAGTAATAATTATATTTTTGTTTCACTAAACTTCAGTCGCATCCATAGAGTATATATTTCAGCTCAAGAATGTTGTTTGTGTCTAAGGCTTGTCCCTTAAAATTAAAGTACATTATTTATTACATCAATTTAATATTAAATAGGATTAAATCTAATATTATTACACAGTTACGTATAACAAAGTATTTGTAAAGTGTAAAATTGGTTAAACGAAACTATTCTGATCTGAAGCTTAAGTTTAACATCTCAAAGAGATATCCTAAACCTAAGTACACCAGAGCTAAATTTGAAATTTTCATTTCTAGAACAATAATTACCATTCATAGTCCTCAAAAACATCATGTATTAAGTTTGAAAGTCAAATAAAGCTATAAAAAAATTGAAAATAATATAATTAAAGTGTTTACTATAATATGAACACCTTTATTGCCAGGAGTTAGTTTTGTTATACTTTTGAAATAAACTCTACCCCTATTGACCACTATTCTAGATATAAAATTATAGTTACTAAGAAATCCGGTCATGTCAAAATATGATTTTTGCTTATCTAGTTGAGATAGATAAATCACTTGACCAAAGCCTCAACAGCTTATTAATTCAAACTTCCCGTAATCTGCTTATAGGTAAAGTAGATCAAAATAAAATCCTTTAAGCTTAAAGTAATTGGAAAGGCAGATCAAAAGTGTATGGCGAGCCCGAGCATATTCTTGTTTGCATAGGTTTTTGACGCAGGGGAATAAATGATACCGATCATGCTTCTGCGAAGTTATCTGTATGTAAACAAAGGTAAAATTCCATCGTCAAACTGTTTTGGTTCATTCCGAGAAAAATGTTTTACTAAAAACCAACTAGTCCTTACCCTATAAATCAATAACTTACCAAATTTGGTAGTGTAGCCTGTAGATGTCAAATTTAATTTCAGACTAGATTTAATACACTACCGAATTTGGTAAGTTATTGATTTATAATATAAGGTGTCAAGGTTTCAGCAATAATTAATAGTCTTTACCCGTATAGTTTGATTAAATAAAACATATTTTCATTTGAATGTGCAGTTATTACCAATAGAGAGACGGGGTGATTACTTTTTAAAATACTCATCTGCGCAATGAATTTTAAAGACTTTTTCCCCAAGATTAATACAAAATATATAATGTTTAAGAGTGTCCTGCTCCCTCCAACTTACTGTTTTCGTAATTCCAATAGTGGTCGAATTAACTCCCCCATTCCGATTTTCTCGTTAGTTAACTCCAAAAAAAACTTTTCATGAAAATCAAATCTAGGTATTTTTTATTTTGCTTGTGTTAAAACCGATTTTACCGTTAGTTATCTCTAAAAATAACTTTTAAAACAAAATAAAATCGGGAAATTTGTTAAAGTTTTGTTAAAAAATATAAAAGTCAGTCATTATGTAATTTGGATAGTTTTTCCTTAGTAAATGTAACGCATCTAAAAATATTTTGAAAATGCTTAGTAAGAAAATAAACACTGTAAATATGTGCCGTATCATTACTAAACTTTACTCAATACGCAATTAAAAAAAGTTAAAATAGATACAACGAAATTTACAATAGGTACATATTCATTGAACAGCGTTATACGATATGAACAACGAATATTTTTATCCTTACAGATGATAAAAATTCAATGCCTTTAACAAAGACTCAATAATTTATCATCTTAAACCACCAAGACAAAAGGTTTTACAGGTAAACGAGACATTGGAAAGAAAACATAGCACTGTATTGACCGATATTTATTGGAAGGACAAAGTAGAATTCTGAGGCGAGAATTAAGCGTTTTTCGTTTGCAGTGGTTTTAAGTTAAAGAGAATGTTATCAGAGAGAGTACACGTGTGTCGTTATCTATATGTAACTAAAGGTAAATCGTCCTTTGGCAAATAGTTTTCATGTTGATCCCGGAAAAAAGAACGTTTTATCGTATGTCAACTACTGTTCCCCGTGGCTTTGTTAACATAAATAAAAAATGTTTAGCGTGTACAATGATCTATAAATAACTATATCGAGTAGTTATTTTTTTAATAGTGTAGGACGCAAGGCTTGGCTATTTGCCTGAGTAATCAGAGAGTGATGAAGTGTGAATGTGCGGTAAGGGGTGGTTTATCTATAGTGACCAACCAATTGATGGTGATGAGGTTGACGTCCTTTAGAGGCTTGGGTGGCTTGTCTAATGTCGCATTTGTGAACTCTTTTGTTAAGAACCCTTTGCTACATTAGAACGGGAATCTGCGGTAAATGTGGTGAAACACTGCCGGGCTTGACACCGTAAAAGATCCCTAGAAGTTCGTTTGACCAGGAAGGGAGATAAAGTTGTTGGAAAATTCCACTTCCAAACATTCCCACAATCAAGACATTGGATCGGACAAATTCCACTGAGCGGGCTAAGATTCCAATAATTTACAATACTGTAATTGGATTAAGGCTGAGGATGTATAGGCTACCTCACTGAAAGATGACCGCCAAACTCAATTAATTACCTAATAGCATTGACTATGAATGTATGACTTATACTGTCTAAGTAATACATTCATAGTCAATGCTAATAGTTATTGGAAAGGCGGATTAGAATTTTTAGGAGGGCTTTAAGCGATTTCTCGTTTGCATTGGAGAATAAATGCTGCAAAACCATGTACGTGGTGCTATCTGTATGGAATCGTCCTTCTAAACCCAGTTTTTATGTAATGTCCTATCTTAGTGAAGTTTTTACTAAACATTAGCTGGAGATAGTATTTTTTTAAAAGTTTCTGTTTGAATTTGGTAAAAAAAGGAATATTCCTCGAGTATTTACTTATATATCAGTTCTCTTGATACTATGAAAGCTTTACGAAAAAAAACATTTGAAATTAATTTGAGACTGTTTGTAATCTCTATTTACGAAGCCGATCATTTTACCATGCTGGTCAAAATGTAGAATGATATGTTAAAAGTGTGTGTTTGGAGCAATATAATATTATAAAGCTACAAGACATATGTTTGAAGACAATCGGTTGAGATAAGTTAGATTCGTAAAATCAAAGAGCATAACAAATATGTTTTATTTTGTATCATAATATGTATCATAATACATATTAAGAATACATATTTTGCAGATTAGAATTGCATGTGCAGTGCTCATAAGTCCCTCTCTAGCATGATACGAATAACGTTGCTATACCAAGAATCAAAACAAAACTTAAAATTTTAATGATGTAATTATAATTTTTCTGTACACGGTTTATTCTTAAACCCAACAGATGTTAATGCATGGATCTCGCACTGTCGTATGAAGGGTTATTTCATTTAAAACAAATTATTGCACCTACAAAAAAAATCTTGCCTTGATTATTATTATGGTTACTATCATGTTTTTTCTGAGCTTTTTTTTGCGCAATAAGAGTGTTTTGGAAGATTTTTTCCATTTTGATTTTAAACTTAACATGGTATTGTTTCACGTTACAGCCAACCCGTCAGACGGCCACAGATGGCCATTGTACGCGCCTTATGCTAGGCCAGTTTCCTGTGTGGAACACAACAATTGTAAAGATTTTTTTTATGGAAATAAAGCGCTTTTTCATTTCATTTCATTACGAATTATTTTTCCAGTTTAGTTTATAATATTGTGGACGACATATTGAATATATATTTTAATCAAAGCTATTAAAAAATTATTAAAATATATTAATATTTTTAATAGCAGTAAAAATACGAGTATATTTTAATTTTTTTATATATTTTATTATACATAATGAAAAAAAATAAAAATAAATATTTTAAATTAAAATTAAATTAAATAAATATAATATTTAAAATAACAATAATTTAAATATTGTATATAATATAAAAAATATAAAATATATTTTAATAAAATACTAATTGTATTTTAATAAAATATTAATTGTATTTTAATAAAATATTAATCATATTTTAATAAAAAATTAATTATATTTTAACAATTTTTAATATTCTTAAGCTTTATTAAAATATATTGAATGTGATTCGTACTTTATAATGAGTACTTTATGATTCGTTCTTTTAAACGGCATTAGTTGTTTATTTTTCTAAATAAATTGGCTTATATACCTTAAAAATATGGCATTTTGATAAGTGTTATTAAGATTTTTCATGTAGAGTAGACCAACACTTGAGTTTTGCACGTAATGCACATATGTGAACAGACTGGCTTAGATGTAAGCATTAAACATGATTTGTTGGTTCATTGTGCTACCTAACTACCTAACATGTCATCACAAAGCTTGCCATAACAAGAAGTGATGTTGTGAAATCATCCAACCACTTTGCTAACCAGATGTAAGATTTATCTTCGGCTTTAAATATGAAGCTTATATGAACTAATGAATAAATAAATTTAAAAAAATCCTACACTTTGAATTATTACCATTATAATAGGCCTAATCCAGAATAGGTTATTTAAACCAACATATCTAAGTAAAAAACGTCACATTTATTAGGGCTGCAAATTAAATTTTATCATGGTTCAAAGTAACATATTATCTATAATCGCTGTATCTATAGTTAACTAAAACTCATTGTTTTATGCGTGAGTAAATGATTTGTTAAAGTTTAAGCTGTTGTTAAAGCTTAATGTGTTGTTAAGTTCAACACAGTGTATTACTTACGCGTAAGACTAATGCGTGGTTAAGACTCAAAGGCTTGTCGTAAGCTTTAATACCTCGTTATCGAGCTATTTCTGGAGCAATTCTAATCCCAAGGCCAAAATATATCTAGTTAGAAAATATTTAATATACATGGTTTGTTATTAAGGATTGGCAATAGAGAAAGAAATTAAAAAAGTTAAGTTTTTTAACAACTGATAAGTTATAAAACGTTCCAGAAAATAAAAATTTTAAGTTATAATTTATTTGTTTTTATTTTTTTTTTATTTCATTGTCATTGTTTTTACATGCAGATGCTTATTTATAAGCTATTGCAATTCCATATGTAATAAAAAAGTAAAACAATCGACTCTTGTAATGTATTACCAGGGTTGTACTAAGGCACCTTGATTTGTGTAACTAAATAGATATAACGACATATTCTTGGCTCTATACGTTCACACAATCCCTAAGGGACGTATAAGTTACTTACTATGGGCAACAGGCACCTTGCAGAGCCTGCCATAAATTTACCTTCCCGATATAATTCTACCCTAGTACAACCCTGGCGATACATTGTACATTCCCCTAAAACAAAGTATTGTTCGTCTTGTCCTAATTTCGTTAGGAGCTTTGTTTGTATAGTTTTTATTGTGAAGTGAAAGGTGTGTTCCTAACCTAAGTTAAAAGAGGTTTTGGGGTCTCGAATTAAACTCTTAGAAAATAACAAATCTTGAGGGTTCTAGAATAGCTCTTAAAAGTGCGAATATCTTGTAGAAGACACAAGCATTGAAACTGCAGGAATAAATTACGAAAAGGCCGTAGAAATGCGTTATTCTGTAATTTAAGCTTCTGTAATGCAAGCAAAAGTTAGATTGGTTGTTTCATAGTGGAATATTATTAATTAGACCAAAAAAATAATTCATTTCACAAAATACATACAATTATTTATATTTTTTTGACAATAACTTGATTAAACTCTCAAAGGAGGTACTCTTCTGAGAATTTCATCACGATGTGTCTTAGGCTCCCTTGCCTAACTAACTAGAAGGCTTTGAGTACGTATGAGAGTAATAATGGAGCCGGCTTTCTCCCTTGTACAAATCACTACATAGCACCCAAAATTAGAAATAAATGACGTTCCCTATGTTTATTCATGTTCCAAACGAGTGTTGATGAATTTAAAATTCTATGTACTTCCCTTTCAACTTTTGACTTCATTCATCTGTCTAAGATCATTGACCTAAAGACTGTAGATTAATTATTTATCATGTTATTGAACGCTATGGACGTGTCTAATAAATAATTTTAATAGTAATTTTCTATAGCTAACAACAAGCAGTTTCAATACGTTCTCATAACCGAATAAATCACAATGTATAGTCCTTAGAGGATTAACTAATATACAGCATTGACACCTGTGATTTTGAAAAATAGTCCTTAAAGGATGTTTTCCTCAGGTTCGCGTTTTATATTGTCTGTAGTCGCGGATTCAATATAAAAACTAAAAGATTTCTCCTAGTCTTGCCTATAAATTATTGTATATCAATTGAAACCGTAAACCATTTATGCTGAATAGATATTCTTTGCAAAGTAAAACTCTATAGGTTTTAATTTGTATGGGTTAAAATGAGTAAGGATTTGTAAAATATAAACTATAACGCTCTATAAACAGGTATGAAAATCTAAGAACAATTTTTTAGTGTTTACAAATGTGAAGTACCTACACCATGTTTATAAAAAAGTACCGGATCGGTTTGATAACTTTTGAGATAACTAAGATACCAAGTCAACGTTATCTTGCTCACGATTAATCCAGAGAACAATTTTTTTGCTATACTTACAATATCTGCTTCTTTCCATAAAATGCTATACCCAACCCACAAAATCTAAATTGATGAAGTGTATCGCCGCACTAAAAAACAATAATTCTTTTGACTTACCAGCAAAGCTAAAGAGCTCGTCAAGAATGAGACACCAGTGCATATACCAAGTCAAAAAATTACAGACATCTCAAAATCAAAATAATTGATTAAGTGTATTGCCGCACGAAAAAAAAAATTCTTTTCACTTACCGGTAAAGCTAAAGAGCTCCTTAAGAATGAGACACCAGTGCATATAACAAAGTAAAAAAATTACAGACATCTCAACATTTATTTTTTGTTTTTAGTCATAGCTTAATTTTGATTTTGGGCGTGGAATCTACTTTAGTTATGTACTTTCATATTGTATTTAATGAGACATCCATCATAAATAGTTAGTTGAGTTCGGTTTTATCTTTTATAATATGGGTAGCTCCCATACCAAATTTTGATTTTGTGTGTTTGTGTAGTGATATAAAAATCTGCTCGAAGATATTATTCGAGTCAGACATTGATAACTGATTTTACATTTTTTTAAGATATTGGCTTCTAAAATGATTTGTTGTATGGGTACTTTTCAATACAATTCACAAGTCAATTTAGAATTTTCTGTAACTTTCAAAAGAGGCAAAATATAGATAATGGATTTGCTGTATATTTATATTTTTTATATAATTCCCTTAAAAATGAATGGTCCTACAATGTGAGTTAGTATTAGAAATTTCAGGTAAACCTCAAAATCTCATTTTTGGGACAGAGGCAGATGTGACGAGAAGTAAAAAGTAGTGTAGGCCTACTTTAGAAATAACTTTAAAATATCTTTAACCTATTTAAAAGTTAAGTTCGGGGCTTTTGAGCACAATGTACGTAATTATTGATAATTTAATATTGAATACGGGACTGTTTTAAATTAATATATCCAGAGCAAAGTAGAATAATATAATAAAAAAATAAATTTTAGCAATTATTATTTTAGTATTATATATAAAGGTTTTCCTATGTGTTTTAAGCTCTCACACTGTCAGCCGTTCAAGCAACAATAATATAAAAACCAACTCCATTAGCTGCTAGAGATGACGTACAAAGACGGTTTAAAACTCCAAGGCGGACTGTAGTGGTTTTATCTCGTTTGCATTTGTTTTCATATAGAACAATAAAATCTGTGATTCTGTGCACGTGTTGCTATCTGTATGTAAATAAAAGTAAATTGTCTTTCGAACAATAGGGTTCGCACTATTTTCTTTAAATTGAGTTTCGATTACTTTTTGGTTAGAATGTTTTATTTTCTTAACGTATCGAACTTACGACTCCTTATGAAGCTATTCTTTACTTTCCGTAATATATTGCAATAAGGAAAACCGAAACAGGATTCCATTAGTATTCTGTATCACCCTAACTAAAGGAATGAAATGTACTCCCTGAAGCTCTATGAAAATTAAGTATTTCTAATACTATATTTGTGAATTTTAAGAATGCAGCTTATTGGAATAAATAATCATCTAGCTTTAATAGACCTTGCCGAATAAACGGGAAAAATATTAAAAAACATTCAAATCTGTCAGCAAAAGGTTTCACTTGTGGTGATACGAACTTAAAGTGTCACAGATTAAAGATCCCAGAAGACAGTTTCAAAAACTTATGGTCTTGCCATAAGAACTTCACAGATGTCAATGTTTCAATAAAATAATCATTCTATATAGAGCAACGTTTTAAAAAATGGACGTTTTGAAACAAATTTTGAAGAGTTTGAAGACCGAAAGTCATGAAAGTAAATGGTTGATAATTTAATTTAATGTTCCAAAAAAATTGAATTTCTATTACCTAACACCTGCAATTCAACTGAGTATTTCAGATAATATTTTTCAGATCATTAACCAACCAAAAATTATAAAATTAATACAAAAGTGGTTGTTTTTCACTTTTGTTTCATGGAAAAACGATAAAGGTAATGGATCAGGTGATCTCAATTTACAATGAGGCTTAACCGACTAATACCGTTAGTGGCGTGCGGGTCATGTTCCTATTTACTAAGCCATTTGAATCCTAAAACTGGATAGAATTGTGTTAAATGTTTCCCCAATACATAAAGTATTGTTTTGCTTTGAAATAAAATCTTTTGATTCGAGATCTTAACGATGAAAGTTACCTAGTCAAAATTATTGCAATAAAACTGTGTTGTTGTCATAATACATTAAAATTTACATTTTACAGATGCAATGAGAAGTGAAAATACTTGATAAACAAGAAAGCAGCGGCTGATGGTCTTGACTGCAACATGTAATAAAATACTTCCTCTGAAAAGTAAAAATATTATGTAGGACTTTCATTAGTCAAAAAACATTAGCTGTTACCAGTTGGTGTGTTAAGGCAGGTCTAGCAAATGTGATTTATTTATCTATTTATTTATTTATTTACCTCAAAGACTAATAAAAATGACGATGTACTTTTCCCTTGGCTATAGTAACTTTACATTTTTGCAGAACGACGAAGGAAACATTTTTGTAACACTTAATCTAACGACTCAGTAAAGTAAGCCTTACAATTTATTTGATAAGAGAAATTGAAAATTCTCATATTCACAAGGAAATTGTTTTGATAATCTGTGTATCAGTGCATTATCACCTTCATTAAGAAGAAGGTGTAAATGTATTCCAGTGAACTTTCTATAACAATAAATATTCTTCGAGAAGAGATTGATTAAATCCAGTGTTAAATCTTGCTCTCGTACTGCAATTCAAGAAAATATGCTACGTGGAAACAAATCTATATAAATCAATCTATTGGGATTTCTAACGTATTTTGAACGGGACTGATTAGAATATTTAGCCATTCATATAAAATTATAAGATTTGAATCATCAATTAAGGAATGGTGTCTCGGTACTAAGTCACTAAATTAATATCTCTTATATTGCCAACCTAAGGAAAAGATAGACGCCTTTGCATCAACAATTGCATTGTAGCATTTTTGCACTGTACCTCCAACAATATACGAGTAAAACATCCTTGACTGTAAATGTCAATAGAAGGATTTAATACTGAGAATGGATTCAATTGACTTGCTAAAACACAATCGAAACAAGCGAAAGATATCTTAAAAATTGCACTGAAATTTTTTAATTTAACTGATATTTAAAAATATATATTACGGAATACAAGTTACAGGTTTTGACTTTTTTTAACGAGATCCAATGCAATCATTATAAATTCAAAAGTTATTTTCTGCTAAGCCATAAACTCAGTAGATGGAGTCATAATTTATTGACCATCTGGGCTGTCGAACGGTGAACTTTATCATCGTTGTTATCTTTATAGGCAAGAGCATCATAATGTGTCATCTGGTAGTAAATTTTTTAAGCATCTTTACGGCTTAATTGTTTGTAAATTGTTTGTCTTGTCCAATGAAGGACTTGTCATATAAAGTCCCTACGAAATTGTAAGGCAATTGATCAACACTATGTGTATACCCAATTGGATATCACATGCGAACTATATGTATGGTTTGTATTTTTGACCTCAAATGAAAACGGTTGATTTCACTTGGCTTTATTTGCCAAAATAAATGTTGTAACTAATTTTGTTGTGATTAATAATTTTTGGTGAAAATGAAAAAAATTATAAATTAACTTGCTAACATGAAAATAACCTGATGAGTGAAAATGCAAACGAATCAAGTCTCCACGATAGTGTGTAACAAATTAGAAGACATTTAATCAAGCTAGGAGGTATGTCTACGCCTCAATTGAACAATCAATGCCCAGCGAAACCAAACATTCAAATTACATTCATACCACTGAAATTGGTGTAAACAACATGACACATCCCATGTTTGAGATTACCTTTTCAATCAACAATTTTATTGGAAACAATTTCCCTGAAAAATCTATTAACAGTTTTTGATTATTTACCGCTATTTCAAATAACTTTGAAACTATTTTACTCTGTGGAATATAACAAATAATAAAGATTTGGTATGTAAAGTTAAGATCCGAGTAAGACACGGCTTAGAAAGATTAATTAATTAATTGTGTACTGGTCGATAATCTATTACAACATTATGAACAATTATATATATAAAATGCCTGTAGCTGAAACGGGACACAAATAAAGGGGCAAGAACACAAGGGGAAGAATTAAATTCTAGACCCTTATAAAATATAAACATTGAAACTTAAAAAGGTTCACGGCGCATTTAGCACAAAGGTATTTTAAAGGGGTGAATAGGCCTGTATGTTGTATCGCTTTAAGAGCTACCTTTGAAAAATTGTAGGCCCTACCCTGATTCTTTGCGTTTACTTACAACAAACAAACAGTCAGAAAACAGCCATTTTTCGTAATATTATAGATATCGACACTGTTGGTACAATATCTGAAACTGTATAATTAATTTTGATTTTAAATTATTGCCATAATATGATTTGTGTTATTTTTCACGGTTTCCTGAAGTGAAACCTTGACACAAACGTAGTTAAAAAATGTTAATGAGTTATTTCTAATAACTTATAGGAAGTTTACAGGTATCTGAATGGTACAAAACAATTCTGCAGAAGCAACGCTGAACTAAATATTCTACGATATTTTATGATAACCAAACCGTTTTCCATAAAATCAAATTCATTATCTTTAGATATCGTTTACCTGTCACTTTTTTCACTAATCAAATGTTTTTTAAAAAAGCCGCTAGTAAAATTTAAAACGCATATGTGAAATTCATCTCTATTCTTTATTGAATTACTAATAAATATAAATAATCCTTTAATATTAATAACAATTACTTTCCAGATGTAGCTACTAAACTCTTCTCGTAAACTAGGCAGAGAGTCATTAACAGATAAAATGTTAGGAGGTATTTGAGAAGTAATTGGTTGTAAAGACTCAAACAACCTATGTAATGTGTGTATATTTACAATTACTCCAAGTACTTAGCCCATTTTTTCAACAGTGGATGTTTATTTCGAATGGTTTCTAAATTTAAACTATTTTAGTAAATCCCCTCATCATTATCTCGGGTCTAACAACAAAATAATTATCACTTAGGATATTTGTAAATATTTTTAAAGTCCATAAAAAGTATGAATTCCTCAGCAGTATTGTTATTCCTCAGTATTCCTTTATATTTTTACAAAGCATTCCACACATTACTTTGGAGATGTAAACGTTTCTGAGAAGGAAAAGCAATTTGATGATACTTACAGAGACATATTGAAAAAAGAGGCAAACCTAACCTTAATAACAAGTTAAAATTCGCTTCTCAAAACAAATATTCATCTAGCTACCCATTTCAATCATCCACATTCCTATTTCGGGTTTGATGTTAAACTTATAAAGTTTTGTATATCATCAAAGGAATACTTCGAAGGAGAATATGGTCTGGATATCATAAGTGCACTATTTCTTTTAAAGTCCTCGTACATTATCTTGCCAAATTTTTACTGAGAATTTAGAATTTCTGCATCTCAGAGGAATTTAATCTGTGCTGTAGAAGCCATAAAACTTGAAATATTCACTGTATCCTTAATTTTTTACTCACAGTATACAATGTTTTGTCATCGCTTGGTCCCTAATTACTTTGACAGCGAATGTACTTGAAAAACTATTATTGATGATCATCAAAAATATTCTCTGGAATGACCATATAATCTAAATTCATACACAAGAATGGTCGTAAAAACGATATTTCCTGTATTTGAAAATACGTAGAAAATTTGTGGTGTAAGCTACAAAGCACATTACGGCGAAAAATCATTATTTCCGTAATAAAATGATACAAAAAAGCAAAGCAAGACAGAAAGTATCAGGGAGTTCAACCCCAAAATGACAACCCCAATGTCAATGCGTCTAAAGATTTCTGAATATTATCCTAAAAGTTTCGTCTATCTTAGTAGGTGACAGATAATGTCTAACTTATTAAAATTGTTCGAAGCGTTTAAAAAGAGATTTTTGAACAGTTCGTTTAATAGAAAGTTGTACAGAATTGATTTGTGTTTTTAAAATTTTTTATTAATATTTTTCACACGGTAAAATTTATAAATTCGAACAGAAATTGGTAAAGACTTATTATAGGTTATGGGTATCTTTAAAGAAGCTCATGTGACCAGAACATGTTTGACAATTATGTCTTTCACTTTCTATAGTACCTAGGGAGTCAACTCTTGTCAAAATAAATTATTTTTGAGTTCACTCTTACTTCTTGGCATTGAAAATAATGTTTTAATATATTGAATAAATTAGTCAATACAAAAAATTACAATAATACAAAATTAATTATGGATTTACGAAATAAAAATCAACCTTTATAAATACCAAACATGAACATTTCTATAACGTCTTATTACGAATTTAACAATGTTTCGTACCCTGGCTGTAATCGGATGCCAAGTAAACATGAATTAATCTAAAGCCTGTCTCTAAAGGTTCGAATAGATCTGGCTCTGAAGGATCCCAGTATAATCATTGTATACAAGCACAGACTAAGGAATTAAGCAACCAAGATAGATTCCTTAATCTGTGATACAAGCTTCTAACCAACACAATAGATAATACTTGTTATATTTAGGTAGAACAATGTATAAAACGACTAAAACCTCTTTTTTAAACTACTATTAAAACACTATATCCTTCTGAAGAGTCAATATGAAATGTTCTACTTTTAAAAGTAACTATACACTCTTACTTATGTTTTTCAACGTTTAAACTTCCTGACAAACTGATGAGTTGATTATCACAACTTGGTCGATATCCGGTAAAGAGAAATATTAAGCAATATTCTTTTGAAGTGACCACCATTATTTGAATGTTACCGTACTCTTGGTGCAATAAACTGCGAGTTCGTGTAAGATCGATTTAAATTCTAAATACAATCCAATCCATTATTTTTATACTTTCTTTTTTATTATTAAATAACTCTGGACATCGAAATCGAGTAAAATATCAAAACCAAGACAAGATCATTATCCAATCTCACCTCCCAAGCGGCGAAGTGACGGGTAGATGCAAATTATTTTGTCAACCTAGTTTTGAAATTAGTTTCAGTAGGTTGCATTCCTTATTCCTATTTATCGAATATTTGTGTAGAATAACCATTATTAAATACTTTAAAATTTTATTTATTAAAACTGCACGAGACAGACCAAAAGGAGGAATGAATTGGTTTTAAAGTTCATAGTATTCTGTATGGTCCGTACAAAGTCAAATGACCCTCGCATTTTTCAACATAAATCAAGGTAGAAGAACTCGGCAACAGAATTCCTTACCTTTTGGTCCAAACCTAAAAGGTAAGGACTCTCGGCTTAGCTGGACTTCTTTCTTCATTCTAATCGGCTGTCAAGCTGTTTCAATATAAGGATTCCATAGAAAAATATTTGGTGATAATCGGCGACTAGCTGTTTCAACTGGTCTTATATGGAATATTAATTAATTCAAAAGCGATCATAATTAAAAGTCACTTAGCTAAGGAAACGTGATTAAAGGCCCCTTCATCCCATTTCATTCCAACAAGTTAAATATTTTAATTTTTTTTAATAGAGTTAAGAACGTTTAATAAACAAAACTTCATTGTTATATATTTGTCTTTTTTGAGTTTAAATAATATATGAAATAGGTAATTTAACATGCCGTTAGCAAAGAACCCTACCCTGAGATCAAAGCATTAAAATGTAAATATAAATATACAAAATTAAAGTTTTTTCAATAGTAAATCAGACCAAAATTTATTAATTTCAAGGTTAAGTAAGATAAGGTCAAAAAATACATTTTTAATATTATTATTGCTAGCAAAAGACTGTTGGAGGATCCCGTATGATCCCGTTATCGGTAAACGTTATCGGAATTCAACAGGTAAATATTTAATATTCTGTGGTGAATTCCTTTTATTCAGAATCTCTTTTCATTTAGATTTTTTGCGAAAGCTTAATATTTTTAATAGCCATAAAAGCTAATAAAGTGATAGTTAATTAAAGGAAAATATCCGAAATAAAAATAAAAACAATATAATTTTACTTTTATCGAGTTAAGTGACAAAAATAGTGATAAAAAGTGACAATCGCCACAAAATGAAGTCAAGTTATTATGTTTTGATTGAGTAAAAGATCGCGTCACAACTCGAATTAAAAACTAAAAGCATAATAAGCAAGGTTAAGGTAAGAATCGTTGATTAAATACAAATACATTTGGAGGAGTATTAAATAGTAGTTTGATTTGAGTGGATCAGGCGTGCCATATAAACAGACCCCAGGAAACGGACGTTTATTGCCTTCGCTTCTTCAAAATCACAACATCCAAACCTTCTAAGCTGTTTCGTGTGAATTTCCATTCTATTGGCAGAGAATCAGTAATGAAATACATTCCATCTGTGCATTCTGTTATAAGGAGGAATCACTTCATTGATTGATTCTACTAAATACCTTCAATCCAATCAACGATTATATAAGAATAATTTATCATAACTTAATTTCAATTATCAATCTTATACTAAATAATAAGGCTATTCCATAGACATTGGAATGAAAAAAATATGCCCTACTTTAGTATTCATTTATATGTTTTCATTGTTACCTAGAGCCTGAGAGGTAAAATAACTTTTCATCATTCTGTATTACTATGAGATCTATGAAAATTACCGATATCTCTCTATTCAAAGATGGATATTAATTCTTCTCATGTTTAAAGAATCGTTATAAAATACAGAGAGGTGTGGTGGAAAACAATTCAGCTGTAAACTAAACAAGTTTGGATTATTGGAAGAAATAAATGTTTCAAACAACAGATTTTGTCCCCATTATAACACGGAACATCCTTAGTGCTATGAATCAAGCTGAACCAATTCTCATATGAAATCGGTCCCATAAAAGAATACTACAGTTTTACAGTATAATATGCTTTATTCCTTGTAATTTTAAATTCGAATTTAATTTTTTCTCTTCTTTTTGAGACTGCAAAGTTCTAATTCGCAATGTTTAATTAAGATATAATATTGATGATGAGTTTTGTGTAAGATGAGATAAAGTGATAAGAGACATCCTAGAATAGATTTGTAATTTTTTTTACTTTTTAATAAAATTCCAATCACATTTTTAAGTGTTAATAATCCTCACATTTTTACATACTGCGATTTCTTTAAGTTTTAGATTGAAATGTGTCAGTATCTTATAATTAGAATCATATTATGAAAACCAATTTGCATGATTGACATCACCATTAAAAACTAATTCTAGATGATGACTCACAACAAAATAATATATTAATCAAAATCAACAAAACGTTAAACATAAGTAGTAGTGGAAGGCCGATTCAAGAACGATGAGGGGTATGAGGGGGTATGATGACGTCATCAGTTGTGACGTAGCTGTGGAGTGCAAAGTCCAAGGTCATCGCTGACGTATGAGTGCAAAGTCCAAGGTCATCGCTGACGTATGAGTGCAAAGTCCAAGGTCATTGCTGACGTATGAGCGCAAAGTCCAAGGTCATCGCTACGTCATTATTTCTCGCGCGCGCCACGAGTGCAAAGTCCAAGGTCATCGCTACGTCATTATTTCTCGCGCGCGCCACGAGCGCAAAGTCCAAGGTCATCGCTACGTCATTATTTCTCGCGCACGCCACGAGCGCAAAGTCCAAGGTCATCGCTACTCTATTCCAGGATGGTTGTGTTATCCTATTCCAGGACGCCTTCCATCCCACTCTAGGACGTCTTATTCCAGGACTACTTCTATCCCATTTCAGGACGTCCCATTCCAGGACACCTTCGATTCTATTCCAGGACGGTTGTGTTATCCTATTCTAGGACGTCTTCCATCCCACTCTAAGACGTCTTATTCCGGGACTACTTCCATCCCAAACTAGGATTTCACGTTTATAGTTAAAAAATAAATATGGTTCTTTTTAAACCATTTATCTTTTTGGATTTAACAACACCAAATATTTAATTGTTCAAATTTCCTGAGAGTTTTTAAATTATTTATTTGTATTATAATTATTATTTTCTATTGTAGGTTTTATAAAAATGGAATCGTTGAGAGTTAACTGCAAATTCTGCGATAAAGCTATCGCTAAGTCCAATATGTCTTATCATATTAAAATATGCTCGAAGAATCCTAATAAAGATGCTAGCGCACGTTATTCAGTTAAGACGTGTGATAAATGCAACAAGAAAATTAAAAGTCAACACTTCAGTCGTCATCTGAAAATATGTAGTAGTAGTGGAGAAATGGCGGTTCTGGATCAACCTTCAAAATCGTTTGAATCTAACGTTAATAAGAGGAGTAGGGACGGAATATTGGTTCGAGATATATCGGAACCTAGTACTAGTAGATGTGAAGTGTCAGTTCGAAACCAAAAATCCCCCATTAAGAAAAAAGCAAGTATTGATTATAAAACTAAATGCCCCCGATGTAGTAAATTGATAAGAAAAAGTAATTTGAGCTACCACTTGAAAACCCACGAAAAGCCTGAACAACCTGAATTAATTTCGAACCGTGGAGGTGTTGTTGATGATGATGATGTAAGCCCCCCTCCCGCTAAACGACCGCGGCTTGATACACCTATTTTAAATATTCTTAGTAAAACCGTGAGTAAAATTGCCGGTTATGTAAAAGGTTCTTCTCCCCCTCATGAACCGGAAATTGAACTGTCCCGAACAGCTTTCAACGGACGTTTAAATGTTTATACCGTTAAGAATAAAAATGCTATGAAAGATCCGATACTGTTTTTGAGTAGTTTGAAAGATGTTATCGTAAATAAAATTAATGAGCATCGTAATGAGGCGGATCTTAAAACAAGAATGGTGTTGTATATGGATTATTCGAAAGCGGAAGAGATTGCTGAATTTAATTTTAAAACTAAAAACGCAGTTATACTCTCGAGTACAGATGTGTCGGGGTATTTTGATGACGCTAAAGAAAAACTTATTAAAGAAATGGAAGATTTTCAAAACCGCGGTTCGGGCTGGTCATTATATAGCATCGATGAATTAGAGCTTCATATTAACCGTTATAACCCGTTCCGTGGGGGGTCAAGTTATATCCCTCTACCGAAAGAAATTGTGTTAAAGAGAGCAATTTTAAATGTTAAAAATGATGATCAAAAATGTTTCCTCTGGTCAATTCTTTCTGCACTACACCCTGTTGATTCCGCCAATCAACCCCGTAGAATTCACCATTACAGACAATACGAACATGAATTTGATGAGGCTTTAAAAGATATTCCATTTCCCGTCCCACTAAAAGCGAGTATTATATCAAAGTTTGAGAGACGAGCCGGATTATCAGTCAATATTTATACGTGCGAGATAATGAAAACGATTAGGGACAGAGATGATTTTGAAGATTTCCCCGTTGAACCGAAGAAAAGAGATGATGACGACACTTATGATATTTATCCCCTGTACGTAACTAAAAATGAAATCCCCAACCGGCATGTTAATCTTTTTTATTTGAAAGACGAGAACAAAAACACCCACTATTGTTGGATAAAAAATATGAGTAGATTGGTTAGCAGACAGTTTTCAAAACACCAACATAAAAAATATATTTGTGACCGTTGCTTAATTTCCTTCAGCAAAAAGAAATTATTAAACGATCACAAGGCGGTCTGTAGAGAGCCAAACACTGTTGAATCGCATATTTGTAATCGCTGTCTGACGGAATTCAAAGAAGAATCCAAGCTAGATAAACATAAAGAATTTTGTGTCGGCCAAGACCCTGTGAAAATTGTGATGCCTGAAGTAGATAAAAACGGGTCCCCTCCTTTTATTAATTTTAAAAATAAATATAGAAAAATGAAAGTTCCTTTTGTCGGCTATGTTGATTTTGAATGTATATTGAAACCGGTCTCAGATGAAACCGATGAAAATGAGCCCACTCCAACCAATGAAAAAGAGACGTATACGAAAAAGTATCAATCGCACGAAGCCGCCAGTTTTTCTTTATATATAACCACCGCTGACGATGATTATGATATCCCGTTTGATTTATATCATGAGAGCTTCGGTCCCGACACAGCAAAAACTTTTGTAGAAACCATAACTCAGATATCGCGAGACTTGGAAAATTTATATAGTAGAGAGGCCGCAAAACCCATGAATATAACTAAAGAAGATTATGAAACGAAGATTAATGGTGTTAATATTTGCCATATATGTGAAAAAGTGTTTGAAGTAAATAAAAAAGACCCTAAGAAGACTGACAAACGTGTTTTTGACCATGACCATTTGACTGGTAAATTCAGAGGGGTGGCGCACAACTCGTGCAATTTGAATTTTAGAAAACCGCACTTTTTACCCATCTTTGTCCACAACTTGAGTAATTACGATGCCCATCTGTTCGTCAAGTTATTGGGATTCGAACAGAACAAGATAGCGGTCTTAGCCACGACTGAAGAACGATATATATCTTTTGAACTCAAAGTAGAGGGTGGAGTAAACTTGAGATTTTTAGACTCATTTAGATTTATGAACTACAGCTTAGAAAGTCTCGCGAATAACCTGACCAGAGATAAATTCAAACACGTAGCAAAGTTTTTCGAAAACGACAAGTTAGATTTAGTTTTGAGAAAAGGCATCTTTCCCTACGATTTTATGGATAGTATGGAAAAATTCGACTACCCGTCTCTGCCTTCCCAAAAAAATTTTGATAACGAATTGAATAAGACAACTGTTAAAGATGAAGATTACGAGCACGCGCGTAAAGTGTGGAATGAATTTGAGATTAAGAATATGAAGGAATACACGCTTTTGTACAACAAAACCGACACACTGCTATTGGCCGACATAGTTGAAAACTTCCGTGAAGTGTGCATGGACACTTACAAACTCGATCCCGCTTGGTATTTTACGAGTCCCGGTCTGGCTTGGGACGCCATGTTAAAAAAGACCGGTGTTGCTCTCGAGTTATTGACTGATCCCGACATGGAACTTATGATCACCAAGGGCATTCGCGGCGGAATTTCTCAGTGCTCCCACAGATATACTAGAGCCAATAACAGATATTTACCAGATTACGATCCTGAAAAGCCCGAAGAGTATCTCATTTATTTGGATGTAAATAATTTGTACGGATGGGCCATGTCGAAGTATTTACCTCAGAGCGATTTTAATTGGGTGGGTGAAGATGAATTACGAGATATCGAAAGTGATCTGCAAGATGGAAATTGGATCGACAACGAATCTGCATATGGTTTTATATTGGAAGTAGATTTGAAATACCCCAGGAAATTACACGACTCCCACAAAGACCTCCCGTTAGCACCAGAAAACAGATGCCCTCCCGGTTTTAATCAGAGAAAGCTTTTAACGACTTTATACGATAAGGATAAATACGTGGTGCACTACCAAAACCTACAGCTCTACCTGTCATTGGGCATGGAGTTAAAAAAGATCCACAGGGGCATTAAATTCCGCCAATCGGCATGGTTGAAAGAATATATCGATATGAACACCGATATGAGGACAAAAGCGACCAACGAGTTTGAGAAAGATTTTTATAAACTGATGAATAACGCGGTGTTTGGTAAAACGATGGAGAACATACGTAAGCACGTAGACGTACGTCTGGCCACGCACGACAGGCAAATTGACAAACTAGTGGCCAGACCGAACTTTAAATCAGTCACCGTCTTCACAGAGACATTTGCGGCCGTGCATATGGGCAAAACCAGATTATACTTTAATAAACCGATCTATGTAGGCATGTCAATATTAGATATTTCGAAGATAGCCGTTTATGACTTTCATTACAATGTCATGAGAGCGAAATACGGTGATAAAGCCAGAGTTCAGTACACTGACACGGACAGCCTGACTTATAGCGTCAAAACAAAAGATATTTATGAGGATATAAAAAGTATGATCGACCACTTCGATACCAGCGATTACAAAGCGGATAACCCCTATAACATGCCGCGTGTGAATAAAAAAGTAATTGGCAAATGGAAAGACGAACTGGCCGGTGATGTTATAAATGAGTTCGTCGGGTTACGTTCGAAAATGTACGCCTACGACTCTGACGGGGAGAGGAAGAAGAGGGAGGAGGAGAAGAAGAAGAATAAGAAGAAGGGGGATAAAAAAGAAAAAGGTGAGGGGATTAAAAAAGCTAAGGGGATAAAAAAGAATGTCGTTGTCTTTCTATCGATAAAAGACTATAAAAACTGTTTGTTTGATAAAGAAGTGAAATATGAGACAATGAACACCATTAGAAGCAAACACCATGATTTATATTCGATCAAACAGCGCAAGATAGCCCTCTCCTCCTCTGATGATAAGAGATTTATCTGTGAAGACGGCGTGGAGACTCTTCCCTGGGGCCACTACAATATCCCTATCGAGCATCTGATTAATATCGAAACGAATGCCGCACTGGACATGGATTAGAAGGTACGAGTTTGTTTATATTTTAAATACTTATACATGACATATTTCGATCATTACTAAAAATATTATTTTTTTCCTCCTTATAAAGGGGTAACGAATCGTTACCCCCTTTGAATTATCGATTTTATCATGGATAAACTATTTTTTCCTCTTCGAATTGCAAATTTTATAATTGATAAAAAAAATATTTATTAAAAACAAAGATATAAATTCAGTACTAGACTTTGACTAGAAAATATGAGTTTTTTTCTCTAAAAACCTTTAAAATGACTCATTTTTGAACAGTTTTTAGGTGGGCCCCGATATGGGTCCCACCCCATTTTAGGACCCCTATCCAACAGAAAGGGTCCTATTTGTTTTGAATTATCGATTTTATCATGGATAAACTATTTTTTCCTCTTCGAATTGCAAATTTTATAATTGATAAAAAAAATATTTATTAAAAATAAAGATATAAATTCAGTACTAGACTTTGACTAGAAAATATGAGTTTTTTTCTCTAAAAACCTTTAAAATGACTCATTTTTGAATAGTTTTTAGTTGGGACCCAATATGGGTCCCACCCCATTTTAGGACCCCTGTCCAACAGAAGGGGTCCTATTTTAGGATTTCCATGTTTCTCTCATAACGTATGACGATAATTATGTTTCGTCATAAAGAAGTTCCCTGTCGAAGGTGGGAACTTTGCCGTAGTGATAGGGCTTTCCACTAATACCCACCGACACTTAAAAAAGAAAAAAAAATTCTAAGGTAAGATATATGTTAATTAAAAAAATATTTAATGATTTTCTAACCCTTTATATCGTAGAGTTTATTTTTCAAAAATATATATACATCTCAAAACATTCTAATTAAATTCCTTTCCAAATCGTAAGTGAAGCCGATCTCCGATACAACTACCACGTACGCTGTGGTCCCCTGATCCGCCGCCGGACTGGCGACGGCGTTAGTAAAGTCCAATTTTATTTGAATATCTTTTCTTTTATTATCAGTGGAGAACGGGTGGTGATGCGTGTCGACGACCAACAACGGATACTTGTCTACAAAATCGACATCGTTTAAATAAACATCTTCATCTCCGAATAACACCTGCCTGATTGAGCAATAACTCCCGTATAAAATACTATAATGTTTATTATTTATCGCCAAATTTTGCTCCTCCTTCGGATACCGTTGTCCGTTGATTATAACGTGGTAGTTTTTTATGTTTACAGCGTTGAATCGGCTCGGATCCTTCTCTTGATTGTTTTTACGGCTGGTCTGTAAACCTATGATTATAAACAGCGGGTTGGATATATTCCGGTACAAGTTGGATATGTCGAAACTATATGAAGACCCCGACACAAAGTTTTTTTCTATGCACTGCCACTGGTAATACCTGTATGTCAAATCGCCCTTATCACTCAATCGTTTTAGTCCTTGTATGAGTGGTAATTTTTTTATTCCTTCATAATCGACTAAGGGTACTTTTAACACGAAACTCGTGATTTTTATCTTCGCCTCGGCCGCCGTTTTTTCGTTAGCGCCAGTACCCTCCTTCCAACGGTATATCGCGTCATCATCTTCGTTTCTTGTAAAAATTATTTCAAAACCTCCTTTGAATATCGGATATCTCAGAGCGTCGAAAAACCCAAGACCCAGATGTGACAACGGGCCATAAGCTTCGAACCCACCCACCCCTTTTTCGAATTTAGATTTGAATCCCATCGTATAATGAGTGCTCTCACCCGATTTACTATAAGTTGTTAGAGCTTTATTTGTACTTGTGATACCGACTTCATCAACACAGTCTATCAATTGATTGTGTTTTTTTAATTCGATTCTCTTAAACAAAAATGCCGGGAAATTATCGATCAACTTGATAGGATCCGCCGCGTCGTACTTCGTATCATCCGCTTTTTTCACTACTTCCCCCTGTATGTGATAAAATATCCTCCTGTCATAAAACGCGTCTCCATGGTCAAAATAGAATGTCGTAAACTTATTCGGTGAATTGAAATTTAAATCGGTCACCGGTTGGACGGTATTGAATTCGCACCGCTCTATCTTATCAGACGCTTCCTCGTAATACTTTTCCATATCTATATTTAGATTTTAAGTTTTCGGTTTCGAATAAAAAAAATAAAAACACGATTTAAACTTAATAAAAAATATACTTTTAAAATTGTCGGATAAATAAAATATTCATCTCCTACTGAACATGCGCATATATTTCTTCCTATCCGATGCCAAACCTAATTTATTCACATGCAATTCACCACCTTTAACATTATTTTCCTTTAACGCTGACAAACATCGTCTTATGTGTTTAGCACCTTCCGGCCGAGTGATCAGTTTTTCGATCTCGTTATTTATAAATTTAACGATCCCGATTTTTTCGTTATTAAAATTATTATTTCCCGCTTCCTCCTCGGCTTGTATAAACTTTATTCTCTCCGACAACTCGTCGTAATCGTCTATATATTTATATTCCACGGGCTTGTTCGTATCCACGAGTAGACCTTTGCCGGACGAAGACGGCTTTTGTTTGAGTTCTTTCCATATGTCACTTATTAAATTCTTCCATTTCCAACCACCGCTCGCCTTGGGTCTGGGTGAGGTGGGATCGTTGTTATGATGTAGAGCGTGTGTTTTGATTAAAATATCTTTATATTTTTCAAAGTCCTGAGAAGTGAACGCGCCTATACTTATGAGTCTCTCCTTCGGTGTCGTACCGACCGCGGCTGAGGATTGTACACCGTGGATCTCCGCTCTAGTCAAGAGTGATCACAGTCCCTCGGTACCTACGTATCTGTCCATAGTTCTCTCCAGTATGATATCGTTGTTTTCGATGGATATGGTTTGCGATCCGATCGCGAGTTTGCTATCCGCGAAATCGTAATAAACGCCGAAACTCATATCGTTACAGTTCGAGAGGTATTGCTTTGCGATATCACCAATTTCCTCGTTTTCGGTGAATTCGCGGATAGAACGATTCTGTAATTCCTGCGAAGTTTGCGCCGGTGATAAAACTGTAGACGCATCGAATACGTCTGGGTCCTCGATTGGAGTTACCGTTTCGTCCGCTTTATCTACCGGTCTACCAAGTGTTTTGTCCACTTTACCTACAGGTCTACCGGGTGTGCTCGACGTTCTAGGTCTGAACTGTCCGACAGTGGGGATGGGTCTTCTCAAAATGACACGGGGTTTTTTCTCTGTCTTTAAAGTTTCCGTCTGTTCTTTTATAGCTTTAACTACGGGTTCGTGTCGCTTCTCTTGTTCGCGCACCTTTTCCACTTCCGCTCTTCTAGACGTGTCGAATTCACTCTTTAATCGATCTTCCAATTTATCCAACCTCTTAGCCTCCGCGACGGTAATCGGTTTGTTTTCACGGTGAGGAGGAGGCGCTAACAATTGTTCTTTCGGTTTGGCATTTACTAACACAGGGTGTGAACTGAAAAGCTTTCTCCTTTCCTCAGCTTCGCGTATCTGATTTTTCTTACTGTCTTCTAGCCATTTTTCTTGTAACTTTTCATATTTTTTAGCCATTCGTACGTCGGCATCGTCCGGCCACATCTTATCGGCCATCTTCTGTTTTTTCACCAGCGTGCCGATGATCTCCTTATCATCGCTTTTCCTCTTCATTATATTATCTATATATATAGGTTTAGGGTTTCGAGTTTCACTTTTAAAAAATAAAGAAAAAAATAAATTTAAATAAAAATCTAAAACGATGCATACACGTTGTTTTTATAAAATATAACGTTTACAAATCGATTATTAAAAACGATGCATATACTTTGTTTTTAAAAATAAAACGATTCATATACATTGATCTTAGAAAATAACGTATATGAATCATTTATTAAAAACGATGCATACACATCGATTATCGTTCGATAACATCGTTTAACTCGTCTTTTAACTTGAACATGTATTTTCCGTTGTGCGCTTTCTTAGCGGTGTTTATTGTCAAAAATCCGAACGGTTCGCTCCAACACTTTTGACACATCTTTTCGAATTCATCAATCGTCATGTCCGATCCTACGAAATCATCATAAATACGTTTCGTGTAGTGTTTGTTTTGTTTGAAGACGCATAGCAGGTTGACGTTGTTCCGTATCACTTGCATGTCGACTTTACCGTAGCTCTGACTGAGGTAGACGCAGGACAGTTTTTTATGTCTACCTCTGATGAAGTAGTCTTTTATCGCTTCTTGTTTTTCCATCAAACAGTCGTCGAACACCACGAGGGAGTTTTTCTTGCACTCGTCCAGTGGGGGTAAATCTTCGCAATTGCTAAAAAAGTATGCTATCTTCTTATTCAACTTGTTTTCAGCATCTATGTACTTTTCGCGTAATTCTACATAAGCCGGCTGTTCTATAGACTTACTGAACACGTATAAATTTCTAAACACGAGACCGCGCGGATTATAAATAAAATTCAACAACAAGTTTGTTTTTCCACAGCCCGAGGAGCCTACTATCAGACAACGTAATGGTCGGGGTAGAAGGTTATCTTCGATCTTCTCTTCATAATACGGGACGATATCCATCACTCTCTATGAGGAAAAAAATAATGCACCGGTTAAGAAAAGAAATAAAATAAATTACGAGAAATAAGAATTTATTAGGATGGGAAAATGTTTACTATTTATTTTCTCAAATCTTTGAAGAATTCTTCTACTAATTCTATGAAATTATACGGCGTGATTACAACATTATTGCGTGATTTATAGGATATATTGCGGTATCTCATGATATCTTTTACACAGTTCAAAACGTTTATACTGTTCGGCACTTCATCTTTGTAAAACAAAAGTAAATAACCTTCATCGATTTTCTTTTTATAAACCGTAGAAAAATACCGATCTTCAGTTCTTACACAGTAGTATGTATAAATACCGTCTGCATAAGAATATCGTTTAAATACGGCAAAGACGTGTCTTAGGTTCGATTTTTGAGGCATACAAGCTACTTTAGGTTTCATGTTTTGTATCGTATTGTTTAAACGACGATTTTCATTTTCCATATGATCGATCGATTCCATGAGCGTTACAATTTTATTTTTGAGTTTGTACTCACCGTATTTACGGATGGAAGGCAAAACGTCTTCGAAGACCCAACGTTTAAAGTCATTCGCCGATGGTAACCTCGATGAAAATATTAATTCGTATAATCCGGGCTCGGATATGTATACTTCTAAGCTTTTATTATGTGATAAGGGGTGGGACCCAAATTGGGGCCCAACTAAATCGGCCAGATTTCTCTTATAACGATCGTTAACGTGCGTTTTTAAGACCTTCTTCAGATTGGAATATCCTAATATTTCGGCCACATCTTTACCCTTAAACCACGAGTTATCGTCATCATCGAAAATCACTGTAACCTTTTGATTTTTAAAAATGAATTTACTCGCGATATCGTCCATGTAATCCTCATCTGTGTTGGACACATCAGAATTATAAGACGATGAAGAACTTTCGTCGGAAATCTCATCACTCGCAATATCCATATTATTATTGTTATTCATTTCGTACCTACTATAGAAAAACAACCGATCGAACGTTAATGTTTTATTACGATCGAAAAAATAAAAAAAATAAATTATATAGTTCGTACGATCGGAAACGTATTTATTTCACCACAACATCACTTCCGACAATGTTTTTTTAACGAGGTTAATCAGGTCGAAATCGTCATCGTGAATTTTTATACATTTGCTTTTACGGTTAAGTCCTAAATTAGGATAAGTTGATATTATAAATAACGGTCCTAAATTAGGATGTGTTAAGTCCTAAACTAGGATAAGTTGATATTTTGAATAACAGCCCCAAATTAGGACGTGCAGGTGGGGTTAGGTGGTAATGAAAAATTAAACCATCTACAGCAGACGGGTTTGAAAGCTAATGAAAAATCAACATTTTTGGACTGATTTAGGTGGGACCCGATTTGGGTCCCACCTCGTTTTAGGGGGTGGGACCTCCTAAAACAGGGTGGGACACGATTTGTGTCCCAACCCTTTTCGAGCGATAAAAGCTTAGTAAGGTTTATATTACAAAACCACGGGTCTAAAAATAAACAATTACCTATAGTTTTAAGGGGTCTATATTTTTAAGTGTTTTTTTTTTTAAATAATCAAAACTCCGTCTTTTGCAGTTCCCTCTCGTAAAAACCACCGATCACTTCTTCACCGTCTAGAGCCTCGATTTTGTACGTGACGGGTTTGGTGTTTAAAACTTGCGCGATCACAAAAATTTCGCTAGTCCAGTTTTGTTTATATTTATTTCTAAATACGACTTTACTCGCCGTTATACGGACTCTGTCTCCGACGTGGAATTTCGGTTTTTTACGCGGCACTTCACTTTCGAGCTCCTGATACATTTTCAACAGATCGGACTCGTTGCTCTTATTGACATCGGCCGGACGCATTTTTATCGTGCTGTGGTAATCGTGTTTGTTGTATTCGTCGGTGAGCTCTTGTAAGACGTCGTACCATTTGTGCGAGTTTCTCACTTGGAATTTGACTCTGAATTTATCGTTTAACGTCCTGTGGTATCTCTCGATTATCGCCGACTTTTCCTCGCTCTCCGTATGGTACATTTTTATGCCGTGTTTTTTGAGCATGTCGTTAAAAGGTTTATTTTTAAACTCTGTCCCCTTATCCGTGTGCAGCAGTTCGGGCGTAGTGTGACCGTCCTTTTTCGCTCTCTCTATTATCCTCTCAAAAGCGGCCGTCACTACTGCGCCGTCTTTTTTCTTCAACGGTTCGGACCAGACGAATTTGCTAAAACAGTCTATCACGTTTAAGATGTATTTGTACCAGTTGTTCTCTCTGGCGAATTGTTTCATGATGAGCAGATCCGCGGCCCACAGATTATCCAGACCTTTCATGATTATCCTGCGTTTTATAAATTTTTTCACTACCGGTTTGTGTAGTTCTTTCGCCTCCACTACTTCGGGCGGCTCTTTAATAAACGAATTTTTAACGCCACCGCAGACCGCGCAATCGGAACTCGCCAACCATCTTTTATTTTTCGTTTTCACAATTTTCATGTTCTCTGACGCGGTCTGTGTTTTACACGTGCGACAGTAAGAATTCATCTCTTATATTAATGAAATTAAATTTTCATTCGATAGAAAAAAATATCAATCATTTGGCAAGTTTTAATTTTTTATATGAATTCAAAATATTAATTTTTATACATAGATAATGGGGAATCACAAGAGGAAAATAAATTTGACCAAAGGTCAACTGAATAAGCTGCGGATAGCTCATAAGAAGCTTAAACGCGCAGTGCTTACTTTAACAAAAGATCAATTAAAAAATGGTAATACCGAAGTGTCACTCGATGGTGATCAAAACAAACAAGTGGAAAAAGCGTTGAAAAACAATAGAGGGACACGGTTGATTTTTGATTATTCGCAGTTGAAGGAAATGATCGATGGAGGTCTTCTGAAGGAAGTTTTAGAACTGGCCGAAAACAATATTCCGTATTTTAAGAAATTCGCCTCACCTCTGATAAAGAATAAAGTGGCACCTGTGTTGAAGAATGATTTCGTGCCGTGGTTGAAAAATTTAATAGACAATGAACTGGACGAATTGATTAATAAAGATAAAACCGGAGACGGTCTGGAGAAACGTGTAAGCAGAAAATTGCATAAGACTCTTAAAGATATTAGAGAGGATAAAAAAAACTAGTTCCGCTGACCATGTCCGAACTGGAGACATGGGCCAACAAGTTGAAAATCAAAAATTTCCGTGGTGTTTTTATGCGAGAGTGTTTACCCGACAAGCCGCGCAAAAACGAGTGTGCTATTATTAATCTAGGTGATCTGGAGTCGGGCGGCACGCATTGGACTTGTTATACGAAAAAAGGTAATTATGTCATATATTTCGATTCGTTCGGTGAGGCGCCTCCACCTTTAGAATTGGAGAAATATCTAAACATGACTAAAGGTATTTCTTATAATCATATGAGATATCAAAATTATGACGATCCCCCGATATGCGGTCATTTATGTTTGGAGGTATTGCGACGTTTTTCCAGAGGACAGGATTTCAATACGATAGAACGTGCTTTACAAAACGATAAATACACATTTTTGAGATGGTTCGAATAATTTTATTTTTTTTTCTCCCTCGCTCTTAATAAATAATCTTAACCGCAATTTAAAAAAGTATATATAGAGAAATGGTGTATTTCAGATTGACGGGTCAGAGTCCGCATTTGCAATTGAAGCTCGAAAACCCCATACACTTGAAAGAGGACGTGCGTTATTATCTAGCGCTCACGGGGTTTTCATTTCATAACTATTTTTATAACTTGAACGAGGAGGCTTCAATTACTTTTGCTGTGGGGGAGGGTCATCCTACACTAACTTTTGATGTGGAGTTTTGGGATTTGAAAACTATGCAGAGAGAAATCAGGGAATTCATGAGGATTAATAAGTTTACACCGGCGATAGATGTGGAAAAGTTTAAGATTTTTCGAGACCCACAGTCTAAGATATGTATCAAATCTCCAGTCAAGTTCCATATAAACAACGAGCTGCGACGGTTTCTCGGATTCGATGAATTGAAAAAAGATGAAACCTTATTCGAATTACAGTTTACAGCGAACAAGATTTTATCAATATATGAGGAGGAAAGTAAATTACAAATCAGACCGTTCCACATGATCGAAGTGCATTGCGATTTAGTCGAACATTCGTATGTCAATCACGCGGAGCATCGGCACAGACACGATTTCTCCTCGTTGTTGTATCACTCGAGTCCGCGAGAACACAGAGATAAAATTTTCGAGAAACCGTCCGTTTTAAATTACATACCGCTCAAACCTAACACGCAGACGATAAGAGAAATCAACATTTATCTGACGGATGAAAACTACGTTCCCCTGCAAAACGCTCTGCCCGATTATATCATTTATTTAAAACTAGTCGATGAGTCGGAATTAAATATGAATTAGTTTTCGTCAAAAGCGATGATTTATTACATCTTTTGAAACGCTCTCAATTTTTTATTCGACTATGAAAATATATTTTTATATATAGACGAAGAAAAATGGAAATGGAAAAGGATTATTTTAAAGATATCCTCGACGAAGTGAATGGTAATTCTTTCGCGAAGATAAGTGATTTAGAAATCGATAAAAAATATTTGGTCAATAGCATAGAAAGAATTCATTATGCTTATGGTCTTAGAGTTTTGGTTACATGTGATGATGTGCGGTTTCAACTACCCGAGAGTTGGAACGAGAGAATGACTACGAAAAATATAAACGCGCTATTGAAATCGGACCAACCGTTGTATGTGGTGTACCATGGAAAGATCCCATTGTTGAATGATAAGTTTAAACACGATATCAAGTTTGTGAGGGATTGAATATTCGTTTAATCGATTATACCCGTTATTATTATTATTATTTCGATCATACTCGTTATTTTTATTTTTTTTCGTTCCTGAAAAATAATTTTCTAACTCCGAAAAAAGTTGTCAAGAAAAAATATTTGTTGACTATTGAAAATTTTCTAAGTCCCAAACTGTATTTATTGAAAAAATTTACAAAAATGGCTTTCAAAATTGATTTTTATGTATCAGGAGGGTGGAATATGGTAGAAACTTTAAAATCGATTAACAAAACGATTCGATAAATCGGAATCGACGATCAAATATTGAATTATTCCGTTTTTTATTCTCCCGAAGTATCAGGGCGGCAGAATCTAGTAGGAACCGGCGCGCTCGAGCCGAGCGAACGGTGGTGGCGCGCGCGAGAAATAATGACGTGGCGATGACCTTGGACTTTGCACTCGTGGCGCGCGCGAGAAATAATGACGTAGCGATGACCTTGGACTTTGCACTCGTGGCGCGCGCGAGAAATAATGACGTAGCGATGACCTTGGACTTTGCGCTCATACGTCAGCGATGACCTTGGACTTTGCACTCATACGTCAGCGATGACCTTGGACTTTGCACTCATACGTCAGCGATGACCTTGGACTTTGCACTCCACAGCTACGTCACAACTGATGACGTCATCATACCCCCTCATACCCCTCATCGTTCTTGAATCGGCCTTCCACTACTACTAACATACCACTGTCATAGAAACACAAACAAATTTACGGCAATTCACGTGATTTCATCCGAGTACATGGAAAAACGTGCGGGTGTATAACATCTACAAGAGATAGACGATAATTTCATTTAACATTATTGGGAACGATTCGTAAAAATCCCTACGTTAAAAACTCATTCACTTGTAAATGAGTATTGTTGATAATGTGTTTTAAGAAAGAAACAACCATAACATTACGGAATAAATACACGTAATCATGCCAACATGCAACACCGACATTTCTGCTTGATTAATATTCTTCTTTAAAATCCCTGAATGGCTTTTTCCTCCAGCATTCACATTTAATTACATATTTTAAGTGAACAAGAATCGTAGAATAAATTGATCATAAATAATTATTAGTTTTTTTATTTGTTAACTGTCACTATGAAAATGCATTTTTAGCTTACC
Source organism: Flexamia atlantica (assembly GCA_035578135.1). NCBI lineage: Eukaryota > Metazoa > Arthropoda > Insecta > Hemiptera > Cicadellidae > Flexamia > Flexamia atlantica. Next base: position 6,549,178 of record JAQJVK010000027.1, read on the forward strand.
TCCATAAACTTCTTGTAATTAAAGTTACTTCTCTTATTAGAATAATTTTTTGACACCAAACTTGAAGCAAAGGTTCCACGCACAAAAACTTAGATTTGATATGGTTTTTAAAGGAGGTGTTTATAAATATTTATTTACCAAAAACTATTTTAAAAAGGCTGTAATCAAAAGACAAGTACATCTTTGATTGATGAGTTATTTTTTATGAATTTAACGCTATATTTAAAATAGGGTTTTAATTTTACAGTAATTATTATTAGTACCGAGTATTGTTGGTCCTAGTGTTGAAGGAACGTTTTGCAGGTTTCATTTTACAGTACAGTAGAACCCCTGATATCCGGTCTCCACGGGACCGAGCCCAGGCCGGATAACGATTTGGCCGGATAATCCAACCTGTTATGAAAATGATAATTTATACCTAAATAATAATACGTAGCTAATGAATTAAGCCCAAAGTAGAGATTTAAATGATTTTTTGGTTATTTAAAAATACACATGTTACTAAAACCAAGACATCACTTGACCATTAATTGATCTCGTTACACCAATGGGTTTGAATGAATTTCAAACTAAATCATTTCCCTAATTCCCTACCACCATAGCTTTCATCGCTGTTTGTATGCTTGCCGTATTATGGGGCTAGACAAAACAAAGCAACTAATAACGTCACTGGATACGTATTAAACAACAGTTTAGAGGTTACTAGCTCAACTGAGTATTGTTCACTATTCACTATTGACTCAAGTTCACTATTGTCGAATCTGTGCGGATTCGAATTGCCAAAACGTTTGGCGAGCAATTTACCGCATGAGGCCTTAGGAGAGTAATGTAGGACATAGGACGAGTTCGCCGAACGTACCGATTACACACTTGCATTCACCAGTGCCATTGTCTTTTTTGGTAATAAACTGAAGCCATAAACAAATAGAGATAACGAAGCGTAAACAAACAAAGAGATATCCAAGAGAGAATCACAGGGAAATGTATCTGTAAGCATAGGAAATATGTTTTGACATAGGCTTCTGAGAACCGACCGGATAAACCGAGGACCGGTAAACCCGAGGCCGGATATGAGAGGCTCTACTGTAGTTGACACTCGTTCGTCGTCACGTTTAAACGATAAACCAGCTCTTTCACGTTCTTACTCGTGTCGCTTCTGATGGATAACACTACCTTATTATTAACTAATAAACCCGTTGCTCGAAATCGAGCAACGGGTTTACTATTTATAATAATACATACTAGTTACCAGAATGCCCCCAAGTGCCAACGACCCAATATCCTTAATGATTGTAGCAACAGATAATTTCTCATACATAAGTTTTAAGAGCCTGTAGGAAATAATAACGAGAGCTTTTTATGTACGAGTACGATGGAATTGAAGAGATCAACAACAGAAATAATCCATTGAATAGCATAGGATATTTAGGAAATTTCAAAAAGATTCGTAATGACTCTTGATGGATATTACATTATCAGTGAGTAGGAAAGTCTTTCCCACCGCTCAAGGCGGATATTAAGTTGTAAAGTGTTGTGTGGGAGGATATTATTTCTTAAAATGCGCATTACAACGGCAGCGTTCCTAAACATGATTATTTTCCGAACAGATTTCTGAAATTTAAGAATTTTAGTTTCTAAGAAGGTATTTATCTTTAGAATTAAAACAACATAGAGGTTTCTAGCTAGGAAAGGTAAATTTGATTGATAAAATTCAGTTATTACCAGTGTCATTATAAGCGAAACGGTGACGACTAGTCAGGATATTTTAAGGTGATTTTGAAAGAAAGATGAGTGTAGATGGTTGATATGACAGCTTTGTTACTGATAACGACTGGCCAGGCCCTTTAATTTAATGTCCAATGATCAATAACATTGGATTGGTTGTTACTGAGCCCAGAATTTCCTCAAAATCGATCTGGTGGCCTCTAAATTTGTAATCGGGCACCTGACTACTACACCTTATGTCATTTTATAACTGTCTTCGCTATATTGTTCGGGTCCAGTAATTGTATTTGAATCCCCATGAGCATAACTGTCTTGCTCCACGAGGTTGGTTCTGTGAAAGTTATATGAAAACTCATTACTCACTCTGTCATTTTATAACTGTCTTGGCTATGATTCGGGCCCAGTATTGGTCCTCGAATCTCCATGAGCATAATTGTTTTACTCCATGAGATTGGTTTTGCGAAATTTATTCCGTATAAACTTTCTATATGGAAATTTGTTATAACAACGATGAAAATAATATGCGTGTGTTTTCCTCTGAGTTTGTATTTGCAAATCCCTTTAGGATTACCACATACCAGTTCGATTATATCAACGCCAATCTCAACGCCATTGTATGGAACAGGGCAAATTGTCTCGATGCAAATTTTTGGCTCTTTTTTCGATTTTATTTACTCTATTTCTCCAAACCTATAAATTATATGGCAAGATTATAAGGTATGATTTTAACAATCGATGGCTGTGATTGAAAGAAAATTTATTTCTGGCTGCGAATTAAGCCATTAATATGTCGTCTTGCCCTGCTTACTCACCTATCACGTTAGAAGTGAGTGAAACATATTCGAAATAACTTAAGATGAAGGAACAAAGGAAACAAGAAAGAAATTTTGCATTATGCAACACAAATTCGTAACAAAAATACCACAGTAGTCTTGCATACCCAGAGAATTTTAAATGCGTATTATTAACAGCTATGTATAATTCGTATGAAAGGAGTTATTTTAATTTTTTCCGACATTCGCAAAACTTTTAAAGTCCGAAAAACTGCAAGATCAGTTACTTTCAAAAAAGGATTAAGGGAAATTAAATATCACTTTCAAGATTTTATTGTTATTATTATTATTTTATTCAAGGGCCAGAATTACATTCAACATAAAAAAATGTTTCATTTTCAATTCATCAATCGGATGCCGAAACATTGGAATTGCTATATATTATGTAGTACATTTCCAAAAGGTGTTTTAGAAAATCATCCTTAAGAGAACTGAATAACTTGAACTCCCTAAATAAATATAGAAATGATTCGCTAAATAACATGGGGTAATGTAAGTCTATTCCCATGAGACCTGGGGTTCTATGGGACCGATTTATATGCAGGCTTATAACAGCATTCCTCCCAGTGCAGTGCAAAGCGCCGTGAAGGAATTGTTAATTGTAATATTATTTTCCATGATAAAGTCACTGGTACAATATAACACGTAGAATAAATATGTTATTTGTTATGTTATTTGAGATTCAGTTCGAATGCAGAATGGTGAGACACATATATTTATTTGAATACAGTTAAAACTATTGAACAGCCTACAGTTGCGTGTCGTATTCCATTGTTAACAAGAGGAAAGATCTTGAAGAAAGAACGGTTAAGAAGTGATAGAACGGTGCAAATGTAAGTCTAAATTTTCCATCTAAGACAATCCCTGGTTTTTTGACAGAATTTGGCAACACTTCAATAATATAAAACCGATCACTGAAAAATAAATGATAGAAAGTTTCAATTAAGCTCTTGTTACATGCTTAACTAAATGAAACGCGAAATCGGCCTACAACAACTAAATATTATATTTTCATAATACCCATTGGAAATACTTCATAAAAAGACATACTTAAAGGGAAGGAGGGTTAAGAGGTGGCCCCTCGACATTTAAGGGATTAAAGGTGAAGGAAAAATAAAATAGGGAAAAAATAATCTTTATAGTTTATATGCATGTTTGTTTTTGTATTTCTTTTTCTCAGCATGTGGGTACTCTAGGAGGAAGCCAAGTACACAATAGATTTGTATTGTCCTTATGTGCACAATCCCATTACAATTTACTATAATTATAAAACATTTTTGAAAAATGAATTTGAAATCAAAAAAAATTCAAATTATGAAGAATATGAGTTTTGATTTTGATTACGGAATAAAACCAAAATATTAACCAATGCAGTCACCTGTTTTATTAGAGGGATGCAAACCCAAATATTTACTGTTTGAATTTCGACCAGTAAATGATCTCTAGATTTAATAAATCAAGCGCAATGTCGTCGCAGAGGCAAGCAGAATACGGGATATTAGTCAATACATAGTGTAAATATTTTGTTGTAAGCTTATCTATTTTTCATCTAAGAACTGGCCGTTTTACAAAGAGTTACTGGATAAAGTGAATAAAAGCTGGCTGAAACCCGGAATATTTTGTCACGCCTTTGACTATTTACCATACATCACCTGTACAAGTAAAAATGAGAGCTTTTATGTAAACAATCTTCACATGAGAATAAAATTGCGAATTGGGTAGTCAGTGGTTCGGAGCCGTAGAGGGGGGTTAAAATAGGCCCACGTTCATCTCAGGTATATTTTCTCTACTCTTGACAAATGTATGCTCAATCAGTTCAGTATATTTCAATGATTGAAAAACATCCAAACTTTTCCATATAATATTAACATGTAAGTAGGTGCTAATCGCAAAAAAAGTTGTGATAAGATAATTTTTTTTAGTTGTATCCCACAGCCTCGGATGAAACATAACTGGATCGCGCCTTCCAATGCTAAATTCGGGCGAAAACCGTGCCATCGTTTTCACCGTTGGGTGGCAAAAAGGTCTTATCTGGCGGGACCCCGACGCCAGTCGAGTGAACAGAGCTTCAATCAAACTGGCATTTACCAAACAATAAACTGAGTAGACAAATATAATTTTATATCACATTTTACAGCTTGAAATGACGAATCTTATGGTAACCATTTTGATTCCAAAAACTAATTGCATGGATTTTAATAATTTTTTTAGCGCCAAATGTTTTTAATTCTATTAAAATAAGAGGTGAAAAAAGTAGTAAGAGAGGAAGTTTTTTATATTTTGGTCAGGTAAAAAGTGTCAGTGACAAAGTTGTAGATAACATTCCAGAGATATTTTTTGTCTGAACAATTTTTTTTGTAGGATTTCTCGTTTTTGCTATAGAGATTAATTTAAATAATTGATTATCAGGTGGCGCGCGAATAAGAAAGTCCTCATATGATAACGCATGGGCCGACTGTCTTACTACGACAGACTTCCCTACATTGAACGAACATCTTTATTATTTGTTTTTAATAATTTCCAGCTGACATATTGTCCATTATCTTTGTTAATTATTACAATTCAAAGTTATGTTTAAATTAGGAAATATTTTTCTCTACTTTTACGAAAAATATTTATAATATTTAAAACTGATGCGCCTTATCTTTTAAGACAATATCACTGAATTCTTTAAATATTGTATCATACACCTATTTGCGAATATTGTACTTTTCAAAAAAGGAAGGATAAAAAATAGCATTAAGAAAAAACTAACATTCTTCGTAAGTATATAAGAACGAAGTAACGTGTTGTTAATATTATTTCCGTATGTTTCTACTGTTCCTATTTACAATTACTGGTAATACTTTTAAACTTATATAAAATGAGAAGTGAAATAAAAATACAATAGGTACTAGGAAAATACAAAAGTATTTTTAGAGTGAAGTCATCGTTTAAAATTATTTTTCCTGGAAGCAAAATTATCAGCGCTTCCTCATAAACAAGGTTGCGGTGGGTGAAATTCAACTTCAGTAATGATAAAATATATATTAATTTTATTTTGGCAATTTAAAACACAAAACTAGTTTATCAGAGCTTTATCTTTCTAAAAATATAACGTTTACCTGGTCTCAACGTCAAGGTCCGCTTGAAAAATATTCGAAATTGAAAATTTGTTAAGAAACAGGTATTTCCGATTATTTTAAAGAAAACCAGTCGTTTTATTTTTATTCAAAACATATAAATTACATGTCAGCATTCTTTAAGATGTATTCTTCCCACTCACATAGGTTTTGACATATTATAGTGACATATGAAGGTCACAGAGAGACTTATCTGATGTAAAGACTCAACGTTCGGCGGCCAGTTTAGACCTTCTTGCCACCCAACGGCCTGGGAGGTTGGCACGTTTTTCGTGTATTGAGAGCGCGATCCAGTAATATTTAATCCGAGCCCACAGCTAATTAAGTTTTTCTTCGGGAATATGGAAACAGATCGTTTATGCCAATAGCCTACATTATTAACGGGGGAAATCTGAATATTTTTCTTTGCAATTTCGATTGGCATAATGTATAAATAACAACATAAGATTTTAATAAAATCGCATGATATGCATTTTTATAGCATCCAAGCTTTCAAGCCGATGGTAAGAGTGTAAATTATGTTAAAACTACAAATAATAAGAGAGAGTAAAAACAAGAAACGATGGCCTTCCAGAACTGTTAAAGAGAAAGGTGGATATCCTTACACCCCTTTGAAGTTTCACTTTTAAAAGGGAAATAGAATTACCTAAGCACTAAGAGGGTTTTATATTTTACAAGTACTATTTGTTAGATATGTTCAAAAAAATTATATTATTATAAATAAAAAGAATTAATGAAATTTAGTTCACTTTTTAAGTTCTTTTAAGGCACTTAACATGTTTTATTCCTGTTTAGAATTTTTTATTCCTGTTTATTACGATGGATAGAAGGAAGAAATTGTTGCACTAAAAAACTATCCATTACTTCTTCATTGTCACAATAGATATATCGTGATGTTATTAAAGGGGTGTTAATCCCTAGTCTAATGTTCTTAAGTGAAAATATGATGTTTTAACTTATGATGTTTGACTGTACAAGATAGGTCTGCATTTTTATCAATGACTGTAAATACCGAAGAAAACCTGCCATCCTTAGGGCCCAGCTGAGCCTTTTTTGTGATCGTAAGAATTCCATTTGATTGCAGTCTAACTACATCAACGACAGATAGCTCTGCCGTTAGTATTATTTTTTCATTAAATTTTCAAAACTTTAAGTGCTAGGAAACTGAATTATTGGCTAACGTTTACTCCCTGCCACTCCAAATTGTCGACATATACCTTCCTGAAAGGGCAATTAATATTTGACAGCAGTATTTCCAATTTGGGAATTCTGCAACTTCCTCTTTTATTTCAAATTCTAACTAATACAATAGTTTTCTTACGTTCTATGGAGAGTCTATTACTGTATTTATGGTCAATGCTATTTAAAAAATAAAACTCTGTGAAAACTCTATACTATGGGATTTTTCTTAAGTAAGTTTGTTTGCATGGTTCGTGAAGGATTTTTAAATGCCTAAATCTCGAATTGAAGGGTAACAGATAAAATAGAGATTTGTATCCATTCTTTTTTAATTAAATTTTACATTTAATATAAATCACATTCTTGTGTTATGGCGAATTGTTTTAAAAATTGTTTGCTAAACACATTTTTATATTCGTAAATATTGATTTTATCCAAAAAATCAAATACTAAAGGTCATAGTACTTTTTTATTATTTTTTAACAGTTATTATTTTAAAGTTCGTACAAACTCCATCAATACATTTTATGTAATAATAATTCCAGTCACTTAAAAGGATTGATATTTAAAACGTTGTATATGAAGACTACCTCATTTTGAATATTCCCTGACTCAATAAATTAAAGTTCATATGTACAGCTTCAAAATGTTTACACGCAGTTGCAAGCAGAACAAGTAAACAACTCTACGATAATGATGTATCGATAGAATATATTAAGGGAAATATTCACTTGCAACGAAGTGACGGAGAGCGGCGTTATTGGATCACATATTCCCGGCGGAGGCGCAGTGTCAAGTCACCCACCCACTGCCATTGAACCTTGCGTCTGTACACACCCACTGCCATTGAACCTTGCGTATGAACACTCTCAATGACATTGAACCTTGCGTCTGTACACACCCACTGCCATTGAACCTTGCGTATGAACACTCTCAATGACATTGAACCTTGCGTCTGTACACACCTACTGCCATTGAACCTTGCGTCTGTACACACCCACTGCCATTGAACCTTGCGTATGAACACTCTCAATGACATTGAACCTTGCGTCTGTACACACCCCTTTGCCATTGAACCTTGCGTCTGTACACACCCACTGCCATTGAACGTTGCGTCTGTACACACCCCTTTGCCATTGACCCATGCGTATGCACACTCTCAATGACATTGAACCTTGCGTCTGTACACATCCACTGGCATTGAACCTTGCGTCTGTACACACCTACTGCCATTGAACCTTGCGTGTGTACACACCCAATGCCACTGAACCTTGCGTATGTACACTCTCAATGACATTGAATCTTGCGTCTGTACACACCCACTGGCATTGAACCTTGCGTCTGTACACACCCACTGTCATTGAACCTGACGTCTGTACACACCCCTTTGCCATTGAACCTTGCGTATGTACACTCTCAATGACATTGAACCTTGCGTCTGTACACATCCACTGGCATTGAACCTTGCGTCTGTACACACCTACTGCCATTGAACCTTGCGTATGTACAGAACCACTGGCATTGAACCTTGCGTATGTACACTCTCAATGACATTGGATCTTGCGTCTGTACACACCCACTGGCATTGAACCTTGCGTCTGTACACACCCACTGGCATTGAACCTTGCGTCTGTACACACCAGCTATTGTTGTACACAACGATTTTGTTGGGAGTTCATGCAAATACGCATACAGTGAGTTCTATCAGCATTCATTTTACTCCTTACTCACTTTTATAGTTTTATTACTGCTCTTAATTTCCTCTAATCTGGTTATTACCGAACATTTAGTACAGGGTGTTTTTTTAAACGCAACCCATTTTTAAGATTGAATAATACACATATAAATATGAAATTTGTTTTATTGATCTTTATATTTCGTACAACCTATTATTTAAGTTTGATCCATTTAGTTTACATTATGTGTTCGAATAGTCAGCCATGGGCATTTGTATAAAGTTATGCTCTTTCAATCAAATTCCTGAACACGTGTTGCAAGGTGCCTCTTGCGTTACATTTGTTATGTTTGTTTTGAGGTGCTGAATATCCTGTGAATTAATTGTTTTCGTAGGCCTCACTTTTTATGTATCCCCAAACAAAATAATATAGTGAGGTCAAATCCGGGGATTTTGTGGGGAAATAACCCTTCACCGATAAAATCAAGTTTTGGGTTGCGTTTTTAATGTTTGTGTGTTTAAGCACGATAACTCGCGTAAAAATGGTCCGATCTGAATGAAGTTTGCCACAGACATGAAAAATAGTAATTATCCTACGAAAACAGTTCACAAGATATTCAGCACCTCAAAAATAAACATAACAAATTTAATGCAAGAAATTTAAAGAGGTACCTTGCAACACGTGTTCGGAAATTTGATGGAGAGAGCATAACTTTTTACAAATGCCAATGGCGGACTGTTTGAGCACATAATGTAAACTAAATGTGATCAAACTTAAATAATAGGTTGTATAAAATGTAAAGATCACTAAAACAATACGCATTACACATTGATATGTGCATTATTCAATCTTCAAAATGGGTTGCATTTAAAAAAAAATCACCCTGTATAAATAACACTCTCACAGTTTTGATATTAAGTTATTCCGATTTACACCACAAACCTTTATAGTTCCGTAAAACGACATCAATTTTCAAGGAAAAATCTACATGCAGAAAATTATTTAATGTATTGCATGATTTGTCGTAGTAATTTTAATTATTAATTCTACGTAATTCTACGTAGTTTACGTAATTATACGGAGTTTACGTAATTCTACGTAATTTTACATAGTTCCAACGTAATTTCACTTCTTTTGCAGGAAAATATTCGTAAAACCTGATAGGCTAGAGGATTATACTGCATTTCCACCTGGCGTGATAAACATGGATGAAGTTGGTAAGAGGATAAGGATAGTATAAAAGGTCAAAAACATTCTGCCCGCAAACTTTGTCATTTGTATGGAGGTGAGAGGGGGTTCATTTCCATATTTTAATAACATCGGAAAATTCCGGCCATCAAATGAACTGTCAATTTTTTCTGTTATCTCACGTTATTTAGTCCCTACGGTCCTGTAGCAACTTTGACCTCCAACCCTTTCACATTGACGTTTGAAATTGATTTACGATTTCCATAATTTTATTGTTTTATTTATTTATATCGCTGGGAAAAGACTTAATGTATTACTTATACTTTTTTCCTTTTTTATCGTGTAGACGTGTATCGAGTTAAATGTTCCGTATACTAAATAAACTTGCCATTCGTTCAAGAAAAACTTGCCTTCTTATTTCTCCCTACGCTGATTTTTATAGGACTAATTTTTTAAAGTTGATACACAATTTTTTAAGCGTTGCTTTAATGAAATCAATAACTTAGGAAGTAAACTTTTCCCATAACTCTAGTCGTTAAGCCATTTGACGATTAGTGAGTCATTGGTAGCATAAAACAGGGCCGGTGACAGGAGGGCAGGGGGGGGCAAATGCATAGGGGCCCGGACTCGCAGGGGGCCCGGAAACATCCAAAAAGGGCCCGAATTGGGTGAAAACGGGCCCATAAAGACAGGAACAAGTAAAAAAAAGGTTGCCAGGTTTCAGGGCCCCCCGGGGTTGTAGATTACATAGGGGCCCGAAAATCCTGTCGCCGGGCCCTGGCATAAAATTAAATAAATTGCATTTCAATCTAAATTTTATCACATTATACTTTTGGAAATGATTCTCAAATAAACTGGAAAGTAACTAAATCAATTTTCCCCATACAGGTTTGGTTGCCCAAACTAGATCGCTGAGTGTCAGTAGTTTGTTGTGCTACTTGCTGACAGTCAGCGGTTTATTGGCAAACAATTGCTAATCATGTCTTACGTTCCCTAATAATTTCGACAACCCTCCCCGCCGCCGGAGGAACTTGCCAAGAAAGTCGTCACATTTACCAACTCTGTTCCTTATTGGAAAAAGTGTAAAGGTTGAGGCGCCATGTGACGATCCCGGTAGGACCCTACTTTTGAAATGGATAAGTTGCAGAGTGAGTCACTCATCCCTCACTTTATTTGTTTCTAAATATAAAATTAATTCATAGATAAAAATAAAAATATTCCTAACCAATTTAATGAATTCAGCTCCGTGATGATTGAACGTAACCGTACTAGCCTATATTTAGGTCAGTATCCAGGGTATTTTTGACACACCCCTAATTTTTTAATTGAATTAATTAATTTCTTTTACTTGCTTTCACCACGAGCAATAACATTAATAAACCTTCACACAAATAATAGTTTCGTAAAGACCAAAATATTTGTAATCGAAACCAATTTAAGATTGACCAAATATTTTCAGAGAGCAATACAATAAAAACAGTTATAGGTAAGAGAAAAGGTTTAAAATTCTGGGGTGTACTCTTTTGACCAGAATAAATCAATCTAAAAGCAGATAATATTAATGTTTCCACTATCGATCCAGTAACCATCGGATTACGGGCCTAGGGCACTAGGCCACTAGGCTGCTTAGAGAGAATGAATTATCTTGATATGATGAATATTCTAGCTTTGATCATCAATTTAAATGGTTCTAGGGCTATATTACTTTGAAATTACAAGGTTTTTTATTTATATAAGTTATATTCACTAATATTGACTTTTTCTAAAGGCTCTATAAAAACTGCATCAAATAAGTTATCCTTCAAAATGAAAAACAAATTCTGGATTATTATGAAGTTAAACTGCCATATATTGTACCTTAATAAAAATGTATTACTAAATATTGTTTTCTATTTATTGTCCGTAATTCTCATTCAACGTTTTCCTTCGCAAGGTTATTCTAATTTACTCCGTCTCTTGTAAGGCTTATCGTTTCGCCTACGCATCTGATTCCAAGAATAAAATCAATTCTACCGTAACAAATCCGAGTTCATGAATTTTCAGTTTATCCAAGCTAACATTTTTATAAGAATAAATCCTCTTTTGGGCTATTAAACCTAACCCCAATATATTTTCACAAGCCGTTAACAGAACACCTCAATTTCCACGTGTATTTTAAATTCACATATTTCTTAATCAGTTCCTACAAAGTTGGTTTATGTTTTCTCTTTCTTTAATACCTAATTTATACCTTTTTTAATGGTGTAAAGCAACCGTTGATGGTATTGGTAAGTTTATATTTAAAAAAAACATGTTTATTTCATAGAGGTTCAGTAGAAGCATACAGTCTCATTCTTTGAATGCTGTTCAAAAACCTCGAATGATTGTCGAAAGCAATTATGCTATTGGGAAATATTACAAGCAATTTTTTCTAATTTCACCAAAACTAATTCAAATTTTACATCTTTAGAAAACTCAGCTCCATCTGCCAATTGATTATGAATCAAACAAAGAAGAAATCTGTTCTTTTTTAGTTGGTATAAAGCCAAGGAGGGAATATGTAATAAGGAAGGCGTAGGAGTCTAAAAGTGTATAATACAATTCTTGGAATTTGATTGTATGCGCCTATTTTAAAGATGGAATAAATATAAGGATTATCAGGCTGATTGTTCACCACTCCCTCCAATAAAATAGTGACAATTATCATCAATCTAGTGATAATTATCAATAAAAAATCTCATTTTAATTAGATACCTTGAAAATGTCTTATGCCATATCAATTAACGGTTTAAGTTAAACATTACCCGTAAGGTGACCATTAACGTACGTGCTTTGCACGCCGTGCATGCATTACACACGTCATGCATTTCACGTCATGTAATTCTACAACATTGGTCTTATGAGTAAAGGTACGCCGTGCCATTAAGTGTCTGGGCTACGGCACATCGTATTTAGTCTCATAAGACCAATGTTATAGACGTTGCATGACATTCAATGCACGGCGTTCAAATCACGTAAGTGAATGGTCACCTTTGGGACTTAGCTTAGGACCTACGGTAATAGCTTCTTCCCTATAGGGGAAATTCGCTAAAATTCAAACGAATGGTATTTTTTGCTTCTGGGGCCCCTAAAACGAAAAGTTATCATGGTCTTGGGCTTAGATCTTACCATGAGACCTACGGTAATAGCTTCTTTCCTATAGGGGAAATTCGCTAAAACACTAAAACAGCCACCATTCGAGTTTATTAACAGCCAATTTAAAACATTGTTACTTTTTTAATTTGTACATCAATTTCGGAACAATTTTATCCAAGTCATGCGTTCGCGAGCTTTCAGAGCATGTTACTAAAATCGTCATTCATTAAAAGAGAATTGGAAAATTTTTAGCTTTTCCGTAATAATGTAGTTTCTTGTAATAATAAAAAACCATTTTTTAGAGTTAGACTAAATAACAGTATTCCGTATTTAGACTACAATTAATTTATATCATCGTCCAAAAGTTTTGCCATTCCAACCTCCATTCAACTTTTGTTTTCTCATTAAAATCTCATTAAATGTGTTTTTAATACGATCAAATACTATCCTAACAGAACAATTAATTACAAAAAAAAACTAATTTATACCTACAAACTTTAAACGGAAAAAGACGATTAAATGAACATATATTTTAGCAACCTGCAGGTATGTGCAGGTAACTGTTATATGATTGTGTAATTCCAGCACTTTGTAATATAAGCTAGTAAATTGGTCCTAATCTCTGCGCGATGACACCAAACCTGATATTGCTTACCACATAATATTAGAACAGACACAGCACATGCCATAAACATGAGCAAATAGCTTCAATCGATTGTAAACATGTTTGTTTGTAATCACAAATGGAAGTGTCAATATACTGGGTAATATCTTTTATCCCCGCATTCGAGTATGTAAGCATGAATCGTCCTTTAATCGTGTTTCGCTGCTTACAAGTTAGATTTCCCTCGTAATAAAGTCTAAAATAAAATGTTCACAAAGAAAATCTTGAATATTAAATTCTTTGTTTTTTGTTAGTTCATATCCAGAGTAAAAATAGTACAAAATGATTTGCGAGTGATGAATATTAATCCCGTTTTTTTGTTCTATCATGCCATTAGTGCTGGTCATAACGCAGTGGTAATATACATTTATTTCAACGCAGTAAACTTCAATAATGAAATAAATATTAAGTTACTCACGTTTTTTCCTATTTATAAACGTCAATTTATTTTTCCATACGTTGCTTAGCCACAATCAGCCGACAAACAGTATAATTAATCATACGACAGCAGGGTTAACGACTTCAGCTAAACTTGTCCGTATACAACCAAAAACAACCGCCTCATTTATCTTAACTAAATTTGGTCAATGAACATAATACATTAAATCATAAACGACCATAAACGTATAATTTTACTGGTTGCAAAAGTATATTCAGGAGCAAACTTCTTACAGAAAAAACTCACGAATATGCAATTTACTGTACTTTGTTTGTAATTAGGGGTTTTCAACCCCGGTTGAAAGACATAAGAAGTTTTATCAATATTTCTGTCGTCTGGATAGTGTGCCATTATTTCGTATTTTTCGTCTTACCTGATATTGGTGGTGACTAAACATAGTAGTGTTTTTTGCGTTTTCTGATATTAGTTTATTGGTATTTACATCATAATTTGCTGATCGCACTCGAACTCAGCCGATCGTGCACGAACTCAACCGATTGTGCACGAACTCAGCCGATCGTGCACGAGCTCAGTTGATCATGCACAAGCTCTCTGAAATATTCCAAACAATTTTTGGACCGATTGACCCGTTGGGAATCAATTTAGCGGGCTTTCGCTGTATGTCCTTAATCAATTACATATTGGTGAAAAATTAACAAAACAATATCCTCGCTTACTCACGTTGATAAAAAATAGGCTATTTATTTAGGAACAATAAATTAATCGTGTTAATTAGCTATTTTTTTAACGTTTTCTTTTATTCTTATATATTATATTCTCTCTTCATAAATCAAGCTTATTTAAAGTGGCGTTTCTCAATCAACGTTAAGAAAAGACACATTTGTAATTTTATGCTTATAAACTTTCACTGGTATTCTATAAAATAAATATATTTCAACATATTTAAAAATCTTAATTTGGTAAATGATTTTAATGACGTTGTTTGTTTAAATCCCATGTTACCAATTTCTGCTGTCAAACGTAAAATACAGATAAACGTTTCCTATGTGCATTAAGTCTTCTTTTGATCATGTATTCCTAGACTCGGCCCCTTTCCTGGACTAATCTTCAGTCTGCTTAACTGATACTTCGTACTTCATAGAATACTATTTTATTTTAGTGCTTGGATTATTTTAAAAATATATACAATGAAAGTGCTTTGTTATACCATATAAAACATTTATTAAAGCCACTAAACGAAAAGGCACACTAAACCTTGTTGAAAACTAAAAATTTGTCATTCTTTAGAGCAGGAAACTTGTGCCCTAATAACAAATTATCGCTTTTAAATATTGCATAAATTATATATTTTACTGAATTAAATCCAATTAAAAACTGCTTTCTCTCAATACGAGAATAACAGTGGATGATATTGAAAATGATTGCAGATTTTTTAGAGATAACATTCATATAAGTGGAAATTTAATAACATGGCAGCTTGTAGGGGAGTGGCAAATATGCGTCAGTAATTATCATTTTAATTATATGGGCTTGAGGTCCATCGCAACTGTAATTGGAACTGTATTCCCATGGCCCTGCGCATTATGAAATGGAGAAAAATTTCTATCTCCGCAGAGAACGCACTGTAAAGCTCGCATACGCTTCGAAAATAAACCCTGATTTATTTATAAATATAAAAACTCGATTCATAAAAACTAAATGTTTTTCTTTTGACTTTTGAATATACATTGTATTATTTCAACAAATATTTTTATTGTTTCTAATCATTTCTTGTTTCAATAAGAAAAATCTAATACTTTATGTTATTATTTCAAGTTATTTTCATTAATTATACTATAATTTTTAATACTACCGTAAACTCTGTCCAATAAATGAATTGCATTAAAGAAACTAATTCATAAGCACAATTCATAAAAACTAATATTTTTCTTTTGACTTTTGAATATACACTGTGTTATTTCAACAAATATGTCTTGTTTCTAATCATTTTATCTTGCGATGAGAAAAATATGTTATATTCAATGTTATTTTTTCAAGTTATTTTCATTAATTATAGTACAATTTTTAATACTAATATAAAATTTCTCCAATAAAAGAATTGCACCAAAAACCTAATGCGTAACTGAGTGTTCTTATGCTTTACAGATGCATGGCAACATTATCGCTATAATGAAAAGCAACTATCACTAGGTTGATAAAATTACATTTGCACTGTAGATTTACCGGACTCAGTACATAGGTCATTAAAAACAGTCGCACTTAAAATTAAAAATTAGAAGTTGTACTAACAAGCTACTGAATAATCATTTCCTAGCACTTCTTTAAACAGTGTTAATTGTTTTGCTAAACGAGAGCCACATTCATTCTTCTCCTACCGATATCACTTGCTTTGAACACAATCCGTCTCATTGTAAATTACATAGTTTTTCAGATTTTGTATAAATTAATGATCGAAATTCATTAAATAATCATCATTATTAAACCTTACCTCTTGACGTAATGTTTAATCCATTGCACAGCTCGCCCCGAAGTTTACCCGTCATCTTCACCTACACAACTCGAAACCAAAAATTACAGTCACAAAACAAAGCCACTCGACCAAAACCTATTTTTCCCTTAACTTAAAAACTTTCAGAGCCTAATTTACGTTGTAAGTATTTAAATTTCGACGGGAAAAGCATGACTAAGAAACATTTTAGGAAGTTTTACAAGTTTTTTAGTTTAGAACTTCGTAGTTTGCGAGTGAAGGAGGAGATAGAAGAGACAGGCGGTGGGGACGGAGGCGACGTCGGCACTGGCGGCGGGCGTCGGGACGTGTCTGCGAGCGCGTGCGTCGGCGTCGCGGCGCGGAGCGGCTGTCACCAACGTCACCAACCACCGCCTCGACCGGCCTCGTCACTCCACGATCACCACCTTATCACTGCGGGGGAGCGTGGGCATAGGCGTCGCACAGGGAGGGCACAGGGGGACACGTGCCCCCCAAAAAACAAAAAAGTTTATTTTTAACCGTACAACATTTAAAGTCCAAATTAAAATTATTTTCTACTATTTTCAAAAATCGTTCCTCTACTTGGATACTTAGATACTTAGATACTTTTCTTGAAATGGCGACCTACCCAGGTAGGTATTTTAAGCCTTACAAGTCATGTAAATCAATTGGTTTTAGTAAGTTGTTTATTTTTACCATTTAACTTGTTAACATTCACTTATTTTTATATTTAATCATTATTACTTCATTTGAAATAAGATAAATCATTTGGCTAAACATAGAGGTTGGACGAAGTGCTATATATTCGTTGAGTATACGCCGCCTTTTTATTCTTTGACAGAGCGAAGGTTGGTCACCCTGTGCGCTGGAGCATTTAGGTTTTTGTCCCGACGTCTCGCGTCTTATTTTTATATTGGATTAATCTATTTTTTGTTGTATTTATCTTGCTCTAATAGTTTTCTGACTGTCCGCTAGATAGTTTATTGAGTTTTAACCGCAAGCTGCAGTCGAGAATGCATTTACGGGGAAGAAACATCTAGGAAAATTAGGGAGTTGCAAATAACACGGTTGGTTTTCGTCCGCCTCTTTTTAACAAGGAAAACAATAACTCTAATGTTTTTTAGGTAAACATTACAAGATGTTCTTCAACAGTCACGTTTTCAAAATCTAAATAGTATATAATGTTGAGTTTATTTGAAAATTTAGCTTGAATATCGTAAATAAACTAAGCTTTTTAATGCTGTACATTTCATAGGTCTTTTAAAGGCAAACTCCCTTTTCCTCCACCTACTATCTATAGTCGTCTTTTAGTCCCTGGAATAGAATACTAAAGGACTAGTTTATACTCCATGGGATTTACTTAGAAATACATGGGAAGAAATCCGGCAACGCCGCGGTGGACAGTGCGAAAATATGGCAACACTGTCGATTATAATTTGTTTCTCTGTGTTGAAGAGAGTGTCGAGCACCCGTTTCCCGAGCGTCCGTTTCCGTTGTCAACAGGACAGCGTAGCCATTTTGAGTTTGCTGTAGCTTAGGCTATATCTCTGCATGTTTGTGAACAAATAAGTTAGGCCTAGAGTATTTTTAAAGAAGAGTGTGAATAAAATGGTTAAAATTAAAGCCTAAATACCTTGCATTATTCATTTATATAGGCTATGTGATTGTAAGCTTAATGCAGTTTGTTGAAGCAAAGGATCATCTGAAGGTAAAATTAGAGTGTTATACCTATTTTTTTTAATGGTGTAGATGGAGGAAAAATTGTGTGTGTACAAATAACTATTGTTTCTGTACGAAAAACAAACAATATTCCGGGGGAGGGCCCCCGGACCCCCCGCCAGTTTTGGGGGGTATTCCATAACCCGCAGACCCCCCGGTAGCTTGTTCCCCCCCAAAACTATGGTCCACGCGACGCCTATGAGAGTGGAATGACCCCGTGAAGAGAGTGTCAAAACATGTAGCTGCAGACGGATTGCTGAGTTTAATATTCTTAAGAGTTTTAATACAAACATATTTTAATCAAAACCCCCATTATATATTAATGTTTTATGTTTTGTTAATGTTCTTTGACTAACATGTTTTGGTACTTTATACCACCTTCAAAAATAATATTTGTTGTTGATAATGTTACGTTGACTTTGAAAATTGCATAAATTGCCGAAACAAGCCAGTCAAACTATTTAAACAAAAGAGTAATTTAATCAGGGAGTTTTTGTTAAGGACATTTTTCTATTATTAATTACCATAACATCCCTGATTAATCAGGGACGTATGAACGGTAAACTGAAAAAAGTTCTTTGGTTTAGAATATTCCAATAGTAATAGTTTTAGAAACAATGATTGAAATAATCACTATAATGATATAGCAAACATTATGAAAATTCAGGGACATACTGTTTTAGAAAAGACCCAGAAAGTGCTAACGTCCTTCAATCCCAGCTGAAACCCTCTTCCAGGCAGGTGAGACAAGCTCGGTGGGTTGGTGGATGCCCCAAGGTAATAGAGGATCCAAGGTACGACAGGGTGCAACTGAAGACGTTTTATTTAATGAATGTAAATAAATAGACGTTTAAATCCTTGTGTAAAGGATTCGGAATTAAAATTACAACATTTAAATCTAGCGTCAAAACGGTCATAACACTTTCTTTTAACTTTAGTTATACACTACAATCGATTCTGTAATCAAGATATTATTGATCCGAATTGAAATATTATAGATTTAAAAAATGAAATAAAAACAAATTAGGGGTTTCTCAATAAACCCGACCTTTCTAAATAACAAACAACCTCACCTCACGCCTCAACGTCGATTAACACAGCCCGGTAGCAAACAAACAAGATAAAATTACGCAGTGGCCATCTGGCGGTGTCGCTGCACCAAATACCAGCTGGTTTACTGTTTTACCCGATTGCGACGCTAATAAATTTTTTCCGTCGTAATTTAAAAGGAACAACTACTGTTAAAGGTAATTTTAATTCCAAGAGGAAGTGATTTTGAAATTACTGTAATTGTAGATCTTTTATAGGTTATTGATGTACAGTTCGAATGAATTTTCTTTAAACAAAATATGTTCGTCGGTCTTAGGGTTTTATTTGTTTTATTTAATTTTCTGGCTTTAAATTAGGTTACAAAATCCAATTACATTAAAGCAGTTAAAAATGTCCTTCCATGTGGGTTAAGTGTGCAAAGAAATCAATATCTACTATATATTTGTCAAATACCACTCACCCATCATTGCACAGCCCAAACTATTAGACCTAGAACCTTGAAACTTTGCATGAACGTTCCTCTCAGGGCGTAGGCACCTACTAAGAACGGATTTTTAAAAATTCCCTCAGGGCTACGTCCTATGATACATCAAAGTTTCAATGTTAAAGTTTAGGGAAGCTCATGTAGTTGTCATGGCAACCTTAACATTAAATTAATCATGAATCCAATGAAGTTTTCTGTTTATCGATGGGTAAAACGATGTTGATCAGCTAGTATATATTAATATATAAAAAGAGTTGTGTGTTGGTATATTTCTGGCTACAGCCTAAACTACATGTCGTAGACACTTGATCTTGGTGTCAAATTAAAGCCTGGAATCTAATGATGTGCACTAAGGAGGTTTGAAATCGACACCCAAGGGCTTAGGCCAATGATCGTCCTAAAGGGACCTATGTCAAGAATGGGAGTGCTTTGAATAGTTGCTATGGTTACCATTTGAATTTGAAATAGCCACTATGGTTCCTAACAGAGTGCAGTACATACTGAGAAACAAGAGGAAAATAATCCCCCAAGCAAAGCCGGGGTATCAGCTAGTTTGACATAAAACAGGACACTAGAGCCTCTGTAACCGATACCCTGGGCACTTACGTCACGTCTCCAACAGAATTCGTCTTTATCTTGTCTACTAATAAGCTTAATAATAATAGTTCTAGGTCTGGCTGCGGTTGAATGCTTCAAACTATGTACTTCATCAAGTAGACTATCTTATCAGACCTTGAACTGCAATGTGGTAGCTAAACGATGAATAACCCTAATATATTTTCACTCGTATCTTCAAAAATCCCATAAATTATCAAATTATTCCGATGCGAGTACTGAGCAAGAGATCGGATTTTAAATTTTAGCATACTTTTCTCTCGGTTCAATTTATATTATTTACTTTGACTAGTTCCAACTCATTTTCACAGTTCGATATTTTCTTACTCTGGTCGACGGACTTATCTTCTGGATCAGTAATATTACTGTGACATAATTTTAGTAACGTACTAAGGTCATAAATATTCTTCTCAAGACCTAAAATAGTATTACATTTTTCATACAAAAAATAAATAAGTAAGAAAACACTTTTTTTTAAATAAAGACAAGTTTTTTAAAGAAAACATATCTCATAGTCTTAGAAGGATTTTTTTTTAATTTATTCAGATAGCTTACATTTTTAGTTTGATTAAATTCTTGCCTGAAAAGAAGATACTTAAAGAACCTGAGTCGATTTTAATCAGTGATTATTTATATTTACTCCTTTGAACTCAAAAAATTAAAACCTATATTCCTAACATCAAACTGGAGACTACAATAGAATATATATTATATAATATTAACATTTTAAGAATAGTGGATTCATAAACTTATTTTGAAAGTATAATTTGAAATAATACTTTTAAATAACAGAATGTTGAAACATTTGCATGATATATGAATACAAAATAAAAAAATTCAAATCGGTCGCTATTACACTACAAACACACTATATTTTTAGGGAATATAGCGATCAAATATTGAGGAACGAATGTAAGTTTTTGCGGAACGACTTGAGCAAACGTACCTCTTGGTCTAATCGGATCCACACAAAACAATGTTTAGTTGAAGTTCACCGACCTTACTTTGTTTTGAACAAACTTCAACTTTCGTATTTTTACAAACATATTTTAAGATTAATTAAAAGTTTGGTCTAGACTTGAATATGACTCTTTCAAACCTAACGTAGTGCATTTCACTATTAAACTGTGCATTAAAAGCCCATTGAAAATCCATCAACTGTTTTAGATGGAACAATTCTGATAAAATAAACATCGACGTTCATTTTAATGAAAAAGAACGTTCACAGTGAAAGAAAAGAATACTAGAGAAACTATAAAAAAACCTTGATATTTTTATCTTGCTTAATTAGCCAAATTAAAATCAAATTGGCTTAGTAGTGGATATTTGTATTGTTTTGTTAGTTAGTAATAAAAAAAAACAAAATTAACAATAAGTGTTAGTTTAAATAATTCAGTATTTAATCGTGTTACAGTCTTGTATGTATGTTGGGCTAACACTGGTCAGTTAAGCGTTATTTTACAAAATGTGTCCGGAGGCATATTCTTTTTTTAAATTGAATAGGAGCATTATTTAATATAAGACTTTCCTTAGAATCAACCTTTACTTGTTTTTAATTTGTTAGCAATATTAATTTAGAAGGAAGATGGGTTTTCCCTAGGCGATAAATTGCATGACTTTTTTAATTGCATATATTATAATAAAGTTGTAGGTTAAAATTTATCCACGGACATAAAAAGTAAAATTATTAGTCCTAACGTATTTAGATTTTTTACTACTGCAGGATTACTCAAAAAAGTATGAACAAATTTGCTTTTAAGAGCCTTTGACGCTGTTTAAAGTAAAAGTAACATCAGTTTCGAACTGAAGTGGGAAAAACATCAAAGCCAACCAGATTCGGTCTCTCGGGGGCTCAGCCAATAGGAGGGTTGATCAAATACGCCACGTTCACACAGTCCATGGAAAAATGGCAAGCGTTAAGGCTTTTATTTTTATGTCAAATACATTTTACACTCTACTTTTCGATTTTTCATTTAGTAAAATATTTGTTCTAGAATACTTTCCAATTGAACATCGCTTTATTTTCCTACCTTTTAACATGCATTAGAATACAATGTAATATAAATTTATAACATTAAATCTCAACAGTTGGTTTTTGCAGAGTGCAGATTTTAGGGAGAGTGGTTTTGATATAAAGGGTTTGATCACATCTAAAAATTTAAAGGTTTTGATCAAAGAGGCTAGAGGAAAATAGCTACATCTCCAAGAAATACTAAAACACGAGAAATTATGTAAAATAATCCACCATTGAAATCGTGGACATACACATACATGCACGACTGAAATTTTTAAGAGTGTAATAATTTAAAGCTAATTGCTAAATAAAATATATGGTTTACTTAAACGCCAATCTATTTAAAATGTAAGTAATTGTATAACGTCCTACAGTTAAGGATTTTTGTAAAATTGGTTATTTGTTAAATGGAAACGCATCAGAGTCGGGCGACGACGATGTCAGACGGCGATTTTCTTTATGTATTTAATTTATGATTTTGAATGATCATTAGTTAAAAAAACCGTTAAAGTATTAATTGAATTCATAGCAGGATTTATTTATTGATATTGTAAATGAAAAGTGAAGTGTTCAAAATGTTCAAACTGACTGTTCTTCATTTCCAGTAATTCAAGACCACTTCTCTCACCCCATCGACGATGAAAGACGAAAGTTGATTGTTAAAATTCACTTTAAAGACAAGTCTTAAGTTTTTTGTTCTTTTAAAACAATATTGGCAACTTATGAAAGAAACGAGCCTCCGAACCATTTTCAAATAAGGTTCATCTCTGCTCTATTATAACGAAAATCCATGGACAATAGGACAATAGTTGTTACGGAAAAGAATAACAAAAGCCTTTTAATAGCTAAATTGTAATCCTAAATATCTTGAAAAATTTCCTCATCTCTTTTAAAAACTAGTTTCCTCTTACTCCAAAATATATAAATACTAGTACATATGTGGAGACATTCTAAGTTTCAACATATAAGAAAACCTATTTAAGGTTTATTTTATTAATATTTAAGCAAGGTGCAAAGGATATAATATGATACCAAAATATTCATTGTTGATTTCAGTGTCCAAATTGTGATTAAGTATTTATTCAATGTAAGAAATCTCTATCTAGGCCTTAATATTTCAGTCTAATTTATTAAGTGAAAGATAGAAAGCTTTTCCTCGGTAAAATTTCGAACATAAACCGTAAGTTAAAAACCTGCTTATATTTTAAAATTATAACAAAAGTGTGCATGAAATATCATTAAGTTTCTCACTGTGATAGGCAGAGGTTAGTGAGGAAGAATGAAACCTGAGCCTTTGTTACGGCTACAGAACTTCAATATAGGAATTCGTTTCGTATTCGAGACCCCTTTGAGCAATATAGAGTTATTTGTTACTTTTTCTGCGACCAAATAAACGTAGGCCTAAACATTTGTTTGGCAATTTTACCCCATTGAGTTTGGCAATTTATGTTGATCAATGTACATCAATTCATAACAATGAATGTATCAGCCATATCAGTATTTATCAGTATTTATTCATCCAGTGCATTGTACATAAGTCTTTCCCAATTATTTTACATAGTTGATTGTTATTTGGGGTTTGACCAATTTTATAATTTTATACATCTATTTACATAAAAATAAATATATATTTCCCAACGTCAACCTATAACTGGAAAATAAGTGTACCAAAATGTCTTATGTGTTCCTGATTGTTGGGACAGGGTTTGTTATTGTGATAGAAATATTTAATTGAATTTCCCCAACAGTCTCCAAATTTCCTATGTCCAAAGGTTTAGTAACTATTATAAAGTATGGCGTGTGCAAAATTAAATACATTTTCACATAAGGAATACATGGGATGGCATAGTATATATCGGGTGTCTCACCTAAAGTGAACCAATAGCTAACTTTTTTATTATAAATCTGACAAAGAACTTCTTATGGGAGACTTCCCTTTATTTTTAAAGCTGCTTTTTGGAGTGACTTCAAAATTTAAAAATATGGCCTTCATTTTCCAATATGGCGGACAACTTTGATTTTTCTTATGGAACACCCTGCATTTTATGGCATATATGAATTTAATGCTTAATTTGAGGAACTTTTATGCCTTCTCATTTTTTCCTAAATGCATTGGTTCAGGAGATATGAGCAGTTCAATTTTGATTTTTTCCCATTTACAAAGCGTTGTGTCCATTTAACTATGCTATCCCATGTATTCCTTATGAAGTAAAAGCATATTTCAAATATTACATTTCTATGAGTGAATCTCAACTAAAAATTATTTTATGATTAAATCTCAACTAAAGCCAGATTTCAAGACACTTTTAATCTTTGGTATGTATTATTAAACCCAACCGTTTTCGATATACGGACTAACAACATTTTTCCAATGCATTTTTAGTGGGGAAAAAATCAAACTTTAATTGCTCGTACCTCCTTAACCATTGGGTTTAGGTAAAAATGAGACGGAATAAAAAGTTACTAAAATTACGTGTAAAATAAAAAAAGCTTAAAATTCAGTGTGTTCCATATGAAAAATAAAGTTGTCCACCGTATTGGAAAATGGCGGCCATATTTTGAAATTTCGAACTGACTTCAAAAAGCAGCTTTAAAATTAAAGGTAAGTCCCCCATAAGAAGTTCTTTGTCAGATTTATAATAAAAAAGTTAGCTATTGGTTCACTTCAGGTGAGACACCCAGTATATATATATATATATAAGAAAATTTAATTTAAAATTAATAAAATAAATTTTAAATTTATTGAACTAATTTGTCTCTATTAGAAGCAACTAAAATAATTTATTCTATAAATACACTAAAACCTTACATTTCTTAAAAAACAAGAAACAATTTTAAATAAACTACCAAATCGCCATCCTAGCCCAATTTTTACTAAATACCGCAAGCCATCAAGGTTCAGATTTCTGTCACAGAAGACGTCTGAGCTGTAAGAGGGTAACGAGAGCCGAGTCGTAAACCGCGATGTTCACGACGCAGCCGAGATCTCCTCCTAATAGCTTTGTTACTGTCATATCTTTTAAATCTTAAATATTTTTTTTATTTGATTTCCACTATTTAATTGCCATTTACTCATTTAGTAGCATCAGGTCGACTTTTTCTTGGTTATAATATGTTTTATTCAAATGTCTGTATGTAAAAGGTATACAGAAGGTGGGATGTATAGTTTTTCATCAAACAAATAGAAATTTTATGATTGTAAATACCACAGCGGTCACGAGCCCTTCTGGTGAAATAGACACCTGAATTGATATTTTTTGATACATCAATTTTATTGAATTCTTGCAGTAAACAAAAAGTGTCCTTCATCAAACAAATAGAATTGCATTTTGTTTGTTTTAAAATGAATGCATGCTCATTTAAATAACTATATGCAATAATTTAGAAAAATAAAGAATTTGCAGACATGTGATTTTTTATTGTCCAAGTCCTGATTTTATTGTCTTATTTTAAGGCTTACCACTTGTTCTCTTCACATTATAAATATTACTAGTATTCAAAGAATAGCTAATTTGATTTCAATTTTGTGTAGCCTTAGATTATTTTTTATAGTTTTTAAGAGAGGGGTTTTTCAGTCCATGCTACTTTATTCAACACGATTCTAGAGAAGAGAGAGAGATTCCAACTAAATCAGGTTCACACCCACCAAGCTGAGTCATTAATAATCAGCAACTGGTGACTAAACCAGCCAACAAATATGTGATTCTTATAATCCATCTAGTATAAAGGGAAAAGGAAAGCCAAATAGACTATAGAATGCAGGGTGATGCTAAGATTGCTACATATAAAATTATTGAGTAAACATACAATAATTTTACATGGCTGACTCGATCGAACGTTTTCAAAGTTAATCACGTGTAATCATATAAATATTACAATGTACTGTCATATTTGTCGAAGGAAATTTGGCTGATGCTTGTAAATATGATAAAGCAAATAAATAAAAATTTTTCATATCCTAATCTATAGTTGGTTTGGACTGTCATTATCATTCATTTAATTTTTTTTTATTATTCATTTTAGAGCATAAAACGTTAAAGGCTTTACAGGTTTTCCACCAAATAAAAACATTGAATGCCGATCCTCAGTAATACGTAGTTTTATTTTATATTTAAAAAAAAAATTTCATGTACACCAATTTTTGTCAGTTTATATGTTTTAATTTCAAAATTAAAAAAAAGAAAGTAAAGTTTTTTGAAAAATATAACGGAGAGGTCAAAGATGAATTACAACATTCTAACTGGGTTCGACGAAAGCAATAGTTGATTGCATATTCCAGATTCAGTCTATGATCAAATAATTTGAAAAATATAAAGGTTGCATACATATTTGCATGTCATATTTTATATAAATACACCTTTTTACTACATTTTTTCTAAACATTTCATCTTCCAAATCCTACTTTACCACTTACTGTACAATGTGTATTTAAATTTCTTAAAATGTACTAAATAGACACCCTGCATACTGTATATACCTAAATGTACCCTGCTATTTTAAATCTAAAAACATTTAATTGTAATAACAGATCCTTGCTTTAAAACCCTACATTTAAGTAATCTGAAAAAACATCAACGGTAAATATATTTTTATTTGGTATGTTTTTATTTGGTATGTTATGATTTACAAATTCACGTTTGTAATTACTTACCATTCAAAATAAAAGATTTCATTGATCAACCACACGTGAATTAAGTGGTTAGAACTTGAGAAATAAGTTCCCGACAAATAGAAGTAGGAAGTGTAAAAATAGAGCCCAAATTGGATTGCTCTTTCTTATCCCTCCAGATCCATTCTTTTACTCACGAAATCGATACTTAATGAAAGGCGGTTGTCTGTTGTGAAATTTCATTGAAAGAAATCTCTTTGGAGAAAAATGTTATTACTTCAGGTTTCTATTCGTAGAAGGTCAGTTTTATAATATAATTTTTTTATCTGCTTTACCGTATTTTTTAAGTAAAAAATCAAGCTCTGATGGAGTAAATTAGTTCGTACGGATGTCCAGGAAGAATTTATCAAAAGGAATAAAAAGTTTAGTTTTTGCTCTTACTGTGGGGTAAACAAATTAAGACTCAGATTATTAGTTGAATAAACAATTTAATGCCATGATTTCTTTTGTATTTATTTTTTTTGCATTGATTTGGTTTTTATTTATTTATTATCTATTTTAATAACTTTTGTATAATGCACCATTACAATACACGTTTAAACAAAAAACGGCGAATTTTTATTATAAAAACAAACTTTCAGTAAAAACACTATGCGTAGTTTGAAACTTCTACATTCAAAAAACAAAATTCAATTATAAATCTCAAGAATTACGAAAATAAGTAAGGTAAGTAAAGTAATACTTGCTTGGAAATAATGTAATTCAATGATTTAATTAATCAAGCGTTACGTTTACGCTTTAGGGTTACTTAACTGTACAAATTTGAGAAACTAAACAAATTTATTTTTTCGGTACCCCGAGGGTTAGTTTTGAAATAATGTAAATAAAAAAATGGAATCGGATTATTTGAGGAGGAACAAAACAGATATTTCTTCCTATGTATTAATCGGATCTTGAGTAAACTAAGTTCATTCCAGTTCCGCCTTCATTGAAGTTCATTGACGTTTCTAGTATTTTGAAGATTATATTGTTCTAGGGTTGATTCCGCGTATTTGTCAAAACAAAACATTTCAAAAGCAATTCCTTCCCTTGAAACTTTTGCTATCTGCATATAAAGAACAATGTCAAAATGCTTCATCGAATTCATTCATAATTCAAATTTAGCAGTATGTATATAGCCTATTTAATATAGGCTACTGGCTCAAATGTTTGGATACCTGGAATAATAAAATATAAATATTGATACAATAATAATTTGTATAGCCTATTTACATTAAATAATTTTGTAACTGTAATTCAACTTCAATCAAGGCAGCAAATGTTAGATGGTAAAATTCATGTACGACATAAAATTAAATATTATAACATACACTTTATTTTGTAACCACTGTTACAAAATAAATAGTTTCTTCAAACGGACCAAACATTAATCTTATTTCCAATTTAATATTATTTCCTACGTTGCTATCTACCATGTGTTTGTCAATTACCACTCACCTATAATCGCACAGCCCAAACTACTTGACCTAGAACCTTGAATCCTTGCATGGAGGTTCCTCTCAGAGCGTAGGCATCCACTAAGAAAGGATTTTTTTTTTTAATTCCCTAAGGGCTATGCCCTGTGGTCATCAAAGTTTCAATACTAAACTATAGGGACGCTTATGAAGTTTTCATTACAACCTTTACATTAAATAATTAATCCGAGGGAGTTTTTCTTTTTTCGACGGGTGAAACCGGGGTTGTCAGCTAGTTCTTCATAGAATGGAATTTTTCACATAATCCTCTTGTACATAAGCCAATTAGACATTTTATATATTCATTTTCATAAGTAGATGAAGTACAAGAAACGCTGTGTAGTTTCCCAATGCCATACATACATGTTTTGCGTTTGCGCTTACCAAAATAGGAGAAGTCTGATTAACAACACATTGAACAATATATTTGCTATGTAATTGTGATTTACTTTGTGTACACATCACAACAATAAATTTGCCATTGTAATTAGGCTAGAATAACCTACCTACACTTCATCTACTGTGAATCCCATCAAAATAGTCAGTAAATATTTAATAAACATTTGTAATACCTCGATACTTTGCAATTAGTTGTCACTGACTTCGGTACATCAATTAATTTTCTTTTGAACAGTAACGATAAAGAAATCAGCATTTTCAACAAACTTTAGTAACTTTAAATCGAAGGTAGGATTATTTGAATAACTTATTTCTTTTTGGATTGTACAATATGAACAGAGCATGCGATGCATAATGTGTTACAGTCAACCCTACGAGAGGATTGTTCAGCAGTCTGCATGTATTTCGGTTGTAACTAGGCCGCGTAATTAGCAACCTTGAATGCAGCAAATTAGAGATAAAGTTATGAGCCCACTGTTTCGTATTACCTTAACTTGTTCTACTTTATGAATGGGTTTTATTTTATAATACAATTTAATTTTGAGAGTGATGTCAAGTCCATTTTCCTTTCAATCTTTACTTAATACATAAAAACAAATGTTATCACTTTTTTTGACGATGAAATAGTCTTCATCATGTTTCCATAGTTCTTTTTTTCTTGTTTTTATCCGATTACAGATAGCTTAGACATATTCAACTAGATTTGGTAACGTCCAGAGTGTCCAAATTATTTCTAAAATTACGTCGATGCTGGATAGTATCATTTGAAATTGAATTTTAATAAGTTAAGAAATCACTTAATAACAAAATCGATAAGATGAATTGTTATCATTGATCTCTTTATTTATATAATTTCAGACAGTGTCAACAATAATTGGTAATAAATCTAGTACTGTATCGCTAATTTAGGTTGCGAATTTGTGTAGAAGTCATTGGAAAAACTTTGATATGTACATAATTACTTGTTTTTCTATTTAAACATGTGGAAATAAAAATATTTTTGTTTTAAATTGAAATGTATGGAAAACCCGTGTTAATTGTCTTCTTGTGAGGTTTTGCATTACATTTTATACATAACAAACATAAAAATCATTTACTATTAATCAATTCATTTACTATTAAAAGCTCTTAGACACTACACCATAACATACACTCATAACATGTATGTATCTTACGTATGTGTGTTTGTATGACTCTGTATCTCTGTCTTCATGTATGTGACTACGTATATGAGAGTATGAATCTCTCATACTACATACCGATTATTTAGAACTTTGAGCAGACAGTTTTATATCCTTGACACCATTAGCAGTTATTATATTATATTTCTACTCCTATGTTGGGCAGCACTCACCTCAGCTAGGATATTTTTCGGGACTCTTGTCAGGGTTGAAAACAAACACAAAACAGGGGTACACGAATGAACACCCCAGTTGCAGCAGACCTGCATACTCAGCGAATTTCAAATACAAAACAACATATTTCAATCCAACATAACGAGATTCAACATGTTTTTGTAAACTCCAAAAGAATAACATGGGGAATGAGTATGCAGGTTTGCTGCTACGGGTACATTATTTTATATTAGTATTTGCTACTACTGGGTGGTTTTAATTCAATATTTAGTTGATCTGAATCAGAAGAAGCCATTTACCAAGTTTAATCAAGATATGTTGAGAAATAACCGAGATGTAGAATTTTCTTTATTTCCCATAAGGTTAACATTGGGACAACGTACTGTGTTTACCACTTTCAATATCTCGGAAACCAATGGACATAGAGCAGTGATTAAAAATACTAAATTGTTTTTTTTTTTGAGCTGAATTAAAAATTGCTAGCAAAAATTGGATAATTTTATTTTTCTATGTAAAAAACTCAAAAAAACCATTTTTGGGGGGTTTACCCCCTTTTACCCCCCCTTCCGGTGGTCCGATCGGGCTGGTTCACGAACTCGTCCGAGTGATTACCACTTTACACGTCTGTACCAAATTTCATTAAGATCGGATCATATTTACGGCCGCTATCGTGTTAACAGACATATATATATATATATATATATATATATATATATATATATATATATATATATATATATATATATATATAAATTTGAACGAATAGTGTTTTTTGCTTCTGGGGGCCCCAAAATGAAAAGTTAACATGGTCTCGGGCTTAGGTCTTACTATGAGACCTACGGTAATAGCTTATTCCTTTAAGGAAATTCGCTAAAACACACAAATATATAAATATGAGTCCCCAAAGTATTTTCCAGACGTTTCGTGAAAATGTCTCGCTTTTTCGGGGGTGGAGTCAGATAATTTTTCCCGCATGCGGGCCGAACGACGAACCAATTCCCAACCCCGCCTAGAATAGAATTATATAATAATAGGACTAACCTTTTGCCTGAGATGTTACAATTATTGCAGTTTATCGAAGGACGCAATATGCATTTTAAAACGCATCCTCAGCTGCACTTAACTATTTCCATTTGCACACATAAGTGGATAAAATGTAGCAAACATTTAGAAAACATTTTTCCTAAATTCAAACAAGGTTCAAGTATTAATCCATCAAACTACGGGCCCATCTCTCTTATTCCAACCTTCTGAAAGTTGAGTCAAACCTCTAGTTCTAGTAAGGCTACTGGAACACCCTCTCTAAACCATCTGCTGACACCACATCAACTTGGCTTTCGCAGCGGAAAGTCCACGATTACACCCCTAATAGAGTTAGTCGACTTCCTGATAAACTAACAAGAAGATGTAAGCACCACCACTGCCACAATGCTTTACTACAATAAAGCTTTCGATTTTACCAACCCCCATCAGCTGTTGGAAAAATTAACATTGTTGGGGTTACGGGGCTGGTACCACCCTATCTCAGGTGGTAATGTTGCGTCCTGTGGAGTAGATCTGGCACACCCTGTAGATACTCTGCAACACGCAACATTACCAGAGAAAAGGGATGGCTCCCTCTCCTTGCCTCGCCTCGCCTCACATTTTCAGTTATGGTATAACTGGCGCCAATCCTTGGGGCCCACGCCGGCGCCGTCCATAAGACTAATGTTAATTTTAGCATTGGGTTTATGGACGGCCCCAAGAATTGGCGCCAGGTATACATACATTCCTTCTCCTTGTCTCGCGTTAAAATTCACTTTTGGAGCCTTTCCCACTTGGATATGGGTGTAAAACTTAGTTTTGATCCCTTCCCTCTCCTTGTATGACCTTAAAATTCAATTTTGGAGCCTTTCCCATTTGGGTATCAGTTTAAAACTCAATTTTGGTACTTTTTAGGTAATTTCACGCACTTTGGCACTAATTTTAAGCGTCATAAGGGTTTCTAGCCTCCAAATACATGAAATTCAGGTAAAACCTATTCATTGCTACCCGGTATATATGAAAAGTACGATTTAAAAGTCAATTTTGTATGTCCGCCCACCTGGGCTGCCCAATCGTATACTTTAAGTGGAAATGAAATACTTTAGAATCATTTTAAGAAGAGTATGTTGTTGTATACACTCTGCAGTAAAGGTAAATTTACTAGCAGGAGTTGTTTTTCATTAATACACATAAATAATCTGTCTTATTTGAATTTGATGGTGTTTGTGCTACTTAATTGATTATTGCTGTAAATCAGAACTTATATAACATTCAACTACCTGGTAAACATGTTAAATAATATTTGACACCTTTTTTTATTTTCTTAAGATGCTGCGTATCTACGCTGTATGAATGAATGTATAATACAATCAAGTTATGGTTAAAAATAGATTTTTCATCCCTTTAGATTTCATCAAAACACTTTTACGGAAATATACATAGCATAGTGTCAGTTAAAAACCGAAACATTTTCATTGTTTAATAACATACAGAGCTAAAGTATTCACTGCATCATGATCTTGTTGACAATAGGTAAATATTTTTGCTTCAGCTGCCTTGAACTGCCGGCGTGCGAATACAACCAGGCTTCAATAAACGGGTATTTAATCAACTATATTGTTTTATAACACTAAATATCTTACCAAAAGCAAATTAGGTAATAAAAATAACAATAAAACATAATATAAAACGAGATTTATTAATTACAACCATTATTCATAATTAATTTTGAACATTTTGCAACCCAATTCAGTGAGCATTTGTCTTGAAAATACCAAAATTAATCGTCGTAGTCAGCATACAAAGAATCCCAATAATGGGTTTAATACTTGAAGCTCACTTATAAGTTTTTTGGTTAAGCCTAGATACATAAAACTCTTGAAGGAGCTGTACAACTTTTTCTTCTTCACTTGAATTGGTATATTACGTCCTGTGACATGCAGAGTCTTTCCATCTCTTGAAACATTATATCTTTTACTACCAATGTTGTTATATAAGACTGGTGGTTTTGCTAACATTTTTATCCATTCCTTGTCATACTTTACCTAATGTTGAGCTTTAGTTTTGAAATAGAATATTTCACCTCTAGGCACCCATAAATTCACCAATTTAGTTTCTGAATTACTGTTATAATACCAGCGTATGTTAATCATTTTATTATTTTTAAATTCTATAGATATTGCTTTTGAACATTTTTCTGCATGTTTGAACCTATTATAAAGCCAACAAATGAGTTAGCATAAACTCATAAGAGTTAGCATAACATTTCCAAGTTTTGATTCGTTCGGTGTTTCAACAAATATTTCTTCACAAAATTTCATGTTAGGGTTCATACTCGTTTTTAATTCCAAGCAATTAAAGTGTCATGGTTACTAATTGTTATTATTTTAATTTTATATTCCTTTAGTATTTTGTCCAATTCACTAAAAAATGATTTGAAATCGTTATACTTGTTATTTTTAATTGCATTAAATTCTTCCTTCATCTTATAATAGAATTTTAATTTGGTACCCTTTAGCTTTTGCAAAATTTCATCGTGTTACATAGTGAATAAGTCTAAAACTTACAATAGTTCCATGTAAGAGCACCAGCCATGAGTGGATAGGAAATGAACAAGATCGTTTTATATCTAGAGTTCACTATCTTATAGGTTTGTTTTTGAAGAATGGAGTCGTGACAGTGATAGGAGATTAGAGTAGATACTAATCTGACAATTAAACATCAAGGTCAGAGTATCTACACCATCAACTAAAAAATGGACATATATGCCTGATTAAGGCAAAATACTTGGATAATGGTTTACATTTTTTGAAAAAGGGTTATGCAAGGCGTAAATGGCTAGAAAGTGTTTAGAAAACTATGTAAATGCTTGGAAAACAATCTAAATGCCTCAAAAATCATCTAAATGCCTCGCAAACTTAAATGCGAGGCGAGGCGAGGCAAGGGGAGGGAACCATCCCTCTGGTAATGTTGCGTGTTGCAGAGTATCTACAGGGTGTGCCAGATCTAGCCCACAGGACGCAACATTACCACCTGAGATAGGGAGCTGGAAAAAGGGACTGGTTCGAAAGCTATATAACAGGCAGAAGTCAAATCGTAGAAATTAATTAAGCACAGAAGCTGTTCAGAAAACAAACAAATAAACCCAAAAAATCAGACCTATTAATCGAGAAGTATCCTACTGACCCGTGCTTTTTATCCTTTTCACAAATGACTTTCCACATTATACGGATAACTACAGCAACACTGTCAAGTAAGCAGATGACACCGTTCTGCTACTTGCAAGTAAAGACAACAAGACAACAACAACAACAAGAAGAAGAAGTTGCCTTATACACATCTCTGAAGATGGCTATCCAAAAATGCCATGCCTCTGACCTGGTATTAAATGAGAAAAAGACAAAACAGTTAGTACAGGAGAAATAGAGAAGCCACTGGAAGACTAAGTGACCTAGAATAGGTTACCTCAACCAAATATATTGGCATAATAGGTGATGAAGGCTTCACCTGGACACCCCATATTGACTCCTTGTGCAGCCAGCTTAGGTAAGGACTGTGTGTAATAAGAAGAATATAGAGAAAAGTGACATGGCAACAGCCAAGATCGCATATTAGGCTATGCTCTTTTTGAGACTCACCTTCGTTATAGAATTGTGGTATAGGGGTGTACTACCGCTGGGAACATACAAACACTTTTGGTTCTTCAAAAAAGAGCCATTAGACTTCTTAGAATCCTTCAGCCCAGACAATCATGCAGGGACACTTACAAACAGATAAAAATTTTTACTGTTATAAACCTGTACATTCTCGATGTCATCGTTTACATCCATTTCAAGGCACCTGACGAAATGAAGACAAGTGCGCAGATACATGACTACAATACAAGGCATGCAACCGACTACTGTCTCCCTGTGCACAGTATGAGCGCAACTGAAAGAAGTACGAGGCACATAGTGGCCAAGATGTGGAACACCTTGCCAGAAGACCTGAAACGAACCGACAAACAACAGTTCGCCCAAAAACTAAAAATTTGACTTCAAGACCAGCCGTTCTACACAGTAGCAGAATTCTTCCACTGGAGACAACAACAGCATGCACAGTAGAAACGGAGAACAAAACTGAATCGTATTTAGATTAAGTTCATGTGACACTATTTGTGATCTCGAAGATTGTAAATAAATATGAAATAAAAAAATTAAAAATGGTTCATCTTATACTCAAAGCACAAATACTCAACAATTAACACTGGAACACGAACATAGAAATTAAAAACGAAAAATAGTTTTGCCAGTATACGTTTACGATGCCGGTATATCATCGTCATTACTCTTGTTCAGTGGTTCAATAGGCCTATATGAGTCATGACGATGTTATCATATTTTCTGGCATAGTTAATTATTTTTCGTTTTGAGTGTCAAAAGTCTTTTTTCATGTTTCAGAGTTACATTTTGAGTATTTGTGCTTTGATATACCATGAACCATGGCAGCCACTTATGTTTACAAACCTAAACAATTTAGGGCAGCTTAAGATACATTGTAAAGATGAGAAACGCATCTTGTAATAAACTAGAATAATTGTGGTATATTAGGCAAAAGGTTAGTGCAACAATAATACAGTTTTTAGATTTGTTTTGATTTTGATTTTTCCCGAGATTTGCTGTCACTGACTAATAAAAACAAGTGATCCCGACCTCAGTTGGAAAGAAACTAACTAGAACAAATCAAAATTAGGAACTAGCTAGGCGAACTAAAATAAAACTGTTTAAAAATCTAAAACCTAAATATACAACTGTAAAAAAAGTTATATCAAACAGTTCTGAAAGCAAATACGAAGTCAGAAAATCACAAATCCCCAATATCAACAGAGCACGTCTACGTCAAATCACTGCAGAGAAGGATTAAATGCATTGTGAGTTGAATATTTTATTTTAAAATCTATATATTTCAAAGGATTCCAAAAACACGATTTGTGAACAACTTCCAGGTATTTTAAAATGATACTAAACGAAATTGCTACCATTGAAAAATGAGCATCAGTCAACTTTAGTCCATAGGTTTTATTAGAACACAAGTTTGAATCATAAATTTTAACATTTAATTCGCGTAGCGAACTAACATTTAATCCTAGCGTAAATAATAGTTTTAGCTAGGAATATTGAATTTATTGGGGTATTATAACTAAATAAAAGACTAATAATTTGGTTAGGACTCCATATAACACATATTAGCAAACTATGATTATTTTGTTCGATCGCAAGTAAATTCACCAGAAATAATTAAAGTTTTGAAGTTCGATGAGTAACAAAAAGGGGAAATCCTAGTTTCGCTGCCTTATCACGCGAAATTCTTGTGCATAGGAGTGTTTGAGAAAGTTGCAAAGTTTCTTTAATTTCGAGCAGACAACGCCTGTTCCCTAGTTTTACATTGAACACATTTTCGTTTTGAAAACACTTAAGCTATTCAACCAAAGAAAGATTGACTGACGAGGAGGTTAATTTGAAGTTTCTACAACAGTAATCAAAAGTACTTTTCGTATGTTTAAACACTAGTGTTTATCAAAGTAAATTGATTAAAGTAGTTGCCTGTAAATCGAGCAAGGAATGCAGTCTCCACCTTAAATTTAAATCTTTGACTATAGCATTACTGGTCAAAATAAGCTTATATTATTAAAATAACAATATTTATTCCAGATAAACAAAATCACTTAGCATACCTTATAACGAAAATGAAGTGTATTTATTAAAATTCGCTGTCAAATTGTCATCGTTACTTAAACAAAATACATCATGATTAGAGACGTCTAAGTTGCCCGATGCTGTAACAAGAGCTCAGCTATAAACTGGAATGTTCACGACACAAAGTAATCTCCACCCACAAGCTTCGTTACTGAGACTTTTGAAATCTAAGTTGTTTAGACTTAAACTTTAAGTTCCACAACGTTTAATTAGTTCGGTGTTTTTTTTTTTTGTAA
The DNA here is from genome assembly GCA_035578135.1 of Flexamia atlantica. Taxonomy (NCBI): domain Eukaryota; kingdom Metazoa; phylum Arthropoda; class Insecta; order Hemiptera; family Cicadellidae; genus Flexamia; species Flexamia atlantica. Next base: position 6,586,320 of record JAQJVK010000027.1, read on the forward strand.
AACCTTTTTTTAATCTAAATTTTTAAACAACCTAAACATTTATGTCCATGCGATCGATGGCCCATACTTCATAGCTAAGTAATTTTTTTGTTTTAGACCATTTAATAACATCTTTTTCGTTGCACTTTTAGGATAAAAATATTGGTGGGTTTAGGTCATGGCTTACGACTGAATAGACAGACTTTTATTGTCAGCCCGAGAATAATAAACTCGGCTCAAAACTTTTTTTTAACTGAGCAAGAGTCATGGCGATGATGTCATAATGTATACATGACACATGAAATATGCTAAAAAGTACATCGATATAAAAAATGTATTTTCATTAGAAATTTTAACGTATTTTGCGTCAAGTGAATTTATCCTAGTCTTAGAAATGGCCAATATCAATATCATATAAATAAATGCTTAATAATTTAACCTTGTAGAAACTAAACGCTACTAAAAGCAATATTATAAAAAATTCTTACAGCCAATATAAGAGTATTTATTGAAGTCAATGTGTATTTAGGGTTGGGGTTCGAGACTAAAAACAAAAACAGACATGCAAGTACTGTTTCCGTGTCGTTATGATTTGAAAACTTGTCACAATCTGCCAAAGACCCAAGAAAACTCAGTACTTTACAATATACAGGGTGTTCAAAAATTGTGGGGCAATAATTTACGTAGCGATTCCTTGGGTCAAAATAAGCAAAAAATTTTATATAGACATGTGTCCTGTCTAGCTTAGTTTAGCGTCTGCCTTTCAGTATGTTTTTTACAAAATACTTTTTAACTCCTTAACGGTTTGATTTACAACGTTGAGATTGTGCACTAATGTTTATCTTATTAGTCGCTATCTTTGTACAAAACATTAATAAAAATCGTCAACTGTTTCAAAATGGCGGTTATTTTAAATATTTTGTGGTATATTTCCTCAAAAACCAAATATTTAAAATAGCCATAATTTTGAAACGGTTAAAGATTTTTAATTAATTTTTTGTATAAAGATAGCGACTAATAATACAAACATTTCTGCCCAATCTCAACGCTGTAACTCAAACCGTTAAGTAGTTATGAATTATTTTGTAAAAAAACACATACAGACAGACAGACTCTAAACTAAACGAGATAGGACATATGTCTATATAAACTTTTTTCCTTATTTTGACCCAAGGAATCACTACGTAAATTATTGCCCCACATTTCTTGAACACCCTGTATATTATGATGTGTTTTGAATCACATAATATCGTAGTTTTGAAAAAAAATATTTTAAATAGGCAACAATGTAAAACTAACATTGATAAAGAAAACGAGTAAATAATGTTGCCAACTGTATTGACGATAAGTCATCAGCAAGGATTAATATAGTTGTTGATTAATAGTAGTAATAAACACTTGTGTCGTTAGTTGAGTCGCTTTACTGTAAGGATTGCCGAGTAATTAGAATTTTAGTTTGATTAAACTTGTCAAAGCCTCTTAGACGGGGGCGCACAAAAGAGACCTAGAGCATCTTCTTTATAAAACTAAATTGAATTAGTAAGTCATTAACTCTCTTCACGCTTTACACAAAAAAAATGTTCCTACGTTATTCTTTAGTGGTTATGAAAGTTAAGTGCAACTTTAAAAAAGCGAAAGATGGCGGCATGGTTCCCAAGTTGGATTTTTTGGGAATTTTAGTATGATGACCCCAGCTGTACGTACGACCTCTCCCCCAATTTTCAGCCTATTAAATGAAAATTCCGCTATTATGCTATTTTTTACATTATTTTACTACACTATCCAATTAGCTTTATTTTTGATATTAAAATAGTGATTCCTTCTTGGTTCAAAACTAATTAAATTTCATCTAAAACTCTAAGCAATATTACGTTATATGCTGCATGTGCAGCAAACACAAGAGAAGACTTTCATGCTAGGTAAATCCGATTCATTGAGTTTAATGTTCCAACAATATTATTCTAGGTTGAAGCTAGAAAATCTTATTAGTAAAAAAAATAGTAATAAATTTAAAAGTTTTTTTTAGATACCACCTCGGGACCGAGGATATAGCCCTAGAAGATTTCAAAAAGATTAAAGCGTAAATAATTCGATATTTCTTGTCAAGAAATTATTGCATGTCAATCGGTCCAGAATTATAATTAATTGAGTTAAGTAAACAAATTTTCCATCTTTCAGAACCATAGTATTAGTAGTACTAGGAAATAAAATATTCAACTTTATCCTTTGTTTCATTAGTTGCCCCCAGGATATATTTTTAAAGTAATAGGAAGAATTGAATGTAAACTTGTATGTTGTATTTGGTAGAAAGAGATTAAGGTAACGTGAACATATAAAAGTAACACAGGGTGTATTTTTTTAACGCAATCCATTTTTAAGATTAAATAATGCTCATAAAAATATGAAAATTAGTAATGTTTTGTTAATCTTTACATTTCATACAGCCTATTATTTAAGTTTGATCACGTTTAGTTTACGTTGTGTGTTCAAACAATTCGCCATTGGCATTTGTATAAAGCTATGCTCTCTTCATCAAATTCCCAAACACGTGTTACGAGAATATAGTGGCGTCAAATCCGGGGATCTTGGGGGGTAATAATCTGTCATTGGGCTATGAATTAATGATGCTATCTATCAAAAGGTCGCCGTTAGATAGTAACAAGACCCGGGTTTGGACCGTTCCCGATCAAAACGTTAAAAAATGCCACTGGCGTTGAAATACACAAAAATAATCCTTCACTGATAAAGCAATGTTTTGGGTTGTGTAAAAAAAAACACCCAGTAACTTATTTCTTCGATCTGTGGCAATAAGCAGCCACGTAGGCGGTGGAGGATCAGCGACTGGGCGTCAAAGTAAATACTTTTATGTTTACGGGATTTCACGTATCTCGGGAATATTAAAATAGAGTACATATATTGTTTTTCCTTGTATTTTGAACCAAACGAAATTTAATAACCTAAATTTGTTTCTACCAGGTATTTTTAAATAGCTTTACTTACTAGACGGCTCTCTTAGGCCTTTTTTTCAAAACGTGTTTTTAAACCCATCGAGACACCACCGGTATCGAAACTAAATTTGTCATCATTCCGTACCGAAAGTGGCTATATTTTCGATGACAGCTGATATGAACGAAACTTATCGCATCCCAAGCTCTAATTGAGCAAGGAAAAAACGATCAGCTGATTTTCCTTTGCTCTAAATTTACTTTCCCTTGCTCTCAGTTTCCCATTTATCTGCTATGAGCAGTAATGTTTTTTACTATTATTATTTGCAATTTAAATCAGCAATTTTAGCTGTTTAACAGTCTAAATGTAAATAGAAATAGGCATAAACAAGTTTTGCTGTGTTGTTAACATATTGCGTGACTAAAATCCTCCAAATATGACAAACAAATTTTAAGTAAGAAATATAACAGTTTTTATTTTGCTGGTTTCTCTTTTTGTGTATATGTGTATATACATTTGAATGTGCCAAGGCACAATTCTCGTTGCCGATTCCTGTTCTCCCCCCACTACTCACGCACTAATCTTGGTGCATTCTCTCCAATAAATTCTATGCTACGCATTTTTAATTCCTTGGTACAGTTTGAAAACATTGATTTATTTAATAGTTCAATAAATTTGTTTCGTATTCATGTTTCAAAGTCACTAAAATATATTGATTGAATTATGTAGAGTAGTGATTGCATTATTTATTTTGCATGCATGCTATTTAAAATGTTTTATGTTCTCATTATTTATTTTTTTTATGTTGGATTGTTGATGATATTTAAAAGAATCATTACAGTGGCATGTCATTTATTGTTTTATTATGTAGATTCAGTAGTTGTTATTTTTGGTATTATATTGTCTTGTACCGTTGTGACCATGAAGATATTCTAGTGAAAGACTAGCATGGACTTCCCTGTTATATATTTTTTGTATAATTTATTATGTACTGCATTGTAATTGGGCACCAGCCTGTTATGTAGTATTCCTAAATAAATAAATAAAATAAATATGTGTATTTTGCGTTTTGTTGAAAAGTATCATTCATAACTTGTACCGAAAGTGATTTTCCGGCACTTATTCCATTTATACCCACACTCGGCTTCGCCTCGCACGTGAAACACGATGTTCGGCTCCGCCTCACAAATGAAACTTGAACACACACCGGAAGATGCTACTTTCGGAACTAGTAATAATATATATTGGAAAAATAAACTATATAGTTTCACTGGACTATACATTGTTATCTACGATTCCCGGGCTCGTATTACAATCAATCCATTGTCCCAGATTGTTATTACTTCTTCATTACGCTATAGCAGTTTTTTTGGGACCAAGTCTCCTCATACAGGTCTCCTCCACGAGTCTCTGAAGATTCTTTAAGTCTCCTCTTGATTTTGGTAAAATTAGGCATCCTTTGAAAGATCTCGGTGTACGTCCATAAAACAGTATATATATGAAGGGTCTGCCCTAAGGGCAGATCCCTAGATGACCTTAAAAATGTAATTTGACCATTCGATTTAACATTTAACATTTAGGATTTAACATTCGAACAGATATTTTAAATACATCAGCTAATTCGTGTTAACGTGAAGTTCTACCAGAAAGGCCAAATTGGAATTGTGAATGTTTTTGCATGCGAAGCTGTTGCACTCATCTAGTGTAAATACAGGAATAAATCTATCCTTAAATTATCTATATTCTATCTTTCGGTACCTCTACTCTTCTTTAAATTTAAGAAAACTCAACAAGGTATATCTCATAAAATTAGTTTGCTATCTCAAAGTTATAGCTCGCGGTTTTTGTCAAGTTATATCTATCTATTAAATACCAAACAAGATATTCTTAAGTCAAATAACAAGATGTTCGTAGGATATAACATATTCTTAAGTTATTTCTCACTTTGGTTATATAAAAAAGAAAGTATTTTATTTTAAGACCCAATTTGATTGACTTCGTTTAATGGAACAACAGAAATTTACATGAATAAAAACTTCGAAAAATCTAAATTCTACAGTATCTGTTAACAATATATTTCAACAAATTTTCTGTCATATTAGTGATGTCATAGGAAATATTTTAAAGTCCCACGGAATACCTACGATGGGATTACATATCGCTGGATTATTTATACTTGATAGAACATTCAGGAGGTGAAGAAGAAGAGGAATGTAAACATAGCAAAAATGACATTTTCGTCGTCGGATTCGAATTAATAACAATATGCAGCCGGCGGAAGCTAAGTCGACGTAGGAAGTGAAGGGATGGAGCTGATTTACAGCCTGATGCAGTTGTAGCGGATAGGCGAGGAAATGCTCTGTGTGTGTAGGCAGATTCACGTATCGGATAGAGGAAAATATAATGTATGAATAGGTTCACGTTGTATTTTCAATTTCTGATGTTCTTCTCCGTTACTAAACTATAGAAATAGACACTGTCGAGCCACTGATGAAGAAGTAACGGGTCTGATATAGTTTATACAACGAGTGGCTTAAAGGATAAACAAATGTTGTAAAGTTTATACAACACACTGGGCCCAATACTGTACAAAAAAAACCTCTCGAGTTAAACAAAACTCATAATTTTCACTGATGATTGAGTTAGTCAACTCGCATTTGAGGTTAGGCACATAAATAAAGTATATTATGAATAGTTGAAAAATAAATCTTCTGATGGAATAAGTCAACACACATTTTAGGCAGGCTCTTAAACAAGCTTAAACATGAATCGTTGTAAAACAATCAGTTGATAGTTGAATTTCGTAATTTACATTAAGACACTAGTAAAAATATACATTAATTATGTTATTGCCATGTGCCATGTGCCATGTGGCACATTTTACAATTGTGCAGCAAGCATCATTTAATCAAAGGAAGAAATTAGGTTTACAGTTCTTGCTAAAAACAAATCCATTCCATTTTTTCATTCAATTGTAAAACAATTTGTCCCGAATTTTCATTCGTTTGAAAACTTCAAAAATTAGCTATTTAATTACTGAAACTGTTCTTTTGTGAATAGTGAAAAAATCCTAGAGTTTATTCCATAAATAAAAACACCCCGTTTTTATCTAAGTTTTCACCAGTAGGTTAATCTTTAACCCCAACCTAAATACAAAATGTTTAAGGTATTAAAACTATTTTTTATTTATCTATTTGCAGGTAAATCATCTGCTCAGCTGATCGACAGTATCTATTTTCATCCGAATAGATACGCCACAAGACCAATGAAAACTATCCATCTGAATCAGGCTCGCAGACAGATGGTTTATTCATCCATCCACAAGTCGGTTATTTCTCCCACCTCCACACACAGCGCCAATCCGCTCCCCACCCAACTACACAGGAAAAACATCGGATGAACCATCCATCTGAAAACTATCGGACGAAATAAAAACCATCGGACGGTTGAAATCAGTGGCGTACGCAGGATTTATTTTCGGGGGGGGATACACCGGGGGGCCGGGGGGGTACCTCCAAGGGAGGGTCCCCCCCGGGAAATTTTCATAAATTACAACTGTAAATTCGCGTTTTTAGGCAATCTAGAGGAATAACAACAAACAGAATAACTCACGAAATTTGAACTAAATTTGAGGCTTCTTACAGATTAAATTCTGAAAATTTTCAATCACATTGGAATTATAGCAAAATGTTTTTTGCACGATCAAAGAAATAGCATATTTATATTGTAGGTCTAACATTAAAAGACAGATGAGAAAGTAATTCAAGAATTATACGTTCTTAACCTTGGAAAAAATTTTTCTATTTAATTTAAAAGTAAAAACTATATCTCACATTCTCATTTATTGCACGCCTCAGACCTGAAGTATTCGGATCCTAGATTATAAGAGCGAGGTTGATGAATAGAATAATAAGAAAATGCAGATTGTTTCACTTATGTAGTGTTTCTCAAGTCCCAGAACGCAACCACTAAGCTATGATGTACACGCAAGCATCGAAGGCTAATAATAATCACATAATAGTGATGATACGTCGAATATTGGAGACCACCGGAAAAAGTTTGATCTCCAAAATTTGATAGACTTATCACAAATATGCCTAGATTTGACGGCGAGACTTGGTCTTCACGCAACGTGAACCGTAGGCAGATGATTTTCGTCTGCCGCGATGCTGCTACGAGATCGTCCTACAGACAAATAGTGTAAAGTACACGGTCGTGAGAAGACGACAATATTTGTATGCCACATTTTAACATCGTGATTTTTTACCACGAATATTTCACGTAAAATGGCGAGTCTTTTCCCAACATTTGATGACGATGGCGATGTGGCAGCAATATCGTGTCATCAGGAGTTTTTGCATGCTTGCCTTATGTTCTTATAGACCTACTCCCACCACTCACGATTACTCATTACTCACGATAACCGCAATATGTAAAAATACCTTAATTCTTAATTCTTTATTTATACTCCCCCAATCAATTATCTTTAAAATAACAGAATTTAACTATTTAAACCCCTTATAAAAGTTTAGTGAGTAATTAATTTGTAGTGATCTCTGTTTTACGGCAAGTTTAGTGATACCACCACCTTCATTATGAACAAGATATTAATCTTCACAACAATTTCCCAAAATCCCCAAAAATTTCGGGGGGGGGGGATATATCCCGATATCCTCCCCCCTGGGTACGCCCCTGGTTGAAATCAGTCGTTTGTCCCATCACTACGGCCCACAGTGTTGAATTCCTGCTGAACCAAAAAACTCTTAAGACTACATTCGTCGGATGACGAGCTCTCAACGATCTAGAACTTGTATCATAGACTGACTCCTATGTCATAACGTTTATTTTATGCAACTGGTTTGTAACAGTCGAAGACTTTAAACAACCTGGAATGCATTATTGCAATAATTTTTCAAAATACGAGAGCTTGACCTATGATATGAATCGATTAGGCGAATTATTCATAACAATATATCTTAAAATTTTATAATCCATGAATTTATACATGAATTTGCGAATCGAGTACCCTTGATTGAGTTTGAAAAACACATTAATTTCGACTACTAGTTTCATATCATAGGATTATATTTTATATCATCATGGTATTGTCATCATTCTTTTTGTCTTTCTATCTTCTGTATCGGCATCACCGATAGATATGACTGATATACTGTAGTAAGGATAGAATCAAGAGAAGTTTCAACATCACATAATTTAAAAGTCATAAGGTTGATTTATTATAAGAAAAAATCTTTAATAAATTGTCTCATGAAACAAGTGATCTTTAAGAATCCTAATCCTAATCTTAAATCAATCCTAACTTAAATATGGTTAATATTCACATAACTATTCCAAAGTTTGTCAATCATAAAGTTAGGAACATTTCAATCAACTGAAACACGTGGTTGATAGTCTATATTAGTTAATTCGTTGCCAATGTATTAGGAACTCCGCGTCATACATAATTTAATTCTCAGTTGCATATAGATATCCTTGTATTTATGACTTCCTTTAAGCTCCGAGTAGAGTCTATGAAGATAAAAAATTCCAAACAAGGTTCTTGGTTCGGAATAAGTCAGTTACAGTTCGGAGTAGGCTGGTCCAATTTTCGAGTATGCACTGATCACGCTGACGTGTGACCGAATTTCAATTTCGGGTCCAAAATCGCTAATTTAAGTCCCAAAACACAATTTTTGTATTATCTCTCAAAAATGGTAATAGGTGTGTTCCACGTTATTCAAGTTATTAGCTCGACTAATTTGCCGATTAAATTTTAGAAAGTAATATCGAAGAAGATGGTGGGACAGCGTAAAAGCAGATCTAGCCAAAGTGGGAGTGGGATTGGAGGAGGCAAGGGCAGGGATCGGGAACGACGGAAGGCGAGGCCAAAAGCCTGCTAGGGTTCAAGTGGTCATGGGATTAAGAGAGATTAAGAGAGTAAGTAATATCGTTATTAAATAAAAAAAAATCTGTCGCACTATAGAGAGTACAAAATCCCCTCGAGACGACAAACTGAGTTCAATAAACTAAGAGTTTCTTAGGTAAATCTATTATATTACTGCTAATTTTTTGAAAGACCTTAACTTTTTATTTCCTTAAGTAAAACATGTATTTAAAATGCATTTTAAGCTTCGATTGTTCTTTTACGACCCAAACTCTCAAGACTTTAGCCACTTATCCTTCCCCCTCCCCAAAAAATTAGAATAAGAAGTTCTCAAATTTTTTTGCCCAACAATTTTGTTCATATTTTACAGATAGTAATATATCTTGCAAATTTTGACAAAAATCGGGGCATTTTGTCCCTCATGCCTCAGAGCTATCGTGCGAGTCATGCCAATAGCTCAAAATTCCATTGGAAATTTACTAATAAGCCGATTTATAACTTTTTAAATATTCAAATATCGTCTAAAATATTTCGCTAAGGAAGTTTAAACTTGTACATAATTGTATTCAGTTTTAACTCAAATCACCTTTATATTCATAGAATTGTTTTATATTAGCTAAGATTCTTTGTTAAAAAGGTTTTCAATAAGATTCGGTTAAGAGACAGTTGGTGAGAAGAGTCCGTGGTAGCAGGTGCCAACGTTTGCTGATATCTTGATATCGATTTCCACTCAGGGCCCACCTTCGTTCTAGGAACGGACCTCTTATCCAAGCGGTGATAAGGAAAAAGGCAAAGAAAGGCAAGGAAGGCCATGAAGTTCAACCGAAGATAATTAAGAGAAGTTTCTTCAATACACGTAATCTAATGGCGGAAATTCAGTAAAATAGCCTGGTTACTAACAATATTTAGTAGTTGGTTCATTAATTTTGACTTAGGTTTTTATTTTTATTTTTGTTGCATTTATAATATTTTGATGAATAATGGGATGAATCCCAGGAAACTGAGAAAAATGTGAGATTTCAAAAGCAGATATTCCCAATAAAAGTAACTTTTATAGTAAACTAGCAGTTGTCCGTGGCTTCGCTCACGATAAAAATTACAGCTCATCTTACCTCTACTCTTTGAACTGTCAAATGTTAGTATCCACAGCGGTTTACATTTCAGTATTTGAATGTTTGTATTCCTTCAAAATGTAAACATTGAAACTGAGGACGTTAACGTTAATCCCCTCGGGGCGTAGCCTGAGGGGATTTTAAGGAAATGAATAGGCCTATGTTTTTCAAAGGTTCAAGATCTACCTCTGTGTGAAATTTCAACCCGGTCGGTTCAGTATTTTTCGTGTTCACTTGCCACATACATACAAACAGTAAACAACATTTCTTTAACACTTCTTAGTATAGATTTAGTTTTCAGGCCTTAATTGGTTTTGTGCCAGAACAAATATTGTTTTATAAGTAAAATAATTCATTTTATAATCATTAAATTTGAAGAGATACATTGCAATTGTAAGATACTCGAATAGGTTTTTATCATACTTTTTTATGGTTTATGTATATTTTTACATTATAAATCCTAAATGACTTGACATTACGGTAATAAATAGTTTATTAGACTTTTTTTAAGATATTAAGGAGACATGAAAACAAAACATACACCTATATTTGAATAGAAAACGAATTCTCAAAGTAATAATTAGGCTAATATTTAAAGTAGTCAATCTAACTTAATTATCTTAACTTTAATGTAACGAGAAAAGTTAGATAATTTGTTTTTAAACCCCATCTGTCTCTTTTAATGGCCTTCATTTTCCTCAAAATGTTTTATTCAGGACAATAAGCTATGAAAACAAGATTTTAAGGATGAATCGGAGCAAGTCAACCTAAGTATGCACTATTTCGGCAACTCATCACTATTGTAATAAAAAAAATTGTTTTTTATTATATTTTTTTTTATTACAATGAGTTGCCAAAATAGTGCATACTTACAAAACTCCGTCACAAACAAAACTTACCGTCAAGAATTAAGCAAGGAAACCTATTCATCACTATAAGAATATGAATTATTTTAATTTAAAATAAATTTACGTTTTTTCTTAAAAAATTTTTCTATACAAATTAACATTTTATTGTGTGATGCTACGTTTCTAATGGAGAAAATCCAGGTCATCATAGATATCTTAATTCAAATAGCTGAACTTCTAGCCACTAGACTGTGCGATATTGCACTGTGGTCTGGCCCCATGATGGCATCAATTACTTCCCCACGTGCAGTACATTAACTCAAGATAGTTTCAAATTGGGACAATGGATCACTCTGTGATTTAATGCTACAAAATATTGAGGAAATTTAAGGTGTGATTGAAAAATAAATAAAACAATGGCATTAAATGCACGGGCAGGCTGAATGTTTTAGGGCACAATCGCTTTCAAGATATAGTGAAAAATACAAATAAATAAATTTATTATTGTATTATTCAGCATAAATGTATTCTTTGACTATGTAAATATTGAATGAAGGTTTTCCTTTGGAAAAATCACATACCACATCATGTATATACAATCAATCAATCAATCAATCAATCAATCAATCATTTGTCATCCGACTGTAAACAGCATTGACAAACGTCACAAAATAAATGTTCACAGAACATTAAATACAAAGAATTAGTACAATAGAATATAAAGAAAAGATAAATGCGGTAACTAAAACTAACTTGTATCATTTAAATAATCAGATACACTGTAAAACTCCTTCCTAATCAAAAAGGTCCTCAGAAGCCTTTTAAAGGTGACCGGATCAGTAACAGATCTTAGGTGGGATGGGAGGGAGTTGAATAATTTGATTCCAGAATAAAATGTTTGGTTTTCGAAAAAAGAGGTGTTGTGTTGGGGAATAGTTAGGAGATCTCGCCTTCTAAATTCATACATAGATGAGAGATTAGACTGGAAAAGATGTTTATTTTTAACAAGAAATGAGAGGCATTCGAAAATATAAATGCAAGGAAACGTCAACAGATTATTACCAGAAAAAACACCCTTGCAAGTTTCAACCCTCCCCAAACCAAAAATGAGTCTTAAAGCTTTCTTCTGTAATATGAATATCCTCTTCGTTCTGACAGTTTCGGCTCCCCAGATTGGTACACCATAACACATATGAGGATACACACAAGCGAAATAGGCAGTGAGAAGAACTTTCCTATCAGAAAACAAAGCTAGCCTGCGAATAGTGAAAATTCCGCTATTCATTTTGCTTGCAACCTTATCAATGTGCTTTGAGAAGTTAAGTCGAGAATCGATTATTAGGCCCAAGAAGTTGGTTTGATCACAAGAATCTATCTCAGTATCCCCAATGATGATGGTCGATGATCTACTACCCTCATCCCTAAGTTTGAAATCAATGAGTTTAGATTTTCCAGTATTTACAGAAAGATTGTTATCCTCCAGCCACTGCAGTAAAAGACTACTATGAATGAAAGCCTTCATTTCAGTACCAGTTATGGTGTGATCATTGATACACAGGAAAAAGACTTCATACTACAACACAGGACATAGAGACATATCTACCTGTATGTTCTCTGAGATATTACATACTATATTCATGCTATTTAGGCGCTATGGGATCAAATTCAAACCAAGAGTAAATTGGTTATTTTGGTTTTGTCATCAAATAATTAACAAACTTTCTAACATTGAAATAATAAGTTTAACAAACAGGATTGTAAGGAGAGTGGAAAGGTTCAAAAAATTATTAAGGTCAAAGAAGAATGTAGGCTTCCACGGTCGTTTTCAAACTATGTTAAATTCCTGGCTTCTGGGTAGGACCGCGTCGTACTGTCGAAGATTTCCGCCGACGAAACGTCGATAGTACTGTCTTCGACAATACGACGCGGTCCTACCCAGAAGTCAGGATTTTAACATCGAATTATTAAGGTGTAAAAAATCATCTCGACGGTCTAACACCTCGTGATTTTACATAATTTTACAGGAGAGCCAAAAACGTGTGCTTTTAATAACACTTATCTTAGCTTCTCTGTCTTGGAAGTTTTGCTTCTACCACTGCGTAGCGTACACTCTACACTCTACACTGCGTACACTCTAATTCGAAGTGGATATTCACATGAAAAAAATTCTATACAGTTTAAATAAATGAATCCATAGAATTAATTTGTATTATAACACAACGCCATTCATTGGCTTATATCTATAAACATAAAATTAGAGTTTTGTCTGTACATTGCTTAGAATAATGAAATTATTGGTTATTTTTTCGTTTTGAAGGTCAAAAAATCCGAATCAAGACTATCTGAATCAAACCTTAATTTCTGTCTGTCTGTTGGTTGGTAGCGCTCTGCATCACACCTTAGACCGCTTTTTGCGCAAAAACTAGAGTACTACTATGGCTGGAACTTATTTTTTGCATTGTGTGCACTTATGAGAAGGTTTTAGACGGATTAAATCCAGCGATCTTTTTTTTATTTTCTATTTTTTTTAGTTTAAAAAAGGGGGTGGCGGCCTCTTTTTTACCTTGCCTTTGCCCCGCCCACATAGACTATTGATCTGTGCGTGGACGTTATCAAGCAAAGCCAAGGAGTGAGCCGGTACAGTACAAGGGGTGAACAGTACTGCTAAAAGTAAGCGACACGCCCGAGTCTCGAACCTGCGACGCTTCGTGGCCACAGTTCCGAGGCCGAGTGCGCTACCAACTGCGCCACCGGCTCACTAAAGTCACCGGCTCATCTTTGAAGTCTTTGAAATAAAAGTCCTAACAGCAAACAGCAAGCTCCTAAAAAAATTTAATTTATTTCGACAGTTTGTTTTTAATTTTCCCTTATAATTCAAGTGGATTGGTTTTGTTTGTATTTTCGTTTTTCCAAGCAGATGGTAGTTAAATTCACTGATGGATTTGTCGTTACAGATGTTAGCACAGATGTTAGCATTTAATTCAATTTCATGTTTTGGTTTATAATATTTTTCTCTTTAATTAACTTAACTAACTTTTTCTTTTTAATTAAATTAATTAGCTTTAATTAACTTTTTAATTATCTTTTTAATTGACTTTTAATGACTTATTTAAAAGTAACATATACTTTAGTATTAATGACAGACAGTTGATCCATCTTTAGTTTTCGTACATTATCCATTCACTCAAAGATTATGTTCATCTATACTTATAAAAGGCAAAGCCCTTATTTACTCACTCAATCTCTCACTCACTAATTCTCCCACTTCCCATTTACTTAGAAAGCTGAAATTTTGTACACTCAATTTTTGGGCATAAAGTAGAACAACTAAGTGGTTTTCATCCAGATCTGACCAGGCCCGGTCTGGCCAGGGCGGCTGATCGGTGATCGCCGAGGGCCCCCGGCTCAAGGGGGCCCCCAAAAGTCAATAAACAAACGTATTGTGTAAATAAGTTTTGTAACTATCATGACTATTAAATTTACTATTTTACAGTGACGTAAAAATGTTAAAAATAATTTTTCGAACAATCAATAAACCTACTTATTAGAGTTAAGAATAAACCCTAGTACAGAGATACAAGAGGCGCTAGTCACCAAATCCCTTTCAAAACGCTTCGTCTGGCTCAACGTTCAGCGGCAAAGCTTATGAAGGCTTCTTTGGCCATGAAACTTGGCGCAAATATTAGTTGTAAGCACTAGATGCGTACTAACAAAGGATTTTAAAATATTTTCTCTTAAAAGGCTAAAATAGAGTACATGATAAAATTCAAAATGGCGGCCAATTGAAGTTGTTAAAATTATGGATTGAAGGCTTATGAAATAATTACAAGCGATAAAAAGTGTACTAAATCACAGAGAAGAAATAAACAGAGGTCGCATTCATATGGCAGTAGTGTTGCGGGTAGCTGCCTAACACCAGGAAGTAAAACAATAGGGAGACAATAGACTTCCGGGCGCCCCCCTACCCCCTGCGCCCACTCACGGCACTGCTCGACACCATATTTAGCGCAACATTAGATGCTATCTCTGTCTTATTTCTTCTCTGTGACTAAATCCAATCTATAATAAGAATAAAATGTTTATATGGCTATCTACTATACATATATTTTCCAATACCACTTAGGACAATCAGATGGTTTCATGAAAGACTTAAATTTCAACTGAAACCGCTCATGCAGAAAACAAGCAAATATCAATATCATGCAAAACATTCCAGCAACTCAATATCAACTACACTATGATCAAGCAAATACAATTTTCCTGACAAGGCAAAATCAATATCATGCTACTAATGCTATATAAAATTCATGTCAACAGCAATTCAAAACAAGTAACATAACAACTAACAATTCGTTCATAACAATTCAAAACAAGAACATAATAACCAACAATTCATTCATAACAATTCATAAACTTTGTAACGAATGGAACAATGAAAAGAACAGTAACTATATATTTATAATGATTACAATTAAATAAATACGAACATAGTTAAACGACAGTAACAATAATAATAATAATAACTGTAGAGTATATGGATCACAAGTTATATTTTTTTTTTGTTTATTTTAGCCTTCATGTTGCAGTAGTCATAGACACTGTTGACACTTGGCCAAGGATATATTCTTGCCTAAGTGCCACCCTAGACTACTTGCGAGCAGATTCAACGCGCCGCCGAAAAAGCCCCTGAGGGTGTCGGCCCCCTTAGGGGCCCCGAGATCATCATCAGGGCAAGCTCGTATACCGTGCGGTATAAACAGGAACCACCATCAGTGTTTCTCAGCGCTTGACTCGGGTAAGCCAGTCCCGGTAAACTCGCTTCTGGAGTGCGTGATCTCAGTCCTCTTCACCGTATAACAAGATCGATTGGACGGGGGACAGAAGCAAACATCGCTTGCAGGAGCGAGGACCGCCGATACTGGGCAGAAACCTATCCAGGTCAGCGACACCCTTGGGGGCTTTGTCGGCGGAACACTGCATCTGCTGCAAGCCAGTTACTTTTTTATCTTAGCAAAAAGCAATAGGTAATGGATGATAAAATCAAATTTTATGTATAGTAAAAACCATAAAACCAAAGAATTGTTTACGGTTTTAGTTGTGCTCTGAATATGCACTGTTTTTACTTTTAAATATAGTTCTAACTATATATTTTTAGTGTTAAACGTTAAGGACCCTTTTTGATAATTTTGCTTCGTATAAATCTAAATAACATTAGCAATTTTACCTTAGATTAAATTAACTAACTAAACCCTATGTATGTTTGTCTTCTCTCTATGCATTACCAAACCGCACATCCGATATCCATAAAACTTTATTCTATATATGCCTGCGAAGGTTATGTCATATTTCGGTTCTTAAGCTCCATTAGGGCTTTGTCTCTATGTCTTTCAAAGTTCCAACGTTAAATTCAACGGAAAAATAAATAAATAAAGTGAGAGCAAGGGAATTGTTTATTTAGTTACAGTAGAGGCATGAACAGCTGTTTGCTACTACTGTACTAGCAATACAATTTGAATTGACTACTTGACTACTAGACTAGTTGACTACTTGACATGGAAAATTGAATATAGTCATGGGCTACTGCCTTTTAACCCGGGTAAAAGCCAGTTTTATATTGTATGTTATACACTTTTATTCTACATCATTAAAATATTCATCATAGAACGGCATCAAATACGAAACGTTGAAAGATAATAGAATAAAATGGTATGACTAACAGAATAAAACGAAAAAGAATATCTTGTTAAACAAAACAAAAAACACGCACACCTACTACATTTGTTCGTAAATTGTTTGCAAACTTTGTGTAGCTATTACACACAGTACGTCCTAGGGTACTGGGGTAGGTTTGTGCCCAATATCGGTGACCTCGCTCTTGCCGTCTAGCCTACTCATTTCTGCTGTTCAGTCAGTCTTGCATATGCAGAGGTCTGGGTGCATACACTCGCCCCCTCGTAGATTTGAAAACAACTAATGTCGACTCCCCTATCTCCGACGATTGTGGCGAGGAAGCCTATAAGTAACAAGTAAGAAAGTAAGTAAGTAAGTAAGTAACTCGAGGATCGAGTCCACCGAGACCGTCTTACCCGAGTCCAGCGTCAAGGAGCTTTGTGGTTCGCGTTTGCCTACCGCACAGTACCCGAGCCTGCTGTGGTGGTGGTCGTCGAAGTCATCCCTGTCCTCTCCCTCGAAAGGGAGAGACAGGCGATCTACCGAAGGCCTGGAGTGGGCCGGGAAACAGCTGCCAAACAAGAGCGCGACCGCAGCTTCGACTCATGTATTAGTATTGCCAGATACATTTTCACTAATTCCCCACTGGTGCCACCGGAAATTCTCCACATTTCCCCGCATAGGAAAAACACGAAAAATCCCCAAATTTTCCCACTTTAATCATATTTACAAAAACATGTTCTCCACTTTTAGGCAAAAATGTACCAAATTGCAATTTAATAAAATGCTAAATCACTAAAAATTTATTCTAAAACACTTAAGTTTATTCTTCTTAAAAGCTGTTCAATTACAAAAGGTACCTAAGGAACCAGAATGAAACCTTACATGCACAAACCTCTACCCACAACACTGGACCTTAAAATACAGAAGTAATTTCTAAAAATGAATAAAATGTACGATTGCGCAAGCCTAGATTAAAAACCAGTCATATACCATGATTCCCGGAACGATTTTCCCGCTTTCTTCATCGCAAAATCGCTTTCTTTCTAAGAAAATCGACAAAATTCAAAAAATCTCCACTTAATTCCCCACAAAGCTGAAATCCCCACCAATTCCCCACCGACCAATTATCTTGGCTGAAAATCGCCACTGTGGGGAGAAATCCCCACATCTGGCAACACTGTGGGGGACTGCTGGCGGTGCGAGAGGGAAGCCAAGTTGAGGGGACGCTGGAACTTCGAGCTCATTCCTTCCGTCCGAACTTCCGAGCCTAGCTGCACCGATGGTAAAGTCGCCAGCCCGGGCTACCTATATTTCCCCGGCATCGCAGTCACGTCCGAGCACACCTTCTTTCAGTGCGACCATTGGCACGCTCGCCGAGCCCACATAACATCGTCGGAGCTAAACTCCAGGAGATGGTGACTAGAACTGGTGTCAAGCACTTTGTCCAGGACATTCTCCGGGCGAAATAGGATGGTCTTAATCCTCAGCTTATTCCCGCAGCGATACATTATAGGTCCAGCCCGAAGTAATGTGCGTAACTAGTTCAAGGCTAGTGTCCTCGGTGTCGAGGAGGGTGGTTAGTCAGAATTCCACCGGACTTGGAGCCCAAGTGGGATCGACACTATTAAAGGGATAACAAGCCCCTCAGTGTGCGTAAACGCAATGAACCTTCTGCAAAAAAATACATAAAGTACTATAATATCCTCAAAGATAAGAATCGTAATATCTGCCAATAAGTCAGATCCTGTATAACAAACTAATGACTTTTTCGTTAAAAAATAAATATTCAGTACGTTTTTAATTAGCAAAAGAAAAAG
Organism: Flexamia atlantica; assembly: GCA_035578135.1. Lineage (NCBI taxonomy): Eukaryota > Metazoa > Arthropoda > Insecta > Hemiptera > Cicadellidae > Flexamia > Flexamia atlantica. Next base: position 6,604,579 of record JAQJVK010000027.1, read on the forward strand.
GGGGTACATCCTAAATGTTATCTATATCTAAATAATACTTTTTTGGTGTTAAACATTAAACTACTTAATAAACATTACTGAACTTATGTCATATTTCTAAAAGAAATAAACAGAAGAATATTATTTTAAAACTAAATGTAACTTTCAAAATAACAAGGAAGCGATTTTTTTCAAAAATGAAAATTCAATCATACATTACAATTTATAGTATTGCGTTTAAGCCACTCCTGTCACCATCACGTCGGTTTTATTTATCAATAACTCGGTAAAAAAACATTTTATCCATTTTCAGCGTTGAGATAATCATGCTCAAAGCCACCATTTGTGACGCCTGAGAGCGTAAGGAATCAATTTAGGATGCAATAAATGTCGAAAGCCTCTTCTAAATGACGTCGTAAACACCCGTCCCCGCCAGCGCCCGCGGCGCGTCCCGTGTGCCCAGATGTATATAATTATAGTACTTTTCACGATAATTTTGTACGAGTTAAATCTCATATTTTACTTTCAGTAGTTTGACACTTCAATCATAATAATTGGTGTAAAATAAAGACGTGGGCAAGCTCACAAAAAAGTTGTAGTAACCACATATTTGTCATAATTCCTTGAAAAGTTTCTTTTTTATAAGCTCACCATGACCTTTACTTTGGACCAATTTTTATGATTGAGTGAGATGTCAAGTTCCTGAAAATTTCGTTACCAAAGCGAACCTGGGCCAGAGAATATTTCAGATCTAATCTAATCTAGACCTAAAACACTCAGCATAGATTATGCAGACCAACTTGATTTATTAGCTGACCAACAACATTGGTCAGTACATGAAAGATATCCAAGCTGAAAAAAACTTCTCGGGGAAACCGTTGTTAACATTGATGTCGGCCTTAGTCAGTAACAAGACTACAAGATCGCGCCACAATCATCGTTCAATCATCTGTCATTCGTACTTGGCTTAAAATACCTACCTGGATAGGTCGCCATTCCAAGAAATGTATCTAATGTACTATTACAGTGAAAGAAACTTTCCATCGTTTTTTCAAACATAGAAACGGAAATCGAATCATGAACTGTTTTTGTAATGTTTTAAATTTTGCTGGTTCTTATGGAACAGTAAATGAGTTTGTTTGTCGATAAATGAAATAGTTATTGGTATAAAAACTGGTCGAACGTAATACCAAGAAGATAACTACAACAACTCTCACCTCCTGATCTTGGTGTTTTTGTTGGTCTTTAAAACTTACAGGTAAAACGAGAAAGGACAACTCTGTTTTAGTGAGTTCGTTATCTTCCTTCAGGTTTGGTATTTACTTTTAAATGGATCATTTAAAGGCTGTGTACCTTTTTTTATCTTGGTCTATTCCAATAATTGCACTCTAAATTATGTCATTTTTTCATACTTACTAAATATTTGTATTTAAAGTCATAGCTAAACATGAGTAAAATAACAAAAAAGAAAAAAAAACAGGAAATCACCCTATATTACTGTATTTCCTTTTGAAGAGGTTAATACAGAGGTCATTGACATAATAGGACAATAGTACAGCAGATCATATACAATATCCTCATCCTATCATCATTAGTCGTACAGACACCATTATGCTGTCGCACCAGTTATTACATATATACTACATTAAACTGATATACTTACTGATAACTAAATAGTTTCCATGGATTAGGCTTACAATTTTTAGGTAAATTTTCAGAAAACATTACAACAAAAAAGACCATTTGAAGTTTGTTAATGAAAGATTGGTAAGCCCGTAGAATTTTGTTAAGTAACCGTAGAAAATATTTCTAGGACGATTTGTGTACTGAGCAGTTTTTTACAAACTGATCTAATTTTACCAGTTTTTTCCTACTCAAACTCACATAGATCGTTGCCCTTGCAGTAATCGTGCTATTTAGTTTTTTGTATAAAAAAACCTTTTTTTATACTTGAGAATAAATTATAATAATTTATTATTTTAAAGTTAGTATTGGTTTTTAGTATCGTACAAAGGCCAGCAATGTAAGTGGTGTTTTTGAGGTCTGTGCCAAGGAAATATCAAAAGTCAAAAAGTATTTTAATTTTCTTTGCTTGAAATTGTCACTAATCATCTTTTTGTTTTTTACTAATCAGTGATGGAAATTTCCGCAAAAATCCAAATCAAAGTATTATAATTTGTTCTAAAATTCGGGAACATTGCTATGATTTCCTGTGAATTATCGGTTGCGAACATTAAGGTACCTTAGCTGCAAGGTGCCATAACCGCCGTGGCTAATGTTGCCGGTTATTGCTTGTTCTACTTGAAAGAAACAACAACCAATAAGAAAGTTTTATATTAGTTTCAAAACTTTTGTGACGCTATAATTAGCCTTGCCAGTGCCACTTGCATATACAATTACTATTTAGTAATATCATTTCCTACTACAGTTAACATTGTTTTATTTTGGTCTATTCCAGTAATTTCACTCTAAATTATATCAGTTTAATTTCATACTTACTAAATATTTTTATTTAAAGTCATAGCTAGACTTGAATAAAATAAAAAAAAATAAAAAACAGAAAATCAACTTTAGTAAAGTATAGTTAGTTGAACCTTGACAAATTTATTACTTAAAATTAAAAAAATATAACTATCGACGTAACTCAATGAATCAATTTAATAAAATTATTAATTGGATTTTAGATTGTTTATAGCAAATGAGAGAATGAATACCTTTCAAAATATAATTTAATTTATTTTTACTAAACCTTAAGCAAACCATTTTTGTTCCTTTGTGTGCATTAGTGTCGTATGTTTTAAGTTATTTTACGTGGGCATGGATATTTAATTAAAAGTTATGTTTACGTTAACCAATAGAGCTAAAACTGATGATATAACTTCTTGGCCATTGTTGTGAAATTGTACAGGTATTAATATTTTGTAGGTTTTAAACTCTTTGAAATTAAAAATATACAGAATATAATAATATTTATATAAACACAAATATATAATGCAAAAATAAAAATAAATATTACAAATATTTATGAGACTAACTGATTCAAGACCAGCTAACTGACTTTTCACAGCCAGCTCAATCTGTATAGCAATTCACTTATTTATTCCAAATGAAAAATTATTAGTGTTGAAATTCTGAAATATAAAAAGAAGATGAAAATTAAATTGAAAAAAATATTTAAAATTAAAGCAGACTACTTGTGGAAAAGTTTTATTAAATTTACATGATTGATTACTATCCCAAAATATGTTGTAATAATTAATGCTTTGGGCTTTAAAATGTTAAAGTTTAGTTACGTAAGGAATTAATTCGATAAATTGAGTAAAATTTAGGAAGGCATATATCTAACTAAAAATGACAATGTATACGTAAAATATGATGATCATATTTTTTCTCAAAAAACGCTTTTTGCTCATTAACTGAGCAAAAATATTTAAAAAATTAAATTGATACTGCCGTAATTGGGGTCATTGTTGTTTTGAAGAGAAATAAAAATGATCTCATTAAATAAATTCGAGAGCAAATATACATTTCATTAAAAAGGGCTCAGTCTTGAAAAACAAATTGTGTAACCTTGCTTATCACATCGAAGTAAACATCGTTAAGATTTTCTTCATTATTACTTTATTGTAAGTCAAAAAATGCCCATTAATAATGGTGACATATTATAACTTTAAAACTTCAATTATATTAAATATGAAAACCCGGATTACTACAGAACTTATCAGGCTTTGTTTGAAAGCAAATAAATCGAACTCGGTGAAACATGTTTTCTGAAGGCAAAAAAAGCTACTTTTACAAATATGATATTTATTTTCAGATGTGAATCGATCGGGAAATATAAGATAAGTGACTAAAATGAAAATTATCACTCAAATAATACTGTATAATTATAAAATTTGTGTTAACAGGAAAAGTGGCAAAAAAGGAGAGGTTTTGTAAATAGCCTAGATCTCTTTCAAGAGCACGCTACCAACACTTGAAATCTAAGAAGAAACGTGTTGGCATTGAACCCAATACCCTTTCTACAAAGCGGACAATTTCCATAGATATAATTATTACAACTGAATCTTTGCCTCAAACACTCATTAGGGTTACGGATGATCATAGTTCATAAATAAATCAGGACAATTTGAAAGTATATTTCAAACAGCATTCCCCAAACCGATGAAACAACTCACATACCACATGTATTACATTGCTCAGGACAATAGGGCTTGACACCTTTATTTGATGTGCGCAAAAATGAAAAAAAACTTAGAATATTGTGCCTCTTACGCAAAGTCCAAATTCCATGAAAACAAAGGAAGCTTCTATTTTTACAATATAATGCCTTTTTTAATTGGCAAAAGATTACCACCAAATAGCATATTGTGTGACGATGTTATAAGTGCTAGTAATAAATGTATGATTTTTTTACGTAGGAGGAACGCTTTATGTGCGAACCTAAAGGAACAGTGTGGGACTCCCTCTCAGATGTTGGTCAAGGTATACACACTAAACCTCCTACGGAGCCGCGGGGAAAACCAGGCCGGAACCCTTATCGACAACTTCAGCACTGGTCCGCATGTCTTGCGCCCAGACGGGTCAAGTCACTGTTTCCAGATACTTCGAGGTCACCTAAGCATCCATCGTCTCGCTTCCGCCGAAGAACAGATTGCACGGAGAGCGCAATCGCTCTCCAGGATTCTTCGTTGCGAAGCATTGCTCCTACAACGACGTCCGGGGATAGATCGCCGACTGCAGAAACAAGCCTCCTCCTGTCTTCAGCGAAACGACTGCACCGAAAAAAGGTATTATGAGCAACATCCACCTCCTCCGGGCAGTACCTACACTGAGGTGACATCACCTTTCCCAAGCCGAAAAGGTAATCCCTGAAGTAGCCGTGAACCGTCAGGAATTGATACAAGATGAAATCAATTTCCCCAAAGGTACGACTCAACCACGGGCTAATAAATGTATGATTATTCAACGTTAATGTCTTAGCATTACTGTTATAAGTTTCGATTAGGGGGTCAAATGATGTGTGGGACTAATACCAGTCCAATAATGAACGATCAATTGAATTTTTAGGTTACAGGTGTGACTAAAATAATTCCTGAAGTACCAAAATACGTGACCAAGTAAAGAGAGTAGTTTTCTTGTGTGCAGCTTAAACTTGAGTTACGTGATGTTTTTGGAGCGAGTGTTTGCTCTAACCACTATGGTTTTCTATCCAATAACAATACTAGTTTGTTACTCTTTCTGTGAGAGGACGAACAAAACATCAGTAACATGGGATTGTATAGCTAACACGTTTTATTTCAAATATTTTCAAAAACTTTACATTATTCCGTGCAGACTTATTGCAGCCAATCACATCATTATCCCAAGAATGTGGAAAATTCTTTACCTTTCGGGTTAATGTGATATGCTCGATTCGAACACTCAAACAGATTTGGTAAAAATCTTCAGAAAAGATTTTACGCCTTTTCTATAATTACATATAACTCTGGTAAATTGTTCTGAGTTTTTTTTAATTGAATCTAGGGTTTATGACCTTTTAGTAATAAACACTAAATTATACTTTTACAATATTAAAAAATAAATAACTAAATGAGAATTCTTTGAATCGAACAGTTTAACATAGATTGAATAATGCATAATGCGTCAATATGAGAGATCTGCAGTGCAGCTCTCTGAATTGGCTTTTTATTATGATGATTGCCGGACGTGAAAACGCATGATCTGAATATATTCCAGAGCACTTTCGCCAATTGTAATTCATTTCATATTGCTACATAGACTTACGTAATACGTTTTGTTTTACAGTTTTTATTTGCTCTTGATTTCTGTAAAGTATTACTGTACAGAAAATAGTAGTTTTCATTACTAGGAGCGAAAGTGGCTCTTTTTGGTACGAGATCGTAATTTACAGGCGAGGCGCAGCCGAGCTTGGAAATGCGATCGAGTACCAAGGAGACACTTTTGCTCCGTGTGATGAACAAATATTTTCATCAATATGTATAAATAACCATTTAATCGTTAAAAAATTAGACTACATAATTTTGAGGTTATCCAAAATAGTCATCGTCATTTACACATCTGTTAGTAGTATACAAACACAAGTTAAGAAATCGTTTAACCTTTCAAACGTAACATAAACAAATTTTGACATTAGAGTACGGCAAAATTTACCATATGTTTTTTCAGTACTCCTATTCGAAGTGATCCAAAAACGACCATTTTGCATACGATTTAGAGAACTAAAAACGGCTGTTTTCGGGACATTATGATGAAAAAGTTATTTTTGGTCATTAAATCTTTCGCTCAAAACTAACTTTTTTTCTTACTACGTTTTGATATTTTTGATTTATAATATTTTGTCTCCATTAGCATTAATTTAATGATTTTTAAAATTATTTCTCCTTTATAGTAACGCTAAATTAAATTCATTTAGAACGAATGGCTTGCAGCTTTTCCCTGAAAGACTTGAAATGAAAACGAAAGTCTCTCGTAATGGTTCCTTGTTTATGGTTTTCAAATAGGAATCAAAAAAAGAACATTAATTTAAAAAATTTAACAACTTTGCAAATTTGACAAAAAATCTATTTTATAATACACTGACATTTTTACCCTAGTATGACAAACCCGAAGGGAGAATAAAAATATGTTATTTATACCAATGAATATGTACTAATGAAATCCGTTTATCTGTTATAGATGATTCTAGAGGATTCGCTAAAATGTTTTGTATCAATGTCTTTGTTTTTTAGGAGTTTTTTTTTTTATCGAGGCTATACCGTAATCATGCCTACACAAAAACGCAACAATTAATCATACCGTATTATATAAACATTGAACGGGATGGCTTAACCAATATTATATCTCTAGTTAAAATAAATCCTGGTCGCTCAGTGAACACCCTTAGAACAAACAATGTGACATTAGCAGTAAACAAAAGTGTGGGAAGGCCAAAGTGTAAATTGTGAAAGTGTCGGGGAAAGGTCCCCCCATAAACGTTTGGGCTTAAGTTACAGTCTCCCATGGATGCCTGCCAAAGCGTCCTTAACTCTGAATATTATTTAAGTTTGTATAAGTTAGGCGTAAATAGCACAAAATAAAGGGCATTATCTGTGGTTGCACGGATAAATTTTTGTATTTTAGAAATAACGCTTGTGAAAATAATTTTAGCTATTAAAATTTTAAGAGAAGCTTAGGAGTTACTTTAGACGATTATTATACATATGAAGAAAGTTATGACAATCGTAAACATAAAATGTTACATTGTTCATATGTGAATAATTGTAATATTAACTACTTTCTACTTAAAGGGAGTAGAAAATATCTAACCGATTACAATCAACGCCTAGTTATTAACACTTTGAACCCTGGGCGCTAAAATCTCTTTTTACGTGCGGTACTGGCCGATTTTGGGGTTCAAATTAAAATTTGTAGCTTAATACATATATTTGTTACCCATATAAATTATATATCAAAATAAAGAGAAAAATATAACCTTTCAAATGATATAAATTTTATTTCAGTTACAACAAACAACAATTTTAGGCTTCCACGTAAAACGGACATAAAAAAATGAAGAAAACAAAATTGCGACGGTAGTCATGTACATCATTCATATCAAATATATCTCTCATATTTTACACTAAACATGACAAAAACATTACGTAATAAAGTAATAACAAATCTTATAACTAACTAAGACTCAAAACACTTGTAAATATAAGTAAAATCACACTTTATTGGACGCCGACACAAACATAAACAAAGTCAGCCATTACTGCAGACAACAAAGCGTCGTCAGCCGGTGACGCAAAGGATCAGCTGCAGACATTTGGATTTATTTTTCTGCTGCTAAATAGATGGCTTTTTCGAGACCTTTGGATACTATAATCAATGCCAGATGATCAAGGAAGAGTTCCCTAGCAACGATTAGCGAAAATACGTCGAATATACGTTGCTATGGAATTTAATTTCGGGGCCCGACCCATACTCGGGCTTCGTACACGGTGACATACGCCATGCCCCGAGCTATACTCGGGCTTAGGGTTCAAAGTGGTAACAAAGGAACATGGATTCATTAGCATTCGCATTATCATCATTCCGCATTAGCATCATTTTATATTGGCTGCAATAAATTTAGTGAGCCTCTTTAACTTTATACTTCTTGCAAATAAACATTCCACATGACATTTATTACGTAGCAGTTTTAGTAAAATCAGATTTTATGTATAAACAAAACTTTTTTTAGTGAGGATAGTAGTATAAATCTTGTTCATGTTTTTTGATAAAAAAATTTATAACTTAACCAAAACGTATTTGTTTTTCTCTAATTTTAAAGGGAGGTGACTGGTCAGGTCTAGGTAGAACTGAGAATGCAGTAAATTTTTAACGTGGCTGAAAAATACCCCAATTTATATCCTACAATATCATGCCGACAATATCTTGCAACAAAATATTAGTATTAATATTGTATCAATGTAAAAAATATAATATTTTTTGATCCAATATTTAGTTGGGATCTAAAGAAATTAAAGTTCCTTTTATTTACCTTCAATTTTTTCATGCTTTGAAGTTAAGCCAGCAAAGCAAGAAAAATAACAACATAAACAACGCACACTAAGATCACTGGTACAAAGGGTTAGGTTCTTGTTAAAGTGAAATAAAACCAAATGGGCGGAAATTCAATAGAGGGAGGAACATAAAAGCTCAGAGTAGATAAAGGCTAGACATAAGAAACTATAAAACTCCTCTCAAAATCCTAACGGCGCCCGCGAGTGGGGGGGGGGGTTGTAATAACAGTGCGTAAGCCGGAGTGAGGGCAGGTTTTAGGAGAAAATAGGTAAGGCACTTTGGTATGTCTGGCTCTTATTATTAAGGGTTGAAACTGGGGTACGAGTTATATATGATCTTCTGCCTTTGCAGGTTATGTTTATACTAAGAATTGATTATATATTTTGCTCGGGTTTAGTAACAGAACGTCTCGATATAAATTAACACGGGCGGAGATCAGTTTCGTTTTTGCGTTATGTGTTCTCTGTGTTTGGTAATCCGATAAAAAATTAAAAACTTACGAAATTTGGTAGTACAGCCTTAAGATGTCAAATACTTTTGTTACTAGAGACCGGTTTCGGTTCTATGACGAACCATCTTCAGTCATGTAAGTCAAAATTAATTCATAATATTAAAACTGGTCGTAATATGGATAATATTATTATCCATAATAATAATATGGATTCATTATGACTTACATGACTGGAGATGGTTCGTCATAAAACCGAAACCGGTCTCTGGTAACAAAAGTATTTGACATCATACATACATACATATCCTCTTCATCGATGACTGGCGATGCCAGATAGATTTCGTCAACTTATAATATAAAACAATAGAAACTAATATTTACAATACTTAAAATTGATTTTAAGGCTGTACTACCAAATTTGGTAAGTTTTTAATTTTGTAATACAAGGTGTCAAGGCTTCAGCAATCTATTGGTAATCCGATGTCAACTATCAACCCATCGTGCTTAACCCAATCGATGTACTTTGGTCAGTAATGAAGAAGCATCGATAAAAAACAATAACCGAAACCATTGTCAATTGTATTATTCGATTCTCTCACCAACAACAAAACATAAAACCTAAAACTCTAAAAAACTAAAGTAAACATAATGAAGCAAACCAAAAACTAAATCAAAACGTTACTGTCATTTAACATAATTAACCAACTAAACAACCTACCTTATGTTTTATCATCTGCCATCTTGTATCAAGATATTATCAGTATATATATTTAAATAAAGTAACGAAACAATCGGTAGTAAATACAGTGGATTCGGATGTCAAGTTCATTCCAACAAAAGATACTGACTGTATTATCGAACATCAACTATATCGTTAGATCGTTCGATATCCTTTGTTTGAAATTCATTGTTCGTGATGGTGATTTTATATTTTGATTTGGATTTTTGCGGACATTTGCCATCACTGATTAGTAAAAAAAAAGTTTCACGACGTTTCGGGATCTGGAATCTGATCCCGTCTTCAGGTGGAAGAAAACCTAGAACATAACAAGATTACCACAACAAGAACAGATTAGAACATAACACATGGCCAGGAAAACCTGGACAAAAAACACAGCTAAAACAGAGAACTGTAAAAGCAGTCACAAAAACACTATGCTGAAAAGAAAAACAATAACACAAAATAACACAGGAATCACACGTACCAAGAATCACCAGACAGGAGAGAGCACATCCACACCCAATCAGAGCTGAGCTGAGACTGGTGGGAAATGGCGGCGGCGACGGAAATGGCGGCGGCCACAGCCAACCAAATCGGCGCGCTACCGGTGGCGAAAACCTGAAGCAGAGACATGTGATATGCAAATTCCGTGTGTCTGTTCGTGTTTTTTAGTTAATTTTTAACCTGATTTTGCTCCTTGGCCTTTCTACGGGTTAACAGGGGCGTCGCCGCCGCCATTTCCCACCAGTCTCAGCTCAGCTCTGATTGGGTGTGGACGTGCTCTCTCCTGCCTGGTGATTCTTGATACGTGTGATTCCTGTGTTATTTTGTGTTATTGTTTTTCTTTTCAGCACAGTGTTTTTGTGACTGCTTTTACAGTTCTCTGTATTACCTGTGTTTTTTGTCCAGGTTTTCCTGGCCATGTGTTACTAATCTTGTTATGTTCTAGGTTTTCTTCTACCTGAAGACGGGATCAGATTCCAGATCCCGAAACGTCGTGAAACTTGTTTTTTACTAATCAGTGATGGCAAATGTCCGCAAAAATCCAAATCAAAATATAGATCGTTCGATATGTTTCGTTAAAAATCAGATGTTGAAGCGTCTACTGTAGAAACGAACGGCAGATCAGATATGAAACTCATACCGAAACTGGTAGAAACTTTACATCCAAATATCGTATTAGAACCCTATTGTGATTTTTATTTCCAACTCATCAAATCAAAAATACATTTTTAATTTTGATCTCCTTTGAACAGTAAAAGTAATGAGGTGACATTATCGCAAATATAATATTAACATTAATTTATTCGTTATAACTAGGTAGTAAAATTATGTTAGTGACTGAAGTGATCTGTTAGATTTTATCAACGTTTTTTATTATATGCATTTTAGGGGAAGATTTCATTTGAATAGAACTGTGGTAGTAACTTTTACTGCAAATAAATGTGTATTTAAATAAGATGTTTGGCAGAAAACATGAAACGTATTCCGAAGCAAACAACAACGTATTCCCTCGGTTCTGACATGTTTATGAAATATTTTACTGGATGTCGCGTTCAATATTTATAAAATTCATTCCAGGTAAATATATCAAGATTTTTCTGAAAGAAATTCCTATGAAATATTTGATATTTGTTTTTCTTTATTTTCTTCTTACAATACAAATAAAATATTTTATATTTGCTCAATCGTATCGCATAATATATTTTTGGTCCAATTTTATTATATAAATAACCCCTGTTGTATATTGTTTCGATACTATTAATTCCATAGTGAAGTTCTTAGAATGCAATAAAAATACAGCATAAGTAATAAATAACTTCAAGAAAAAACATTGGTCTTTCCTCTGAATAGTTAGTATAGTTAAATAGGTTTAACCATAAAACTGGTGCACTGAGGTTAAAATTATTATTTGGTCTAAGGGTTTTATGTCTCAAGTGAGGGAAAAGAAACTTATAAAACTTATCTATGCTCTTTAGCTCTTCGCTAATGTTATCTCTTTATCATGCTGTAAAAAGTTTCCTTTTACCATGAATAAGTCTTTTAAAATTTATTTTCTGATCCTACTCTAATAATATTTGGTGAATTGGTAGGAAAAACAGATTTTCTTCAAACAATTCATTAACACACTTTACAGTTCCTAAGTTGTAGCTTTCCAACAAAATGTCTTTCATATCGACACTAATTAATTTTGGATGTCACTTCGATTACTTAATAAAAAATTCATTTTATGTAGAAATTAGGTTTGATATTGTAGATGTATTATCGTGAGGGACTATCAATATAGTTAAGCCCACCCACATGTAGTCTGGTCTATGTCGTTGATGACAGTGTACTAAGTCCTATGTGACTGATGATGATGGACCCAGGATATGGAGTGAGATATGCATATATTATTGTCCCTCAAGGTGCATTACCTTTGATCCATTGTAGCTAAATCTTCTGAGACATAAGAACAAAATCTTTGTGAGATTATATATAGAGAATATATATCGAATAAATAAGAATAAATGAGAATATATATCGAATTTGAGTAAATGTCTGAGTTATGCATATATCTTTGTCCCTCAAGGTGCACTGAACCGCTATAGCTAAATCTTCTGAGACATACCAACAAAATCCTAGTAGGTAAAACATAAATTGAATTTGAAAAATGTCTTTATGATCAGCTAAATATGCAAGTTTAGTAAGCCACTAAATAATGTATTAATCTTCCAAATTTTTATTTTCAAAATTATATTTTCAAATACAAGGGTTCTTGGGCATAAAATAGTAATACTCTTGATAGGACCTAGAAAACAAAAATGTAAAATTTTAAGTAAGTTCATTTAACATGTTAAGTACAATCAATATGTCCAGAAATATATTCAATATAAATGATTTATTTTAGAAATAGGCTTATTGTTAGCCCTATGAGAATTCAAATTTATATTTTGTTCCAAAACCATTTTTGTCAGTTGTTGCCAGTGATCGGATATGTGACTGAAATTATTTTTAATCTGTTTGTTATACAATATGATAATGTGTTATATTTTTATCGGGAGTGAAGCCATGGGTAACTGCTAGTTATGTTTTAATTAGGTTAGTTTATAACCAAACCCAAAAATCATACATGAAATCATTACACAAATATTGGCATGAAAGTCACAGGTTACAGTTGTCTACTCAACTTTATTAATTGTTTCCAAAACAAACTCTCTTTTCAGAACCGGTAAATACATTTCATTAAAAACAATATCTTGTAGCACTATCATGGTTGTCGGCTGTAGGTGTACCTGAATAATAATTTAATAATATTAATATTTTTGATGTATGTTTTGGCATTACAATAACAATATATAAATTCTACAAATGAGACTAAGGGGATAAATCTTCATCTGTTGATTTACAAGTCATATATGGGTACATTGGGAATATTTGGATGTGTATGAAGTCCAAATGCGATTGACTGACTGATGACAGATTCTCAAAATCCATAAGGCCATATACTATGACCTCGCACAAATATTCCTTATAGGCTATCTGGATGCGATCCTTAAAAATATGTTCTTTCAGAAGTCGCGAAACTCATTATGCATTATCAAGATGTTGTGCAATCAACCAATTCAACAGAACTGGGTTCTTTATTCTTTGACTATTTAAGTTTAAGTTCTCTAAATTTTTTGATTCATTTATTTATTATTATTGTTCTTATAGTTAAACTTTAACCATCAGTTGATTTGTACGGTTAGCCTAGTGGCTGTAAATGGCAATTATACATTTCATTTATTAAATTAATGCTAAGACGTTAAGGTTAATAGACGCCCACAACAAAATATAGTGCATATCGCTTAAAAAGAAATATTAAAAACAAAATATGAATCTGAATTAAATCAGAAAACATATGTAATGACGAATCGTCCAATGAATATAACTACTATCTGCTTGAAACACTAAAAATATAAACGACATCGTCCATTAGAATTATATGGAAAAATTAAAAACCCTTTGTACCTTAACCAGCAGAGAATAAAAAAAAACATTAGCCTAGAACACTGCAAGGCTTGAATGGATCCCGGGAAAAGGTTTCATCGTAATCCACCCACCCCGTTATTCAAGTTATTTATAAATCACGGACAAAGACAGCCAATTTTTTTAATCAAAAAGGTTACGATTATATTAATATTAATTACGAAATATATTAACAATTTCAAACTTCCAAAGAGTCGTTTAACTAAGTATGCGTTATTTTATACCATTGTTATACCAAAACAAAGATTATTTATGGCAGCTAGTAATTTTTGTGTGTGAATTTTAATGTTTGAGCCGACAGTAAAAGTTCCCATTGCCGTGTTGTTGAGAGGCTCATATAAACACTGTAGCGAAAATAACTCTTACGACTCGTTGACTGTACGTTGGCTGAGAAGTTTATTGTTAAGCTATTGGATATAGTTAAGTAAATTTAATGCCTACTGAGGTTAAACGGGACAAGTAATGCTAAGCTCCAAAAAATAAAAATATTTATTTTTAAAGGATTTAGTTTACCTGATTTTTTCTAATAAATCAAAGCGAAATTATATTCCATTGCCCTGATACTACTACGAATGCATTTGTTTGGAGGGATTTACAACTGTCAACCAATAAAACAGCGAGCACTGTGTCGTAATCCTTCGTTGGAAATGTAATTTAATATCATACATAGTGGACTAAATAAGACATTATACAGGCAACAATTTCACAAAACTCGCTTTGACTGTTGTGAATGTTTTATTATTACATCTGAGAAATGCTGTTCTAATACTCATTATGAATAAATTAAACTGTAATAAATATTAATTTTTAGTGACCTGTATTATTAATATTAGTCTAGAAAGTAAACTATCCGAATTAATTAATGTTTTATGGCTTTGTAGTGGAAATTTTCTTTTTAAATTTTATTCATGCTATTCAGAAAAGCGTCTCACAAAGGAATTTAAATTTTGAATTATAATTATGATTATGAAAGTAGTTGAAGTTACTTGTTCCTTTATGTACTTTGTGCAGAATGGATTAAATATGGAGCTCGCTGCTTCATGGTTAAGTTGTTAGGGTTCGTTTTGTCATTATTAAAAAAAAATTAAGCTTTACAACCTCAACCCATTAATTAAGGTGTTCCTGAATAATAATTTAAATCGTTCAATTTTTCAGAAATTTTTTCACTCGTTCTGCTTTCAACTGAAATATATGATGCCTAAAATTTACTGATCTTTTAATCTAAAACCATGTGTTAAATTGTGAATAGTTGATGCTTGGCTATGCCTATCAATCAAACATAAATTTTCTATGAACAAAAATAAAGCATAATAAATAAATGATAAATAAAGCAACACAAAGGCTTACTTCAGGGGAGCGGAACAAAAACATTAGGTTGAAATAAATTAAATATTTTATAACTAAGCTTTATTTTACACCCTTTTTTTCTTATAAATCAAATCGAAACTATATTCTAATACCCCTACTTAACCTTTAAATAAATTATTATTTCCTAAGAAGGATTTAGTTGGCTTTACATAAAATCAAAGAGGTATTATATTCTAATTTTCTTGTACTGTGCATGTAATGAAATATTGAATTATTATACATTATTTATTTATTATTGTGAATGATCACTGCATTTGTCAGGTTTTTGTCTTGTATTGTGTTGGCTTACTTTTACTGAAACTAGGCATGTAATAAACATTGAACTAGTTTTATATTATATTTATTTATTGCTTGTGAATGTAGCACTACTGCATGTTAGATCTTAGTATAGATTGTATTAGCTTGTTCCACTGATGAATTTCTTTCCAATGAATTGCATGAAGCATGAAGAAATCTTAGAGCGATAACCAAAATACTGGGCTTTATTTATTTTATGTGTATTTCTCTTGTTGCTACATATTTATAAATTGGCGTATGCCGTGCATGAAAATAAACAAATAAACAAATAATACCCTGGAACAGAATACATTTATTTAGAGGGATTGATGTGGTGACCGATTTCTATTAATTGCTTACTACTGACTAATAAAGCTTTGAATCGTTAATCTTCATTAGAAATGTAATTTAATATCATGTCTGATGGACTAAATAACACATTATCCAGGCTGCGGGCATGGTAATCACTTCACATGGATTACCTCATTTGACTGTTGTGGATGTTTCATTGTTGTATATGAGAAATGCTGTTCTGAGATCTTCATAAGTTGTCTAATATTGATAATGAATAAATTAATCAGTTGTAAATGCCACTTTTTAGTGACTTGTTTTATTAATATTAGTCTGAATATCAAATATATAGTTTAACTTTCCTTAATTAGTTTCAGTTTACTTGTCATAAATTAGTTCTAGTTTCATAATTTAAATCATGATGATATTATATCGTGCAAAATGTAATCAAATAATAATTAACAACGAACGGAGCCTATTCCAAATATTTATAAATATAATTAAATTATTTACATCGATAGACTTAGACCAAGCATTAAAAATAGAAGTTTACTCTTACTTCTCAAGGAACAAAGAGGAAGGCAATTGAAATCAGTTAGATTAGATGGCTCTTTATTTCTGCCACTTCGACACCTTTGTCCTTCCCTTCTCACGCCACCGATAATGAAAAGCGGAAATATATCGCGAAAATACGTTAAGGTATTTTTATCAAAGTGTTCTTTTTACACAAAAAATTTTACTTCGGCACTTAGAATGCATTATATGTTTCTATTTATTGCGGTATACAAAATTATTACATTTATGTAAAACATTTACTCTTGTGTTATAAAGTTTTGAATAAATGTGGACTCCTAAGTAAATTTAAATCTCAGGTGGAAACTAAAAAAGTAGTTTTACATCTTTAAACTTGATGAAGTATGAGTTTTTCTGTGTTAATTTCAAAATGTTATTCATGAGCAAGATAATTAAATATCTTTTGCATTAAAATAATTTAGGCCAGCCCGAACAACTGAAAATGATTCCAGCCTAAGGATATCAAAACTTGGTCATCCATCAATGTACGACAAGGATAAATCGGTGACAGTGTTGGTATAAGTAGCCCGATATATTTTGTTATTTAATCGATTTTGGATGCAAAAAAAGTTACTTAAAAGTCATTAGTATAATGGTTAGTGAATAATGGTTCTGCATTCATAACTCACAGTAATCCATAACGGGGAAAAATACAATTGCATTTAAACGGTACAGAATATTTAGCCTTGAGATTTCCTATTCTCAATTGTCACAGCTTGGGAATTCCGAAAAGTTACTCGAAAAAATGAAGTAAATCACCGATAGAAAATTGTATAAAGTTTGTATATAAGCAAAGTTGTGATAAGCAAAGGCAAC
Source organism: Flexamia atlantica (assembly GCA_035578135.1). NCBI lineage: Eukaryota > Metazoa > Arthropoda > Insecta > Hemiptera > Cicadellidae > Flexamia > Flexamia atlantica. The sequence continues at coordinate 6,621,636 of JAQJVK010000027.1, forward strand.
TTGAAAGCACAAGTGTATATGTAATTAACATCAAATCGAGTAAAGGTAGTGGGACAGGGTAGGGGATTGTGTACCTAACTCTGGACTATTATGGAAAGTGATTATAGCAACTAAACTCCGTTAGCTTAACAGTGCTATTAACTGGCTATATATCTTTATCACTAACATTTAGTCGTGGCTTTGCTTTTCGATAAAAATTACAATAAAATCTTTTACCTTATATAATAAATCTCAGGATGCTGAAAAAATTATTTTATATCTACGTATGTGTATGAGCGAGGTCTGCTTATGAATTACGGTGAAGTCGATGTGTCTTTAATTAACTAAATCATGGGATTTGTTACATGGAAGTTATTTTAATCAGGGTTATACTGAGCAACTTTTTCTTCAGTCATATTTCCTGCTCTTGTCATAACCAAGCGGCTGTACAAATTACTTGCTAATTTGACAGCCACAATTGCACAGTATTCTGCATTTTTCAACAATTGTTTGAGTAATTATTTTCGCTCTCGCACTTATAATTTAGCAAATCTGCGTATCCTCCGTAGTATTTCCAACTACATTCTTGCAGTGGGATCACAGATTAAATTATAGATTGTTAACCTTTCACATTTCTTATCAAGGATCCCTACAGTTTACCTTACCCACTAGTACGAGGATATAAAAATATAATATTCAATCTTTGATCGATTATATTTATCCTGTATCACACATCCCCCTATCTTCGATTTTTGTTCTAAAAAGTTAGTTTGAAATTAGCTACCCCATGTGAAAGAAACAAAATATTCTTTGGATTTAAAATGTCTTGAATATTCCATTATATTTCAAAAATAAATATTTCCTCCTGGTTTCCCTGTAAGAATCTAGAAAAAACATGCATTCTGAGTTTTATTTTATTTAGTAATTTTTAAATAAAGAAACCAATCAATTAAATGAATACGCTACAGTGTGGTGGTGACTAAAACTAACTCTTTCAATCTTGCCGGGATTTAATCTCAATATCCCCTTAAAACTTCGAATTTTTAAATCCCCGAATTATTAGTGAATGTGTGCACCCTATAAGGAACGTCCTAGCAAAGTTTCAAGTTTCAAGGTTTCAAGGTGCCTTAGGTATTTAACAATAGTAAACAGTGTGCTAATTTATGCATACATTAAATTTTCTTCAGTGATATGTGCGATTTTACATAAAAATTAAGCCTACCTTATCCAATCTATACTGTCAGATACGGACTGTTATCTAGGAATTTCATCTGGTAAATTTGCATGCAGCCACATTATTACTAGTGTGATTGTATTCAAAATTTACCTGATGAAGTTTTTGGGAAACGGAGAATGATGTCTTTTGAAATAGTAGTAGCAGTGGTCGGAAAAATAATTGTATTTCATTTTATTGTTAATAGACTTTTACTCAGGTTAACAATGAATAATAAAATTTCTCACTACTAACCCTAATAAGACTTAAACATTTTGAAAAAAGGTATCTTTCCGATTAAGCGAGTTTAATCTTCTCCCGAAGAAGTTTTGTTAAAGCACGATTCAAGTTGTTGAAATGCAAGAGCAAAAGTCAAAAGACGTAAGTCAAGAGACAAAAGCCTAAGCAGTCAGCATAGTGTAGTAAGTTTTACAAAGCTAATTATTGTATCTACACTCTGTCCTAGAGTAGCAGGCTGCAACTGAAATCTGTTGCGTTTGCGAACTTCTCTAGCTGAAGAGGCGAATTGAAGCCGAAACAGAACTACAAGCCAAAGACAACAAATGATAAGTTTGTGTCTGCCAAGACGATTTTGCGACAAGGCTTTGCTCTTCCAATACCTATTGAGTAACGGATCCCTTTTGGATAATTTTCCTTTGGGTAACCGATCTCTTTGGTAAAAGGTTTGAGCAACCAAGTTGCTTATCGAATGGCGCACAAAATGGGTTTGATTTAAGAAAGTCCCAGTTTGGCATGTTTTTCGGTTTCGAACTATTCGGTTCTCATCAGCACTGCGAAGAAGCAGTGGAACGAAAGAAAATGCTAAAGTGAATTTACTCACAAGTTGTTGAAATGCAAGAGCAAAAGTCAAAAGACGTAAGTCAAGAGACAAAAGCCAAAGCAGTCAGCATAGTGTAGTAAGTTTTACAAAGCTAATTATTGTATCTACACTCTGTCCTAGAGTAGCAGGCTGCAACTGAAATCTGTTGCGTTTGCGAACTTCTCTAGCTGAAGAGGCGAATTGAAGCCGAAACAGAACTACAAGCCAAAGACAACAAATGATAAGTTTGTGTCTGCCAAGACGATTTTGCGACAAGGCTTTGCTCTTCCAATACCTATTGAGTAACGGATCCCTTTTGGATGATTTTCCTTTTGGGTAACCGATCTCTTTGGTAAAAGGTTTGAGCAACCAAGTTGCTTATCGAATGGCGCACAAAATGGGTTTGATTTAAGAAAGTCCCAGTTTGGCATGTTTTTCGGTTTCGAACTATTCGGTTCTCATCAGCACTGCGAAGAAGCAGTGGAACGAAAGAAAATGCTAAAGTGAATTTACTCACAAGTTGTTGAAATGCAAGAGCAAAAGTCAAAAGACGTAAGTCAAGAGACAAAAGCCAAAGCAGTCAGCATAGTGTAGTAAGTTTTACAAAGCTAATTATTGTATCTACACTCTGTCCTAGAGTAGCAGGCTGCAACTGAAATCTGTTGCGTTTGCGAACTTCTCTAGCTGAAGAGGCGAATTATCCAAAAGGGATCCGTTACTCAATAGGTATTGGAAGAGCAAAGCCTTGTCGCAAAATCGTCTTGGCAGACACAAACTTATCATTTGTTGTCTTTGGCTTGTAGTTCTGTTTCGGCTTCAATTCGCCTCTTCAGCTAGAGAAGTTCGCAAACGCAACAGATTTCAGTTGCAGCCTGCTACTCTAGGACAGAGTGTAGATACAATAATTAGCTTTGTAACGATTCAAGTAATGAAAATCGGCCAGTGTCATTTTTAGGCTCCAACCTTTACTATTCTGTCAACACGTCCACTTTGCAATATTAGCACTTTGTTAATTAATTACAATTTAATGTAGTACTGTGATCTTCCTAGAGTTAAGTATTCTGATATATTTATAGTTTTAAAAGAATAGAGTAGAATTCAAATAGAACTTTAAAATATCTTAATATACATTTTAATATGATTAATGGCATAAAAATATATTGTACCTAGAATAAAATACCAGTTTAAATCAAATGTTCATATTCATCGCCATTTTTTTATTATAAAATCATTTTTGGTGTCGTGTAATCTCGAGGAAAATTCATACAAATGTCTGGATGCTCTTTAAACATCGTTAAGTTCAACAATACAATACTAGTCTTGCATTAATATACGAAATGGGTGCTCCAAAAAAGTATTGCAAACTCAAGGTATTTATCGAAACTGTGCCGCAAAGTCAAGTTATGTACCAAAACTACACAGCAAATCAAGGGATATATCAAATCTGCGCCGCAAAATCAAGGCATATGACGAAACTGCACCGCAAAACCATGATATATACCGAAACTTCACCGCAAAATCAAGGTATATACCAAAACTGCGCCGAAAAATGAAGGTATATACCAAAATTGCGGCGCAAAATTATGGTATATACCAAAACTGCACCGCAAAATCGAGGTATATACCAAAACTGCACCGCAAAACCATGATATATACCGAAACTTCACCGCAAAATCAAGGTATATTCCAAAAATTCGCCGCAAAATGAAAGTCTATACCAAAACTGCGGCGCAAATTCAAGGTATATACCGAAACTTCACCGCAAAATCAAGGTATATGCCTAAACTCAGGGCCGTACTCAGACCGGTTTTTCCGGGACAATTTACCGGGGCCCGGGGCCAAGGGGGGGGCCGGGGCCAAGGGGGGGCCCGGGGCGGGTCCAAGGGGGGCCCGGGGGCTCAGAACGTCCCCCGAAATATTGAAACCCCCCCCCTGGCGAAATGTATAGAGGGCCGGGAACAGGTAACAAGGGTCCGAAACGACAACAAAGGGGCCAAAAAGACACGAGTAAAAAAAAAAGGTCACCACTTTTGACGAGCCGGAAATCAGCTACGGCTTTGACTGGAACGGGTGCAGTACCAGGACATGAGGGGCCCGGCCTAATATCTTTACCGGGGACCGCCAAAGCTGGGTACAGCCCTGCCTAAACTGCACCGCAAAATCATGGTATATACCGGAACTGCACTGAAGAATCAAGGTACAGGGTGTTTTTTTAACGCGACCTATGTTTAAGATTATATAATGCGCATATAAAGATGAAATGCGTATCGTTTTGTTAATCTTTACATTTTATGCGACCTATTATTTAAGTTCGACCACATTTAGCTTACATTATGCGTTCAAACAATCCGCCATTGACATTTATACAAAGTTGTGCTCTCTCCATTACATTCCTGAACACGTTTTTAAGTACCTCTTTGAATTTTTGTATTAAATTTGTTATGTTTGTTTTTAGATGCTGTATATCCTGCGAATTGTTTTCGTAGGCCTTACTTTCTATGTATCTCTAAAGAATATAATATAGTGGGGTCAAATCGGGGATTTTGGGGGGAAGGATTTCTTCACTGATAAAATAAAATTTGGGTTGCGATTTGAAAGAAACACCCTGTATAAACGGAAACGGAACAAGACGTACGTTGGGCGGAAACTTTGCCCAAGACGTACTCCGAGTTGCATAATCACAACACTTGCTACAATTCACATCAGGGAGCTTGCAGAGACAAAATCTCTCTCTCCAAGGGAAAACAGCATTTACCTGAAACCATTTCTCGGGAAGGAGTAAGCTGATTGTAAGATAACGTTTGGTGCAACCTGAGATGTTTGAAACAAATGTCAATATACTGAAGCGCAATAATTCACCTATTCAAAGTTCATAATTTAATTATACTTAATTAAAGTTCACCCTCAATTTACAGATTGTCCTAGTCGCCAAATGTGGACCACTTATATTTTTCAAGAATTGCCTGATGATACAATTTTTGTAGTCCGTTGTTTACCATCAAAGGGCTGATAACGGAGATACTTTGAAAATCCTTTCCTTTTAAAGGATAATTTTAGGAATTGCTCTTCAGTGCTTACAGAAGAAGCCGCTTGCAATTTATTCTCTGAATATAGTTACATTAGTTATTTATGTTATTTGTTACTTCTGTTGTTGATAGAACTCGTAAAGCGATGTAAAAAAATATTTGATAGAATGGAAGTTGGTTTAGACATTTCAATTAAAAAAAGAGTGGCAGAGTGATTAATTATAGCGATGTTTTGAAAGGTGGTAGGCTTACTTCTTATTTGTCTGATATCACTCTACGATCTGCAGAGGTAATTTTTACAAATTACGAAAAAGTGAGGTGGGAAAACTGATACATAATAGTTCTGCAAGCATGAAAATATACTATATACGTTGAGCATATAGCGGATGTATGCGTTTTTTTATAAACACCATATATATAGTTAATATTTGTCAATTCTGTAACATTTAAACCCTCAAGAAAAGCATCCGATCTCTAAATATCTAGAGACAGTCTAACCTGATAACTCAGGAAAAATATTCGTTTACTTATAAAAGTTATTATAACAACGTAACTTCCAGTTGTTATTTTATGTTTTTAGCAACTATCAAATTGATATATTTTTCCAATACATCTTATTATACGAAACTATTGTACATGCTCTTCTGTCTGACAAGTTTGCAATGAACACACTCCAGTCTAGAGGGTCCTATTTCCGCTTTAATAATTTACATCATCCTGGCTGGATTCCGCCGCGAAACAAAGAAGAACAACTAACTCAGGAAGCAATACCTAAATAAACAACTGCTCATGCGCTTTATTCACTATAGCTCTGGACAACCTTACTGGCGGGTGAGTGAGTGCGCTGTTGTCGTAATTAGTGTTTATTATCTGCAATGTTTTGGTAATAAATCACATGGTCATTTGTTCATGTTTCATGAACAAATGACCATGAATTTGTTCATGTTTTCTTGTGCAAAGTACTCATCAGAGGTACTTTGCACAAGAAAATATTTTGTTGCAACCGCAATTCATGAAGTACGATGACAAAAGTGTGGAAACACATTCTTAAATGTAAACAAATCATTTAAGATGAAAGGTTGTCAAACTAAAAGACCAGCTGATGCATTGCGCAAATATTTTACAGAAATTTTGATTGCGTAAGAAATCTCTCGGTGATATATTACAGGACATTCTTTTGTAGTGTAAATGAGGTGGAACGTAAACAAAGTTTTGACAGTTCTACCAAAACATGTGTTTATTTAGCAGACATTGTGGGAGATTAAAATTTTCGCCACCCGCCAATAAGGCTGTCCAGAGCTATAGATTATTTAGTTTTCAAGTCAACTTTAATGGTTACAAGTATATTTTCTTTAGAAGATAGAGATTTTGTGAAATTTGAAAAATATGAATTTTTAAACACTCAAACCCCATAACTTTTGACCCTGAATTTTTACAGACATGCGAGTGGTGTCAGTTTGTTTTTCATCTTAAGCACTAAAAACTATTAATTTTTAATTAAAATGGTTAGAGCCGTTACTGAGAAATTTGTATTTTTGTAATTTTTATGGCGTAAATACCCTTAAAAATCAAAAATTAGTGTCGTCTCAAGCTTTGTTTACACACACACACACACACACACACACACACACACACACATACACACCATTACTATAACTGTGGGGACTCGTGCTTTTTACCAAACTATGGGGACATCGAGGCACAATGCTATAAAAAACATCATATGTTCTATTTGACCTCTAAATTTCAAAAAAAAAGCAAAAACACTCCTTTTCTATTGGCAGAAAGCAGTTTAAAAAAAGATTGAAAATTGTGTGGACGTCCCCACAGCTAATGTAAGAGACGGTCATGTCCACACAGTTAATGCAAGAGTCAAAACACATGTCCACAGAGTTAATGCAAGTGTTCACACAAACGAGTGTTTTTCCTTGTGAATGTGTTTTTGTCCCCACAGTTTGGGAAATTACTCGATACACATCCACAGTCAGTAGTTGGTTGCTTTAAGGTTAGTTTAAGTCGAGAGCTGTCAAGCTGAGGAGCTGCTTGGAAGAAGGGAGCCACGCAGACAGAAGATCTGGCAGTCCAGCGCAGAAGATCCAGGATAAATATGTTTAAGTTTGTGAACGTTTAGTGCGGGAGTGGGCCTAAGGCCACCCATGGGCAATTTCGTAAAGGTGGAGTGATAGTGGAAGTGAAATAATGGATATGCCTATCAACAAGTAAATGTTTAGAATTCATTTTTAACATTTTGATATTAATAAGATCTGTTCTCTAAAAGGCCATACATGTCCTATCTTAAAAATACAGTAAAAAAATAATAAAAAAATAAAAATGATGCATAGTAATTTAAAACCTTAAACCCTCCATAAAGTGATTCAGAGTAATACCTCTTTCCAAGCCAAGTGCTCCCCTTTATAATTTTAATATCTGTTATTTAAACCTCTCATAATAATCTCACATGGTACTATGGCACAATAATCGAACATTAAATTCATTAAATCGTAAAATTATTGAAAATTCATCGAATATTGTCATATGTTGACCTTAATTAATTGAATATTGTCATAGTAAAGTCACTTTTGTTTACACATTACATTTTTTACAATCATAAGTTATACTGTTTAGTAGCAGAGAATTTTGGTTCTTTAATATTTTGTAGATTCTGCCCCTTAAAATGAGAATATTTTACATTTCTTGGCAGTTTATACCGCTTTCAAATTAAGTGATAGTGATATTTAAAAGTTATGCGTATATTATGGTGAGTTCATCTTTCTTTACTAATCCAGGTTTGATAAAATGATGGGATTGCAGCATTAAACTAAATGAGGTAGTCAAGCCATTGTTTGATTTTTTGCATACTTATTGCCCTTATGTCACCCTTTGGGGGAAAATTACCCTGCTTACATATCAACATATCTTGATGACGCTATGCTACTTCATCTAGTTGAGATCTAGGCCAACTAAGGCCCAAAAATCCTCAATTCATTTTCATTTTTGTAGCAGCAAATTAGCGTTCTCCTTATGGAGAATACAAAAATATTCATCACTACCAATGACAATATATGATGTTTTGAAATTAGTTTTCAAGCATTTGAAAGTGTATGCAGGCCTGCTGCAACGGATATATTTAGCCTATATATAAATATAAGCACTATAACTCTCATAATATAGCCCGATCTTAATTAAATTTGGTACGGACATAAAGTCAGCGCTAATAATCGCCAAGTTTGCAAACCATCTATATCGGGCTATCTATAAAGGGGGATAGACTTTCCCAAGAAGATTTTCTTTTTGATTTTTTATATAGAGAAAATATAGTAAATCTTATTTTGGTTTGGATTAAAAATCTTGAGTCACCGTCTTTGGTCCATCTATTACTGAGATACTGGATAGTAATTTCACACAGTATGATGGCACAATGACACCTTGTAGGGGGAAAAATTAAATTTTAGTATTTAATCAAGGCCATATTCTTTGCATTACCCCCACTCCTCAGTCATCAGATCGGTCGAGTAGTCCAAACAGTACAGGTAAAACTCTCCTAAGAAAACATAAAAATTAGTCTGTTTGTGAAATTTGCAGGAAACGTAGTATTTACCATTAGATTTTGAAATCTGAAGAGTCCCTAGTGATTGGGGGGGGGGAGTGGAAGTACCTTTTTGGGGGGGTTAAATTTTGGGGTTGAGAAAATGTTTATTTATGGTATCCAAGAAATTGGGGTTCGTTTTATATGTTTTTTAGGATGCAGAATTGAAAAAAGCATTTTAAAATCAATACAACCAACAGTTTATGAGAAAAAGACACATTTATTAATCAAAAATGAAATAGCAACAAATTAAAATAATAGAACATGGGCCACCCATGTAAAACCATCTCCCCGTGGGAATTTTCCACACATTTTTTGTTGCTAATGACATGTAATTTAAGGTTTTGCTTGTTTCCTACTCAAAAATTGTAGCATAATCCAGACAAACCAAAAACAACTAGCGATGAAAAAAATTAAAATGGGTTCATTAAAAAAAAGTTACTTCACTGCATTTTTTCCATACATTCTTTTGAAATATTGACTAGGGACCTGTGCCCATCATTTTTGGGTGGTTAATCCTTTATTTAGTCTCAAAATACTCAGTGAAATACCGGCTTTCATTTCAGATATTAATTATCAAGATCATTTAGGGGACAGATGCGCTGTAAGGCTCAATGTAACTTAAAAATTAATTTTTGGGAAATTTGTTTTTAGTGAAGTAGTTATATCTCGTGTTCTAAATAAGGTATTTAGTTCATTTTAGCCTTCAAATGCACAGAGATACGTCGGCTTTTATTTGAAGTATTGATATGTGAAATCAGTTAAGTAGCAAATGAAATTTAAAGATCATTATGACATAAAGAATTGTTATTTTTAAATTTCACGCTTAATAGTGGATTATAACTCACCCCAAACTTGACCGAATTAAATGGTCGTAGTCTCAAAAGAAAGGTGATGTTTCAGTCAGGCTTTTAAAAGCATACAGAACTCCATACCTGTCCTCCAACTGGAGATATCAGTCTTTATATAAATAAAAATGTCTGAAAACTTTAATTTTATGCAAGTTTAAGAACCACAATTAATTCACCTGAAACTCAATACATCAAAGTAATTTATGACTAAAATGAAAGCCAATAACCTATAGAGTTCATTGAAACCCTAGCGATTTTTGAGTCTTCTTTGGAACTAAAGATATCCTTCAAGGAATATAGAATTATGCAAATAAAACAAATTTTTGTTGAGTAAAAGCTCATAAGTCACTTAAATTTTAGTCTGATTTTACTGAGGGTTAGCTTACTGGAAATAAGTTGATGGTTTACTGAGTGATTTAAGACCAAAATGAACTTATTACCTTATTTAGAACCAGATATATAACTACTTGATTAAAACAAATTTCTGAAAATTTGATTTTTAAGTTACATTGAGCCTTACAGCTCATCTCTCACTTGAACGATGTTGATGATTAGTATCTCAAATGAAGGCCGGTATTTCACTGAGTATTTTGAGACTAAAACGAACTAGGACATGTCTTAATAATAAGAGATATAAGAAAAATAATCGAAGAAAATATTGAAAATATGAAGCGTCCATAAGATCAATTTCAAGGACCAAGCGTGCCAAAGGGATCAATTTTCATTTGGGCATATATTTTTAACGAATGAATATTTTCAAAAAATGATTTCAGCATTGTAAACAGCAAAAAATTCTAGTTTATAATGATGTCTCACAATACTACCTTTACATTTACAAAAAATAAAGTTGATATCTAATATGGCAAATCCAAGATGGCGGCCAAAAATTTATTTCCTGTCAAAATAAAGGATTAACCACCCAAAAATGATAGCCATTGGTCCCGAGTTAATATTTAAAAGAATGCATGGAAAAAATTCAGTGAAGTAACATTTTTTTTTAATGACCCTTTTTTAATTTTTTATCGATAGTTTTTTTTTGTCTGTCTGGGTTATGCTGCAATTTTTAAGTAAAAAACAAGCAAAACCTTAATGTACATGTCAATAGCAACAAAAAAACATGTGTCGACAATTCCCACGGGGGAGGGTTTTATATGGGTGGCCCATTTTCTATTAATTTAATTTGTTGCTATTTCATTTTTGAAGAATAAATTTGTATTTTTCTCATAAACTGTTGGTTGTATTGATTTTATAATGTTTTTTGTAATTCGGTATCCTAAAAAACATAGAAAACGACACCCCACTTGCTTGGATCCCATAAATACAAATTTTCTTAAAATCACTACCCCCCAAAATTTAACCCCCCCAAAAAGGTACTTCCACCCCTCTATCACTAGGGACTCTTCAGGTGTCAAAATTTAATGATAAGTACTACGTTTCCTGCAAGTTTCATGAACAGACCAATTTTAGCGAATTTCCCCTATAGGGAAGAAGCTATTACCGTAGGTCTCATGGTAAGACCTAAGCCCGAGACCATGATAACTTTTCGTTTTAGGGCCACCAGAAGCAAAAAACACCATTCGTTCGAATTTTTATATATCTATCTATCTATCTATATATATATATATATATATATATGTGTGTGTCTGTCAGCACGATAGCGGCCGTAAATATGATCCGATCTTAATGAAATTTGGAACAGACATGTAAAGTGGTAATCGAATGGACGAGTTCGTGAACCAGCCCGATCGGACCACCGGAAGGGGGGGTAAGGGGGGATAAACACCCCCAAAAATGAGTTTTTTGGGTTTTTTACATATAAAAATAAAATTTATCGAATCTTTGTTGGCACCATTGAATTCAGCTCAAAAAAACAAACAATTTAGTGTTTTGAATCATTGCTCTATGTCCATTGGTTACCGAGATATTGAAAGTGGTAAACACAGTACGTTGTCCCAATGTTAACCTTATGGGGAATAAGTAAAATTCTATATCTCGCTTATTTCTCAACATATCTGGATAAAACTTGGTTTGTGGCTTCATCTAGATGAGATCTAATGTATTTTAGTCTAAAATCCCCGAAATTTCAATTTTTAGTGGCAGCAAACCTGCATAATCATTCCCCATGTTATCCTTATGGGAAATGAAAAAATTCTATATCTTACTTATTTTTTTAACATTTCTTGACAAAACTTAGTATATGGCTTCTTCTAGTTAAGATCTACTAAATAATGAATTAAAACCAACCAGTTTTTAACATACCTGTTGCAGCAAACCTGCATAATCATTCCCCATGTTATTCTAATGGAGATTACAAAACATGTAAAATCTCACTAAGTTGGATTGAAATACCATTTGTTGTGTTGCATCTGAAATTCGCTGAGTATGCAGGTCTGCTGCAACGGGGGTATTTATGTTTTCTACTCGTCTTTTAGTTGAATTTTACCTGTACTAAAAGCACCAGGACAACTCTCCTAAAAATTAAATTCTGAATGAAACGCTAAATGCTAAACGCTGAATGAAAGGTCAGGTTACAATCCGTGCCGGGCAACAATTTTTCCTTCTAATATAAAAAAATTCATTTATCTCAATTAATAAGTCAGTATTTTTTTGCGTTTTTAAGTTTTTTTAAATTTATGAAATTTGTTAAATTTTTTTTAGAGTGTCCACCAATTAATATGGAAAACTGTACAAAACTACACTTCTAGCCATACAACAAAACCAATACAAGTGCTGATAAGTCTCGAATCAATTGTTAAGTCCGGCCGTCTGGGCAGCTTAATTACAGAGTTGGAGTGGGAAATGAAATACTTTTGTCTACTTTTATGAAAAATATGTGCTATATACACTTTGTAGAAAAGGTAATCAAGTCCCTAGAGTAAAAATTTAAGTTGTTTGAGTCTTAAAATAATCGAATGATTGTCGTGTTTAAAGGTTGACTATAGTGCAAAGTCTGGTTTGGCAGGGGTAACCTTGAAACTGGAGAGATAATAGTTGACACCGTAGAAGCGAGGGTAAATGAGCTTTAAAGCCCATATAATGATGCAACTTTTAAGGCCAAAAATATTAGATTCGGTCAGTAAATACCAAAGTTATTAGCAATTGAAAATTTGCCTACCAAATTTCCTCAAAATTATACAAATCCGTACATTTCGGCTTGTAGTAAACTTATAAAGGGAAAACCTTGGTATATTTTGATATATAATCCTTTAATTCGACTGTTTAAAGAGGAATATGCTGGGTTATAACTTTAATAAATGAGAATTCAACTATAAGAATCGCTATCAATGGTGCGAAGCCAGCCCAATCGAGTATGCCATAAGGAATTATTTGTGAAATCCATGTAAATTGTGTTATTGGGTAATGAATGTTATTTTTATAAACTAGACATTATTTTAGTCGACAATAATTAAAATTAGGGTCATATTACGCCCCTAATGGGGAAAAAAATTACTTTATACTTAATTTTTTATTGGTTTTCATACCCAAATTGACCGAATGGCGTAAATTGTCTTACGATACTTTCGATTGTAAGTAATTGATAAAGGTGAAAATTACTGACAATTTATACTCTTTGAGACTAGCTAATGGCGGTTTTATCACATTGCTGATAGTAGTACAAGAAATGATTATAACTTTTTTATTTGAAAAATACTTAACCGACTGGATTGAAATTTCACACAGAGGTAGATGTTGAACCTGGGAAAATCATAGGCCTATTCACTTCCTTAAAATCCTCTCGGGCTACTCCCTGTGAACGCCCTCAGTTTCAATGTCCACATTTTATAAGTATGTAAACATTAAACACAGAAATGTAAACAGCTGTTGCTACTAATTTGACAGTTCTAAGAGCAGTGGCAAGATCAGCTGTTTCAAGCTATCTATCGTGAGCGAAGCCACGGGCAACTGCTAGTTTATAAAAAAATATTTGTAAGCCTAGATTTTCAAATAGGCCTACTTATAATATAATTGGATTTCAATTTAATGATAAATACCTATTTTTTTAAAGAGGGCGATGGCTTCACTTGGCCATGGTGTTGCAACACAGCAGAATTGGCTTATTGTGCACCCTCAGTCAACAGGGATAAAATAAATAAATAACTATTGAGATAAAATTTAATATTAGCCACACTTAAAAGACTATTTTTATTTTTATTCAAACAATAACTTTAATTGGTAATTTTTAAATGAGCAAATTTTCTTAAATAAATTAGATAAGGAATAAAAGTTTTAATGGTCTTGGGCTTAGGTTTTATCATAAAAAAATAATATTCAAATACATTTAAATAGATTTCAGTTTTACCTATTAAGATAAATTTTAACCAATTTTAACCAAAGATATGTTTTTATTTTTAATCAAACAATAAATTTCATTGATAATTTTTAATTTATAATTAGATACAATTACTGATCAATAGCTATTTTCTAATTCATAAATGAGGATTTATTTATTATATGTTAAACCAAATAAACTGAATGATCCATAAATTGATTGTTCAAATATTGTGTATACTTGTGATAAGTGACAGGAGACCGGGCGAACAGTAAGACGATCTAGTCTAGTCCCATTGCTGTAGCAGCCAACAGCAATTTCCCTTCCTCTCTCAAATCAGAAGAATCGTATAGTTTCCCGAAAATTCCACAGGATGCGCCACTAGTTAGTCATCATGACGTCCTCACAGTTTATGCATTTCATGTAAAAATTGTGGGGACGTGTGTGATGTCCCCATAAGCGATTAGGTCCACAGTCTGGTCGTATGCATGTCCATGTCCCCACAGCTAATGTAGCCCAAACACACACACACACACACACACACACACACACACACACACACACACACACACACACACACACACACACACACACACAAGTGTGTGTCGTCACTTGGACGCTCTAATTAACATTGTTGTTATGCCGATATAGGTTTACCAAAAACAGCTGTGTTAACACTTCAATTGTTACAACACCTTATTTATCATTAGAGGGATGCAGTCTTGAGTGACGACAAAAATATTTGTTTTTACAAATATTTGTAAAAAATGCAACCACATTTTTACAAATATTTGATGTCTTCAAGATAATACAGTTGTATCGATTTCACAGACCCACAAGTGAGAATTAATCCAATAAAACTTTAATTTTACTTTAAAACAACCACAACTACGAAAGATATAGTTATTAGTGTGTTGAGTGAATAAAGTATAAAATTGTTTCACGGTGAAAATGTTGGCGCCCGAGCTCGCGAGGGAATGTAAACAACAATGGAACGTAATATCCATTTTGTTTCGTTCTGCTAATAGCAGAACACCTGCATCCGGGTAGCTGCAACCATGCATGCACCAGCGATCAGCTAATTGTTATAACATTCTTCCACGCTTACTTCGCAGACTTTCTCACAGCTGATTGCTGTTAAAGATAATCTTTGATTATTTATGCCACTAAATCAGCTGTTATTTGCAACATATTTTCATGTGTGCGTGGAAATTTGAATGCGCTCTATTTTTTTTATTATTGATTTCAATGTTATTGTTATGGGTTGACTTTGTTTTCCTCCGGGAGAAAAATTAATCACTTTACTCCCGTTGGGAGGCAAATTATTATTTTACTCACCCATTACAAGGAGTAAAAAGCACCTAAACATAGCAGGTGGGGGAAAACATATTTTATACAGCTAACATAAGCAATCGAATGCTTGAGATGTAAACTATTACTAAGCCAGTCTATTCACGTTAACCCGTCTTGTACGTTCGTGATTTTGAGTCAATGATCTTGAGCCTAAAACAAAGGTTCGCCTCCGATTGTGGGGAGCTAACACAATCAATTCTGCATCAATTGTTTCACAGCGTTTGATCGAACCACTCAAATACTTGTAACTTGTAATCCTCTTTATGATTCATGACATAGTTATTCATCTAATGTTGTAAAGCTACATAAATGCATGTTAGTCTAATATGTTTATGCCAGTACTTATAATTTTTATTTATATCTAACTTCACACCCTGAACTTTTCATCCCCTCATAAACATGTCATGACAAGGTGGTTTCAATATGTTTTTTTCTATCATTGACCGGTATTTTATATAGAGTTATAATATTTTATTTTTATATGACTAATCATTTATTTAATAAAATTACTGCCACTTTTTCACCCTCCCAACCTACAACACTAACATATGTAATATCAAAGTATCTCATGCAGCATAATGCGAGTAATTTGATAAATTAAAATAGAATGATTTTTGTGAGAGGAGATAAGCATAATGCAAGAGAAATTAATTGTAAAAAGTTCCACAGTTAAGGTTACCAGAGTTAAAAGAGGGAATCAAATTATTTCCAGTTAATTATGCCTAAGAAATAACGCGCATATATTTTTAATATTTTAAAATACATCGTGTTTCAATCACGTGAGGGTTTTAATTTCATATGTTGGAATTACCACATTTATGTAAACATTTATTGGAGCTCAGCCGTATGCAATTATCCCAAAGCAAAACTTGATTGGTTAGAATATTTTGTGTACTTTTATTTTCCGAATACATTCTTTGTACTGTATGTACCGCTCAATATTTGTAAAAAAAACAGGTAAAAGCAGAGCTAATAAGTTCACAAGGATTAAGAAGTTGGAATATAAGAACGTTTCATTGTATTTTTCATTGAATATTTACAGAACTTATTTTTGATAAAATGTCTGTCCATTTCTAAGCCGTAAAGTAATGACCCCACACAAATGTTAAGATATATGAGTTGTTTTAGATATTTACGTAATTAATTTCATTCCATAAGATAATTAAATAGGAAGTGACTCTTCATAATTAACACGGCAACCTAACACAATTTTTAGCGCCATTTGATAAAAGTGCTTTTGATGCACGGTGATTTTTTTCACGGTGATACGTTTGCAACAGAATAAGGGAAATTATATCATAATAGGATTCAACACAATATCAAAAGTTTACAGCTTTATTTATGTACTTAGAGAGCTCGAGAGCTCGGCGGCATCAGTAAATGTCAGAACTTTGGAGTCATACAGTATGAGAGTAATGCCGAAACAAGTTAAAATATGACTGCGGTTTTCTCTTCTCCCAAAACGCGATAACTTAGTACTCCCCAGTCTATTTTTAAGAGAAGAAATGTTTAGTTCTTTTAATACGTGTTTTGGGAAACATTTTTAGGAACTTCTTTGGCAAGCAGTTGAGAAAATGTTGTCAGTTCTGAAAACTCCTTCGTTCATTCCTTACACTAACGATATATTTTGGGTATCGTAACATCATGCAAAAATATCACAATAAACTAAAAGCACATGTCGACAAAAAGGTTGAAAAAAGGATAATCATACATTTAAAATATTTTAAAAGAAGATCTATTTCCTCTAAAACGTAATCAGTAATAATAGTTAAGGGATTTTATTAGTGAGAGGTAAAGTTATTAAACTTTTCTGCAAAACTGCTCTTGTCTTCTTTTGATGTAAAATTAAAATTAAATTACCTTGTTATTTCCCAGGGCCAGCAGACTGAAAGCTACTGGAATGCCAAATGTCGAGTGTAAGGCATTGGTATAAAAAGTGGATGACCTAGTCATCAGAATCACATTGTGTCTATGTCCAAGCAAATGCATTGTATTGACCTCTGTTAAGGCTCATATAAACTTTAACGTCATACTATACAGAAATGTGTTCTGCAGATGTGTCGCCTTTCAGGGAGGCCTACACTACATCTACTCCCCATGGATGTCGTATGAAGAGTGCTCTCTTGGTTGGGGAGCCTCAGTACCCTCAGTACATCTGTAACAAACTCTCCCTTGGGCAGGATATTGGTTTGCGTAGCACCCGGCAAGAAAAACTCCTCCACTTTTCGAGGATCAGTCGCGAGGTTGGCAGGAGGGGCCTTTGCCTATTGTGGTCCGTCATTGTACAATGGACGAATGGACTCCCGGCCAGTCACAATGAACTCACTTTCAGCACATTTAAGAAAAATATTAAATGTTTTTTTTAAAGTTAGTTTGAGTGCTATGTTTTTTTTAATTATTGTTAGACTTTAATTATCGTTGTTTCTGTAGATATGTTTTTTTATGCGATTAGAAAAAATGTATTTAGTGAGTCGGTGGCGCAGTTGGTAGCGCACCCGACTCCGGATCTGAGGCGGCAGCGTCGTAGGATCGAGACCCGATGACGTCGCAGACGTTTAGCAGTTCTGTTCATCCTTGTACTGTCCCGGCTCACTCTTTTCTTTGCTATATAGCTTCCACTGACAGGCCTGATGCCCATGTGGGAGGGCAAATGCTAAGTAAAAGGAGTCCGCCACCCTCTTTTTAAATAACAAAAAATTAAAAATTAGATGTATTGACGGAAGTTATTTTGAAAAGCAGTTGTAACTGAAAAATCGCTGGATGAATAAAGACATTTTAGTATTTCAATATTTATTTATTTATTTAAACATCTGTTTTCTGTGCCTTATTCTTGGCTGGAAAGTTACTCTTCGCCGAAAACTGCAAAGGAAAATTTACCGTGCACTAGGAAACGGAAATAACTGAAGTAGTACTCGTTGGGTAAAACAGTACTTTCCGGTCTAGTAATGTAAAATAATGTTCAAAAATGTTAATTCATTCCTCGTCCATTGAAAGTAAAGCCATAACTTAACCCATGACTCTAACATTCCTACGTCCTGAGAATATAAACGGCAATTTCGCGGAAGAATATTATTTATCTACCTTTACTGCAGGCCGGCTGTAATTCTTGTATGATTCTTGCGAAATTCTTTTCACTACCGCATCCAATTTCTCTTTCATTGCACAGAATGAATCTAAGAGGAAATAAAAGTTTAAACTTACCAAGGAAAAGCTTATTGATGAATTACAATAATTAGATTTTTTAATGTAAAATTTCATGTTGGCTTTTATTTACATTTTAGTAAAAATTAGCAATGGTAATAAATCCATTTTAACTCTCTTATTTCATTAAAAATTCCAAATATCTGGAAATTAAACGTAAATGTTCTCCTCACCTGGTATATTATTTGCAAGCTTTTTACTTCTTGTTATAAGTGAGTAAAAAAATACATTTCTCCCATCTGCTATGTTTAGACGCATTTTTGTATTCCTTGTAATGGGACTGTAAAATAATACTTTGAGTGAGCCCATTAGAGTAACATTGAAATAAATAATTCAAAATTCGAGAGGCTTCAAATTTCCTTGCAGACATACAAGTAAGCTTCCCTTCAACGGATCGCGCTAAAAGCTGATTAGAGACATTGACTTGGTATCGTAAACGGAGAAGAACGCACAGCTTTTGACAATTAAGGTTATGAACATACGTTAGTCACTGTAATACAATCCTGTCGATACAATGGATATTTTTTATTATTAGATATTTTTGCGTATTTACATTCATACAGGCGGCGGCGATGTTGTGTGTATATCGGTAAAAAGCACATTGTCTCCCTCATCAAAATTGTCGCCCTGGACAAGCTCGGGCGCCAATATTTTCACCCGTGAGACAATATCTTACTTATTACTCGAGTGAAAATGCATGTGCAATAGCAAGTGTATTATGAGGGGGCGAAATGTGGTGCCTTATACAAATTAAGTTAATTATTTTTATTATTAAATTATAGGTTTTGTTAAATTCTAGTGCAACTGTGAATGAAAGAATTTCCAACATCATCCCATTAATACGATAATACGTGCATTAACGTGTTACTAAAGGGCAGGCTCAAATTTTATCAGAGAAGCTAAAATCACATATTATTACTAATTTCCAACTGTTACGTTTGTTTAAGCAAAGTACTTATTGTGAACTGAAAATAATGTCCATTATATTGTTGTCATGAAACATTCCCATTCAAAACTCTCCTTACAGTTATGGTGAGGCAATTTTTAAAAAATCTTTCATTAAGCTTTTCAATTATTTTCCTTTTGTAAAAAGGAAAAAAAGGAAATTGTTTTGCTCGAAGCAGGAGTGCTACTGAAGACACTTTAATATAATGACACTTTAATTCAAAATATCATTGAAATTCAATTGAAATTAATCAATTTAAAGAAATCAAACAGAGCGCCATTAGTGTTGTGAAAGACTCAATCAAAATTTTAAATTTCAATTTGTTCTCACCTAATCCCTATTAGTCCATGCCACAAAAAGGTATAGCGGGAATCTTTTGGAGCTCAGTTTTTGACCTTGCAGCTTTGTTTGGACTGGTTAGGAGGTGAACATATCAAAAGTCCCCGTCCGTAGCCGCCCTTGAGCGGGGGGAGGGAGGGGGGTCTGAAGAAACCGTTTTTTGGTTTTTCCTAATTATCTTGAAAACTATCAACTTTTAGTCTTTCCTTTGAGTTTGAAAATTAAAGAAAATTAAATTTCCTGTAAGAAAAGTATATAATATGTCTACTTTGGTCCAACCATTTAAAGTTAAGCGCTAATTTTATTAATATTCAAACAAATATCCCTTCCATAAGAAATACATGTAAATTTCTGTGTTACATACATGCCCAATGGGGCAACGCTTTTTTCCACCTAAAGGAAAATTAACAGTATTCAGGAAATATTTACAAAATTTCCAGTAATTTGACACCTCAATCATATAAATTGGTCTAAAATTAAGGTGTTGGCGAGCTCACAAAAAACGTTATTTTTCAAGGAATTTTAACAAATTGTAACTTTTTTATAGGAAATTAATTTTCTTTAGTTCTCAAATTTAATAGGGAATACTAAAAGTTGATAGTTCTCAATATATTTAGGAAAAATCAAAAAATGGTAACTTCAGACCCCCCTCCCTCCCCCCGCCCAAGGGCTACGTACGGGGACTTTTGATATGTTCACCTCCTAACTAGTCCAAACAAAGCTGCAAAGTCAAAAACTGTGCTCCATGCAATTCTCTCTATACCTTTTTTCAGCATTCGTTGCCTGGACTATAAGATTTTTCAACCGTTTTTATTTTATATTTTTAATTGTATAAACATAAATTTTAAAACTCATTTATGTATACTGGATCTATTGGTCATCTGGGATTCTAGACAGCTGTCAATTTTTTAATAAAATTTATTTCTCTCTCTATCATGTTTGAACGAACTATAAAACTGATACATAAGTGAGAAAGATAATATATTAGACTGTTTCTAATATAATATTTATATATTTTTTAATGATAATATTTTTAGACTGCTGATGGTATTTATTTGTCTGCTTGCTTAGTTTGGCATTGACTGCAAATTAGGCAAGCAGATTCCTCTACTTTTTAGCTTTCGTACTTCGCCAAAGACAAAGAGAATAATAACATTTCCGACAAGCAAATTACATGAGGAGACAGACTTCTGGTTCCGTGACAACAAAATTAACAAACCTAAACTTACTTTCGGAGTATATCTAATCAAATTTTGTTGTTTGACCTTTATCAAATACAAGATGAATATTAGAACTATCGATATTATTATTTAAATATAGAATATTTATTTCCTTTTTAATAGAATGACTATTTTAATATAATAAATATCTACCATTTTAATTTAAGCGGTAAAGTCAGAAACACGTTATATCGGAAACGCCACTGAAATATTTCTTTCTTTCTTCCTTCCTTTCTTTCTTTCTTTCATTTAAAATAACTCCTTTGGGAATTAATCTTAAAGACTATCATTTTCACTTCTTACAATGATTTTCCACAATGAAAACATGTTCCCCTTTAAGAATTTATCATAGGTCTCACTAAAGATAATTGTTTTTAATTTATTTTATTTTTACGTAGACTAATTATTAATAGATAACAACACATAATATGTATATTTTTATTTTTAATCCAAACCAGAAAATTTTTTTTAACGTATAGTTTTTCTCTCGACACAAACATGATTTTAGACCTCGCATTTTAATGGCCCTGTTGTAGCTAGTTTTGGGTCAGCCAGAATTAAAAGTTGACATAGTTTAATCCCTAACACGGGGTTCTTCTGTCAACCCAATATTTTAGCTCCTATTTACTTGGGATGTTTGTATTCCACATTTCAAAAAGCAAAAATGAATTAAGGTATCAGTACACTCTGTTAGTGATCCATTATAACTAGTTCTTTTAATCCTGGCTTACTTATAAATCCTATTCATAATATGAATGGAATGTCTCCTTCAGAAGTCAACGCCTCCATTTAAACATTATTCAAATCATCGTCTTTCAGTAACAACTTTATCATTGCATTCTTGCCATAACTGTTTCCACAAAGTTCGTCCAGAATTAAGCTTTAAACAATACAGCATCGACTGCGGTTCGCAGAGGGATCACAATAAATCTTTGTCTCGGAAGGCCGAAGCCGTCTGTATGCAAAGTTCGGCCACGTCCCACGTAGATGCCGAGTTTACGCTGAGTTCAGGTTTCGGTCGACATTCTCTAAATAAGCCCGGGAATATCTTGGATCGGGCAAATGAGCTCATGTGAAATGGAAAAGAATCGAAAAACCGTCAGGGACGCTGTTTGCACCCTTGATATATTTTGTTTATGATTTTTATTCTTTGAAGTGGATTTATATATTTCAAAATGCGTAGTAGGATAGTATGTACTAACACAACAAGATTTCAGCAAGATTTTTTCCTATCAACGGATTTCGTCATGAAAACAAATATTTACAAAAGTAACAAGTAATATTGTATTAAGGTTATTGGAATAATATGCCATTTCTTATCGGTATGAAATCTGCTTTATAACTAAATGTAGGTGAGTACACGTTATAGTTAACAAACTGGGTACATACCTCCGTCATCAGTCCAAAACTATGTTGTAACTTCGGTGTTACATGTTTCGACACTACAGTGTCATTGTCAGTCAAATAACGGTTCAAGAGCTATAGGAACATGAATTTTAGTTATAGTTTAGTTTAGCATAAATAAAGATAAGATTTTCTTACCAAACATAAAATGTTATTTTATTTATTTCCTTACTTTTTACCAAATAAAAATATCGATGTCTATCCTATGTATAAATTAGAATAATTTATTTGACGTATTTAGGGATACTTGCTGCTCTCTTTAAAAATAGATAGCTGAACATCAATATTTTAGTTATGAATTCAAACGATTTTGAAAGTATTGTATGTTTATGTATGTTAATTGATGAAAAATTGGTTTTGGCTTATTGTAAAAGTTGTACGTTCTCTACATTGGTTGAGTACACACATTGATTGAAACTGGTTTATTACGTTCTGAATGTCTCAATTTTTAAACCATTGGATTTCGAGACTTTTTTTTAAAACGTCAATAATCTTTTAATATTTTATTTAAATTATTCCTTTTATTTTTTATCTTATTTTATTAGAATTTTTCTGGCCTTCTCATCGTCATGTAAGCTGAAGGAATCTTGGAATTGAATACAAAAACCCTTCTCAAGGCTTATTAAGTCGCAAGCTCTGTATTATGAGAGGAACAAATTCTTTTGGTCAGTATTTAGATCTAATATGAAACGGGTATTATCTAGCAGTAAATAGTTCAGTTAAAACTGTCTGTTTGCCAAGTTGTCCAGACTTTGTAGGTTGACTGAGGAGATTTGTAGCCATGAAATTTATGGTTACAACCGAACTTACTGCAACTTGGCACCTTAAACAAACTAACTGAGGCGTGTTATCCTGTATAGTTTATAACAGGTTAAACGTGTTTGAATACAACTTGTTTTTAATTTTACACTTTTTTACAAAATGATGGTCTAAATTATATTTTGTTATTTATATTGCTGATAATTTTCTATACGAATCTTTATAGACTTGTATTTTTCCCATATTATTTTTAAAATCACTTTTTCTCAGCATCTGTGCAACGTAGCAAAAATGTAGGCATACCGATATAATTGTATTTTACTGTAGATGTGCACAATCCCATTGAAATTTATATTAGTATTTTAGACATGGAGAAAATTAAATTCAAAATTTCAAAAAAAATTAACATTGGCTTTATGAATTGCCATTTTGGTGACGAAATAACAAAATGTAAACAAATGTAGCCAATACCACACGCTTCTTTCCATAGGAAAGATTAGATTTAGAAACATATGTGAATGCAAAAAATGGGTAAGAATATACTGTTTTACGTCATCTAATGAAATATATAACCAAAACAAAAACAAACAAAAGGTCAGTTCTTGCCATTTAAGTATGCACGTCATGATCAACTAATTATTTTATAATTATTATTTTTTAGTGTTTTCAGTAATAAGTTAGATTGTTTTTATTTTATGGATGTGAAATGTCTGCCATAATTGTTTTCACTATGAATTTTTTTTTGTAAACATAAGAAGTGATATTCACGTCAGCTTTAAATTTC
Source organism: Flexamia atlantica (assembly GCA_035578135.1). Lineage (NCBI taxonomy): Eukaryota > Metazoa > Arthropoda > Insecta > Hemiptera > Cicadellidae > Flexamia > Flexamia atlantica. Next base: position 6,645,387 of record JAQJVK010000027.1, read on the forward strand.
CAAACAATTCCAAGCCACTTTTTTATTGGAAATTAAGTGAAAATATATCATTTGATTGAAATCAGGACTATTTGGAGAAGATATCATATTGAAATTAATGTGTTCCATTATACACATATAGGGAAAAAATAAAGTTTTCTCGCTTGAATAAGATGAAGAGATTAAACTTTGCTTATGAGAGGGAAAGAAAAAAGTGCATGAAGTTGAGTCTCTACCATCCAAACTAGTAACTGACGTGCAAATGGAGTACGACTGGACATTACATTGAAATTATTTTGATTTTTATTGTTGATGATGGGTAAAATATCAAATTTTAGTGATGGTGATAGGAGAAGAGAGGACGAGGGAAGAATAGAATGAAGGAGAAAAGGAGGGAAGAGAATAAGGTAAAAAGGAAGGGAACTAGGGAAGTAGAGATTAAGGGAAGGAATGAATTGAGGGATAAAGGACAGGAACTGTGGTATGGCTATGGGATAAACAGATTTGATGACTGAATTTTTACTTTTCTCTGAAGCAATACTCGGTTCAGTCTTAAAAAAATAAACGTGGAGTCTTACTTATGGCACGGCGTATTTATAAACCATGCCATAAATATACGCCAGAGGTAAAATAAAAAATAGAATCTAAGAACGACTCTTTCTCCTTTAGTTTCGGTTCCCGTTTGGTTATAATGTGTGTTTACATGGAAAATGTGTCCTATAAGAAACGGATTTATAAACTATGCACATCTATGTCTGTAAAGATTGCTTTCAAAATTAGGTATCCCTTTTTTCTCGATTTGAAAAATTGAAAAAAAATCACTGGAGATCTCTAGTCTCAATAAATGAATGAATGAATGAATGAATGAATGGAAAGACAAGTTTGTTCCCCAAAATAATAAAAACACAGTAACGTATACAACTTCTTGATTTAAAAATGTTCTAATAAGCATAATTACAAATTAATTCTGGAAAGGGCGTTAAAGCCTGACTGAGCTTGGGCTCCTTAGTAAATTAAAACTAAGATTGGAAATTAGTTGTAAAATCTAGAATAAAAATTAACTTTTCCGTTTAGGAGTATTTTTAGGGACTAATTAGTTCAAGTTTGTGCGAATTTTACGCTTGAATGATTGCAATTTTGGAATGCTTTTGTGAATGTAAATGAAACCACTTTTAAATGTTGTTCTGCTCCTCAGTTATCTTGCGGGGTTACCAACAAAGTAAGTATTGTAAAACATTACAAGCATAGTATTATTTTAAATATAACATTATATTTACTTTTGAAATCAAGTAAGATATCAGATTTTACCAAATTAATTTATTGAATTTTTATAGTTGAATAATAAATCGGTGGATTTTAACCTAGGGTGCATTGAAATATTATGTATGATTCTTAATTTTTAAATACTCAAAATGGTTTGAATTATTTGCGGGGTTCCTCATTCCTTCTCATGTCTCAAGGCTTTGACTGAGGTAATAGTTTTTTTTCAGCTCTTGCCTACACAAGTACAAGTGTAGGCAATACACAATACATGCAACAGCACACGTACAGAAAGTTTTTGTCCTTTATATGATTTGATAACTCTATTTTCAGAATCTTTAAATATTAAGTTTTCGAGGCATTGCATTTGCGGGAATCGGCTTAGAGAAATGTTTCAGTTTTGGAAGATGGTATCAGTATGCATGAATGAGGTTCCCTACATATTGCGACGGTAAACAGTTCCGCTGTTGAGAAGCCAAGTGACTGAAATGAATTTCAAGCAACGAGATTCTAACAACGTATCGTGTTGCCTGCCTCATTTTACCCCATTTGATTTCTCTTCGGCACAAATAACAATGGCTGTGTTAACTCATAAAATCAGATTACAAATAATCAGCTTACTCCAATCTGACACTGCCTCTGGCAAAACATTTTGTTTAGCTGATTTTGAAACGACGTATATTCACCAAAATTTACATATGAAAAACACTCTGTTTGTAAATTGAGTTTGCTTACGATGACAATTGAAATGACACCATACGCTTACAAATTTGTGTCAATTCCGAAAAACTTAAGCTAATTTTTTTCCATAAATGAATTCATTAAATATTCTTTTCATCCCCTCTTACGAAAATTTTTTCAAAACCTGCAGACTGATGGTCAATATTACAGGGATTAGAGTCAGAGGTATAATACACATATGTTAATAACGTTTCATAACATAAGAAAAATGATATTCTCTAGGCTCAAATTCATCACTGACTTCACTAAAAATCAGTCCGCACAATAAGATGGGTTTCAATTTAAACAAAAATTAAAATATAAGAGATTTAACAAAAAAATCAACACTTATTATATTACCTAAATTCTCTCAAATCAATTTTATAATAATAATCATTATTATTATTATATATAAATTCTTGAGTTTACAAAACTACAAAGAGTTTGATATATAAGTCCCCAATTTAAATTTTAAACTGCAGTTTAAGTTCTTTATGTATTGAGCAGTAAGCAGCGTCAAAAGAAGGCGAATTTCATGGGATTTTTCATGATATAAAGAAATATACCTTCGCTTGATGTGCACTTAATTTTTTCGCATAAGTTTCATAGTCTGTTGAAATTCAATTAAAATCTGGCAAAGATGGTTCACAATTAATTTCAATGATAGTAGTCGTTCAATGACAGTTTATGCAGTCAAATCGTTGTTTCGGGCGTTCAAAAGGGAAATTTGAACCGAAACAACGATTTGACTGCAAAACCTGGAATTAAACGACTATGATCATTGAACTTAATTGTGAACCATCTTTGCCAGGTTTTAACTGAATTCCAACAGGGTGTGAAACCCATCCCAAAAACTCAAGCGCATATAAACTAAAATGCACATCCCTTATACTATTAAAAACCTCAAAAAATATGCACTTTTTAACGCTGTTTACGGCTTAATACATAAACAACTTAAACTTCTGTTTAAAATTTAAATTATGTACTTATATATCATAAACTTTGTATTTATCAAAGAGAATACTCTCCCTGTAAAAATTACCATTTACATTTACAGTCTAGTAGAGAACTCTAAATGGTATTCACAAACTAAAAGTTGATTCTCTAAAAAATTGCACCTACTTTAGAGTTAACATTCACTCACACTTTTTTCATTACATCAGTTAATACATTTCACCATAGTTTTTTTTTGAAGTTTTGTTTATTTGAGCCGATTTATTTTTGGATTTTGTGCAGTTATAATGCCACAATACAACATTTACCGGTCGGAGGAGTCGGAGGGAACACGATCACCCTCCCGATGTAACATTTGATGCTCCTTCCAACCTCAGACCAATGACCTAAAGTGTTTTCATTGCGGTGGGATGCATTTCAAGAATGAAAAGGCTGATATAAATAATACGTCATTTACGTGTTGTTGCCACAAAGGAAAGGTTCTCTGCAAAGATAGCCGTTCCCTGTGAATCCTGTTTTGGCGATAACTATCAATAAGGTGCAGGGGCAGTCCCTAAACAAAGAAGGTCATTGCTCACGGCGCCAGTGTTTGCTCTCGGTCTGCTATATTTTGCTGTTATTAAAATATACATTTCAGAAACAAGAGAACATGGGAAGATTTTTTTCCCAAAAAAAACGCTTACTGGAAACTCCCGCGGTAAATCAAATAAACTTTAAAAGGTTCAGTAGTTCAGCCATAACTTTTATATTGAATTTAGCCCTTTGATTAAACTTTAAAAGTATATAAGTAAGCTGTTTATTCTTTATTCTTTTACTATACGATGTGTTTGCTTGATTTCGAGCTACGAGTTATCTCGTATAAAATAAATACAAAATCTGTAATCATATTACAATTGGCGATAACCAGTGCTTGATTTGCGGCGGAACGCGGCGGAACGGCGTTCCGGGACCTCTTTCTGCCGCAAAAGTCGATCTTGTATAATCGGCCGGAGTTTTTTTTGCAAGAGACGATCGCGTGTAATCGGACGGATGATTTGTCGCACGAGACAATCGCGTGCAATTGGCCGGATAATTTGCCGCAAAAGACGATCGCGTATGATCGGCCGAAGTATTCGCCGCACAAGACAATCGCGTGTAATCGGCCAGGGAATTGGCCGCAAAAGACGATCGCGTATGATCGGTCGAAGAATTTGCCGCAAAAGACGATCGCGTACGATTGGCCGGAGAATTCGCTATAAGAGAGTATTATGTGTAACCGGCTGGAGTTCCAAAAATAACGATCGTTTAAAATGTAAGGAAATTACGCGCGGAATCTCGGCCTGAAATTAGCGCTCTCTCTGAAATTAGTGCTCTTTTTTCTTGAGCTAAGCCGAATCGAAATCGCCAAAAAGACCTAAATACTCTCACAAGGCGTCGTCATAAAAAACTAGAATTTTTAGACAATTCATTTTTTAGTAAAATAATGCTTTGTTAGTTTTTAATTTATCAAAAAAATTGAGTCGGATAAAAAGTGACTTTTTAAATCGACCTAATTAATCACATAGCCAAACATTACTTTATTAAGGGAAAAATGATAAAGTGGGGGCTATGTACAAATTGTCAAATTACAGTTCCGGTACCTCAATTTTTACAAATCAAGCACTGGCCATAACAATTTAGATACACTTAAATAATTATTGTTTCCTTTTTAATACATTAAGATTAATTGTGGTAAAGCCACGACGAACAATTATAGTATCCTGTCATAAAACTATAAATTATTTATCGCTGTAAAAGTACAGCTCCCGCAGAATGGTTGTCAGGGACGCTATCCACTGAACAAATATTTTCTTTAAATTTTGCATTTTAAAAGAAAAGGAAGAAGATAAGACACTATGTATTACTTGTTTTATCAACTAGATCATTCTTGATAAACAAAAAACCTTGTAGCTGAGTCCGGACACCATTGCTCAGTTGGAGGTTTCATCTCCGCTCTGTAACTGATGTAATGTAACAGGTATGAGTGAATGTAAATATAAAGAAGGTGCAATTTTTTAGGGGATCAACTTTTAATTTGCGATTACTGATTAGAGTTATCTACTAGACTTCAAATTTAAATGGTAATTTTCACAGGGAGAGTATTCTCTTTGATAAATAGTTTTGTAAACTCAAGAACTGATATATTATTATAATTATTACTATCATTCAATTGATTTAGGAGCTATTTAAGAAATATAAGTGTTGATTGTTTTGTAAAAACTCTTCTATTTTAATCTTTTTTTAGCTCAAAACACATATTATTAGGAATCAGTGATGAATTTGAGCCGAAAGAATATATTGAATGAATGAATTGAATTGAATGAAATAAAGCTTTATTCATCACAAAACATATACAGTTTTTTCACAATTTTAAACAATTTTTACAACTACAGTAATTACCATAAAAATACATAGATAAACACAAAATAAACAAATAATATTACAACTTAATAACAATTTGCAAATTAAATTACCTTAAATTGCAGAACATACAGAAAAGATGCAAAATAAACATAAAACAAAGAAATAATGTTTAACAAAAAAATATTCCTTTGTATTTAGATCATTTAAAAATAAAATATGATAAAAAGTCTTGTAATGAATAAATTAGGAGCCTCATAGGCAGAGCCAGTTTTGAGGCTTCCATCACATTACATTAACTCAAAGAAGAAAAAAATGGCTACCAATTTGGTTTTATTAAAATAAACAATTTGTTACAAATATAATAAGAATGCATATAGATAAAAACAAATACCCAGATTTACAATAAAAGAATGCAAAAAAATCTTTGTTATTTTAAGAATATTATTTCTGTCTGTAAGAGAGAATGGTGTCATACCCACTTAATCAATAAAATCAAATATAATCTACCAACAAAAATCAATCTTACATAGTGTCAAACAAGTATCTGAAACAAATGATCAATGTCTTCTTGAGTTAGTAACCAAGTTCTTAAGTGCTTACAATACACAGAATAGGAGTTTTTATTAAAATTATAACATGATGTAAGGTTGTAAATACGGCGTGCGTTAAAATTAAAAAACTGTCTGTACAATGTAAGTTTCGGACGTGGTACAGGCACTGAACTGAAGTTTCGAAGACTGTATTTCGAAACGCTATTTAAGTGTTCATTACCAATTTTCTTGTAAAACAAACCAAGTATTTTGTAAACATATAAATGTCTGAGCGGAAGAATTTTATGATTATTAAACAATGGCCAGGAATGCTCAAATCTATTCTTTTTAGAAATGACTCTAATTATATTTTTTTGGAGGGTGACAAGAGGTTTAATTGTTGTAGGATAGACTCCACCCCAGCAACTCAACCCGTATCCTAATCTTGAGCTTACCAAAGAATGATATACGTAAATAAGGACTTTCTGGGGACAAAGATTCCTTAGTAAATTACATATTTATTGTTATGTTATTAAAAGTTATTAACATGTGTGTATTAAACCTCTGACTCTCATCCCTGTAACATTGATACTCGGTCTGCAGGTTTTGAAATATTTTTCGTAAGAGCGGATGAAACAAAAATTTTACAAATTCATTGCATGGAAATAAAAATAATTAACTTAAGTTTTAGGGAATTGACACAAATTTGTAACCGTCTGGTGTCATTTCAATTGTTATCGTAAGCATACTCAATTTACATACAGAGTGTTTTTCATATGTAAATTTTGGTGAATATACGTAGTCTCAAAATCAGCTAAACAAAATGTTTTGCCAGAGGTAGTGTCAGGTTGGAGTAAGCTGATTATTTGTAATCTGATTTTATGAGTTAACACAGCCATTGTTATTTGTACCGAAGAGAAATGAAATGGGGTAAACTGAGGCAGGCAACACGATACGTTGTTCTAGGTCGGAGGATTACAATTTCCTTGCTTGAAATTCATTTAAGTCACTTGGCTTCTCAACTGTTTACTGTCGTAATACGCATGGAACTTCTTTCATGCATACTGATACCATCTTTCAAAACCGAAACATTTCGCTAAGCCGATTTCTCCAAATGCAATGCCTCGAAAACTTAATATTTAAAGATTCTGAAAATATAGTTATCAAATCATTCAAAGGACGAATACTTACCTACTGTACATATTGTGTTGCATGTATTGTGTATATGTGAGGTGTATGGTGTAGATGAGAGCTGAAAACAACTATTACCACAGTCAAAGACTTCCTTATGCAATAAGGAACCTCGCAAATAAAACAAAATTGTTTACATTATCAGAAAGTATACATCAAAAAGAGTTCTAAGAAATAAATTTGTAATAAAAGAAAATCACTCTATTTCAGTTTCTGATCAATGAAAGTGTAATCAGGTCAATGCCGGACTGCTTCGAGCTATTTATTAGTCTTCCTTTAGTTCACAATCTTAAATTTAAAAGCCAAAGTTGAACTATAAAATAAGTACTTCACAATACACAAAAACTTGAGCCACTTTATCTTAGCGACCTAGAGTTTTGTGAAAATAAAATTTTAGCCTCCCTTTTATAGTTTCTTTACTAAAATTATCCTTGGCCTTTATTTACAATTACTTTACGCCTTTTCGCCTTTTTTATCACTGTGGTACTTATGCTTTATTATATTTCATTGATTAGTGTAAAACTAATTATATGCTTATGACCAAAGGAAACTGATCGAGTGTCATCATATCCAAAATATTTAAAGAATAGGCCTAATTAAGATGGCAAGAAAGTCAAGGTATTTAAGTCATTGATTTAGTTTGTTCCACACTGTTCCATATTCTTTCTACATTTACGTCTTATTCTATTTACGTCAGCTAATGAGGGAGTAATAAAGCAAATAATATTGGGGCAAATCATCAACTTGTTTTGCTATCGAAGGAATGTATTTTTAACTTGACAACCGCATCTAATAATCTCATCCTCCTCTAGTAACAATATTATCGTGGCTTTTGCTGGGCCTAGGTCTTCCTAAGTAGCTTAACCTGATAACATCTAACTACACATGTATGGTTATACTGAGAGTAAATTCAAGGGAAGATTATCGGACGCCAAGTGAATTTGGAAAACGTATGACAGCAAAGACTCTCCCCACACGCAGACCTGAAGTCTATGTGGTGATATCCAAGAATTGTATTTAATGTATTTAATGTATTTATTGTATGTACCTTTTCCTGGAATAAAATTATCTGAATCTGAATAACTTCTTTTGCTCTTTTTTCAATAAATCAACAGAGCACATTAAAAAAACTATCTTAATTCTTACAGGTGTTGGCAGGGGTGTTGCTCTGTGAGGGGGAGCCACCCCCCCCTAGAATTTGGTAATCAAAAAGTTGGGAATGTCCAGCCAGCTCGTTGAAAAAGTTTAACTGAAATTTAATGTTAATTTTACAATTAATACAGTTTAAACCAAAACTTAATTTGTATATCTTGCAATAATTTTACAACCACATTAAATTTAATCCTACTTTACAAATAATCAGATTTCTCTACTACACTGAGCTCTTGAATGCCCAACTATCTTTTTGTTAAATCAACCTACAGTCAAATGGTCAAATGGTTTGCAAATGGTCAAATTAAAATATAATTTTAGCGTAAATAAATAACATTCAAGCGCTGTAATATTGTATTCTACTATTCACCCTTTGGAAAAGCTCCAATTCCAAATTATGAAGATCATGCACAGACGCACGATTCCTGACACATTTAGGCCTAAGCATCCAGTAATTACGCATGGCAGTTTTAGAACACAAAATTTTCCAACTGTTAACTATTCAGGTCTTTAATGGTGTGTGATAAAAAATAATTTTACAATTATTTTGTGTATTTAAATTGAATACGTAGTTTCAGCTGGAAAATTCCTTTTAAAAGAGAAATTCAAGGTCAACAATTGGGAAAATCAGGAGACCCCCTAAATTTTTTTGTGCGACGCCACTGGGAGTTGGATCGAAAGCATTGTTTTTACAACGTCTAAAAACAACTTCTGCTTCTGTCTGAAGCAGTTGAAATGCCAGCTCCCACAAAATGCAAAATAATCAATAGTTGGAGTAAACAGAACCAGACATCTCTTGAGACAGAGGAACACCCGAGTGTGTAAACAAACTGCTCGGGAGTGGTAGCTTAGTGGATTGCCGGGTTCCGTCATATTTTACCTGTTCATTTACTACGACCATCCGTTTCTGTACAATTTAGCATAATGTAATTTTTTTAGCGAATTTCCCTATAGGGAAGAAGCTATTACCGTAGGTCTCATGGTAAGACCTAAGCCCGAGACCATGATAACTTTTCGTTTTGGGGCCACCAGAAGCAGAAAACACCATTCGTTCGAATTATATATATATATATATATATATATATATATATATATATATATATATATATATCTATATATATATGTGTCTGTCAGCACGATAGCGGCCGTAAAAATGGTCCAATCTTAATGAAATTTGGTACAGACATGTAAAGTGGTAATCCCTCGGATGAGTTTGTAAACCAGCCCGATCGGACCACCGGAAGGGGGGGTAAAGGGGGATAAACCCCCCCCCCCCCCAAAAATGGGTTTTTTGAGTTTTTTACATAGAAAAATAAAATTTATCGACACCATTGATTCAAATGATAATAACATTGAAATTGACATAATTGAGTCAAATTTTGTTGATACCATTGAATTCAGCTCAAAAAAACAAACAATTTATTATTTTGAATCACTGCTCTATGTCCATTGGTTACCGAGATATTGAAAGTGGTAAACACAGTACGTTGTCCCAATGTTAAGCTTATGGGAAATAAGTAAAATTCTACATCCCGGTTATTTCTCAACATATCTTGATAAAACTTGGTAAATAGCTTCTTCTAGTTCAGATCTATTGAATATAGAATTAAAACCACCCTGTTTTAATATACCTGTAGCAGCAAACCTGCTTACCGGTACTAATTCCCCATGTTATTCCTATGGAGCTTACCAAAACATGTCAAATCTTGCTATGTTGTATTGAAATATGTTGTTTTGCATTTGAAATTTGCTGAGGATGCAGATCTGCTGCAACGGGGGTATTTAAAGAATACTTTTTTTTTGGAAACCATAAAACGCTTACATATTTAAAGAGTTTTGGGGATTTAATTCAAACGTGTTCTTATGCACAAGTTACTATTGTGATGCCGAATTATTTGTTTTATGGACTCATATTTTATAGTCTGTAAGAGCTAATGGTTGTTTGAACTTTATCTCGGAATTTTATTCTTAGTCCATTATATATTAGACTTAGTTGTTTATGTTGAATATTGTGCAATATGACTAAATTAAATGAAATATTTTTACCAAGTGGATTAGCGAATAGCCAGTTTGTAGAAATTAACGAAGGAGGAAGTATATTTAGGGAATTGAGAGGAAGGTGCAATTTTTTTCACCCTTGAATAACCTTGGGACAATATTTAAACTAATAAAAATTTTAGATTTGGAAAGACAATTAAAATAAGGTTTTATAACAGGTCCAGGTTGTCAGTATAATATATTGTCAGCAACGCATACTAAATCATGGACAAAAACAAAAACAAGGAATAAATAAGGTAATGTGTTTCATAATAATAAGAAAATAATAAATATCGAATTTTGTCACATTTATTCCATGGGTCTGTGATATAACACATGGAATATATTACGTAATGCAATAGCCATGTTATTTCCATGTCCCACATTTACAATATATTCCAACAGAGTCAACAGGGAAGTTTAATAAAGGAAACCTTTCACAAACAAGCTGACTCTCATCAAGACAAGCTGTCTTATGACAAAAGTTTAATACGCTGGTGGAATCTGTCGCTCAAACTAAACTTGGGTCACCTCCTTAGCCCAATTATTTTATTACTGGTTACTTTTAGATTTAATATTCCTCAGTAACTTAATGAAGTAAAATTAATTTATGATTAAGGCAAAATAACTTATGTAAAGTTATTCAGCTTGTTGAATCACAGAAATAGAATTTGACATCTGAACGAACATTGGATAGAACTAAACCAATGTTCTTAAAAAGGAGGTAGGAAAAATATTAAGTTTATAACAATAATATCTTTAACAATTCCTTTCTACAAAAAAAAAGTTCTGTCAATTCATCTCTCATCTCAAAACATCGTATCAAAAAAGATTAATCAGTTCCTCCATTGAATGAACAATCTGTTTTCATAATCATTTAAGGAAGTGTAATGAGTGGGTTTATTTTATGTTTTTACATTTAATCTGTTAAAATATTATTATTTTATTTATTTCAAAGTTTTGTATGGTTTTTAATTCAATTATCAATAACTTTATAATCCATGTTTATTATAAAAACACAAATATTAAAAAAAATGGTGGGTACATTTCCCTCTTTTATTTTTCTTTACTATTTATTTAATTTGGTAGAGGTAGTGAGGTATGAGAAGAAGCTTGAGTTTGAAGTTTCAACAGAGGAGGGGAAGAAATCATTGATGACGTGGAAGTAAACAAAGCCATGTGATAACGCTACTAGTCTGGTAGATAAAAAATACTAAACCAAAACAAAATGAGGGTTGATATTAGAAACAATGTTTTGCTCTTTGAATAACAATCAATAAACAGGTGACATGTTTTTTGTTTAGCATGTAACACATGACTGACACAAGAAATTCGTTGTTGAATCAATAGATCATATTAATGTAAATATTTATTTCCCCTCCTGGGAAAATCCAAGTTCATCTGGGTTTGTTTGTAAACACCCAAGCTTCTTCTCACACCTCACTACCTCTAAATAACTAGGAACATAATAAGTCATTATGGGTAAAATAATTCCCAAGTAGCAAAACAATATTATCAAAATATTGAAACATTTCTTAATATTGCCGATGATGTTCTGAAAATATAGATAAAATATTGTTTTAATATTTTTTTCAATATTGATTTATGTTGAGACAATGTTTTAAAAAGTGTATTGTGACAATATTGAAACATTATTACTTCAATACATTGATTTATATTTTTGTGAAAAGATTGCTTATTTGGATTGAATAATACAGAAAAATACTGTTTTGATATTGCAACAATATGAATTAGAAAATGGAAATGCTATATAAAATGGTATAATTTGGTCTTACATCTGGTGAAGCGTGATAACCAGGGGTGGATTAACATATGGGCTTAAAGGGCCATAGCCCAGGGCGTCAGAATTTGGGGGGGGCGTCACAACCCCCCCTGAAATTGTAGAAATAGCCTCGCTTAGGGCCCGGAACAGGTAAAAAGGGGGTCAAAAAGCACACGGGCGAGTAAAAAAAAAAAGTACTCCCCCTGTGTAGGCCAGGGGCGGCAAATTTATAAATCCGCCTCTGGTGATAACGAGTGTTAAGACATGATTATAAAAAAAAATTCTGACCGTCAGATGTTTTATATTGTTTGACATTTATTTCATGTTTGCATATGTCCACCTTCAGAATCCCTAAAATGTCAAAAATTTTATTTTTGTTACCAGTACTATTCAACATTTTTGAGCTATTGCCTTTAAATGTGTTGTTTCTAGTTTTTATACAAACAGCATTTCTTTTGTACATTTTTTGAATGCGAAAAATTGTTGATATTTGACATTGGTGAACATAGGTTTTTATTCAATCTATATATATAAAAGCCAAAACCCATTGACTGACTGACTGACTGACTGAGTGACTGACTGACTGACTGTTCACAGTTTCTCAAAAACTATTAGGCTTAGAGCCATGAAACTCGGCACAAATATTCCTTACAGGCTCTAGATGCATACTAAGAAAGGATTTTGCAATATTTTGTCTCTAAAGGTCTAAATATAGTATATCAAAAAAACAATGTGGCGACCACTTTTAGCTCTCAAAGCTTATTTTCTAAAAAACCACATGACTTTGGGCCATGAAACTTGGCACAATTATTCTTTATAGGCTTTAGATGCGAAAAAAAGAAAGGTTTTAAAAATATTCTTTCTCAGACGGCTAAAATAGATTACTTGAAAAGATTCAAAATGGCGGCCATTTTAGTTTTCCCTAACTATGGATAGGAGTCCTGTAGAATATTTTCAGGGAACAGAAAAGGTACGAGAACTAATCTACTGGAAGAATTAAATTTAGACATTTTTAAATGAGAAACCTTTTTGGGAAATAGGTTTTTGGCCAAGATATTTACCTCCTACTTTTTCTTACAGTTTTCGGTTTATTTTCAAAAACTTGCTAAATTCAGATTGATGTCAAGTCGAAAATCCATCCATTTTTGTTTTATATTCCGGGTTATCCTCAATCTCTGTATTGGGAAATTGGATGAAGTTAATTTATACCATTTGATAATCATGAGGGGGGGGGGGACGTGTTTAGAGGAAGCGTTACACTTTCTCATTTTCATCTAGAGTGGAATTATAAGCTACATCTTAAGGGTTTAATTGCACGCACATGACCCAAAAAAAATCAGTCCATTTGTTAATTATTCCTAAAGATTGCACAAGGCATAATATAACTGAATTAAAATGAGCTCTATCCTTTCAGCGGGCGAAGCTGTGGGTATATCAGCTAGTATGGTATAAGAATCTACTTGTCCTTATTTAATTTTTGTTATTTTAACAGTTGAGAGATTATTTTGGAAAAGTGAATGCCAAAATGTTTATGTTATTTAACATTTTCTTAATTCTATATTGTTCTGCATTTACAGTTCGCGCATTATATCTCCGGCTATTACTGAGTCAGCTGATTGTATGGTGCGGGGGGAGAGGGAGTACTTTTCTGAAAACATTTTTTAATACCTCTGCTTGTCAAATGTTGTGTTTACCAATATCATACAGTACACCTCGGATTATCCGGATTAATGTGGCAGAACACCGATCCGGATAACGAAAAATCCGGATAATCCAAAGTACACCGCCGGACATTATCGCCTAAATAGAGGTGCGTACCTTAACCCCTGCTAAATTTATGCTGAAAACGGCGTATCAAGACTGTTATCAAGACTGTTATGTCAACATATTAATCTTTCAAATTTTACGGGGGTTTTATTTTGAAACAAATTTAAGACCTAAACTTCATTATTAATCGTACGAATATAATGTTATACCTTTTACTGTACTTACGGTTTAGGTTTGGAATAAAACGCCAAATTAAATTATTTAATTTATTAAGATTAAATAGTCATAACTCAAAATGACTCAAACTTAGAATAATCATGACGATACTTAAAGTAACTCAAAACGTATTACAGTCACTATTCGCAGAAATAACGTAACGCATCAAATGACAGCAATAAACTAACTCGCAAAATTGCCATAGGCCTACGCCTTTGTGGATTACTGACAGCGCCCCAAATAGCAATGCAGAAAATCCATTAGTACGTTCACGAAAATGCTGTAATGTACTGTTTAGGGAATGCGATTCCTTCAATTATTGTGATTCCAAATGCGTACAGTATTGTATTATGTTTGCATTTTGCTTTTAGAAGGCGCATTTCCCCCGTAAATTCGCTAAAATCATGTTTTGCCGTGATTTTAATTTTTGAATTTTTCGGATGGATCGGTCTGGATAGTCCGGGATCCGGATAATGTGGGGTCCGGATAATCCGAGGTGTACTGTATTTTAAAATATGATATGACACGGTTAGTAGCGTAGTGGTCATAGCCGGAGATATAATGCGCAAACTGTAGCATTTTTCTTTCTGGTAAATGTAACTCATTTATTACGTTAGGCCAGTTGAAAATTGTAATTTTATTCTAATAAATCAAAAATCCACTATAAAATTACAGAAAACAATTAAACAATGAACAAATACAAACTTTTTCACAAAACCAAAGAATTTAAGTCAGTGGACCAAATACAAGCATTTTTGAAAGCATCTCAGAGGTCAGAGCGGCTGAGAGGAGTAAGGTGCTAGCACAGTGACAGGAACTTTCTCTGTGGCACTAGCCTTCAAATCCGAACGTCAGCTCACCCCCTTTACTCGGGAGTGTAATTTTATCACAGAGAGTTTTAATGTTTTATTTTTTTTGCAAATATTTTCTCAATATTTTCCCCATATTAACAACATTGTGCAATGTTGGACAATATTGCCCTATAATATTGTCTAAAAAATGTATTTTGTTGCACCAAAACATTTTAACAATATTGTTAAAAGATTCAATATTCATCAAATATTCATCAATGTTGAGAAAATATTGTCAGCAATATTGATGCAATATTTTTTTGCTACTTGGGTTATAATAGTAATGTAATATACTCAAAGATCTAAACAAACCCACACACATGACCTTTGCCTTCACAAACATAATACATCATATCAATACCCAAAATACTCAGCAAACACTGCATAGCTTATACGTAGCTGCCAATGATTGGCCCTCGATGCCACGTGTTAAACAGCACCTCAAGCAAAATTAATATTGCTTATTGCTTTCTTATCCAAACATGTGTAGATGCTACTTTCAATAAACTACAGGTATTATGTATTGCATAAATAATAAAACACTTATTCAGAGCGAAAATACACCTTTAAGAATCTCAATAAGCTTTATAACATTGCTGAGTGAATGATATTTCACAATTATTGCTGGGATAGTATTTTCAACTATTAAGCTCATGTTTAATTTGAGTTTTGATTCTAAGGATTCGTCAACGTTTGAACTAAATAGATTATTCAAATATTACCACAAAATTAAATATAATAATTAAATATAACTAAATATTCAAAATTCAACATTTTTTTTAATATTCTCCAATTGATTTAGAGAGAAATTTGGCTTTGAATTAAAATTTTAAGCTCCAATTTGTAACTTCTGGATTTCTAAAACTAAGATCACAATCTCTGTTTATTTATGTAGTTCCAAAGACGTTTTGTTCTTGCAGACACTAAGAAGTTTATACCCTTGCGTTTGAAAGCAAGCTGCATCCTGCTGCTTATTAATTCTTAGACAATTCTTACAATAAGTTCTTTCACTTGCATTTTATCGTACTATTGATATTGGTTTTGTAATCTTATATTTAATTCCTATTATTAATATTATATTTTAGAACAGTTTGAAGCAGTGTAAAATATATTAATTTCTTAACTAATAAAAATTCATGTGACATTTTAGTTTTGATATCCGCGTTAGAAAATCTGTTTAAGAATAAGTTATTTGTAATTTTAAATCATACTTCAGTGGAATAAATTTTTTTAAGTAACACAGTAATAAGGTGCCTGCAGTTAGTTATAAAAATAATGCAAGCAACCACCAAAAGTTGTGGGCTTTACTAACCTAAAAAGTTATTTTTGTGTATAAATTTTCAATGCTTGAAGGGTCTTGATTCTTCAAAACTTAGAGAATTAAGATAACTGACCTCTTAAGTCAAATTATTCGTCAATTTATAATAGGATAAAGCTAAGTGTAACTGTACATTCTTCCACAGGCTGATGCTTGGAGCTTAAATGCCAATTGCCATCAATGAACAGTAGTATAGTAAATGATTACATATCATTAATTTTAGTTTTTTTTTCAGGAAAGGCTCTGGGCAAGGATTTTAAACTTTCTCTCCTTCACCTGAAGAAGGAAAAAAGGGAAGGGGGGGGGTGATGAAATTATTTGTGATTTTTACGTGTTAGATACATTAGATACATCAGTTGAAATGGCGACCTACCCAGGAAGGTATTTTAAGCCAAGTATGAATGACAGATGAGTGAAGGATGATTGTGGCGCGATCTTGTAGTCTTGTTACTGACTAAGGCCGACATATTCCTTAGACAGGACTGTTAATTAATAGCCCAACAGCCAATGGCAACTAAGGGACCTACATTTTTACGTGGGATCCGAACCACGATTTCGCCTCGGTTAACAATTTACGAACTGGTCTAATTATGAGGATGGTCCCATGAACGAGTATTCAATAGTGCGGACTTTAATCCCCATCTTGTTCTATGGCCTGCCTGAACTCTTTCAAAGGTAAGCTAGCTGTCTATCCTTCTTTTCCCAAAATTAAACTATTATTAATTTTTTTATATGTTCAATTTGTGAATTTAGTCATTTCACACAATCTATTTAATTAGGAAATTTGTATCTCCTAACATAAAAAACTATCCAAAACGTTAAATCAAAATAAACATGAACTTCTCCTTACCTACATTTTCAGTTTTTATTTACATTCAACACCAAAGGTTTTAGTTTTACTAAAATCAAAGATTATTGTTGGATTGTTATATGCTCAAAAGTGTTATTATGGACCTTGATGAGTATCTAATAATCTTGATGAGAAAATAATTAGATTTTCTTTTTATATATTACTTTTTTTAATGTATTATTTGTGCATGCGTAATTTCATCTGTTTGAATCTAATCTCGTTTTCCATCAAATTAGTTGTTCTCATAAAAATAATATCTTAAATTCAACTGTTACTTATTAATTCAAATTAATTATTCTAATCTGCTTTTACATGTGCACGTTGTATTTCATTCACTGTGAAGAGACTTTTAGACCTCTTTCCCCACCCACAGGCTTATTATGCCCATGTGGGGAAATAATTCAGTGCATTATCATTATAAATATTTGTATGTAAATGTAACTTTATTTTGCTGAATAAACAGATTTCATTTCATTTCATTTCATCTTTGTACGTGTAAGCAAGGGACATAATTTTTCTTTGTAAAGAACGGTTGGTGCAATCAGTGTCACAATGGATTTTGGAATCAGGGTAAAATGCCATGAGTTTGAATGCTCAAGCCACAGGTTTTAACAGTAATGCTATATAGATAGTAGCAACAGGGCCCACGTTGTACCATTCCCGATCAGGGCATAGAAAATTACACTGGTGTCCATTCAGGAAAAAAATAGATTACACAGTATTCACATAATTTTCACTAAACTTTACAAAGCCACGAGGAATCCGTGATGTAGATCAGCAGATCATTAGCTTCGTAAGTTACGGTCTCGACTGTCACAAACTTGACTAAGCATTACCAAGGGTGTGTTTGCTTTTCTCATCTCCTTACTTGCTCTAATTTGATTTTCTCTTTCTTCAAATAAATTTAACAGAAATACTTTTAACCTTGTATTTTGTCCTCTATTAAAGTCATTAGTGAGCCTTTTTCAAGAGAGTAAAAACACGTACATTTAAAAAGTTTTTGTGAAATCATTTCAAAACAGATAACACAATATACCTGTATAGTTTTCTTTTTTTTCTTTAAATCAAAATTTCTGAGAGAAATGAAGACCTAGGTTTAATAAATAACAGAGGAAATGGAGGTTATTTAAAGAACATCTGTCCCCCAACAAAATTAATATAGTTATTCTGGCCTTTGTAGTAAAACATCCAGAATCTTAAAATCAAACTATGAGAGAAACGATCCAGTGACTTATGACATTATTAACGTGTTGAGTTTTAATAGTCAGTGGCAGCGTTCAGTTTCAAGAATTCTATCAAAAGAAATAAAGAAAATAAAAAAAGCACAGGGTTAAGAAAAAACTATTTAACAATTAACGAATCTTTATTTATTTAAAGTGATTGTAACCACTGAAAGTTGCGAGGAACTGTAGCAGGAAGGAGACAGTAGCTAACTTTGGTTCAGACCTGGATGGTGTCCGAGTTATTGACTGCGACGATAAATAAAACTAAGAGAATCACAAATCATATGAAAGACATAATATCCACTATTTTAAGGGTTAGTTACAAAGATCCGCTTTCCGCTATTTCCTATGTTACAACACTTCACTTCCAATTTTCACTAAATACAAGTTTCATCACATTTCAGCTACCTTTGCACTTAAAATAATCATGCCTTCCAAGTTTTAAGTAGATGTAGGTACAAATAAAAATTATTAGATAAGTAATATCCATTAAAGCTCTTCCTTTACTCTATTACTAAATTAAATTAAATATATGCTCTGGCCAGCCATATTGGCGGTTGGAAAAAGTGAGAACCCCACAAATGATTATTTGCAGTAACTCATGTTTGTATTAAACAGTCAAAGCATTGTTTGTGTTTTAAACCTCGCTAAAAATATTAAATTGTTGCTGCAATGCTGCATTGAAACTTGTTTTGTGAAGACTATACTATGTAATACAACATACTATGTATTACATTACTATGTACTAATACTATGTATTACATTGAGAAATAAGAGTATAATCTCCTTCTTAGACTTGCAACAAGCTCTGCAGGAGTGTGATGTTTTTTATGTATGCTTATTTGGATTTAACACCGATTGCAAATGAGCTTGCGACACACACTTACTTTCATAGTGTCAAATGTGCCTTTACTTAAACACATGAGATCATATGACTGGCTACACAACACAGATGTTCAAACGCTATTTTTGAAAACTAAGTCACTCTCCCGCCAATATGAGTGATCAGAGCAATAGTTCCCTCAATCTGATGGTTAAGAACACAATTAATTTTAAGCTATCTGATAAAAACAAACGTACAGGATGGACAGTTTATCTGTAAATTGTAACATGAAAGTTTCAATACCCAAGCATTTTGCATAGACAATCATTTTTACACTTTCGTCTACTCAGTCTTGACGTGTGGGATAAACATTAAAAATCATTAACAGTATAAAATTTAAAAACCAAGTAATATTTTATATTGCAAGAAAGCTTTATCTTTTGAAATAATTGCAAAACCAACATTACTCTTACAAAAAGATCCGTTAAGCCAAGTTCAATAACTTTTAAAGGCTTCTCAACACATCCAAAATGTAAAGGCTTTTGTGTCGCTTCTGTAGAAAAAGCTCCACCAAAAGGGGCACTAATAGTAATAAATGCTACTGCTATGTCTATCATAATTTCCCAATAGCTAAATTTAGTCTTTTTTCCATAATATCAAAACGTGTGCCAAAACACCACTTCATCCCATCACCCACTTTTACTAACTAAAGGTTAACTTTTAAAGAGGCTTCTCCTACTTCAAGGTATTTACAGAGGGCTGTAGCCAAACTTAATGACTAGTTTCACCTGTATTATTCTGAATCCTAATTATGTTTATACATAAGAATTCATTGAGAGGTCATATGATGCATGAATTAACTTTTCAATAAAAGTTATAAAATAATTATAACATATGTTATATTAATCTCAAAATTACTACTCAAGAATTGTTATTCTAAAACACATTTTCAGTAATAATTGTGAGTTATCGAGCTTTAAGATTGAATTGATCGAAAATATTGCTCGCTAAAATGACACTACTCTTTCAGAATGTAATACTTAAACACTAGCAGTATTTACAACCATAAAAAGTCAATATTTAAATGAGTTATTTCAAAATCAATTATTAAAACCTGCAATTTCATGAACCCCTCCAGTTAAACAGTAGCCTATTGAAATTATTTTAACATCAACTCTACATCTTTATGTTTGAAAAATTCATTCTAAATAATCTTTATGTTTTATGGTAACACATTTCAGCATATATCACAAGAACTCTTACTCTAGCAGTTGATAATACTGTTACAGTTTTTCTGCATCCAATAAATACAGAGAAACCTTACAAAATACAAGCTTAAAAAACGCAAATGAAACACAACACACCATAAAAATTGCAGATGTTCAAATTATCAATTAATATTTGCACTAAGTGATGAACTTTGATTCACTGAGTCTTTTTTACTACAACTAAACTCTTTAAATTGTGATGAAAGAATATCATAAGTCAAACTTGCATAAAACATGGTACACCAGTCTTTGTTTTATCATGTCATCCAAACAACTTGTTATTAAAACATCGTTTGTAATAAAAACAGCGCATAAAATACAACCTTCAAAGCACCATTTTATTTTAAGACACTTTCTTAAAGCCTCCAGTTTAGTGCTTGCATAAAATTACAGTTACCAGAAACATAACAGAAGTTTGAAACATAGTTGAATGTCATGCCGCATCTTTAAAAATTAAGCCATAAAACCAAAATCTTGACATGCTATTAAAAACTGGAAGTAATAATTTAACTAAAATATCATAATAAACTTTAACTTACACTTTAATGACGTAATCTAAAATTAATCTAAATTGTCTGACTATATATTAATGTTATGCTCAGATTGCTAGATCCCAGTTGAGATTTCAAGCTTCTTATCTCCAAAGGAAAGCTTTCTCGATGTTGGATTTCTCGGTGTCGTTGAACCCGAGAATGCTCTCGATGGCAGACAAGTGGCCGGGGGCGTTTTCTCGGTCCGTCAGGAAGTAGTAGAAAGCGGATTTGAGGAACTGCAGGGTCATTTCCGGGTCGTGTTTCGGTCGTTCCTTCCTGCTCTCGAGTAGTCTGCGGTACATTGCCTAGAAAACAAAAATTAACCTCGGTGATTACAACTGAGGTGAATATTTAAAGAGTGAACAGCCCTGCAGAGAGGGACATTATCTTTTAATTTATTTATTTTTACTATTGAGTTTGTTATTATTTTATAAATTAGTTTATTATTTTAGAACCTGCGGAAAGGAAATGAATGTGACTAAACTTAAAGTGCAAAGGCAAATACAAGAATTTTCAATCTAATATATACTTCAGAAGTTATTTTTTCTGAACACTAAAAATATTTAGTAACTACAATAGCAGCTGAATTCCAATCAGTACAAACTTTGGATAAACAAATGTTGTCTTTCAACTTTTAATCATACTCCAGCAAAATTATCATTCCATATATATAAGTGTGTCCCTTGAAATGGACTAGTATAGTTTAGACCACAGACACTTGAATAGAAAACGTTTAACTGGGTTTACACTTGAAAATAAAACGTTTAACTGGGTTTAAACGTTTAAAAATCCAAATTTTTATGGCAAAACTGTTTCGGGTGTCAAGTAACAAATGCAAGTCACATATCAGATCTTTGTACTTCTACACAGCTTTCATTAAATCATTTAGTGCAAAAGCCTGTTAAAAGCCAAAAATTTGATTCTGAGAAAGTAAAAAAAAACATTGTAGTAACAACTGTGCATTGACATGATTTTCCTTTAAACAAAGATTTCAACCTGTTGAATATCAGCATTAAGAATGGAACATGACAGGTTTATAAACATATACAGGTTTATAAACTAAATGATTCCCTGTTTATAACAATAAAATGGTCTTAACTCATTTTCCCCTATTTGGCTTTTAACAGGTTTTTAAACTAAATGACTCAATTAAGGGTTTAGGTTTAACCTGGATGTTAGCTTGAAGCTATGATATTTCCAGCACATACTTGTAAAGCAATCAGTAGATTAGCATGAACATTAAAGGTTTAAGGCAAGATAAACAATAATAGAACAGACAAGTCATAGAACAGATTTGATTGGTTATTTTAACATTTGAAAAATCATCAAGCTATTTACAAATGGACATGCAATTAACTATGCGCATTTACATTCAAAACATATTTACATGAACATTTATGCAAATAACATAGAGCAGTAAATCCCTAAGAAACTATCTTTAAAAAGTAATGAAAATCTTAAGCAGGGAAGCTAAATTGAAAGAAGAATACATGTAAAGATTAATTGTGTACTATGGCACCTCATTACAGGTTTAGGGATTATTTTTCAACAGTAATTCAGTCGGAAAGGCAACTCTCTAAGCATGATGTTAGTCAACATATTCTAATAATTTTGTGTTTATTTCAAAATATTGTTTAGATTTTTCAATTTTTTTACTTTTAGCAAGTCAAAAATTGCATTTATTTTAAAATGAAACTGTAATATTTATTTAGTTCTCAGTAAAAATACCATTTCAAATTTAGGTTTTGAACACTACTTTTTATTTGTATTTTATATTTATTTAGTTAAAACTGTAAAAATACCATTTCATTAAATTTAGGTCTCAGGTACTAAATAAAACTGGTTGTATTGTTTGAAATTGATTGATATATCAGACAATCCGCCCTAATTCTTAAAATGTTAGCCTTTAAATTTGAAAGTAAAAAAAGCCTAACAGAATAATTATGTCCAAAACTTAACACAACTCCAAATAACTCCAAAACTCCAAAATAACAAACCACAACATTCCAAACTCAGTCCAAAAGCCATCAGAAGAAAACTTCAAAGATATAGAAACACAGAATAGAATGCTTTTATATTCTAACAAGAAATATTTCATCAACACTGAAGACAAGCTTTCTGAAGAATCTACAATAACAAGTGACTATAGGAGAATCTGGAATATACAGCCTGCAAAAACAGTATGTGCCTTATCTGTACAATGGGTGATGTGAATGCAGCGACTGAATTGTCTACAAAAGGGTTGTATTAGGGGTAAGGTCTGTTTTCGGTGTAAAATGCCATTAGAGGAATTCCACCCAATAAGTGAGAATAAACTTTCATTTTAGCCTTCAATCAATTATATTTACTTTGTATATGCCATAGCCAAAAGTATACTTCACCATTAGATTTCCCTTACAGAAAATTGTATGACTAGCCTAAAAAGAAAACATATTTACAAGTCTTATGGTTTTGGTTTGGAAAATGTCAGAAAGAGTTGCAAAATATTATAGACACTGTAAAATTTTGCAATGTCAACCAGACAAAAATGAAAAAGCTAAAATCAGATTTTGTGAAGATAGAGCAATAAAGCAATCTAATAATTGGATCAAGGACTCAATTTAGACAGCCTAATTGCCATATGGAAGACAATATTTTTGAACAAAAATATAGACCTTGTGAAGTTACAGCTGGTCATAATAAGCAACAAAAGAATTACATGCATAAAGGACTTTAAGATAATCAATACCCCAAATGACTGTTATTTAGTGGCAAGTTTAATTGAAGTTTAAGTTCTAAATTTGTCACTAAAGTGTTTTAGGAGAAAAAAATTCTATATTAAACTACGAGGTATGTTCGGAAAGTAAGTTCAGTTTGGGAGTAAAAAAATGTTCAATGCATTTACAGCATTTTTATTATATACACCTTGAAGAGCGTACCTTAAACTACTTTTCTACATAGTTCCCACAATATTTAGGCACTTGTCATATCTAGGGAGAAGCTTTTCAATTTGTGCTGAAAAGAATTCTGCAGTCTGTGCACGCAGCCACCCGCTGACACCATCTTTAAGTTCATCGTCATACACAAACCGACAAAGGTTACAATGGTGTACAGAAGAGTTAGTGAAATTTGTGGAAAACAGAGGGATCAGTAATTTTGAATTTCCTTTTTTCCGAACTGTATTGTTGATTTTTGCAATGAGATCGTCAGTAAAGTCAGTTGGTTGGCCACTCCTCTCTTCATCGTGGACATTAGTGTGACCATCTTTACAGTTCAGGAAAAAAGAAAATTCAAAATTACTGATCTCTCTGGGTGTTTCCCACAAATTTCACGAGCTCATCTGTACACCAATGTAACCTTTGTCGGTTTGTGAATGACGATGAACTTAAAGATGGCATCAGCGGATGGCTGCGTGCATAGGCGGCAGAATTATTTTCAGCACAAATTGAAAAGCTTCTCCCTAGATATGACAAGTGCCTAATTATTGTGGGAACTATGTAGAAAAGTAGTTTAAGGTACGCTCTTTAAAATGTATGTAATAAAAATGTTGTAAATGCATTGAGAATTTTTTTTTACTCCCAGGCGGAACTTACTTTCCGAACATACCTCGTATGTTTATCCTTTCTTTGTCATATCATCCTACATTTGTTCGAATCTCAACTCAAAAAAAATGTTAAGCGAAACATGGGATTGTAAAGACTTTGAAACTACTTGGGCTAAAAGGCCATAATATTTCAATTTTTTATTATTTTGAATGTTTTGTATGTTTTGACGCTGATGGAATTTTGTCCGTTTTGATCGGCAACAGTCCAAACCCGCGTCTTGTTACTATCTCACGGCGACCTTCTGTTACCCTTAATGCTCAACCCAAAGACGGATGGCTACTGGACCCAGTTTTAATCCTGGTCAGAATAAGAATGGGCAAACCACGGGTTAAGAGACGAGCACTTAATTCAGTCTGCCATCCAG
The DNA here is from genome assembly GCA_035578135.1 of Flexamia atlantica. Classification (NCBI taxonomy): domain Eukaryota; kingdom Metazoa; phylum Arthropoda; class Insecta; order Hemiptera; family Cicadellidae; genus Flexamia; species Flexamia atlantica. The sequence goes on from JAQJVK010000027.1 coordinate 6,670,172, forward strand.
TCAATTCTCATATTTATGAAAACAGACATTATCGATTATGAGTTATTGTTGGAAACAACAACTCGATGCAAGTAATTACCAAATTTAAATAAAAGCTATAATACAAATTTTTATTTTGAACATTTTAAACATTATTGAAATTCCATCAAAGTATCTACAATGACCGACACTGAAACTACATAACTGAATCCTAAAATCCTCGTAATATATTTTGATGGCCACTTGATATGTACTTTTAAGCAAAAACTGTGCACGCCTCCCTAATGTGAAAACAGCCCTTACTTCCCGAACAACCCTTAATGCTTGCTCCGGTAACATCCAACGTCTAAGGCCAAACACCGAGGCAACATGCAGACAGGACACATACAAACCTTCCGGGCAAGCTTCCAAAGCGAAACCGCCTCCTTGGCGGACAGTAAATTGTACGGTGAAACATAATCCTTATCCTGACAATCATCGCATGGTTAGTAACGGCACACAGACAGAACTACAAGGACTTGGGAATGGACTAATTGGATAGACTGATTAGTTCTCCAGAGACATAATTATGACCGACACCTAAGGCACTGATTTGATCATGAGCTTTTTAATGTTCTGAAGTTAGTAGGTTAATATCGTTAATGAAATGGTACTCTAAAGTAAAAGAATTAAAGTAAAAGGAAAATATTTTCAAAAGCGTAAAGTAAGTGAAAAGATAGAAGAAGTCTGTCATGAGAATCACTAATTTTATTATAAGTTCAGAGTTTTGAATTTTATTTTATTTAAAGATGGAGCATAAAAACAAGGATGCTACTTTCGATAAACATACAAATCTTATATAAACAAGTTATTTTAAAGTGAAAACCAGTACCTCGAGAGATTTCAAGTTAAAAATTACTGGGTGCTGAAAAAGAATAATTATTTTGGATGATATTTGTGAAAGAGGATTATTAAAATATGTCTTCCTGGTTCAATAAAAATAAATTCTAGTCGTGCACAACATACTTCTGTTAAACAATTTTATTTGAATTCAATAAATTGTGAAATAAATCTTGCTCTTCACTTTCTTTTGGAGTAAACAAATAAAACAATATACAAAACAAAGAAAATTTGCAAGGGCTTAACTTTTTGGCAAAATAATTAGTTGGGAATCAAAATATAGCTTTCTGATAATACACAAAAATTACCCCCAAAGCAACATTGAACTGTATCAGTGGTGGATTTACGACCGGCGTGGCCCTAGGCCTAGATCAGTATGTGGCCCCCATAGGTCCCTGCAGCCTCGCAAAAGCGGTGACCTTTTTTTTTTCAAGTGGAACTACGTTTTCAAGCCCAATCCGCCCCTCTAATCCACTCTCGGTGGCTTACTCTCGCCCGTGCGCAGCCCCCTAATCGTCGCGCAGCCCTAGGCCACGGCTTAGTGGTAAGTCCGCCACTGGTGAATATACTTAATTGAGGGTTCATCAACCAACTATTTTTATAAAGGAAAAGATTTGCACTTTATAGTTAGTAGCACAGGCCAAATAATACAGACCAGTCTACTATGAAAGGATTACGGAGAGGAAACTTCCGGGTTCAATATTGTCTTAAATTCATTACCTTTCTCTATAGAAAAAATAGCATTAATCTTAATACATGCAACTAAATGAAAATGTTTGTGACGCTAGGAATTTTGTTTTTGATAAAAATAAAATATGCAATATTATGGTAGATTAGTATAACTTCAGATGTGAATATTACCTTTAAATTATCGAGTTCTTCTTGTTTGATCTTTAATTTCTGTAGAAGGTCAGGTACTAGAGAGCTCTGCGAGTCATTATTCTGACTGTCTTGTTCACCCTGTAAAAAACTTATATTGGTCATGTTTATTACATATTATTAGAACTTCTAAAATTATGGAACTTTTACATTTGAATTATCGAGAAAGGATTGTATTCATTTTATCCAAATAAATTAAAACAAAACATTAAAATTCAAAAAAATGTTTTAATAAGGTACCATTTCAATGTTCTATTTTGTAAACCCTTTCAAATAAAGATCCTGGTTACACCACTATTGATTGCTAACAAGCAAATTTTTAATTGAAACAATAGTGGCTTTGGCTTTGTTCATGGGTTTTGAATAACGTTTGCTTCTCTAAATAGGTCATTAAAGAAATTAAATATTTATTTGAGATTCGATTATTACAATCAACATCGATTATTGGATTAATTACATGATTGTTAATTGAAAGTGTGCTAGGGAGGAACTTACTGTATCACAAGAACAAGTCAATTGATTGACTTAGGTTATGCGTCTTCTCAAGAAAACTTATGAGTGTGTAAAATATATGCAAAAAAGTTAAAATTTAATGAAATATTATATTTACCATTTACAATGACAATTAAAACAGTAAAAAATGTCAGCAGCACTGAAAGGATTCATCAGAACTATTGAAAATTAGGCCAAACTTTAGAATCTATCTCCATTGTTAAAATCCATGTTAAAAATCGATGTTTTCAATATTTACAATCTCGATTATTTTAATCATAATAACGTTTTGATGTCCTAATCGAGACATCACTAATCAGTAGTTCATAACCCAACTACAATTTTCACTTACATGATGAAACATAACAGTCACACTATGAGAATAAAACATATTAAGGGATAATCTAACGTTAGCCTATACATAATAAAATGACCCAACACCATAGAGTAATAAATCACAATATTTTAAGTGCAAAAAACTAATTTCACTTTTTTCTTGACCTTGCATTTGATTCATTGTCAGTCATCAGATTTTTTTCTTTACTAAAAGTATTTGTGCTATCTGCAATTGGGTATACTTATGGCTCCATGCAAATATAAGTTAGCTTACTTTGACATTTTGGTATGTTCGAACCATGTACGTTTTCTCAGTTATTTTGATGTTTTACTCACTACGGTCAATTTTAACTCCTAGATTCATCGCAATAATATGAAACCAAATCAGTTAGCAAACCAAATTTCTTGAATATACTATAGGGTTTCAGTTTCTTGAATTCTAATAAGATCTTAACAATTACTGAAATCAACATTTTAAAAATTACAACCTATATTTATTTACGATAAGTTGTACCTAAATAACAAAAATAAAACATTTGTTTATTAAAGAATTCGATAAATTAAATCGAATCCGAAAACATCAATTTTAACAGTGGGGACGGATTCTAAAGTTTAGCTGAAGATTAATTTGGAACTCTTACCTTATTGTCTTCCATTTTAGCAGCCTGAAGACCTTTCTGGTAAATTTGGACGTAAATGTCTTTCTCTTTATTCTGCAGTTCTTCTGCTTCTTTCAGTTTCTCAGAATAATATGCATTTTGTTTTTTCAACTCAGCATTTTCCTCCATGAGGCTTATTCGGTCAGTTTGTTCTGTGCTCTCTGCATCAGATGCTTCGTCTTGTGTAAACCCGTTACACAAATGACTTTCCTGGGTTTGACTGCTTCCATCTAATAAGTCTGAACCATTCATGGTATTGTAACCCTCACTATTTTCCTTCATATTATTTATTATTCTTCTTAATTCTTCTAGCTTATTTTTTAATTCCATGTTTTCCTCAATTAATTTGTCATGATTCGCTTTACTTACATTTAACTCTTCCTTGATAGTATTTAAACTACCTATTTCATCCATTAGAACTTGTGTATTGTGTAAGAGTGTTTCATTAGTATTTTCTAGTTCGCTTATTCTCATGACATGGTTCTCACAAGGTCTGTTCCTAAGTTCTTCGTTAAGCTTCTCTAGCTCATGAAATTTTTCTTTACACTCTTCATAAAGAGGTCTCAGAGCATAATACCTGAAAGAATCAGAAATTTTTTATCAAAACCATTCTTCAATTCAAAGTATTTTTATACAGTAGAACGCCAATTATCCGAACGTCGATCATCCGAACCGTCGGTTAGCCGAACGCCATAATAATTCATATTTTGAACATGATTCTTGAGCAATTCAAATTCGCACGCAAACCAAAACTCCCGTTGGGCCGGGATATCAATGTATTCTGATAGATTTCATAATAAAATTAAGTGAATAATGTTTGTTTGATCATTTTTTAGCCTTTTTACTATTAAGAATTACGTTACATATATAATTTTAAAATGTTGTCTTTTCATGTTCGATTATCCGAATATTCAGTTATCCGAACACCCCTTGTCCCCAATTAGTTCGGATAATCGGCGCTCTACTGTATTGAATTTTATGGCAGTTTTAACTAATAATCCTACTATGATCACGGGCACCAAATAGGGTGGGTCAGTGAGTGCATGCTGGCGAAACTATCTTTTATTATTTGATGGGTAGTTATATTAGATTAGATTACCATTAAGACACCGACCACCAGTAAGGGGTATTTTAAGGCAAATATTAGTGAAGGATGAGTGTATGATGATTGTGGCGCGATCTTGTACTAATGTTACTGACTAAGGCTGACATATTCCTTGCACAGGACTGTTAATTAATAGCCCAACAGCCAATGGCAACCTACAGTTTAACAGTTGAACATGATAATATGTTAAAGAAATCACGAATATACACTCAAAGGCCCTGAAAAACTTAAACAAAGTTTGGACAGATCAACAAAAACAAGTCATTTAGTTAGACAATTAGATGAGTTTACAGTTTTTGCCGCTTGCCCTGTTACGTGCACTCTACTCTAATGTTGGTATAAATGTTATTAAGTGTGAAAGTACATAAGTTTATTTCTTTGAAATTCTATCACGCATAATCTACTGAAATAACTTACCTAATATTGGGTAGGTAGATAGCTAATAATCACATGCAACATCTAAGCATATTTTAATTCCTAAAAATACTTAAAAAAACATGTCCTGTGAGCTTCTAAAGTCTCAAACTTAACTAGCACAAATGAAAACAGATGAAACCAATTTCAATTGACACACACACGAAACAGTGCAGGAGCAAAATCAGCTGTTACAATTTTTTTTCACAGCTAAAAATTTCAATTTCATTGATTATAGATTGGGGTAAATTTACGGATAGCGGATAGTAAATTTACGGATACGATCAGATAGCTTATGAGGGACCCTCATCCGACAAACTTCTCAGCCTCTGCTAGACTGGAGGGCGAACCGACCTGGGTGAGACTCTTCACAGCAAGGAGAGGTCCTTGTCTGGGGATGCTTGGGAGGTCTCGGGTTAGAGGGCTCTCGTCCCCGAAAGAGCCTGGAGGATGGATTGGAATCTTTCTCTCTTCCTTAAGGGGCGAGGCTGGCTGACCATATCATACCTTTCCCACCCTGACAATCCCTTCCTTCCGTAAGCTGCACAATAACCCTAGGAAGACGTGCCTTGCTGACAATGCTGGGGCTTTCATTCCTCCAAAGTCTAACAGTCTAGTCGAAGGTAAAACCCAATCGACCGTCCAAAAATCACAACACACACCTGTCATTGACGTCAGTAATGCGTTGCAGCAGCGAGTCCACTTTGTCGTTGTGCCTCTCCTTCAGCTCCCGGATCTCGTCCTCGTGCTGCCGTCGCGCCGCCTCCATCGCGGCCTCCAGGCTGCGGACCTGGCCGACGTAGAGCTGCAGCGTCTGCGGGGAGCTCAGGTCCTCGAAGTGGCCCGAGTCCGACAACGATGGTGCTTGCGTCGGGGAGGCCGAGTACCTGTGTGCAATCAATCAATACGAGTGAAAACTTTGGAAGGTCAAACACCTCATTGTGTTACAGCTGCACTTCTACAAATGGCCGGTGAAAGTCAAAAGTCAAAGTCAAACAATCTTCATTCACAAATATATACAAGCGTGTACAATGAACAGTGTCACAATGCCCTTATTTCAGAACATAGTTCTTAAATTCTAGATCTCTACACTATATTATATAATCTCCACACCAAAACATTCATTTTAGAATAAATTGTTTTGTCAATTAGGTACTGTTTTAAATTTTTTCTAAATTTAGATAATGGCTCCATATTTTTGTATATTTTGTGGCAATGCTCAAAAAAATTTGAACCCATATAAGATGATTTTTTTTAACTCAAACCTATGGTAAGTGGATATATCAGCTTTAATGTGCATAATGTATGAATGAGGTCCATAGTCAAATTTGGAATTCTTGCAAAAATTGTCATCTTTATGAATCATGGTAACATCAATTATGTACAGCCCAAAAACTGTTAAAATATTTAAAGATTTAAAATAATTTCTTGCAGATTCATTGCAGCGAATATTCTTAATTAGTCTGATTGCCTTTTTCTGAAGTTTTAAAATTGGCACTAAATTTTCTTTTTTTGTTGAACCATAACGGTTAATTCCAAAAGAAATATGGGAATGGCTACAAAAAAGATAAATCATTATTAGAGTTGGTTCAGTACACAAACCAGACATCTTCCTCAAAGCATACAAATTAGAATTGATTTTTTGAAGCAATCAAATGAAAATAGATGATGTAAATTATCAATATAAACAATCTATTTTTCTCAGTCAATTAATATTGATTTGCAAATAATTCAATCTAGACAATCAAACCTCAAACTTAGGTATCAACAAGAACTGTATGAAATTAAACTGACCTAACCAAACTAAACCGAAACTCAAACTTATAAAGAAACTCGATGGTGTTTCTTTCATAGATGTACTAAAATGCTATTTCACATTGTTGGCCATCTTGCATATTTCATTGTCAGTCGTTGTTAGTGCCGTAGAAGTTATATCGTCTGCACGATCAACTGAGGATTGCAACGAGTATCAAAATTGCCATTTTGTTATTGGTTTTTTTTAGGTCTTGCTAGAGACTTGTTGTTCAACGGTCAATAATAAAAATATCTTTATACATCGTATTTGTACGAACAAAAGGCTGCTGAAAGGATAAAGCGAAAGGGGAAAAAGCCCCTGGTGACTGATAATCAGTGCATATCAGAGCATTAAAACAAATTAAACATGAGGAGATATATCCAAAATTAAACAAATATAAACAAATTTGCGAACATATTTTTTATACTGACCACGTAATAAAATGGGTTAAAAGTGCTATCTCGTATAAGTAACCAGACTAGCAAAAACCAAGTTTAAAGGAATCTCTGTACATGGTAATCAAACAAAAGCCCAGCGATAACCAGGTGAGATAAGTCTGGTTAAATAAAACGTTACAAAAGAGTTCAAATCAACAATTAATAATGTAAGAAAAAGGCCCAAAGCTACAGTATTAGTTCAAGGATGAGCACACATGACTCCCGCCCTTTCCCACCTCTCACTGGCGATGATTTACCGTCGGCAGTCTTGTTTAAGTGATTGGCATGTATTGAGGTTGCGATCGAATAATAATTCTCAGTCTCCTTCGATAACGGGATACGATTTTTGTTGGTTTCCCAACTGTGTAAATAGTGGTGTAATTGTGTTTTTATGATTTTTGTAGTGTATGAAATCACACACGTTTAATGCAGAGTGAAGAAGTTTCTACCATGAAATCATGCTTAAGAGGTCAAACGCCATTGCCTATAGGTTGCCTAAAAATATTTTTCAGTCATAATACTCCACCAAAACATATACTTTAATAAAGAACAAGTAAGTTTAGTACTAGTACGAGGGAAAACTCGGCAGAAGCATAGCGCCGGCAGCGGCGGCGCCAGCACAACGGAGAAGTAATAATTTCTGTACCAGTAGAATTAAACTATGTAATATTTTAGGTAAAACAAACTATACTTGACGGAAAAATAATTTTAAATACAATGCAATTAAATAAATTACAACTATTTCACAAAATACGATGTGATTTTAACATTACTGATTACTTAAGAAAACAGAAAACATTGTACTGGCGATTGCGGAACACGCACGCAACTTAAATATTTTTTAATTTTTAACGCCATCCTCTCTTCCTTCCTTCCTTTCTTCCTGTCTTCTGCTTTCTATCTGCCCACAAAATGCGCAGAGTCCAGTGCGCACTGTCGCACTGTATGTTGCCATGACAACCGTGTGTTGTCATAGCAACGAGCCAATCACGCACTGCGTTTTAAGACAACAAACAGCCGTGTAATGAAAGACAATATGATAGTCTGCGCTTGCGTATGTTGCCAACCTTTCGATGAATATTCGATCGTTCATTTATTGCGTCTTGACCGAGTTGAAGTTTGTGATTATCAACTCTCTAATCATCGAAAACTCGAAATATGATCTATATAACACATATTAAAATAATGTCGTGTTTGTTTAAAAATTAATTGCAAGTTATTAAATACACTCAATACATTTTTTTTTAAATAGTTTTTTTTGCAAAAGTTGAAAGTAAAAACGTGATTAAAAATAATTCTTGTTGCCAGTTCTGGACACCGGTTAGGCCTGGTTAATACGCCTCCGGATTAATCGTTGTTCTACTGTCCGTAAATGTTAGTTAATGGCACAACGTTGGTTGCCTGCAGGCATGTTTTCCAGCGGCCGAAGTTAAGGCCTTGTTGTCATTCAAACAGTGCAATGGGTAGTGAGTGATAAGTAGAGGTCTGCGGGTACCCGAAAATTCGGGTAGCTTCGGGTAATTACGTGAACCCGAGTGGTCGGGCGGGTTCGACACGTCTCGGGCTTAATTCGGCGGGTTTATATTACACGTCGGGTCGGGCGGGTACCTACTACCCGAAAGAAATCGGGTTGACGATACCCGACACACTATCCTAAAGAAACCCGAAACTTAAAAAATGTTCAACAATAAATGATTCGCGCCAAGCTTCTGACTTACGGCGTCCACGCAATATTATAACGAGACGAACAAGGATGGTCGCGATCGCGATGTCAAACTTCGAAGCGATCTTCACTATACGTCTCAGTCAGACAACCAGTCGTCCCCTTGCCGACTCAAAATTATCGTATGCTTACTGCTTAATATTGTATCCTCGTATAACAACTTAAAAGGACCGTTGCTCCTTTTGACGCAATGAAACAGTCGTACAAACACTAAACAGCTTTGAAAAAGGTTGAATTTCTAGCCGAGCTTATGATACGAGAAGTCTTATCGAGAAGATAATTTTTGTGATCTATTTTTGGTCACGTTAAACCGGAAGAGCGTGTCCTTCCCACGAAAAACTTACACAAACAATAATCCTGAGTGTTGAGGAAAGGGCGTTGACAGGTGAAAAAATATTATCTCCAATTAGATGGAATTCGGAGTTTCTGCTATATTTAGTTGACCTTGGAGAACGACAAAATATACACCAGTCTATAGTTTGATCATAGAATTTCTCTTGAACGGCAAGAGATAAAAATTTCATTTTTGTCTCAATCGATTTTACTAAAAATTAGACAAAAAATATTAGCCGTCAAATGTTGTTGTAGGACAAGTCGTTTGGATTTTCGCATATAGAAATCAAAATACACAACAAAGACGTTCGTTCTGGCGTCATTTTTAAAGAGTTTATTTATTGTCACAAACATCTTGAACGATGATACGAAAAACAGAAAATGATTAGAAACAAGCAGCGGAGACATCGATGTATTAATCGGTAGTTGAAAACCGATGAATCGTACAATAGAAGGAATGTAAAGAATAAGAAAACAAATTAATTGAGGAAGAAAGAAATTCACGTATTTATTTGCCACGCTAACGTAAACCAATGGAGCGTGCGTCTTCAGCTATCTAGTCTTCTCTCTCTTCACCTTTCCATCCTTCCCTCCCCCCTCCAAGGCAACCGATTGCATTACGCCATTACCTCCCCAGTCTCCACCCCTCCTTCCCCAGCCCCAGTGGAATCTCAATCTCAGTTTAGCAGGCCCTACCGTCTAGCCCTGTACGTACAATCTACATCTTAAAGTACACAATTGCTGTCTTTGTCTTGGGACTGTGAATCATTTTTAATGTCTCTTATAAATTAATACAAATATTTCTCTATAATTTAATAAAAATATAGGCTATTTTGAAATTGGCTGATTTTAAAGGTCTGATGACGAAATTCACGGCTCTTTCCAGGTTTTTTCATGGTTTGCCAAATTCACGGCTTATTCACGGTTTTTAAGGTTTCACGGTTGAGTGGGAACCCTGTTCTAGCAAAATCTTTTAAATTTACAATTACTGTACAAATTTATAAAGAAATTTCTGTTATCCGTCTATTCTCTTAACTGACACACTCTCGGTCCCAAGGGTGACGGTTGACAGAGGTTCCAATGTATTATCTCACAGCCAACAACCGCAACGAGCATATTACCTGGGTGTGGCGGGCGGGGGTGAGGTGGCGACGGGTTGGGCGTCCCCCCCGCCCCCTCCAACGCTCCCCTCCACCTCCCCCCCACTGTCCGCCTTCAACAGCCGTAACTCCACCACCTCCTTGGTCAGTCGCTGGATCTCCTTGTCCTTTTCCGCCAACTCCTCTTGCGCTTCTTTCAGTAGATTCTGCAATATATTAAAAACACACGTGTGAAAGAGTATTGTTGCAGGATACTTTTTTGGATACCTCAGGAGAAAAAATAACAATTCAGTTTTGTAATCTAGCGGTAAACTCCTCAAAATCCAACCTCTAAAGAAGCTCAAGTAAAAAAGCAAACTGGAATTGATTATAAGTAAATAGCCAAATCGGCCTTGAAGAAAATTTTATTTTTAAAAGAAATGTTGGCAAGATTAATGCCCTGCGCCTCTTTCTCATTGGGCTAAAAATTAATTTAATAATTATTAATGGAGAAACAGACTTAGACAGGCCTGAAAATTGAGCAGGACAACTAAAAAGTAAAAAAAAAAAACAATATATTCCACAACCAAAGTCCAAAAGTTCAGTCTGCCTTTGAGGCTTTAAGAGAATTTCTCTTCCCCAAGAGGCTCATGATAAAGGTGAAAAATTAAAAAATATTGGATTTTTTAAATAGATTTCTTACATACTTGCCCTACCCCAAATTTCAGGGTAGCTATTTGTCTCCACCAACCTTTTGAAGGTTTCCTACAAAAATTCATTGAGAATCTCAAGAAAAGTCACTATCAATGGAAAATAGTCTTGAATCGCTCCCTTCACAAGAAAAAAATACCCCCGTTGCAGCAGACCTGCATACTCAGCGAATTTCAAATGCAAAACAACGTATTTCAAGCAATCATAGCAAGATTTGACATGTTTTGTTAAGCTCCATAAGAATAACATGGGAAATGAGTATGCAGGTTTGCTGCTATAGGTATATTAAAACTGGATGGTTTTAATTCAATATTTAGTAGATCTGAACTAGAAGAAGCCATTTACCAAGTTTTTTCAAGATATGTTGAGAAATAAGCGAGATATAGAATTTTACTTATTTCCCATAAGGTTAACATTGGGACAACGTACTGTGTTTACCACTTTCAATATCTCGGTAACCAATGGGCATAGAGCAGTGATTCAAAATACTAAATTATTTGTTTTTTTGAGCTGAATTCAATGGTACCCACAAAAATTTGATAAATTTTATTTTTCTATGTAAAAAATTAAAAAAGCCCATTTTTGGGGGGGTTTATCCCCCTTTACCCCCCCTTCCGGTGGTCCGATCGGGCTGGTTCACGAACTCGTCCAATTGATCACCACTTTACATGTCCGTACCAAATTTCATAAAGATCGGACCATTTTTGCGGCCGCTATCGTGCTAACAGACACATATATATATATCTATATATATATATATATATATAGATATATATATATATATATATAGATATATATATATAGATATATATATATATATATATATAAAAATTCGAACGAAGTGTTTTTTGCTTCTGGGGGCCCCAAAACGAAAAGTTATAGTGGTCCCGAGCTTTTGTCTTACCATGAGACCTACGGTAATAGCTTCTTCCCTATAGGGGAAATTCGCTAAAAGTAAAATCGCCGACCTGCATCAGTGACACAAATCAAATCTCTAAAAAATAGCTGTTTGAGTATTAAGGGCGCAAAGTACGTCATTGCCGCTCGAGAATTGTAGATGGCCAAACATTTCGAGAGCGGCAATGACTCTTTGTGCTTAAATACACACAATATTTTTCCTACCATCATTATCTAAACAGTTTAACTAAACTTATTAACTAACCTGTACACAAAAGTTCATTGAGGTCATGTTTGCTTATTCTATTGGAACGAACCGGAAGATAGTGTATAGAAACGCCGACTGTGAAATCAGCGATTTAGAGCAAGGCAGCTAGAATTTAGAAAACGGTGAGTGTCATGGGATTTCTGACCAATAGAGACTGGTCTTTGATGACATAGTTATATCTCTTGTGTGCCACCTTAACCTCAAAGAAACCCTGATTTAGCAAGCGGGCTTTTGCGAGTGGGAATGAAATGAAAGCGGAAATTAACCGTTTTGCGTACTGTTTATAGGTGCGGCAATGTGATTATTTCCGCGCAGTGGTAGGAAAAATGCAAGGGTGGGTTACCCTGAGCCGGCGGATGGTCCGGTTGGTCCGCTGGGTGGGTGTGAGGTAGTCGTCGGTCTCGGCGGAGTGCGGCGAGCAGTGGTAGACGTAGCGTCGGCTGCGGCCGCTGTAGGTGGTGCCATTGCGGGCGAAGTGCGCGTGGTCGCACTGACTCGCACTGCTGCACACACTCGCACCACTCACGCTGCTCAGACTCAGCACCGACCCCGCGTCGTCCTCCCCCTCCGCCTCGGTGAATGACGACGCCGTGTTCAGCGACTGCTGCAATCAAATGTACAAAGCTTGTAACAGTACTTGAGGTTGAAAAAAATAACTAAGTAAACCAATAATTTTGCTAAAAATTAGAAAACCAGCGTTATATTGGGGATATTACAATCTCAACCTTGGTAAAAAAGAAAATCTCAACAGACTAATCATAAATCTGCCTAGATTTGACAGTGAGACTTGGTTTTCACGCATCATAGGCTGACGAAATTCATCTGCCACGATGCTGCTTTGAGATCGTCTAACAGACCATTCGTGTGAACAGGGCTTGAAGCAGTTCTTGAGGTTGAAAAAAAATATAAAAAATAACCAAAACTCCCAAAAAAAGGTTTTTGAATAAAATTCAACGTCCCAAAAAAAAAACAATAAATAACCAAGAGCAAAAAAATAAAAATAAAAAACCGCTAAAAAAATAATAAAAAAATAACCCCCTACAAGCCCTGAACGTATGAAGAGCATCCATTGTTGCAAGAACAAATTAAATTATAATTAATGATAAACAGATTGAGGGGAAACACCGTGTTAAATTTTTAGGTTTAGAAATTAATCGTTCACTTACATGGAATCTCCATGTTGAGCAATTACTCAAAAAAAATCTTCAGCTTTATATGCATTGATTAAGCTAAAAAATATCTGTGATAAAGAAACTTTAAAAGTAGTTTTTTTTTTACAATCATTCAATTATATCATTTGGAATATCACTGTATGGTGGCTACAGCTTATTAGAAGCGAAATTCTATTTTAAATATGCAAAAAAAGCAATAAGAATAATTTATAATCTCCCACCTAGAACCTCAGTCAAAGAGCATTTCAAATCTGAGAAAATTATGACAATTTATGGCATGTATATTTTTGAAACAATCTTTTCAGTCAAAAATAGATTGCAGGATATCGAGCTAGTAGGAGATTACAACGATTATTTTACTAGACACCGGGAAGATTTGGCAACAAGTCCTCACAATTTACAATTTTTTTAAAAGAAACCTAAATATGCTGGGCCAAAATTTTACAACAAACTTCCTCCAGACATTCAAGCAGAGGTATCTTACAATAAATTTAAATCAAAACTTAAACTATTTCTCGTCGCAAGGCAGTGTATTCTTTTGAGGAATTTTCATAGTAAATAGGGTTTGTAAATTTTCTTATAAATTGGAGTTTATGTTAACAGCTACAATTTTTAGGAGTGTTTTATAACTTCACTGTATTGTTTAGTTTATGACGCTATTTTTTGTACATCATGTTATGTGCTATTTAACAAATAAAGATATTTTGGTTTGATTTGATTCTCAGTTCCGTACGGAACGGTTAGACCGTGTTCATAATTTTATGGACTTTAACAAATATTTAAAATGGTTTTACAAAATAAAATATGTGACCCACCAAGGGAAAAGGAACCTTAACTCCATTTTTTCTAAACTGATCTATTAGTATAAAATTAATTTTTTTGTCCCTCCTTTCAACTACCCTAGGGCAGCAAACTGAGACAGTTATGATTAAGGTTATGGTTAAGGGCAAGTGGTGATTGGTCACTGAACTATCAATGAAAGGATCCCATCAAAAAAATTTGAGGTATACAAGGCTACACACCGTATGAATATTACATTAATCATTATTATTATTATTTTTAATTCGCCCTAAAAAATGCCTCAGGACTCTGTCAAGAGTAATATATACCATTCAATTGTGAAAATAAGTTACTCTTTTATCAACATCGTTCATCATAAGTCATATCAAAGCCCCTTCTTAAATGCCTTACTAGCTCAAGGTCACGAGAGCTAGGTATTTATAGAGTTCACTAAATTGTGACTGGGTCTCAACTATTCCCAACTTCCATTCCACACAACACAACAAATGAATCCTGCTTTTCTGTGATTCAAATCACCCAAAAAGCCCACAGTTTATTATACATATTATATCTATTTATTTTATTATATTTTGTTCATTACTAAAATATAAAGCAATTAAATAAAATAGTTCAAAAATATATAAAATAGGTCAAGCAGTCATATTTGAGTTGGTTTGTAAACACGCCAGTAAATTAAGGCCTTTTTTATTTATAACTATCATTTAAAAATATGATTAATCTGATTTTCGTTAATGATTCGAATGGTATTATAAAACACCACCTAAGGATTTATTAATGAGCTTAGAATTCCAGTTAACTCAACTTAAACAGGGATTTTCATTGTTAATATAAAAGTAGAACAAACCTTTTTTATATCCACAATAAAAATATTATTGTGGAATATTATTATTATTATATTATGTGAAACCAACAGAGCTAAAAACAAATCTTGATTGAGTTACAATAGACTCCCTCTTTTCTCTTAAATACTTTGTGACCGAGAATCGTCCAGGTAACTTAATGGGTTTTACATTCAACAGACATTCCTTAAAACTCATTAAATTATAATTCTATAGGCCTAACGCATACTGTACTTGTACTTAAGCCAATACTCTGAGACTCGAGATTACTGGTCAAATTTTCACACATGAAACATTGGCACAAAACTGTTCATTTCCCACAAATTGTGTCCAGTTGAACCGACGTGTTAATAAAAACCGTCTAGTTAGAAAAATTTCAACAGTGGAGTGTAGTCCGACTAAACCAATGTCCGGTTAAAAGGTTTCTGGATAAAGGGAGCCTAATGTATGTACAATATTAAAACTGACATAGTTTTCAGTTAGCCTAGCTATTTAAGTAACCTATGATTCTAGAAGAAAACACCAATTGCCTTTCAATAATTAAGGTAAAAACATTTATTAAAAAAAATTAAGGTCTTCAAAACAATTTACTTTTGTCTACAGGCTGGAATCCTACACAGTGGAATCTTCATTTTCTCAAAAGGTAAACTACAGTAGGCCTACCTACTTGCGGTTATCAGAAAAACCTTCCAAAAATGTTTGAGAATTTAAAATGTTTTAATAAGTGCAGCAGAAATTACCAGTATTAGAACCAGATACAAGACAGAGAGTAATTTCCTGTTTAATTAATACATTTCTCCACGGCTAACGGAGCACTATTAACGAGTCTACTCAGCCAAGCATGAACGGTATGTAACGAATTTTACATTACTTCCCTGGTTGCAAAAGTCTTGCAAATTTCAGCATACATCTTGAATATAAACACTTCACACAATGGATTAACTTAAAGGAAAGTTGCAAATCTGAGATAATTTTTTACTCATTCCATAGCTTGTCCAAAACAAACACAGCCTATAATATAAGTACAATACTTTTCTTTAATTTTCCAATTTCACCGGGAATAATAGTTGATGATTTACAAGTTAACCTTATTAAGGAAAACCCTAAAAGTGGTACCTTCAGACCCCCCTCCTTCCCCCGCTCATTAGCTTCGGACGGGGACTTTTGATATGTTCACCTCCTAACTAGTCCAAACAAAGTTACAAAGTCAAAAATTGTGTTCCAAAAATTTTCCCTAATACTTTTTCATTGCCTGGACTAACACCCAAATTTTAGATTTTACTTTCTATTATCATTTAAAAAAGTACAGTAGGCCCTAACTATAAACTTAAAACGTACGTTAAGTTTGGTTCTGTCAACAATTATTATTGACAAATTAGTTATTAACTACACAAAAGTGAACTACTTACAAGACTGCGGTGACGGTTTAACAAAGGTCTGTGGTTGGTATTGCTTCTGTGCTCTATTATCGGAGGACAGCCACCCAGCCGCAACGATCCAGACCGCCGCAGTGGAGCCGGGCTTAACACCGGTATTCGACTTTCACACTGCTTACTGTTCATTTTGCCCTTTAAAAATAAATATAATGACATTATTTGACTAAATAGCCTATTAAAACATGTAGGCCTATTCAAACAGTTAATTTTGGAAAAAAACATTAATAAATACCCCCGTCGCAGCAAACCTGCGTACTCAGCGAATTTCCAAGTACAAAATATCCAGTAATTAATCCATTATTACGAAAAAAAGAATAATAAACAAGTGATATATTTATATACTATAGAGCTTTTTTGAGAAATTACTCAAAGCGATTCCTTGAAAACCTCAGTAGAGAGTAAATAGGAAATTGGGTAACCCAACATTCTGCTGCCCTGATATTAAAAACACAGGAGGAAAAATGCGAAGTGGCAATATCTCGGAGACCAATGGACTTAGAGAAATGATTTAAAATACCAAATTGTTTGTTTTTTCGAGCTGAATCCAATGGTGCCAACAATAATTGGATAAATATAATTTTTCAATTTGAAAAACTCAAAAAACCCATTTTTGGGGGGTTAAATGGGGGCCTTTACCCCACTTTGGGTATGTCGATCTGGCTGGTTTACGAACTTGTCCAAGAGAATCTAGTTTTACATGTCTGTACCAAGTTTCATTACGATAGGAGGATATTTACGAGAGTTATCGTGCTAACAAAACTCAAAAAATGAAAATTCTATTTCCCATATAAGCCCATGTTAAATTTTGAAACAAATCGTGATTTTTGCAGGTAAAAATGCGTTTTCACAATAAACTCACTTCATATCCAGAAAGTACACATAAAAAGCTGTCAATTAATATAAATATTAATATGATTGCTGAGGTTACCCTGAACGGATATTTTTTGTCCATTCTGTTCTGTTAAAACGACGGTAATAGCTTTATTTCTAAGGAAATTCGCTAAAAACCACAAAAATTTTAATATTGATTAATTTATTCTAATAGCCTAGAAAGTTTGGCATATGCCCGACTCAGGAAACTCTGTTTTACGGTATCTGATTGCCCATCTGCCACATCCAGAGATTTGAGATTATTGTTTGGAATCATGATTCTATCACATTAAGTTAATTTTGTTCATTTTTCAACTCATAATTGGCAAAGATTTTATGAATCGCTCTCCGTTATCATTCTCTCTGGCCACATGCATAGGGCCTCTCTTGATGGAGACCAGCGATCTGCACAGTTTATTTATGAACTCCGTAACAGTAACCAGCACTCCTCTCGAATGTGAGTTTTTATTATCTAGAGAAGATTATACAGATTCTGAAAATGACTTAATTTTGTCAGCTAAGGTCAGGAATCCATAGAAAATAAGAGAAACAGAGCAGTTTTTTTATGAAGTACCTGCAACTTACTACGTCTTGCAGGTTTTATTTAGAGGTAGGCCTACTGAGGAGAGTGAGTTTAACGAGAATATACAAAAATTTCCAAGATCTGATGGATACTTACAGAGATACCGCTGAAAAAGCTATAGAAATTAGGAAAAACCTAACTGTACTTGGATTACTGATGCTTGGTGCTGTCAAAGTTGGCGCGGTTCATGGGACTGCACAAACTTTGATAACGTTCTTTTCGCCAAAAGATGGACTCCGCCAGGTCGTTGCGTTATCACCCAGCGACCAAAATCACATTAACAAAAATAAAAGATGAAAAGCAAATATTGGAAAATGGAAGGATAAGATCACAAGAAGGAATAAGTTACAGAAACGCTGGATTCAAAAAAAATTAAGAAGCAAAGGCCTGGAAAATTGCCGCCTTGAGGTTAGTAGAATAACTTTTTAAGCGCAACCTTTGGTTAGCTTTCAGCAAAATGACATATCATATTATGAAGAACTTTACATTTTTTTATACTTTTATATCTATAAAATTGTTTATAATATTCAGTTTTAATTTCGTTTGTGTTGGAATTCTTATATTCCCTGATGTTTTCTTCCAAAGCAGAAGGGCAGTTCATCAAAGAACACTTCAAACGCCAGTCCTGTAGAGTGATCATAGAAGGAAGGATGAGAAATAAGGTACATTGTTTAGTTAGTTAGTTATAGTAGCGTTTTTAACTTTGTTTTAGCCAGCTTTATTACTTTAATTTGCGTTTTAGCAAATTTCCCCTATAGGGAAGAAGCTATTACCGTAGGTCTCATGGTAAGACCTAAGCCCCAGACCATGATAACTTTTCGTTTCGCAACCCCCAGAAGCGAAAAAAACACCATTCGTTTGAATTTATATATATATATATATATATATATATATATATGTATCTAAATATGTGTCTGTTAGCACGATAGCGGTCGTAAAAATGGTCCGATCTTGATAAAAATTGGTACACACATGTAAAGTGGTAATCGATTGGACGAGTTCGTGAACCAGCTCGATCGGACCACCGGAAGGGGGGGGTAAAGGGGGATAAACCACCTCAAAAATGGGTTTTTTGAAGTTTTTACATAGAAAAATAAAATTTATCAAATTTTTGTTGGCACCATTGAATTCAGCTCAAAAAAACAAACAATTTAGTATTTTGAATCACTGCTCTATGTCCATTGGTTACCGAGATATTGAAAGTGGTAAACACAGTACGTTGTCCCTATGTTAACCTTATGGGAAATAAGTAAAATTCTATATCTCGTTTATTTCTCAACATATCTTGATAAAAATTGGTAAATGGCTTCTTCTAGTTCAGATCTACTAAATATTGAATTAAAACCAACCAGTTTAAACACACCTGTAGCAGCAAACCTGCATACTCATTCCCCATATTAATCTTATGGAGCTTACAAAAACATGTCAAATCTCGCTACGTTAGATTAAAATATATTGTTTTGCATTTGAAATTCGCTGAGTATGCAGGTCTGCTGCAACGGGGGTGTTATTATATGTTTGGAATGTTTTATTATTCATAAGAAAATTGAATAATATAATTGACAATGGTTTCGGTTATTGTTTGTATTTTGATGTTTCTTCATTACTGACGATTGTTGAAACTGTACATCGGTTGAGTTAAACACGATAGGTTGATGTTGACAGTTGATATCAGATTACCGAAACCTAAACCGAGTACCGGTACAGTACCGAAAACAAAACTGATCTTCGTCCATGTTAAATCAAATTGGGAAGTTCAGTTATCAAACCTGGACAGAACGTATAGGTAAACGATAAGTAGCATAAAAATAACCTGTAAAGGCAGAAGATCAGCTCTCGTACCTACAGCTTGTCATGAAAACTTTGGTGTAAGATTAGAGGCTACTGTCACTAGCCATAAACTAACTTATCTAGGCCAATAATACTTCAAGTAAACATAAAACATCATAGGCCTAGCCCAGGGATTGAAACTTCGGGTGCCCTAATTTTTGTAGCACATCAACACCCAATGTTAAAGTTTAGCATAAGTTAAGTCAGCAAAGGCCTGATTACTAATGACTAATTATTTAAAGGCTCATCTCAATTTTAGATCGGGCATCTTCAATGTAAATATTTAAAAGGCCTTGTTTGGCAACAAATCACTGGAATATTACCCCCAAAAATATTAAGTTTTGGAGTTTCAGACTGCATATTTCAATTAGGCCTATTGATTTTTAAATGACACCATAGGCCAAGGTTTCGTTACTTAATTAAAAATTAGTATCATAAATATAATTTATTACAATGCAAACCTGAAGCAGAATTCGCCAGCGGACATGAAATAAAATGTCACTTAGCTTTCGTTCAAAAGTGTATTTTCGTTTTCAGTTTGGCATTCCAAGTTCCAAGCTGCCGTGGCACTTAACTCTCTGTATAATTAGAAACAGCTGACACAGCTATTCAACTGATCAACACCAACACCACCAAATCACAACAAACCAACAAAACGGAAACGTTGATTGTTGTCAAAAAGTTGGTCAAAAAGAGTTCCATAAAAATACGTTTTGTCATTTTTTATATTATTATCAAGGAAACCCTATTAGAAATTTATAATTCATCATAAATAATGCTCCCGTTGCAACAGACCTGCATACTCAGAGAATTTAAAATACCAAATAACTTATTTCAATCCAACATAACGAGATTTGACCTTTTTTTGTAAGCTCCTTAAGAATAAAAAGGGGAATGAGTATGTAGGTTTGCTGCAACAGGTATGTTTTAACTGGGTGGTTTTAATTCAATATTTAGTAGATCTTAAGTAGAAGAACCCGTATACCAAGTTTTACCAAGATATGTTAAGAAATAGGGAAGATATAGAATTTTTTTATTTCCCAAGAGGATAACATGGGGAATTAGTATGCAGGTTTGCTGCGATAAAAATGAAAATATCGGGAATTTCAGACTAATATACATGAAACCTCGTCTAGACGAAGCCACAAACCAAGTTTTACTAAGATATGTTGAGAAATATAATAAGCGGGATATAAAATTTTATTTTTTCCCATAAGATTAACAATGGCATAACTTACATCGTTTACCATACTTTCACTATCTTGGTAACCAGTAGACATGGAGTAATGATTCAAAATACTAAATTGTTTGTTTTTTCGAGCAGAATTCAATGGTGGTAGTACAAATTGGATTTTTTATGTGGAAAACTCAAAACCCCCACCTTTGGGGAGGTTTTCCCCGCTTAACCCCCCTACCAGACGTCCGATCAGGCCGGTTTACGAACTCGTCCGAATGACTTACACGTTTGTACCAAATTTCATTACGATCGGTCCATAATTACGGCCGCTATCGTGTTAACAGATACATATAAATTCGAACGAATGGGGTGTTTTTTCGTTCTGGGGGCCCCAAAATTAAAAGTTATCATGGTCTCGGGCCTAGGTCTTACCATGTGTACATCTACCGCTATACACATCTTCGCTATACGGGAAATTCGCTGTAAGTGTATTTTCTATTTTCTACATGTAACATAACTCAACTGTAATCCTGAAAATGCAAATAGAACATCAACAAATTCTCATCGCACTCTAGCGGCCGTCCATAAATTATGTCATCGCTTTTTGGACCCCCACCCTACACTCAGCCTACCGTCATAATCCGCCTGACCCCCCACCATCGATATACACTACTGGATCAGCAGGTAGGCTCCGCAGCCCGAGCCGGCGGCCGTGGTTGCGTTTCTGACTTCGCAGGCGAAATAGGGGCACAAGCGCCTCGCTGCACTATATCCTATCATTGTCGCGGCCTAGTCGTGGTACTTTAACGATACCGGTACGCTTCACAGAGCACCGTAAGACATTTCTGAAGTATTAATCATTCTCGACCACATTTGCAGAAACATTATAAATTTAAAAAAATACATAAATAGGTTTTGCTACCGCACTACCACACCGACTCTCGGCAGGTATTCCATATCCATGGATGTTCCTCTAAATTATAATTTTGATTTCAAATTTTAATTAATGTGAAAAGGTGTAATAAGCACAATGAAAGCTCACAATCAAACATTTTTGTTACTTCGTTCTTAACTTACAATTTTAACGAAACAACAAGTTTACATGTTACAAAACAAAATGGTTTTTGCCAGCTGTCGTCTAATGCATGAATTTGTTTTTTTACAGTGACTGTCGTCTTTTTCTTACCTAGGTGGTGAGATCTTGAAAACCATTTACAAATAAATGTACTTCATTAAAATACTTTACGATCACCCTGCAATTCGTAATTTGTTTTGTGACCTTTGAAAACATCACCTTTAAAATGATTACAAACTTGCAATGTAAGTTTGTGGTCGTTAACTTTGGCATCTAACTCATGAGTTTTAATATTAAAGACGTACTAGCAGTTGCCCGTAGCTTCGATCACGATAAAAATTACAGCTGATCTTACTTATGCTCTTTGAACTGTCAAATTTTAGTATTCACAGCTGTTTACAATTCAGTATTTGAATGTTTACATCCTTATAAAGCTAAGGACGTTCACGGGGCGTAGCCCGAGAAGATTTTAAGGAAGTGAATAGGCCTATGTCCTTTTCTGATATAGTGGCTCTATTCCTGCAAAATTTCAGCTCAGTTAGGCCAGTATTTTTCACGTGGTTGAAAGATAGATATTCACACTAACACCCATACTTTCGCATTTATAATATTAGTAGGATTTATAATATGAGTAGGATTTAACTACTCTAAATACATTATAATGAGACCTGATGAGACCTTTTAAGTTTTCCTTTAGTCTTAAAATCTGTGAAATGCGTGTGTCACCTTAAATAAGATTCGTCAGCACGAAGTATTGCGCTACACTCTTCACATGTTACTTTCTTATAAATTTTTCTAACGATCAGTTAATCACTTATCACTTTAATAAGACAAGTACCTCATGGAGGACGTTACCATGAATATGAGTGAAGGATGAGTGTGATTATCGTGATGATAGTGGCGCGATCGTGTAGCCTTGTTACCGACTCCACAAATGTAATACAATACATTTTTCCTTGTAGTTGGAAATCTCGTTGTTTGTCATCATCTCCGCTGCATCGTCCATTTCACTTTCATCTTGATCTTCATCTACATTAGCATGAATGATATCATATTGAGGAGCGGGCTCAATTTTTCCTAGGCCTACACCAAACCCATTATTCCACCTCAAAAGTCTTTAAAGGGAAAAAGCTACCTGAAAAATGTAAAAAAACATAATAGTGTGCTCAGCAAATTTAAAATGCAAAAAACATATTTTAATCCAACATATTTTGGAGCGAGCGAGACAAGATGTTTTGGTAAACTCCTTAAGAATAACATGGGAAATGAGTATGCAGGTTTGCTGCAACAGGTATTTTAAAACTGGGTGGTTTTAATTCAATATTAAGTAGATCTAAGCTAGAAGAATCCATATACCAAGTTTTATCAAGATATGTTAAGAAATAAGGAAAATATAGATTTGTTTTATTTCTCAAAAGGGAATGAGTATGCAGGTTTGCTGCCATGAAAATGGAAATATCGGGGATTTTAGACTATTATACAATATATGTCATCTAGGTTACATGACTCAGCTATATACATCTTTTATAGCACGCTTTAACCGCGAACTTACGCCCAAGGCCACGTAGTTTCAGTACGGCCATCAATACGGTTTCGCGTTTGTGCCCCTATTTCGCCTACGAGTCGCCAGGCTGCAACCTCAACACACCGCTGTGTAGGCTCGGGAATTTTAACACGTGCCTTACGGGCGGCGCGCAATCCAGTAGTGTATATCGATGCCCCCCACCCCACAGTTCAAAAATTACGGTTGTGGTTGCCTGTTATTTGACCGAATTGATAGTTGTTCGCCACGACACTTGCCCACTATTTAAAAATAAAATAAAATAAATAAATAAAAGCCTGAATCCACTTGGTCGAATTGATAATTGGTCGTTGTGACATTTCCCCAACATTTAAATATTAATATTAATAATTAAATAAAATACTGAAACCGCTTGTTCGAATTGATACTTGTTCGCTGTGACAGTTGTCCGACTTTATAAAAATATTATGTATTAAATAATTGAAAGTTGACCGAATTGATAGTTGTACTCCGTGACACTTGCCCACTTTTAAAAATGAAATTAAAATAAATTAATAAAAGCCTGAATCCATGTGGTCGAATTGATAGTTGGTCGATGTGACAGTTGCCCGACTTTTTGAAAGGAAATAATAATATTTTAGAATGTGTGTCATTTGACCGAATTGATACTTGCTCGCAGTGACAGTTGTTAGAAGAGTGGAGGGGGCAGCGCGGAGAGGGAGAGGGCGGGGCATAATGCCCCTATTCTCTGCTATTGGACGGCCCATGTTGGCTTGTTCCCACTGGGCGAATGGAGTTGGGCGCCCGGCCCACTCCCTCTTCTTGCTGCCCCCTTCACTCTTCTGCCAACTGTCACTGCGAGCAAGTATCAATTCGGTCAACTGTCACACATTTTAAATTATTATTATTATTTAATTTAATAAAGTCGAGCAACTGTCACATCGACCAACTATCAATTCGACCAAGTGGATTCAGGCCTTTATTTATTTATTTTATTTTAATTTTTAAAAGTGGGCAAGAGACACGGCGAGCAGGTATCAATTCGGTCAATCGTCAATTATTTAATACTTAATATTTTTATAAAGTGGACAACTGTCACAGCGAACAAGTATCAATTCGAACAAGTGGTTTCAGTATTTTATTTAATTATTAATATTAATATTTAAAAAGTTGGGGAAATGGCACGACGACCAATTATCAATTCGACCAAGTGGATTGAAGCTTTTATTTATTTATTTAATTTAATTTTTAAAAAGTGGGCAAGTGTCACGGCGAGCAAATATCAATTCGGTCAATTGGTGGGCTTCCAAAGGTTGTCATAAGATACAAACTCTTAAACAATGTCAATCGAATTAAAAAAACCAAAAACGTTTTGGAAAAAAGGAAAAAATTTCTAAAATGTTTTTTTAAAAGGGCACGATAAAAAATGTTCACTCATTTACCGTAGTGATGGATGCTGACGCGCTGCCTGCAAATCTAAAAACATATTGACCATGGGTATTTTTTACTATAGTTTTGTTCTGACGTGAAGCTAAAATTACCATTCAAACGGATATTGTAAAATGAGTAGAGTAGGATTCACCTAAGTTGGCCAAAGCATATTCTAATCATCTCATCAAAAATTTTTATACAAGTCATATTGAAAACATTGTTGGTTCCACATGGTATTTGCTTATCTCCTCCGAACTGTCAAATCGCCACGTTGCGTTTGTTTACAATATTGTTTTGTTATCATTCATGGCAATCTTATAGGTTATTGAATGTTTAAAATATCGCCTATTTTAGAATTTCCTACTTTTATTTAACTTTTTTACATAGCGGTAAAGTTAAATATGATTCTATTTCTTGATTGACATTTATTTTAGTTTGTTTAGCTACTTGTTTATTTTTTACTGGACCAATTTAGATAAGTTTGGAACAAAATATGAGACAAGTCAGATGCTGACTTGCAGCAAGTAATAAGGACTGATCATAAACAAACCTATTTTTCTTCGTACAGATTATTTGATGATAAAATCTAAGACTATTAATCATGCCGCATCCATGACACATTCTCTCCGTGTTAATATATATTTAATTTGAAAAAGCCCATGTGTAATATTTTAGGCTGCGCAAGAGAACTTCCCGTGCAATACTGCATCAGAACTTTTGCTTTACTGCAAGTTTTATGCTAAAACAGATGTTTGTTAGCAATGTTTTTAGCACAGCTGGATTTTATGCTTAAGTTCGTAAGAAGATAATAGTTTGTTTACTTTAGTTTTGGCCAACTTACGTGAATCCTACTCTACATAGTTTCTAAGCTGTTTAGGTTTAATTTTATGAATTACATAGAATGTTAACATTTTTCTATCTAAAAAGGTTTTAAAAAATTTGAAAAATGACGTCATCTCAGCGTTTACCCCCCCCCCCCCCATGCATATTACCCTACCGTCATTTTCATTCTGTACCCCTCTCACCTATTTTCAGATTACGTCATTTATGGGCGACCCCTAAATAATAAATTAGATACGGAGCAAATGTTTGGTAATACATTTAGAGTGAATTTTTTACCCATATATTTACGGTCATGCGTATGAATTTTGGGATGATTGGCAGTTGAAAGGGACTTTGGTTGAATTTGGCTATTGTATGGGGAAAATTTGGGGATTTTCTTTCGTTTTCTATGATGGCTTGGCGGATTACTCACTGAGCTAGAGTAATACTCTAGAGACAGTTATTTACACCATTGACTAGTAAACTTGTTGCTCGAAATCGAGCAATTATTATGTATTGATTTCAAAATAAAAATAATTATGGTTCAGTATGCTAGGACTATTTTATTAATTATATAGTTGAACTTCCTGTTATACTGAAGTTTCTTACAAAAGCTTTTTAAAACTAAACTTTTTGTGAATACTCAGTCATCTTTAAGGAGATGTCCATGTTTCGCAGCCCTAAGTAGCGTCTGCGACCCGTCTCAATCTCAAACCAAACTAAAATGGTTCAATAAATCTACTTATAATCGATGTTAAGTGTGTTTCTTTTTCTTTTTTATTTATATTTATAGAATTTATACAAAAGAATTTATTTCTCCTTTTAGTATTTTTCTTTGGAATATAAACATATGTAAATATTTTAAGATCTTCAAACATGTGATTCAAAATAAATGTTTTTAAAACTGAATTCTGACCTTAGTATGTATTAGGATAATAGTTTATTTATTTACATCTTCCATCAACTGAAATGCATCCAGCTCTACATGCAATGGTCGGCAATGGTTTCAATTCCATTAACAACATATGGCTTTGCTGAGAAACTTTGATTGCTCCAATTAGCTGCTTTATTTGAAATTTCTATTAGCGAATTTCCCCTATAGGGAAGTAGCTATTACCGTAGGCGGCACGGTGAGACTTAAGCCCGGGACCATGTTATTTTTTCATTTTGAGGTTCCTAGACCCCAAAAACACCGTTCGTTCATTTTCATATATATGTATATATATATATGTATATATATATATATATATACCTGTCCGTAAGCGCGATAACTTTTGTAAAAAAGGTCCGATCTTGATGCAATTTGGAACAAACGTGTAAAGCGTCATTCATGACTTCGAGTTCGAAAACCAGCAAGATTGATTTACTCTAAGAAGGTTTTTTTCACAAAATAAAATTTATTTTCAATATTAAACAAATTTTTACTAATTATTTTTAAACTTAATTGTCAAAATTGAATTCAGCTTAAAAAATCAAACAATTTAGCATTTTGAATTATTATTCTACGTCAATCCGTTGCTTAGATATTGGATAATATTGGATGTGCTAAACACAGTACGTTGTCCAATATTGTTTTTATTTTTTCCCTCCAAAAAGTAAGTATAGTCACCCTGATTTGAGATGTTTTTTAAAAATACAATTCTGAACATATGATTAAATTTGCAGGTGTTGAATATTTTATTTGTGTTTATTTTGAATAGTTAGAGTTCAAGATTTTGCAGAAAATATATACTATATCAAAAAATACAAATTATTTTTAAATTTAATAAAGAAAGTAGGAGCATTTGGAGGGGGGGGATGTCTTGGTCTAAACTGTCTGAAAATGTAGCATTATATATGGTATGTTTACAATTATGAGGATTGATAATATGTTTTATTGAAATTGGCTGGAGATGTAGGTCTGTTGCAACAGGGATGTTTTAATTACTATAAAACTGACCATATGATTGAATTTAATTTTTTCATGAGATTAAATTATTTGTTTGTTTTGAGTGTTTTGAGTTCATTGGTTATATGTTTGTTGACATTTTATATTCTATAACAAGATTACAGTTATTAAAAATTAAAAGACTAAGAATTATATAAAATACAAAAGTGTATGTATTACTAATGAAAACCAATATGGTCTCTTTGTTAATTTTCCTCGTGTTTAAAGCTCATGAATGATTAAGTATGCGTTTTTAGTATATTATTTACTTAACGTATTCAAATAATACTTTCCTTCAAACAAGTTGAATGCTCACATATACAAAATAAATCCTATGGAAATTCGCTGAGTACGCAGGTCTGCTGCGACGGAAGTATTCCCATGTTAAATCTTATGGACTAATACGAAACTTTAAGGGCG
Source organism: Flexamia atlantica (assembly GCA_035578135.1). Taxonomy (NCBI): domain Eukaryota; kingdom Metazoa; phylum Arthropoda; class Insecta; order Hemiptera; family Cicadellidae; genus Flexamia; species Flexamia atlantica. The sequence goes on from JAQJVK010000027.1 coordinate 6,698,063, forward strand.
TCTAGGGCTCTTCCCTATAGTCAAACCTTTTTAAATTTTATTTCCAGGGCCGTAATGACCACCGGGGCAACCGGGGCACCGCCCCGGGGCCCCCGAGGACAGGGGGCCCCTGGCTGAGGGAACATAAAACCGGACTTGACGCCGTCCTCGTCGCAGACGTATTTTTCCCGAAAAAACTTGATTGTTCTTAGGTTAGAACCAGTAAAAAGATAAATGTATGTTTAAACAAATTTGAGACTGGAATTTTTCTCTGCAACTGTTTTTATTCAACCATACATATTACCATTTGATTGTAATAATGTAATAAATGCCTTAATTGTAACTAGAAGCCTGCGTCACTTCGTGACTTTAAGTTTTGGTTTCATGTTGGTTATTTATGGGGTTCCGTAGCGTAAAAGCCCGTTCAGTGAGGAAGTGTGTGGATTGTCGTGATTTTTTCTAGAGAAATTCATTGCGTTTTTTAATAAAATTACCCGTGGCTGAACTTTTCATCAAAGTAAACTTTTAAAATTAACCTATAGCTTTAAGATTTGAAACTTCAATGTGGGAAAGAAATTCCTCACAGAATTTTCGGTGTTCATTAATTTAACCTCCTTGAAAGTGTCCATGAATATAACGTTATGCTGATCGTAATCACTGAAATATCCTTCGCATTCCAAGTAAATTTACAAAAAAATTGTTTTACATTTATAATGTATTTTAAATTTGTTTTATTTTAGATACCCCTTTAACTAATATTGCTATTTTATAATTCCAAATGTTGAAATATGCTCCAAGAAAGCCCCACTTCTTGAGCACCTCCTAAGTTAAATTTAGTTTAAGTTTAAAGTTTCCTTTAAAAAAATACTGGAAATTAAAATGATAACAGACTGGCCTTCGTTTCAAAAGAGTAGATCCTCTTCCTACAAGAAAATAGATTATTTTCTGTTGTCTTTTAAAAATTTCTATATTTTAAGAAATCAAAATCATAATGTAAATAAATATTATCTGACATTTGCTGGCCCCATATTCTGTGGTACAACTGTGTAAATATTTAAAATCTTGACCATCTGTTTTGTTATAAACAAATGTGAATTGGTAAAAGTCCACAGGTTTTACAACATAGATTGTACCACTTTCGCTGAAATTTCAAAAGCCTCCTGTTCGAAGGCCTTTTATGCAATATTTTCCAAACCAACAAAAGGCACATTTAGAGAATAATGGCTTTAATTTGATACCAAATATGTATGGACAAATATAGCCTATTTTTAGGGGCCGATTTGCTCTGGACAAAATCCCAGAAATTCTTTTAATAATATAGAAGATAATGTAATAGTTCTTTGTCTTCGAGTTATATTGATGAGTGTACAGCGTGTATTATAATACTTCCAGTAAGTAACCATTGCAAATTCAGAGTGATATTTTCTAAGCTTAAATTAATAAAAAGCTATTGAAGAAGTACAATGGCACAATACAGTAGCTTTGCTCTAATCTCTATTGAAAGCGACGAAACTCACTTTTTTAAGTTAGTGATGACTACCTACACGAATGCACAAAGAAGAGCAAGGTTTGGGGGCCCCACCACCTAGTCTTGCCCCGGGGCCCCCAAGTTTAACGTTACGGCCCTGTTTATTTATTCCTGCAAAACTTCACGCCAAGCTCTTTCCAATGACACCAAAAACATGAAAATCGGGTCAGTAGTTTAGGAGGAGTCTTTGGAACAAAAAAACTGCTCGTGTATTAAACTAGGAGTATGCTCCTATGTCGCGTATAGCGAACGAAGTGCGGTAAATTAAATGAAGGCTATTAACTAAAAAAATAAACATTTAAACGTATAATTAACTCCTCATTTATAGATTAAAACACTCTTCGGGGTATAGATATGATTTACTTAAAATGTCACGAATTTTCATCAAATATAAAAAAGAGGAGTTCGTTCACAAAGAGTGATTTTCAATTCGAGTATAAGTCACTCGTTTCACTTCGTTCGAAAAGGTATAGATTTTAAAAGAAAAAAAACTTTAGGTAAAAAGTCAATGGGCTTGTTCAGCCGCAATCGCCGGTGAGTAATCTACTAACCTATATTATGTGAACGGTAGTGGTGGACGGATCATTGTTGTGCATCCACCGATGTTGTGTTTACGGAGGATTCGGTAAGTAACCGGACATTGTTGATTGTCAAGATGTGGTGGATTTGCCTATTAGTGACTGGTAACCGGTCAACCACCGGTGATTGCGGCTGAACGCGCCCAAAGTTTATACTCTAGCTCAGTGGGATTACTAGAGCATTTTTTGCTTCGGCTGGGTATAAAATGGGGATTTTTCCCTAGACAGTCGGGGAAATTTCCTGGGTCTGGATTGGCAACACTGTTTGTCACTGACGTTTGGTTGTGTTTGCTACTTTACTTTGAAGTGGTATGGTGAGGTTTATATAGAGTAGGATTAATTCTCTTCTAGCAGGCCTACTGAGATCCTGCTTCTGAAATTAGTCCAATATTTCATTTTCTATTAATTCTGTTACAATCTAACCTACGTGTTTGCTCTTTGATCTCCCGTTTTAGATCGCCTGTGCAAGCTAACCTACCATCAACATGGCGATGATGCAAAAGAGGGCTAATGTAAGTTTATTGTTATTTCTTCATAGTTTTTGCTTTTGTTTACGATTGATGGCAATCCAAGTGCCATTTTGCCTCTTTTCCTATTGCCTTAACTCTAAGGAAATTTTGCAGTTCATCAGGGAAGTTGGAGATGCAGACACCAATAATGGCAATGGTCATGGCAGTCAGTAGGATCAGCTTTCTTGTAGTGATCACCAATTAGTTAAATTTAATTGAAGTCCATGTTTAAATCTCCAAGAGCCTATCGTGGGACATAACACAGAACATTTAGAGGAGGAAGGGTTGCAACCACTGGGGGGGAGGGGGGCCTTGTGGGTACATAGTTATACTGACCTTAACTGATGGAACTTTTGACATGACTTTCGTATTTGATCTTCTGCCCTTATATAGATAGGGGAAGACCTATGGGCTACAGTTCCGCAGAAGGGGCACGCTTCGCCTCACTATCTAGGGGAGACGGTGGGAATCGGGGTTCTTGGGTGGGGAACAATCGATAGTCAGACATTCTTAGGGACGATATATCGATAGCGACAATCGATATATCGCTTCGCAATCGAGATATCACCGATTTCATTTCCTTAACTATCTAGGGGAGACGGTGGGAACCGGGGTTGTTGGGTGGGGAACAATCGAGTCTCCACGAGTGTAAACAAACGATATATCGATATTTCCTATCGATATCGTCGTTTACCTTTGCATTATAACTTTGTGAAATGGGGGGGGAATATAATCGATGTATCGATATCCATCGACATCTCGAATGACAGCCCCACCCACTTGAGCGGATCAGCCAATCATGGGCAGCCCTTCATATTTATGTTCCCTCTGATTGGTTGTGACGTTTGACCGCCTAATTATGAAATGTTTTTTGTTTATGTTGTTTGTGTTCCTGTCTTTTTTGTTCACCTTATCTATGTTTCCTTAACTTTATGAGACGCTTGCCTCAGTTTGTTGGAGGATTTAGTTGCGTATTGTGTAATTCGGTAGTTTTGAAGAATTATTTTCTTAAGATGTCGTCAGGAGCTTGTTCGGTTGATTTTTTTCCTGGACTTTATTCTCGCGTTTTACATTCGCCTTCAAAGGAATTTTGGAAGGATGCAATTTTCCGCCATTGGAATTTTTGCCGGACTACAAATTTCCTATATCTAAGAGCTTGGCCGCTGCTACAGCCGCGGCGCCGTGACGCCGAAGGCGTCACTGCGGGCTGCAGCAGTCGGCCACTGGTGGCGCCACTCCGGGCGCCACCAGATTGGGTACCACCAATTTACCGTTATACCTTTTCTCCCTTGTTCTATATTTCGACCGGGTATGGAATCGGTTGAAATATCGATATTTCGGATCGATCGATATATCGAATCGGTTGTACTATCGATATATCGATTGTATTCGGTTGCCGGCTTCTTTTAGTTTCTCCCCCACCCAAAACCCCGGTTCCCGACCGTGTCCCCTAGATAGTGAGGGTGTGCTCCTTCTGCGGAACTTGTACCGACCTATGTTTACTGTTTCTTGGTGTTCAGGATTTTAGTAACTTGTAACTGATAACTGAACTCGATATAACTTAGTTTTAAAATGGGTGAAGTTCCTTTGCAATTTCTTGTAAGTGTAGGCCTTCTCCAGCTCCACATGTTCAATTAAAATGAGACTGATATCAACTAGGTATTAATCTATCTTGTTTGGTCCATTCATTTGATATTGCATCGGTTCCATCAAACTGTCAGTAATGAAGAAGAAACGTCGATAACCATCAATAACTAGGCTAATTACAAGGTCAAGTTTGTTATTTGATTCTGTCACAAATAAAAACCGTTTCGTTCGGTACAATAATATTATAAAACGTTTTGGAATGATAAACCAATAAACAGATAATTTCATAGAGGCATGAAACAATCAATAAATATGATGGAGTCGTATACAGTAAACTTACCTAGTTTTTACTAACAAACCAAAAGTTTAAGTGGTAGATCGTTCGGTAAATGTTTACTTTCCAGTAGGCCTATTCCCTCTGAAAAAATGTTGGAAATGTTGGAAAAATGTTGGAAATTTTATGCTGATTCCAAAAATGATAGTAATTTTTCGTGCAAAAGGGAAAACCACAGAAATATGGAAACAGTTTTTGTCTCTGAATTAGGTCACGTGGTAGGCTACTGAAATTAACCGGGAGAACAAGCTGATCAGGAATTTATATAAGAAGTTTTGAGATCCGATGCAAATTTATGGAGCTACAGCAAGAAAAGTGTCGGAAAAGCACAAAATAAGTTGTTTTGGTGATATTTTTTACAAATTCAGCCATCAGCTGAAATTAAACATTAAGTTTACAATTTCTTGCCAGTATTTCAAATATTGAAAACCTAACGTAGATAGGTTTGAGAGGGATTGAAAAATTACTTGCTGCTCAAACCACTTCATTCTTCAAATGATTTTTTTCTTTAAATAATTAGTTTTTAAGAAATTCATTTGGGTTTTCCAATATTGTAAACTGGTTTTATTTTATTTATTTCATGTAGGTATGTATGCAGAAAGCTTCTTTTGTTATTTTATTAGTATTTAGAATTAAAAAAATTGATATCATTCATGTACAACATTTGCAGCTACTATTTTGAATAAAGAATGTTTGACTATTGAATATTGACTTTGTGAGGAATATTTCTCTATTTTTGATTCATAGTTTTTGGAACTATTGATTACGTTGTCTTCTGGCAGGGGACAAAGTAATCACTTAACTCTAGCTGGGAAACAAAGTTTCACTTTACACACTCATTACAAGGACTAAAAAGCGTCTAAACATAGCAGCTGGGGAATAGACTTTTTACAATTCCTGCCTGATGCTAACTGAAACTAGTGCCGTAGGCCTTAATAGTTTTTCTGAATTTTTTAGGTCCGGTTACCGCCTGAGGTAAACAGAGTATTATATATACGTAACCTTCCTTACAAAATAACAGCAGAGGAAATGTATGATATATTTGGAAAATATGGTGCTATTCGTCAGATAAGGGTGTAAGTATGCCTCTTAATTATATTCATATTCACACAATACAATCATTAAAAAATTATTACAGTTTGTGGGTTTGAATGCACACTTTTGTGCAACTTTGTTTCAAAGCTCGTTAAGAACCAAGTTTAATTACAAAATTTTGCTCTGATTTTGTCTGTAAAAGTAGGAAAACAGAAATAATAGCCAGCGCTAAGTTGTGCAGGGAAACATTGTTCACTGTTGCTCATCTTCGCCTTGTGAGATGAAATGAAAATTCTTTATTCTAACAGGCAAAGTTAGGGCCACATGACCCTTTCGTCTTCTTAATCTACAAACCTGCACCTGCTTAACGTGCTGGGTACAGAGTATGCTCATGCTCTCTATTTCTATTCTTTGCTTGTTGGTTAGAGTTGTAGCCTATAATTTTCTTTCACAAAATTGTGTAGAACTGTAACTTGGAGACTTTCGGTTGGTTGTAGAGGAATCTATAATGTTAACAGTTGTAATGTAGAAATGGGAAAAGCAAACAAATTTCACAACATTAGCCACATTCTTTTATCATCGTCACTGTACATTTTCACCATTATTATATTTGTTTCACAGAGGCAACACTGCTGACACCAGAGGAACTGCGTTTGTTGTTTACGAAGACATTTTCGATGCGAAAAATGCTTGTGACCACCTTTCAGGCTTCAATGTCTGTAACCGATACTTGGTTGTTCTCTATTATCAGGTAGGCCTACTGTATTTTTTCATGATTTATTTGATTTAATGAGCATATCTTACTCATATATTCAGTGTACATGATTTCCTGATTTGCTAACTGGGCCATAAGGCATTTGGGATTGTAGCTGGTTGAATGGTGATTGCGGCTCTAAATATCAGAAAATCTAGTTTTCAAGGGAACCTGTTAAAACTCCAGTCATGTTTTGCCTCATCCTAGGCTTTGGGGGGCACACAATGTCACTCACATTGCTTTTAGCCTTTAAACTTGGAAGTATGCTTTTAAATTAGACCATTCTAAAATTAATTTCACAATAGATATCAACATATTTTTTCAAGATTTTCCAAAAAAAGGTTTATTGTAAAAAGGGGCAGAAATGCAAACGGCGTGATCTAATCAAATGTATTTATGGTGTGTGAATATTGTAGTGAATAAGAGAGTGAGTGTAGTGTGAATGTAGAGAGGGGAAGGTAAAGTCTTACTGTACTGGTCAATAGTATTAAGAAAATCAGAATAGTTATTTTCAATACCCTCCCCCTCCCCCACAAAAAAACAACTTTATGCCACCAAGCGGTATGGCAAGAGATATGAGATTTAATTTTTCATGTCCCTGATAAAATGATTATTTGATGTACTCGTGTAGGGCTTCCAATTTAGCTGTGATGCAAACTGCCTAAAGGGCTGTTTCTACTTGGCTTTGTTCTTACTCCTAGTGGACTAGTCCTCCTAAATATGTTAGAGATAAATTAGGGTCGGTTCCTCCAACTCAGTTTAAACTACGATAAAGCTAAACGAGATTATTTTCAATATAAACATATGGTAGAGTTTTGGATTAAATTAAATGTGTTAATCTGGTTTAATTCAATCCTAGTTTGAATTAAGTTAGAGAAACCGACCCTTAATGTTAACACATTCATATTTGGAAACTATCTTTAAAATCAGATTCTGTTTGTTTTGAAAGGAGGGGTACACAGCTAACTTACCTGAAGATCTGGTGCAAGTAGCACAGAACACAGAAGGGACGTAATATTTCGTCCCTATTAGGGACTTCCTCAGATGAGGTGGAGGGAGAAATTCCTCTTGCTGTTAATGTTTTCGGTTGCTTTTTGTTATGTCAGATGCAGTTTGGTTTTACACGAGTCAATTATAACTCTAAATTAAAATAAATAATTAATTTTCAGGCTAACAAGGCTTTCAAGAGGGTAGACGTTGATAAGAAGAAAGAGGAATTGGACAAAGTCAAAAGTAAATACGGACTGGATGAGAAGAAGTGAAGTCCTGCATCATAAAAATCTGTAAATAATTGTGTGTCTTTACAATTTAATGTAATGTGAGTGTAAGTTTTTACGTAGATAATAAACTATTTTTACTTGATAAGTCTTGAGTTTTCAATTTCCTACTCAAGCGATTGAATATCATTTCAGACTGTTTTCTTATTAATTTCATTGTCGTTACATTCACCGTGATCTTGCCATTGACCACATAGTACAGTGGAACCTGGATAATTCGAACCTCAGGGGACCAGCTAAAAACTTCGAATTATCCATGAATTTGAATTAAAGAAGTTCTAAAGAATGGGGCCAAAACATAAAAACTCCACATTGTGAATTTAACCTCTTTATTAAATTGACTCTCTAAAAGAATAAATTCATCAACAAACGCTAATTATAAATAAGGGTTCAAAAACTGTAATCATAAAACAGAAATAAAGTATAAACTACGTACGACGCGACGTACGATAACACAAAGAAAAATTTCTGCTAGAAAAAATACAGTACGTTCTGCTACTTCTGAACTTGATACAAGCTACCAACTTAACTTCGTGTAACATTGACAATAAATTCACGCTCTTTGACTTTCCGCTAAAGTGAGTGTTTTATAGGTCCGAGATTTTGTCGACATGGTCACTACACTCATTTAACGTTACGTAAAAACTTTTTAACACTTAAAAACAAGACACTGTACAAATAAAAAAAAACACTTTGTTTGAAGGACGATTGAAAATTGCACTGGAATTCGGAAGTTAGTTTGGCAGTGGGGGGAGGGAAGGGGGTCGCAGTGTTGAGTAGCCTTTGTGTCGACGTAGAAAACTGCGCATCAGGTCTGGCGCATGGCTCGTCTGCCGGGAGCCGTTCTACACAGAATCAAGCGGGAAAAGACTAGTGGCGCTGCCACGGCGAGCGCAACCCTTTTCCGAACCCAGTCAGCGTTCTGTACTGTTTGGTGTTGCATTACAAGCGATGTTGTGGCAGGGTGGGAGGTGGAAGGGATGAGTCATTTGACCATAATCTGACACGCCATAGCTCTAGTGTTAATTTTGTATTGAACGTCGTAGTAAAACGTGTTTTCCAATGAATTTGTAACTATTTCCAGTTGTGGAATGAAATTAATGTACCTTAATTTGGCACTTCAAAATTCCGAATTATCCAAAATAAAATTTGAATTATCCACGATTTTTTAGCATTGTTTGGATACAAAATGCTAGGGACCAAGAAAAATATTCGAATAAAAGAAGATTTCAAATTATACAAGTTCGAACTATCCAGGTTCCACTGTACAATAGACGGAGCACTAGAAACCGCAAAGTGAAGCCAAAATTTGCTTCTTGTCCCTAAGCATGGAAAAAACAAAGTACGTAAAAAATTACAAATATGATATCAAATTATACGTCTGAATCTCAGAATCACTATAGTACCAAATATAAAGGTAGTTTACACATCGTAAACACTGATAACCTAGAAGCTTGTCCTGACATTTTTTGAAAGAAGCTGCCTTCACGGAATAAATCTTTAACGTTCCTGTGATTTGTAAACTGCTTCTAAACCATTTATAATTGGTACCATAGTAATTTTGAGATTCAGACCTTTAATTTGATGCCAAATTTTTTTTTAGTCGACTATATTTTTGTAAATAACAGTATAGGATTGACTTTGTTTTTATGCAGGCCCCGCTCGGATAATCTCTCACTCAGAAACTAAGTTATCGACAAACTAAAAAAAATTCAACTCTTTAGCAACAATTTCCACCGTTTTTTTATTTTGCCTGACCAAACATTAAAAAAAGTAGTAGCCGGCTATTTTTTTCATGTCATCCTTTAAAAAGCTGAATAAAAACTTGTGATTTTATATGATTTTTTTAATATAAAAAAAATTGGAAATATGATTGATACTATTATGGTTCCAAACCAAAGAACTCTTCACATGCAAAATTTCAACCTTAAGCCTCAATGCTAAATGGTATAAACTACGAGTTATTTCAAACATGAGCACTATCAGATTACGCGGTTTTAAGCGCCGTTTTATGTTTCTATACCTAGACAATATGGTGGCCCAGGCCTCACTTGCTGTAATGCAAGTAAGATAGCTATGCTCCGTCTATTTCTACTATGTGGTCGCTGGATCTTGCATGGTGTGTAAATGCAGGTAAAATAACTTTTTTAGCGAATTTCCCCTATAGGGAAGAAGCTATTACCGTAGGTCTCATGGTAAGACCTAAGCCCAAGACCATGATAACTTTTCGTTTTGGGGCCCCAGAAGGGAAAAACACCATTCGTTTGTATTTCTAGATATATGTATATCTATATATATATTTATACATATATCTGTAAGCACGATAGCGCTCGCAAAAATGGTCCGATCAGAATGAAATTTGGCACAGGGGTGTAAAGTAGTAATTATTCGGATGAGTTCGAAAACCAGCCCAAGCGGACCACTGGAAGGGGAGGTAAAGGGGGATAAACCCCCCCAAAAATGAGTTTTTTGGGGTTTTCACATAGAAAAATAAAAATAATCCAAATTTGGTTAGCACCATTGAATTCAGCTCAAAAAAACAAACAATTTTGTAATTTTAATCATTGCTCTATGTCTATTGGTTACAGAAATATTGAAAGTGGTAAACACAGTACATTGTCCCAATCAATGTTAACCTTATGGGAAATAAGTAAAATTTTATATCTCGCTTATTTCTCAATATATCCTAATAAAACTTGGTTTGTGGCTTCATCTAGATGAGGTTTAATGTATTTTAGTCTATAATCACCGAAATTTCCATTTTTGTGGCAGCAAACCTGCATATTCATTCCCCATGTTATCCATCCTCATGGGCATTAAACTAAATTCCATATATTCATTATTTCTAAACATATCTTGATAAAACTTGGTATATGGCATATTCTAGAAAAGATTTATTAAATATTGAAATAAAACCACCCAGTTTTAACTTGCCTGTAGCAGCAAACCTGCATACTCATTCCCCATGTTATTCTCATGGAGATTATGAAAACATGTAATATCTCATTACATTGGATGGAAGTATTTTTTTTTTTGCATTTGAAATTCACTGAGTATGCAGGTCTGCTGCAACGGGGGTATTCCTTTAATCTCACAGCAGTAAGTTGGTCTGTCAAGTTTTATAACTTCTTGCCTTCTGCCTTCTAATATGAAGACTTCCAGATCAATCCAAAGTCTGTAGCTTTTTACGGATTGTATGTGGACTAAGCTGAAATCAGAAGGCTTCTAAATCATCACCTTGGATAAAACTTGGAAGTCATGTTAGTTGCTTGTGTGTTGGTGAAATAAACCAGTGCTACAGACATGTTCATATGCAACGCTCTTGTAGTTAACAAGGGGCGAATCTAAAGTGAGATCACAATAATATTTGGCTACTATGTTCTTAGTCGAGTTTGTACGGCAGCTTGAGCACAAGTTTTATTTTTAAGACATTTTCAAAGGTATCATTCAAAGATAAGGAAGGAACAAGTGTTAAAAAGTAAGTAAAATTATTGAAAAATATTTAAAATATCTGTTTATTAAAAAAAAAGTGCTAAAATTAGGGATGGACAGGACTGGATTTTCAGTTTGGGACGGGACGGGATGGGATGTTTTCTTCCTTCTTAAATTCGGGACGGGACAGGATTTTTGTTCCTAAAGCTTCCGGAAAAGCTCCTTCACGAATCAATCTTACTTTACTTTATTATAATAATAGCATTACGTTAATAACAATGTCATATATAACTGTTTGCACCTACTCACAAAATTTCAAGAAATATAAATTTAAGTGTGAAAATATTATTTTAGGCCTTTATGTTATTGACCAAATAGCAAACATCAAAAACACATCCAAAATTAAATACCCCCGTTGCAGCAGACCTGCATACTGAGAAGCTCTAGATAAAAATTGAGCCTTAAATTGATAAACACCTGTTAAAAATAGGTTTATTTCGATTGAACAACAGTGACCACATTTATAGACTGAAACGCCATTGCACCCTTGACTTGGCAACACGTTTCAAGTAATCAATATTAATGTGCTCAAAATTGCCTTGATGTATTGTTAACTTTGTTAGATTTGTCACTGGACAAATACTAACTCATGTCGTCATTCCTTAATTCATCAAATTTGCTTATTGTTTGTAACCAAACAGATTGTAAATAAATATATTGATAAAAAAATCGGTTGAAAAATATTACAATTAAAAATCACCAAGATTTAATGAGTTTTACAAAATTATTTGTTTATTTATTGCTGTTACAGTTATCATATTTAAAAAATTGTATACTGTATCTACTGTTTTTAAAACAATCACAATGATAAAATTACTCTTATTAATTATCTTTATATAATAATATTTGTATAATATTAAATATTCGTAGTACATAATATTTACAGAACCCCACAAAAATTTGCCTTAAAGCAAAAAATAAGATCTCAGTTTAATTAATATTATGCAGAATGTGATATCTCATGCCCGGCGACCGCCTTGAATTAGCTAGGAATTGTATTACATGAGACAACTCTCATATTAGTTTTAAATCATATTAGGAAAATTTAGCTACCACATTTATTTTGACAACGCAAGCGTTGAAAGTAAAAGAAAGTTGAATTAATTTTATCAGTGTAGAGTGTTGAATAAATAAGGCAAAGATGTATTAGTATTAGTCATAATCATATACTATCAGTTACTTTGGAAATCAGTTACTTTTACATATCTAATACGATAAACATAATACTAATATATTCAGCCATCCCTAGCAGGGACAGTCACGGCCGAGCAGATGGCACCGGCAGCGACTCAGAACAAGGCCACACTACTACAGGCCATGCTGCAGGATTTATGACGTCAAACAAGTAGGCGGTCTGAAAGTCTGGCTCAGTACTCACAGCTGTGCTGCTCATCAGTTACTTTGAAATCAAAACAAGAAAACGTAAATAAACAAGTCCGACTACAGATCTGTTCAGCCCAGAAGTCCTGTGGGATGCGCATGCGCAGTGAAGATTTCCCCTACCGCGAATCTCAGTACAGTCATATTTCGAAATAACTCATCTGTCAAAACATATGATTCTTTGTTTGCAACAATATCTGTAATGTTGTGATAGGCCATGTGGGAACTGATGAAGGAAAAACAGTGGTGGGGGTATTCTCCATCTCTCTCTTAGAAGACTTCCACCCCTCACCCAAGGCCCCACTGAAAATCCCCCCCTGGCTGAATAGATCTGTATCGAAGAATTCACGAAGAAAATTACCTTAAACTTTTACAATAAATCAATTTACTCAGACATCCAAACAATCAACAGAATTTTTATAAGATACCCCGAAGTCAGAAGACTGAAAAGAAGAAGAATGGAAGACAAATTGGATTAATTTAATGAATGTGAATTGACTATCTAAATGAACTAATGTGTATGTTAGTTAGGAGGTGCCTTTTTGGTTTCCTCAAAAGGCGTTATTATGCTCAAATATTAATTTATTATAGCAAAAAATACAGTGTATAATACCATGTATTGATCCTGTAAAAAAAGTTGTATTTAGGACTAACAAGCCTTTCAAAACAAATAGTCACTTAATGAGGGTTTAAATTTCTTAATGTGATGAGGGGCAACCCCCATCCCAAATTTTGATTTTGTGTGCTGGATAGGCAACCCAGTTGAAGTCCCTGATTGATTCAAGATTTAAAACGTACTTTCTAGACCAACTTGGTTGTATCAAGTAAAAAGTATCATTTTATAACAACTAGTTTGCATTAGAGGTATGTTTGGTGTTTGGGCATGAATCTTACGCCAGAGATAATGATTGCCAACACCTGAGTCACAGCGATCTGCTACCAGCCCAACAACTTGGACTTGCAACTTGGACCAAATACCACGGTTAAATGTGATTTAAATCACATTCTACTGAAATTGTAAACTGGTACTTATAGGGTGTCTAAATAATAAGTGAGGTATTATTCCTAGGGTTTTGTAGCTTCAATTGCATTATATATATTAAATAAATTCATTTTACTGTTTATTTTAACCAGGGGTACGCAAATAGTGATTTTTTACGTCAAATCAACATTTTTTTAAAATATTTGCTTCAGTTTTGAGCTTTTTTGGGTTAAATTTTATCAACATCAAAGGATAATACTATAGTCTAGGACAGTGTTTCCCAACCTTTTGGTGCTCGCGTACCACTTATCACATTTTCAATATTTTGGCGTACCATCGCAAGGACCCTCATCCCCCCATTACTGAGGTAAACCCTCTAAAATTGCTTATAGTTGCCCTTTGGTGGTTTTGTTTTTGACACTTAAATTTACACTTTTTTACTTGTCAATGTAGATTTTTATATAACATTTCGATTATGAGGAAATTTTGACAAATAATATGTTCATCATAGATCTACTCAATAATTTTATAGTCAATTTGGCGGAAAAAACGTATGAATTTGAATGGGAATTTCGTAATGTGAGGAAAATGCCTAAGGTACACGGGGAAAATAATCTTTGTCTGTTATTTTTGGAACTTTACTAAGTTCTCATATTTTATATTGGAAAATTAACATAAATAAACAATTCAGAGTCATTCAAAGTATACTGTATTTTCACCAATAATCTTATATTTAAGCATATTACAAAAAAATATACAACAGATCGATATAATTAGACTGTGTGTTCAACTTAGAAAATACGTTTTGTTAGTAAATCGTACAACTAAAAACTGTAATAATAACACCAAATGAACGCTGTAAAACTGGTAGAATTTCTTCAATTGGAAAGAATATTGTTTGTCAAAACAGATTCGCTTTTGGTCCCCATTTGGTTACTTTATGTGTTTACATGGAAAATGTGTACTAAAATAATGTATTTAGAAACGCATTGGTGTATTCAGGGATCATTTACAAAATTACGGTGGCTATCAATATCATAATAATAAGTATCAATAATAACATATATGTTATACATATCATATATTATTATTATTATTATTATCATATATATATATATATATATATATATATATATATATATATATATATATATTGATGATAATAAAATAGAAACCGAAGGCCGTGCCGTAAATAGTTGCAGACGACAGTATCACCATCGCCAAAAAAATCATAGTCGACTTCAACAACTGTTCGTTTTTGTTTGCGTGCGTTCGTTTTGGATTTGGGTTGTCTGTTGTCTGTCTGTCTGTAAACACATTTCTGAGGCAATATTTCTTCCAAAATGGCTTTGTTGATTGAAATGTACGAACAACAATATGGTGTTTTAACTGCTGATATAACGTCTAAAATTGGAAAACTTCCCTCAACTTTTGGAAGTAAGGTTTCTGCTGCAATAGCAACATTTTAAATCAATTAGGCTTACTGTACAAGTTTGTCATATAACCTCAAATTATGTACAATATGAAATGGCTTAGTTGAGAACTTTGACCTTCATTATATTTGATTTCGCCCCATTTTTTTCTATTGTCCATCCTCATTAGTTATCAATTGCCTGAACTTTTATTAGGCTTTGGTGTCAGTCAGTTTCCAAATCGACTGGAGCCTAGAAAGGATATTTGGGTCTTTAATATACACCTCAAACACTAAGGACAGGACTTGCTACAGATTTATTAGCGCAGTTTTTTTTCTGCAGCCCCACTTTCATATCCTAAGACGCTACTAGATCTAGCCTGGAATTCTTTTGCACATTGCCTCAGGCCAGTACCATTGGGTCACGTCATTATCACGTGATGGCCATTGGTTACTGGCGGGACTTGAAACTAAGCCCCCAAAGACCAAAGTCTCGCGTTCTAACCGAAGATACCAATTCTGAGAACAGAATTACCCTAGTCTTTTGTCATTTAGGGCCTAGTGCTCCAGTGTCAAGATGTTTATCCCCAGCTTTAAGATATTAAGTTTAGACTAACTATTTTTTAGCTTTTTCTTGGTGGTGTTCATTAAAACAGCATTCCTATTCCTCCAAGTTACATTCCCTCTGAGGTGAGGAGTGACATTTTTGCTTGGACATTGCATGATCATGTTTACGATAATAAAAGGAGCCGAGAGAAAATTTAAGGAAGTTTGCATAGCACAGTGGAAATCAAGAAATAGATTAATTTGAGGTCTTAATGACCAGGGTTCCCAAATTGTGGTAGGCCTACTAAGAATGAGGGATGTCATTTGCATAGCCAGGAGGGGTATTACCTAAGGTGACCAGATTTTGGAGCAGCCAAAACAGGATGCCGACCTCCGGGGGTTGTACCCCCTCAAAGAGAGGGGGGTCCGGGGGCCCTTTCCCGGAAAACTTTGAAAAATCAGGAGCATATTGGTGCGTTTTTAGACTCTTTCAAATTTAAAATATGTGCCAGACTCTAGTTCATCTTTACCATTAATTTTAAGTTAGGCCTACTAGAAAACTACAAAAGAACCAGAAAAATTTATTTAGGAGTTTTTTCTCTAAAATGTATAACCATACCCCCCACTAAGAGAAGGGGGGGGGAAAGAAGGAGGAAACACAAAAAAAACCATAAAAAACCATTTTTTGTTTTATTTCTGAGGTTAAGTGGCTGGGGGTTGTTGGGGGAGGTCCTCCCCCAGAAAGTTTTTAAAAATTAGGAGCATTTTGGTGGGTTTTAGACACTTCCAGATTGAAAATATGTGCTAAACTCTAGATAATCTTATAACCATTTTAAGTTCCTACAAAACTACAAAAGAACCGAAAAAATTTATTTAAAAGTTTTTTACATTAAAACGTATTTTTAAAAGTTGTTCCTACAAAACTACAAAAGAACTGAAAAAATTAATAGGGTTTTTTTTACATTAAAACATATTTTTAAAAGTATTTTTCTTACCAATAACACCAAAACGGGACAAATGGGCGTCCCGAGAGAGTTCGTCGGGACAACGGGACATGTCGCTAAAAAAACGGGATGTCTGGTCACCTAAGGTATACCCTTAAAGTTGTATACCCTTAAGTTAAGTGTTTTTATCCATGATTCTCAGAGGGGTCGGGGGTTCTGGGGGTCCCCTAGAGGATATATATAAAGACCAAATCATTCGTTACCTTCGAGAAAACCAAAGATCTGAAACCATTAACTCTAAATTAAATTAAGTAGGCCTAATTATTAAAATTAATTTGATTGTTTCAGAAATTAGTTTCTTAATTAATTTAACCAAATTAAATAATATATTGAGTCATTTAAAAATTATTTTTGATAAAATTTGCATGTCATTTTGAACCTTGTCCCTCATGTGTTCAAAGGTAAGCCTATTTTCATCACACAGATGAATTATTTTTATTATTTTATATTATTTTTCACAGATGAAGAACTATACAGATTGGCAACCCAATGCACTTTTGCGTGCCCGTTTTTTGGCGTGGCGTCAAGTTTGTGAGGTAGTTTTGGCACATATTGCAATGGTATCAAGTATAAGTTCGTCAATATGAAATCTTCAGGTCCCTAAGAACAAATATAGCCATTATTAACTCTGATACAAATGTAATATGTGCAGCAAAACGACCTAACAAATTTGACGCCGCGCGAAAAAACGGGCACGCAAAAGTGCATAAGGTTGCCAATCTGTATAGTTCTTCATCTGTGGTTCAGAATATAAAAAATCAGAAGTGTTTGATGTGTGTAAGGTAGTGTTTGATATCAATATCAAGTTTTACATAGCAAATGAATGCCCTTTCCAAATTGAAAATATATTTTTTATCTTTGTAAAAAAATCAAAAGCGTGTAAACACTGAGGTTATCATTTTAATAAGTAGGTAGGTTGCCAATAGTAATTTTTCACGACTAATTTTTTATATAGACTACAACTTTTTAAGTCTTTAATAGCAGAAAAATTTCCTAGGTTCAGTCATTGATAGCGTAGACTTAATATTTCATCAATTTTTAAAAACTGATTGTTTACAACTGTAGTTTAACTACTCATAATTCTACACTTGCATGTCTATTGAGTTGTAAATAGATGGGATTGAATGAACCGCTAACGAACTATGTTGCTCTGTAGAGTATAATCTAAAATGTGTTTGAGGTTTCTTGTTCACAAGATTGTGTGAGGGGCCTATATTTTCCTAACTTAATTTGTTCTCACCATGTTGTTATTATCAATTTTACTTTTTTCTTCTTTATTTTCAGGCGACAAGAGGAATCTGATATCAGAGTTGGATAGGCATCTGGAAGAATGCAATGAACTGGTTTGTGTTAATTACTCCAACTTTTAGGAAAGATAATGCTGACCTTTCTTTGAGTCTTAGCTAAAACTTGTTTATTTTACATTACATTTCGGGAGACAAGTTTTAAAACTCTTGTAATATAAACTCTACTTGGTTATATCCAAACAAGACAAGAGTAAAATATACATAGCCTACATACGGTACATTACTTGAAATGGTGACCTACCCTGGTAAGTAATTTAAGCCAAGTATGAATGACAGATGATTGAAGGATGATTGTGGCGCGATCTTGAAGCCTTTTTACTGAGTAAGGCCGACATGTTAGGCAGGACTGTTAATTAACAGCCCAACAGCCAATGGCAACTAAGGGACCTACATTTTAACGTGGGATCCAAACCACATTTTGCCTGGTTTACAATTTATGAAGTGGTCTAATTATGAGAACGGTCTTATGAACGTAGTATTGAATAATGCGGATGTTAATCCCCACTAAGGATTACCGCGTCCACAAGCTATTGCTCATAACTATCCACAATCATAAAAAAATGCACTATAAAAATAAGTAACGAATCAGGTTCTTTTTTGAAAGGAGCAAAAAAGAAATTGTGTAAAAAAACATGTATTAAGTATTTAGTAGTCTTAGGTCGATCAGACTTATTTTATTTCTTATTAGGTCCCTATAAAATCAAATTTATTTAGAGCCAAGTAAAAAAAGTTTAAGTTTTTTTGTTGGTAAAAATGTATGCAACTTGTCATTTGATAAGCACCAGCAAACTCAATTAACTGGCTAATTTCATTGCTACAAAGAGTCATTGATCTGAAAGGAGTATTTTACTCCATGCCAAACAATAGTTACTTCTCAGTAACTTAGATCAATGTCAGACTCAAAGCAGATTTTATGTTCATGGTAAAAATAACAAAACAAATTCATGTCCGGCCTAAAAACTTGAAAATAAGGATTTTAATAGCTATTTAATCAGGATCAGACTATTTAATCAGGTGAAAAACAGAATATTATCAAGCCAGAGACTAAGCACAGAGAATGAAGATTTTTCAAGATGTGAGAGTGGAAAATATCGATGGTTGTTTACATTGGAAACCATATTACGGTTATTGATATTTTGCAAACAGTGTTTCAAGGTTTGTAATCATCATCTAAATTATATTACTAATTCTGTAAGCGATTTTTAAAATCAAAATTGTGAAAGTTTGACAGCTCGCAGGATGAAGGGAGAGGTCTCAAATTAAAGGTCTCGGTCCCAGGTGGTCGGGAAAAATATCAGATTATTTCCAAATCTACCAGAAAATGAGAAATAACAAAAAATGTCTTCCATTTAAAATGCATTGGGATTGAAAACGTCTGCTTTGTTTACATTCAACATTCGGTGCTAATGCTTGATTCAAAGCCATATGGTAGGTAGATGTTGACATGTGGGATTTTTTTTCAAAATTCAGCTAACTATGTACGTTCAATGTACTATAACAAAAAATAATTTAAATTTCAGATTTTCTGATTTTATAATAATTAAGGGTTTGAGTTTTTTCATCATTTAAAATTATAAAAAGTTAAATACGTTTGTTTAGTTTATGTTATAATGATACAGATGTAATACTAAACTAGTGGCTTGAAGGGGCTAAAAAGCCCCTAATGAGGAAAAATTAAAACAATCCTTATTTATTATAGTACAAAATACCTTCATAGAAAACTGAATCGACTTTATATTGATATCTAGCCTACCACACGGTTTTCAATCAAATATCAGCATTACATGTTTTATGTAAACAAAGCAGACGTTTTTAGATCCCAATGCTTTTCAAATGGCAGATATTTTACGTTATTTCTGGTTTTCTAGTGAATTTCAAGCAATTTAATTATTTTTCTCGCCATCACGGAATAGAGACCTTTAATTTGAGCCCTCTCCCACCTTTCTACAAATTGCCAGACGCCCACAATTTTGACGCAAAGAATCGCCTTACGAAATTAAATATATGATTATCTATATATATATAATTATGTAAGGGAAATTTTTGTGCCGAAGTAGTGGGCGTTTGGAAGGACGCAGGATGATGGGAGGGCGCTGAAATTGAAGGTCTCCATACCAGGGGCTCGGGGAAAATACTGAAATTGCTTTAAGCTTACGAAAAAATGAGAAATAACGTAAAATAGCTGTTATTTAGAAACCAGATGTAAAAAGGTCTGCTTTGTTTACTTAAAACCAAATGCTAGATATAGTCATAATTTTGTGGACCCAAAAGCCACAAAATTGTTTACTATATTAAAGAAGGATTATGCTTAGGGGCTTCTTAGCCCCTTCAAGCCTCTAGTATAATTATTTAATTTCGTAAGGCGATTCTTTGCGTCAAAATTGTAGGCGTTTGGCAAGTCATAGAAAGATGGGAGAGGGCTCAAATTAAAGGTCTCTATTCCGTGATGGCGGGAAAAATAATGAAATAGCTTGAAATACTCCAGAAAACAAGAAATCACGTAAAATACCTGCCATTTAAAATGCATTGGTTACATAAAACAACGTCTGCTTTGTTTACATAAAACATGTGATGCTGATACTTCATTGAAAACCATGTGGTAGGCTAGATATCAATATTAGGTAGATTCAGTTTGCTATGAAGGAACTTTGTACTATAATAAATAAGGATTGTTTGAATTTTCCCTCATTAGGGGCTTTTAGCCCCTTCAAGCCACTAGTTTTTAAGTAAAATCATCAGAATTATATTTTTAGTAATACGATTAAGTCTTGAAACAACACAAAAAGTCTTGAAAAAGTCTGGAATTAGTCTTAGATTTACTGGGGGAAACAAACTAGACACCCCAAAGACTGGGATTAATCTTGAATTAGACACACTGAATGGAGCGATGTGATTGGTTGCAGCTGGACACTGAATGGAGGGATGTGATTGGTTACAGCTGGACACTGAATGGAGCGATGTGATTGGTTACAACTGGACACTGGAGCGATGTGATTGGTTACAGCTGGACACTGTATGAAGTGATGTGATTGGTTACAACTGGACACTGGAGCGATGTGATTGGTTACAGCTGGAACAGATGGAGTTGGAGGTGAGAGAGATGAAGGCGGCGGACCAGCCGAGACTGCGGACGAGACTGGAGAGCTACCGGGTGGAGCTGGGACGGTTGCAGCAGGAGTTCAAGAGAGCTCGCTCCTCCGCTCAGGCCCATAGTGAGTACTTTCCGCTCTCTGTGTTTATTTTACATAAAATACAAATGAAGAATGAGTATAAAACGGATTAATAGATTTCATAGCAATTTTTCTGGAAAAGACCAGCTGATAAATTTGATTGTGAATTGGCCGATCATTAATGTGATCTTCAATAAGGGGCCATTCATAAATTACGTAGCACCTAGGGAGGGAGGGGGAGATTTCGGCAGGTGTTATTAACCGTTACGGGGGTGGGTGGGGGGGGAGTTAGACGTGGTTAGACGCAGCGTTATGTAACTACTAAACCTCAAGAATGTATGTCCAATAATGTCTTAATTTATTTAAAATTAGTTTTTCTCTAGTTAAAATTCAAGTTTTTAAAAACCGTTTAATGTTAGTATTTTATTTTCTTATAAGAATGCAACTGAAATAAGTTTGAACAACCCCTAGTTATATAAAAATTTGTGAAAAGAATGACTTTCGAATGAACTTTTTTGGACCAGGTTGGATGCCCGGTTCGAACAGAACTTAACGTTAATGCCTAATTAACAAAAAACCCTAGAACAGAGTCATTCATGGTGCCAATCGTGACAGTGTCTGACCACATGTCCACTCCAAGAGAGGACAAGTGAAAATTATATTTATTTTTTCAATTCCTTTCCTTTTACTGTGTACACTAAGATTTGATCAAATATTTGTATTTGTTATTAATAAATTATTTGTTTCTTTTGAGTTTAAATTTGTCTTTTGTTGTATATTATGATTTGTAGAATTATATAAATTGGGGGGGGGAGTAATGGCACTGCGTTATGTAATTTTTAGGGGGAGTTAGTGTCGCCGTTACAGATCTGTAACAATGGGGGAGGGGGGGTCTAAAATTGCAGATTTTAGCATTACGTAACTTATGGACGGCCCTTAAAGACAGTTGGGCCTAGAAGCAACACACAAAAAATGCAAACGTCTCTATAATTGATCTGGTAACCAACCACGGGGCAATTGAGGTATAAAAATGTGAGAAACAGCTTCCAAAAATCTACAATAATGTGGTTATTTCAATATCAATGCGTTTATAAAGTAATAATTTATATTTATTTTTACTTTGATTAGTCCCACTGTACCTTCTATTTAATTTATTCAATTTAGATTTATTACAAACATAAACAGTTAATTTAATATTTCTTTAGACTCCTAATGCCAGTTTGTATTTAAATTTGAACCTGAAGAAATTCGTTGCTTCACATAAGTGTAGATGAAACTATTTTTTTTTTAATTTGGGAAGGCCATCTCTAAAGTTTTGCCCCGGGCCCCCAAAGTTATTGTTACAGACCTGAGTGCTGGATTTACCACTGGACTGATTAGGCTATGGCCAAGGACTAAGAGGGGGCTTAAAAAGGACCAAGACCAGGTGTAAAATACTTATTGTCTTCGACATTTTAAAAATATTCCTTATAAAAGTCATATTTTTCTACCTTACAAGATCATTTTCAGTTTGCCCATCATTAAGTAAATCCTAAATTTTAAAACAATTATAAAGTAACTATTATATTAATTTTCCAAATGGAAGTTAGGGGTCACACGGAAAGCTTAGCCTGGAACCTCAACATCTATAAATCAAGCACTGAACTTTTTCCTATAAACAGTTTTGTAGTGTATGCAGAAGTTATTAGAAATGGATAGTTAAATAAATCGCAATGAGTTTCTTAACACTCCAACGGAGAATTTATTTTTTTCAAAGAGACTCTTTGGTGATCAGCTGTCTTTAACAAAAACAGAGGCTCAGTGGTAAAGCGCTAGCCTAGTAAGTCAAACATCGCTGGTTCGATCCCATTCACGTTCCATCATTAGACTTTGAGTAGCGTTCTTGAAAGGCTGCTACGGTACCCCGTTGTCATTATATTGCAGCACAGGCATTGACGCATAAGACAAGTCAGTTAAAAAGTTTCTTTAAAAAGTCTGCTTTCTTTTACTACTTTTATTAACTTTTTATTTTTTTCCAGTTCTGCTTACTTACTTGAAAGAAGCAAATATCTTTTATCGATAATTGAACGCTGTTGAAATATTGTGTTGAAGAATCTCTCAATATTCACTAACAATTTGAAACATATTCTATTTAACCCTCGAGGAGATGCTAAGTGGAGGAATCCTCCGGGTTAATTTTTGTTGTAGTGGGAAATATTTATCTTGGGGCTGGCAGCGCTGTCCTTTTGTGTAGTTGTTGCCCCTCCCTCCTAAAGCATTTGACCGCCCTGCCCTCCAATTTTACCGACTCAGGTCAGTTTGGTGAGCGATGTCCTGAGTTTCCGGAGGATTCCTCCGTGAGCGTTTTCGATCGATACCATGAGGAAACCTCCGTGAGCGTTACAATGTGTTTTATAATAATCGTTACATTGTTATACTAACTTTGCAATTTTCACTCCTTTTTTGCAGAGATATAGCGTGAAAACTATTTTTTCTCATATTCTATTTTTATTTCAAACAATTTAAGTATTTAGAATACATTTTGTGCATTATTTAAAACCCAGACGAAACCTCCTTGAGCAAGAGATGACGTTTATGATTTTAAGCGACCTCTAGAGGGTTAATGACAATCTGAAAGAGTTGTTTTTCCTTCTCGTTCAAAATTTTGATACCGTTCTCTGCTCATAATTTGTCCAGATTCCAGTGAAACAGCAGACCACTATGCGGAAGCAGTGAGTCTGAACGAAGAACAGAAACAGAGGCTTCTGGACAACTCGGAGCGGTTGGAGAGGTCCGGGAACCAACTCAACTCCGGGTACCAAATACTCCTGGAGACAGAAGAGATCGGCTCGCAAGTCCTGCGGGACTTACATCACCAGCGGGAGACGATACAGAAGTCCCGGGCCAGGGTAAGGAGAAATAAACGTCAGGTGCTACTTTTTATATGATTCGGTTGTTTAACACGTTCAGACCGACAGAAGTCAACAGTCAGTTTTTGTACTTTCCATAATCCCGACATGCGCCACCCTCGGCGCACTGCAAACTTCCCAAAACTCTCACGTGAATGAACAGTGGCGCACTGTTCTCGTTTGATTCAGTGCTTTTTCACAGCGCTTTAGGAGCTTTGCTAGGCTATATTATTAATGTGTCCGTATTGTAGGGGTTTATAGTCATACTGTGCCCACTGATGGGGCACGTGTAAACTTTTTTGTAAAAAAATAAATGTTGAAAAGATCAAGGTGACGTAAAAACGCCAAAAATGGCGGAAGGGGCGTATAAAGACCCTGGAAGTGCTTTACTCGTACTGAGGTTACAATAACTAACAGTGAATCGTTTTTGCCGCTTCACCGCCTGCCGCGCTATTGGTGAATCATGCATGTGCCACCGGTGGCGCACGTTGGCCCGTGGTGATTTCAGTATGCCCACCCCCAGACGACGTGCACCACCGGTGGTACACAATTAAAATTGATTAGTTTCACTCAAATTAGCTATTTTAAGTATATACAAGGTGAAAGCAATGGATATTTTTAAGATTTAGTTAAAAGTACGACTTAGGTTAGTTTAGTCTTTTTGGTCAGTTTACCGATTATTGCAACGTCCTTTTAATAAGTTTGAAAAGTGAGTCGTGTACCACCGGTGGCCCACGTCGGGCTGAACGTGTTAAGATTAGTTTTGCGCCACTCCCCTTGTTTACTTTATTTGATATGTTGCTTTACATATCCACAATGTATTTTTCTCATTTCATCATCATAAGTTTTCTTTCTCTTTGTCCCATTAATTCGGAACAGCGCAAACTTCAGCCAGCACAAAATATATTCTCACAGAAAACTGAGCATTCTTTCTCAGTTTTGTACTTTCCAGTTTTATACTTTATCAGTTAAATTCTTTCTCTTCGTAATAAATCTAAATAAAGAGGTAACTGAGGAACCTCAGCTCTTAATGAAAAAGGCATGTCGATGATTTAGTTGTTAAGAGTCATTTTTAGCATATAATCCCAGAATCTTGCTGAGCAGCATATGTGCAATATCTGCTGAATAGAGGATCTCTACAGAGAAATAAAGAGGTTTCTATCAAATGCAAAAAAAATTATGAGTTGCTCTACTAATTTACATTATGAAAGAACATAAACTGATTATAATAAAATAAATCCCCATTGCAGTTCCCACCAAGTGAGTTGGTGGCGCAGTTGGTAGCGCACTCGGCCTTGGGACTGTGGCCACAAAGTGTCGCAAGTTCGAGACCTCGGCCTGTCGCATACTTTTAGCAGTACTATTCACCCTTGTACTGTACCGGCTCACTCCTTGGCCTTGCTTGATAACATCCACGCACAGATCAATAGTCTATGTGGGCGGGGCAAAGGCAAGGTAAAAAAGAGGCCACCACCCTCTTTAAAAAAAAAATTTAGAGAAAAAAGTTTTGTTATATACAGCTATATACAATTTTCCCTTTGTTACAGCTGAGAGAGACGGATGCTGAGTTGAATCGTAGTTCTCGGCTCGTCCAAGCGATGATTGCTCGCTCGCTTCAACACAGGTTTATTCTTCTTCTTGTTGGCGTCGGTTTTTTCTTTGTAGTCGCTTTGGGAATCTACATCTCAGCCACTCGAGACAGATAAAATACTCGATCTCCTCTCTAACCGTTTTTAAGCTGCTTCATGAAATGTAAAAGTTATGAACTGCAGATTGTGATGATATTGGGTTTTGAAAAGCCCTCTTTCTTCTTTCTCAATTGAGAATTGTTATTTATATTGCAATGATGGAGTAATATTAATTGACTTAAGAACTAACTGGTGCATGTAAAATGGTAGGTGTGATTAGGCATGTGATGATGTTAAATGAAGGTTTGAAAACCTAAGAGTCGAGCATTTTAGTGATTTTAAAAATGATTACAAGATTGCATTACCTTTCAAAAAAGTAAATATAACCCAATTACATAATTATGCCTCCAGAGTAAGGTAGCCAGATTGTTACAAAAAGAACCAGGACATTTAATGTAAATCACCCCTCCCCCTTCCACGTATTACACATACCTCAACTGCTGGGGCTTATGGCAGAAAAAATAACAAAACAAGCATATTAGTCAATTATGCAGAGTTAATAGATTACTATAGCTCTGGACAGCCTTACTGGCGGATGGCGAAAATTGTAATCTCCCAAATTGTCTGCTAAAAAACACGTGTTTTGGTCGAACTGTCCAAACTTTGTTTACGTTTCGCCTCATTTACACTACAAAAGTATGCGCTGCAATATTTCACCGAGAGCTTTCTTACGAAATAAAAATGTCGGCTACATATTTGTGCAATGAATCAGCTGGTCTTTTTTTTCGGCAAGCTTTAATCGTCATTCATTTGTTTACGTTTGAGAACGTATTTCCATTGCTTCCAACAATAAACCAAGGTCATATTACACCTCCCTAATAATACGCAACTTGATATTAATTTGGAAATCAGAGTTTGTACCTACAAGTTGGTGTAACAAACCAACTTGTATCCATTATGGTTGTTAAGCCCATTCAATACGCGCGTTTCTGTGCATCGCGCCATGATTGTCGAGGGTAGGATATTCCGTTCTTTGATTGGCAATTCTGAGTACTCGAATCTTAAACGACAAACAATTAGAATTATATCCTATAAATATGACTAAAACAGAAACATCAAATTAATGTATTGATTCATTATTTATCCTCGTGCTTTCAAACTAAAGTGAATACAGTAGTTCATCGCAAAAAATATTAATGAATACTGTTATAACCTCCTTGCTTTAGACCAGTGGCATACCGAAATTCTCTATGGAATCTTTTGTAGTTGTATTTCATGAATTGTGTTGATCTTGGATGCATTTAACATTATTTACACAAGCGGTCGCAGCAAAATAGTTTCTTGTGTAAAGTATCTTTACATAAACATATGACCATGTGATTTATCACCTAAACATTTCATATTATGTTGATCACTAATTTCGACAAGAGCGAACTCACTCACCTGCCGATAGGGCTGTCCAGAACTATGATATCATTAATTTTAATTATTTACTGTGCAGGGTGTGTGAGGTAAAGAGGTGGCTATGCAATCACAAATTTTTTTATGGGAGAAGTGCAGTGCTAACCATTGCAAAGTAGGTTGGATGAAAAATGGGGAAATTTTCGGTTTTCACAGGGTTTTATTCGGTGGTCCCCCTGCCTCAGAGTCGCATTGACTTCAGAGTATAAATTTTATTTATTTATTTTGGTCCGATAACCGATCAGAGAACCTACTACAGCTCAAAAGAAGGGTAGATTCTCAGTTACAAAAAACAAAACTTTTCTCTTGTTTCTTATTAGAGATTTCATCTTCGTTTTTTTTGTTTTCAAATTATAATTATGAATAAGTAATTATCAGTTTTTCTAAACAACTATTTAATACTCTCACCTCACACATGGGTAAGTTTTCTAATACGTTTGATTTTTTTGTGAAAGCTAATAAATTTACTTTAACAAATACCGTACTTACTAGTATTCTAAAAAAAAGTTAATGAGTCTATTTTACTTTAAGGTCCAAATGATAAAACCTAGGATCCGTCACAGCAACATCTTTAAAGAGGGATTATGAAATGTCTAATATCTTATACAGTAGAGCGCCGACTATCCGAACTGATGGGGACAAGGGGTGTTCGGATAACTGAATATTCGGATAATCGAACGTGAAGAGACAAAATTTAAAAATTATATATTTAACATCATTCTTACTAGTAAAAGGGCTAAAAAATGATCAAACAAAAATGATTCTCATAATTTTAATATGAAATTAATCAGAATATATGGGTATAAATTTTTAAACAACAATTTATCATACATGGATACTAGATACAGTAAACTGTATACTTTTAATTTAGAGAAAAAGTCCAAAATTTGTTTTTGCTTTAGCCCTGACACTTTATTTGGCGCGCTAGTTTGAATTGCTTGAGAATCATGTTCAAAATATGAATTATTACGGCGTTCGGTTAACCGACGGTTCGGATGATCGACGTTCGGATAATCGGCGTTCTACTGTATTTTTATGTCATGTAAACACCAACTTTGTGCCATAATCCACCTACATCAATGGTTATTGATAACAACTATTCGTAGAAAGGAGGTATTTCCCTTAAGTGTTTATTGTAAACTTAAGCATGAGAATCTGAAAAACCTTTTAATTTGCAAGAACTGAATTGTAATGTCTAAACCAGTGGTTTCCAAAGTATGGGTTGCAGTTGGGTTTTAGAAGGGCCATGACGAGGTATAAACTTATTAAGTAAGAGGTATATACAAATTATTTTGAGGTCATAAAGAGTCAAATCAACGATCATATGCCTCTATTGTTAGCTTCTCAGTCCATTTTGGTTCCCATAAAAAATCACCAATAAAATAAGTAATTTTAAGGACTGAAGTATAAGATTCAATTTTAAGATGGATCGGATGAGCCAATTTTAAGATGGAGGTGTCCAACAAGCATAAAAAAATAGTCAAAAGCTAAAGAAAAAAAATCAGTAAACTTTAGGAATTTATCAAAATGCAAATAATCTAGTGCTATTGGGGAGGGAAAGAAGTGTGTTGTGGCAAAATATTATATAGGAGTTGTAGATAGGATTACAGCATTATTTTCAGCATTAAAATCTAGTTCATAATGGATGTATAACAACATCACCTCATAAAAATCTGCCTAGCAATAGCAAAAGGGCACTTGGTAGTGGTCTCTTCAATACCTTGAGATATGCCTGCTTGGATATCTTAAGTAAAATTTTTTTTAAATCACCATCATCCTAGCTCCCACCCCTATAAATTGGTACTACAGCCCTCCAAAGCACTAGGATCCCTTTTGATCGTTGAAATATGTTCTACACAAAATGCTTGTATAAATTTTGCTGGATGGATCAGTTTTTTTCTTTTCTCTCACCTTTATGTCATAATTAACTTTACCAGTTCCTATATTCGGCAAAACATTTTCCGACCAAACATTTTTTAAATAAATGTTATTTATTTCTACGGCTAATAAGGCCTATATCAGTTAAATGTATTTTGGTTTAGTAATTAAAATTAACAACGTAAATAATTGTAATAGAAGAAACTTCCATAGCAAAAAATAATTTAAAGTGATTTTGATAACAAAATTTAATGTGAGCGAATTTGTTATTTCATTTGGTGGAGAATCTAAATTTCATATAATTTGCATTTCTATAAAATGGATTTTTACAAATAGAGGTTTTAAGCTGGAAAGGGGACAGTGTCTAGGGTTTTGCTTCATTGAACAACTGTTAACCCACCAGTATGCAATGTAAACATGACAGAGCTTGGTGCAATGCACTGCCAAATACATTAGACGATTTTAATTTAGTTTTATCAAATAATATTTTTAAAAACAGAACTTTTTAATCTGCTTATTTTGGAAAACAGTTTTAAAAATTAAAAATGCCATTTTAAAGGTAATCAGCTGTACAATTACAATCAAATTTTAAAACTGTTATAACACAAGTTGTTCAGCACTGGAGCATTGAAAGCACCCTCTATAAATAAATGAAAGGATTGGAGGTCAAAGCCACAACATAAATGCCCATTTTAATTATTAGTCGCCTGTGCTGATAATAAAAAATATATAAAGCTTTATTAGCTTTAATATAAAGCTTTATTATAAGCTTTAAAATTACTCCTCAATTGTAAAAATTGTTTAAGTAGGACAGCAGAAAAAGGGATGTATAAGAGCAAACCCCTTAATACCTTCTTGTATTAAGCATATAGATTGGTTGTAAATCATTTATTCAACCTAACTTATAAATTTGTATATGAGTGTGAAATCATGACTTGAAAAAGTTAGTCCGCTGCTACCTTTTTATTTGTTGGTCAGGTGAGTTTCATCTGCATGAAAGTTGTAGATAATTAAATGAACTTGGCACTTTGTATTTAATTACAATTATATAAGAAGAATATTTCGTTGCGATAAAACCTTTCACATATGTAAGAGTACAATACAATAAGTCCCAATCCCAATGTATGCCAAAATTGTATCAAACTAACATTCTTGCTCTTTAGCAGGCTAGTAATACTTAATTTTAGTTTTTAGTAATGTTGATTTTGAATATCATATTGCATATAATTATAACTAAGTCACTATAAATAAGAATTATAATATTTATTTTGTATTTAAGGATAAGGTATTTTCTATTTTGTGTACTGAAATGTAGCGTTAATTTTAATTTGCAGCTCTGTACAGAACCTCTCAAATTCGATTCTTGGTGATTAAAAAACGTCTTAGTCCAGGCGGTATCTGCTAAAAGAAGCACATGGTTGGATAAATCGTATAGTCTCCGAGATTTTTGTGTTAATGGCTTTGGAATATCATTAAAAATGAAAATTTCACTATGCGTAGAAATACAGTATGAACCTGAGCAAAAGTTGTCATTGAGAAAAATACTAAAAAATTAAATAACAAAATCCATGTTTTTCACCTGTTTTTCGAGGATATCTTCAAAACTATTCTTTTTAGACATAAATAATCGGCACCAAATGTTTTGTTATGAAATTCTACATTGAAAAAAGTTATTTTAAATTTTGTTATTCATACAAAGACGGACAGACACCACTCCGAAACACACCTTTTTGAAATCAGGGAGCACTAAAACAAGTAAAATACATCCACTAACAACTCAAATTCGAAAATTTTGATGAAAACAATACTTTCTCCATATACTATGTATAGGGGGAGAAAGTAAAAAATAATCTAAAAATTTACGTTTTTCGCAATTTTGTTTGAACACAATGGCTCAACCAATGACCATCAAACTTTTCACAATAAATGTTTGTATTATAAAAAATAATTACACCAAAAGTATTGACTATTGACTATTGACTATTAATAATGTTTCATAAAAATCAGCCCAATATCTTCAGCACAATAGTCATCCAAAATAAAATTGTACTGCCAAAATATTTAACAATTTTCATATCCATCTAAACTGCAAAGTTCGATCCACAGGTACATGAAATTTGGACCAAACATAAAGAAAAATTAAGTCTTTCAAATAAACTATTGACTATTAATAATGTTTCATAAAAATCAGCCCAATATCTTCAGCACAATAGTCATCCAAAATAAAATTGTACTGCCAAAATATTTAACAATTTTCATATCCATCTAAACTGCAAAGTTCGATCCACAGGTACATGAAATTTGGACCAAACATAAAGAAAGATTAAATCTTTCAAATAAATCTTAAAATATCAAAATTGGTTCACTAGGAGTGCCTAGGCAGGTGTTTAAATATAGTGTTATTTTTGGCAATTTCTAGCAATTTCATTAATTTGCATAGTTTTCGATTATATTTTTAAACCTCACAAACATTTATTTCAGGCCTGAGTGGTCTTAACATCGAGTCTGACCTTCATTTGTCAAACTTGCACCCCAAGTCCTCGTACAATGCCATCGAACTGACATTTGCATGCATGGAGCTTGGCCCCCAATTACATAAATTCCTATGTCTATCTTCCCTTCCCCTAGCTCGGTCCCCAAAATTAAACATGTTGCCTTCATTAAGTAATACTCAGCCACACATCATAGGCCTTTTTTTATAACAAAGATAACCAAAGATGTTTCTTATCTTTGAAATATGCTTCTCTGTTTTATTAATCATAATTTTGTTATTATCGGTGATTTGAAAGTGTTGAGTGTGTCCGCTTGTTGAAATGTGATTAGCCCCTTAAAAAAAACAAAAAAAAACAAGCAGTTTAGTAATTTACCCGTAAAACTTTGGATTTTAATCTTTATTTGTATAAAGTACCTATAGACCGAACCTTACTCGTCGATTTTCACATTCTGTAATCTTCAATACGCAAGTTTCTTTACAGATAGCTGAATTTGCAAACAGATGTTGTTTTTTATTCATATTTTCACTGTTTATTTTGTTGCTATCATGGCAACTCATAAGGCCAGTGTTAAAAAACTAATATTTTCCTACAATACTTTTAATACAGAGTGTGTTCTGTACTTCTAATATATTTTTTTATATCCTCTGTGGCCGAATCAGAAGTAATAAGACATCAAAGTGCAACTAAGAAAAATCATTATCTTTAAACAAATTTCACAACATTTTACTCTATGTTACCGCTTTTACTACATAAATATCAGAATCAAAATTTAACTATTTCTAGTTTTATTGAAAAAAAATATTTTTTATCGTAAAACTGATTGAGAGATATCGTACTGGTTCTTATAATGAAACTCATTAAAATTAGTAGAAATCCTGTGGCAAAACATTCTTATTATATTTAGCTTGGTAGCCACAGCCTTTGTTGTATGTACTTGTACTGTAGTGCAATAATCAGCCTATGGTCAGCATAGCTCGCTCTTCACAGTGTTAGTGCTAGCTTTCACGACCAGAATGCGCCACTAAAGTAGCTAATCACCTCAAGGGGCCGGCAAACCCTGAAAGACTTAAGGTGTTAATTTTACCTGTCTGACGTCGGATTCAAACCCTTGATTGCCAAAAACACACTCCCATCGTTTGGATAGAGATTATGTCACTCCAGTTAACTTGCATTTAATGAAAATGAAAATATGCATTTAATATATATTGATTTTGAACCGAATACATTCTTAACAACATAACATTCCTTATAATATACTCCTTATAAATTACTTTTGAACAAAATAAGATAACAAGAGAGATAAACGCTTTTGGTTTAATTCATTCACTGAAGTTGTTAATATTCGGACTGCAAAAGTTCACTGTAAAATTTTGGAAAATGTTTTCAGCTCAGTGTTTTATGGACAGCAAAATATCTGACTAACTGTATTCAGTTATCAAAAAAAAAATATATATACTGCAATTTAATAAAGTTAAGATGGTTGTATTTCCACTCATCGTATTGTATTAACTATTATTGTAATTTTTGTGTGATTTTTGAAATACTTTGTAATGTAAATATAGATCCAGTCAGCGACTTGTTATTAATTGTAGCATCGTTAATTTGTTGTGTATATACTGAGTTTTTTATTAGTATTATTTTAAATGAACAAATACACTATTTATCGACTGATTTAGACTTTTTTCCTTTTCATAGACAATCATACATTTTGTTGGACCTGAACTTTAACAATAACTTTTAAAGAGTTATTGTTAACAGTCAAGTTATTGTCGAGTAGAGCAAAAGCAATAGTCTGTAATATCTTGCCATGCTGGTCTTTTATGCTGTGAATTAAGAGTCTAGGATAAGTGTTGTAATATGTTAAAAAATGTTTGTCTGCACAAAAATTACAGAGAATTTTTATTTTGTCTTTATAAAATTGCCTTGTATACAGAGTGAATCTTTTAAGCTGTTCAAAACAGATTGTAGACAAACGGCTTGACATACAAAGACAAACAAAGCCCCCACTAATTCATACCCAATGAATAACATAAAACTATTTTTAACCTTTAAAATACTGGGTATTACCCAAAACCAGAGGTCATGGGTTCGAAATTCAGAATTCTAAAATGTAAACATATGTTATGCATAATTTAAAAGCTCTAAACAACGCATCATTCCCCATGTTATTCTTATGGAGCTTACAACAACATGTCAAATCTCGCTGTTGGATTGAAATATGTTCTTTTATTTTTGAAAATCGCTGAGTATGCAGGTTTGCTGCAACGGGGGTATTGACATTTTTTAAATACAGGGTATTCCAAAAACCGGAGGCTATAGATTCAATCTCGGAATTTTTAAATGTAAACATATTCATGTTATGCATCATTTTAAAGCTCTAAACAAGACAAACTATCTGGTGAAAAATTAAAACAGAATTCACTTATTATCTCCACTCATTTCAAAATGGTGGCCATTTTGGCAAAAAAACCTTAGGATTTACAGAGTACCCTGCATCGTGAGAACCACAAAACATACTTTTTTTCTGTTTAAAAATTATTAATCCTCGTAAACTCAGCTTTAATTTGATATATGACCGTCTAAAACCCTCTATAATTACATTCTCGTGGCAGCAAACCTGCATACTCATTCCCCATTTTATTCTTATGGAGCTTACAAAAACATGTCAGATCTCGCTATGTTGGCTTGAACTATGTTCTTTTGCATTTGAAATTCGCCGAGTATGCAGGTCTGCTGCAACGGGGGTATTAAATTAGCATTGTGAGTCGGCTCAAGTGTTGCCAGTTTGCGACACCTCCATCTGTGGGCTGTCAGCGGAACCACAGATGAAAATCTGACAGATTGTTTCTTTTTGTGGAATTCATTATTAGCGACAGCGAGTTTTTAAGTTTTGTTAAGTATTCAGTTTGCAACCTAATGCATTTTCTGCCGGTTTTTCGGCGACGTAACGTTTGTTTTACCACACAAATTGCACTAGTATCAGAGTAATCGCTAGTTTAATCTGTTCCTTGGCAACTTAAATTTGATATGACGAAATCTTCTTTGACACCGGTGCATAGTGCAATATGGGCGACAAACCAGCCCAACATACTATCTTTTTGGTACAGAAATATTTTTATCTAAACTTTATAAATACTTTTTAGCGAATTTCTCCTACTGGAAAGAAGCTGTTAAGTAGTACTCATGGTAATACAGGGTGTCCAAACAACTTTCATAATTATTTTCCCTGACTTTTCCTGACCTTCCCCGACCACTTTTCACTAGTTTCCCTGACTCACAAACTTTTCATCAAGAATTTTAGGCAAACATTAAAATGATACTTCAAAATGTAACACGTTGTATTGCAAATAAAACCACTGTAGCACAAAAAAATTGTACTACATTGTATGAATACCTATCCATTCAAATAGAATTTTAGATTTTTTTTTAGTAAACTGTTTTTAGTGGTCAATGCATGACTCAGAAGGATTTAGGCTACTTAGATTACACGATGGATCAAGACCTAAGGGGGTTTTAATTTTTCCCATGATTCCTAATGGACATTGTTTATATTTTCAATGATGCGTCATGGTAGTTAGCTTCACTGATCGATAAATTTACAGCTGTTCCATTCCATTATTGTAGATTCCTTTTATGTTTTTGTTGGTTTTGCTTATTTCTTGTAAAATAATATGCGCTACTGGTATATAAAATTTAAATTAGGCTTAAATGTCTCTTGTGTCAAAGTGGACACACAGCAAGTCTGAATAATTAAAATAAATATCAAAAACAAGGAGGGAAAAAAGAAAGCCCAGCTCCTTCTGCCTAATTCCCTCCCCACTTTCTTTTTCCCTCCTTCATCTCTATTATTTTGAGTACAAACTAATTACAACTTGATAATTTTTTTATAATCTACTGTTGAGAATGTTTATTATTTATATTCTTAGGATTTTGCGACTAATAAATGAATAGCCCCAATAAAATAGTTCTTTGAATAGAAATACTTGATTGAACTACATGATTATTAGTTTTTAAAAGTAAAATTAATGCCAATTACAATTAAATTCACACATTAGCGAAACAATGGTATCACACAGATAAAAAGCACCATCATTGATGCCAATCCTATCGTTATTTTGCAGCATCATTTTTTATTTCCCTGACTTTCCCTGACCCAACATCAACTTCCTTGACTTTCCATGACCAAAATCTAATTCCCTGACTTTCTCTGACCATCCCTGACTTTCCAGAATGTGGACACCCTCTGTAATACCATTCAGAAATTTTCTTTTTTTTCTTTCGCTTTATAAGAGGTTGGCAGCCTCTTTTTACCTTGCATTTTCTCCCCCTCACATGGGCCTCAGGCCTGTGTCTGAAAGTTACCAAGCAAACCAAGGAGTGAGCCGGTACAGTACAAGGGTGAACAGTACAGCTAAATCTATGCGGCATCATCGGGACTCGATCCTGCGACGCTGCCACCACAGAACTGGGGCCGAGTGCGCCACCAACTACGCCACCGACTCACTATAATTCGCTAAGCATGCAGATCTGCTGCAACAGGGGTATTAACTTTCAATACAGTTATGTTTTTTGTTTCATTGAATAAAAATATACCCTCAGATGTTACAGCAGGCAGATTAATTGTTTTTGTGTTTGCAGTTTTTTAAGTTTGTGTTTTTTTCTGTATGCACACACAACTGTTTACGGTCGCCAGCTTAGTTTTCAAACAATACAATGACTATATGTATATTATGTTACTGTTTTTCGTGGGAAATAAATTCATTAATTCATATTACTGACAGTACTACCTGATAATGATGCAAATAAAATAAGCATCATTCTAAAAAATATTTTGCTGAGTGCTGATGATTCTAGAACAAGTCAAGTGAAGTAATGGCATGTTTGTTTAGAATTCTTCATAATTTAAAGACACGGTACAGAAATTCTAATGAGAGATTATGTCTTTAACAATTTCAAATTATTAATTGATTGATACACACATGGCAGCAAATTACATACTAATTTGCTAGAGTTATTGCTTGTCACTATTTAACAGTCATGTCAACCTAATAAATATTTTCAAGTAAAAATACTCAACGTTAAATTTTAAAAATTTATCGGAATGCAGGTCACATGTTGTCATGATATATAATCTTCACTGTATTAACAATTTAAATTATTCATATAAATTGAGATCATTTAAAATTCTCTAAAACTGAGAAATCAACAGTGCCTAGATAATGATTAAAGTTTTTATTAAAATGTAGATGCGGAGTCAACATAATGAGAGCTGGCTAGATCCCTCGCTCGAGGTTTTGTATTCTCTACCCGTCCATACGCAGGGTTCCTATAGTCCTCTAATGGAGCAAAGGCGGATTTCTAGGAGTATTGCTCGACACCCCCTGATCTTTGATGGGTGTTTGGCAGGAAAGAGAAAAACGTTTAACTCACTATACTTTACTCATTATACTGGCATAACTCATTGTACTTTTTTTTAAATAATCCAGATCCAATTTCATTTAGTTTTTGTTTTGAATTATTTATTGGTTGTTTGGCTATTAATTAACAATCCTGTCTAAGGAACATGCCAACCTTAGTCAGTAACAAGGCTACAAGATCGCGCCACTATCATCACGATCATCACACTCATCCTTCACTCATATTCAGGGTAACGTCTCAATGAGGTACCTGTCTTATTAAAGTGATTGATTAAGTGATTTGGTTTTCATTCCAGTCTTTTGTTTCAACTTCTTTATTTACTAAAGTTTGTATTCAAAATTCAAAAGAAAGTCATTCAAACTATTTGCAGGGCTGATATCTTAGATCTTTGTCAACCCTTATTCATACAAACTAAAGTTAATTTAAATTTAACATGGGGAATGAGTATGCGGGTTTACTGCAACAGGCATGTTAAAACTGGGTAGTTATAATACAATATCTAGTAGATCTTAACTAGAAGAAGCCATATACCAAGTTTAATCAAAATACTAGTGGCTTGTAGGGGCAAAAGCCCCTAAAAATAAATACAAATACTGGATATTTGATGTTTCCCTCACACTCACAGCTCGGTAACAGTTTGATGGGATTAAACGTTTAAAGTGTAATGTTAAAGATGTTTTGACATTTGCTAGTATGTATCAGAATTTTAAGAAAGGGCGTTACTTCAGTATAGCAAAGGGCTGATTTTTTTAGGAACAGTGGCGCCATCCTTCGTTCTCAAAACAAACTCGGTCCACTTTGTTTACGGTTAAACATATGGACATGGTTTGGAGGAATTTTTAAGGTTAACCAGTAAACAAAGACTGCAGCACTTAATTTACTCCCCAAAAGATAAGCAAATAAATAAGGATGAAATCAGAAAATGGTCTCCCGTTGACGACTCCACGCTTCATGTTGGAGACCTTGGCTCCACTTCATAAGGAAGTTAGGTTTGGAGACCGTGAGTTTGGTAAATAGATAATATTGAGGATTTTTTGTGGTTGCCCGGGAGTAAATACTGTTTTGTCTTGGTATATTCAAAATTAAATATACTTTTGATTAGCCAAATTTAAAGGTGAACCTTTTTGGTAGGATCAAGTTTTAAGTTGATGGTACACTCAATAGCTTTAAGCGCAGCACACTTTATTTCCTCAGTCAGAACTATAACAATTTCCGACCGCACATAAAACTGGTAGAGCTAGGCCTTAAACGTGATGAATGAGGTCTTCTCTGTATCTATAGCCTGCGCTTATTCGATTGTGTAACTGCTATGAATCACTTGGCTTTAAATCGGCATCAGCTACTGCTGCATGATACAATGTAAAAGTAACAGTTGTATTTAATTACTCTTGCTTTTTAAGGTTGAGATCCCTAAATTATAAAAACAGAAAATTTAAAAGTAAAAAACAGTCATTTGTTATAGTATGTTCAACCTATTTTGCTGGATTTTAAATAAACCATATATCATCGAGCATGTGGTTTTAAATCAAGTATAAGCAACACATGTTTTAATGTAAACAAAGCTGACATTTTTTTGAGATAAACTGTAAGAAATTTCTGTATTTTTCCCGAGTCCCTGGTATCAAGACCTTCGATTTGAGGCCCCTCCCGTTATCCTGTGACTTGCCAAACTCCTACAATTTCGCCGCTACATACAGGGTGTCTTGCAACCCTATGAACAAACATACATAGCATTATTCCTTAGGTCAAGACAAACACATTTCACCATAGGAACATGGGTCTTTGGAGCCTAGTTTTCTGTCTGTCTGCCTGTATGTGTTTTTTACAAACAAATTCATAACTCCTAAACGGTTTGAGGTATAGCGTTGAGATCTTGTACAAATGTTTATCTTATTAGGATCCATCATCGTTTAAAATTATACTAAAATATCATCAACCATTTCAAAATTGCGGCCATTTAAATTTTTTGATGCAAAATTTCACGAACACCGTTAATGTAAATAAATGATTGCAAGGTTCATAAAAGTAAGTCCATTTTATGTAGTTTTCAGTGATACCTTATGTGTTAAGATTGAATAAATATTTACTGAGAAATTAGTTTTTTCGTAATGCATGACCACTTTTCCCCATATATACAAAGTTAAAATACGAGTTGTTTAAAATCAAACTTTAACGGCTTATTTCCACTTAACTATTGAGTTTAGGAAAAAATGTCAAAGGATAATGAGTTCTTAAAATTAAGTGTGGAATCTAAAAACGCCATAAAATACAGGGTGTTCCATAAGAAAAATCAAAGTTGTCCGCCATATTGGAAAATGGCAGTCATTTACAAGAAAACAGAATTCATATTTTTAAATGTCTTAAAAAAGTAGGTTAAGTCCCCCCTTTAAAGTTATCTCTAAATCCAATATTTTCTGAGATACCAATGGTGGCACAGTTAAGTTGGACACCCCTTAATTTTAACATTTTTTAAATGGAGAAAAGTGGTCAAGCACAAAGAAAAAATTTAATTTCTCAGTAAATCTTTATCCAATCTCAACAAATAAGGTATCATTGAAAACTGCATAAAATGGACTTACTTTTATGTACCTTTCAATTTTTTGATCAAATTAACGGTTTTCATGGCGTATTTGGATTCTACGCTTAATTTTAAGAACTCATTATCCTTTGAAATTTTTTCCTAAACTCAATAGTTAAGTGGATATAAGCCGTATATTTATATCGATCATTTGACACTGAATCGGCATCGTTCTAATGTAAACGAAACAAACTCTCTTTATAATTTTAAATTATGAAATGTATGCTCGAATCCGTAGTTATAAGTCTGAAAATCTTAAAGCTAAAATATCTATTTGTTATAGAAGGCCTACATTGAACATAGTTGGCTGCCTTTTGAGGAAAAACCCAGGAAATAACAAAGATATATATATGTATATATGCTAAGATATATTTTGATAAAGTTTGGTACATGTTTGTGAGATGATTAATTGTTAATTTGTTTTATTTCATTATATATAAGTTTTCTAATGTTAAATTACTCTAAGGGAGAAAGTATGTGTCAGTTTCTTGATACCGTTTATTTCACTGAATATTGATAATCATCATTCGTCAGAGCCTGGCTTTTTCATAACACGGTAGAGAATCCTACATGTTAGTATTTCATAGATATATATATATATCATGCTTTTGGTATACACTTTTTAAAATTATGTAATAACCAAAAATTTTTTTTGGAATTGACTGTGTTTGAATCTGCTTATTAAATCATAAACATGAAGGCAAACTGTTTTGACATTGTATCATTGTGAAGCGGCTGATCATATGCCATGTAATTACCATCGACGTAAATAAGTACACTGGACTGGTAACTCAGGCTCCGCACGCGAGCCACCGGCAGTGGTTGCGTTTAAGATTTTAGGGGCGATGGGGGAATGCATCTTTTGCTGGCCAACTTGTAACGACTGTCTATTTCAATATTACTTGTAATTACTTAATAGTTATAGAATAAATCGATTGTAGTAAGCTTTACCCGTAAAACTGCTCCCAAATCCGTGCAGTTTCAATACAGTTAACAATACAGTTTCGCACTTTTTCCCCCAACGCCCCTTCAATTTGGCCCGGCTGCAACCCCAACGCACAGTTGTGTTGGCTCGTAAATCACTAAACGAGCCTTACGGGGAGCGTGATATCCAATTGTATATATTTACATCAATGGTAATTACAGATTTATTTAAAAGTATATGACAGCTGTAATAAAATAAACTGATTCCTGTTCACCTTTGTTTTGCCAACAAAAAGTTGTTCAAAATATTGAATTTTTTTAGGTTGATAGCATTTTTCTCCTAAATAAATATTACAATGAAACAAATTGTTATATATGGGACCAATGGGAAATCATCCCGGTTATTTTGGTGGTAGAATCACGTTGATTAGTAAATGTATCGCAAAGAAATCGGTGAACATCCCCAAGAAAAAAACATATCCCAAGACAAATTGAGAATCCCCTTCTTTTGTTGGTAGGTAGGGTAAGACGGTGAAAATCCCTTCTTTTCCCCTTAACCACTTTTTACCCAAGTTGACAGGAAAAATCCCAATTTCAGGGATACAAATCTTTCAGTTGTTTTGTTATATGGAACACCACAGATGGCACAATCTCTAGGGACAAATGCCGAAATAATTTTGCATGTGTTTAATTTCTGGCTTGAAAACATGTATAAGCATGAGCAGTCTCTTTTTAGGCATAGAGTCAATGGTTGATATAGCTAATAGAAATGACACAAAAAGAAACTATTTATTTGGTAAATTTTGAACAAAGTCTCAGTTATAAACAGTTTTTGTGCATGGTCAAAGTAAAAAAAGAATTAAATAATAATTGTATTAAATTTGAAGATAGACATTAGAGCTTCTTAATAATTACCAAAATATCAGTAGTTTTTTTCGCTAATTTTAGATGTAATACAAAAGGAAATAAATAAAAGGTTTTTAAATAAACTAACATTTATTTTTTTAAAGTGAATCAGTTATTTAAATCCAACAACTATGTTTTATTTAT
Source organism: Flexamia atlantica (assembly GCA_035578135.1). Classification (NCBI taxonomy): domain Eukaryota; kingdom Metazoa; phylum Arthropoda; class Insecta; order Hemiptera; family Cicadellidae; genus Flexamia; species Flexamia atlantica. The sequence goes on from JAQJVK010000027.1 coordinate 6,739,256, forward strand.
CGACATTTTTCAATGCATTCCACTATTGCTTTTGCCGCATTCGTTCCTGAACATTCAAACGAATCAAGTCTAACTTGTGGACCTCTCTCCTTTTCCGAATCCCTACCGCCTTCAAACAAAGATATTTTGAAATATATCCTTTTACATTCTTCTCTTCCTGAAAAATTTAAGAGGTCAAAGTCGCTGACAAGGTGGCCAGGGCAAGAACATTTGATGCGAATAAAATCCTCTGAAACTTTAGAACCTGCGTTCGAGGCACAGAACCTACCTATGGCAAAGTGGTCTGTCGATCTGCCACCAATCTGGCCTGAGTAATACAGGGTGATGGCCTGGTTAGCAGTGGGAAGGTAACCACCGTGACTGCAATAATTGTTGGCTTGAGGATCATTGGTGTATTCCAAAAAGTAATTTCCATCTACCCTGCCTTCTGAATTATGGATTTGTTGTCGTGACTGCCGGCTACCTTGTAATTGTGAACTGGAAATACTGGATGGCATCATGAAGTAAACAGGATCTTGCAGATTTCCTTGACATGTTTTCTGGCACTGTTGTACTTCTTTATCACTACAATCGAATTGTTTGTAAAAAACATTATTTTTACCATTATATTGATGTATCTTGTAACGCACCATTGTACATTTGTCTCCACTTTGGCTTGAAAGTGTGTATTCAAAGACATGTTGTGCAGCGCAAGAACATTTGTTTCTGAAAAAGTCCTTCGGAACCCCATTTACATTCGTGACACAGAAGCTATCCATGTCGATGTCTGCTTGTTCGGAGTAATACAGGAGGAGCATCTTGCCGTTCGGGACTTGTGCCCCGCCATTGTACACCCTTCCTGGCTCGTCGCAAAGGTAGGCAGTGTACATATCATCGTAGTACTTCACTTTGTACGGTTGTTCGTCACCAGAAGCAGTCTTCACCAGACAGGATGGAAGAGTTGAAGCTTTATCTCTTAAGCTCTGATTTAATGGTCCAGATCGAAATTTGATAGAATTTCCGTTTAAGGTAGCACCACAACTATTCCCACTAGGAAAGAAAATAAAAAAATGTTAGTTTACGGTTTAGTTTAGTTTTTGTGTTTTATATTACGATTACATAATTTATCATCTTTATATTAATAGACAAGCATTTTTTCCATAAGGTATTTGTCCCTTTTTTTCTCAGCCCGTGTGCAACAAAGCAAAAATTTAAGAACACCGATAAAATTGTATTTTTCTGCAGATGTTTACAATCCCATTAACATTTAAAATAGGCTTTTAGACAAGCAGAAAATTGAATTAAAATTTCAAAAAAAAATTAACATTAGCCTTATGAGTTGCCATGGAGGAGATAGAATAACAAAACAGAAATGTACATTTTTGTATTAGTCATATGTAGCTGTTGTCACATGCTGTTTCTCGTTGAGTAAAGATTAGATGTAGAAAAATTATGTGAGAGCAAAAATTGGGCTGAAATGTTAGCTGTTTTTTTCTGTCATCAGAGATATAAAACCAAAACAAAACCAATTTTTATCAAGCAATTAACAAATGTAAGAAATTCATTAATGACACGAGTTAGTATTTGTCAAGTAAAAGACCTACTAGAGCTAAGAACATATTATCTTCAAACAATTTCAAGCCAAATGTTTTATTAGGGCATGGAGTGAAAATAAAGTATTTGATGAAATTAGTACTATTTAGAGAAGATTGAAGATATCATATTCAAATGTATTTCATTTAAGGGTGTGTGAATAGTGATTTTTGAACTCGAGCCGAGCCGAGCTTTTTCAAAAGTTTTCGAGCCGAGCTTTTTAACAATCACCCAATTATTAAGTAATTATGAAGCTTGATTTTAATTTTAAAAGATACAATAGACTAATGATTGGATACCTAATGTGAACGCCAGCTCAAAACTAGAAAGTTTATCTCCAAAACAAGTTAATGATCTGATAGGTTCATCAATGATTTTGTATTATGTTACATAAAATTAATCAAACTGGCTCTAAAAAAATATGAAGAAAAATAACAAATTTAAAAACTACATTCAAGCCATTAAACATAATTTTTACATTTAAAACATTTAAGCCTTTATGTTTTGATTACAATCATGCCAGTTACAATAATTTGGCAAATTCCTTTTTCATCTAATCCGACGGTGTCCCGGCTTTTCACGGAAAAGTAAATGCTGCAATCAGTGGTTGATCTTATGTAATATTTTTTACTAAAGTTACGAAAAGGCTGTAAAGGTAGCATGTATTAATTTGTTCAAAAATAGTGGTTCGCAAAACGTTTTATTGTGAACCTTAGTCAGTACAGTATTGTGAATCTATATTATTAAAAGAATTTCTGGGATTTTGTACAGAGCAAATCGACCCCTAGAAAGTTTTCTACACATATTTAATGTCAAATTAAAGCTATTACTCTCTAGATGTTCCTTTTGCGGGTTTGGAAAATATCCCCTGAAAAACCTTTACACAGGAGGCTTTTGAAATTCCAGCGAAAGTGCTACTATCTGTGGTAGAACCTGTGAACTTTTTCAAATTCACATTTGTCAAATTCACAAAACAGATGATCAAGATTTGAAATAGTTCCAGAGATATGCCATAGAATGCAGAACGCCGTATTTCGTGCTCTCTATGATAGGTTGATTTTCTCTCTATAAAATCCATTTTTTGACACATTTAATGAAATAATTAATGTATTTATCACTGTGTTTGACATTTACAGTTGAATCAAGCAGTGAATCAAACACCATCTGATGTACTCACTGTGAGGCAGGGTCAGAGCCGGAGTTGTAGCTACCAACCGCGTTTGTCTCCTGGCTCCGGTGTGAATGGCTAAAACAGAACAAAAATTCATACAGAGCAATGATTTATCTTTTTAAAATGTGCATATGGAATTTAATACCTATATCCCAATTTTGTATAATGTGCTTTAAACCTAATCAAATTAATTAATTACAATTAGTTAATCAATTAAAATTAATCCTATAAAGAAGCGTGATTTGTTTACAAAAAACAAGTACAATTAAAATTTTAATTAAAAGAAATAATGTTTCATGTTGTTGTTTAGCAATGGTAGTGATAACACCTAGGTTGATATTCTCTCTATAAAATCCACGTTTTGACACATTTAATGAAATGATTAACGTATTTATCACTGTGCTTGACATTTGCAGTTTACTATGTGATCTTTTAGCAACCATCTTGTGAGTTGGAAAAATTATTAGTATAAGCTTGACATGATTGTATGATCTGAGGCCAAAATAAAGAATTAATTCTGTGTTTTATTGTAAATTCTGTCAATTTTAGGCTGGTTTGTTTACATATTGGTTTTTGTTTTGTTTTTGGAGTTTACGACTACTAATAATCATGAGTGCACATTTTCAATTAAGTCCTACAAACTTTGCACCGGCTTTCATTCACAATGAACATGTCTATGCTCGTTTCAACGTCGCAAAGGATAATTCTATGTCAAATAAAATATCCCAACGTGTCAACTCAAAAGTCTACAGTCCCGGGCCAGCAGGTGGACAGTCGTGGTAGTGACGATAATAAAGGACAAAGCACCTTTGAAGGCAATGTGAACAATGGAATTATGTGTTGTCAAGTAAGCGAGGTTCTACCTCAGCTAATGCCCCACTTTTGAAAAAGGCCAAACAAACTGGTTTTCCCCTGCCCAACAATTTGAAGCATTGACCCATTGCGTTGAAATGGATGGTGACTATAGCCAAGAACCACGAGCTACCCCAATTAAGGACCTGAAGCCTCCACCAATTTTCGTGCCCAATGTTGTTGACGTAAAGGCGCTTATAAATACGATAGAAACCATTACAACTGAGGATGAGTATACCTATAAATGTTCGAACCTGGACAGCCATCAAATTGCTTCCTGTCACAATTGATGCTTACTGGGAGCTTGGAAGGAAACTAACAGAGAAAGGAACTAGATTTCATACATTCCAAATCAAACAAGAAAAAGCTTACCGAGTTGCTCTGAAGAACATGCACTATTCCACCGACATCAATGACATTAAGGAAGCTATTGAAACATATGGTTTTAAAGTAAGATGTAGCAAATGCCAACAATTTCAAAACAAAAGCCCCTTTGTAAATTTTTTTATTGATCTCGAACCCGACATACGTAATAAAGAAGTGTTCAACGTCCAATACCTATTGAACGCCGAAATAGGTTTTGAACCACCTTACAAAAGGAATGAAGTACTGCAATGTAAACGGTGTCAAAGCTACGGCTATACAAAATCTTATTGCTGGCACCCTCATCGACGTGTGAAATGTGGCAGTGAACACGATTTGCTCAAATGCACAAAACCAGAGCCCCCGAAGTGTGTTTTAAGCCGTGGGGATCGCCCTGCTATCTACAAAGGTTGTCCTTCTTACAGGGAAACAAAAAATAAACTCTTTCCGCCATTGAGAAAGAAGAGAATCCCAACAGCAGGTGTACTGGAAGAACAAACCGTTAGTAGAAGGATCGAAACTAGATCAACAGATCGCCCTTCGACTTCTGCTTCTCTCGGCGATCTTCAAATTGGTGAGCAAGCTCAAACTTATGCTTAGATCACTTCACTAGGAAATCGGCATCATAATCAACCTCCAGCACGGGACAGTCAGGACACCAGTCTTACCCAGGTATTTAATAATTTTTTTGATAAATTTGGAAAACTAATGCTACAACAGGCACAACAAATTGGGACACTGATGAACCTATTATCCACCGGCATTGCCAACTTAAAATGAATTATTTTAGAGTTGGACTCTGGAACGCCAACGGCTTGGCCAAACATTGCCAAGATTTGAAACTGTTCATTTCTACTAATAAATTGGACTTGCCACTAACTGCAGAAACACATTTCACAAATTTAAGTTAATTTAAAATTCTTGGTTTTATTTTGTACCACACAAACCATCCTAATGGTGCTGCGCATGGTGGTACTGCAATATTAATAAAGACTTGCATCAACCAATATGAACATCCCAAATACCAACTGGTTTACTTACATGCTACGAGCGTAAATGTGGAAGATATGCACGGTTTAGTATCATTTTCATCGGTCTACTGCCCGCTCAGACACAATATTAGTAATCAACAATTCACTGACTTTTTCAATTCCCTTCGTAATCTTCTATCTGGAGTGGATTATAACAGTAAACATAAAATGTGGGGGTCAAGGATTACTAATCCACGAGGTAGGCAACTCTATAAGACAATAACGGAAAATAATTTAAGTTACATGTCTTGGTGAACCTACATACTGGCCAACATGCAGATCTAAATAAACTTCCTGACCTATTGGATTGTTTTGTAACCAAAGGTATTGCAGATAACTATCTTCACATTGACTCGTGCCTGGACTGATTATCATATCATTCACCCTTAATTTTAAATGTAAGTACATCCATAATCATGACAGAAAACCCTCCTTCCTACCTAATGCATTAAAAATACCGACTGGAATTTCTTTTGTGACAATCTTTCTGATGCCATTAATCTAAATATTTCCCTAAAAACTCCAGATGACATAGACAATTCGGTAGAAACCTTTACACAATTGGCTCAACAGTCAGCAAGAATTGCGACTCCTGACCTGGAAACTCGAAGAAATAGGCAAGGAATAAATAATAATAATAATAATAATAATCACTTTATTGCCCAAACATTCTTACAAAGCTAGCAATGCTAGCACAGAACATAGACATTGTCAAGAGCTTAAAATAAGAAATCAATAACTACTACACTAAAAAATATGTTTACTAAATACCTTACCACTGACAGTGCAGAGAAAAAAAAACTCCTACAAATATAAGAAAAGTAAAATTACATTAAAAACTAACCTAAATAAAAAATTCCTCAATTGAATAAAACATTTTATTTATCAAAAACAATTTTAATTCTTTTTTAAACTTATTTTCCCTAACCATAGATTTTAAATTACTTGGAAAATGGTTAAAAAGTTTTCTTCCCATATACAGTGGAGTTTTTTGAAAAAGTGTCAATCGGTGTCTTGGATATTGGAAGTCTTTGGAAAACCGTGTATTATAGCCATGTTCATGCTGAGAATTTTCTAAGATGTCAAGATTATTTTTTACGAACATTAAACATTTAAAAATATATAGTGAGGGAACAGTTAATAAACTATAATCTTTAAAAAATGATTTACAAGATTTCCTTTTTGAAGAAAATGTCATTATTCTTATAAATTTTTTTTGCATTTTGAAAATTTGATCTGAATGAGAAGATGCTCCCCAAAATTCAATACCATAGCTTATGACAGAGAAAAAAAGCCCATAATAAACCATTAACTTTGTTTGAAAATCAATTACTTCACGCAAAATAATCATTTGAAAGCAAATAGAATTTAACCTTTTGATAATTTTACGAATGCAGGGTTTCCAACTTAAATTTGAGTCAATCTCTACTCCTAAAAAGGTTACTGAATTATTATTCGGGAAAAAACTACCTTGAAAAGAACAATTGAAATCTGCGCTTTCCCTATTTTGGGCAGTTTGAAATTTAACAATCTGTGTTTTAGAATTATTTAGCAGTAACCCATTTACTGAGAACCAATTGTGAAATTCTTCAAAAGCACGGTTAAATTAATTTTAAATCTTGAGATAAACTATCCCCTTTTCTTTAAAAAAATAGGCAATAAAGCGGCGTCTAAGGAGAATATGGCAAAACTCAAGAAATCCTACTGACAAAACGAACCTTAATAGGGCATCGCGGCAATTGCCAGCTATGTTGAAAAAACTCAAAAGTGATCTATTTAGTGATTTTACATATAACCTTTCCCCATCAGAGGCGACGAACTACACATTGTGGAGGGTCACAAAAAGCTTCAAGCAACCAAAAACTCCAATTCCTCTAATCCAGAAGCCTGATAACTCATGGGCAAAAAGCACCCAGGACAAATGTGACGTATTTTCTTCCCGTTATGAAAATTTCTTTACGCCAAATGACACTGGTGTTGACATCAGTCACGAAATTGACGAGCTGCTTGTCTCCCCTGACCAAATGGACATGCCAATTGAACCTGTTACAACAGTGAAATTAGGACCATCATTCACAAAGAGTTAAATCCAAGGAAATCTCCTGGATTTTACTCAATAACTGGAAAGGTACTAAAGGAGCTTCCTGCAATAGCCTATGTGTTAACTTTCATTTTTCGATGCCATTTCGAGATTAGAATACTTCCCTACCCACTGGAAATTATTTCAGATCATTGTTATTCAGAAACCTGGGAAGCCCCCTCACCAAGTTTCATCCTACAGGCCAATTAGTCTTCTACCAGTGCTATCAAAGGTTTTTGAAAAAGTGCTATTAAAAGGCTTGTTGCCAGTAATTTATGATAGAGAATTTTCAGAAATATGTTTTCGGAGTAGTGCCTTTCTGAGTTATGACTATCGGAGTCGGAATTATGCCTCAAAAAATACGATTGAAAGTTAGACGTGACAACAATGCCGAGAAGATATAAATACATTATTAGAATAAAGTATATCTCTGAAAGGTCACTATTCCGAAAGCACAACTCCGAAACAGCACTACATCGAAAGCATAACTCTGATAGAGCACTATTACGAACATTTTTTCGGAGATAGCCTATATCTTTCGGAGTTATGACTTTCGGAGCAATGAGGGCTTCTGTACGATAGCAATAGCTAGGAGCGTGTTAGGCTATACATTTTAAGCTTCCTTAATTTACTGAATGCGGCTTCAAGAAACCAATAATATAAAAACTTGGTTTTTTATGAACCAGTGTGGGAACACTTCCCGTTCCCATTTGTTCTCGTCCCACTACATCACTGTGGCGCAGTGACTGGTGGTCAACTGGGGAGGGGGGATACCAAAAAAAACTTATTTGTGCTTGAATTTCCTTACTGATTATTGTATTCGTTTTGTAGTAGTCTGGGAATGGGAATTTTTAAGAGCACAAAGTTAATAAAGGTTTACAAAATTTACAAGGAAATTAAAATTACGAAACTCTAGCGAAATGTTTGTTTTCGCCATTAAAATTTAAAGTTGACCAGTTTAATAGATATTTTATAATGATTGTTTTGAATTGATATTTACTCAAGAAATTGAGAGGAACACTGATATGAAAGAAAAAACCAAGACGCACACTGGTTTTCTGGGTCGGACAGTTGACATTGATTGTGTTAGACTCGGTGAGCCCACAGAGAAGAATCTAACAGAGGTCGCTTAAATGGGTCTTCTGTTGTGCCCAAGTGCTTGCTCGATACAGTTAAATCCAGCTACAGTTAAGTTACTAGTTACTAGTTACATCCAGTTACTAGCAACAGTTAGTTAAGTTAAATTAGGAGAAGGCATTGGTGGATGGCCCGAGCAACGTCATTGGATGTGACCCATACTTTTATATTCAATATGTTTTGCTCAACCAACTAATCTTTATATTAATAGACAAGCATTTTTTCCATAAGGTTTTTGTACTCCTTTTTTCTCAGCCTGTGTGCAACGTAGCGAAAATCTAAGCACACCGATAGAATTGTATTTTCCTGTAGATGTGCAGAATCCCATTGTAATTTTTATTAGTCTTATAGACATGTAGAAAATTTTATTCAAAATTTCAAAAAAAATAACATTGGTCTTATGAGTTGCTGTTTTGGAGATATTATAACAACCAAATGTAAACAAAGCATCATGCATGGTGTAAGGATGATCATATGTATCTATTATCACATGCTATTTTTCGTAGAGTAAAGATTAGATGCAGAAACACAAATTTCAGTGTAAAAAATTGGGTAAAAATATACGTTGTTTTTTCTGTCATGTGATGAAATGTAAAACCAAAACAAAAACAAACAAAAGATTAGCTCTTACCATTTACACGTGTAAGTATGCACGTCATGATCAATTAATTTTATATTTTTTTTGTGTTTTCAGTGTTTTTTAAAATTTTTTTAAATTAAATGTCTGCCTATTTTTTTAAACTACTGTATGTTATTTTCTTGTAAACATAAGAAGTGACATTCAGGTTAGCATTATAAATTTCAAACAATTTCAAGCAAATGGAGCACTACTGGACATTACATTGAAATTGTGATTTTTATTGGTGGAGGATGGGTAAAATATAAAATTTTAGTGATGGTGATAGGAAGAGAAGGGAGGAGGGAAGAAAAGAATGAAGGAGAAAAGGAGGGAAGAGAGAATAAGTTAGAAAGGATGGGAAGTAGAGAGTAAGGGAATGAATGAATGGAGGGAGAAAAGGAGAGAACTGTGGTAGCGGTATGGGATACCGCTGGAATGACTGAATTTTTATTTTTCTCTGAAGCAATATTCAGTCCAGTCTTAAAAAAGTAAAAATGAAATCTAATCCTGAGTATAAACCATGCCATAAATATGCCAGAGGTGAGATAAAAAAGAGTCAGAGAATGACTCTTTCTCTTTTGCTTTCGGTACCCGTTTGGGGAAAATGTGTCCTTTACGAAAAGTATTTATAAACTACACATTGGTGTCTGCAAAGATAATAATTATCTTCACCAGACATCAAATTGAGAAATAGGGATAGCTTATTTTGGTAATTATTACCAAAATAAGCTATCCCTATTTCTCAATTTGAAAATTGGTCGAATCTTCGACCACTGGCGATCTCTAGTATTAATTCAATGTACCTGGACCCTGTAAGCCTGGAAAACGCTTTTCCTAATTTACCACTCCCAGACATGGCTTCGTGAAGAAGAAAGAAGAAGAAAATTGCGTAGAACAGCGTCATTATCCTGGAATAACACCATTTTACCATAACTAAACAAATATCTACACATAAATATCTCTTCAAAAGAAAATTCATTATTTTAATTCAGTTTGCTTTTGATTCCCTTTTTTATTCTTTTTTACTGTATACTTTGTTGGAATGGCGACCTACCCTACTGGCTAGGGCCGACATGTTCCTTAGACAGGACTGTTAATAATAGCAACAGCCCATGGAACTAAGGGACCTACCGTCTAACCTGGGAATCTAACCAGTCAATTAAAAACTGGTTATATTATGAGGATAGAGGGTGATCTCATGGATGAATGTATAGTATGCACAAGTGCGGACGTTAATACCGCATCCTCAAGCCATTGCTTAACCATCCACAATTTTGACCTCCAATAACTGAATTACAGGACAAGCCACTGGCCCAGAATTTTTTACCCAGTAATAACAAATTTTTAAGATTCGTTATCGCTTAATTTAAACTGTTTGTGCAGTAACAATGTACCAATGAAACATTTAGTTGTCTTATTTATGATATTCAAAGTAATTTACATTTATCTACGACCATTGCAATAAGCACCAATTATGGTATTACAATAAACATTATAATGATATACATTAAAACACCAAAAACCAAGCAGTTGCATAATGACGACTTTAGAGTACTGGTTCTAGACCAATGAGAGCTCGGCATTTGACGGAAGTAGTGTCATAATGACAATTACGCAATTCACACATCAGCTGATTGTTGCATTACGATTCATGTTTGAGTTGACTCAGGCACGGCCCTAGGGACTTTGCCGCCCTGGGTGAAATCGGCGACCGCCGCCCCCCCCCCCCCCCAATATATCTTGTCTAATTGTTTTCTCCCGGACTCCACCCCTTTTTGAGATCGCGCCACAGTGTCTCCCTAAACTCTTAAATAATTATGTACTAGGGGTCCCAAGTGTAAATTTCACATTTTAAAATTATTTTAATTTCATAGGCTGGTTCATGTTTACTGTTGCAGAGATCTACTTTTATTGTTTTTAATCTGATTTAAAAATTTACCCGAAGGTAATCAGCTGTTAAGTTACAATTAATTGACATTTAAAACTCTTATGATGAAAGTTGGTCGACATTTTAAAGCGCCCTCTAGAAACAAACCAAAGGCTAGGTGGGGCCCAAACGAAATATCCTTTATAATTACCCGTCCACCGTGCGCTAGATCATAAGCTTTAAAATGACACCTCAATCGTGATAATCGGTTGAGTAGGTCGGGAGAAAAGGGAATTAACAGAGAAAACCCTTATGGAATTTGTAGACGTTAGATATATATATAATAATAATAATAATCTTTATTCCTGAGAACAAATATACATTTGCATGGAATGCGTCTAAAATGTATGAGTTTACATTAAATATTTTAAGACAAAACTGTACAAAAATACTTATACAAGAACTACAGAAAAAAATTGGTTCCGTCCCAGTATTGAGCCCAGTACTGATCAAGGGGGGGCGTGCATGTTTACCGGACCTAAATCCACGAGTGGCTCAAGTACTCGCCTACTGAGTAAAAGGCTTCAGACATCAAAAGGCGCTTAAGCCTTATTTTTGAAAAGCTTGGGTTTGCTGCCTTATCAAACGAGCGCGGTAAATGGTTTGCAAAACGAACACCTGCCTGAGAAGGCAATCGCTCGTGAACCACCGTCCGGTGTTTCCCCGTTCGGTAGTTCTCCCTGCCTCTCGTGCCATAAGAATCAATGTCGCATCCTCGGGTCAGCACGCATTTCGATAAAAAAAAATGATGTTGTTTCAAGACTATACAGGCAGGGCAAGGTAAGCAACCCAAGCTGTTTGAAAGCTCCCTTGCAAGACTCACTGTGGTTCAAATTCGCAATCAATCGTACGGCTTCCTGTTGAAGCTTGAAAAGGCGAGTGAAATTTTGGTTTGCACAACCGCCCCACACTACTATGCCATAGGCAAGATGGGGATAAATGAGACCGTAGTAAGCTGTCAAAAGCACTTGACTTGGGTACAGTCAAAAAGTTCCCGGAAGGAATTTTTGTAGACATATAGCGCGATCGCCAGTGGTAAATTTGTCTTGCAGTAGTTGGTACGACTCCTTGGGAGGGCATATCGGTAGTGGTGGCATGGTTGACTTGCCGTAGTGAAGCACTGGAAAGCGCTTTTCGTGTACCTGCAAGTCTACGTTGTCGGATTTTTGAAAAATGGCATTTAATGAACAGCACACGAACATTGTTCTTGTTTTACTTTAAAAATCACTCAGTGAGATTCTTGAGTTGTTAATTCAAGCTTATGGAGAAGATGTGATGAAGAAATCTCCCAATATTTTCTTCATCAGCATCACCCAGTGCACTGTTCATGAAATGCCATTACAAAAATCCGACAACGTCGACTTGCAGGTACATAAAAAGCGCTTCTCAATGCTGCACTATGGCAAGTCAGCTATGCCACCACTACCGATATTCCCTCCCCAGGAGTCGTATCAACTACTGGAAGACAAATTTCCTGCTGGCGATCGCGCTATATGTCTATAAATATTCATTTTGGGAACTTTTTGACTGTACCTCGTATAGGTACATCGAACCCATCTAAAAATGGATCGTAGTAAAACAATGAAATAGGTAGTAAAACATCGTGGTAAAACATTAACCTATAACGACATAGACAAATAAAAATGTCGAGTGGTCAATCCAGTTTTTATTCCAAGACAAATAACATTCATTTTAAATTAAACAATGAGCGTTGCAAAATATGAATAGCAATTTTTCTTTATAAATTTGGATGAAATATAGCCCCAAAAGTTCAATTATTGCAATCATTTCTATTTGTGTGTTTTTAGACTACTCAATAGAATTTAAATTCATATAACCTTTGAGTAGCTCCACTAAAAAAAAACTAAAAATCCCGCCAGAAATAATAATAATATACAATAACAATAACAATAGATAATAACATTATGTTACGTGTAACCAAAAAATCAATCCTGAAGGAAAATAATTAATTTCAATCTTTTCCACAGCAGCCTATTTATATCAGTTTTGAAAATAAAGAAAAGTAAGAAGAATCATTAACAGAGATTCATGTTGTACTGTATCTACCATCTAAAAGAACACTGGTTTTCTCCTTTCACATACTAATTTCATAATTCATGCAAGATAGTTATAAAAGCACTTCTTAACATAAAGCATCTGATCAATTACTCTGAATGACCTTTTCACAGTCTTTTGGTAGAAATTAATTTTTTGATCTTCAGAGGGTTCTCATTCAATAACAAATAAATCGGCCTATTTCAAAATACAAGACTCATTGCAACATTGCACCTACCTTATCAGAAATATCATTGAGTGAAAGTAAAACTGAGCAGACCAACTGAAAATATTTCTGAATTTTATTTTTACTTTTTTCACTTTTCGCTCTCTTACTAAAAAAGTTGACTTTTTATACAACTGTACTTTCAGGACTTCTCTAAACTTTGCGTTTCTTCCAGGAATAGTCAATACTCAAAACACAGATGACTTTAAACAAAGCGCAAATTTGTCCCTATTAACAACCTACGTTCCGCGGGACTGGTAAGCAATAGTCCCTTTCATCAGAATTTTCGAACTACTTGTATCCCCCGAAAGTTCAGGTTAAGTATTCGGTCACGTTTAAAGTGATTGAAACACCAAAAAATTATTCAAACATTTTCGGAAAATAGTTTGAAAGGTAAACCTATCTTCGAAAAATGAAATTACGTCAGAATTTGACTGATTCGGGTAAAAGTATGTGATCCGACTGACGATGGTCGTAAGATGCAACCCTCATTAACCTTACAAGTCCTAGTCTTATTCTCATATTCGATTCAATAGAGTGTTCTTGGTAAAATAAGAATTTATAAAAACTGTTCTAAGTTTTAAAAAAATTAAAGCTCTTTATTATTTTTATAATTATAACTGTTGTAACCTTGTCGCGACCCACCTGAAGCCCTTCCACGACCCACCGGGGGTCGCGACCCTCACTTTGGGAACCGCTGATATACATTATTAAACCTTATAATATACCAGAGATTCGGTAAATGTATTTCACAGCTGTTTAAATTTTTAAACCCACGGCTAAACGCTAAGTGTAAGTCTAAATTACATACAATTAGTTCAAAATATGCACTGAATCAAACAGAATCTAGAACTGATAGAAGTTTTACTGCAAGTAATTTAGTCTTGTAAATGTTTGTCATTCTATCATATCTTCATTAAATTA